>JAWNNI010000039.1:1361454-2722908 GCA_035043065.1 Hirtodrosophila confusa
TAACACAGCAGCGAGCGCATTACATTCAATTGGGGAAGCAACTGCACGGATTTCTATACACTCTCCATGGAGGGGATTTAAGAATACTCAAGCGACAGAAAAAATATTTACATGTACGCCCAGTTTGTTTATTTATTGTTAAAAGAAAACTCACTCAGAAAAAAACTCTAGGATGTTTATTTTCAAACTTAAGTGTTAGTTGCATGTGAATAAAATATCCAGCTGGATTAATTGTATTGAGCAAGTATATTTTATTTAACTTGAGTCTCAATGCTCCCACAAGTTGTTAATTTAATTACAGACATTTTATTAAAATGCAGCCAAAGTTTTATTTTATAGTTAAAGCTAAATTTTCTTAGATTAGTTGATATTTGATTTTATAATAAGAAAATAAATCTTTTCAAGAGAATGAAGTAGTTAGATTGCTAGTATTGAAAAGATTTCATAAATGTGATAAATTTAATATTTCAAGCTCATACACAATTCTCGCCAACTAGTGGTTAAGTTTTCCAATATCTTTTGTTTTTTGAGAAATCAACTTTCTTAGCTCTATATACCATACAAATCTTTGTTTAATTTATTTATTTTTTGTGTGTGGTGTTTATGATTGGAACCATGCCATGCCTCCCAACCATATATAGAGCTTAATAAACCAGGATCTACACATTTACAGAGTTGGTGGATGTTAACTAGAAAACTAGCTTAGTATAAGTGTGGATGAGAAAATAATACTTAAGTAAATATTATTTCAATATTTGGTTTTGTCCCATCTGGGACAGAATTATGACATTATTTATATTCAGACTTGAGCTCACTTCAGCTGTCTTTTCGTACTGAATCAGTTACAGTTTTCGAATAAAGAAGGTAGTATTTTTGCTTTTTAAAGTTATTTCGAAGTCACTGAATATTGAATCGCATTTGGAATTTCAAAACCGCTTACAAATTGGATTCCAAATGAAATAGGAATTAAGTATTTGACATAGAAGCTATATGCATATCATGCATGTCCAACAAGAGTGAGCCCTGTGAAGGACTCTATAAAATCTGCGCTGAAGTTGTTAGGGTATATAGTACTACGCATGTGTAAGCTTTTGGGCTGAGCTCTAATAACATGCCCATACTTGGTTATGTTTTTTGCAATGTTTTTGTTTGAAGTTAGTTAGTGTTGCTGGCCAAAGCGGCTTTTCATATTCATAAAAATTGCGAGTTTCCATTTCCATTTGCTCCGCATTCACGAAAAACATAATCCGCTTACAGTCGCAACAACTGCGTATTGGACTCTACTTGGCCACAAAACTCTTTTTATTCTGTTGTTTTGTTTTGTGTGCACGTGAATTGTTTCCAAAATTAAAATATGTGTGTAGTTTTAGCCCTAACCAAAAACGGAAATTGTCAACGTCGGAATGGCTCAGGTAAAATACGAGTATGAATGTGAATGCGGGCTGTGTGCAACCTGCATGGAAAAACAAACGTAGGAGACTCATGTGCAACGTCAGCCGGTCCGGGCAAAGTCAATGGGCACTCAACAAAAACATTTTGTCAAAACATAAAGGCGGCTGCTCCTGTACGCAAAGTGGATCAGTGGATTTGTCCTTCCTGTCTGAAAAAAAGCAGTCAGTGACAGCAAGTACAACAATGACAACAGCTGCATGGCTGCAGGTACTGAAACTGGGATTGGGCTACCGAAAAAAGGATTAGCATTTGGTTTAGCAGTTGGTTCAATCGGCCATGGCAACGGCAAATGCAACAATTAATCCGACCTGTGTCTGTGTCAAGGTCTGGACTGCGCTCTGCAGAGGAAGTTGCATATGTTGGGCACTGATTGCATTGTTTGTGGCATGCAACTGGGAGGTATTCGTGGGCTGGATCTAGTTTGTGTAAGAGTTGGATTTAGCTGAGTTAGGATGGGATTATGCGGTTGCTGTAAGGCACGACTCCCTGAAGATTATCAATAAGGCTTAAGGTGAGCTGTAGAGCTGAGTAAGAGTCTTTGGAAAGAAGTAGAATTGTACTGTGAAAAAAAAGGTTTAAAATATATCGTGTTTAATCTGTGTCAAAAATGTGTAATTTTAGTGTTTTATATTAATTAAATTTCTAAATAAATCCTTCTTTTTTTTGTTTTAGTTTTTTTATTTTTATTTTTTTATTTATACAATATTTATTTTAAAGTTTAGAATTCAACGTCTAGTTCAGCTGAGAATATCTAAATTTGTTTGGGTTAAATTATATGTACTAGGTCAGTCAATGTAAATAGTTTAACGTTTAAGAATTTATAAAGTAAATATATAATATTACTAAGGGATTTGGATACATGAATTTCTATCACACGCTCTAAATTGTGTATTAATTAAATGAAAAACATTGAAATATATACAAAAATTTTCTGTATTTTAGACCCTTCCATGACATTAAAATAAATAAGATAAAATTATTTATATATCAGTAAAATATATCCACGTATTAACGTTTAGGAAGAGACCAATTGAAGCATTTTAATTATTCATAAAAAAATAACGTTTAAATTGGAACCAAGTCTCTGGGATGAATTCTACAATCTTAAAAAGTTTATTAATACGTAAAGCCTAAATCGATTTTTCACAATATCTTTTAAAGTCTTTCAAGTGACAGTTGTTCCTTTCAGGATGATTGATTGCCTTGGTAGATCCTTCTCACAGAGTCTCTCCCTATACAAATTTAGCTCCCAACTCTGTCTCCTTTACATTTTCATCAATTTTATTTAATTTGCTTTTACTCTTGGTTAATCACATTTGCCAAATCGAGCTCCCTCCCCCAACAAATCAGTTTCTACTGCTTTCCTTGCAATTTACTTGTGGTCATTGTGAATCTCTTACTTAGATTCGCCTTTGAATAGATTCGTACCTTCTGAAAATTGTTAATAACAATTTGTTTGAATTTCATTATAATTCGCTTGATTTCTCAGCACTTTCATTGCATCCTTGGGTCCCAGGTCCTCGACATAATTGCTCCTTTGTCATTTGCCACAACAAGCAGCAACAACAACAATGAGAACAAAAACCCAGAAAAATAATACGCTGCTGATTTTCTACTCGACTTCAATTGATTTTTATGGCCAGTTCGTCGTTTTGGTTTTCATTTTTTTTCTCATCGCATTCTATTCATTGTGAACTCGGCTCTCAACATTCTATTTCTTTTCCATTTATCTTCCTTTTGACCTGGCCTTTGAGTATTTTCGACAAATGGCTTGCTTGTCATAACCATTTTTAATTTTTTCGTATCTTGTATCCTAGCTGCTGCTTCTACATTTTTAAGAAGAATAATATTTACAGAGCACGCACAATAGAGCCAGGCACCCATCCAGCAGGACTCCTACGACTTGGCGCATTGTTTTCACACTGAGTTCCATGACAATGAGCACATTATTGAGCTCAAGATGTGGAGGAGAAACTGCGAGACAGAAGACTCTACTCTGTGTGTGTGCATAGAATACCAAGCAGCCAACCAATTCAAATTCAATTTGCCCCATTATTTGAGGCCCATTGTTCAAGTGAAATTCTGGTCTATGAGCAGAGTTACAATGCACTCGACTGAGAGGCAGCAAAGAGACTGCAAGCCAAGTTAAGTGCAATACAAAGGGCGGCAGATTAAAACTAGCAAAGAGATGAGCACAAGATGAGAGCTGCACGGCCAAAGCCCACAGTGCGTTAGTCCTTGATAAGCCAGAGAGAGAGAGCGAGAGAGAGAGAGAGAACTCTCGACTAAATGAATGCAATAAGTAAATAACAAAATGTCGTTAGCATTTGTGACTGACACTCTCAGCAGCAGCAGCAGCAGCAGCATCAGAAGCCTTAACAACAATCAGGGTCGGGGTACAGAGACTTAGAAACAGGACAATGGCAAATGGCAAATGCCTGCAATGGGCTGCTGCCGTTCTTGACGTCCTGCTCCTATTTGCCTCGTCCTTTGGCCTGAATGCAGCAGCGACAGCAACAACAATGTTGATAACAACAACAACAATATCTCACAGCTGTCAACAGCAACAAATTGCGCGCTAAGCTGACATTAGATTTTGCGCTATATAGAACCGCATGGCAGAAATGGGTCTACTATGATACATGGCCCATAGACTGATGATGGCCTAAACCCAATACGAATCTTGGTTGCTCTTGGCTGCCATAAAGCTATCATAAATTATAAACATTTTAGACATTACGAACTGATGGCAAGTAGTTAAAATTAAATGACTTATTTATGTACTATTGCTTAAAAGTTGAAAATGGTTATAACATTCCTCCGATTACGTTAAAAAATAAATAAAAACAAAATAAAATAAAATAAAGTAAAATAATTTTATTCGCTCATTATTATAAATAACTTTTCAGAACACAATAAAAATAAAAAAGTATGAATTTTTGGCTAAAAACAAATTTATAAAATAATATGTGAATATGAGCTTCTCAAATAATAAAAAAAAATTTAACTTGACTACTTAATATCGAGTTAATTATTTATTTAAAAACAAACTGAATTGCAAAATAGTTAAAATCATCGCCATTTCGATTTTTAGATTATTTATTATTATTCTATTTCTTAAACATATTTTCCTAATGATTAAAATGTGAAATGTGGGGAGAAGAAATTCAGATATATACTATTTCTTTATTTATTTTAGCTTATTTATTATTATTCTATTTTTTAAACCTAATTCCCTAAATATAAAAAATTTAAAATGTAGTGTATATATTTATTTATTTATTTATCTATAAATATATTTATTCAAAAATATAATTTAATACATAGATTTATGGAAAATTTTATAAAAGTCTAGATTGAAATTACATTTGAATCTAATAAAGAACCCAATAGGTTGGGGGAATTTTAATTGCCATTCCGGCTGGCTATGCCGTTCTGATCCTGATCAAATTTGATATCATGTGCAAAATATTGATAATAATACTAAACATTTAAGACTCTTGTTATATAGAGTAATAGCTGTGAATCGATTTAGAGCCTAAGACTACAGACAAAACTGCATTAATAGTATGGAAAAAATGAGATAATTTATTCAAAACTTGGTATATTTTTGCACTGATCTAGGCTTAAATCATTGTTATGCTCTGCTCTGCCACAAACCAATGCAGACAACAACAGTTGACCACCATGCCCAAATATTATGTACCTTTCGTTTTAGTGGCGCATTGCGGCAGCTCGTTTGGCAGCCGGGCACAGTGGCCCATCAGGACATCAAGTGGCAATCATATTAACTGGCTTAATTGTCAACACACAGAGCAAAACAAGAGTCGATGCCAATGGCCGGACGAAGGGACCTAAGCAGCAATTCCCAGTCCAGCCTGGCCAGCGGCTGTTGCGGGTGCCAGCTTGTTAACAAGTTGCCGACGGGGCCTGTTGGCCAGGCTCAAACACTCGCACTCTCTCTCTCTCTCTCACTCTTTCAGTTGTAGTCGGCTGAGTCCTGTTGCTGTTGATAGGCAAATGTGCGTATTCCAAATGCTCATTAGCCAAAAAAATTGTCGGACACTAAAAGTGCGTTAGTTGCCATTGGCAATGTTGCCAATTGTCAGTTGTCAGTTGTCAGTTGTCAGTTGTCAGTTGGCACGTGAGTTTTGGCTAGTTGCTGCTGATTGCCAAAATCCCAGTTACATAACTGTCTGTGTGTCTATCTGCCTAATGTGTAAACGTTAACTAACTAACTGAGCGACTAACGGGCTGCTAACAAGGCACACACACACACACCAGCACACACCCGCACACACACTCACAATCTAACACATCAGAGAGCATCACACCGTAGACCACGCCCAGTTACAAGTACAATTACAATTACAACAAAAGCCGCCCAAATTCTCATTGTTCAACATTATCTATTCCTTTAGTATTCAAATGCTCATTTGGATCTCAGTTGTGGTTGTTGTAGTTGAGAGTAGTTACGAATGGCATTACGCGCTTTAAGCGTGAAACCACGAAATTAAGTACTGACGACGAGGATGAGGATGAGGATGACGATGACGACGTTGCCTGGCAGCCACTTGTCAACAAGGCTTCATCCTCGTCCGCAAGCTCATCCAATCTCATCTTCACATGCCACCCGCACTGCCTCTTGGCCACCCCCTTCAAATTGTATGCAAACTAATCACACGCAAGCATTTGATGCGTTTAAACACACACACACACACACACACACACACACACACACAGACACTCAGCGAGAGACACAAGTACGATGGATTTCTGTCTGACTGCGAGGGCTGCATGAAAAGTTGCCCTACATCTAATGCGTATATGGTATTTTGAAATAAACATTATACCTCAACCTGTTTTCGTTGATAAAAGGTAAGTTACAGAATTTTCATGACTCTTTTCTTAGAATTTAATTCAAAGCTAACATTTGTATTTAAAGCAAATTTATAAGTCTAATATTTGAATTTTTTTGTATTAGCTGGCAAAGTTAAGGCAACTTACAAGACCTTGGAATGTTGCCAAACATTCCTGCAGTGATTTATTTAAAATTTAACTCGCCATTCACCATGGGTAGGTTAAAACAATGAGCTAAGCTCAAATTATATTACAAAATTAAATTCAAAATTTAAAAATGAATATAGCATCCTTTGAGGAACGTCAGTGGGGTGTCTGAGTCTCCTATGAATATTTAAAAACACTTTCTAAGAAGTGCAAATTTCTATAATTATCTCTTGAATACGCGTATATGAGTTGTCAAATTATTATATTTAGTTTTAACGACAAGTTAACGTTATATAAATAAATAAATAAATTATATTTAGATTAATTTATTTAGAAATTAGATATTTTAATAATCAATCACAACAAACAAGTTTCACATTGAGAAATCAAAATTGGATTAAAAAACTAAATCTAAAGTAGATTACCATAATAAGCTAGTCATTTTTCTTTTCCAAGCTATCCTTGCATGAACACTGAAGACTTTTCTGGCTACCCTCGCTTTAGCTACTGAATGAGCTGAGCTGAAAGCTGACGCTGTTCATCTTTTATAATGTTGGTAATTTGAACATTTCAAATCAAATCTAAACGTCAGTTGGTTAGCAGCTGCGGTTCACTTGGCTCGAGGAGGAATTGGCGCCAAATGGAAATTGTCAACGGCATTGAAATGAAAGTGCAGATTGGAAAATAGCTGCAGTGGCATGGAGTAGAACCCACAGGCAGATTTGATGAGTAGCAGCCACCGCAACTACTCGCACTGTTTCCTCCCCCGCCACCGCTCCCGCCCCGCACCGTCTAAACCATTCACTGTTGCATTGCATAATAAATCGACTTGTAAATGCAATAAATTTTCAATTGGTGCCACCAAAGGCGCGCATTGAATTTAAAACGCTTAAAGCTTGCAACATAATGAAGAGCAGTTGCCGAATAGCCAGACAATCAGACAGTCAGACAGCGCAGGCATCGGGGAGTTAGCAGGAGCGGGTGGGTCCTGCTTGAGGGTTCACATTGCTCCAGGAACGCCAAAAATGTGCAAACGAAGGCCAGAGACGATGAAGAAGGAGAAAGTGCCAGGCGAAAACAAGAAAACAAATCACGTTTTAATTTTGTTTAACTAAATACGAAAATCGCACAGAGGCGCTGTCTACAGGGGGGCAGGAGCAGTGTTGTAGAGGGGGGGCACAGCGAGCTGTGCCTGATGACGTGCAACTCTCGTCGCCATTTTGTGCGCTGTCATGCCGCACACAATTAAAGCGCCCCGGTTCTTACGGCCTTCAGTAGGAGCACTCCCCCTTTTCCCCTCCCGTATCCAGGATTCGTGGTTCGCGGGGTTCGGGGGTGAGCTCTGGGCTCTGAGCACACGTCTATCTCAAACGTCTAGTTGTAGGCAAATTAAATTAAAATTCACTTGTACGCAAAAGTCGAGACAGCAAAGGGGGAGCTTGAGGCAGAGCGGGGCGGCGGGGCAGGCAAGTCAGTAAGTCAGCGTGCGATTGGAAAACAGCGCAGATTTTTCGCCTTTTGCTTTTCTTCTCTCATTTTCTTGGAAGCAACAAATTAATTCGTTGCACTGTCTTTGGGTGAGTCGGGGAAAACTATGCTAATGATATACGAAATTGAAATTTCTAAGAATATGCTAAAATTCGGTAAGCAATTTTCTTTATGCCATAAGTTTTGCATTTTGAGTTGCATATTTAACAATTTTAAGACCGAATAATAGAAAGTGGAACGTGGTAATGACTCTCCTAGAGTGTTCAATCTGGTTAAAATGTATACTATATAAGGATAAAAATCAATTCCGAATCTTAAGCATACTTTATGCTTAAGTTACAAGTTTGTGAATGTTAATTATTATATATCATCAATAAATGACTTAAATGGAAACTGACTCTTAGTGTGTCGTCTTGGGGTATGAAGTTTAATATGTTTTTAGTTTTAAAAATAGAATTCAATTCAATTCACTGATAAACTTGGGAAAAATAAAATTTAAAAATATAAATATATTGTAAGGTTTTCCTACCTTTCAAAATTAATTAATTAAAAAGATTATAGTAAGGATATAGCAGCTCATCTTCCTCATTATTTACGAACGCATAATTTTTACTTATAGGCAGAGCATTATTTATTAACCCACCGAACTGGCTATTTTTAGTGAGACTGCAGCAGAAGGTCTTGATAAATGACACCAAAAGTATCAAAATACACAGAACTATCTAAAGTATGCCAAGGCAGAGTTTGAGAGGCAGAAATCAACTGCAAGCTGAGATGAAAATGTCCTTAGACGGAACACTTTAGAGTACCATGAACTGTGGAGCGCCAAGGATATGACAGCTGCTGCTAAGTACCCATTGGCAGGGGCGTTAGATTTAGTGCCTCGCTATCAGGCATGTATGCAGATATACATATGCCGGAGACGGAGACGAGATATGGATATGATGAGCTATGCAGCACCAAGTTGATGGCACTTTTATGACTACTACAAGAAAAACCTCTTTTCACTGCAACAAGCAATGAATGCATAAAAAATGCTGCGACTAGACACTGGCATAGATACACACACATACACAAATACACACGCCCTTCACCTTGGCCCCCAAATGCCTGTCAGCATCTTATTGAGCGTACCTAAGCACATTAGCTGCGGTTTTATGTGCGGCGCATCCAACAGATACAGATACGAATACGTATGTGGCAGTTGCAGTTGCAGTTGCATCGGCATCCCTTTGGTCTACAGAACCGAAACTGAAACTAATTTTCAAAATGCCAATGCACAAGAGACCAAGTGAAAAACGGAAAAGGATAATTGCCGAGAAGAGTGTAGCATATGGCAGACAGTGTCCGTCGTCGGAGTCGGGCGTAGACCTAACCCGAATGCCATATGGTCCTACAACTGGCAACCGGCAACCGGCAACAGCAGGCAGGGCAAAGAGTTTCTCAAAAGTCATTCCTGGCTTGGGACTCGGTTGCAGCCTCGTCAGTCAGTCAGCCGGCACGGATTTGTCATGATCTCGTTTATTTTGTGTTGCTTGTGATAAATAGATTTGAGAGTAGGAGCCGCCTGCTTTTTTATGGGTTCAGTTTTTCGTTTTCGGGCATCAAATTATAGGGCATAGCCCTAACATGGTACTTGTTAAGACGATACATGGGCAGGCCCCTGAGAACTGCTCAGTCATTTCCGATCGATCGTTGTGATCTTGTTAGGGCCATAACATTCGAATTTTGAGATAAGCTAAGCAGCCTGTTCGAGAAATTCAAATCAGAGATAGACTACCAGAGCATAGGATGGTTTTAAGATAATTTTCTATTTTTGTTGTTTGGTAAAAGGTGTGAAGATCTACTTGTTGTTAGATTATGGCCTTGTGGGTTTTGTACAAGTATTGGCTTTTATATTCCCATTAAAAGTATAGTTTAAAAACCTATAAAAGTTTGGTTGGAAACAAACCTACATGCTCCTTACATGCGGAGTTATGTAAGAGAAAATCTAAAACTCTCCTATTTGCTGCACAGAAGGCACCTACCTGACATTTGATGACAGCAGGGAATTGTTGCAATTGAGCTAAAGCCGATTAGAGCGAAAAACAGGGCTCAGTTTTGAACAAAGAGTCCTACGTGCAACACAGATTTCTCAATGCAGCCGCCACATGTTGCAGGGCAAAAGGATCTAATAGGATTTACGACCCTTCGCCGAAGGGCAGCACTTAAGGCATGCCGGCTGTTGTGACAACAAGAAATTTGAAACCTAAAGATCCACATTACAAAGTCGGTTAAGAAATTAACGCGAAATGGAAAGTTTGTACAATGCAGTTTCGAGTAATACCAATTTGCTACCAGTTCCGTTCGATGGGAAGTTCTAGGTATAAGGAAATATGATATGGGCCATACTTCACACCAAATTTTGCAGTTCAATAAGGCTAAAGGATTGAATGTGTTTTTTTTCCTACTTGGACTGTATTTTCCTAACAATTAAATGTCCATTTCAGATATCAGCTTCTGATGCTTATTGTGCTTTACATGCAGTAGCTTGATATACTTAGTTGACTTATAACTAAAACTAATTGGATTGGATCACGTAGCATTATTAGAGCTCAACAGTCTACATAACAATAAGTTTATTTAGTGTCTCAAATTTCATTATAAACACCTGTCAATAGCTACTGTGGACTGTCAATATAACTCAGTAAATACTGAACTTATCAATGGTAAATTGTTAGAATGCCAAACTATAACACAATTGCGACCTCTGGCCCAAATATTTGGATTTGTATTGTGATTTGCATTGTGTTATAAATTTGATAATCAAATGCATGGAATGTGATTCTCGTTGTAGTTTTCACTTGTGTCAAAATGTTTTAGCCCACAACTGAAATGTGTCAAATCGATAATTGCCAAAAACATGAACAATATGGACAGCTGAGCTCAGCTCAGCTCAGGTCACGTCTGTCAATCCTTGACTCATCTCCTGCTTGTGGTTAAATGGAAATGCAATGCCAGTAGTCGGCTATTACAACGATGATGATGATGATGACGACAATGATGATGGAGCATTGGTAGTGTTGGGAATGCAGTTCGAAAACAAAAAGTGTCATTATTGCGACCAGCACTCGAAATATGTGGCAATATGTAAAAACACTCATGGAAATTACGAGCAAGTCGCATTGCGACAAAGTGTAGAGTTCAGCATGACTGGCATTTGGATTTAAGTTCGGATTCGGACTCGGACTTGGACTCCGGCAACAACTACATAAATCGAATTATGTGAACACAACGAGGAGGCACTTAAGTGTCCTTCTTGCCATCTTGTGCACTTTAAAATTTGTGTGTGCGCCACATACAAAATTCTACTTCATTTGTCTAATTCTCGTTGTCGTGTAGAGCCCTACACAAATACACTTGCACACAAACACACACACACACACTTCACGAGAACAAATGAAAGTAAATCCTTGGACTAAGCCTAGGCAAGTGTAGTTGTGCGTGTGTGCGTGTGTGGGTGCGGCAAAGGATAATCTGCATTTGAATAAGAGCATTTTAGTGTTTTTTCCAACTATATGTACTCGTTGGAGTGTGTGTGTGTGGTGTGGAGTATGTGTTTGCCACGCCCAAACGCCCATGTGTTGGCAAACAGACAGACAGGCAGACCGTCAGCCTTTTTGCTGTCTCCGATACCCTTAAAGAAGCCTATCCCAGCATTGTCTTGAAGTTGGTAATGCCTTCAAGTTGGCAACTCTAAACTTTTATTTAAAAAAACCTAACAAGGAATAATAATTTTTAAACAATAAATCTGTACTAAACGGAAACTAACTAAATAAGGTACGATCAAGTGGAAGAGAAGTGAAAATTGTGAATTTAAGGCTTACTTTCAGCTTAGTAAATAAATCAATCAATCAATTCTAAGCTGTTGTAATCCAAAGTGCACATGGAGAATTTATGCGTGGTGATTTTGCTATTAATCTAGTATAAATTGACCATAGATGACATGTAAATGTTGATTGAAGTGTTTCCTGATAATAAACTGATCGTACAAACTAATGATGAAATAATAAGGAGAACAGGGAGGAAAGCTGTATAGAAATGCTTTAGGTACTTGTTTAATTATAATCCAATCTTTCATTTGATGTATTTTATTGTATTATTTAGCAATCCAAGATTTAAACTTTTGATTTGTCTACTTTTCTTACTCAGGTGGATTTTTTAATCTTTTTTTAGTTTTATACATTTTTTTAAAAGGATTTTCCTACTCGAAATAAGTATAATATATACAATTTAACAGTTTGTATCACTTTCAGCTAGTGTATCCACAGATTTCCATGGGATGCTAAGCATTTTATTCTATTTTTTGTGCCTTTTTCTTCAATTCATTTGAATCCTGGCAGTTTGGTCCATTTTGAAGAAGTTTTTTTTGTTTTTGTTTGCCCAGTCGTCTGCGTCAACTGAGTTTTGGCTAATGTCCCAGGCTCCTTGGAGCTCAGCCACTCTCTTGGTGCTTTAAAATAATCGATTTTGTAATTTTGTTGTCTGCTGAAGCATTGGCAGGATTTCTTGTGATTTGGTATTTGTGTCAAATCAACTGACAATGTGGAAATTAATATAATTTGCCTGATTTGGGCTGTCTGATCACTCGCCCTGAGATTTGTTTGGCACAAATCGAAAATCAAAATCAATTTTAAGGATTTTTGTCTCGATTCGCATCCACGGAAAGGAAAGGAAAACAAACAACCACAAGGCGACTACAGGAAACTGCTGTCAACTGCTGCTGCTGTGCTGCTGATAAGGCGATGTTCCCCACAGTTGTCCCCCCCTCAGCTGGCAGATTAAACTAATTGATAAAAATGTCGCCCGTTTTCTGCACGTTGCCAACGTACGTGGCATGCCTCTGCGCCCACACTCGCCTCCGCCAGAGTCCTCGTCCTCGTCCTTGCCTCCGTTGAAGGCTGTGTGCGGTGGGTCTGTTGCTTGTTTTTGTAATTTATGTAAAATAGCAACGTGTAAGTCGCAATTTGTTTGTGCCTGGGTCAACGCCACCCCCACCGCCAGCCCCCTGGCCCCAAATCACCCGCCATTCCCCAGCTAGAGCTGCCTGGCAACGCGGAGCCAACAACATGTCTTGACTTTTAAATCCAAATGTATTAAATTTCCATGCCAAGTTCTGAAGAGCAAGACGTAAGTCCATGCCCCGGCTGCTGTTATTTGTTTGCCAGCAGAACGGAGGGGCAGGGGCAGGGGCAGGGGCAGCCAGGAGGAGCTGCAGCAAAGTCCGCAGCAAGTGCCCCTGGCATTGCCATGTGTGTTATGCTCATCTGGCTTGGATCCCTGCCATTCGGCATGGCAGCAATTATTCAACAAAAGCTACTGACAATTATGGCACACCAGCCATATAACACACCAAGTAGCTGCGGAGGGGGTTTTAGTACAGTTTGTTGTGGCGAGGGCGGGCTAATAAGTTCTTTCAGAGAACCTGTCAATAACAGAACAAGTTAGAACTCGACTAGTTAGTGTACCCGACTGGGAGATATCCTGTAGCCAGGTCTTGAATTTCCAAACACATTCGTGCACATACGCATCAAGCAGTTCAGCGGCAGTGCAAGCAAGCAAGTTAATACTCAAGAAAATAGGTTCATGATTAACTTTAATGAGTTTTTAATATATATTTTTTTTAATTATTTTTTTAATTGGTATAAAAACTAATTCAAATCTTACTACTCGTCTTTAGTGTTAGTTAGAATTCTCCTTTAACTATCTTTCTCTTTTCTCCCTTTCTTAAATGTTTGGCACTTATTTTTATAAAATATTTTTTTATTTCTTTGTTAAATAAAATATCTAAAAACTTTAAAACTTTTAAAGAAAATAAATTGTATTTTTTTCGGTCTCCACATTATTACAATCCTAAATTACAGTTTAAAATTTAAACCTTGACATAGTATTAACTATAATTATATTTGATTGGATTTGGCACAGGAATACTATATAACTATATATAGATAACTTTAAGCTGTATATTGTTTAATTCTAAATAGTTTCTAATGGTTTTAGTGGCACTCAGCTGAGTATAAATAGATAGTTAACTATATTAAATGTTGTAAACGACATGTATTACTTAAACCTTTCATAGATTGATTACAATAATACTCATACTAACTTGAATTATGTTTTAAAGATGAACACTTTTTTATGAAGACATCCCCAGGCAATATTTGAATATTCCTTGTTACAAACTGCTAGCTCGGCCCTCTGTTGTTTGCACCTAGATACACCTGGCTAACTGTATGGCAGGGGAAAGCAGAGTAACAACAACTGGAACAACCACAGAGCACAGATGTTGCTCCTGCTACTGCTCCTGCTCCTGCTGCTGTGGCTAGGATATGTACGATTGTCTGCGTATGCAAAAATATAATTTAACACACATTTGCGCAATTAGATTCATTCGTGCAGAGCAGGAGTGAAAGGCGGGCGGGAGTGTGGGGTGGAGAGGTGTGTGTGCCAGCAGCAGCTGACATACAAATGAATATCTATGACTGTGGAAAGTGGAGCATGTTTGAGGGTATTTGTGTGTGTGTTGTGTGTGTCTGTAAATGTCACAATTTGAATACATAAAATGCAAATAAAAGCAACCCACGATTCCGGACTCTAGACTCCAGAATCCAGAATCCAGACTCCAGACTCACAGATTCTTACGTATTTTGCAAATAAATTGCTTCCAATGCAGACATCTATTAAAAGCACATAAAACCATAAAGCGGAAATGATGTATAGGCAGCCAGTGGCACCGGGAAACCCAATTGCAGCGAAAGTAAAAGCTTCCCGAAATCTACATACCCCCAGATCCCAACGACCTGCACATTTTCGACCTGTTGCCCCACATTTTTTAGTGGCTCCCGGCTAATTTGAACACTGCAGGTGAAGCTGCCCCAGATGCTCCCAAGCCAAAACTCCAAACCACTCCGCGGTGCGACAATATATAATGAAATTTACACACTTGCAAATGTTGGGCTTGTTCTGGTTCTGGTTCTATGTAATTCCCTCCTTAGCTCCCGCTCCGCCCTCGCACCATAAAATATGCCAGGCAAAATGCTTACAAGTGTAAACCACAGCCCGGGCACATGTAGAACTGTCGGGGGGTAGAGCTGGAGCGGGCTCTTTTTTTGTGGGCGGACTTTTGCTATACGTAATTGTTTTTCATAAAATTTAATTTATGGCATTTTTGCACACACATACTAAAAGGGGGCTATCTGTGTGTGCATGTGTGTGTGTGTGTGTGTGTGTATTGGACTGCACTTGAAACTTCAACCGTTCGCCATTTTTTGTCGTAGTCCATGTATGTATGCGTGTGTGTGTGTGTGTGTGTGTGGGGCTGTGTGTGTGTGCTTGTGTATGCAGCTGGCATTAAAATTTATTTGCGCATTTTCAAAAATGCAAAAAAAAATAAACTAGGAAATTTCTGTCACATTTCATCTAGGAGTAGCCTTCATACATGTAGGTATGTAAATATGCACTCACTTGTGTGTGTGTACATATGTATTGTTGTCATGTGTTGTGACAAATTTAACGCCTGCACATCAAATCTAAAATCTGCCTAAAAAGTGAAAGCAGTGGTTTTTTTGTTGGATGAACAGCTTAACTAAAAGGCATTTCAAAGCTTTGCTCTCGAATCACAATTGACATGATTTTAATGGTATTTTGTAACATATGATAGTCAACTCTTATATCATCGATTAGTTCGGGCCTATCATAAACGAGAACTTTTATGAAATATGTGTGAACGACGCGTCGTTTCCCAATTTCAAATAGTTTATGTAGGACCACAATTCGACAAAAATCCTTGCAGATGATGAGAGTAATTCAGGCTCAGAAAGGGGTACAATGGATCGTTTTTGATAATAGTTATTAATAATAATTAATATTCGAAACTAAAGATAATATGCATGGCTGTAGCTGGTGCGACCTTATTGAACATCTCAGAGAAGCAATGGAGCATAGGCAACTTATAATAGATTCATCCCTTTTATAATTAACCGATCCATACTTAAATTAAGGTAAATTATAATAAAATTGTTATATACCATCATATATTATACTATTATAAATTAACAATTCAAACCGCTTTTTTAAAATATTAGCAGGTTATATAAACTTTCATCATGGATGGAACCTACTGTGAAAATTTCAGCATCCTAGCTCTAACGGTTTGGGTTGTGCGATGATTGCTAATCAGTCAGTCAGTGAGGACACATTCTGCAGCTTATTATATTGTATCCTAGCCAAACATGAAGAATCAAACTTATCCTTTCCCTCACGTTGTTACCTGAATAAACTCATCAAACCATCGCACAGTCTCTGCTAGTATTGAAGAGCGACCATTTTAGTTATTTTCAGTTAACTAAGCTCTATATTCACAATTATAAATGAATAAGCTTTAAACTTGTATTTGGCATATTTGCCTAACAGCCTTAACAATTTTTTAGCACAATTTATATTGGCACCCCAAATAAATTTAATTGCCATATCCTAGAACCCCATTCACTGGAATATTTTAATTAATTTCCCCCACCAGTTCGATTTCTAATTGTGCTTTCCTTTTTTGATGTTTTCGTAAACGCTTTTATGTCAATTATTTGCTTTGGTTATGCCTGAAAAATTTGGCGGCATGCCTGTCTCCCCATTTCCATTTCAATTGTTTCCATGGAAAGGTTCTTCTTCATTTTTCATTTTTATATATACCCTGCACTCTTTTCTATATACGCTAGGGAGGATATGATGAAGTTGTGTAAAAGGTAGAACGAGTTATCCTAAGCACATAAGCTGGTACATTTAGTTATATAGTCATTCCCAAGCTCAGACTTTAAGTGTTTCGAGTGTTGATGTTTGTATTTTATAAATATCTTTTTAGCATATGTTTATATTTACATTTTATCCCTGTATGCTGAAAATTTCATGACAGTCACTTAATAAATAGAGACGGTATTTGAGAACTAACGTTTTTCAGTTGTAAGGAGCGCAAATGTACGACGGAGTATTTGCGACCAGGGTATCTTCTAGTCGAGCACCCTAGTCAGATCATTCTTGCCTGTTTATTGTGTCGCAGGGACAACCCTTGCAGCGTCTGAGCTCTGAGTTCTCCCAGATGACTGACTGACAATTGGCGCTATGTGCACCTTTGGCTAGAATCAAAGCCAAGCGCCGCACCACCAGACGCTCCACAAACTGCCACCAGGCACTTTAATGGCAGCTTCGGTTTGAGTTGTTGCCTTTTATGTAGGCGCTTCAGTACCACCCATATAGGACTCACCCCGCCACCTCGTCTTGTTCGTGCATATTTGCGGTTGCAGAGCTGCTGGCGCGCTTTTAACTTCAGCCAGCGCTGCTTGCCACAGTGCGTGGCACGTTGAGCACAACGCACAACTATTTGGTTCAACCGAGCATAGAACTAAAACTTGGCTTGAAAGTGTGTCAAAATTGAAGCCCCGCCGCATGTGAGCACAGAACGGAGCACTTGATGGGGAGCCGACACTCAGGAAAGGAATCGGAGAGTGGGTTTCCTTGCCAGGATGAAGCAGCTGGGCAGCTGGGAGGTTAATGTAGGGTATTGCGACTTTCAGCGAAAGTTTGTAATGAAAATGGCAACTTGGTAGAGGTTTTCGTGCATTTTCATTTACAATCTTCGTGCATATCGAAAACTTGGCCAAAATATGTGGTCTTGTAAGCTAAAGCAGTCTCTGAACTTTAGATAGGTTTGATAACAAAGAATGTTATATTTTATCTATTATTTCATGACAAAAAATTGATTATCTATAAAGTTAAGGGTTAATGCATTGGCAAATTTAATATATCATAATTAAAGTATTGGAAATCTTTTATTTCTTTATGTTTATAATATTGCTTGAAGTGTTCTATTTGAACTTTTTTCTTTATTTAGTATAGGAGTACTTTATACAGTGAGATTTAATTTGGATCGGATCCCATTTTAATATAGTTGTTGTATACAAAAATTGCTGCAAGGATATTTATTCTCGGCTTTCGTTCTTTCTTGTTTATTATTAACTTAATCAAACGGACTTGCTTAAGATATAGAAATAAGAAGAGTTGAAAAAAACAAATATTTTATAGCGACTTTCAAGGATTATTATGCAATGTAGCTTGTACGTTTAATACCCCATTTTGTTGTTTTTGTAGCAACTGCATGGGGTTCTCAAAGTTGCAACCTGCAACATGCCTAAAAAGAGAAACGTAACTCAGGCTTTTAAAAGAGCCTTGGGGCTTAGTCCGTCCATGTCAAGAGGAAAGGAGCCATCCTCTAATTAGCAGTAAAATGTTATTCAGGCCATCTTTGAGACTCATCTCGTTTTTTGCCACTTTTGCTGCTTATGGCCGCCCATAAAAGCTGCTTAAGATGCCGCCGGCAGCAGCCCACGCCTCCCCCCACTCAAGCTGCAACTGCAACAGTTCAATGCCTGTCAATAAATATGAAATTATTTGGAAGCGTTTGCGCGCGATGAAAAGAACGCAGGACGAAGGAGACGTGTTGAGGTACGGCACGGTGTGGTGCGGTAAGATGCAACCTGCACGAGGACGACATTGACACGAAATTTTGGGGGAAAAGTAAGTCACGAGACTTGGGCGAAAAATGCACAAAAACAACGAACGAGCAGCCACAATTGTAAAAGGCGTCCTTACATTTTTTTGTTGTTCTCCCTCTTCATTTTATGTTGGTACTTTCTGCTCTGGGCCGGACTGGCACAATAACTGTAAAGAGCATTATTTGCAAAATGAAGCTTAATAGTTCTACTCAAAGGCAAATAAAAGCTGCCAGCATAATTAGAATGATTATGCATCAATTAATTAAAAGTTATGTTAGTTAGGCTACGTACAAAAACAAAAACACAAAATTAAAAAACAACAACGAGCGTACTCGATAAATGTGTCACCCACGCAGTGAGAGTAGAGTGCGAGAAGAGCGCAAAAAAATTTCCCTTACTGACCCAGTGAAGCAGCAGCCCGAAGCGAACAACAACCGACGGAGTATGAGAGAGAGAGAGCGTGAAGTTGCGAGAGAGCGTAGGCTGTGGTGAATTATTGTAACGTCTGCAAAGGCTGCACAGTTAATTCACCACAGCGAACAGCTGTCGTGCTCTCAGCTTCACTTACCTAACCTCACACTCACACGCACTCACACACTCACAGAGTATACAAAGGAGTAACCATCTTGCACATGGTCCCATCTTGGTCACAGTTACCATCCTGCAAGGCATCAAAATTTTTTTGTGTTCGAATATGTCATGCGGTGCACAGCTAAAGAATTTTTCGGACTGACTTTTCTTTTAACGTTTTTCGTATATGCGTCTTGTATTGTTTTTCTTTTATTTTTTGGGTATGGGCTGCATTGATTTAATGAGTTTTTGGTGTGAAGTCCTGTGGCGCTGTCCATGCTGTTAATGGCATTATAGTAGCTGTCATACCGAGCAGTCACACTTTACGGCCTGGCCAGAACTAGCACCAGAGCCAGGACTGGGTCCAACATTGTCATGTCTTGATTGACAGCCAAATGTCAAGCTAAACAGTGTGAAATCTGCAGGATTCAGGACAAAGCAACACTGATTGCTGGGCGCAATGCATTGCATTGTTTTCACGCCTTTGTTTCGATCGTGCTAAAGTTGTACCATTTTTACGAGAAAACCATGGAGCACCACATCATAAAAAAACAAATGAAAAGCGGAGGGAACGTAAAAACCCAATGCAAGTTCGAGCAGTTGAATTGAAATCGTTTGGAAATTGACACTTTCTCTTAGTTAGGGGCGGTCTCCGGACCCGGCACCGTAAATTTATGAAACCGGAGTAGGCGCTAGTAACGAGAGTCCTCAATTGGGTCAGACACATACATACATATCACAAAGAACAAAAAGCATGCCATAGACCTGAAATATAATTGTGTCTGATTGTGATTTGTTGCTGGGTTGTTGTTGGGTGGTTGACTCAATTCCGATTGCTTTGACAGCTGGCACAGACCAACGCCAGAGCAAAGCTGATAGATGCAGCTATAAAATCACATAATTCTGAAAATTCTTCGAGGTACGCTCGGATAACTTGTATCTCAACTGAAATTGCAATGATAAATGGAACCTGTTAAAATCCAGTTGTTTTCAAATGAACTCTAAGCATTCGCATACGTACTTGTATTTGCTGTAAGAGCAATGGATTCGTTCTTTGAATGTCAAGTATTTTGATGGATAACATTTGAAATTTTATGATGGATCGCTTATCGAGTGGTTGTAAATTGAAATGAAACGATTTACAAGGAAGCTATTCGAATGTGTATGTGGTTTTTGTGAGAAAAATCTTTTTTGCCTAGGTAGCCCTTTTCAGTCTTGATTGGGTTGACATTAAGAAAGATGATTTCAATTAAAAATTTCTTCAAGCCATTGTTGAGTTCAGCTCAGTGGAGCTATCCTGATTAAGCAGCCCAAGCAAAAGCTTCGCATTATGTGAATTTTGTATGTTTGTGTTGCTTTTGAAATGTAATCGGCTATTGAGTTTGGCATACTTTCATTATATTTGTGGGAAAAAGCTGTTTTCCGCTGCATTTCAAGGCCAACACCTCTGTAAACACATTTCTGGGACTGCCTGAACCTGACTAATGGTCAGTAAAAACAGTTGCTTCATAGCGGCCTGCCCCACTTTCGACTCTTATCTTTGATGGTGTTCCTAAGTAATACTTCCTAAGTATACTTCATCGTCTGGGCCACAATTTTGTTTGGCCTAAGCAAACAAGACGCAAAACACTCGGCAAATTACGTCAGTAGTTGCCCAACTCTCGTTGGGCTAATGATTTGCCTAATGTTTCTAACAATTATGTGCCTGGCCACACAAAAGAATATATTATGTAAGTTATTAAAATTATATCACCAGCAGCCAGCATCCCGGAGTCTAATAAGCCGCAGCTTCTCCGCATCCTTAGATGCTTGGATCCATTTGGCGATTCCACGGCTCCTGTCGCCATTGTGCCAGAGGCTTTTGCTTTCAAATGTAAATGGCGTCGTCGTCGTTGTCGTCGCTTTCTCTTTTTTTTGTGTGTCCACATGCGACCAACTTTTGGTGGTTATCAATTTTGGGCCTTTTGTAGCGGTTCTGCGAGTCCTGGCAAAGTAGCTGGCTTATTTATGTGCTCCTGGCGCGCGTTCTTCCCTCCACGTCTTTCTATTTTTTTTTTTTTTATTTTTATTACGCGAATGACAAGATTTTCATCAACGTCATTAATATTAACTTTGGCAATAATTCTCGGCTGAGGAAAATTATGAGAAATGACCAAGAAGATAAACGCCACAGCGTTGTCCACTTTTCGACAGTGCCATAACTCTCATTCATTGCAAGGACTCGCCGTTCTGGACACTGTGCTACAATGGCATTAGCCAAGCGGCTTTCAAGTCAATCTTAATTGTGCGTGGGCTCCCCACAACTCCAGCTCCAACTCCAATACCATCTCACAGTCTGCAGAAGTCTACGCAGCGCCTAATGACAGCATTTCGGATTACTTTCACTCAAGGCAAGAGGAACACTGAGAAAAAGGCTGCATATTTTACGGCACTGGCTGGGGCGACGAACAGGCTAAAAGGCTGCAGAATGAAGGCTGAAGGATGAAGGCTGAAAGCTGCTTTAGCACGAAGACAAAAATCACAATTAAATGTAACAATTGCGTCTCTCTGGGGGCATTAAACGACAAACGTAGCGGGATCCGTATCCTGAACGGGGACTGTCTGTCCGTCTGTCCGCCAGCCCCACTGCCTGTCAGTTGCTTGTCCAATGCCAGCTTAAATTGCCCATACACGTCAGGACACTCCACAGTGCACAGCCCCCAGTCGCAGTTCGCCGTAGCGCCGCTTGGAATGTCCTTAAACCGAAGCGCAGATACAGATACGCAGCGTCCGGCTCAGTTTCGTCCTAGCTGCTATTCTTTTACTCTGTGTGTTTGCGTTTATTAATTGTTGCCTTTATTTGGCCTCATTTTATTTGATTTGCTTTTCTTTCTTCGTACTCAGCTCTGCCCTACCCGACTCGGCTCTCTTTGGGCTTTTGTTTTGGTAGCCACTGGCAGCTATAAAGCCAAACCTAATTGACTTATCTTGCCGGGTTTGCTAATTTCTTGCCCATTGTGTTGGCGAATCGGCCCTGCGCCTCGCCAATTGGGTTTGAGCATGGGTTTGGGTTATAAAAATGGCACGATAAGTCAGCGAAAGCAGATAGAAATCTTCAGCGCACTAATTAGCAATTGACATGAATTGCTCATTAGCAGCAAACTAAAGCTAAAACTTACAGCCCGGCTTTGCCTAGTTAGGGATATAATAGCTGAAGCTCAACTCGAGGAAGAAATACAGATTGAGAATGTTAATGGCCGCACAGCCATGAAGAGAGAAAAAAACGATGACCAAAAAATTAGCCGAATATCCTTGTACAAGATATCTTAAATGATGCAAAATTTCGATATTCATTCATTTTTTAAAGAAATGTGTAATCTAACCGCGGAAATTTTAAGATCCCAGCTATGTATGTCATATCAGATTAACAGTATAACAAAGAATAAACTGGAACCGAGTTGGATATATTTAAAAATTGATATTTTGATTGAAATTAATGCAGGATGGAGACAGTTTCTGTAGCTCTATTAACTTAGGAAAAGAAAAAATTAAATCAATATTATAGAGTTGATAGTATATTCAAGAAAAGCAGATTGCTTCAATTAATTAACAACTATCTTTTCGCATCATTGACATTTAAGCAATTGCATCTAATCTAAGTAAATTTAATAGCTACTAAATATGTTGTTACGACATTCAATTTAGAAGATAAAATATCAAAAGGCAGCCTTGTAGACCATATCATGCCAACAAATATGGATCTATTATGCCTGTCATCTAAGGCAGCTGACTTCCTCAAATATCTCTAACAAGTGTATAATAGCAGGATAAAATTGCACAAATCAAGGACACACAACTGAAACGGTAGCGGAACCTTGGACTGCAGTTTCTATTAGGCGATAGAAGTAATTGCTTGGGCGACCTTCAGGGCGATATTCCACAGGACTGGCCACAGTTTTGTGGGTTATACAATGAAGAAGAAAATAAAAAGGAAAGGCGACCGGAAATCGAGCCATGTGTCAAGTCAAATGGTCAATAACTATATGGCTGACATTTAATTTATAAAGTGCACGGCTGGACCTGGGCCACCCAGTCTATACCAGTTGGCTGCCTGGCTGTCTGCCGATTTAGTTGTCAAAATACGCCAAAATGTAAACAATCAAAAGCCAAAAATCAATAGACATTATATTGAGAAATATGGCCATGACAAGGCCAGACTCCAACTGGGTGACTTGACATCTTTACCTACATGCGAGTCGTGTTTCCTGCTTCCGATCCAAAGGGACACTTTTTGCACAATGCAGCCTCATAAAGACATTTCGAATCGTCAGTCAGTCAGTCAGTCGGGCAGGCAGGCAGGCAAACGGACAAACAAATTTTTTATTTCCTCAATGCAGCAGGAAAGAAGACAACCGACTCCTTCGAAGATAAATTGCCATGAGCACAAAATGTCCTTTAAAGCAAATATAGATGAAGAGCACTGTGTACTGGGCACTGGACCACCAGCTCGTACTCTTCATCCCTTTATAATCTTTTACATCCGCAAGTGTTTACCTTATACTTTCCATTCAGTCCCATTTGTCCTTGCTGGCATTATGTTCACAATTGTGAATTGTGCATGACTATTGGCTTTCGCATTAGACGAATGTCGAGTAGGACCGGACCCGCAAATCGGCTTGCCTGAGAACGGATGCGCTGAGATACACATCCTCATCCTTATTCCCCATCCTTCTTCGTTATCTTCATCATTTCTAAGATATGGCGCCCATGGCGGCTTTGCATTTTAGCGCATTTCTTAAACCGATTTTCATAAAGATAGTAAGTGCGTTGAAAAGCGCTTTACGTTGCAGTATCTTGATTAGAGTGCTGAGATTTGTGTTTACCAAACAAAATGGACAAGTAGGGTGCATGTGCTAATACCTGAGCTCAACTGATGAGATGCTTAACTTAAAGATGGTGCGAATTCGCAAAAGTGCATTAGCTGTTAGTTAGGATAGTTTTGCATATCATCCCGTAGATCTTGGTGCTAGAACTGTGGGAAAATGAACACCAACAGAAATTTCAATGGCTCGAAACAAAGAAAGGTTGATCTAATTAATATTCAATCTGTCACGAAAGTCTGATAATGATTTTGTTAAGATCGAGACACAATTTTTGATAGCGCTTAAAAATTATGTATTATATTACTATATTTTTGTTCTCTTCAATAACAGTAACTTTTTTAAAAATAACAACCCAGAACCTGAGATATTCACAATTTTATAAAATCCCTTTTCGAACAATTTAAAAAACTATTTTCTATTATCTGGAAAACAGCTTCATTAAAAATGTGTTACAATTGTATTCGGACTCAGAGGATAGTTTTACATAAGGATTGATTGTCGGAATACTAAATGTTTTTGTGTATTAGTCTATTAACTAAAGTCATCTAAATAATCAATGAAAATTGTGTCCTTACACAAAATTGTATGAAGCTACAGAAAAGGCTTGGCATACGAAATGGTAGTTTCTCAGTATTCATTTTACTGCAACGTCCTAAAGTTTGACCCGCTTACGCCTACCAGCATATCCTTGCTTGCCTACTTCCTGTTGGTGCCCAACGCTCATCATCGTCATTCATTCAGTTTACACTGATAAAGCAAAACTGCAGCATATTGATTTTTTTGGGCCTAACCCAACGAAAAATGTGACTTGCTGTGCCCAATTTAGAAATAATCATAAAACCCATGACAACAAGCCACAATCATAACCATGATGATGCTGACGAGAACAAGCGGCAATTTCTGAAAATTTCACAAAAAAAGAAAGTCATCAAGCCAGGCACAAAGCCGGCTAACAGAATGTTACATCAAGCGCAAACAAAACAGTTTAATTAAAATTATTATTGTAATTTAATGGAATGTAAGGAATTATTATTTTTATATGTCTCACATACACTCGCACACACACACACACACACACACACACACACACACACACAGACATATAGATAGACGGACAGACACAGGACTCGCACAGAAAGGATGAACACACACACATGCGTATAAAAATAAATTACATTTGTATGAAGATTGGCGCTGGCCTGCACATCATATATTTTCATTATCAAAACAGAGACAAAGTCGAACTCGCAGTCGGCGTCGGCATCGGAGTCGGAGTCGGAGACTCGACTCGACTCGCAAAAGGATAAGGCGAAGGCAGGCAAGGAGCAAAAGTACCGCACCAAAAAGGACGACAGCTGTTTGATGCGATTAGAAATCCCCTAAGCAGCATCTCAACTGCGCTCTCACACGCACTCAAGCGGAGCAAATTTCCTTTAAGGAGTGCGCTCCCGCTGTGCAATGCTCTCGTTCTCTCTCGCATCTAAATTTCCTTCGCTTGCGCTCATTGCTGTTGTTGTGCAGCGCTCGGCTTTTGGCTTCGTTCAGCCGCCGCCGCCGTCCGTCTCTCTATTTAAGTGAGAGTTGCGCACGTTGCGGCAGTCAGTCGACACTCAGCTAACGTGCGCGCCAGACATACGAGGACGACGACGCACGCCGCACGCACGCAAGCCACAACGTGAACCATTACAAGTTTAGCCACGAACAGAGTTGGAAAGAAAATATTTAAATTAAATAAAAAGTGATAATAGATCGTTGTGACGCGAGTGGCCCGCAGCAATTAATATTCAACAAGGTTCCTAAACAAGACGCGATAATACGTTAACCGAAACCGAAACCGAAAAAACAACCCAAAGTGATAATAATGTGTGGCAGGGAGTAACAGTAACCGGAAAAGTTGGCCACGCCAATTATAATTAGCCCAGCTGAACGAAGGGTAGCAGGAGCCGCAGCCACAGCCGAAAATATGTGCGCAGACTTTTTGGCCAGCAAGTGGAATTGATTTTCATTTAGTTTCTTGAGTTTTTCCTTATCAAACACCCAAAATAAAGTAAGATATCCTACAACCACACACAAACACAAAGCAATTAGGAAAATGTGGAATCCAATGTGCCTGTGCCTGCTGCTTCAACTGCTGCTGCTGGCTGTGAGCGACTGCAGCAGCAGCAGCCTCCAGGAGTCAGTGTCCGCCCAGTCCGACTCCCCCCTGTCCAGCAGCAAGCATCAGCAGCAGTCGCACTCCAACGCCATCATGGGCGAGGCGGGCGTCTCCAACACACAACTGATGCAACCCTCGACGCCGGCTCGCACCCTGCGACCCCTGGCTGGCGGGGATGCGGGCCTGTACGATGCGCCCGATGACTGTCACTTCATGCCCGCTGCGGGTCTGGAGCAGCCGGAGATAGCGCTGACCTGCAATCTGCGCACGGTCAACAGCGAGTTCGATACGACCAACTTTAGTGTGATACCCGCGGAGCACACGGTCGCCCTGCACATCCTGTGTAACGACGAGATCATGGCCAAAAGTCGCCTGGAGGCGCAGTCCTTTGCCCATTTGGCACGCCTGCAGCAGCTGTCCATCCAGTACTGTAAGCTGGGCAAGCTGGGACGTCAAGTGCTGGACGGTCTGGATCAGCTGCGTAACCTCACGCTGCGCACCCACAACATCCTCTGGCCGGCATTGAATTTTGAAATCGAGGCAGAGGCATTCGCTGTGACCAAGCAGCTGGAGAGATTGGACCTCAGTTCGAATAACATTTGGTCGCTGCCGGATAACATATTCTGTGCGTTGTCCGCATTGTCCGCCTTGAATATGAGCGAGAACCGTTTGCAGGATGTCAATGAGCTGGGGTTTAGGGACCGCAGCAAGGAGGCCGCTACTTCCACGGAGTCTAGCTCCACCACGGAGGTGGCCAGGCGTGCAGGCAGCTCCTGCAGCCTGGATCTGGAACTCCTGGACGTCAGCTTTAACCATTTTGTGTTGTTGCCTGCTAACGGTTTTGGCACCTTACGACGCTTACGTGTGTTGCATGTGAATAATAATGAGATCTCGATGATAGCGGATAAGGCTTTGAGTGGCTTGAAAAATCTGCAGGTGCTTAATCTTAGCTCCAACAAGATTGTTGCCCTGCCTTCAGAACTGTTTGCGGAACAGTCAAAGACCATCCAGGAGGTCTATCTGCAGAATAACTCCATAAGTGTGCTTAGTCCGCAGCTCTTCTCCAATCTCGACCAACTGCAGGCCTTGGACCTCTCCTTCAACCAAATAACGTCCACCTGGACAGATCGTAATACCTTTGTTGGTCTCATACGTCTCGTCCTGCTCAACCTGTCGCACAACAAACTGACCAAACTGGAGCCGGAGATCTTCAGTGACCTGTACACCCTGCAGATTCTCAATTTGCGCCACAATCAGCTGGAGAACATTGCCGCACACACATTTGCCCCCATGAATAATCTGCACACGCTGTTGCTCTCGCACAACAAGCTGAAGTACTTGGATGCTTATGCCTTGAATGGTCTGTACGTGTTGTCCCTGCTCTCACTGGACAATAATGCGCTGATTGGCGTGCATCCCGATGCGTTTCGGAACTGCAGTGCCCTGCAGGATCTCAATTTAAATGGCAATCAGCTGAAGACGGTGCCCCTGGCACTACGCAACATGCGCCTGCTGCGCACCGTGGACCTGGGCGAGAATATGATTACTGTGCTAGAGGAGAATGCCTTCAAGGGGTTGGGCAACTTGTATGGTTTGCGTTTGATTGGCAACTATTTGGAGAACATTACTATGCACACATTCCGCGACCTGCCCAGCCTGCAGATACTTAACCTGGCCAGAAACCACATCGCTGTGGTGGAGCCGGGCGCCTTCGAAATGACCTCCAGCATTCAGGCCATACGCCTGGATGGCAATGAGCTGACGGACATCAATGGACTGTTTAGCAATATGCCCTCACTGCTCTGGCTGAATATCTCCGATAATCGACTGGAGAGCTTTGACTATGGTCATGTGCCCAGCACGCTGCAGTGGCTGGATTTGCACAAGAATCGTCTTGGCCTTTTGTCGAACCGATTCGGACTGGACGCTGAGCTGAGACTGCAAACACTCGATGTTAGCTTCAATCAGCTGCAGCGCATTGGACCAGGCTCCATACCCAACTCCATAGAGCTGCTGTTCCTGAACGATAATTTAATTACCACTGTAGATCCGGACACCTTTATGCATAAGTCCAATCTGACTAGGGTAGACCTATATGCGAATCAGATAACTACCCTAGACATCAAGTCCTTGCGCATACTGCCCGTCTCGGAGCATCGCGCCTTGCCCGAGTTTTACATTGGGGGTAATCCCTTCACCTGCGACTGCAACATTGACTGGCTGCAGAAGATCAATCACATTACCTCCCGCCAGTATCCACGCATTATGGATCTGGAGACCATCTACTGCAAGCTGCTGAATAACAGGGAACGCGCCTACATCCCCCTTCTCGAGGCGGAACCGAAGCACTTTCTGTGCACCTACAAGACGCATTGCTTTGCCGTCTGCCACTGCTGCGAGTTCGATGCCTGTGACTGCGAGATGACCTGTCCCACCAACTGCACGTGCTTCCATGATCAAACCTGGTCCACGAACATTGTCGAGTGCTCCGGGGCTGGCTACTCGGAGATGCCGCGTCGCGTGCCCATGGACACCACGGAGCTGTACATTGATGGCAATAATTTTGTGGAGCTGGCAGGCCACTCGTTTCTGGGACGCAAGAATCTGGCCGTGTTGTATGCCAACAACTCGAATGTGGCACACATTTACAATACCACATTCAGCGGACTGAAACGCCTGCTCATCCTGCATCTGGAGGACAATCACGTAGTCTCGCTGGAGGGCAATGAATTTCACAATCTGGAGAACCTGAGGGAGCTCTATCTGCAGTCGAATCGCATTGCGAGCATTGCTAATGGCAGCTTTCAAATGCTGCGCAAGCTGGAGGTCCTGCGTCTGGATGGCAATCGACTGATGCACTTTGAGGTCTGGCAGCTGTCGGCAAATCCCTATCTGGTCGAGATAAGCCTGGCGGACAATCAGTGGAGCTGTGAGTGCGGCTATTTGTCACGCTTCCGCAATTATCTGGCGCAGAGCTCGGAGAAAATTGTGGATGCTGCGCGGGTGAGCTGCATCTATAATAATGCCACAAGCGTGCTGCGAGAGAAAAACGGCACTAAGTGCACCCTGCGTGACGGTGTGGCCCACTATATGCACACCAATGAGATTGAGGGTCTGCTGCCGCTGCTTCTGGTGGCTACTTGCGCCTTTGTGGGCTTCTTTGGGCTCATCTTTGGGCTGTTCTGCTACCGCCATGAGCTCAAGATGTGGGCGCACTCCAACAGCTGCCTGATGACCTTGTGCTATCGCCAGCCACGCTTTGTGGATCAGCTGGACAAAGAGCGGCCCAATGATGCCTACTTTGCGTACAGCCTGCAGGATGAGCACTTTGTCAATCAAATCCTGGCCAATACCCTGGAGAGCGACATTGGCTATCGTCTCTGCCTGCACTATCGCGATGTGAACATCAATGCCTACATCACGGATGCGCTAATTGAGGCTGCTGAGAGCGCCAAGCAGTTCGTCCTGGTGCTGTCCAAGAACTTTCTCTACAACGAGTGGACGCGTTTCGAGTACAAGAGCGCACTCCATGAGCTGGTGAAGCGCAGAAAGCGTGTGGTCTTCATACTGTACGGCGACTTGCCGCAGCGTGACATTGACCTGGACATGCGACACTATTTGAGAACCAGCACATGCATCGAGTGGGACGACAAGAAGTTCTGGCAGAAGCTGCGGCTTGCCCTGCCCCTGCCACACGGTCGTGGCAACAACAACAAGCGTGTTACTGGCTGCCTGGCTGCACGCAGCTCCTCGGTGAACATGTATGCCACAGCACACGAGTATCAGGCGGGCGTGGGCGGAGTGCCCGTGCCAGCTGGCCGCA
This sequence comes from Hirtodrosophila confusa, assembly GCA_035043065.1. Classification (NCBI taxonomy): domain Eukaryota; kingdom Metazoa; phylum Arthropoda; class Insecta; order Diptera; family Drosophilidae; genus Hirtodrosophila; species Hirtodrosophila confusa. The sequence continues at coordinate 1,391,392 of JAWNNI010000039.1, forward strand.
TGGCGGATAAGCTGTATGCGGACTGCAGCAGCAACAACTATGCCACAATCAATGAGTGTGGCGCCAGGGGCTACAAGCCCATACCGACATCGGCAACCGCTGCGGCGGCCGCCTGCAAATTCAACACCATGAATCAGCTCTCCAAGAAGCAGCGCGAACTGAGCGTGGCCGGCATGGCCAAGACGCTGGAGCATCAGCATCACCATCATCAGCAACAGCCACAGTCGCAGTCGCAGTTGCAACCGCAGACGCAGACGCAGCAGCAGCAGCAACATCGACGCAGCCAGCATGAATATGCGGTGCCAGCCTATTTGGCAGCTGGTGCCGCTGGCCAGGTGCCCGCCTACGACAGCGTCGACTATGCCAAGCAGCAGCAGCTCCAGCTGCGAGGGGGCAGCAACTGCGAGTGCATAGGCACCGCCAAGCGGTCCGTGAAGAGCCAGGCTGTCCAGGCGCTGCCCAGCTCCTTCAGCTCGAACTTTGTGCCGCCTGCCGTCAGCGCCGGCGCCTACAACTGCAAGAAGCCCTGCAACTGCAACGCGGACGACGAGCTGCTCTGCGGCTGCGGCGGTCTGGAGAGCGGCACCCAGAGCAGCGCCACGATGAGCAGCAGCAGCAACAACAGTCGCCAGCCGGAGCTGACGCACTACGAATCGAACTTGAGTCTCAACGAGTTGGATGACGGGGGGGCCACCAAGCCCCTGCATGATTTGTGGGCGTAACCGAGCCTAGGGGCGCGCCAGGAGGGTAGACCAGTGAATTTATAAGTCAGGCAACTACTAACTAAATTAAATTGAATGCAAAACGAGTATGGGGATGGGGTTGGTAAAGAGTGTTTAAAGGTAAACAAAATAAAAGCATAGCATACATTTTGGGGCAGTGGAACAGACTGATACTTTTAGTTGTTTAAAATAAATTATTTACATGTACATAATACGCAAACCTAAAGGATTAATATTCTAACAAAAAGTTCGATAATTGATGCATTGTATAAATATACAGAAATTATTTTAGCATAGGCCTGTGTACATACAAAACTACAACTTAAATTATTAAAGCATTATTTATAATAAATAAAATACTCTTACAACAATTAATAATAAACTACAATTTGTTCAATAAACCAAACAAAATTTTCATTTTCTATGCCAAAAGTATGTCAAAACCAAGCACAAAGCATCGTTTTAACAGCTTATTTTTCAAAAGCGTTTCAAAAACTATGACTCAATAATTTGAGTCAAATTTGTGCAGTATTTAAGAGACGCTTTCCATGTCTGAGAGCGCAACTAAATCCAAGTCAGCCAAGAGAACTAATACACTTAAAATACTCGATGGGATACACTTTAAAGGTTATGCAAGCCACACTGCGCACCCAGAGACAGGCAAATTAATTAGCATGTAAGGAAATTGTATGATAAAAATCAAACAATTCAGCAGCGCTGACAAAAAACAAAAAAAAAAACAAAAAACAAATAAATAAATACCCAACAATAAGAGGCATCATAATAAGTGCGATGGAGAAAAAAACACAAAATAATAATAAAATTATTAATAGCTGACACTCAACGAATTGAAAATAAATTTATAGTAAATCAGAGACACACACACACAGAGACACACACACACACTCTAGTGCCATGGCAATGCGATAATGATGAGCCTGACGCTGATGTTGATAACAATTAAGCCGACGAACCGCAAACAATGAACTGACAAACTGACAAACTGACAAACTGACTACTGTACCAAGGACCACAGCGAACCAAACCGAACCGAACCGAACCGAACCAATTGGCAGGCTCTTGCATTTGAGTTATGTTTAAAATACCTGTGCTAACTGAATACACTTTCAAAAATAACCAGAACGAGTTGCAAAATAAATAAATACAATATTAAGGAGTTCTTTTAAAGTTGGTCACGTTACATTTTTTATTAACACGCATTTAAATATCAGTTTTTATTTGATTCTGAGTACAACAGAAGTTTTTCTGACTTTTCATTGCGTTTTCACAATTTTTATAAAGCTTGAAATCTCATTTTGTGTGATTAATCCACAAAAAAACTCATAGTTTTTTAAATTTAAATTAAACTATTTAATGGATTTTTTCTTTGCATTTATTTTCTAAGAATATGTTGCAAGGTTATCTCATCGTAAATTAATTTAAAAAATGATATTTAAATTGTTATACGAACTATTTGGGTTATTTTATTTAAAATGCTGTAATCCAATGCATTTTAATTGATTTCTTTGTGGCTATATATATAAAATCTTAGTGCTTACGATTAATTTTATATTTAGTCGCAAAACAATATAAATCTGAATTAATTTAACAAAATTGATCATTTATTCCTTTTTGTTCGTGCTTTTCCAGCTCTTTTCTTCCAATCAAACTTAAAATAACTTTAATCCACACTTAACTAATTCATTCATAAACATTTGCTTATTCAAACGACTTCAGACCTTTAAAAATCTTTAATAAATGCTTTAACAAATTCAGTTTATTAATATGGAATATTTTTCACCATTCAATAAATTGTACACCATTTTAATTAGTTTAATTTTAACAAAATCCATTTTATTACAAATATCACAATAACATGCACTAACGTTTTTTGTAAAGTATTTAAACATACAATTTTCCTTAGCTTATTTGAGATTTATATTCATTGTTTTTATGGGTAAATTTATGTTATATGAATCTTTTTTGTCGGCTGCTTGTACATTGATTGAAGAAACTGTCGGAATTTGCAAAAAAATAACAACAATTACAAACAATGAGACGACCTTTTTTCTGCCGTTCATTGCTCATACAAAGCATTTAATGAAATTATTTAATGGCATGCCATTAAAACAACAAAAGGCACAACAACACACTGCGTAGCCGTTTCCAGGCAATATTGTTGATTGAATGTTGGCGGCGGTGGGGGCGTGGCACACACAGAAGGCTGCAGGATACGCGTAAAAAACTTTAAACAACAACAACAAAAAAAGACAGAACAAACAACAAAACGCGTACTTTACAAATACACATGAATTAATAATATTTTTACGCATGCTTGTATGCGTGATGTATGTACATATATAAATACACACACACACACACAAATAGTATACATATATGCATTGTATTTACAACTGCCAATAAATTATATGAGAAAAAAGTTTCAAAACGGTCGGAGAAGAATTTAAATGCAAGCAAAGCTATAAAAACCATTTGAGATAATATAATGTACGAATATTTACTAGTATTTTAATTATACAACATCAACGGCTACATAAACAACAACAACAAAATGTGCATTGTAAATTAAACAAATTGGATTTTCGTTGTAAGTAATAAGACAAATGCGGCAACTGCTGCATTAAAAAGTTAATCGCAATTTTTTAGCTAAATTTAAATCAAATTAAACACACACACACACACACACACAGCGGGAACAGAAATAAAACTTTCACTCGTACATTACAACTTTCACATTTTGCAAAACTACCCAATTTTTAACTCCATTAACAAATAAAAGTGCATTACATAAGTACATAGTTACATAATCATTTTCAATTGCAAAGTTTCAAGCATTTTTAACTCAGCTAATCATTTTGTATAGTTTTGAATTACCCGCAAAAGTATGCAACAAATTTCGCAGCCAGAACAAAACAGAACCAGAACCAGAACCAGCAGCGATGATAATTATTAAATGATATTATAAGATTTTGTGTTCCTAATAAAAGTCACTTTTGCAATTATAAATTATAAACATAAATACATAATTAGTATACTATACATAGAGAGTAAAAGCAAAATGGAAAACATGCAAAGTTTTTGTTCATTTTATGTAAACATGGCCCATTATTTAGTTTGTAAGTGATATTTATTTTAAATAATCGCAAGAGAGTTGCAAATTATATTGCTGAAGAACAGCGCAATAATGAAAGAGACATGAATACGAAAGCAGAAAATGGCAAAAACAAAAAACAAAATGAAAAACATCAAGCAACAATAATAAACAAATTTATTTCAAAAATTGAATTCCTTGATTGTGTTTTCCATATTATTATTATTTACCAAGGCTACCAGCAAGGACAAATATTGTTCGAAAGCTGCGAAGGACACTTTAGATGGGTCACTATCCTGTTAAGAGGACGACAAGCAATAATTGTGCAGTATATATAAATGTGTTGCAAGGAAAGTATTCGAGTCTTGAACATCCGTTCGGATAAGTTTGTCTCTCTGTATCAGGTTTGTTAATAGGTAAGTAAAGTAAATACCATTTAACTTCATTTCCGATATTACCTACAGCACTTGCGCAAATTGATTAAAATTAAACACATTCACATTAAACAAGATTAAGCTTGGGCACCAAACAAACATTAGTTTACAACATATAAGATTGCGGACTTGGAGGCCATGATTATTGAATTCGAAAGGAGAATTTTCAAAATATATTAGTGGATTCGTTTTTGAGGTTAGAACTCTGTATTTGTTTTTTAAGGTTATGTCCTATTTTTATCTTTATATCTAAAGCGATCAAATTTACTAAGAAGTCTGGGATAATAAAATAATAAAATACCTCTATTTTGATAACTTATATTTGAAAAGTAATGCGCCGACACATTTGTCAAAGTTTTCAATGTTTAAATCAAAGATTTCAATGAAATTTTATTGAATAATTGAGAAATATAGACTTCATTACAATTTGAGATCAAAACCAACAAAATCTGTGGAGAGGTTCTGCATTAAAGTACACTACTGAAGTTATAAAATGCTCAAACAACTTCTAGATTTGCTCGTAGTGGTAATTTTAGAAATATCACTCCACAATACGCGATTCTATTTCCTGTTGCCATAATTAGAATCCAAATATAGTCTCCCATCATTCTTGTTTCCCAAATTTAATGATATCGCAGCTCTATGAACTTAATTTCTTTGTGAAGTCGCTTAAAATGTTTCAGCACTTATATACCAAATATTTAATTAATTTGAGGTTACAAAGCACATTTGAATGTGCCGATAATTAACATTTTGTTTCAGAAATACATCAACTGTAAACCACATAAATGTATGCTTCGAAGGAATTCTGTTTGGTGAGTTTGCCAGCCAATCAAGTGGACTTAGTTTTCACAATTAGCGGCATTATCAATATTTGTGGCTTATAAATTATTCAGAATAACGAATCTTCATAGAGCATTTAATTAAAGTTCATAGAAATGTCATACTGTATTATAGTTTAAAGGAAAATATAAATTTTTCTAGTACAATTTAAATTGCTGACTTTGTGAAATATTCTTTTATACATGAAGATATATAAAATTGATTGTAAAGTTAATTTTAAAATTTATTTTTTGAGTTTTCTTTCAAAAATGTAAAGGCAAAGGCAATTGCATAGTCTAGAAAATTCATATTTTAGGAATTCTAATATGAAATTAAGCATATTACATCGCTTTTATCTTTTGTTTCTCGACACTCAAGCAATTCTTGGAATTTTCCAATCGCTTCATAAATCTACATAATGCATTTAAGGCAACAAACTGTTCCCTGGCTTATAAAGTGCGTATGTATAATTAACTTTGTATATATTTATATATACTTTGTAGGTTTGGCAGCTTGCCATGACATACAGCTACACCCACAAACACACACACATACATATATATACATAAATGAACTGTATGCGATACTCTGCCACTTAACACAACCGCAGGCAATTCATATTCATATGAAAAGTGCCATACAAAACGCACGTTCAGCTGTCCTCCCCGCAGCAGTCCCTCTGGCCGTCTGGGATGATGTCCATCCTGGCTATCCACTTGGTCCACTCGGCTCACTTGTATGCCTGCTGACCGTGGAGGTGTCGACTGCAAGAGCCTGTTGATGCGGCTGCTTGGCACGCACTTTAGTACATGATGTGGCTGGTTGGGAAGGGGCTGGGAGGGAATGCTCATTGTAGAGGCGTTATCCGACAGGGGATAACATGAACTATGCATGCAGCTCAGCGCCGGATTAAGCTGAACACAAAATTTAATTTTATTTAATTGCTTTTTGCAAAGTCCATTTAAATTATAATACCCGCAAAATCATTGAAAGGAGCGCATGCGGCAGAAGGACGCAGCAGAGGAGCAGCAGCATCAAAGAGGACACATTTTTAGGGGTGTGGTGGGGGGGGGGGGGGATGGTGGGCAGGCAGGTTTTGGCATTCATTGATGCATATTTATGGGGCATACGCAGACAGTTGTCGAATGGGTGCATTCCTTTGATTTGTTGTTTTTGCCGCAGTTGCAATTAGACTGCATTTTCAGCATGCCAGTGGGTGCAGAGTGGGGGCGGGTAGCGGGCGGTGGTGGTCTGATAATTTATGTAGCATAGCAATAAATTTGTGTGCTTGTTTTTTTTTGTTGTTGCACTTTATTAACGCAATGCAATTAGTGAAATTTGTCTGTTAATGGCATCGAGCAGCTGATAAATAAGCTCTCAATTTAATGCATTTTAGCAATAAATAATAATATGGCACAGCCGAAACAGCAAAATTAATGCATTTTAAATGCGAACTCATTAATAAATGGCTAAAACGAAAAGCATATTTTTAGGCCAAAATTAATTGCAGTCAGCAGAGTAGAAAACTAGGTCTCTGAGAGCCCTTGAGGCAGCAGCAACAACAACAATAACTGAACAACAGGCCAACCAAATAAATTGGCAACAATTAAGCGCTGTACAAAACAAAAAAACTGTTTAAGCTGTAATTACAATTACTGTTCAAAATTGCAGTCAAGTTGAGCAATTACCGAAAAGGAATTGTCCAATTGTTGTATTTCTGTTTACAACAAGCTTAATAATAGAACAGAGACGATGACAGTCGGGGAGAGAAAATGAGGGAAGGAGAAAAAGCAAACGCTAATGGTTTCCACAACTTGTACTCGCAAATAGACAAAGTTGACTGAGAACAAGCAAAGGAAATGCATTTATAATTTAAGGCATTTTTTAAAAGTATAATAAATAAATAATAGCTTAAGTTATGATAAACTAGAAGAATACTGCAGAAAACAACGACGCAGCAAAGTGAGGAAGGACATGCTTAAGTTTTAAATCCTGCTCGGATGTCTTAGTGTAAGTATAATTCCAAGAAATAATCGGTCAACTTATATAAGCCGGAAGAAGGAAAATCAATAATGCATCTGCTTTTTCTTTAAATAAGGGTTTTGCAATCAACTTATATAAATATCTTCAATGATTTGAATGTAAGTAGGTTGATTTCTGAAATTATTATCATAAATTTGAGTACAAGTTAATCTTTGGGCTTTAAATGACACGCATACAAAATTTCCTTACTCTAGTACTTGTAGTCTCTGAGATCAATCAGATTTGCATGGCTTTAGTTGAAGTCAATCAACATTGTAGTACATTTTCATTCTCGTAGGATATTTTTCTGAGGTCCCTACAAAAATGAGGTAATTTATTATATTAAAATCAATTAATATATCAGACTAAATCTAAATTAATGATGAAAAATAATATAGAATGTTGTCAAATATGTCTTTTATTTGATTGACATATACACAGAACTAATGGCTCACTCTGGGCCTTACATTATTCAGCTCAATCAATTAAGTCAGCTTCAACAAATAGTTTCTGGGTAAAACTAATTGCTTTATGTTTACAACACATCCTTTCTTTGATACCTGCTCCTTACACGAACCTTGATATTTTGTCTTGTTGCCTTCCTTGGAAACGAACTCATCAATTTGATGTGAACTCGTTTGATAAAGTGAGATTCCCTCGCTATCTGATGAGGTCAAAATTGTATAGTGGGCGGGCATCCTTTATGAGCAGCTCTTACAATACATATATGAGCCTTGTTTATGTCGTGTTCACAATTTAGTTTTAGTTCACAATAAAGTCACAGCGGCTAATTATGGCTGCTGCTTATGTTTTATGCTTACGTTTGCTTAATTGTAAATTATAAGGTCATAATTTAGGCAGTCAAGCCATGGAGCTCATTTTAATACTCCCTCGCCACACATCAGCCACGCCCAGCTGGTGCCCCCTCGCTGCTGTCGTCCTTGTTGTGGGGCCGTCAAGGTCCTTACTTCTGTTTTGCTTGTTCTCAATAAAAATCTCATTCGCTGACGCATAACTTTTACTTTTAATTAGTTGTATTATCTCCCTTGTTGTCTGCTAATTGCTTTATTGCTTTGCTGCATCCTCGATATCGCTCTGCGTGGCCATGACTCTTCGTCCTGTCGCGCTTTTTGAAATCTTTTTGTCGCAACTTTATCAGCATGTCCCCGTTGACATTTATTGATTTTTGTTGCTGCCGCTGCCTGTGCCGGTGCCGCAGCCAAAAACCCCACCAGTCAGCTGGCAATTCATAAGCCCCAACAACATTTTGCTGACCTACATATGCTCGCTGCTTGACTCTGAATCTGACTCGCATCTTGGGCGTCTTCTCGATATAGCCAATGTCTCCAGTCTGGTCACGTCATGAAAACGGCACTTCAAAGCGTAGCTTCTTACAACGAAGCCAGAATACACTTTGAATATCCATTTAATAGTATAATTATCTGGAATATAAGTATTAAACTGATTTTTAACAGGGATCGCAAATAAGAGCTGAGCTTAAACAAAATCAATCCTGAAAATAATTATCTAATTTAATGGGAATATGTGTGATATTCTTTTTCGGGATAAATTATAACAGTTACGGTCCCTGATTATTAATCATTCTTAGAGATAAACACCATTTGAATATCCTCGTCATGATCACATATTGTCTTCCCAAATTATATTAAAATTAATATCCAAAGCTTTTTAACATCCTTAAACCTAGAATCACCAAATGCGGTACACATTTTGTGTGTATATAGAAGTTTAGATGGAAACAGAGTAATTCGCTTTCGGGCACTTCCGCACTTCCGACTGCATGTTCTTACAGTCTTTTCAGTGTTGTTAAATATTTTCATTAAGCTCAAACTTTCGCATTTAAATCGGTAATATTTTATGCTTGCGATTAAGAAACTTTAATCGGAATAATTTTTAAGATCTGCGCAGTGCGTTTTGCTTAATTCCACTGGTTGCAATCCCAATAATTGCAAAGCAGATGTATAGATATTGAAATATACCAAGTTTAGTTAGTTTCCCAATCAATTCATTATGAGATCATCAGCATACTCTATGAATAGAGTATACGATGGAGTACATGGGTGCCAGAGTAGCAATGTTCTCGGTTTGTCGTCTTGGCCCCGCCGTCTCGTATTTTATTTTATCGCCAATTTCGCCGCATTTTCGCTGGGGCAGGCATAACCCGCTCCCTATCTGCTAACCCTAAGCCCCCCAACCCACATCCTTACTTTAGCCACTATCCGAAAAGATTTGGAGGCAACGTTGTGTGTTGCATGTCGCTTTTAGTTTTTAGTTGTGTCTCGGGCATCCGTTTCATTTCAGTTTGCCGCTTGTTGTTTGTTTGTTTGTTTGGCTTGCTTTGCGTATGAGTGCGTCGTCTTCCTTGGCAGAAGTTGTGTCCTGCCACGCCCACCGCCTGGGAAACACACACTACACTCTATACACTACTCACATGTGAGCGCAGCGAGGACCGAAAGTCAGCGTACTCTCATTTCATTCACAAGCAATTTATTCGTCCATTAGAGCGACGACGAGAACGGAGGACGATGAGGACGACGCTGGGGCGACCGTTCATCCTGCCCTTCTAGGATTACAGCTGCTAAGCTAAGTGCGTCTGTGTGAGTGCCATAGTACATGCGTGTGTGCATGTGTGAGTCTGTTTTGCTTTTATTTATTCTCTGTTTTTGCTGGCCGTTGTCTCGTGTCCTCTTTGTAATGCTCAAGTGTGTGTGTGTGTGTGTGCGTCTGTGTGCGTCTAAGGATTTCCCCTCCATGTGTCGTTGTGTAGTGTCTAAATAAGTTGAGAGTCAACTTACAAAGTAAACCAAAGATTCTTAATTGGAATTTTACAAATTCGTTGGCTGCCTCTGCATACATATGTGTGTGTGTGTGTGCGTGTGTGCGTGTGTGCGTGTGTCCTTGTCTAAGCGTCCTGCCGTTGGGCTGCTCAAATAACTTATCACTAGCATAGTTGCATATATGAAAAATGAAGGCATGAAAATAAAAAAAAATAAAAATGAAGTAGAAATAGAAGTAGAAGTAGAAAAAACAACGACAACAAACAACCAACAACCAACAGAAAGTAAAACTTTAATAAGTATGTAACATATAGGGGAGGTTTGCCCACCCCGTGAACCAAGGGTGCGGCGAGGGGGGCTGTGTTCGTTGTGTATTGCCCCGCAGCGATAAGTGAAAAATTCAACGTCTTTTGAGCAAGGATTACAAATTTGCAGCATCTTGAGTTTTTGTTTAATTCGAAGGGTTTGCTGGGTGGTTGTTTTCTTGACTTATCTCGTATGAAATTTCTGACTGTACAAGTATGTGTGTGTGTGTGTGTGTGTGTGTGTGTCGACCATAGGATTGACTTGGATTTACACCCAGCAGCAACGTGACAGCTGAGGGACCCTTAAAGGTTTCGCATGCCTTAGATTGATCGAAGAGCTTCGCTTCATAAGCTGCCAGAGAGAGAGTTGGGCGGGAATTGGGTTACAATAAATGACAAAGGTTTACGTGAAATATGAATAGGGAAGGTCACAGTCGCTAATCTGATTAGACTCAGGCTTGAACTGGGCTCAAGGCGATGGGAGGTACTGCACTAGTGATGCTTATACTCTAGTTTCTATAGCAATTTAATTAGACTCTATTCTATACCAGCCTATTATATTTTTTCTGTTCTCTGGGGTCTTTTATCTTGTGTTGAAGATAGGGCAACAGATCATCCATTTATTTCTAATCTATTATATTTTGTGTGCTGCTCTAAGTTTATGTACGTACGAGTATATGAATTACATATTAAATTTTAATATCCTTGTTGCTAGTTGCCTTAAATAAGTAGAGTCATAAACAAAGTTTCCTGTTCAACTTTTACTTCTGTAGTTAACTTAAGCTCAGCTAAGAACTTTGGGGAGCATGCCGTTAAAGTGTGTAGTCTTTTTATCCTTTAAAGGGTGCGCAGCAGAGCGGCAAGGATGACACAAAATGACAATTGGACAAACAAAAATCTCTACCATAGCCCTTCTTAACTTACTGCGGCCTAAAGTTATTGTGAACAGCTTAATGGAGCATTTCATCAGGGCGTAGATGTAACTTCTACTCCTCTTTCCGCGACAAGGGCAACAAAACAGCAATAATAAAGATTATACACGGGCTATAATTACTAGATATTCCCGTTGTTGTTGCTGCTGTTGATATTGTTGTGTACTACAGAATGTCCTACAGAACAGCTGCTAGTGTCGCAGTCGCAGTAGCAGTAGCAGTCGCTTGTCGTCCTGGCTGCTTATACTTGTCCTTGCCGCCAGCATCGTCTTTCACCAGCTCCTTTTCGCTCGAGGTTTCGCGGTTCGTTTGCGTTGCGTACTGTGTGTGCCTGTGTGTATCAGGACCATCGTAATATGCACCTAATCCTTTTTACAAAATCATAATCACACAGCCAAAGAACAGAGCGTAATCACAGCAACGCAGGAGCATCAGCAGCATCCGCAGCAGCAGCATCAGCAAGGACATTGTGCGATGAGTCCCCAACTCATCCCAGCATTCGCTTAGTTGCTACTTTCAGTTTTAATGCCTTTAATACCAGTTTCATAACTCGTGCGCTCACTGGGGCGCACAAACCGAGCAATTAACGCCAACGACGAGTCCTGGCCCAGACCAGAGGAGTGCTAGTTGTGTTGAACCCTTTGTCAGGGTTGACAAACATCGATAGTCATATTTAGATAGGGCACAGCCTTGAAAGCCCAAGCCAGACCAACAATTAATCAACGGCCAGACAACAACGAGCTCAACCTCAGACACGACGCCGCATCGCTCAACTCTTTCGCCTCCGGGACTGGGAAATCCAATCCAAATAGGGGTTTTCCCTACTCTCGCCTAATCAGGCGCGCAATAACGTAAAATTATAAATTGATATAAATTTTTAAAAAATGAATTGCGCTCCCGTTTCGCCCCTTTACGCCCTGCCCCTCAGTGTTTGTGACATTTGACAATAAATATATATATACGAGTTTATATTTTGGTTTTTTTTCAGTTGGTCCCCTTTAAATTACATACAGACCACGGAGCGGGGCGGGTCACAGGGCGTGCAATGATGATGGATGACTCTGTGTTCAGTTTTTCATTTGCTTGGACTGTTTTTGATAAAAACCGTGCACAACAGATTGGCCCTGGATTTATTTTGGGCTGATGATAGGGTTGCTGTGGGTTGTGCGCTTTGCTTTGCATACAAGCTTGAAATTTTACAAAAAAGAAAAACAAAATTAAATAAAAATTAATTAAAAATTAATTAAGTGAAATTGCTGCAGCGGTTACTGTTGCTGTGTTGCAGCTTCCGTGTGGCATGAGGGCCAAATGAATCGTAAACTATGACAGACAGTTGGTAAAAATTCTTGCCTCTTTCATGAGGGTGCGCAGAGATTGCTAATGACTTGAGGAGGAGGAGTTTGAAGGGGGCCGTCTTTAATGATTTGGAAGTAATGTGAGGGATCATTGATTGATCATTGTTGACATAGTAAGTCAGAGTAATTAGGATGAGTGTTAAACGAATAGAATTGGTATTGGTTTTCAATTGAGAAAAGGATGAGAACTTGAAGGAATCGGGTGGTTGCCCCTTAAATATCTATGAATAAAAGCGATTTGCTATTCTCTTTTCGTAAAAATGATAAAGGTTGAAAATGCTTTTAAAGAAGTGAATAAAAATAATTTCGTCAAATACAGAAGAAAAATGTCCAAACAGCCATAGAAATATTGATCTATTATTCTCAATAAGATGGTATTTTGTTTATTATTATATTCTATACTCCATATTCCATTCCATAAAAGAATAGAAGGAAGAAATTTGATATAAAACGATAGAATATAATAGGATAGAAAGGAAATGACACCCTCAAGTTATTCTCAATTTGCACGATAATCAATCATTTAAAAGTACGAGTATCTTCGGAATAATAGAATCTCTTTTCCATATAGTTCTTTTTTTCCCTATATAATTCTTTCTTTAAACTTACTTTCTATACTCCCCAAATCTTCTATCCCCCCCTTCACTGTCGCTGTTACATTCCCCCAACGGCTAGACGATTTTTCGATAGTCCCTTACATAATGTAGGTTGTCGTTTCGCTCGCCCTATGCATAAATATTTCCATATGCATTATCCATGTACATGTTTAAATCTATTCCAAATACGACAGGACTAGGCAATATCCCGTGTACATTTGCCTCATGTCAGCCTCGAAATTTATGCACATGCAGCCTTCGATGGACTTATTCGACAGGAGGCTTTGAACATTGTTTTTTTCTTGCCTTGTTGTTGCTGTTCTGTGTCTGCTATTGTTGTTGTTTTGTTTTGTATATATTTTGTTGCTGTTGCGGCTGTCGCTTTATCAACATTTTGAGGCAGCAAAAGTCGCAAAACTTTTGCCACACACCAAAAAAGAAAGCGAACAGGAAAATTTTTATTGGATTTCGCGTGTCGCATGGCGGCGCTTACAGTTAGTTTTTGAACTCTGTTGTTGTCGATTGTCGGTTGGTTAGCTGCTGCTGTTGTTGTTGTTGCTGTTGTTGCTGTTGTTGTTGGCATTGTGCCAATGGCTTTTTCAATTATACTAATGACATTCAAAAAGAATTTGTAGATGTGCCAAGCGAAATGTCTGCATGCGAATAGCGTACGCCATTTTGTAACATCACACATGTGAGCACTCTTTGGACTCGACTCTGCAACTCCTTGCCACCCATTATACCCTGCACTTTTCGATTTACCGACAGCTAATGCATATTTTCTAATTTTGTAGAATATGCAACATAATTGAATAAGTTGAGCCTGTTGTGTACCTTCATTGAAGAAAGCGCATACTCGTAATATATCCTTCTCCAGCATATGCTAAGCTATGCAACTCCCAACTCCTTAGTTCTTATTTCACCTTTTAACTGTCTTATCCGCAGGAAAAATTACATTCTGCAATGCCAATAGAAACAACCTTTTCTACAAGACAAAAATTATGCTTTTAAATGGTACTAAACTGTACGCCTATGCAAAAGAGAGATATTTATATCAATCAAACTCCTAAGTGAGACATTTACTGGGAGCAAACATCCTATAATCTTAAACAAAAAATTCTGTATATACTCCATTACTCACATCACATCTATCAATCCATCTATGTATGTTCTGTCTAGTATTGAGATTATGGGCTAATTTATTAGCATAACCGGTAGCTTATAATTAAAATCCATTAATTTTTTAGTAAATATATCCATTTTTCCTATAAAATCGAAAAAAAAACTAATATTTCTAAAATTATCTTAAATTATTTCTTATTTTAGAATAACTTAAACTATTTTTATGTACTGTACGAATACAATTGATAAGTATTTCTCTAGATTAGCGTAAGCATTCAGAAATTGTGACTTTTTATACTCTGTTCCCGAAGGGATAAAGGGAAATAAAGCTAGAGCAGCCAAACTTGGTACACATGTTGGTGTATACCCTCAATTTATGAAGTGTTTTATGAATATGTTACAATATAATCTGTAAGAACTCATAGGAAGAATGTTGAGAAAATCTGAACTAACCTCAAAAACATAGAAATTTCGTTGAAAAATTTATATTGTTCAGAAACACTTGAAAATCTTGGGAGTTCAATTTAATTCAAATACACCACTTTTTCAAGACTGTATACAGGGTATACTGTAGTCAAGTATGCCCACAGAATAATTCTAATTTGCTGTAGTTGTTTTTGTTGTTGGCGTCGCTGACTGCAAATAAAAACAATTTGCGCCAAATTAAACTTATGAGGCATAAAGATATTTTTGGCTGCTGCTGTTGCTGCTGCTGCTGCTGCCACTGCCACTGCTGTTGCCCGTTAATGCCGCACAAAAACAACAACAGGAGCGCGGCCAGAGCAGGGCCGCACAAAAAGCTTTGACAACGCGGAGACGAGCAGCAGCAGCGCAGGATCCGTGAGGAGGCAAGCAACGAAAAAACATTAAAGGATATACTTATACATACTCGCATCTATCTATGTAGCGATGTATCTATGAGCCTCCATGTACAAATAATACCAAAACAACAGCAACTGTGGCAAGTGATAAATCTAAGCAGGACTTCTTTCTATATACACACACACACACACAAACACACACAGCACACACATAGTATAGAGAGGCATTTCCTAAGACAAGCCGTCACATAGAACGTGACAATAACAACAACAACAACAGCATGGCATAAGAAAAACAACATCGTCCTGGCCAAAAGACCAAAGTCAACGCTGAGAAAGGATATTAAAGATTAAATGATATAAGCGAAAAGTTGGGGAACACCCTACCCCGCCCCGACTCCCCCAAAAAAAGCACACACACACACACACATGTGAAATCTGAGCTGAGGGTTGGCGATTTGGTTGGCGTAGATAAAAACATGATGCGTTGTGTGTGACATTGAAAAGGATAACGGCAGCAGCAAGGACAACACGGGCAGCTTCCCCTTTCACTCTCCACCGCCCCAGCTCTCGGCTGTGGCCTCCTTTTTGCTCTGTGTGTGTCTAATTAACCGCGTGCGTGGCGCATCATAAATCGTTGCCTGCACATGGCCATTAAAATATATGCGTAATAAAAAGTACTTTAAATCTGGTATAACGTTCCGAAATGCTTCACAATTTCACCAACTTGCATTTGGCATACTTTCAGACATACACCCAGGATAGGATACACTTGCAAATTGTTTAAGAGTAGATTAAAGCTGAAAGAACACTGTTCCTATACTTTGCAGTGAAGAAAGTAAGTAAGCTAAGGATACTAAATTTGGTATACAGATTCTTGTATTCAATTCAATTGAAAAAATGAAAATCTCCACAAAAATTGATTGAGAATAAGTTTGAAAATAAGAACTTTTAAATATGTATACAGGCTTATTTTTTCCAATTTTTTTTTTATTTGGTTTTTGATCTTTCCCAAGCAGGTATAGTGTTTGATAAGCCAGGATCTACATACATACATGTTTACAGAGTTGATAGATGTTAGAACTTTGGAATGAAACTCTTTTCTTACGACACATCTTCATTATTAGAGAAATTAGTATGCTGAAGTTTCTTGGAATACCTTTCAGGTTTTCATGTAGTAGATAGCCGTATTTCATGTTCATATTTAAATATCATATAGTTAGCTGACACTTTTGAATAACCTTGGCCACATTAATTATTAAGCGCTACTTGAAATATTTTTGGCAACTTTAATCATTTTGACCCTAGAAACTTCAGGAGCATACCAAACCAAACTCAGGGACCACATGTGAGCACTTGTAATTATAATTTCCACTTATTATTTCTCCGGCTTTTTGTTTTATGTTAATGTAAAGCGCCAAAGCTGTTTTCGACATTTTTGCGACAATTAAATTACTTTTCTCGGCCAGACATTTGTGGGTGGTTATGTGGAGTGTGTGTGCGTGTGTGTGTGTGCTTTCGTGGTGTGTCATGTTGTGTGTATATTTATAATTTCATAATTTTCCATAGTTTTGTATGGGAAAGTTTGTGCGCCGCAGATGTCCTGCTGTGTATGTGGCTTTATTCACTACAAATGATGTGAGGTTGTTGGATTTTAGTGAGTGCTCTGATGAGCTTAACTGTGAGCACATGTGTGGCAAGGAGCAGGGCGAGTTCCTTCCGTTTAATAAATCAAAGATTGTGCATATTATGTAAAACAGTAATATGGTCTGTGCGCACACTGAACTGAGCTACAGTAATTAACAAATTGTAACGAACGATCATAAAATTAGTGAAACTTTAATCTAGCCTTATAATGCTGTCTGACCTCAAACAGAAATAATCCCTTAATTTATACAGAATATAAGTATTTATTTATTTTATTTATTACGGGTTCCTATGCGTGGATATAAGTAGTTTTCCATAAAAACTATAAATGTGACTAATCAGGGAAAAAGTTATGTTCACCAAACACGACTGATATATTCTAAGAACTCAATTAGAAGCGACATAAGATATATTTTGATCTTAATTAAAATTAAATTGGCATATTCCGACATGGTTACGATTTCTATAAGATATCGGATGAATAGTACTCATAAGTTGACTATCTACTAAAAAAACCTAGGGATCCACAATCCAAGTGTTCTTGAAGTATGGTTTGTAAATAAAGAAGTATTGGAGAATAAAATAAGAAGGGCTATATTCATTTTAATTTAAGATTTAATGCTTAGGATATCCCTTAATTATATATTAATAAATATCAATAATAATTTTATGCTAAGGATATCCCTTTATTGTATCTTAATTAATATCAGACTATTTATTAAAATCTTATAATATTAATTTGAAGACGAGTATATAGGTTTCTGTGTATTCTATTCAATCGGAAACTAAGTAAACAACATTTTATATATTTCCATATCTAAAGCAGATATTAAGTAATTACCATAAAAAGTCCTTTACAGTCAAAGACACCTTTGTGTTTGCTTCTGATAAGGACCTTTGACATCTTTCAACCTACCTTGTATTCCCCCTTGCAGCTCATTTGCAGCTGCACTTTATCAAAGGAACACTTCATCTTGTGTCTTGTTGTTCAGTTATATGTACATACATCAATGTAATTGCAGGTTGTTGCTCGTTGAAAGCATTTTGCGAGTGTTTCCGCTATTATTGACATCGCCCCGAGCCCACACAGGCCGCCCAAGTAACAGAAATAAAGCCGCACCGCCCGTTGAGTGGCAAAAACTCGGCAATATGTTGATCCACGACAAAGTGAGTGAAAACAGGAGGCGTTCTGAGCCATCAAGCAACCCTAGTACATACATAGTATACAGGCACTGAAAAAAAACCTAAGTGTTTTGCCGATTTGGGCAGAAACACCCCATTGATATTTCATTAACGCTTCAACACGACCACGCCCCGCTCTACACGACTGTCAATTACAGTTGCCAAAGGCCCCGAACTTAATTGCTTGGGCTCAGCGAGTGTGAGTGAAACAGAGAGAGAGAGAGAGAGAGCGAGTGCGAGTGAGTGAAACAACTAAAATTATTAATCAATGCAGCTGCGAAATTGCGATACCCACAAATCCCAGAGACGAGTTCTTGTTATCGTCTCTAATGAGGCAATGCACTGCCTGCTGCCTATCCCCAGCTGTCTATATCCCTGGTAAGGCCCGCCTGATCTCTTCTTTGATACTTGGGCGCACAAATCTCTTAAATTTAGCGGAAGCTATGACAAGTCAAGTCATTATCCTGCCACCTCTCCCTCTGTATACGTATCCAAGCCTTACTGCTTGGTTGGCTATACTCCTACTTGTATTCTATTCTATTCTGTTCCATCCTGTTCTATCCTGTTCTGCTCTGCATGTGCTGGCGTGTTGACGCAGTAATTACCAGATGATGGATTGTTGCCTTGCGTTTAAATTTAATTTCTCTGACATTTGGCGCGTTGTAGGTTTACCAAATGGATGCGAGAAATGCGTGCACGCATTTTGTTCCTGCCACGCCGCCTGTCCAAAGAACTGTGAAATTATCTAGAGTATCTGCGAGTGTGTTCGAGGGTGTGGGCTGCCCAGGAAGCGGAAGTTAAGTAATGTGTCAGTCAGTCAGCCAACCAGCTACGGTATACCGTACATACATATATACGTTATCGTACATTTATAGACTTCCCATTCAGGGGAGGGACTTCCCAAAGCAAATTAAGCACGGGTGCGGGCCTTATTACGTAGTTAATGATAATGTCATAAGGCATCCGAGTGCAACATTTTCCTTTTAATGCAATGCGATTTTATTTATTTTTATTGCAAGTTAAAGGCCACAATTTTCATATAAATAATATAATTTTCAAATAAAATAAGTAAGAAAAATGTTTTTTTTTAAATATTAAAACTAGTTAGAAAGTTTTAAAATGTCCATTATAATTTCGTGCAAAACGTACACTAAAGATAATGCATCCAACTCTTGTGACAGATCGCGGAGATTTATCGCGATATTTATCCAGCAGCATTCCTTGCAAGACAAGGTATGTGTTCCTGTAAACATTGGCCAAGCTTTCGTCGAGCTAACGTTCTGTTTTTGTCCTATAGTGATCCAGCTATACCCATATATATCCCCGTTTCGAAGCCTGCAACTTTGGCACACACCCCGCTCTGCGCTTGCCAATTGGATTTGGAAAACCCCTCTTATTAGCAGCAGCTACGCCCCTGCTGTGCATGCATTAGCAAAAAGCACAGCCCGCCGAGCTTTTATGCAGCTGATGGTCCAGTTGTCCGTGTTTCGCCGTCGCGCTAAAAGCCACGCTCGCGCCTGATCGCGATAAATTTATGGGTTTAAGTGAAAATTAGTAATATTGCTTATATTTAATACGAAGACCTCGCAAAGGTAGTGTAAATTGTGTAGAAATCCAACTTATGTTACTGCAGCACAAAAGCATAAACGCAGTATACGTTGAGTGTGTGTTGTTGTTGTGAGAGCAAAAGCTCTCGCATGTCCAGGTTGGTAAATTGGACAAAGTCTACTTTTAAAACAAATCATTAAAACTAAAGTGCAGAAAAAGGAAA
Organism: Hirtodrosophila confusa; assembly: GCA_035043065.1. Classification (NCBI taxonomy): domain Eukaryota; kingdom Metazoa; phylum Arthropoda; class Insecta; order Diptera; family Drosophilidae; genus Hirtodrosophila; species Hirtodrosophila confusa. The sequence goes on from JAWNNI010000039.1 coordinate 1,411,033, forward strand.
TAAAGTGCGAAAAGGACAAAGAAAACATATAATCGAACCTATGTATATTTAAAACCACAACCAGTTACATCACACATACATACAACCCAAAATACATACATACATGCAATAATCAACAAGAACAACAACGATGGAAAGCTTTCCACCGCTGGAGATATATATGTAAGTGCGTCGCTCGTTTTATATATTCTTCTTTTCTTTTTCGCTGTACGCTAAGCTGACTTGACCTGCGCGTGTAAAAAGCTCTGCACATATGTGCAGGCATACATTTGTATGTATGTAAATATGTAATTGCAGCTGGTTGTTGTATCAAATCAAAGCTTTCAATTTTGCAGGGTCAATTCAGCCACTTCTTATGTATTTATCTTATTACAATTTTATTTTATTGCTTAAAATTTATGTGTTTCTGGAGATACAGCCCTAACGGTAACTTAATGATTTACTAAATCTAATAATTGCAAATAACCTACAACAACAACAGCCACATTCAAATTATACAAGCTCATGCAGAGCGGTCAGCTGTTTTAAGCCGTCGTGCTTTGACACAGTGGCTGCAAGACGTATTTGCCCACTTGCACATGTTAAGCCCCGCTGCTTTTAGTTATTTTCATTACACTCATGCACAATGCCTAACAATTGTATAAACCTACTTCTCTATACAGCTAGATTCGCGAATGCCAATCTACAGTGTCTGCCACAAATAGGTACACACTTTCAATATAGTCATGTAAATTTAGTTTGCCGTTGTTGCCGTACGTAGGCATACACTATTGAAGTTATTGAAGTTATATACTCTCGCGCACAGTGTCGTCTGTCAGTATGCGCACACCTTATTAATGATCTTTGCCAACAACTTAGAAGTATAATTACTATTTTTCTTAACAGCATTAAAATTAAATTTAATTAATTACATGTTTTTGGCTAGCTGCACCTTATAGTGCTTACCTACAGTCAGTGTACACTTTCTAAATACCTTTTCAAACAAGGAGTAATTATTACTGTAGTAATTTTGTGCTGCACCATGACTGCAATTAGTATGTGCACCAGCATTTAGCAATTTAGTTTATATTTTATATTAATGCTCGGAAGCGAATAAAATTGTTAGAAGTTGTATTGAACTGCTCTATTAGCCATTTATAATATTTGAATGTTTGGATATGATATATAGAGTGTTAAAGTTTCTGGAAGACATGGTAATATAATGTAGTAGGGCAACATTTTTTACTAGGGGATCATCAGGTTGGAAAGAAGATCATGGATGGGTTTGGCTAAAGAACGTGGGTGTCGAATGTCATCGTAGACACTCGCCCTTTGCTACGCTCTTCTAACATAATGAAAGCCATCAATGGTTTGGTTATGTTTTTTTTTTTGGTACCTTTTCAGTGATCCTGTTTTGGGAGGATTATTGCTCCCAATGTTAGAGGTAGTAGGGATTCTAAAAATTAATGTTTATGGCAAAGTTTAAAGTTTATTTACATAGCAAAACCCACCCCATCCCGAAAGAGCTAAGGTACAAGAGTATTCTGACCGCTGTGACCCTCAATACATAGAGAGTGCTACTGTAGGCGACGAGCAAGCCTCTCGGGAATATTAATGTCGACTGCTACATTAAAATCAAAATATAATATGAACTAATCTTATAAATAGATATTCCTAGGATTAAAAAAATTTATCATTTGAAATTTCTTCCTCTGAAAGACAAAGGCTTACTTGAAATCCCAGCAGAAAGATAAAATATAAATAAAGATATATATTAACTCCTAAATAATTCTTTACAGATTACTTTACCAAATATAAAATTACACTATGGTTTTTCTAAGGTTTCCAAATATTAAAATGTGTAAAAATGTTGGGAAAATATTTGATATTACACACTGAAAACGTATTTTATCTACGATCTGATCCCTTCCTGTTAGGCAACCGTTTAAGCCCTCAAAACTCCACCGCAAATACAATGATCATTTACGCCAACTTCTAAACCACAAACCCAGCGGTGCATATCTAAAAAATTCCCAAAATTTCTAGGTTTTTATGAGTTTATTGTTGTGAATGCGTTGCACGCACTTTTTAATAGTTGCGACCGCCCGCATTGCTCCATAAACGGTTTATAGAAAACTCCTTATAGACCACACCTTTTCGCGGCATTATAAAATAGCTCACGCAAGAATAAATTGAGTTAGGCGAGAGCTGCAATTTAAGATTTCACAGAGCACAACTGACGACGTGTCCTACTGTGTATGTGTAACACCTTTCATTCTAATCGAATGTGAAAACAATGCGCAAAACCACAAAAAGGTTTCAACACAGAGACACAATAAATTATTCACGCCAGCGCGAGGATCTCTTAACAGGGCCCAAAACTCGATGGCGTAACAAATTGAATAACATACCTCAGAGGTATCTTGTGGAGAGTTCCAACGGTCGCGTTTTCGTTTTCGATTTCGTTTGTGGCACATTTTGCCACATTTCCACATTTCCACATTTCCACTTATACACATACCTGCCACCGCGAGACCCAGCTCAACGTCATTGTGGCCCATCGAGACTCGTCATTGTCTCCTAACTGCCACGTTGCCGCTGGCCTTGGCCAATGGACATTGATGGTGGTCCTCTGGCTGCCGCTCCTGGGCATAATTTGTAATGTCCGACACGTCAAATCCGATGGAAGGCAATACGGTCGAGGCAACACGGCGTTGCAGGTGCACGCATCACGCACTTTGCGGCCAACTCCGGCACAGGAAACAGCCAACTGCCAACTGGCGCTAGTTGAATTTGTAATGAGGCGGGGGTGGAGTGCCTGTAAGTGTAACCATTGCCAAAGCCGACCGGGTCTCATTATGTAATAAAAAGGCGTAGGCATTGAGTTGGGCCTCTCACCATGTTCCAGCCCGTCTGGTCATGTGTGTGCACGCATTTACAAGCTTTTTATTAAATTAAAGTGTGTAATAAGGCGCCTATGAACTTGGGACACGCAATCTACAGCAAACTACTACTTACTCCTGGCTAGACGCCCCCTTCTCCACCCATCTCCGTACACAACAGCCTTATCGAGGCGTTCAAGGAAACGCTATACAAAAATGTCATAGTAATTATGACGTTGGGTTTATGGAAATGTTTAGGATATGGGTAGCAAAACGTAACGCCCCTCAGCTCATAATATTAGAGACGAGGGCACAGCCGTGGGCTACGTGATAACCTTACTTTTATATGGGTTTTTATAACTTCAGGAAAAACTAAAACAGGGAAATGGGAAATGTTGGGGATGCACTGGATTAAGAGATAGGCAAGGAGTTTGGAAATGTAAGAAAAGTATGGAATATTTAATACTGCAGCGCTTCTAAATTTAAAGCTATTTTTTTCTGTAAAATATACCAAATTTTTCATTACTAGCTTTAATAACGTCTGACCTAATGACAAAGTTACATGGCTTTCAAGACTAGAATATTAATTATTTAATAATATTTTTTTAGAGAATTAAGAAGAAATTATTTAGGAAATTGTGTCTAAATATTTTAGAATATACGTTTGATATACCAATCATTACTTTTCTATTATTTGTTTCTACGGTCCACTTACTCAATGTCTAGTTAAGCAGCCTCTTGATAAATTGTGGCTTATTTAAGTTCAAATTTCTCAAAATCCTTTTAAAGGTGAACAGCTAAACTGAGCTCCTACTGCGCGTAAACTGTCGTTGAATAGGTAAAAGACAATCAGCTCTTTGTTCGGTAGGTTGGTTAAGGTTTTCACTCAACTAACAGACAATTCAACTTATAACCTTATGAATTTGTTTTTAACTATAATAAAGAAATCTACTCAGTGGATATCTGAAGATCAGGATCCAAAAGACACAAAAAAATAAGAAGTGAATACTATATGAAATTCTAGTTAATCTCCAGCGTAACTAGTCATTGGGAAAGTGATCCTAAATGTGTCAATTGAATTAAAGAAATAATATAAACTATTTGTTAACATATCCCATTACCGTTAAGTCTCATTTCTTATCAAAACCATACATTGGCCACAATATTTTCCTAAAACTTTGTATTGCATTTTTATATTTATGCCTTTAACGAAACCCTGTTCCTGACATCTTACAGAGCCCACATGTTAGTTTTGTTTTTGTGAGTCTTAGTTGATTACGTCATCTTAGTGAATATGTTGTCGTAGGGTAATTAAGGTAACTTTATTATAGTTGTGGAACCAAGTTTTATACGACTGTATATTCCATTCTGCGACGATGCCCCTTTCCCCTGCCAAATAAACACAATTTATGACACTCGCATATCAAAATCTTGCACTGACAACACAGCGGAGAAAACTCTTGCTAAGTCTCTTACTTTCTTTCGCTCTCTCTCACTCTCTCACTCTTTCTATCTGTGTATGTGTATGTATTATTTTCTGGCTTGTGCCTTCGATATGCGAACATCAAAAGCATTTCATATAAAATAAATAGCATTTTATGATGGTAAAATATGTATGTACTCGTACATAGAGAGAGATATATAGGAATATAGAGAGAAGGGGCCAAGTAATGGTTTGTAGACCAAAGTATGTGGAGAAACTACTTCAATTTAGTGGAAACTTGAAGCGTGAGTGGGTTTTTGGCTCGCTTTACTTTTTGCATAATATTATTACAGAGAATTTTATGTAAATAGTGGATACAAGTTTATTATGCTGTTTATCAATTGATTTGATCTTAAGCACTCTCGTATATTTATTACACACACACACACACACACACACATACATACACAGTAACACATTGAGAGGAAGTGCAGAGGAAGCTACACGGAAATCACAGTAACATATTCCGATTCCCTCATTGTGCCTGCCCGGTCCGGTCCTCTAACCCTGGTCATAACCTTCAATGTTATGTAAGTTCAATAAAAGAGCAGGGGCTTCAGTGTGTGTGTGTGTGCACTTGTGTGTGTGTGTGTGTATCTAAAGCTCTTAACTGATTGTTTGTCTTGCCAACTGCCACTAGACATGGCTCTCTGGCTTGTACTCGATACTTGGGCTACTTGGCAAAATATTTCGCAACTATTTTCTATATTAGAAGCACAGAGCAGAGCAATTCAACCAGTAGCCATAGACAAAGGTGTAGTCCGTGTGTGTGTGTGTGTGTGTATTGTTGATATTTATTTGAATCTTGACTGTCTCCTACATCCTGTAGATACATATGTACTATGTTTATCTGCTAGCGAGCTTCATTTGAAATTGAACTTGTTTTTGCGCCAATAAATTGTATAGCCAAAGTATTTTGATTGCGTTTGTACTGCTCGTAGAGCAGCCGGAGAGCTGCAGGGAGGAGAACTGGCAAACCCCCGAAAACCTGTGCTGTATTTCCGGTTCACAAATGGAAACACAAAAAACTAAAAACTAGACATCGAGCTAAATGCCAAAGCAATAGGCTAAAAGTAAATCAACAGTAAAAGCAACTAAAGCAAGTGGAGCATGAGCGGGAGGGGGATGCGGGTTGGTGTAACTGCTAAATTAAGGAGTGGGTTGGCAAGTTTATCAAAAAGTTTTCTTTTTTATTAGACTTTTGTGAGAGTGTGTAGTTGTGCCGTAAGCTCGTTTGAGCAATTCAAATAAATGCCACGATTTATTTGTTGGGGGCGTCAAAGGGAAACTTAATGTACTAATTTCTCAATTGAAGTCAAGAGAAATAAGATGTTCTGAAGGTGGAAGCAAGCCATGCCGAATGCTGAATACACTTTAGACTACGGGAATAAGCAGAAATTATAATAGTAAAGGCATACATATGAAGGATGACTAATAAGGAGGATGATAATAGGAAACAGTTCTCTAAAGAACACATTCTTATTTTATGTGTGTTGCCAATAGTCCTGCAAAGCAATTAATGGGACTATCGATAGTATTGATGTCAATAATTTTCATATTATATCGATACTATCGATGATAAGAGTTTTTATATTAATAAATCTTAATTCTAATTTTTTAGTTTTAAATAAAAACAATAGTCCCTCAAAACAATTAATTTGACTATCGATAGTATCGAGGGAGAGTCCTCAAAAGATTTTATAGTAATTAAATCAAATTTTAATTTTAGTATTATATTTAATATTATATGAGAACAATAGCTAGATGTAAATCGATATAGATGTGAATCGATATGTATTACTTACTGTTATTACAAGCTCTCTTCTTAGCTAGAACAAACTAGTAATAATATATGATTAAAAACATTTATAGCTCTAATAATTTGTCCACATCAATATATTTATTAATCCTGCTAGGAAGCATAGAATGTTTCAACGAGGAAAACAACTCGATTTGCGATATTCTTATAATACTATAGGCAATGCCTTATTGCAGTAAGATTGCATTGATTCAGCTGTGCAATACTTATAAGTAAGCACTCGTTCACAGTATTCCATCAAACTGGTTAAGGAAACCGCAATGCTGAAAAAGTTTGGTGCTGCCTCTGCTTTGTTTGTTTGAACGTACCATCAAGGAAAAGTTTTGTGCTGTGGCTTTAAAACTAAACAGCGTACTTATCTATCGAGCAGCATCATCAGGAACGTCGAAACTGCCAAAAACTATCCAAAAGAGCCACATAGAAAACTCAGCTTAAAACTTGGCAAACTACTTTGAATGGGCGCCTCCATAATAACACTCATTTGCAGTATTACCGCATTGGGCATAGTGGGGCGTGGGGCGTGGTGCGTGGGGACGATGGGGTCTGTGGGTAGGTCAGGGGGTGGAATTGGGCGATTGGCAAGCTCGACTTTTACGCTTTGCCGGGCGTGCAAACAAACAAATCAACTTTGGATAATTATTGCACATCAATCGTTCAGTTTCTGGCAGCTGCCGAGTCAGCTCCAAGTTTCGAACAAAACAAAGCACACAACAAGCCAAGGCATAGGAAGCGACACGCCAGGCGGAAGGGCGGGAGGAATTCAGGGAAATGGGGGCCTCAACAGGAACAGGAACAGGCCAAGTTTGGATGCACCACGAGCGGGGAATGCCCTGAGGTGAGGATTCTCAGTGCATTGGCGAAAAGTTTTCTGTGCGGTTTTTGCGTACATTTGTCTGATTTGGCAGTCAGCAGTGGAGGAGCCCAAAGCTCATCATGCTCTTCATCAATGGGGCAGGCATCATCATCATCATCATCGTTGTCCTTGTCCATGTCATCTCTTCATTGAAATCGTTACGAGCAGTTTCCGTTTCGTTTACAAATTTCGTGCGGCAATAACCGCAGTAATGTTCCACTCTCCTCCTTTCCCCGCTCACTCAGCGTTGATTGTCAGTTGAATCGGTTGGGAATATGAGTGTGAGGGGGGGGGCCGTATCCACATGGAATTTTAACTAATACATTGGCATGGCACATCATTTAGTTTAGATGCTGCTGCATCGTAAATTTTTACAGTTATGTCATGTAATTGGCCAAATGAAGCTATTGGAATGCTGCATATCTGAATAAGAGGAAGACCCAAGTGTATCCTGCCGCACTTGAGAACAAAACCTTATACAAGTTGCCCAGAGGAAACTTGAGGCAACAGCCAAACATGCAGTGTGCATATTTAATGGGTTATCCAAGGTTATGACTATGGTTTGCCACTACTCGTAGTGCTCCACATAGCGGTATGGTGGTTGCGGAGCGGGAGTGTGCAAATACTGAACTGAAAAATACTTTTATGGCCTGAGGTTTCGGGGCAAAGTAATGGGCCATTGTTTGTAGTGTGTGCAACTTGTAAGTGAATGAAATCGCATATGTGAATATCATTTATGAGACATGCAAGTGGTTCTTGTGCCAGTGAATTCAGAAGTACCTTCCGAAACTCATATACACACAAACTTTCAGTAAAAGAACTGCAAACATCAAATTGTCGATGAAATAATACCAAACTAGTTACGAACAGTTGCGAAAATAATTCAAAAGTTTCCTCCATTGCAGATGTTAAAATTAGTATTTGAAATGTTCAATTCTTTTGCAAAAATTTATAAAAGTCAAGAAAGAAAGGCTATCCTTAGGGTGTCACTGTATATACCCTTGCCGCAATGTTTGGTATACAAAAACTTAATTTTCGTCTGATTTTTCCTATGGAATCTATATAATAATATGTTCCGATATTGATAAAATTATGGGAAACTTTATGAAGTTTAATAAAACACGCAATTGTTAAGTTTAGATGTAATATTTGCCTAAGCAAAAAACTTTTCATACCAAAGCTCATTGTTCCCCCGAATGTTCCTATGGCAGCTATATGATATAGTGATCCGATATTGACCAAATTTGGTCAGATTGTATAAACTATACAAAAACTTGGTTTGGGTTAGTTTGGTAACGATATTTACATAATCAAAAAAGTTGTTCATACAAAAACACAGTTTTTGACCGATCTTTTCTATGGCAGCTATATGTTATAGTGGTCCAATCCAACCGGTTACAACATAAGTACTGCCTACAATAAAAACAAGTAAGAATGCTATAGTCGAGTATACCCGACTACGAAACTCCCTGTACCCAGGTCTAAAACATCCAATCACATCTAAGTCCACTTACCCATACACACACACATACACAAAGACGCACGCACACAGGCGGCAAAAGTGGCTGTGCTTCTTCTTCCCCCTCTCGCTGCATTACTGAATCTTCTTTCGTGAATAACTTCCGTGTTTATTATCCGATCGACTTGAAATTTGGACAGTAGATTAAGAGAGACTAAAGTATTGTACATGCCAAATCTTAAAGCTATATCTTGAAAATTGTTACTGTAAAACGGTTTTAATCGATTTGCGGGGGAACGGGGGAGATATCTGAAATATGAAACAAACTTGATCTGCCTACATTCCAAATTTGGTGTCTCTAGCTATTATAGTTGCTGAGATCGACGCGTTCATCCGGACAGACAGACAGACGGACAGGCGGACAGACGGACAGACAGACGGACATGGCCAAATCGAAATCTCTTTTGATACTGATCAAGAATATATATACTTTATAGGGTCGGAGATGTCTCCTTCTGCCTGTTACATACTTTTGCACAAATCCAATACCCCCTTTTTACCCATTTTATGGGTACAGGGAGTAAAAAGTATCTGTGTCAAGTTTTATTACGATAGCCTTAAAACTGAGAGACTAGTTTGCATAGCAACAGGCGGAAATCGTTATATCGACTAGGCAATTAATGCTGATCAAGCATATATATACCTTGTGGGGTCGGAAACGTCTCCATCAATGCGTTACATAGTTAGGGACAACATTATAATAACCTTTGCAATAGTACACATACAAAATATATGACTTTTAAATTATTAAAGGTTATCTTTTATAATTTTGTTGTGAAACGCTTAAGTCAAAATATTATAGTAACTTGTAAATTTACATTTAAAGTTGTTAAATTTAATAAATGAAATAAATTTACTTTCAATGAATATATATTGATTAATTTTTGTTTTGCGCCGTAGCAGTTTTGATTATCCAGTGACGTTAAATTAATAAAATTACTAATGAAAATAAATTTGCTGAAATGTGTTTATCTGTTATACTATGAAATAAATATTAAAGTGTGAATATGCCCAAAGGTTGTCAAGTTGATTTGTGCTCTTGTGAAATATATTTGAAATTTTTTTTATTGTGACAAATTAGCTTTAAAACGCGTATCAGAAACACCTCAAATTCAAACGAAATAAACATAAATAAAACGAATTACTGGCCAATGTCAAGTCTAAGTTTTATTTGTGACCCACAAACCGAATAAGAAAATAGAAAGCAACTTTGATCTAGTTGGTAAAGTATTTAGGTAACGTCACCCTCCAATCCCGAACCCGGATCCGTAATACGGAAAACTAAACCAAAGCTCAAACGCACGTCACGGGTTTATTAAATTTGTGGCAACACTTGGATCTAGCTGGGAAGGGGAAGGGGAAGGAGAAGGGTAGGTGGCTGTGTTGTCTAGTGTTGGTGACTGCCCCTGACATTTGTGCGATGGGGTGTCACTCGGTCGACTCGTAAAATGATTGCACGCTCTACATAGCAAGGCACATAGGGCAGGGCAGGGCAGGACAGGACAGGGCAGGACTCAGACCGACAGACAGGAAAACACTTAGCGGCAGGTAGAAAGCCAAAGCTGAAGCTAAAGCCAAAGACAAATGTGAAGGCTGGTGCAGTAATGCTGGCCCAGACCAAAACTCCCAGGCGTCACCATAAACATTACCCAATGCCATAGCCATAGTCATAGCCATACCCATCATCATAGTCATCATCATCATCATAGTCTCGCCCACATTAATGATAACATGCCCAGCAAGCAGTATGACGATTTCCCCTCTTTCTTTCTCTCTGCCTCTAACTGTGTGCTGGTGTGTGGCAAATATGAAATTTATAGTTTTATGATGACTGCTGAGTGTACCACTGCCAACGCCTTTTACGGCTGCGTCCAACTAAACTTTACGAGCCACCGACTAGGAGCTGCTCCTGGCTTCGTGCTCCCGGCTGCCGACTCCCGGCTCCTGGCTGCTGTTTCTGCCTTCTGGCATAAATAAAATCATACACTGGCAGCGCCCGCCACGTTTATTTCCGCCTACTTGGGCGCTACATTGCCGATTGCTGTTGCAGTTCTACCCGCCCGTCGCGGCTGTATCAAGGACCTCAACCCCAAACATAACCCGAACCTGAACCTGAATCCGAAGCCCAAATACGAAACCTTCTTCCATTTGCAGGACCAGGCAAAGTTGAAGTTTTATGTGGAAAATTTCTGTGGCAAAGAGGCCGCTAAGAGTTGAAGCGGCTGGCGGGGCAGGGGATCGAATCATCATCATCCTCGGATACGGAGTCGGAGTCGGAGTCGGAGACGGAGTCAGTGCCAGAGTCGTTGTAATGCATGCCCACAAATATGTTTTTGATTATTATGACTCTTCGAGATTATGCAATTTTATGAATATGAATGGGGTTTATGTGTGCAGGTATTTTTGCAGGTATGTGCTGGCTGCTTCCACAGCATAAACTGAATTGCATTGCAGTTCGTATAATACGCTCAGTGTTAGCTGTTGATGACGATGGAAATCTACTTGGCACAAAAAGAATTTATGAAGTATGAGTCCCTTTAAATTCGAATTTAAATCTAATTCTCTTCCTGTCGACATTGTCAACGCCGTATGAGTGACGTACTGACTGACATCAGTCAGCGGTGCGGGGAGGGGCGGGACCCTATGGCGGTACTGATGGAGCTGCTTTAATGTCACTGGCGGGCCACAGAAGCCCAAATCTGTGAAAGAGAGAGTGAGCAACTGAATGCAGTAGGCAATGATGATATGATGATGCGCTATAAAGTATATTTTGGGAATATATTTAGGATAAATACATTGCTGCAATTCTTTATGGTTTAACTGAAGGTAATTCAACTTCTTGTATAGATTTTAGAAGCATGGTAACACATTTAATGATTTTATCACCATGAAGAAACGCGGTTTTCTGAATCTTATCAAAACTCATACATGTACTCCATTGATCCATTTGGCGAAGGACTTTTTAATTACATATAACCCAGTTCTTGTTATATAAGTCAGTTGATTATGCCTTAAAGTAAAGTATGTTATAACTTTGCCACGAAAGGAGCCACTCATTGTAGTAAACGATTCCAATGAGTAATTCATTGAAGGAAATGATTCCGACATATATATTCCGATATATTCTTGATTAGCATCAATAGACAAGTTGAACTAGCGATGTTCATCTGTCAGGCTATCTATTTATTTCTATACCATCAAGGCTCTCAGTTCTAAAGCTATCTTCTTGAAACTTGGTAGAGATGCTTATTGTTGTCGGAACCGCCCAGATTGGATTACTAGTAAAACTGTAAAAGATAGATCGGACGACCATTGAAATTAAAATTCTTAACTATATTCTAACCAAACACATTAACTTATCGAAGTATCGTTATGTTCTGATCTAACTTGGTCAAAAATCGGTCTACTATATCATATGGTTGCCATAGGAACTATCGTTAGAAATTCCAATTGAGCAATTTTATATTTGTCCACGCTTTTACTGGAAAGATGTACGTATATAGATGGATATATATATATATTCGGTACACGTTCTCATTTTTTAATTAAATTCACTTGAGTCGCACTTACATATCCTCCATGATCAAGAGAGCGCAGTCATGTCCTTTTGATAGTATAATCAATAACTATTGAATATATTTGAATGTATATTCAATAGTAAGTGGTAAATTTATCTCCATGGCAAGTCGACTTAAGACCATCCATGGTCACATACATCAAGTTCCATCAATTATTCTTAGTCTTCTTATTTTGGACTGGCTATAGCTGGAAGTAATATTTAAAATATGGCTATGCATTCATTGTCTATGCCCGTCCCACTCGATAAGCCTGCCCAACAAATTTGGACTACTTTATACCCTACACCTTCTGTGAAGCTCCCCATACCCACATACAAAGCAAACAACGAGATAACCAAAAAAAAGAAGAGAATATTGCTAGCAGAAATGACTGCAATCTGTCGTCTCAACGTTGATGACATTTTGAGTGAATGAACGGCGCACAAATGTGACCAGCCTACCCGTTGGCCCCGGCCCCCCCTGGAGCAACGTTTTTTAACAAATTGGTGTGATCCCAGAGTGACGCGTCATATTCGCAGACACTTTAGCTGGTTGGCTGGCTGGCTGACTGGCCGAGCAGCAGCAGCAGCAGGAGCAGGAGCAGGAACAGGACGAGGCGGCCTCAACTGATAGAGCGACAGCAGAGAAATTGCAAACGAGTTGAGTCGTTGAGCCAAAAAACCAAAACATACGCAGCATTTATAAGGCAGCCAACAATGAAAACTCCCTCCCCCTTTCCACCCCAAGCGCCCCTAGCCATCAACTCCCCCTGCACCCGCTTGCCAGGCATATTGTTAACGCCCACTCAACTCTATGCCATTTTGTATTGATGGCCTGTCTGCCGCACAGCTTTTATATAAAGCCCCAGAGCTTCAGCGGGGGCGCAGCCTTTGGCATCATGTTTTGGTTTTTCCTCTTTTTTTTGGCGCTTTTGTTATACTTGTTGTTGTTGTTGTTGTTGTGGAAAACAAATCACTAAACAAAAAGCGCACAATGCAGTTAAAGGCAAAGGCATAAAATAGGGCGAATTGCGAGGGAAGATGAATGGGAGGGTGTTGATCAAGGCAACGCACTTCCTATACCCTTTCATCTGTCATCTCTTAGGCCTGTTGAAGTCCTTAGCTTCTTTGAAATTCGCTTAAACTGTTAGATTCAACAATGTTACAAGTCTTGCTCTCTACCTAATTGTATAACTTATTTTAAAGCCAAGTTTTGCCTTATTCAAAAATGCATTTGCTGTGGTAAAGTGAAGTAAATTATTAAATAATTTCATAAATAATAAATATACCAGCAGCAGAATATTAAATATCAAATGAATCAAATTTTTAAGCACACAATTTGACAGACTTATATTTTGTTAAAGATCTTATGAGTTTCCATAGTTTCCGTATTTAATTTGTATATTTCTTGGAAAATATAAAAGTATAAATAAATATCATGCTCGTAGACTATTAAAAGGCATTTTTTGGGTACCAAGTGGTTCAGTAAATGAAATAATATGTTCTTTATTACAAAATTGTTGTGTGTTTTGTGTTTGATGATAGCCATGGAAACCATGCTCAGAGAGCAAAGCTTTCAAATTAAACTTTTATTTATGAAATTGTATATTTGTATGTTTTTTAATTTGTGATATTTTCAGTATTTTGTAAAGGTGTCATTCTGGAAATTGAAAACATAACAAATGAGAGGGAAATATGTTTACTTGTATGTAAATAAGCTTATTTAATAGCTACAATTTTCAATAAAATATCTATATAATAAGGCAGAAAAGGCTTTGAAGTCTGAACTTCTTATTTAAATTAATATTAGGACACACAAATACACATAATTATTGTACTGTGAATAAATGAAATGGGTTGAAATTAGCTTATTGCTTTCCTGAGTAGAATAGCTAAATCAGATTAGTTATAATAAGCCTAATCTAAATAGTTTTTAAATTAAAGAAAATATTAACTTAGAACCAAATATTTACAAGCTACAGTTGGATAGATCAAAAGGGAAGGTCCTGTTGGAGGCTGGGCATCGTCAATACCTTAATAAACAGCTTAAGAACTCCACAGCGGATGCCTTGTCCACGAAAATGGTGTTTTCCTGTCATATCCTTTGAGTGAAAGGGTAGCAAGCATGAAAAACAACGCGTCTATTTTCATCAAACGCGAAATTGCTGTGAATTTAATCCACATGTGTGTGTAAGTGTCTCTGAGTGTGTGTGTGTGTGTGAGTGTGCTTGCTGTGTGTTGTTTATCCTGTCCGTCTCAGTCTCTGTCAATTTGCACGCGTAAAGTGCGCCATCTAGCGTCGTTTATGCACACATTTGCGCACATCAATTTGCGGTGCAGACATTAGACTCTGAATTTTTTATCAAACGCGCGGCCCACGCGGCGTATGCGTAATGTGGTTGAAGTGTGGCACGACACGCACGTTAATTGTTGCACCTGCATCTCTACTGCTCTCTCGCACTCTTCTGTCTCTCTCTGATTCTCTTTCTCTGTGTCTTGCACCTTGTCATTTGTGTTGCATCTTTTTGTCTTTGATTAGCCGCAAACATCGCCAGACAGTGCAGAGACACAACCGCCCAGGCACGACACAAAGTCTGTGTTGTAGCTCATTGGAGAAATTGCATTTACATATTAAAATATGCCAAATGCATGGACAAAAGGACAGACGACGCGTCGTCCTGCGAGAGACCACTGCCGCCCTTGGTCAATTGCCCAGTCATGTGGTGAATGTTGCCTTGTTGCACGCATTGCTTATGCATAGGCCCCGAGCACAGAGAACGAGCCTCTCACTCGCCTCGCTGGCCTCCCTGGAGAAGACAATGTCTAGTCATGCGACCTGCCCAGCCAGGTGCTCGTACATTTATATAGGCAGGACATATTACATGGCTTGCAGGCTGGGCTTGCTGGGTGGCTTGAGAAGTTCCAAAAGAGTTCACAAATCTTTAAAAATTCCAACTTTAAAGACTATTGCAATTATCCCCCAACCATTCGAATTTAGATTTCAAATTCGGTCAATGGTTCCTGTGGTAGCTATAAGATATAATGATGCGATTATGATAAGTTTTAATCAGCTCAAAACTTGGCATTGATAAACTTGATTAAGATATCTAGAAGAAGACTCAAGAGATTCCACCTCAGGACTTATCATAGCATAACATCTTCTAATTGTAATTTGTATAAATCTAAATATGTATAAAATAATAACAATAACCTCATTGTTCTCCATCTCGTAGCTTAAAGAGTATTATGTTGTTTATAAAGGGAATTTCAAAAATATGTACAACTGACTTGAGCTGGCAAAAAGGTAGTAGTAAAATAATATGCAATTAAAACAAGTAAGTATGCTATAGTCGAGTATACCCGACTACAAAACTCCTTGTACCCAGTTCAAATATTTTCGATCGCGTCTTCGTACACTTACACATACACACACACATACAAAAAGACGCACACATACTTCAAGCGACAGCACAAGCAATAGCGTCAGCGAGGCATTTTAAGTGGTGGCTGTGCTTCTTCTTCCCGCACCGCGCTGCAGCACTGAATTGTAGTATGTTCACTTATCGAATACACACTGTACTCAGTGTTATGCATAAATAATATTCTAGATACATTGTGACACTTTGTCACGACGCTTACATAAACAAAAGACCCAAGCATATTTCAAGTGCTGGTAATTTGACCACACATGCTATGGGCGCTCAATGTGAAGAGTCAGCATAGTTGAAGTGCGATCGCTCTGTCACCACGTGAACATGGTATGCTCTCTCTTAAGCAGCGACGTGACCGCCGCTACTCACATATACATATATAGATATACTTACACAGACTGCTTCGCTGCCGGCGTCTCTGGCAGCGGCGCTTGCAGTCTTAGCTATACGAACAAATATGTACTTAGCTTGAATCGAATAAATGTATGCAACCAAGACAGACGTCTTGTAGAATAAAACAAATCTGAATAAAGTATCCGGAGCGACGAGAACAGTCGCTCCGGCCTAAACCAAAGAAACACGTGATTATTGATTTGAGTTGATTACAGAATCTTGTTTGTTGAATAACTTCCGTGTTTATTTTTCGATCGACTTGAAATTTGGACAGTAAATTAAGAGTGACTAAAGTATTGTACATGCCAAACCCGAAACCTATATCTTAAGAACTGTTCCTTTAAAACGGTTTTTATCGAATTGCGGAGGAAAAAAAAATTTTAACCAAATTTAATATAATTTAAGTCAAAAAGAATATTAAATAAATACACAACATTTGAAATAAACAAAAAAGGCTATGAAATACATATATCAAATATAAATAGAGAGATAGATATAAATAGTATAAGAATAATCAAAGATATCCGAGCAAAGTTAACATTTACAAGCACTTACTCCCAATTAAATTTACAAAAATGCATATCTTTATCGAAATGTTATATATAGTTATTGCTATAATAAGAAACTTAACCAAAAACTGTTACTTTAATCATTTTCAATAGTGCCCTAAAAGACTAGTTCTAAGCACAGGGATGACAGTAAAGTTAACAACAATACATTGTCACGATCCATAATAATGATTTTAAATATAATACTTATGGCAACGATTCCATTAGCAACAACAACTAATTAAGCATCCCTCGGAGCTTCGGTAGTACGAAACAATTTTGCCCTCTGGTCTTTTTAGGATCTTCTGCACTTTGTAAGCCCCGTTGGCTGTTTTGCCATGATTTCTGTTGGTATTGCTGTTGTTGTTGTTGGTATTATTGCAGTCGTTGTTGCTGCTGCTTGGCTATTGCATATTATGCAAAATTGTTTATGCAAATATTGCAAAAAAGAATTAATTTATTTGACTTGCATGCTAATTTACGGGCCAATAAATGCAGGCGAGCGTGTTGGTGGGGAGAAGTGCGGCATGCGGCATGCGGCAGCGGCGGGTCGAACATTGGCCAGGCTATTGTTAATTTATTGGCGTGCACGATACAGCCCGCTCCACCCGCCCCACCCCTTCTAACATGTGTAGACACATTTTAAATTTAAGCCACGGCAACAACAACAGAAATAACAGCAACAAGAACGCAGCATGAAATTATAACGCATTGGACCCAAAAATCAACAGCTGCCTGCCCGCAAAAACCAACAAACCGCATGTCGAAATCTACCGAATTCCACCCCGCCGAATCAGCGTGCCCCCCTCGAGCCGTCGAAACAGGAACTCGGCTGACCAAGCGCCTAAACGGCACTGACCGCATAAGAGAGCGTTCGGATGCTGAAGAGCGGTGTGGGCAGGAGGGCGGAGCGGGCAGCGTTGGAAATCAAAAAACCAATTTAAAAATTGCCGCAGCCGCCAAAAGTTCAAAGTTGAGAAGCAACCGAGCGCTCAATGGGCAGGGCAGCGCCTAAAAGTAGGCACCACAAAATCCACACTATTCATAACCAGGGATCCGAACTTCGAGGGAAATCCCCCTATTTCAAATTAAACTAATCTGAGTAAATAAGTCTACAACAACAAAATAAATGAATAAATGGAATTCGTTTTAAGTCAGCCCAGTTCTTACATTAATAAAATATATAGATTTTTTTGAAGATGTATTTATTTATAATAGTAATCACCTTATGAAAGCTATAAGTTTATTCTTGCATTTTAAACATATGAATATGGAGAGAGAAATAATAATAATTATAGAAATTCCCAAAAATTATAGGTAGTAATTTAGAAAGAAAAATGAAAACATAAATGAGAATTATAAAATTATCTCCCGAAGGTCAACGGGATGGAAACGTTTGAGACGTCGGATGTTGACCGGGCTCCGTAGGGTCCTGGCTGTATTATTTGGGTGCAACAGTAGTCTATAGGCATACCGACTACTGTGTCTATTAAGCTGATCGCCGATCAGTGTGACGTGGAGGTCGTTCTCCAAATTTCGGGTCTGAACGTAATACGGCGCATCTGTAATTCTTCGAAGCGTAGTAGCCTGAAGAATGCGAAATTTGTTGAGGTGTGTCTTAGCGGCAGATCCCCATATTTGTAGTGCATATGTCCATGATTGATTTGTAAATCAAGACTTTATTTGCCAAACTTAGCTAGCTCTTAATAAAATATATACAATAATTTTCAGCTAAAATACAGTCTTACTTCTCTAACTTCAGATATATAAACAAATTCGAATTGCATAAACTTTGAGTTAGAAAATAATTCGAATTACATAATTGAACTGGAATATTCAAAACAATTTGAAAGATATAGTTTATATACTATAATTGAATGACAAAAACAGCCTAAAGGCCTCAGTTGCTCTGGCTATATTATTGTACTATAGAATTAATTCTAAGTTACAATTAAAATAAATAAATAAATAATACTATAATTGTCCCATTTTGAACAAATTTGGTCACCATCTGAAGGTTATCACGAATATCTTGGGAAAACAAAATATATTTAGTGCATCTTCCAATCGTTTCCATGACAGCTAACTATTATAGTGATCCGATCCATCCAGTTCCGATATATGTATATACTGCCTTCAAGAAAAGACGTAATTGACTTGGTTATTAATGAAGGCTAAGAATATACATACTATGTGGGTCGGGGTCATACAGGAAATTCAAAATCTTGCTTTTGTTTCTCATTTCATTTCCATCCCTGGCACACAGTATAAATGCAATGGGCCACGCCCCCTGACACCGCCCCAAATTCGACAGTTTACAACATCTTTTTTTTTCAAAATGCCAACTAACGTCAACGGCTGCGGTCGTCGCGTTTTTGATAAGGTGCAAATCGTTGAGGAGCATAAAAATGGTTGAGCGGGGTTTTTGTTTAATGCTGCATAATTTTAGGCGTTAAAAAACCAACAAAATTGGCGGTGTTTGTTTGTGCCCTCGGAACGCCCTCATCAAATATTCAAACGGTAGCCAGTGTGCTCGCTCCTCCTTTCCGTGTCCTGCCACTGGTGTTGGGTCTCTTACACGGCAACACAAAAAAAAAACAAAAAACGGCGTCAACAAAAGCCATCATAACAATTAATTTTGAAAACACGTGTAGATTGCTTTTTGCGGTTAGCAGCAGCAGGACACGGTTCGTTCCCGTTTCTCGGTCCAGTCCTTCCTGCCTTTTAGTGCTGCGGCGAGGTGGGGAACTACAAAATGCCAGCAGTGCGACCCCGGCGACCTCTCGCATGGCCTGGCAATCATAAAACACTTTAAACATGTTTTCCTACTAGTTTATTAGTGTAAAGCCCGGACGCGTTTCCCCATTACTGCCCCGCACAGATCCCCCCATTAATTATTTCAATGTCAACGAAGTTGTCCACATGGTATCGAAGATGCCCTCACTGATGAGGGTTGCCAATAAATAGCTATGACGTTTGCCAGACAAAAACCTTAACTAATATTGATCATTTACCAGACTGCCTATAAAGCTATAGTTATATTAGTTTTTACTTGTGTTTAGTTATCGCTTCTCATTTTAGGGGAATGTTTAAATAACTAAACTTGATTTAACTACATAATTTTGATATGATAATGCTTAGATCATTAAAAGTTTGGCTTAGATGTGACTGATAACTGGTGAAATATACAAATTGAAAATACATTTTGACAGTATTACCCCAGCTTAGATATTTACTGTGACATTTTGACAGTATTACTCATACTTATATATACTTTTAATGGGAAATAATTATATCATTCACATGCTTGCCTTAAAATATATCACCTCGCTCCTGAACATACAGAGAAGCTCAAGGACCACCCAAATATTGATCACAAAGATCTTGAGGGATATTTCCCGGCCCAGCTTTCAATCGTTTTCGCTATTTCTCCACTGATGTTTCACTTATTCATATTTATTTTTAAGAAATCACGTAAAGAATACTCCTATCAGAAAACAGCTGCTCTACCATTTGCTAACATTAAAGAATACATAATCTTTTATACTCATTTATACTCCTTGATAAAATAAAAGATTTAACTTTCTCAAAATTTAAAAATTATATCCTTGTGTTTCTTTAGGGTCAATACTTTACTCGTTTGTCCTTACCTTAACTAGAACTACCTAAATTAAGCATAAAGTATCCTAAACAATCCACATTTTGAGTGTATACAAGTTGTGACATATAGTTGCGTTGAGTTTTTTCATCTTGTATCATTAAAATGTCCAGTCAGACCGCCCGTTGGCTGTCGACTGTGATTTCTAGCCCTCTCGTAACGCTCTAATGGGTTTTCGGACCGCTGTCTGGCCATGGCATCGTGCCTGGGACTGGGGCTTGACTTTAAATTTATTATAATTTCAAATGGTTTTCAACTCGTTTTGCCCCCTTCGCTACGCACTGTTTTTCTCTGTTTGTTAAATAATTAATGTTTTGTTGTTCTTTCTGCACATTCGGTAAGTTTTGGCTAAATAATTTTCGGCACATATTATGGCCTATTGAAATAATTTGCATAACATGACCAAAGGATATGAAATGGACAAGCAGCATATGCCAGACAGACGGCCCGGACGTTCGAGACGGACGGACCCATACAGCCGTACAGATGTGCCTGACTCTGACTTCGACTTCGACTCCGACTCCAACTCCGACTACGGCTTCAGCTAGACTCTGGGCCAGCCAGCTGCTTGAGGCATTGCAGAAGAGGCCACAAAGTCAACGGCTAGGTATAATTTATATGCAAATACACACGTTCCAAGTCCAAACAGACGCAACCTGCAGACCAACACAACATCGTCCTGGAAGGGTGGGAGGCGTGCGTGAAACTGAAGGGAGGTTGGGGCACGACTGCGAATGTCTATTAAAATTTATTCGAGCGTAAGTACTGGGGAGCAAGAACTGAAAAGCTGAAAACTGAAATCATGTTTTGCGCACTACTGAAAAGGAAATATATGCAAGCTAAATGCTAAATAATCAAATGTATACCAGAAATACTACGAGCAACAGAGACGTCGGAAAGGTGAGCGAGCGTGGGGAGATTCAAAAGTTGACAAGGTGACGAAATTGTGAATTGAATTGAACTTGAAAGGAGATTTTCTTTAGATATCTGAAATCATACTTTTTTGGAATAGCAAAAACTATTTAAACAGCTTCTTGCTTGGCTCAATTTTAAGAAATGATTGATGAACATGTAGGAGATTTAGTCACTGTATGTTAACAATTGTCGAAAATAAAGTGTTTCTATCATATTACATTTTAATTTTAAAGATATTTTAACATATTCTGAGCTTCATCGTACAAGAAAGCTGTGGGAAAACTCTTAAAAATATTTTAATTAATTTGTATACGGAAGGAATAAGATCATGGTAAAAAGCTTTGAATGATTTCGTAAGCTGAACATAAATAATATATTGCATTGATTTTTAAAGAACAACCTAACCTAACCTAATGTGTTTCTTAAGCACGCTATTTTTACCAACATTGGGTTGGGAATTTTAATGTTTTTTTTTGTATTACAGTATAATTGTAGCCCCTAAAACTACTTATATACATACTATAAATTAAACTTAAAACTTAACCATTTGACCCAACGATCTAAGAAGTTTTCTAAATAAGTTTAGGAATCTCAACCGAAATCTTTCATCTGAGCTCGTTAAGGAAACTTCGGACTATTCTGAAGTACTTTTCAAACTACCGCCTGTCTCTTCTTCTGCTGTACAACAAAAGCGTCGTCTAGTTTTGGCCAAGGTAAGTTAGGTGCTAAACAGCGCATGTCGTGGACCGGACCTCCTATCCGTTGCAGGGTGTAGGGGTGCAGGGTGTAGGGGAGTGGCAATGGAACTGCTGGTGTCTTGTAGGGCTCGACAGCCGTTGTAGCTGGCAGGTAGCGCGAGTTCGCTGGGCGTGGATGACAGTGTACAACTTTGTAAGTAGTTTAATTAAATTAATAAAACTTAAAGCTCAGGGAGGACGCAATGTGTGTGTGTGTGTGTGTGTTGAAGTGAGTGAGCTAGGGGGGATCCTGGCAGTGCTCAAGTCGCAGGACAGGACACTCAGAGAAAGTAAAGTTGACAGCAAAACAAATGCAATGACGAGTAAAGTGCTCGTTGCGTATTTTAATTTGGTTTAAAAACATTGTTTCGCAAAATTCCCAAGTGTACGTCAGTTCAGCTGACGTCACGTCACACAGCCCACAGAGAGCGAGATGGCGAGATATATGTGGAAAGAGATGGAGACAAAGGACAGGCATAAAGAATCAGCTGGGGGTAGTGCTTCTGTCCCTACTGCTTCAGTGTGTGTGTGTGTGTGTGTGTGTGTTTGTGTGTGTTGTGACAGCAGCGCAAAAACCGTGCTGACAGCCAGCAGCAGCAGCTAAGGGAGCTGGGGGATTCCCGGTTCGGTTCGGTGGGGTTCCGTTTTGGGGTACATTGCAAATGTAAGAAATGTAAATTGTGCACTTTTTGTATTCACGTGCAAAATTTTCATGAGCTTCGCAGCAACGGGAGATAAAACAGAGAGAGAGAGCGAGCGACAGCAGGATTAAAGGCAGGGGCGGGTGATAGTGGAGCCAGGGGCGCTTTATGGGCAGCCGCGTTTGCTCAGCGGCATAATGAACTCAAAAACCAACTCATAATTAAACTGGGGAGTTATGTGACGTAGACAACGGCCGAAGCCATAACCAAGCGCCTGGCAAAATGCAACTGGGATGCCCATTCAGGACATTCTGCGACATTTTTCTTGTCAAAGTTGGGGCATCTGGTGCTTTAGCTGCTGTCCGAGGATTTGTTGTTGCCACTGTGCAATAAAATGGCGAAACTTCAGCCTCGTCCTGCAAAGTGCATACAAAATGCGACAGTGCAGTGAATAAGTGCGAGTATGAACCGCTGCAGCCACAAGCTAGATTGAATGGGGAGGCTCAGTTGCAATAAGCGCTATGCTCATTGTTCACAATGAGCTTAACTTAATGGTATGGCATATCTGAATGTTCATATACAACACTGAACACTACTTCACTTTGCCTGCAGCCGATTGATGTGGGGAGGAGATTGCACTAACTCAATGTTAAATATCTCATTATTTTGTCTGACCTAAGACCCTTAAAATAGAATTAATAAGCTTAACTATTCCGAACGCAAAATTAAGATATATGTATACTTAAGCCGAGTATCTACAAAACATATATTTCAAATTAATTTGCTGTCCTAGACGATTAAACTTATTGATGTGTTCATACTGTATGGTACATTACTGAGAGCATATGTAAATCGATTAAAAGTCAATTAACAATTATATGAAGTATAAGTTCTTCCAGGAAACATTGCATTAAATTAAATATATTATTTTTAGATATATATATAAGTAACTTGCCTGTAAGCTTCCCTATTAAACAGGATTTCTTAATTATTCAATATATAAAGAGTTTGAAGAGATCCACTGGACAATTAATAATGCGAGGAGTGTAGGCATAGAATGTAGGCATAGATAGATTGACAATAGAACAGCCCCTACATAATTTATTTACAATTGCTTAAACTTCATGAAGGATTTCTAAAATACAAATTTAAATCAAATGATCCAGTCTTTCAATAAAAAAACATAAAAATCAAGCCAGTAAGTAAGAAGGAGAGATGTTGACGGTAATTCTCCTATAGTGCAATAATATCGTTTTACCGTTGAAAGCGTTTTGAGTTCCTCTTCATATTTTTCAGCTTTTGTCTTAAAGTAATCCGTGGGGGCAGCAGCAAGGACGATCCATGTATCGAGCTTTTCCTTTCAGCTTAACGCATTGCTCGTTTTGTGCTCCAACATCTCTTGGGGCTCTCCACCAAATTCAAAAGGATGTGTTCTTTGGACAGTGTCAAATTCTTGACGTGTCGTTTATTTTAAGCAGATGACTGGGCTACAGTGTGTCCATTTGTATACCCTTGCAGAGGGTATTACAAGAAATTAGCCAGAAATATGACAATAGTCTTACTCATTCTTTCTTTAATTAATTTAAATATTTTTTTATTTTCCTATCAAAAATAGAACATATATATACTCGTGTATAAAAACCTTTCATTTCAAATACGATTTTTGTATCGTTTTCCAACGTTATCCAAAGTTTTACTCCAAAAATGCTCTATTTCAGAGAAAGGAACAATACCAAACAAATTGAATACCTCTTTCATAAATTTTACATAAAGGAAAATCCTCATTTGCTTGCTTGACTTATCGTAAAATGAAAAATAAACCAGTTTCCACCAAGATGGTTACAATTTTGTTACTTTGTTTTGCAGTTTATACTTTCCGAGCATCGATTTCTATTGGTTGAAAAGAAAAGTTCCTTACCTAGTTTGTGCCAGTTTGTGGAAAGACGCCCATCGTTTATAATGCACACAAGTGTCACAAACGCAACCACTCGAGTTCCAAGGCCAATCCTGATTCTATAGCACGCTCTCTTAAGCCATTTCACGTGCTCTATTGTACAACAAAAGCCTGGCGCGCCCTCATTTCATGGCAAAAGGCGAAAAACTTTGCGCACCGCCACAAAACCCAACTCATTAAAAAGATCAGTACAGCAGCTAACACCACCCAACCACTACACCCCTACATCCCTACACCCCGACACCACACCGCACACCTTGCCCCCCCGTCGCTAACACAGCAACGATGAACAATCGAACAATATCAACGCTTCATGGCAACCCGCAAAGGGGGGCTGAAAAACGACTGTAAAAGACAAAAAATAAAAACCAGAAAAAACAAACTGACAAAAGCCGAGCCTGAACCACCCAACGCCACCCAAAAGACTCATATAAAAGTAAAAAAAATATATATAAAAAAAATTAGGGCACTTACGCGTGTTGGCGTAAAAAGCAGCAGCGGCAAAGTTTTCTCATCCTCAACCCTCAAGCCCCTCCGACCAGTGGCAAGTTTTAAGCAAATGTCAGCCAGTGCCTCCTGATGATGACCCTACTTTTTGAAAATGTGTCAGAGCTACAAGTGAAGAGCAACTGTTGCAACAGAGCACCAGCAGCGGGGGCGTGGGGGCGTGGGGGCGTGGCAAATGCTGGATGTTGCTGATGATGGGTGGGCTTTGATGGTTCGTGCCACGTTCCTTGCCCCGCGCTTCTGCTGCTGCATAAATATTCAAAGCTTTTACATTGCTGCAGGCTGGCTAAAAATGTGCAACAGAACTGTGGCAGCAGCGCGGGCCTGGTGCTGATAGTGGGTGTGCGGGTGGGGCGAGGGGTCCGTTAAGTGCATGCATCCCTGGCCCGCACGAAGCTACTTGCAGAGAGAGGGTCGCCCTAAAGTATTTATTCAGTATCAAGTGGTATAAGGGGAAAAATTTTAATTTTGTGAATAATATTTGAACGCTTTTATCGGAAAAGATTGCTATTATATGCTACAGGATACTTACAGGCTCTTTGCATTTTCGTACATTTCAATTTTTCATAAACTCACACTCTGAGATATTTTATAAATTTTCCATGATATGTTGAACAAAGAATACCAAAACTATTCTACATTTAATTTAAAATAACTAAAGTTAGATACAAAAAGGATTCTTCACATAACTATTTCAATAAAATACAATTTATGTGAGCTTAAACTTGATCAGTTTGCGATAAACCAAACCCAAATTTTAATCATTTAATTTAATATCTAATAGAATGAAATAAATTATGGTATTTAAAATATTACTGAATCCAAATGGAGAAAGCTGAGAGACTTTTGGTCATATGAGAAAACTAAAACATAAATGGTTGAAGTAAATAATACTAAATAAAATTTAGTAATATCACTTTAGATATCCCAGTCACTGTGGCTTAGTTTTAGTTATATAAAAAATAAATAATCAAATGGAAAAGTCTTAACAAAAGAGGTTTCAAAGTATGTTAATTTATAAAATGGTTTATTAGCTTTTATGCACATTTTTTAATGCATCCTGTTAAATTATTTTATTATGATTTTATTATCATCTTCATTATATGTCTTTTAGAAAAGTTCAATACCAAAATTTCTTACCCTTTCCTAATCCGATCATTTGTGGTTGTAGGTTGTTCTGAATTCCGAAAACCGATTACTTTTTGTCTTGAAAAGTTTTTAATGTGAAGCAGTTGAAAGTGAAGTACTCCAATACAACTTCATTAGGCAAAAACGATTGCTACTGGAATTTTGATACGGAAGGCACTCCAAATTAGGAACAGTCCTGAGCATCGCCAATGAACTTCTTTGCGTTTCTTTTAAAGGTAACCCTCGCTCTGCCAGCGTAAAATTGTCTCTCAGTGTTTCCGTTGTTGCAATATAAAAACGCGGCAGAAGCGGCTGCAGCGGCTGAGGCAGCAGCGGCAATAACAACTGCAGCGGCTACCAACAACAACAGCAACAACAACAACAATTGTTACAACTACAAAACATTGGGGTCGGCCTTTGCCTGGTGCTGTTGGCGGTGATGGTGGTGCTGGCCTCTGTCAGGACTAACTGTCAACGAGCTGGCAACCACTTAAAGCCTTCAAAATGGCGCAAGTTTAAATTAAAATTTTGAAGTACACATCCCGACACCAACAATACCAACAACAACAACAACAACAACAACACAAACATCAACAACTACAACAACAAAACATGAGGCGGCTGCGTCGCTTTTTGGGTACAAGGCAAAACTTTGTGTAATTTCGCTGGCTGGAGGCTCGTAGCGGGATCTGTGGCAAGTGCATTTGTGAAAAACTTTAACGATTTAGGCTCAACATGTTGGCAGCAGCAGCAGCAACAACAACAACAACAACAAGCGGAGGCAACAGCAACATTCCAGGCAATTGTTTCTGCGAGACGCGCGCGCGCGCCAAAAAGCATGCAACACATTTTATGATGATTTTTTTGTTTCTGTGTTTTGTTTTTGTTTGTTTGTTGCTTTTGTATTCCGCCTGCTGCTGTCTGCCGTTGTCTGTTTTGTGCTTTCTGTTGTTGCGCTGTCCTTGGTGCTTGTTTTTGCCGCACTTTAGTGCCACCGCATTGACAAAGTTTCCATCTGCCGCGAGCCTCAACGCACAAACACACACACACATTGAGCAAATGTGATCTATGCCGTTTTTCTGGGGCAACACAACGAACGCACAGCCCAACAAAATAAAACAAACTGCAAAATTTGAAATTCAGCAGCCGCAACCAGCACATGCGATCTGAAGAGAACTTTGCAGCACCGATGCTGCAGCAGCAGCACCAGTAGTACTAGTAGCAAAAGTTTGTCTTTGTCGAGGATGAGGATGAGGATGAGGATGAGAGCCAGAACGAGTATGAGGCACAGGACACGACCCAGGACGACCGTCGTCGGCTGCAAGTAATTTTGCAGCTCTTTATGCTACCGCAAGTTTTTACTGCACTTTGCAAACTAACCGAATCCTGGACGCAGGCTCAGCTTCAGCTGCACTTATTCTTTTTTGCCTACTCTTACATCCTCTGACCACAGCTTTAGCTCTGGTTCCTTAGACTGAGCTAGCCGACTTCCCTGGCACTCTCGGATGAGCTTTTGTGGCAGAGATTTGGTGCCAAATTCTGTTGCAGCGACAACGTACAGTAGGAAATACAGTTTATGAATTTACTAGGCACATGACAAAACGCCAGCTGGAAAAGGCTGAAATGCAAAATGAGTTAAACCTTGTGCAGTTCTGAACAAGTTTTGTGGCTTTCGCTGAAAGCGAAAATTGCAAAAATAGTTTTAAAGATGCTGTGCACCTAGGGTTATCTAAGCAACAGTACA
Source organism: Hirtodrosophila confusa (assembly GCA_035043065.1). Classification (NCBI taxonomy): domain Eukaryota; kingdom Metazoa; phylum Arthropoda; class Insecta; order Diptera; family Drosophilidae; genus Hirtodrosophila; species Hirtodrosophila confusa. The sequence goes on from JAWNNI010000039.1 coordinate 1,438,780, forward strand.
AAAAAGGCTCCCGACTGCAATATACCCTGTTAACAGTACACAAATTTGTCAATTTTCGGTATGAAAGCAAGCCAAGGATATAAAATGTTTGGGAGCATTTTTAAAAGATGACTCTAGCTTCAAAATTAAGATCTCTTGTAGACTTTGTAGACGAATTGGGGGCTTTAGCTATTATAGTGTCGAAATATCTTGTGTTCATTCGAACAGACAGACATGGCAATAACTGATTATGTTCCCTTTGATATATCAGCTTAAACTTTTTGGTTCTATAATAGTTGCCTGGACTCGTCCACAAGATGATTTTAAGCATTCTGAATCAGTAGAGTCAATTTCTCTGCCTGTATGTTTCTTATCGAACTAATCTATTAGTAAGCCGTAGTAAAAACTGAGAATAGATCCATTCTATCTAAATTATTATTATCGCTTCCTTTTTTAATTTCTCAGCTGGACACTTATACGTTTAATTCTAGACTTAATATTTGCTATATTCTTATTCTTTCTCTTTTAACAAGTATTTTTCCTTTTGTATAATTCATATACCAAGCATCAAGGCTGTTGAATAATGTATTCGTCATTTGACGTGGTCAATAGCATCGGTATATTTTCTATGCAGCTGGAGGCACGTCAAAGAAAAGCTGCACTCCGCAAGTTGAAGCCAAACAAGACAAGGCACATACTATGGAGTTGCATAATGCGAGAAGTGCCACTGCCGCGTCTCGTTGCTCATCTTCATTTAGCAGCCACAGCATTGGGGTCGACTCCCGGGCGGAGGGTAAACAATGTCCAGTGATAGGCTCTCGCGACTGTGTACCAGACACACACGCAAAGCTCGATGCACATTGAAATTTGTTTGGCATACAAACTGGGCTGAGACGAGGAGTCGATGCTCAAAAGCCAAACAAGAGGCATTAGCGCTTGGCAAAGTGGGTACTGGGGTCTGGGGTCTGGGTCGCTGCTACCTGCCCCGGCACATCCTTTGCAGCTAGAGATCCCCTCACAGATTTACCAATTTAAAGTCACAGCAGATAGAGGGGGAAACGAAGAAAACTTTATGAACTACTTGGCAACGTTATAGCCCTGTGAAAAGGCAGCATGCAAAATAGACCCGAGACACCTAGAGCCAGAGCCGTTCCGGTGCCATCTTTCCGGGTTGCGTCCTGCGTTCTGTGTCCTGTGTCCGTCTGCCACGGAAGTCAAGCAAAACTCGACACACACACACACACACAAAGTAACAGAGACAGCACAGAAATTTGCAACACCTGGCAAAAGTTTTTAATTATATTAGGAAACTGCAAAAGAAAATTTGCGTCACAGCTTGGGCAGGAAAGCCTGAGATGAACAAAACTGGGATGCTCGGCAATTGGTGGGCGTGGCATTGGCGTCTTTGCGAATTAATTGACACGAATTGATGGGTCTCAATGTCAAAAGGCCAACAACAACAAGAGCAGCAGCAAAAACAGTCGAAAAAGTTTTCAACTTTACCTGCAATTTGACAGCAGACGCTGCGTATACGTTATGTCCTGGCTAGACAATTTTAACAGGACTCTCTTTAATTGGCGTAATTTTGTCATCGATTTAATTAAATGCCCATAGCTTATACACATCTTTCTATATCTCTCCCTCTCTCGTATCCTTCTCATTCGCTCCAGGAGTACGTCCTGGGGCGCCAACAACGGATGCGGCAGCGTGGTGGGTGTTAAATGCGCTACGGCGGAACGACTCGAGGCGAGAAGTTTGTTTGCAAAGAACTCTTGTGGTTTCCATTGCCTGTTGTTAAACAATTGATTTCTCAATAAATCGTGCAATGCACTGAGCTCTGAGCAGCGCCAAGGCTCCATGAAGCAAAAACAATTAATTACAAATAGCATGTTGACTTGCAAACAAAAGGGGGGTAGAATACTTCAATAGAGGACCAGGGCGTGGAAGGAAGTTCCACAGAAGGATTACATAAGGCACTGTGGGGTGCTTGGCACTCGAAAGTGGAGCGAAACCCTCCAGGATCGCTGAGAATTGATATTGACAGCTAAAAGCTGTTTGCTATTGACACAGTCAATGCGCTGCACAAGCTGATTGATATACTCTCTACCAATAGACAAAATGGTGGCTCCGCTGCCCGCCAAAAGCTGATTGATATAACCAGGCTCACATACTTATTTGACGACTATGCCTGACAAAAGTTGCTTATTACAGATATTAGATACACTACAATACAAGATCGGATGCTCATTTAATTTTCGAATTGAAGTTTCCAATAATGTATATGTAATACATAATAATAGACAATACTAATAGTAATTCTACTTATAATAATAATAATAATAATAATAATAATAATAATAATAATAATAATAATAATAATAATAATAATAATAATAAGTCTTTCCAGTTGCCTTATGTAAATTCTTTGAATTTTTCAAGTTTTATTTTTTATCATATTTATTTGCTAAGAAATAATATCAACACAAAACGTTTTTTTCTGGATTTTTTTTAACAGTTTTCACAAAGGGCGTGATTCGCATTTAGACTAACTTGAAAATATAATACAAGAATAAATTCTACTAATAAACTGATAGCTATGATTATCAGATTTTGGTAGAATTTCTCCTAATGTCTTTTAATCTAAATGGATAATGACCCATTTGACATTGAGTTAATGTCTATCAACAGTTGTATACATAAAATGTAAAGTTTAGTGCATACAAGTTGCAAGCATTGAACTTTAGTCTTAAATATTTATGCCGCATATTCAGTTCAGTTTTGAACCACTGTTAATTGGCGACAATGTCGCAGGCAGTTGAAACAAAAGTCCTGTATACTGAGGCGAGCACGTTCCAAGCTGGCTGGCTGACTGACTGACTCGGCAAATAGATGGACAGACAGGCTGGCATACAGGACTCTGGCTAGACAATAAACAATTTCGAATCCTTTTAATGCCAATAATGATAAACAAATTCAGCAGCAACAATGGCAGCAGCAGGAGACGTGGGAAACTCGTCTACCAGCACATTCTGGGCACGACATGAAAGGCAAACAGAACGAACGACAGGAGCAACCGAAACGGCATTGAGCAGGAGACTAAATGAACGAATTGAGTGAAGTAGTCAAGTGTTTGAGTAACTGCCATCCTGCAGATGGAGGAGCAGTAGGAATTGGAGCTGGGGAAATGCGTCTGCTACCCAACACAATGCATCAATATAACAAAAACGTACTTCAAACTGCTGCAGGGGAGAGGCAAGGCTGTCGTCTCATCAACTTAATTTAATCAGACACTCTGTGTATACAAAAATGCAGCAAGTGGAGAAGCTAACCCAACCCCCATACAGACCCCATTAAGGTCTAGTCTATGCCTACGCGTAGACTCACAGAGGGGATCCGAATGGAAGGACCTGATGTCTGGCGGCTGTTGGAACTGGCTGGCCATTGTTGTCTCCTGATGAGCTCCATAGCCAACGACGGCTTTTGGCTTTTGTGCTCGTCAAGTATTCCAGCAATTTTCCAATTGAAATCATTAAACAATTTGCATTCCACTTGAAAATTGCGTTAAAATAACAACAGTTTACAGCGCACTCTGATATGGAAAAAACAGCATTAAGTGTGGAGAAAGTGTGCAGTCCAGCCATGTCCTGTTTTGCCCTGGCCCGGGCCCAGGCCAGGACCCAACACAATGCGTAGCACATTTCAATTGCTCAAAAATGTGAAATGTAAAATGTTCCCAGTGTCCCTGTTCCCAGCCTGGCTCTGGCCTGTCCCTGTTTGGATTTCGGCTTTGACCAGCTGCCTTTGTTGCACAAATTGAGCCACGGCGCTTTGAAGCAACAAAGTTTAATTACGGCGCATACAATAAATATAGCAGCGGGCAGCACTACGGAAATGGAACTTCAAAAATGTACATTTTGTATTTAACAAATGCGAATATTGTGCAAATAGTGTGTAGACCCGTATTGGGCGCAGATTGGATGGAATCGCAAATGATGCTTATCAAAAATGCAAAATGTTTGAGTACATTTTGAAAACTGGGTTGAGCAAACTTGATGACAATTCTAAGGTTATTGGTGTGGAAATAACTTCAAAGAAACTGAAATTTAATTAGTAAGATTGCTAGAGTTCAGAGTACTCGACTAGGGAGACATCCTGAACTTGAAGGATTCAGTGCCACGATATAAACTGATATGAAAAATGTTTTTCACCAATCTATAACTAAAGTTTTGTACTTTGTAGCGGAACCACCCTGGCTTCAAACTACTTTCTAAAACTTAATAATCTTTAATAAGTTCATCTAATTTACTTTCATCAATATTAAAATATTATTATTAGCCGATATATCGTTGTAGTTGGAATCTGTAATAAGTTACTCTATGTTTTGAGTTTTTCGTGTCTTTTTATTGTGAAAGATGTTGACTGTAGTATCATACTAGATTGATTACAAAGGTCTTAACCAAACACAAAATCAACAAAAGAATCATTGTTTTTTCCTAAGAAACTTTGCAGCTGTTGTTTGCCGTGTAGTGTTAAGGCGCATCTGTTTTTCATATGTTTTAATGCGTGCCTCTAAATCTCGTACTTGTTTCTTAAGCCTTGCTACGTTAATCTGTTTGAGTTCAATAAATTCAATTGTCTTATCAAAATCGTGTAGCAGGGTGGGCTTATGGAGCAGTCCACACTTTTGAAGCATATCCTTCTTCTGGTCATTCAGCAATGTGTGCTTAAGTTTCAGTTTGAGTATCCTGTCTCGTAATCGTCCTTGTATCCTAACTTTGTCATTCAATTCAATTATACGATGCGTTAACGTGGCCGAGAGCATACTTGTTTTTTCCCTAATGAAGGCTAACTGGTTCACATGCTTGATACATCGATCACGCATGCGACTCAATTCATGGTTGCGTTCTAAATGAAAGGAATTATTTCTTATTGTACAATATTCAAATAATATTTATAAGTACCTTCAACTTTTGTTCCCAGAGCAGTCACCTCGCGTTGCACTACAAGAAACTCATCCATGGTCAAGTTTTCTGTAATTTGATTAAAGTTGGATTTGCGCTAAGGTAGAAACAAGTAATTCAAGTGAAAGGATCTCTAAAGGTGCCTTAAGTAGTTCAAACGCACCTCAAAGAGCCTTCCCAGCGTATGCTGTCTGGTTATAAGCCAAAGGCGACTATCGCTGATCTCATTACGCACTTGTTGCATAGTTCGCAGATCCTTATCCACAATACGGGGCAGGAACTCGGCGTCCTTTCGTAAAAGAGTTTCTCGGACGAAATTTTCAAATGCGACATCCGATGCTAGTGCTATGTCATATGCAAAATCCAGATCTAGTCTCACGCTGTCCAACAGAGCACTGTTGGTTCTCTTAGTCTGATCAGCCTTTTCCTTCAAGTGATCCAATAGTACCAACGCCTCACGGTATCGCCGATATTCAAGGGCCTCCATTTTGGGGGGCAATGCATCAAAAACACGCAGTTGCCCGACACGGCGGTAATAGTCATACAGTTTGTTGTTCAAGACAGTGTTAAAATGTTTGGCAAACATAAATGTATTAATGGAGTAGTGCAACTCCTTGAGCAGCTTTTCTTTATCTAGTTTTCCACGCAGCAGCACTTCGGGATCAACATACTCGGCTGCGTCAACGACGTCGTCGAAAAGTTTGTATAGAAACTCCATAGTTAATTGACGCATTTCGCGTTCAGCCCGCAGATGGTCTATTCCAGTGGTGGATGCTTGGCGTTCCTCCCGAAATGATGAATGTATATCGAATAACAGTTCCATGGCCAAGTCACATTCATCGACTGCGATCGGTGCAACGATGTCTTCGTCATCCATCTCAAAGGGCCACTCAAATTCGCTAGAAGTCGACGATTCTTCTTCTTGTTCCACCGTAACTTCAACAATTTCGGGCTGCGGTTCTTCAGACGATGATTGCGTTTCACCAGTTAGAGGATCTACAAATTTTCCTATATCTAAATTGGACACATCCTGCTCAACGTGCTTCATACTTGCACGAGTTACAGTTTCTTCCTCGCCTGACTCAGTGCTAATGTCGGAAAAGCTGGGAAGCGTGAAATTGATCAAAAAGTTACCCTTAAAGGACACCGAACACGGTCGCCTGCCATAATCTGAATCGTCTGAAGATGATGATAGTTCCTCCTTAAGTTCTTCTATCGCTTGCCTGTCGTATGTGCCGGACATTAACATCGTAGATCTGATTTTGTCTGCTTCCGCATTTTCTAAAGATAATCGTGAAAGTATAGACACTTTATGAGATGGTTTTTTTGAATCCTTTTTGATAATCGGCACCAGCTTTTCCATAGGTTTGCTGTATTCCTCGCGTTTTTTTTTCTTTTCTTCGCGTTTTTTCTTCCTGTTCTCACGCCTTAATTGCTCAATAGCTTCCACTGTGAGTTCCTCACCTTCGACGTTCGCATTGCCATCACCTTCGCCTCCTGCTTCTTCGGATTCGATAGGTGCTCCTGTACCTGTATCTTCAATAACTTCTTTGCCAAATGGATTATCGTCTTCATCTCCATCTTGCTGTTGTAGATCCTCTTGATCTATGTTATCCTGATTATCAAGTTGATTCCGCATTAATTCTGTTTGCTTAGCTTCGGATAGAACCGGCATCATGGTAGCTACCGTAGTGTCTCCTCCAGTCAGATCCTCGACCTGGGCAGGGATCTCGGCTGGTGCCGGAGTGTCGGCTGGAGCCGGCCCTTCAGCTGCACTTTCCTCCATTTCTTTTCAAAGTTTGATATTGTTAAATAGTACCATAAATATATTGTCTTTTAATTTGCTCCGTTGACTGTAGCTAATTGTTAGTGTTTTCTGTATCGATATGTTTATTTTTCTGTGATCTTCGTTGTTAAATGCTTGACAAGCATATCAGAGTATATATTTATATGTTTTGAATCTAGGAATGTATAGCATTCTTATTTTAACTTCTTAGCTCTAACAAATCTCGCCAGGCAACAACAAAAACTATATACCCATTAAATGAATCAAAATCAACTAATAATTCTTGTGGTAATTGGGTGTAATGCCATTTTAGAAGGCACTTGCTGGATGATATTATTAGTCTCTGGTCGTAAGCCCGTCCACTTTGCATTCCATGCATAACTAAGCACTTTGAGCCATTCAATGAGCCTCTTTACACAAATCTGCTGCAACTCTCCAGGTACTCGGCCCAATGCATTTCCAATTGAACTGCTCTGCAATTCATCAACTGTCAAATCCCATTTAATTTTAGATTATAGCAAATAATTATAGAGCCAGCCAGGCAGGCAGTTGGGCACTCAGCCAGGTAACCCCAGACCCCCCAGACCGCGCCTAGCAAGCACTTAATAACAACAACAACAACTGCCACAACAGCAGAAACAAGCCAGAACACTCAAAAGCCACTTCTCTGAACCAGAGGAGGAGACAACGCACCAAGCTGCCCCAAAATGGCAGTCAAGGTTGCCATTGTTGCCTGCCCGAGGACTCTGAGGCAGAAGCGGAGCGGTTTCTGGCATACACACAGTGGTGCCAAGGAAGGACAAAAAATAGATTATATAATTATACAAATATTGCTTTTCTATGCAAAACAAATTCGCAATATCAATTAGTTATTGTTACAAGAGTATACAGAACTAAAAATATAAATAAATGGAATTTACAGCCAAAGACGGAATTGGTTGCCTTACTTTTCAATAGTCTGTTTCCAAAAAATCGTTGGAAAAAGAGTGCAGTCGACGGCATAATATGTGTAGTTAATACCATTTTATATTTCCTTATAATTTCTTAAATGGTCAAAGGAAAATTGTGAATTAAATATGGAGTAGAAATATGCTTATTTATTGTCAAATGAATTTACAAAGGTTACAACAGCAGCAAAAAATATATATATTTCACAAATGTAAGCTGACATACGTACTTTCTCATATTCCTTAAGACAGAAAAATGTAGGAAAGTAACTGGCTTAAAATATTAATATTTATCCAATAAACCATAAATGTTCTTAGTCTATAATTTAATTAATTAATTTAATAAATAAGCATACCTATACTCTATATTTTTGGTATTTTCAAAATGGTATTAGCTTTGTCAAAATACTTATGACATCGACTGTATATTGGGCTTGTGAAATGTCCGAGTGTTGGTTTGTCTGTTCGTCAGCATCGATCTCAGAGACTATAAGACTAGAGATCTCAATTTTATAATGTAGGTTTCCGAATACCATACGCAGATCAAGTTTGTTTCAAACCAGGAAAGAACAATTTTATAGAAATAGCCATGATTAGGCAAATCTGCAACTGACTTTTCGATAGAACTAAAGTTATTTAAATATAATTTTAATTTCAAGCAAATTGTGTGCAGTTTGAGTTGGGAAAATGACCTTGCTGTTAGCAAGGTGAATAAGCCAAGTTTCGATCAATAAAATATGATTGATATTGTGATCAATCATGCTTACATCAGACTTTTCAGGGTGTATAAGGTTGTGAAACCACTGTAAGCGGCCTGTGTCAACTGGTAACTGTCGATCGATGTTTTTGTACCACTGTCTATGCTCGGGGGACAAACAAATTTTATGGGCCAATATTGCTGAGTGCAGCGAATTTTAGCTGAAGCTCTGACAAGGATGACGTTGCCGACGACCAACAAACAAAGTTTTGTCTAGCGATTGAAAATTGCTGTGGCTGCTAACAAAACACTTGACTTGGCAGCCAGGAGATTCACCCGACGCACAGTAGTCCACGTCGGTGCTCGTCCAGATTTATTTACATTTGAATTTTTGAACAAGTTGATGAAATTTGCGCACAGAGCAAACTATGGCTGCCTCTGGCTGGTAGGTTTGGTAGATTGGTAGGTTGGTAGATTGGTAGGTTGGTGGGTTGGTGGGTTGGTGAGTTGGTGGGTTGATTGCTTCGTTGGGTGTTTAACTTGTAGCCGACAACGAGCATCAATAAAGGTGGCGACTGCTTTTGTGGCGGCCTTTTGTGTGCATATAATTAAAAATGCTGCCAGACCCTAGCCCAAAGGTAAATACAGAGAGCAGAGGGAGCAGAGGGGCTGAACTGAGTGTAGCAAACAAACAAACAAACGAACGAACACACAACAAACAAGCTATGGAAGGCTGCTGCATTTTTGCAAGTGCTTGCAAAATTTGTTTGGCCATTAGAAATATTCATGGCTGAAAATTATTCAATTAAAGTTCGGGCCACGGCCGACAGCAACTGAACAGAATTGTAGAGGGGGCACAGAGGCAGACAGTAGGCATGCTGGCAGTCAGACCAGAAGTTAAACACAACAAATACATAATGAGCAGTCAGGCGGCACACACACACACGCACACACAGACAAAGCCATGCACATGCACACACATAACCTCACACACACACACACAGAGCACACACAGGATATCCGGGAATGTGCGCGAAGCTTCACAAACGGCTTCTGAAATACCAGCTAAAGGAAACTGTAACAGATTAAACTTGGCACTTGGAAAACTGGCACGCACACTGACAAAGCGGGTGGTGGGAGGTAGGAAGGGAGGGGCAGCGGTAGCTGAAGGGTAGCGACAAGAGAATATATATACAAAACAAGGCATGTTGACGCCTGCCAACTAAATAAACTAAGCGAAAACATATAAAACGACTTTAAAGATGCTCTATAACTGAAGAGTCAGGCACGAACTCGAAGGATAATTGTCCAAGTTAGTACATACAACAGAAGGATGAAGCGCCCAAGGGAGGAGAATATTCTAATAATGTACATTTAATTTTTATTTATTTTTTAGAAATGAAAATTGTTAGATAGATTTGCTAATTATATACTTTATAGGATTGGAACGTACTCTTTCTGCATGAAAACTGAACTTTTTTGAATAATTTAAGTGAGCGATTTTATTTTTGTCCTTTAGAAGCCCTAGTACACTGCAAATTTTACGAAATACTTTACTCTCTTTGGTAAATGTATCCAGTATTACATTGAGTATCGTCAGGTGACAATAGCTGGTCTGTTAACTTCATGTTGTTAGCAGTTAAAATCCAGTAAATAGTCCAAGCGAATTCTTCACAAATCAATTTAATATCCTAAAGCTTTAGTGGATTGACCTGTTGTTGACCCTGTGTGATGCCCCAGCTTGACAGCATCAACGGTCCTACCTCAACCATAATATTTTCGTATATTGTCTGTCTTCTAAGCCACACAATAGTTCCGGAACAAGTTTGATGTGGTCTAGTTAGGCACAGGGTATAGAATTCAGCTTTCATTAGGTATTACCGAGAATGCTTATTAACACTCACGCAACATGCGCTTGTCACTATAAGTCTCAGTCGAATTAAGTGCTTGGATCAATGTTTAAGGCATCAAACTATGCTGCTTCTCACTCCTAATGCCAAAATCATGCTCCTGAAAGCTGCTATTAAAGACCACCTCATTCGCATATAGTTAATCGACTAGCCTTCTCTCAGTTCAATGTGATATAGTGTATTATAATGGAGCCTAGTGCGAGTGCGAGTGCGAGTGCGAGTGCAAACAAAGGCCGTTGCATATGTGTATAAAAGTTAATATAACGCACGTTGAGTGGATATGGTGATGGTCCCTGGCATTAGTAATCATATTTTGCCGAGCAATTGCAAATACCCCGCAAACACACACACACACACACACACACACACACACACTACATATATACCCATGTAAACACACACAGACACACTCAGAGACGATATGAGCAGTTTTTAGATTTATACATATATAATATATGCCATGCAGGCAAACAATAAGAAGTCAGACATGAATGTGCGGATGTTGAGGGTTGGGGTCCTTGGAGTTTTGGGTGGGGGGTGGCTGTGTTCGCACTCATCTCTAGCTTTCTGTTACTGTATATGCATATATTAGTTATTAATGCGTACGTGTAACGCATATTGAGAAATGCCGCAGCATCAGTTCCCCCCAATTTGCCAGTCTAGTATCTAGTATGTAGTATGTAGTATGTAGTATGTGGGACATGTGTGTGTTTGCGTGGCAGATTTATGTGGTTTTTGCAGCAAAGAATGCATAATGTTTGCTTCAGCTATATTTGAAATATGCCAGCTACGAGATTTTTGGCGCGACGACGACGACGAAGACGGAGACTTAGTTGGACTTGGAGCAGGACTTGGACCCCATTAAAGATTCATTCATTTGCACCATCCCCCCGCATAAATACTCCGGCTACCAACAGCACGCAGTCTGTTGCGGTTGCACTTTGCGAGGGTTCCACGGATGTGGTTGAAATAGGGTTGAGATTGCGGCTACAGCGTGGCTGGAGTGCGGGTATACAATTGACTTTCTAAGTTCACATCTTTAAGAAATTGCTTAAGATTTAAGGACCACAAATTTAAGGATTATAATACGAAATTGTATCAGCTGAGCAACAAAGCCAAAACATTGATTGATGATTTCAATTTGAACGGTTTTGCCTCTCTAGTATTTACACTTTCCCTCTATGATAGATGGTTTTCCATACTCTTACTTTTACCCACTCAGCTGGACAACCTGGGAGTACTACATTTAATTGAATTACAATCTTTGTCCAAGAGATTTTAAATAATTGTATGTTTTTTAGTTAGTTTGCCTTTTGTTCCGTATACAACTAGCCTGTTTGAACTTTTTCTATAACGCTCAATAACATTTGAGTTATACTTATTACTCAACATCACTTTGATTAATTTAAATTAATTGCCCATTTTACAAGCGATTCCTCGAGGCCTGTGCATTTATTGATTTTGTAACTTTGATATGCCCATCAATCATCAAACTTCAAAAGTTTCAGCCGCAACCCTTGAAATATAAGGCTTGGAGTGTACTCGTACTATGTAAATCAAAACCTCATCGCTTATTAGTTTTCCATATAATTTACAGAAATTCAACTTTGGCCAATTATGAAAACTAGAATATAAATGCAAATTTCAAGCAACTCGTGTCCGCCGGCAACAAAAATGTAAAAATTACATTAAATGTGCAGAAACTTTACTTTCAAGAGCTGAACAGGAATAACCCAACTTCTCCAACCCAATGCCAGATAAGCCTAACAAATTTTTAAAATAAATTACAGAGTAGAGCAAACAAATTTGCATATATATACTCGTACTCGTATAAGGGACGCTGGAGGAGCAGACAAAAGGTTTTTTTGCTTTTTATTTTCACGCCACAAAGCAAATCAAGCAAATTTTGAGAGGTCTCACTACCCCAGACAGGAAAATGAGTTATTGCATAAGTTGGAGCGGTTGGGAGGTGAGGAAAATGAGAAGAGCCTAGAAAGCCTCCGTCTAAAGGTCGCAACACTTTTGATTATATCAAAGCGAGGCAAAGGGCCCGGCTATATCTAAAAATGGGCTGCCAGACGTTGCCAAAAAAATGAAAGTAAAATAAAAACAAAAATTCAAGCTATACGCTTAATAAAGTGGTTGGACGTGCGGGATGAGGGGCTGGTGTTCGGGGTCGAGGCCCAAGAAATGTGCTCGGGCACAAACTTTATTAAAACTCTTGAATTAAATGAATTAGTCAACCATATAGCCCAGCTTGGATGCTGCCCAGCGATGGACCGGGAACGTGGCTTAACCCGCTCCCCTCCTAGCTAACTCTCCCAGGCTTTCCCGACCTCTCCCGCTTCATCTTCATCTTTATCTATTTCTTCTTCAGTGCGGCTTGAAAAACAATTTTCGTAAGCAAAAGTGTAATGAGCGTAGAAATGAACTTTAGAGTCGGTTGGTCTGAGCCCCAGAAGGTCGTCGGCGGGGGCGTGGGAAGGACAGCAAATTAAATGAAATCCTTGTGCCAACGTCTTCTTGGCCGCCGAAAAAAGGAAGCATTAAAATATCAGTGCAAAGAAGGAAAGGGCTAAACGACTAAAACTTTACCAAAAGTATGGCCAACCAAAAACCCTGGCCCAAACCCCAGTCAACCCAAAACCAAAGCATACCCCCAACTAAACCAGAGGCAACGCCGAGTCAAAAGTTTTGTGCCTTTTTGTAACTGATTTGTACAGTTTTCTCTCAAATTTTTCTTATGATTTCTTTTTTAATTTAATCTAAAAGACATTGCCAAATTGCTGTTAAAATGTAAAAAAAAAATATATGCTACAGAGGGATGAGATGACCCCTCTAAAACACTATGCAACACGATTTTGAACTTGTGGAAGTTGAAGTTTGTACTTCTTGTAATGAATTTCTATTCCAAAAAGATTTCAAAATATAATCTTCTTTTGGAATTTTCAAGAAGGAATTGATGTGACAGATGGAAACCATCTGGATTTTCAGATATTATGATTCAGAAGAACCTAGAAGATCACATTAGCAAGAGAATGCTAAGATCTGAAATATTGATTTGTAAGTAACCTACAACATATTTCATGCTTTTATACTTGTAGCTTTAAAAAAGTGGAACTTTAACTGAGTGAATCTGGGAATATTATGACACTAGTATTATTTGTACATATACTAAGCTGTGGAGTTTTTGTTTATGAGGCAGAAATGTAATATATAAATGTAATATATGCAAAAAGTATAACTAGCTGGCAACGCCATATCGATAGATCTTAAGTGGATATGTAAAAACTAACTAATCGATCAACTTATGAAAATAAACGATGACTGTAAATGAATACTTTCTTAAATATAGTATTCATAATAATGGTAATTCATAAAAATCAAGCATAGCTTTGATTCATGCTGAAATATTGTTTTGTAGGGCAGTGTAATTACGCGAGAACCCTTTTGGGTACCCTCTACGGAGTTGCTTAGCCGTTGACAACTGTTGGCCAGTTTGGTTGTCGGATTCGTCGGTTCTCGCATAGTTTCCAAAAAATCTTCGAGCAACAACTGAAAATTGAAACTTGATTATGTGCAGAGAGGCAGAAAAAGTTGCAATGTCTGGTAGCATGGTTGGGTCTTGGGTTTAGTGCGTTGTCAGGCGTAGAAATTTATGCTCTTTGCCAAAAAGTTTGCAGCCCTCGACCCCGTCCGTCCGTAGGTCTCTCTCCCAGTCTGGTCCGTCTGGTATGAAGCAGCTCTTAAAACTATTTGCTCAACGGGCGGGGCATTAAAAGCAACTTCCTTGTATATTTTGTACATCTTTTCGGCATCATAAAACTTGATAGTTTATGTTTTACTTCTTTCACAATGTTTGCCAAACGAAATACACTGCATAATACGACTAACTGCAACAGAGAGTTTTATATGCACATTATTTATTCATGCTCAATGCATGCGCAATTAAAATTTGTGAATTAGTCACAAAATCGATTTGAGCAAATTGGACATACCCCCAACAAAGCCCCCGCCCCTCCCTTCAAACTGCCAGTCCAATTGATGCAGCACCAGTGGCATTTTGATTCACTCATAACTTTTTATAGAGTTTGTTTCAGATGAAAAGGGTTGGGGTGAGGTTGGAGCCAAAGTTATACAACTGGGGTTATTTTTACGGCAGTTGTGCACTTAGTTAGCTTGTAGGGGTTTGAAGCAGGTGGCAAGGAAAGGGAGGCAGTGAGAGGTTCTGATTCTGTTCCATAAATTATTTGTTTTATAGCTGGCAGCTTATGTAAATCATCATACAAAGAAACTTTTGTGCTTTGCTTTTTAATTTCTTAGCGCTTAACTTTTGCTTACACATTTCACGATATTTATGGCTTTCAGCAAATGTTTGTATGCACAGCATATAGATTTTATTAGTTTTAGATAAACTATATAATCTACTAAGTTTGAGGGCATAACAAATAAACTAATTGCTGTAGAAATAGTTTCGTAGAAGGCAGAATTAGCTCTGAATTCTAACTAGATCTAGTGTTAGTTAAAATATCATTCATTAAAATATCTTTATCATTATCAAATGGGCCGCAAAATTAAAAATGTAAATATAACCAATTATATTCCCTTTCTTACACACTGTAACCTAAAATTGGGTTTGGAGTACTATCTGAGGAACTATAAGCCCATATCTATAAATTTGGAATTTGGGTTCCAGTATACCAGCAAAAAACTGGCTAACTTTGATTAGAATCCCAAAATCGTTCTTTCTTGTTTTTAGTTTATAGTATGTCATCTAAATTTTGCTTTTTGTATGCAACATTTTCCCATTATCTTATTTTAGGATAAGAATTTATTCAATTTTACTTATAGGAGGTGTGATATCTTTCTGATTGATTGAGTTTATTCCTTAAACATTTTACACAATTTTAGCTCACAGTTATAATTTAAGATGTTGGTATTCTTTATGTTCTTTTTAATCAAAATGCAATTTTAAACATTTGAGGGTAACCAAGGTATAAAATGAAATGTTCCCTACTATTCCTTATGGACTAAGAGTCACGAATCGCTCTTAAAGTGTACATTTGATTTGTGTTGTATACAAACACCTCCTGTTTGTATATACGTTTATAATTAATAAGTCGTTCCCCCCAATGCAACCATAAAATGTTCTCACGCACTGGCTCTATTCTCTTTCGTATCCCTTTCTGATTCTCATTCCTCTCGATTTATTACTCTGACAGCTAAAAACTTTTTTGCACCCCAAAAAAAGAAAGGAGTGTGGAGAATGGATATAACTTTTGCATAATAGACTCGGCTCGAGAGTTTAAAGTTCAAAGCTTTTGTAGGTTATGCAAATTAGAAATTAATATTACGACCGGCGCACACACACACACACTCACACACACATACACACACAAGCACACAGATACTACGCTCTAATACCAATACACACATAAATTAGGCTCCGGTTGAACGTTTTTATCAACGTGGCTGATTTGGGGCTGGCAACGGTTTACAGGGCGTACGGGGGGAAAGGGGCGCCACTCAATGCCACAAAATTATGATAAATGATTTGGAAATGCGCACAAGCAGGCAACAGACCGACCAGCAACAACAACAAGCCGCAACAAGAACAACAACAAGTGTAGCAGGCACCAGGAACAGCAACAGAACCACAACGCAGAACCGAACACATCCTTTTCCTGTGATGTTGCTGTAACTGTTACAGTAACTGTTGTTATTGTTGTTATTGCAACTCGCAAGCCGGCTGGGGAAAAACTTTTCGAGTTGAAGGAAATGTAATTCCTTCTTTTTTTCGTCCTGCACACAAGACGACAGCATTGAGGACGATGAGGAAGTCGCTGCCTAAAATCACTGAACTAAAACGCTGAGAGGGTGCCGTTCTTGGGTTCTGAAAACTATTGCCATTGCTACAAGTGCATGCTGTGCACAATAATATAAAATGCGAGGCAACACAGTGAAATCTAAAAAAGAGCGGCACCACAGAGCCAAATTCGTATGCTCATCCTTGGGACAGGAAGCGTACATCATAAAATATTGATATTTTGGTGCTTTGATTTTTCAGCGCACTGTTTAAGTAATGGCAGCTCTGGATGCGACTCTCTAGTCTGGTCTCTGGTCTGGTCCCGTCTCGTCTGATCTGGTCTGCTCTGGTATGTGTGGCACAACTGACGACAATTCTCATTCCTGCCATCCGTTCTGTGCATTTTGTCGCTTTTTGCCGCAGAGCAGCAGCCTCAGCCTCAACCTAAACCTAAACCAAAACCTAAACCTCAACCTGAACGACGTCAGGGCTAACACCGACAAACGCCAAAGATCGCAACAATCCACGAATTTAGTTTCCTTTTGGGGTTTCCCAGCGACACTAAAATGCCAACAGTGTATGGTAGACAAAGAATCAGTTTTAGAGGGAGTTAGATGGCTCTGGGATAAGCAAGCTGTGCTTAGTTACAGCCTGGACAGACCGGGCAGACAGTGGGGTATGGGGCAACCGCAGCCAGAGCACTCAGCTGCGATATACCAGACTGAAAAACCTTGAATACAATCTCATTGGGACCAGGTTGTTCGCTTGACAAGTTTCGGCAATATCAGATGAATCACCGAGCAGGATATTGCAACTCGAGAATGCCATTGAGTTTACTAATGTAAAGACACTTTAAAAAATTTAATTATATAAATATACAGAAAATGCCTTGCTAAATTAAAGATTGCCATTTATTCACTTTAAATGGCAATCAGAATAGCAATAGGGAGAAAATGTATATTCGATTATTTCTATAAAAGCTATTCATATAATAGAGTAATGCGATTTTGATTAAAGTGTAATAAAACTTTCAAATGCTGAGTTTGTTTTGATATCTGCAGAAACAACAAAGTTTTTCATACAACAACTGAATTTGTGTCCTATTCCTCCTAGGATAGCTATACGATATGGTGATTCGATTAGTCCGGTTCTGACATACGTACAGCCTGCGGCAATTTGGAATCTGCAGTTGATACTGATTGAGAAAATACTATATACTTAAGGAGTCAGAAATGGCTCTTTGAATGCCTTACAAGTTTCGTGACAAAATAATCACACCCTTCGCAAGGGTATCCAAAATAAATCAAAGGATCCAACCGCAATAGATATCTTATCAGCCTCATTAAACTGGCAAGAGAGATTATTATTTTGCTGCATTAAGTTTGATTTTCGTTGCACATATCATCAATATTTAAAATGGGATAAAAGCCAGATAATTTATTTAAAAACATTATAAGCCAATTTAAAAATGAATTCCAATTTTACCACATACAAAAATAATAACCTCAGATTGCATATTGCATTGAATGCTGTATAATTACTTTACCTGTAACTCAAATGCTGCTAATTAGGCTACCAATATATTTAACTGAATGCCATTACTATCTTTCAATTATGATTCAACAATTAAATATGTTCAGTTCAGTTCAGTTATACATGAATATGCACTTCCCATAAGGGATTAACATACCAAAACTTCCATCCTCATTAAGTGCACAAATATATTTATGCATCTCCATAACGCAAACTGCAGTTGGTTCACTTCTGCAATATCTGATGTCAAAACTGCAAGCAAAATGGCATATCAATAAACAAAATCAATCGACAGAAGCAACAAGGCCACAACCAGCACCACAGCCAGCAACAGCCCCAGCACCACCCCCAACAGCTCCAACAGCTCCACCAGCAACCTCTGGCCAATCGATGACCCGCAATTCGAAGCTGTGCGGTGGCTATCAACAACATTTAATCAAAACCCAAATAACCGAAACTCCAGGCCAATGCAAGGAGGACAGGCAAACCGGCTGTAAGTAAGTATATTTTGGAAATCAGCTCATTTCGACAACATTTCCGGCAACTAAACCATGTTAGGAATGAAAAATGAACTTGGCCCAACTGCTGTGAATAGAGAAGGATGTGTGGGTCGCTGGGTGGGCGATAATATTATACAAGAACGATAGTGGGATGGCTGGGCATGGCAAGGCAACGCAAAATCTATAATATGACATAAAAATGAAAAGCAAATGACAAGGGTTCATTCATACTAGGTTTCGATTCGGAGAACTGCCTCGGGGGCTGCTGTATTTCTATCTGGCGATCTGCCAACTATTACAAATTGATTCTCCACATCGCAAGTTGATTTCCGTGTTGCGGTTTTACTTATTTGAAATGCGTGGCTGCAGCGACTTTAAAATGCCAGGCAAAACCCAAAGGCAGCATATTCTGGCCCCCAGTCAGCTGAGTTAATGCTGAAAATTTTTTTATTAGCCCTGTCAAAGGTTTGCTACATTTTATTGTTGGCCATAAAGTCGCAACAAGAGCAAAAACAACAGCCAGTCTCAATTAAAGACGTCTCAGGGGCCTAGTAACGAAAATTGACTGAATGACAAAACAGAAGCATCGAATGGTTCTGCGAATCCTGAGTGCCTCCAAGTGCCGAGTTGCGAGTGGCGAGTGGCGAGTGGCTCCCCTGCCTGGTTTCGTCCTGCACAACAAGTGACAAGCTGTAAAAATTATAGCGCCTGCAATAACCGAAAAGTGTAGCATAGTGTATCGTCTACGAGTACGAATAGCTGGTAGGTGTAGCCATAGGGCCAACAATTTGCAGTCTTGAACGTGACTCACTTTGCTAAATGGTGCGCAACCAGAAAAGGGAACGCCAAATGGGGAAACTGGCATTAGAACTGTTAGGGATACCGGGATAAGGGGAGACTCTCCACGCTGTCGCCTCGAAGACAGTTACGAAAAACAATGAAAACTTTTATATGCCAACTAAAAAGCTTTAATATCATTTTCAGTGAGCATTTTCAATCTGTCACCAAGTTGGTCACACATACGGATGGAATAAAACATCGTTATAGAAATAATAACTTTATAAAGAATTACTAATTTTTGAATTTTGTATTCTACTTTTCAATCAAAAATCAAAAATTGCTTGAGAATTATTCCAATTAATCTAATAACAGACCTTATCTATAATGTTAAAAACACTAACTATAATTCAATGTAAATAATTGTAGTTATTGTTATCCAAGTTCCTAAGCTCAAAATTGAAATCTATTCTAATAACAAAGTATAAATTATCTATTTAATTTAGTATTACTGAATTATTGGAATTTTAATTTTAATTGTGCATTTATACAGATCTGTGCAATTTCGTCTAAAACTAAAATGAACTTCCAAATAAACTAAGGTTTTCATTTCTATTCAGCTTCGAAGAGTATAGTGCACACTGTTCTGTGGAATTAATTCGCAAGTGAAGTTCAGAACACGTATAATAGGCTCGTAAACACATTATATTGTATTCTCTTTTGATCGCCTGAAAGCAATGAAAGTTTTAATTCAACCTCGTTTTAAAAGTGTTCTACATACTTTACTGTGGAATTAAATCGCAAGTGGAACTTAGAACAGGCAAAAATATATGTCAAATACTGTCGACTTTTTCAAGAAGTATTCATAAAGCAAGTGACTTAACCCAGTGATAAACTAAGTGCATTTAAACACTTGCCATGACGTGTTGAACTTTTTACTCCTGTACCCATAAAATGGGTAAAAAGGGGGTATTGGATTTGTGCAAAAGTATGTAACAGGCAGAAGGAGACATCTCCGACCCTATAAAGTATATATATTCTTGATCAGTATCAAAAGAGATTTCGATTTGGCCATGTCCGTCTGTCTGTCCGTCTGTCCGTCTGTCCGTCTGTCCGTCTGTCTGTCCGTATGTATGAACGCAAGGATCTCAGCAACTATAAGAGCTAGAGACACCAAATTTGGAATGTAGGTTCGTGTATAGCGGGAGCAGGTCAAGTTTATTTTAGATTTGAGATATCTCCCCCCGTTCCCCCGCTATTCGATAAAAACCGTTTTACAGTTACAATTTTCAAGATATAGCTTTAAGATTTGGCATGTCCAATACTTTAGTCCCTCTTAATCTACTGTCCAAATTTCAAGTCGATCGGATAATAAACACCTAAGTTATTCACGAAAGAAGATTCAGTGCTGCAGCAAGGGAAGAAGAAGCACAGTCACAACTTAAAATGCCTGGCTTGCGCTGTGGCTCGTGCGTGTGCGTATCTGTGTATGTATGTGTAAGTTAACGAAGATGCGATCGGAAATATTTGACCTGGGTACAGGAGTTTCGTAGTCGGGTATACTCGACTATAGCATTCTTACTTGTTCTACTTGTTTCTGTTACTTGTTGTATAAAATATGCAGTAACAGCAGTCGGAACAAATGAACAATTTGTTCTGTCGGTCTGCTCTCTGCTGGTTGTTTTGAAACTCTAATTAACCACATCAAGAAATCTATGGCAAATTTGTATGGGATGGAACTGGTGGGGGCAGGTAAGGTCGTGTTGTCTAAACGATGCTGATATAAATGTCTTAAGTACGTGTTTAATATGCCAGACAGATATCAGATAGAAACGAAATTGTCTTTGTATACGTGTCAGCGCCAAAAAGCAGGCAATGCAAATTTTAGTTCAACGTAATTGGTTGAAGTAAATTTCATTGGAAATCGTTTAGTGTCTCTTATTGTCAGATTTAAGCTTAAGTTCATTTCAATACAATAGAGTGAGCTTCGAACTTTATGCCAAGCGCGGAAATTGCTGAGCTGCCAGAAAAGATACAAATGAAACCCCATCAAATTTAAATGATGGTTGTAAATAGATACAGCCCTGAATACAATTCGGAGAGTGCTTACTCTAATTAAGAAATATTAGTTGTTTATTGTTGGCCATAAATATGCAGTCATTTAAACAGTGTTGGCTGTGGCAAAATTTAAAAATGACAAGCTAAATAAATATGTAACTAAAGGCCTGACCAGTGAACTTTGCAATTACAACCCAAAAACTCAATAAAAATGTAAATTTCCATAAATAAGTGACCCAACACACAGCTACCACATATATTTGTTTGGCAATTTTATTAAAAGCTTCGGAGCATTTAAAATGTAAAAACCTTTGGAAACGTGCTTCAAAGGCAAATCGGCTCTCTATAATGGCGGCAGTTTATTTAAATTTATATTTATTTATTTATTTTTCTCCGTTAACATTTGGGCTTGTGCGTTTTAATTATGCATAACTATGTGTACTGAAATGGTCCTCGTCGAAACTTTAAACGAATTAAGGCACGCACACATAAATATTTAAATAGTTAACGTAGGGAGGTAAGAAATGACGCCGCAACTTCAAATATACGAGTACAAAGTAAGCCCCAAAGGAAGCTTTAAATAACATTTGTTTTATCTCAACAAATTGTAGCCTTTACCCTTAAACAAGAAAACTAATCAAATGGCAGCGGCCG
Source organism: Hirtodrosophila confusa (assembly GCA_035043065.1). Lineage (NCBI taxonomy): Eukaryota > Metazoa > Arthropoda > Insecta > Diptera > Drosophilidae > Hirtodrosophila > Hirtodrosophila confusa. Next base: position 1,460,388 of record JAWNNI010000039.1, read on the forward strand.
TGATGTCGTTTACAGAATTATTGCCATAACCTTTCGCCGTAATATAAACCATGCCGATAATAATATTCAAATATCTAAATGAACGCAATACACACACACATACACTCACAAAAAGGACACACAGGGCGTATGCGCAATGTCATCGATGGAAATGAAGCTGTAGCATCTCTCGATTGCTGGGCGTTTTAGAGGACATTTGTTCTAAGCGGTTTTTTTTTTTTTTGGCAAGCAGCTCTCTACATTTATTACGGGGCCAAAGAGTGAGCCACGTTGTTCAATTACCGCCAAGAATAATGGAGGGTAGCCAAACCCGAAACACGAAACGAAAATGAAATACAAAAACGTGGCCAAGAACAAAAAAAAAAATACGAACTAAGCGAATGATCTTCGATGGTTTCTCAATGGTTTTTGCTTTGTGTTATGTCCAATATAGAAAAGAAAAATGCCATCGAGTCGAAAGAAAAGTACAAACCTTTTGCCCGAAACAAAACTTATTTGCCCGTTGTTTTTCTTTGGCCCATTCCGCCATTCCGACTGGCCGCCGTCCTCCCACTTGCGAATGCTTTGCATAATTCTTGGCATGCAAATTTTTCAATTGAACACAATCGAAATAAAGCAAAACGCCCACAGTGCCACACGACGCGACTCAGTTGCCCAGGAAATGGTAGGAAAAGTGTCGAAGCTGTTGCCACGCTGCCTTCTCTCTCTTTCCCGCATCTGCCACACCCGACCCACGAAAACTTTGTTCAATATTTTTGCATGCCTGCGCCGCCCAATTTTTTTTCGCCCTATACCCTGAAATGTGTAGAATGTGTTGGCTTTCTGATGGAGCAGCTAAGGACTCACAATAAGTAATGTGTTACAGTAATATACATCCTATATTGGTTACTTTTTGGAACCCTATTAAACATTATTAAAAAACCGAATTTTTAAATTTGTTTCTTAAGAGTAAGCTTTATAAATTGCTGCTTCTTTTATCTGGCTATTTCTAATATATTCGTAAGTTTTAAATGGTTCCCTTTTTTCCTAAATTAACTTTACGTTTTCTTTGGAAAGCCTACGACTTTTTAATTGAAATTCAATAAATGTTTGAATTGTTTTTTAAATGAGTTAAAGAGCCACTGTGGTGAAGAAAATACCTTTAGAGAACCCACCTTCGATTTTTTAGAGTTCAGAGTAAGAGCATCAATATATCGTTGCTCTTCGAATTTATTTCAATTTCTTGAAATATTTTTGTCTTTTACATTTTGCACTTCTTTGAGTGCTAAGTGGAGAAAAAACAAATTTTTGCTGGGGTGGGGATGGTGGGCTGAGAGGGGCACCTCGACGACGTTTGGGTTCGTGCGGCGTAATATTATTATTTGATAAAGATGCTAAAAGTAACGAAAACACATTTTCTCAGTTAAAAGGGGTCGTTAGGGAATGAAATATGCGCACGTACGCACCGGGGCCGTTGCCAGCAAGGGGAGTGGGCATGGGGCTGGTGCGGTGTATGGGGCGCTCTGAGGCAAACACAGTATAGTAGTGTGTCTGTGGGGGGGGGGGGGGCGAACTGCATGTATGGGTGCTGTGGCGAAGGGGGCGTGGCTGTCGCACAGCATGCGGGTTTATAGTCGATTTTTATCACAGCATTTGAATTATTATTTCAGGAAGCGCTATTTGCGCATCGCGCTTTTGCGGATACGCTTTTTTTATTTTTTTTTACTTTTTTGTACTCTGAAGCTTGCCTTTTATGTATTTGCATATGAATGCGGCTCGACGGCGGCTTCGGCAATATTTGTAGCCTGCTTTGAGGCGCCGGAGTCGCCTATGCGGTACGTGCTGAAAATCAGTTTTAATGCTAAAATATTAAACGTGCATTCGCCGACTGCGTCGGAGACTGTGCATATTTTCCACAGGGTTGGAAAATGGCACCCCATTGAAGCAGGTTATATGTATATTAAGTCAGTTTTAATATCCAAAGACTTCAACTACTATAACTAGGTGCATATAAATTGAAAGCACATTATGTTAAGCGAACACTTTAGCACTGTTTCTATGCTGATTCAAAGTCAAACACATATTTAAATATACATTATAATTTCATTTTGAGTTAACTTGATTAGTTTGGTTTGATTTTTGAATCGATTCACTTGAAAAGCGATATTGTAGCCCTGATTTCCGTTCCCTTTTTTGACAAATTAATAAAAAAATAAAAATAAATAGGGGGAGGCAGTGAAAGCCAAAGTAAAGAGCTCACGCCGCGCCAGAAAGGGGCAATATGATTGTGAGTAAAGGAGACTTTTGTGCGGATCTGGGGTCGCATCAAAAGGCATAACTGTTATTGTAAGAGATTTCATGTAAATATTGCATGTAAACGTCGTAAATAAGGCGCTTTTAGTGGTCCACGGCCTGTGCTACAGATGGGAGGCAGGCTTATTGTTTACCGAGCACAAAGAATAAAGGAGAGCAAGGAGGAGAGCACAGGACGAGCCAGCAGCCGGCAGAAAACAGCCTGCGCCTGCGAAGGTAAATAAAAATATTTTGTGCGTGAGTGCGGTTTTTAAGCTGCGTGAAATTTTTCGCCCCTTTTTACCGTTGCTGTTATTGTTGTTTTGAGAAATATATTTTCTTTATTTTTTTCCTCTTTTTGAATGAGTTGTATGTAAATTTTGGCAGCTTTTTTATATGCATTGTCTGGGCCGCATTATGTTTTGTTAGCAATGCCTACGGCAAATTGACTTTTAAGGCGTGCTCTGTTCTTCATTCTTTTTGTTGTTGTTTGGGAATCTATCGCTGGCATCGCCCCGGGGCCTTGTCTATGGCTTTGATTGAAGTTTATTTAAAATGTATGTTTATAAATGTCAAAATGACAATTATTCCAGTCATGTTTTGAAGTCAACAAACGAAATTATGGTGTGCTTAAGCAACCAAAACGTTCAGCAAATTGTGGCAGACACTCGTGGAATGCTATCTTTGGGGAGCTGTATATACTACATTTATATGTATCTTCTGTTAAATGCGTTTTGTGGCTTTTTGGGTTAACATGTAAAGCGCTATTAGGGCAAATTGGTCTAGACATTTTACTAATTTGGCATTTTCTTTCATACTTTTTGTGCTGCACCAAGCAATTTCAACTGCGATGGCAAAAGTATTGCATACTTTCTGGGGTATTTTGTCATAAATGGTCAAATTTAACATTGCGTTACTAGAAACCTAGTTATTTTATGAAAGTGTTGCATGCCTCTTGGCATGTTTTGACCAATTCATTTGCAAAGAATTTTGGCTGCATTCTTTTAGATATTTGGGATAGCAAGATTTACTGTTAATAAACACAAATTTTAAATATCAATTGAAAGGTTCCTCAAGCTTGTCTTTAATGAATTTTGTAATAAATATTTTATAGCAATTCCTGTACAACTAGTTTAAGCTGCCAAAAGTTACATAAATAAGCAAAATTTTAGCAAAAATAAAAAAATAAAAACATTAAAGTAATAAAAGTGTGGAACAGTTTGAAATGTTTAATTCGAAACAGAACAATTCTATTTTTATACAAAAAAAATATATTTAGCCACAATTCAGAAACGAAATTGGAATTTGGTAACTAAGCATTAAAGAAAGCAAGATTTTTGGCTTCAGAAAATTTGGTTAGCCAAATTTAAAAATCCCAATATCCACACTTGACTGCACATCAATTTCTATATTGGCTACAAATTTCTACTTGAAACTTTTTTAATTGCATTTATTGGGAATATTTGTATTATTGTTGGTCTTCTGAAATAAAGGCCTTGTGAAAACAGAAGCTCAACCAAGTGAAACATATTGAACACAATAAACAAATGTTAATTTAATCACAAGAACGAAGGCAGCAAAAACAAATAAACAGTAATTGAAACGAACCTTTCATAGAAATTCCCTAAGTGATTTCTGGGATGAAATTATAACAGCGTAAATGCATATTTAAAGTGATTTCGTATATTTGTAATGGGGCCGCGAGTAATACAAATTCATGAGCTTCAAATGAAATATTTAAATGTGTATTGAAGTGCCTCGTACCTCTCTGCTTTTTGGCACTTTGTGATTCGTTCAGCCATTCCTCGAGTTCAGTTAATTCTCCTAGCTTCTCGTACATTTTCGACAGATATTTCAGTTGTTTCCGTTTCCGCAGACGTTGTCAGCCCAACAGCCAAATAATTATGAGTGACAAAAGTTACGTAAATAAAAAACAAAATGAATGAAAAAGAAAAACATTCCAGCACTTTATGCCTTGCGACTATCAAATACTCTCACAAACTGCTTAAAATATCGCCTATTTTTTTATTTATTATTATTATTAGACTGTTCTGGGCTTTTGGATTTCAACTGATAGATTTCTTTATTTAAATTGGCATTCTTATTATAAAAGTATAAGGTTATAAGTAAATATCTGAATGTGTCCCGAAAGGAAACTTAATATTATTTTATGGAGGTGTTTTAAATTTAACTTCGTTTGCAGGGCTGAAATTATTATTATTAAATTCCTTAAATTATTGAAATTATAATAAAAATAAATAAATAAAATAAAAATATTACACTTAATTTGCAGGCTTGCAATTTTCATTTTAAATAGTTATAATTATATTATAGCTATATTTATAAATATATAAATAATGTAGAACTATGCCTCTAAGCATAATTAAGATTCATATACAGTCATGTTCTAAATCTTAAACTTGATTCAATTCAACAGAAATATGTTAAGCATTTGGGATTGTATGAATACAAATTTATTTTATTAATTTTTGTCATTAAAACTCAAATAATTATTTAACTGGTTGCCCAGCTAACTTTCTGACAGCTTCAACTGATGTTATATATAAATATTTTCAATATTACACTGCTCAAATAGTATGATACACACATTTCTGTGAAATTGCTTTGGAAGTGGATTTTAATAGTACTTTAAAAGTACTTTTTATAAACATAAGAGAAGCATATTCCAAAATAAAACCTTTATTTTATTCTGTTTAAAAGGTTTCTAGCCCAATAAGCAATAACACAATAGACAGAATGCTCATATAAGAAAATAGGTTCATCTATATCAAATATTATTTACTTATTTATTATTTTTTAATTAAAAAATTGTCATATATTATGTAAACAAGCTATCCGCTACCTTTATTGGCAACCTAATCTAGTTTTAGATATATCGACTTTGAGATCGTAAAGGTGTTCCAAACATTAGAGCATAGCTGCGATATCCTGCGTGCCAAGGTCTGTCGGAAAGATGAGTGCTTTTCAAAGCGTGTATCCCCTCCAATATTGCGCCCACTGGCGCCCGTCCGCTATTTCGCAGCTCCCAGTTCCCAGCTCCCAACTTCCAGAGTTATACGGCTCGTTGCCATTTTACAGTCGCTGGCTCATTTATAAATTTATGAGCTCAACTGCCAGGGGAGTTATCGCGTTAAAATGCTGCGCTCTGCTCTGTTGCAGCACACAGATACGAAAATGAAGTAAAAATAAAAACAAAAAAATAAAATAAAAATTAGCAATAAAAAGTAGAAAAGCGTGTTTGTTTGTTAACAACTGCAGGACGAGAGCTGTAGATGTTGCCAGCAGAACGGAGAAAGGGACGAAGACGACGACGACGACGACATCAAATGGATTTCATGTCACGTTACACAAATGTGCCAAGGAATTAAAAATGAGTCGAAAAGCAGGCGCCGCTGGCAGCAACTGTTGCTGCCTTGTACTTGTTTGCTGTACATAGTTGTTGCTGTTGTTGTTGTTGTTGCTCTTGTCCCATTAGCGTGCTGCAGCACGCTTAAATGCGAAAAGTGTGTTCATTACTAGCCCAACCCAACCCCGGTCCCGCCCCCGCCCCCGCTCACGCCGCACTCTCCCAAAACTCTTCACAGTCTTAGAGCAATGAAAATAATTTTCATTTCGCTTTGGTGCGCTCGCTTGGCCAAAAGCTAAATACTCGTAGCACAACCCAACTCTTTTGCTGCTTCGTGGCTCTTAGCTCATCTTTTAGTCTTCATTTAACCTTTTGCAGAGGCCCCACGGTGAAAATTTCAATTATTTATTACGCATACGCAGCGTTGTCTTAATGGCTGACTAAGGAGCCACTGAATGTTGCCTGAAATGGCCCTAAAAGTCATAAACATTCGAGCAAGAAATTTCAATCCAACAAAGTAAAATATCAGATTTAATGAAGATTTACTTTGAGGGGCAAGGTCGTTAATGCTTTTGCTAAAATAATCAAACTTTTCCACTGAATTATTTGACTTACTACTGATCTGAATCTTGAGTTTTGAAATCATTCACTAACAAACGCATTGAGCTAGCAAATTCACCGCAAAATTGTTTTGAAATCATTAAATACTGAATTAAATATCCGACTGGCAAATTTGTACCCCTGCAGGAAGTTTTTAAATACAACTCGAATTTCCAACGACTGTTCCTATTTCAACTACAATACATGAAATTGTGATTAGATTTTAATTAAAATATTTTACTGTAAATAAAGTATTACATGGTTAAAAGGCATATAAAAGCAAAAAAGTTGCTTCAAGCAAGCAGAGTAGATCTGGTCAGTTACAGTTTGTAACTGTCTTGTTGGAAATCTAGAAAATATTCTATGAAACATAGATCAAGTTAAAGCAACATTTTCTATTGAATCAAATTTGAAAGTCGATAGTTCAAAATTAAATCTTTCAAATCAGCAGTAATCTACGAAAATCACAGTAGAAGTTCGCAAAATATTCTCAGAAACCCTTTCATTTACAAATTTTGTGACATGATTTTGCGAATAATGGGAAGGTTTTTTCAAGAAATCTCGGTTCGGGATACACGGATACAAGTTTTTGCATTGTGTAATTTTCCCAAAATTTCTACAAAATTTCAATTATTGAGGCTTCTAAGCGACTTTATGAGATTCTTAGTTTAAATTCCCCACAGAATTTCTGCAAGCTTTCAACAAGCATCAATTCAGTTTAAGAAAAGCAGCTTCAAATGCGAATTCTATCCTCACTTTAATCTACAATCTTCATCATTTGGAACTACACACATTTTCACCCGACTTGGTGCACACTTCAAACTCTGTCAAAGTGTGGCAAAAAATCGTGCACATTTGATTGGCATCATTGATTGAAACAACACGAAACGTTTAACGACAAAATATCATAAAACTTGGCTCTCCAAAAAGGTAAAGTGTGCTAGTTTTCCCTTCCATTTTTTCCACAACGTTGCTAAATTATTGATTGAGGGAGTGGGTGATTGAGCCAAGAGTAAAGCAGGTTGTAACTAATTGGATTTTGGCCAGATGCGGCCAGGAAGTGTTTTGACAATTGTGACAATTAAGTGCAAGGAGCTGCCGACGTGCCAATGTCCTGGACAAGGCCACTTTGTTAGTTCATTGTACCCCGAAGGCTACAACACACTGTGACCTCAACAATGACAAAGCCCCTGACTGCAGTGGGGGAAAGGGCAACAATGTTTTGCCGCATAATTCACATAAATTATGCAATTTATACGCAACGTATGTTAAGGCTCGAATGGCCAGCACAATGCAAATTGTATAGAAGGAGCTCTTCGGGGAAGTTAAGAACTTGCTAAGAAATATGTAACAAGTTGTCAACGCTGTCCTCAGAGTAGATTTTTATGCATATATGAGCAAAGGACGAGCTTAAAGGGTTGCAGATTGCATTGTATACCGAGTATTACCCGGGCATGATGGCAATTGTGCAGAGGGATAGACATAGACTGCTTAGAAATCTGCTATTGTTGGGGTTGAATTGCAAGCATTACGTGAGGGGGAACAGTTTAAAGCTTCAGCGTGCCCATTAGAAAGTGAGCAGAGTCCTGGGGCTGTCTCTGCTTGTCCGCAGTAGAAACAGCATGTGTGTGGGGGCTATGCCCCAGCTGAAATCTCTGGCAGCTGTAAAGTATTAGCAGCAGTCAGACAAAGACTGCATCAGACATAACACCAACCCAGACACACACACACACACACACACACACACACACACACACACACATATATACGTATATATAACCAGACAAAGCAGCCCTAGTAATATATACTGATATAAAAATCAAAAGTGTTTTGTGCTTCTTTTTTTGAATATTTGTCCCGCAGCTCTTTATTGATTCCACACAGAGTTCGATATTATATACAAAGTATTAAAGCTGATAGTTAATTTAAATAAATATCTATATATCCTTTAGGCTTTCAACATTTTTCCATATATCTATGTTTTAATTATAGTTTTCTTGATTCGAGGCAGCATTGTTTTGTCTTTTTAAAAAATAATAATACAAAATAAAGTTTACCCTCTTTGGACAATTTTAAGTGGTACTCGTACTTTAGGAAAACATTTTTATTTTAATTACTAAGCTTTGAGGGATTCTATCTCAGCTATTGATTAGATTTACTATGCTACAATATTGGTTTTGTTTTTTCATTATATTTTGAAACATATTATACTATGTTCCCGAAGGGAACAAGGGGTATATCTCCTACAGTTTCAAAGTTAGAGTTATATTATTTGGCATACAGACTAATGTTGACCACCTGGATAAATCTGCATCAAAAATTTGTTGACCCCTCCCCCACAAAGGAGCAAAATCTATATCTCTCACACCTGTGTAGTTTTTTTCGCGTCTCTTTCTGAACACACAAATAACTAAATTATATAGGACTGGGAACATAGTATTCTGCAGTCGGTTGCGTCCGACTGCAACGTTCTTACTTGTTTACCAATAAAGTAGCTAAGAACCTGTAACCTCTTCCATAAATTGTAAATAGTTTAAAATTGAGTCGATGGCCTAGTAGCTAGTACTCTTAGTTGTTTAATTATTGTATTGTAAATAGTAACTATCAATGTATAATAATTAGTGCATACAAATAGTTATTTTTCAATAATAATTAAATATTTTTGCAAACGAAAATCGTATTAGACTTGCCTTTTAAATTATTTTCGATATTCTGGCCTCTTTTGTATTCCACGTTTTAGCTAATACTACACAAAAGAGCTTAGACCAGTTTTTGGAACAGAATAGTGAAAAATCCTTTGTTTTTATGTACGTTCTCTCAATTTGTAAAACATCCCAATTGTCAAGCTTACATATTTTCTAGGAATTATTTAATTAAGCTAAGGCTGATTATTTAAAGCTACTTCGCTTTGTATGTCTATTATTGATACAAGATAAATCTTTTCGATTGAGAGAATATGCTTTATTTAATTACTTTGAATTGAATCAGAACACCTTAATTGTTTAATCGTAGTTCTTGTGTTATATGCTTAAAAGTTACGGTGCCTGCTATTATGTGGAGTTTACTAGAGCGCGCTCATTACTGTAAGCCAGTTTGTTCACTCACGATGGCGCCTTGAAAGCCATTTCCCCCCTTTTTAAGCCCGTACAACTTTCGGGTCAAGTCCCATAGATCTCGAAATTCAAATAGCACAACCAGGCAACCAGACAATGAAGTCCTGCGCAGCAGCCGAATCAGCAAAAGCTGCAAGCAGCCTGTTGACAACAGCAACAAAAACAACTAGAACTAGAGGAGCAACAATAGGGACAACCACACGTCGAGAGCTGCTGCTGTGTGTGGGTGTGTGGGTGTGGGTGTTGGTAGTGGGGTCAGCCGGGTCTGGCCGGGGTCCGGGGTCCGGGGTCCGGGGTCAGAGACTGAATGCAGACGGCGAAACAGTGCAATAAAAGTGTGCTGCAGATGCAGCGATGCAGGGGGCGGGAATTTACATTTAGTTTATGAGTAGACAAGCGACGACAATAGTGGAGAGCGTCATGCTGCCCCGGCTCCAGATCCTGGTTCTGCACCAGCTCCAGCGCCAAGCTTCAGCTCCAATTTCTGCTCTAGTTTAAGTTGCAAAGTTGCAGTTGCAGCTAGAGCCGCCGCAGCTGCTGTTATTGTGGCGCGCCGAAAGGTCATACACAATGAAATGCACAAATGTCAACATTTAACGGTCAAAATGGTCGTACAGACAGACAGAGACAGAGACAGAGATGGAGTTAGAGATGGATATGGAGGCAGAGACGCTCTGTGGAGCAGCAGGATAGGCCAGGACATTGTGTGGCTGCCAGGAAGTTGCGAACGCTCCAAGTTTGAAGTTTATGGCCAAAGAAAAGTCCACAGACAATGGGCCAGCAGAAGCAACAGTGGCAACTGCAACAGGCAACAGTAGCTGCTACTTGGAGGTTGTGTGGCATAAAACTGATCAGGTTGACAGTCAGCAAGGACAAGAGGAAAGATGCTCCTGCAACTTTATGACATTTGCAGGGCACAAAACTTGCAACAAAGTGCGGCTCGGCCATTATCAAAAGAAATAAAAGAAAGCCGAGTAATATTCCGGTAAGTTGAGGCTTAAATACACTATCAAACATTCGTAATATTAACGTGTGTTCAATACGATTACTATAAGAAAAAAGGGATGAAAATACATTAATTAGATATATTATAATTATATTTTCAGTGCGATATAAAGCTTATAAAGCATACAACTGGGTTTTAACCTATTACTCGAGCTTTCTCTTTAACATTAGCTTCATTTCATGCACTCAACACAATGAACACAATTGGAGCTTTCATGCACTTTGAAAGCTCTTTGTGCCAAAGCTTTGTGCGCAACGCACTCTAAAAATCGTTATGATCTGTAATGCAGTACTTTTTTAATCAAGTATTCTTAAGCAAAGTTTCAATGCCCAGAAGTTAGAGCATACAGAAAAAGCAAAAAATTGTGCTAAAACAGAAAGTTTAGCCTGCAGCGCAGTCACATTTTGTGTGTTATGTGTGTGTGTGTGTGTGTGTGTGTGTGTATGTGTGTGCAAAAGGACCTTTGTGGCAGTTCAATTGTAATGAACTATGCACAAAAATGACCTCCAGGCGATGCTGTTGGTGGACAAAAGCAGCTGCAACAACAACAACAACAGCAACATTCACAGAAAGCGGCTAACAAGTTTTCTCTGTGCCAGAGCAAATTACATTTTCTGGGCGGTTTTTTAGGGTTGCCAACGCTTGTGAATTTCCCCTTACTTTTTTTTTTGGTGGCTATATGGAAAAGACTGTACAAATGTGCACAGAACCCAAAATTATGTCTAGCCAGGAAGCAAAGTTTTGGCTTTGTCATTTGTTTTAGCTGCGCATGAAGTCCAACATTTTTTGGTTTGTTGTGAGTTAGTTGTATTACTTAAGCTTAACTCGCATGGAATGCCAGCCAATGAAGTTTCTGGACTAAATTTAATTACTCTCCAAAAATTTGAAAAGGTATTTAATACAACATAACTCCTAAACTGAGTGCACATTTCTCCGAGCTTATTTCATTTGAGAATTATTCTGTGTGACTCTACAAATTAGTGGCGAAAGTTTTCTTTGTTATATTTTAGTTTTAAACACATAATATAAAGAGAATTTCAATTAGTCATATACAAGAATTTTAAGGTAGAAAATAAATTATGAATCAACAAAAGTTTGAACACTTTTTAAAATCTATGAGATATATATATCCATATATACGTACATAAGCATGGTTGGAACTCTAACTACCAAATCTAGCTACATTTCTCAAACTTCTTTAATTTTAAATCCCTATCTCATGCACCAAGAACCACATCCTGCCAATTTACTTTCCGAAAGCTATAACCAGTCATTAGGTCCACTTATTGTACTCTGGTTCTGTGTACCTTCAGCTCAACTTGTCCATAAGCCCAAGTTATGAAAGTCTGGGCAAGAGTAATTTACGCCATAATTCCTAGAGTTCATTTGTTTTCAGGTCCTTCGCTTGCTCCAGTGCGGAATCAGTCCGATATTCTGTGAGAATTCTTGGTACTGCTCGAGTTGCAATGCATTTGAATTTGAAATTTCTTCGCAGCGCCCAACCCAAATGCCTCGACTACAAAGTGTAAATGCCCGGCTATGTGGATTTCAACAGCATACAAGACACAGCACGCACTGCCAACTTGCCCCATAATCAGCCATTACGTAAAACTGCAGCTGGGACTGACGGGTTTTGACATTGCACCAGCACAGGGCACACGGTCCGACAGTCCGACAGTCCGAAAACCAGATGGACAGACAGATGCATTGAGGAGAGAAGGGCAACGCGGTAGACACACGTTTGTTTTGGCTTGTTGCAACAACGACGATGGTTGCCACATTGCCGCAGTGCGTCAGCTGCAGCTGAAGTCTGGTCAAAAGCAGCTCCGCATGCAGGGCTTCAAATTTGACACTCGCGATGTTGCAGCTTCAGCATCAATTTGCATGCATGACCATCGACAATTGTTCTAATACTTTCGACATTGTTTGCCAGGAGGAAGTGGCCATTGTTTGTGTGTGTTAGGGCTGGAAAACAATCGAAGCTGCTTTCGAGAGTATCGATAGCTTCTCCATTGAGCTGCTTTTCGAATGTGGTTAATAATCTTATATCTTTTGAATGGTTATTTACATTTTTCATATGCCAGTCACTGGCAAAACTTGAACAGAACAGTCATCGAAAATTTCATGTAAACAGATATTTATATACTTATATTTTACATCGGAAAAACGGATCAGCATTACATTTCGGGTTAGTGTGTTTTATAAATCGATCAACCACTATAATTTCGTTTGGTTTTGGTGTTTCTTAAAGTTTCCAGCTTGCAACAGCTATTTTCTAAAATAATGGTTAATTTTCGATTTATATCGCTGTGGGAATGGCATAATAAGGTAAAGGGAGCTTAGCCCTTACGAAAGTTGGTCACACCGATCGTGTGGAAATAGGCAAATCGCGCTATCGATAATTCGATAAAAAAAATAGCTAAGAACGATTGATTTGAATGCATTCGCCTTTTGAAGAAGGAAGCTGTCGTTTAAGTGAAGTGTTTAAGGATTAAATAAATAAAACATTTTGTCAAACCTACATCGATATATGGACTGTGGCATCCAATATCCATTTTGCTCTGTTATTGCAAATATCAATGATAACTTTTAGACTGTGACTGCTAATATCAGGGCAGTGACTGATATTGGGACTATGACTGATATCTGTTACTGCTAATATCAGGATTATTCGATAGTTTAAGGTGCCAATACCGTAGCTATCGAATGGCGGCACCATCGCTGGTTTTCCAGCTATAGAGGGTGTGTGGAGTGGATGTATCCTCACCCATAATTATGGCAATTGGTAGTCAAGCTGCGCCTAAAAGTATGCAACACATGTGACACAGTGGGTGTGTCAGGAGGGGGTCGCCGGGAGTTAAGGGCAAGTCGGAGAGCCATAGAATGCGAGCAGCAGCTGCGGCTGCAGCCTGCCATCAGTTGTCGTCGTTGTCGACTTTTTGGAATTTAATTAAAGTTTACACAAGTAAACAAATGACAGTCTGCAACCGATGCAGATGCACAACGGGCCAAATAGATACTTTTCATGGCATAAAGTCACCTTTTAATGGTATGCCAACAAAGCCAGTGTGGATTATTATTTCTGTTAAGACAACAGCTGTTAAACACTGATATAATACCAGCATTTGTATGGTCCTTGGCTGACAAAAAACTTTGTCCCATAGACAAATTTTGTAAAGAAATCTGTAGAAGATATCTTTTAATAGGTTTAAAAAATCTGCTAATTTGTATACTAATTCATTGCGATATCGTCTTCATTTTGTGTTATTATTAAAAAGAAAAAAACAGTTTGGATCTTAAAAGCAGTGCCTAATTATCAAAATTATTTTTATTATTTTTAAGTTGATCTTTTTTTTTTTTTAAACATAACTTTATCCAAAGTGTACATATTTAAGTACATAGTATGTTAAGTCAATGATTATTTAAATTCCAAATTATACCATCACCATTTATATAAATACTTCATCAAATAGAGTCATCAGTTTGTCTGGTGTTTGATTTCTAGGTACGAAAATAAAAAAATTAACAACAAAATGGTATAAAAAGGAAGAAAGAACGGATATCTTCAGCATCTTTTCATACAAAAACTTAATCTTCTACAGATAGTTCCTATGTTGTCTATATCATAAGTGGTGCGAAGAGGTCAGCTTATTGTGTACCTTTATTTTGTGAGCTCGGGAACATATCCTTTTAAATTTAATAAGTTATTAATAGTATTATTCGATTGTCCATATGGCAGCAATGTTATATTTATAGTATATATATAGCTCTTTCATTTCGTGACAAGATTCTTCTCTGGAAGTGTATATAAGTTGTGTGATTTATATATCAATAGGCAAACAGGAATCCTATGGTCCCTTTTATGACTTGATTGCCATTCGTAAGGTATTTCAATTATCTCTAAGCATTAATTATTAAAAATTGAAAATCATATAAAATATTAAAAAATAAATGATATGACTTTCATTGTTCCTCGAATTCGGTTGAGTGCGTAGGCCACTGTCGCAACTAGTATTATTGAATGCCACAAGCATTGTCTACTTCTGCCACAGTGCGATGCAAGATATCCGTGTGGCAGTGTGCGTGTCACATGGCCACAAAACGAATGCAGGCGGCAGGCGGCAAGTGGAAAGTGGCAACTCAAGCGAACATTTTATTAAAGAAACTTGCGGCACAAAAATTGTTGTTGTTGGCTCTAGCCACTAAAAGTTGCAGTCGTGCAACAAAATTCCTCGTTTGTTAATTATTGAAAATAGGTTTGTACCGCAAACATGGCTGGTTATGAAAGTATTTTAAATATTTCATGCTAGATATTTCAAAATACTTAAAGTACAATTATAAAGTAAATGAATTATTATTACTGGTTCGCTAAAATGCGAGTGAGTGCTTAAATATTTTAAATTCAAATCAAATATTTAGCAATAAGTCCAAATGCCAACATTCTTATTTTTATGTATCTAAGTTTATTTTTAATTATCTTTTAAGACTCTACTAACCTGTATGAAAGATACAGTAGTACGAGTGGTATTATTATATTATGAAGCATTTTCGCATTTAATATTTGCATTTTTAATCAAAAATCAAGCATCAAAATTTGCTATTTTCATTTGTGTTTTTTTAAGTCAATTAAAAACTACAACTGTCTGCTATCAAATGTAAAATTAGTTTAATATGAGTAAGATAACATTTTAAACAGTATTTTTTTCAACAACTTATTGTAAAATCAAAAAAAAAAAGAAAGAATAATCAGGTAATAATAACAAAAATTAAAATATGAAGAATTTTCTTTTTTAATAAAGAGAAAAAAATAAAAAGTAGTATAAAGAATATATTTTGTTGTTATTTTATCTAAGTTTGTCAGCGTTCATAATTAAATTCAGTTGAACGTTTCACTTGAATGCTTAATTTCAGATCAGATTTCAGTTTGCTGTTGAAATCAATTTACAATTTTCATATTGCAATTCATATTCAATTTCTGTATTTAATTTTAAAGTTGCCATTGTCTATTTGCATAATTCGATTCATTATGCAATAGATGTATTATGTTTCAGTTTCAGTTGAAAAATACACTTTAGTCTCACTGTTGCCGCCACAAACTGTGCGTTCCTCGCAAGTGCAAATAGCAAATGTTAATGTTCCAAGTGTGTGGCATTTGTTGCTTCCATGGCAACAACAACAACAACAACAACACAAAGTGAGTGTAAACCAAAAAAGCCGCTTGGCATTTATTGTTGTTGGTGTTGGCAATGCAGCAGCCGAGAGGCAGCCGTGGGGCAGCCGTGGGGCAGCCGCATAGAGGACGCGCCATCCAAAACTAATCCCCCGGAATTATGCAACAAAAAATTAATTAAACACAATTTAGTTTGCCGCGCTACCGTTGCGCAAAACCGCGTTGCGCGAAAATCGCTGCGGTTTTTCTATATGTATTTTATATATATATATATATATTGTACATATATAATCAACAACAACAACGTGACACAAATGATTGCTATGCAAAGCGGCGGTGGGCAGGCAAAAGGACAAAGAAAAAACACAGAGAAAAAAATAAATAAATGCGACCACGAAAAAAACGGAAGGCGAGGCGGGGGCGAGGGCGGGGGCGAGGGCGAGGGCGGGCAGCTCTTTGCGGCTACTTGACTTAATACCTGCAATAATTATTATAACGATGCAGAGAGAAATCTTTTAACGCTATAAAAAAAAGGAAGTTAAAGCACAAGCGGGCAATAAAATGGGCAGGATAAGCACTTGGACTTTGCATTGAGCGATTTATTTTTGCAAATACAAAACAATTTATGCGCAACGTGTTGGCTTAACATTGAAATTCGCTTGAATTTCGCTTTTATAGAATGCCTACACTAATAATAATACATTTTTATGGAAAGTGTATGATTTTATAAAATAATTTAATTTAATTGTAAATGCATAAGTTCGCTCAGCATTAGAAAACATTTGTTTAAAGCCACTTTTCTCCAGTCTTTAACACTCCTTAAAACAAAATGAACTACCTGGAATGATATAGGAGAAATTCCTACTCTAGCTGATTATATGCTAAGTTTGAAAATATCATTTCACTGTCACGCAAAGTATTATAAATTCAAATAAATATAGAATATGCTAAGAATAATAAAAGTCATACTTTATATCTCTACTAAAAATAATAAAATACAAAAATTTAAAAAATCTCCAATTAAAATAATTGAGTTAAAATATCAAAATATTAAAATCAAAATGTGAACAAATAAGATAGGATCAAAACACAAAGAACCACTTTATAATTACTTTAAAAATTCCTATCACAACAATGCTATGATTAAGAAAAATCATATTTTGTAAGCAATTTTATTAAGAGACTCATATTGCCTAACTGCATTTATTCAATTTAGTTTTAACTTTGTTTTACAGTTGTAAGCCCGCGTAAATGACTTATGTGTGTCGTAATTAATTAGCTTCAGCTTGTAGCCCTACGAAAAATATTAACATACGATATCAATAGAAATGCCTATATTGCAGTGAATGCGTTTCCCAGAACGCTCAGCCATAGATCGTATTTAAGTGCCATTTGAATATGGCGCCATGTGCCTTTGGGCCATGTACACGCCTTTTCATTAAATTCAATTTAAAAAAGAAATTTTAGTGCCCAGCCATAAAAACTGGCCAGCAAAGGGAAAAAAAGGTTCCCGGACGACGTATCGCGAAGGTCATCAATTACAGGACCCACAAGGCACGTCGTCTGCATGGCTAGCAACAACAGCAACAACAACAACAACAACAACAAGAGCAACAACAACAATAAGCAGTTGCAAATAACTTGGCTGAGGCTCACATTATCCGGCCATAAGCACAAGTAGGAAGCAGCTCAGCAGAGCCATCCTCCTTTTGTGGCGTCTCTCTGGGCAAACAAAACTGAAATGCTCTGCAGATATTTCAAAAGCCATTGACACCCTTTCGGTGAGGAGCGGCAAGGGCAGCGGCAGAGACGGCGACAGCGACAGCGACAGCGGCGGCGGCGGCGGCAGCGCGGCTCGAGGCCTGCCTTTGAAAAGCTGAATGACCAAATAAATCATATCAAAGTGTCATATAAAAATCGTAATCAGATTTTGAAGCACACACACAGACACGGACCAGGAGACAGCGAGACAGCGAGACAGAGGGAAATATGTTTGCCATACTCATACGACCCGTAAGCCAACTCCATTAAAAGTGCTTATAAATAAGGTGCTTGAAAGGCAAGTGCACACACACAGGGACACACAGGGACACAGAGGGACAATGGAGCATTGGCCCATAACCAACAAACGTTGCACCAAATATGAAAGCCAAAACCGAAATCCGGAAAAACCCTCCTCCCGCCCGACCGCCAATCCAATCGCACCAACCCGCTGCCCAGTTTTTGAGTGTGTGTAAATTGCAAGGACTATTTGACAAACGTCGGTCAAAAGCACAGGACATGACACAGTGGACTAAGGCGACGACCTGCTCTGGATTTTTGTTTAGCACTCTCTGTGACGGCATCTATTGGATCTCTGCTGTTGGACGAGGAGCACAGTTAATAAAAAATAATGTGCTTCAATGCGGTTTATTCAATTTTATGGTCGACTTTTCAAAAAGCCAGCACCAATGCGCTCACCTCCCGACCGCCCGCCCGCCTGCCCCGCCCCAAACACACAGCTCGTCCTGCTACATCTTGCACATCTTTGGCCTTTATTAAAAAGAAAATAGAAATTTCGGTATGGTTCGGTTAGGTTGAGAGTGCTATGTGGGCGTGCCCTCTACTGTTAGCATCGTGGGCGGCCTTTGCCGAATCATATAAAACACACCCACCTACACACACACACACACACACCCACACACACACAGCTCTCCCCCCAATAATGCGCTGTTGGCCGCTGACGTTGGCCGCCTTTTTTGAATATTTATGAGTTTGCTTTTAAAATTATAGATGCAGAGGGTTGCTGAAAGCATGAACCAATATAGAGGGGCTGGAGCGGTGCTAGGGCAGACTGAGTTGCCCATATTGTCCACTTGCTACTGCGTGAGTGCGTGCCAGTATGGTTAGTGCACAAGACAATCTCACTTGAGCTATTTATCAATGCTGGGTTTGAGGCATGGAGCAGTTTGGATAGAGCTTTGTTATTGCAAATTGTGACATCATAAATTCGACTACAGTTATTGAATTTGAAGAAAACTCTGTATAAATAAAGCATTCATTGCTATTGGTATGGCCAAGTGTACAGAAAATGTTTCATTTTTGGGAATTAGAAAAACATTTTTCAAGCTTAGTTTATACAGGCCAAACGATTTTGTGTTATACTTTTTTGATATTTACATAAATTCCAGAAGACTGCACATTCAAATTTGTTTCAAACGTCTTGTGTGTATTTATTTAATGTCTTTATTGATAATTGCTTACAAATTACGGTCTATTAGAAATGTATATATTTATTTTTGCGACTGACAAATATCGTGTCCCCATCTGACTGCAAATGGAGAGAGAGAAATACTGACTTTATCCTTGAAGATTTTGAAAGGACTTGTTGCGATTTCTATCCGATTCCTTTAAAAGAATATATATATTTTTCGAGCAAATCCTAATCCTGCTTTCTTTAACCTTCCTCCCAACACCAAATAAATTAAGAGAGATCTAAAATACTTTTATTTAAAATGTTATTTTTATTTTTATAACTTTAAAATTTATCTATATAGAATTAAATATACTAAAAATCCAAAAGTATATTTCTTATATTCCTTTATATGAATATGCTCATTCAGTTATTTGCACTTTTGATCATATGTTGAATGCAAGCCCGAGTTGTATGGGTCCTGCTCCTTCTACATCAAAACGATCAGATATCCAGTCAGATATCTAGATTATATGGATCAGATTAACATATCTGTAACAGATATGCCACAAAGCTCTAATCTATTAATCAAACATTTTAAATGACATATGTGTTTCCCTATTTCAGTGCCTAGAAAGCCGATTATCACTATGGTTTCATAAAATTGTATTTTTTGGCGTTCTACTCAGATGGCTTCAACTCGCTTTTCGGGTTTTCTTCCTTAACCATTTTCAGCAAATTCGTTCAACTGTTAAAATCATAACAAACCACAAAAATTGTCTCTATTTGATAATCCATGAGTTTTTTTGCCGAAAGTTGAAATATTTGAAGGCTTTAAGTGAATAAAAATTCCACCATGACTTTTACACTCGCATTCCGAAATCTTTTAATACAGCTGACCATACAGATGAGCTAGCCAAATCCTTCATTGTCGCGTTAAAAACCCATAATAATATGCAAATATCCAATTTGTGCTGGCAGACAATTTGGTGTGATGCTTAAAGCGTTTAATATTATGCTCTATCTATTTATTTGATGCGGCTTTGTATACTGATGGAGGGAAAGCGTGGTCAACCAGCCAAAACTCCAATTGCAATTGGAGTTTACCGTCAATAATTGCCTTCAATTACATTTATTTATTTGCACGCAGTTTGCTCAACGTACTCTGTGGATGCTGTTGATGATGCTGATGATGATCATAATGATGATGATGACGATGATGATGACTGCGCCGGACAGTCATGAACTGCTTTTGGCTGGTGACCATGTCGATTGGTTTCACTTTGATTCGCATTTCATTTATGCATGGGACCTGGGCACGTCTACTATTTTATTTTATTTTTTTCTCCCCCTGCTTTATTATGATTATCATGTTTTATTCAACAATTGATGCGCAAATTGGCAGTTGTCTGGATCATTTACAACTCTACACACGTGAAGGACAACAACGCAGGACCAGCAGGCGGCAGGTGGCAGGCGCAGGAGGCAGAAGAGCCAATGAGCACACCAGTCCGCTTCAAGGGTATAAATCATCCAAAATGTATTCCCAGAAACATTTAATGCTGAACTCAGTGCGCTAATTTGAATTATTATTCAATTCTAGGTAGTATAATGAAGAGTTTGCAGATAAGTACGATTTACAAAATTGTTTTCCTATATATTCAGTGTAAAGTTAAACCCAGATAATAATTATCATATATTATTGCGACGAACAATGTACTATAAATAAATTCAGCTTGTTTCGCTTTCATTTGAGTCCCACACAACATTCTTACGGAACTAAATGCGACATATTGAATTATTAATAAATTCGTTGTTAAATAAAAGGTTTGAATAAAATATGCTTATAAATTTGTTAGGTGAAATTATGTGGAATAAATTCAGCAAATATAAAAAAAATCTACTCAATATGTATTATTAAATTGCAGTTTTTCATGGTTGCATTAAGTACATTTTTTCTATTATGAATAATTTTCACTTTAGCCTGCTAACCTTTTCCAACAGATAAGGGATATGGTTTTAGGAATATACCCAAAGTATTATAATTTAAAATAGCAATGCCAAAAATATATACTCTTGCAGAAATATTTGTTATACCATAAATATTTAATTTTTAAACCTCAATGAAATTTTTATTTGGGATAGTTCTGAAAATAAAATAGTTTTTGATACAAAGATTAATATTACTACAGGGTGCGATGATAAAAGATATAATGATCGCATTTTATGGAAATTCAAAAGATTTGCTTATAAATTCATACTGTTATATTAATCTTTTTAAGGTACTTGCCTTTATTTTTAATTCGATCTTCTTATTGTAATAAGAAAATATTAATAAAAACAAAACCTTGTATTGCAAGATACTAGTTTAAAAATAAAAAAAAATTTATTTTGAATTGGTCAATTTTGTGTAGACATATTAAAAAACAAAAATCTTTGTTTCTACGACAGCTGTACGATATAGTTATTCGATTTAACTGCTTGCAAGCTTCATTAGGATAAAAAACAAGACGAACGAGGCTAGCTTGTCTCGATTAATCAATAATATTAAACTTGTAACAATTGAAGTCAAGCACTTTTTATTATTTAATGTTGATTGCATTATTAATTAAATTCTAAAAAAAAGAAAAAACTTTTAATTTGATAATCTAGGAAGCCATGTAGAAGGTGGGTACCTTTCGAATGGTATAAAAATCATCCCGAGTGGGGCTTTATTCAAGGAGTAATAACAGGTACCATAAGATTCATGTTTGCCTTTTAATATACAGACATACTTTACCGGTTCGGACAGTCCTTTTTCCTATGCGTTATATTACATCCTTGCAATATAATAATACGCTCTGCAAGGGTGTAATAGGGCCAATCGTTGTGCCTTATTATTGTCAAATGTTATAGTATAGAGCTCACTACTGAATTGAGCCTTCAGCACATTAGCTTTAATTGCAAACTGAGAAATGTGGTTGGAATTGATTGCGAGAACGCAGTCAATTGATTTCCGTGTGACCACGTAGGGCAGCGTATGATTAATTTGAAATACAAACAACAAACGCACGGGGAAACAGTAACCGCAGACGAGTGCGTTGCAAGGGGGGCGCCTATGTGTGGTGGGCGTGGCAGCGCGTAAATTTGTAGAAAATACTTGATTTCCGTGCACGTAATTAAGTCCATTTGTGTACCCCGCAATTCCCCACTCCAGTTGCCAGCCGCAATTGAATTCGAGGGAGCGGGAGCATGAAGTCGAGAGGCGACAATAAACTTATATGAAATTAATTGCGCATACTGCAGCAATCAGACGGAAGGACGG
The DNA here is from genome assembly GCA_035043065.1 of Hirtodrosophila confusa. NCBI lineage: Eukaryota > Metazoa > Arthropoda > Insecta > Diptera > Drosophilidae > Hirtodrosophila > Hirtodrosophila confusa. The sequence goes on from JAWNNI010000039.1 coordinate 1,482,391, forward strand.
ACAGACAGACGGCATTTGCAGGTTGCTGGTTACCGTCTGTCGTCCGTCGTCCGTCGTCCCTCGTCTGGTCAGGTCATGCATTAATTAACAGTCAAGTGTCAGAGGCTGCCGCCGTCCAGTGAGACTCTCCCAAGCGACTGCCAACTGGCGAGTGTCAGTCGGCTCTGGCAATGGGGTATCACACTTTCAACTAATTAAATAGCTTTTGATTTTTGCCAGGACGTTATATATGCGAATTGGCAGCATTAAAGACACCCAGACACCCAAGGACCAGGATAAGCAAACTCATTGCGCACCAAAACCGCCAGCATATGTTCAATATTTGCATAAATTTTTTAATAAAAATTAAAAATGAATAGCAAATGGCAGGCGAGGGCGCTGCGGCAGGGGCAGCACAATGTCCAGACAGTCACAGCGCGCCCATTGAGATACATTTTTGTTTTATTAAAACACAAGGCAATGCAAATTGTGCGCTGCAGCAAACATTAGACATTGAATACCCTTTCAAAACGATTGGGCTACAATTGTATATCAATTTATATATGAATTAAAGTAATAATTAAGCTCCAAGTTAATATATTGAATAATCTGTTAATGATTAATCTCGAAGTTAATTTATTAAAAAAACGGTTATCATCCGCTTTGAGTGTCTTTAAATAACTTTAACTTATTTAATATTCTGTTAATGATTAATCTCGAAGTTAACTTATTAAAAAAACTGTTGTGCTCCGCCTTAATTGTCTTTAAATATTAGCTGCAAAAATCTATTTTGGCTTAATGACACTAAATGAAATATATATTTTATGTTTATATATGCAAAGTTATTTATTTATATTTAAATTTGCTTATTGCTATCTTGCTATTAGGACAGCTTGATCAAGTTGGTTAAATATTCAAGAAAAGCTTAATCTAATTTTGAATAACATGAAAAATTAACATGCATTATACTTAATAGAAAAAGAAAACATATTTACACTATTTTAAAATGTTCAGCTGAGTAGATCAATGGGGAAGAAAAAAATATATAAATATATGATTATTTTATTTTGTTAAAATAAGTGCAAGCCAAAAGCTCTTCTAAATAGTTAAGCTTTTTGTTCGTGCAATAAAGCGAGCATACAGCTTTCAGCTGCTTTGAAAGCTCTTTCACAAATACTAATAGTTTTTGTAGCATTGAAAACAATTAAAATAGCAATTGATAAGATATAATTTGAAATTGATGCATTTAGAATTATGTTTATTAAAACAAGCATACGCCTTGACTAAGTTATGAAACCTTTGGAAAGGGTATAAGAGCAAAGCCCGAGCGCAAGCAGCGGCTGCTAACCGCAGAGCGTTGTAAAAATTTGCGCATCGATTTGTGGCCAGACGACGACAACGACAACGGCCAAGGTTCCACAGAGGAAGCACCAGGCACAGGACGAATGGCCAGAGCCCAGAGCAGGACAATGCCAGGCAGCAACAATACGAATAAAGGCAGCGCCACCAAAGTCCAGCGGGAACAGGAGCATCAGAAGCCGCATCATCATCGCACTGTGGGCCACAAATGCAAATGACTGAGCCAGCCGCGTTGAAATGCTTTGATTAGCGACCAATTTAAATGCAATTGAGTTGCCACCATGGGCAAGCCTAGAAGGCACACACACAAGGCACACATTAACATTTTGCCAAGAATCACTAAAGAGCTGCTTTGGCAGCCTAATGCCCACGGTGCACAGGACATTGCACATTGGCCGTGGCCGCAGTTTGTCAAGAGGAGTCTGCAGAAAGCCGAAAAAAAGGAGAAAAATGAAAATGCAACATGAAAATGGTAATGCGTGCCTATACACACTGGCAAAGTAGGAGGCTTGAGAAGATTGAGAAGAGATTTCAATGATTCGAAATGAAATGAATATGAAACAATATCGACAAGAATAAGGAACTATATAGCATTATATTTGGATGTCTCTCAGTCATGAATAAACGATTATTATAAGTATTATGAGTAGTGATATACAATAGATGGTTATCAACTAATAATTGTTTTTAAACAGTGCAACAGGAACTAAGTATAACGAAAATATTAATTGAAAAATTGCTAGATATATAAAGGTTGCTTAAATATTCAAAATCTAATAATACCTAGTACTTAACGCCAGATTAGACTATTAAATATTCACGTGTTATGATTTCTAACATAAAGGTTCCGCAACTATCAAAATATTACAAGTTATTTTGAATTTTCCTTCAATCTTATCCACAATAAGTTTTCAGGCAGTCACTGAGATCATTTAGACAAATTGTACTGCACTGCTCAAAATGCACATCGAAGTCTGATACGAAATAGAAACTGGGGGCTGGAAGAGCTATCCAGAAAGTTGATCACAGTTATGAGATGAGATACTGTGAGATGCTGTGTGTTAAGCACGATGTACACCTCTCGAAACTGGCACCAATTGTTTCGCTAGTCTATGATCTAGTTTGGCATCCTAGAATGCTATTTTATGAATATTGATAGCTTTGAAAATCTTATACAAATTGAAATATTTGTTTTATTTATGCACAATATGTTTAAGAATTGATTGAGTTAAAAATGCGATTTAAAACTTCTTTTAATATACATATGGTTGAGAAAGTAAGAACTAAAACTTAAATAACATAGATTTTTCAAGTTTCACACAACAGTTTTGCGCCCGTGGGGGCGGATTTTAGATTGTACAAAATATGCCTAATTATCAGCAACTGTTCAAGCAACCCCCAGCTTACTCCCACACACATACCACCAGCGGGCACATTACTGCCTCTGTGTGCGTATTTGTTTGTGTGTGATTGTGTGTGTGTACGGGTTGTATTTGGTTGATGCCCGGAAAACCCAACGCGACGCGCCAGTTATTGTTTTGCCACTTCAGTTTCTATTGTTATTGTCAGGCGGCTGCGTTGGCGTTGGCGTTGACGTCGACGTCGACAGCGGCGGCGGCGGCGGCGCCTGCAGCACCGACTGGTGGCAACGACTTTATATCCGTGCTGGTATTGTCGTTATTGGTATTGTTGTTGCTGCTGCTGCCGTGACTATTGTTATTTTAGCTGCTGCAGCTGCAGCGGCGTTTATGCAATTTAATTTTGATTTAAGTGCGAAATGAAATGTCAGCCCTTATTGCAACCTTGTGTGGCAGGAACAGCAGCAGCAACAGCAGCAGCAACAGCAGCAGCAACAGCAGCAGCAACGGCAACAACTAATTCTATTGACTTTGCTAATGACGTAATTAAGCGCATTTGGTATACGCAATGTTGCAGGCATTTTGGCCTCCATTGTGATTTTAATTAAGTCTATTTTAATGATAGCCACAAAAAGCTTTTCAAGTGACGCCAAATTGCAGCCTTTTTATTTTATTCTATTTTTATATTTATATTTTGCTGGATGCGAAATATTTTGACAGATTGCGCGCGTTTTAGCGTTGTGTCATTTTGTGTGCCAAGTGTAAATTTATGCAAATTACATCAATAAAAACATTCCGTCTTTGGTTTTTTGAACAGCCGGCCCGTTATGATTTGGCCAAGATGGGCGGCCGCGTGTAGCTCATTTTCTATTAACAACTGCGCCCATAAAAACGCCAACGACAACGACAACGGCAGCGGCAGGAGCAGCGGCAGGAGCAGCGGCAGGAGCAACAACAACCACATTGGCGTTGGCAAAGGCAACGAAGCGTCCAAGCAGAAAACCAACTACGGGACAGGCTCATTTGCATGTCCACCCCAAACGAATCCCCTCCTGACCCCGTACCGAACACCGAGACGTCGACGGCGACGGCGACGGCGACGGCGACGGCGACGTTGGCATCAAAGTCACAGTCACCATGTGGTTACATCTGTGACAGCGTCGAGACTGACGGGCAATCTGGCACAGTGGTCTGAAGAGTCGATAATCGGTTAAAGCATTTAAGTTAAATATTCTAGCTTAGAAGTTCAAGAGCTCAAGGCACAGCCTAGTGATAGGAAAACTAGCTCCTGACTAACAAAGCTCCGGGTTCGAGTCCCAGTCATCAATATAAATGTATAGATTGCGATTTATGTTAAATTAGTTTAAACTTTATACAAAATTTAACTTCAAAAACAAAATAAAAGTCCAAAAAATTCCGAAAGTACTCAATCAATGCGAATCAGTCGGGATATTATTATTATTTTAATTTACAAATATCAAAAAATAGTCAATAAACTAAATTAAAGTTAAGGCTACTCTAACAAACCTTTTAAAAACTAGGGCATATGGATTTTGGTATTTAAGAAGACTTCTAATTATGCTCCAGTGTTTCTAATATTACAAAATTTACACCTTAAACATTATTTCTGCTCTTCCATTTTCGAACTGTTAAGATTTATTTTTATACTATGTTCCCGAAGGGAACATATCTTTGAGCTAGAGCAACCAAACTTGGTACACCTGTTGGTGTATACCGTCAATTTATGAAGTGTCGAGATCAAATAACCAAATTATATAGGACTAGGAACATAGTATTCTGCAGTCGGGTGCGTCCGACTGCAACGTTTTTGCTTGTTTCATTAGCAAATAAGCTGCTTAGTTGTACAATATGCTTAATTAGAAAATATAAATAAATATAAAAACTGATTGTTAAGTTAACATAACAAAACATTTATAAAGTTAAATATTATTATTCACTTTAAGAGTTTTATTCTTTGCTATTATTATTATTATTGCAACGAACATCTATAAAATCTTAAATGTTCAAATTTTAATTCATTTGTATTAATATTATTCATATTATTTAGTCTTAATGTTAAATGTTAACTTTTTTCAAATGTTAATGGCATATCTTAATCGTTTTAACGTTAAATTTTAATTACATTTTATTATTATTATTTTTATAATTTAGTTTTAATGTTAAGTGATAACTTCTTACAGATGTTAATGGCTTATCTTAATCGTTCTATTCTAATCACAAATAATCACAAATATGTGACACTGTAGCTGTCGCATCAAGTTTCGCTTTTGGGCACGTTTTGTCTTGGCCCTAATTCAAGCTTCACACAGAGGCTAATCAACGCCAGGCAACTTGGCCGGGAATCGTTAGACAGACCGTAAACAGAGGGACGGCGGCGCCGGGCGCGCGCTGAGGAGGCGGGCGAGTGGGTGAGCGATGTGAAGGGGAGGGTGGCTGCAGGTCTTTTTTAGATGGGGGGGGGGGGGGGCAAGCAGACCGCTAAATTTTATTTAATTTTTGTTTAGCTGCGAAAAGTGGCGTATAAAATTTACTTTGGCTTCGACGACGGTGATGATGATGACGACAAAGACGAGGACATAAAATAATGGAAATTGCCAAATGTGACAGCCACAAAGCTGCGCAGGGGCAGCGGCAGGGGCAAGCGGACTAAAGCGGAGGATCGTATAATGCTCGTATAAATTTACAAAAATTCAACGTTAATGCGACTCGACGGCTGCTGCGGCTGCTGCTGCCGCTGCTGCTGCAACCGCAAATAGAATTAACTTTTCTTCTTATATTTTTTTGGCCGGTACACATTTTTGGCTTTGAAGCGGCCATTGCGGCTGCTGCTTTGGCTGTTCGTAATCGCCGCACAGTTAAGCGGGCAATTTGAAGTGCAATAGCGAAACGTTGCAGTGTCCGAGCAGGAGACGTTGATAACGAACAGGAGGTTGGGGGAGGACGGCACTAAAAACCTAGCATATGAACCGGCAACAGTTGCCAGGGCAGGGCACCAAATTGGCAGCACATTGGCGGCACTATGGCAAATGGCCATAATAAAAAAGCCGTTTGCTGCATTCTCATGCGCAACTTGGCGGTGAAATCAAAAAAAAGGAAAAATAAAATATAAAGAAGTATACAACTGCAACACCAGCAGCTACTTACAAAACTTTGTGCTATCGACGCCACCACCGCAAGGCATAAAGCAGGGCCATCTCATCCTGATCCCTGCTACGGATCCTGGCCGTCGCAGCCAGTAAAATGGCCAAACGCATGGAAACAAACGAGCATTGAAATTGAATTTAACAGCAAACAGTTTTAAGTAGCGACCATAAGAGTAACAGAGACCGACAGAGAGGCTGAGGCCACACAGCTCATATATATGACAGGGGGCATGTGTGGGGATAGGAGGGATTCTCGAGACAGCAGCGACTTCAGTCTGTGGCGAACTTTGTATCCGCTAATGGAGATGGATGTGTATAAGTGGGGCCACGCTGCGTATGCGTTGCGTCGTATTGGAAATGGTTATTTTTCAATATTACACATACGACATGTGGTCCGCCCAAGCATATACATAATACTTAGGTGGGCAGGATCAGTTGTATGTGAGGATAATGCTGCATATGGTAAGATAAATTGCATGGATTTCAAGTAAATAACGCCTAGCGTTCTTTTTAAATTAATTTAGGAAAGCAATTCTCAATAATTATTCAGATTTATTTATTTATGTAATGATAACTCTTAGTTTCAGATATTATTTTTAATTGCATACAAAATGGAAATAAATAATATAATTGCTTAAATGAAAACATTCGGCACTTTAGATGAAAACTCGGTTTGTTTTTAAATAAATGCAATGCTAAGCCGCTTAATTATAAACATTTATAAATTTATGCATTTATTTTAAGTACCCAAGCGTTGAAATAATTGGTTATAAATAAAACCAATTAATTTACATACACGTATTCTGATTTGATAGCTTTAAAGAGGCACTTCAATATATACAGTAATGATTCAACTACAAAATTTATATATTCTATTCGTAATCGATCGATTATCAAAACAAATCGATCATTCATGTTCACATTTATCGTTAATATACGATAAATTTTGAATAATTATCAAATTGTCGCACAGGATACCCAGGACTTGTCAATATAATATCGATCAAATTTGAAATTGCCATATTAAGATATTTTCGATATTAGTCGTAACGATCTCGATAAAACCCAAATTGTAGCATGCAGATATTTAACCTCACTTCAGCAAACTTTGCTTTTGTTTCTTCTTATTTAACTGATCTTTTGTTGATATTAATCTTAGCAGTCCCCAAAAAAATCAAATTGTTATAGATATTTGAACTTCACTACATCGCACTCTACTTCAAAACCATTCCGCTTGCAATAAACATAATATTTAGCCCTTATTTCATTTCTTGGCTTTAATATTATATTAATAGTCTGTACACAAATAATTTAAAAAAGAAAGTAATTCCAGCTAGTTGAAGCTGACAAAATAACAATAAAAATGCACATTTTTCAATATTAAAATTATATTAAATAATATATTTTAGCCGCATCTTATGAGAACCATAGATTGACTTGCCTCTGGGCTTGCCACAACCAATGGACTGTAGATATCAATTGTAGCGCAGCGGCGCATTCCGGGCGCATATCAGCAACAGCATCATTTGCCATGTCTGCGACTTATCGCCCTAAGAAATGTGCAGCAAAATAGCAAAATAGATTTCAAAGCCAGGCAACAGCAAACAAAACAAACAAATAAGAAAAAGTGCAACAAAACACTGTAGTAAAGGAGAACGATTGGAGCTTATGTGGCGGATAATACAGGGGGATTTCATTATTTCGGCACTTACGAGCGAATAAGCACTAAGCAATTTGAACGACGGGGCAGCAAAGCATAGAAAATCCTTTGGGGTAATGACAACGACAGCAGTTATAGACTTTAAACCTAAATATAACGGCTGCAACTAACCGCTAAGAAGCTCCAGCAGCAGCACCAGCAGCTGAAGCAGCAACTGAGGCAGCTGAAGCAGCGCCAAGTTCGAACAACGAGTAAATGAGCTGTCAAAGTTTTTTAATGCAGCGACGATGCTGGCGCTGCGGCTGCCAACGACGGCGGCGGCGGAGACGCCACCAAATGGCAACGGGGCACGAGCTAGACAAGTAAATCTTATTGTGCAGAAAATGGCAAATTTCCCCAGACGGCCAACAGCAGCCAGCAGTCAGCAGCTAGCAGCCCACAGCCAGAGGAAGCAGCCAACAAGCACCCGCTTAAATGCGGGTGGTTTTAAACGGGGGTGCTGGTGGGTGGTAGTGTGACTGCAATAGCAGCGGGCACTTTGAAGTATTTTTCCGAATCGAGCAGACATTTGATTGAGAATGTATTGTATAATTTCCCGAGCGTATTTAGTGTCAGCATCGAGACGCCGAAAAGCGCAATATCAAACAATCAACACCAACAACAAAGCAATTCACAGGCGACAAGCAAACGAAGCTACGATATTAAAGTGCAACTAAGATTTTGAAAAATTCTAGAATATACATAACTATCTATATATACTATAAAACATATATAATAATAGTAGGTGGTAGTACTTGTAGTTTGTATTCCACATCAATTCATATATTTCTTACTTATTCTTTTTATAACAAAACTGTATCCTGATAATTTGTAAGCGTCAAAAGGCTAAAAAATGGCTAAATATACCAGGCGAACAGAGATCAGCAGAAGGTAGCTAAATAGTATAACAGTTGTTGATTAATATAACAGCCAATCGACTGGTATACAACTATGTAAATAACAGAAGTCTGTTATTAACATAACGTTAACAGTGTGATAACATTATGATAACAGAGGATTAACAGTGTGTTAACAGTAGATTGAGAGTGTGTTAACAGTATGTTAACATGTTAACATGGGGTTAACAGCGTGTTAACATAGAGTTAACAGCTTTAACAGAATGTTACCAACATGATGTTCCCAAGTACTGAATTTTCTTCACCCTGCTACTTTAACAGTAGTTTGATAAAAAACAGACTGTAAATTACTGTTTTTCTTAATTTTGCATATGTATTTAACTTGTGTGCAACTAAATTTTTAATAGTTTAAGCTAGTTGAACATATTTTTTACATAAAACACATAATGTTATATTGTATATAGCTACGAAATGGAAAAATATGAGGTTATTGTTGTTATTAAACCAGAAAATTAACTCCTAAAATTACTTCCATCATATTCTTTCATCACTCCATCTTTCGTAGTATGTTATTATGAAAATTAATGCGATCACGAGACATACAAAATAAGTAAGTTGAAATTAAAGCATATGCCACTAAATCAACCAAGTTTAAACCTGATTTAAGATTCAAGCACCGCTTGTTCTTGTAAACCTGATGCTTTGCTGTCTGAAAAGTGAATTTGGGGAAATCATATTCGTTTTTTCGATTATTAAAAAAATATGTGCACAAGAACTTTCGTCACATACTTTACTACCTTAGCTGGGACAAATTAAAAGCAAATTAAAAAGGTTCTAGTCTCGATACATCTGCACATATTCGAAATATGTACACATACTGACGGCTGTGATTTTAAAATGGTTAATAAGGTAATATCCTTTCTGTTTTAATTTTTATTATTGCCAATTATAATTGAGCGCACTAGAAAAGTTTAATATCTTAATTTTAACTTTTATAATTGCGTATACATAAATAAGTAGGATTTCTGATGTTGCCTATGATTAAGTTATGACAATTTTTCATATATTTTATATTCACAAAATCTGTCTTTATATACACAATAGTAAAAACAAAAAGGAAGCAGATTGACCAGCCAGCTATTAGAATTTTATTTGAACATATATAATATATATGCTGATAAAACGCCAGCGTTGCCCGGCGAAATATTTAGATTAAAATGCATTATGTTGAATTTGACTACTTTCGTCAACCGTAATAAATACAGAAAAATATAATTCCTTCCCGTGGGGGTAGGAAACTATATAGTTGAGAACGTGACTAATGTTTCTTGTGTAGCGGTATGAAAATGTCTTTGAAGCCGATCTAACTAAACAAATAATTCCTCTCATTTGTCCTTGACTTCCATTTCCCGCCCGTGGTGACGCGGAGTAGATTTTCCAAAATAATTTGGCATTTGAAAACCAATTCACAATTGGGCTATGCGATGATTGGCAATCAGTCAGTCAGTCAGTCAGTACGTCAGTCAGTCAGTCAGTCAGCACGAACTCTTTTATATATATAGATATGCTAGAACTAAATATGTAAGTTGATTATCTTTCTAGTTTGGCCAATAATATTTTTGAATATCAGCTTGTAGAATAATTGTGCTGTGAGAAATACAGCGGCATTATTATTAAATGAGCATATGTATAAGGATAAATTACAACAAGTGAAGCGCGTCTATCATTTCACATGCCATTGTTTTGTTAGCAGAAACAATAAACACAATTAACACACATGAGCACACTCACACACATATAAATAACCACACATGTGTAATACATGCATTAGATACAAATAGCTCAATTACTTAAAGCCTGCCCTAAACGAATAACCCAATTGATGCAGAATTTGAATTAATGATGCAGAATCAACCATAGATGACTAGTTGGTGTTGATTTGCCTTTTAGGGATATATCAAATATAAGTTTTATGCCCTATACTTTACTAATTAATTTTGAAATCATTAGATTTATTCCTTTAACTTAAGAGTGGAAGTGAATGAAGTTTAAGCCTGTTGCCGCACAAACGCGCTATTTGAAGAGTGAGAGTCTTCAAGGAAATGAGAGATGTATTTCTATTTATGACAAGTTTCAGAGCAAGAGCTTATTTAAACACACACTATACTATTTATTTACATTTGATTAACTTTTATTCATGTGATTTTACATTGCTCTGCTATTTAAATTTTGAAACATTCATTCAAATCAAAAATAGCTTATTTGTGTCAATTTTAAGCATTTGAGACATATTTTTATATTACTCAATACTAATTTTAGCAAAACCGGAAATGCTTGTTCCAGATATTGCGAAACTTAAGAAATCCCTTACATATATATAACTTATGTTTATAATCAATTATTGTTAAGTGTCTCATATATAACCAATAAGCTTTTAGTCGATCCTTAATAACCTTAGCCAGCCTTTAAATTTAAAAACTCAATTTTAACAGCATGCTCGTAATTTTTGTCGCCTGATTTACAGCCCACCCCCTCCCAGCGAGCAATGACCTCCACTTGCTGATTTTTAAATTCAAAAAGCACATTCATCACTTTGAGCACGAAGCTGGCTGCGCTTTTACAGACCGCCCGGCCCGGCCCGGCCAGGACGCCTCTCTCCTCACTCCTACCCCCGTCCGTCTGCGCGTTCGCTGCCTGCCATGTCACTTAATCAATTTCGCGTTAATCAGCCCAACGTCGCCGATGGCATCTTAAAGTAAACACGCAACATGAAAACGAGAAAATGCTGCCCTTATCTCAGACGCCATCTTTGAGATGCGTTTCCGTCACGCTGTTCTCCACACTCGCTCGCTCGCTTATTGCTATAATTTTTATGTCAAAATATAAATTAAATTTTTGCTTCACACGCGATTGTCGTTTTGATGTCACACACACACACACACACACACACACACACACACACACACATTCAACGTCAAGATGTGGATAACTGGGAAGTGGAAGCCTTTAGACTGCCAGGGAGTCACACAGTCACGTCTCAAATGCCAGGCGAGCTGACACAGTTTGTTACTTTTCAGCAAACGGTTCCGACGACGCCTGCAGCCGACGTTGACGATGTCGGCGGGTCCAAAAAGGTTGCCACACAGAAATTCACCCTTCAAAACTTGCCAGCCAGCTGAAGAAGGTGCCTCGGATGAGCTGCCATCATCATCGTCGTCGCCATTGCCATCACCATCGTCGCGCACCTTGCGGTCTGCCATTTTGAGCAAGAAGTTCATTACTCATAAATGCTGCACATGGCAGCGCCACCGACAACCGCCAGCGATTCCCATTAAAACAACAAGAACAAGTAAGAATGATACAGTCGACAGGGCTCGACTAAGAGTTACCCTGTTCACTTTACGGAACTAAAGTTGTACTCACATTAGACATGAGCAATATCGTTGTACCCGTGAAAATATAGAGCTTTAATTACAATATAGGACTTCAGACTATAGCTTTTTCTGCCTAAGCATATAAATCCTTGATTGAAATACAAGCAATTAAGGATGTCATAAAACATGGCTTGTAATACCTAAAATGTGTAAATTGAATTTAAAAATTGAGAAATAGGATGATTTTTGTGTAGAACGTAGTCACATTCACTGATATTTGAAGGTATCAGTCACAGTAACAATATAGCTCATCTCTAGTACACACTTACGTATATTTATTTAAATATAAACACACGCTTTAGGCAGTGCACTGCTTGCACTTCAAGCAGTTCAGCAGCAGTAACGCTACTAATACACTTTAACTAGACATTACTTCTAGCACAAATCTGACATTCGCATCATTACAACCAGTTAAATAAATAATTTTTACAAAAAATAAATAAATAAATAAATTAGGGATTTAAAAATGGCCCAAAAATTGGTTCTTATCTAAAATCTTAAGCAAACTTGAACAAAAATCGAAATAGATCGTATAGATCGTTACTGAAGATCACCTCACTGTTTTTTCTGATCCTAGAGTCGTATATCTAGCCTTTACATCTTTCTGAACAACTTTATTATAATATAATTAATCTTTTCGAACCAGATCAAAAATATACATTCTTTATAGGATCAAAAATGTCGTCTTTCTTCGCTACATATTCTTCCGCAGCGCTCTTATATCCTTCGGTACTCTTTTAATGGGTACAGGGTATAACAGGCTAGAGTGGGAGACGGGGGGCGATTTCAGTTTCGCCCTCGTTATAAGTAAAGAAATCTGCAGTGCGCTTTAAGTGTTATCGGCGACACGCACACCCAAAGCCATACACCATGTGCCACGCCCACAAAATGTGAGAACGTGAAGGACATTTTCATTTTATGACAACGTTTGGCTCCAAATTTTTCGTAACCACCGAATGCTTCTACGTGTTTGCGGCTGAGTTCAAAGATTTATCAGCAATGACTTCGACGAGGCTGTCGTCGGTTCAGCTTGTCCCCTCTCACATACTCCGCCGCCGCCCCTTCTTGTTTGTGTGTGTGTCTCTGTGTGTGTGGTTATTTGAACAGATTTAATACCCATACACACACTTCAAACGTGTCTCTGTGCATGTGTGTGTGTGTGTGGAACTTTAAGTGCTGCCCATAAAAAGGTGACTTCTAATCCGGTGAGCAGCAGCACAAGCAAAAAAGAAATAACACCACACACACACACACACACACACACACTGACATACACCTGCACCTACACCTATACAAACTGAAGTTCAAAAGAATTTCCCAACAGTATCCAGAACCTGGAGCCTTTCGGTATGCAAAGTTAAAAGTTGGGAAGCCACTCGCTCCGCTTCGCTTGGCAGCCCATCATCAAAATGGCATCAAAAAGTGGCAAAAGTGGAATTGCCTATTTGTGTTGCGTATGTGATATTGATACATGCACCGGGAATACGACTATATTAGTGCAGGCGCCGTTGTGGCAACTGCAACCAGCCAGTCCAAATAACTTGCAACAAACAAACAAACTCACAAACTAACAAATAGTTAAATATAAAACTGAGTTATATGAAACTCAATAAGCATCAAGGGAAGCCACTTCTTATGCCTGACAAGTTACTAACATATAATGAGAATTACTTATAGTAAGAAACTGGAAACTTTTCGTAATATTGCACAGTAAGAAACACTTATTATTTATTTGTTTGATATTTCCTAGTGCTACTAGCCTATTATTATTGTTAGGCTGTTAGTTGCAGTCGGATATATATTTAAAGTATTTTTGTAGTCCCAAAAATCGTTTAGTATATTCGTGTGAAACACATCATGACCACTGCCAATTCAAATTTGTGATCGAACCTACTCTAAATTCCTATTTTCCTATTTTTCATATATTTCTTAAAAATATAATGATCAAAATCTTCTGAGATTGTGCATAAATATATTAAAATAGAATATAAATATAACTGATGGATAGCAAGAAAAATCACACATGCGGAAATTTTATAAAAGAAAGACGAGTTTTTCTTATGAATTATCCTTTGGTATTCCTCAATAAAACCGGCTGAAGTTATCGTAAAGGTTGGAAGAGTGAGAGGAGCATATTACATTGATTTTCATGGAAAGTTCACATTCCTAAATTTAAAATTTAAAAAATTTCTAAGCGAATACTATTATTAATTCATGTACCATATTAAATAATACTTTAATGCCATCGATTAAAAGGAGAAACCATGATCAATAGGATATTTCGTACCCTGAAACCTAGGAATATCACTTCGCAATTTTAGCTTGTTTAAAAATAAAGTTTTACAACTACTATTACTACTACTACTACTACTACTTCTACTCGCAATTGACTTTAGAAAAAAATAGAGAAAATTAGGCTTGTTCCCATTTCCGATTGCTATTCCATTCCATATCAGGAAAAACCAATTCTAAATCTAATCAGAAATGGAAACCATCCTGCATAACTTTTATACTCATAAATTCTTTGAAATATCCATGACCAAAAAGTTATTTGCGTCAAATGCTCAACAACTTGAATGTCTTTTCTGGCAACTGAAATCTTTAATTTCACAAAATGCTCACAAATAATTATAAAATTCAATTTATAGGCTGCATTAAGCTGGCATTTTGCATGAGAGCCGCAAGGATAAATCCAATTCACATACACAACCAAATCCCATTCATCGCTAGTACTTGTAGGCGAACAATCAGTTTTATATTGAGGACTGCTGGGATGGTGGGATGCTACTCAATAGCATCGATAGCCTCTCAATGTTTGCCCAACTGTCGGCAATTTAACTTGACTCCGTCTGGCATTGCGGGTATTGTGCCAATTGCGAGTTGGTCAAGTTGTACTCATAGCAATCGCAATCATTTCATTTCCCTTTTTAATATACGCTGCACAAGCACATTATAGAACGGGCCAAAATCGAACCGGAGCAGGAGCAGGAGCCGGAGCCGGAGCCGGAGCCCGAGCCAGAGCCAGAACCAGAACCAAAGCTAACCAAACCACGTGCTAGACGTTGATGATGCCCTCTGTTGAGTACCAGGGCCCAACTCGGCCGTGTTCATGGCATTCCCTGTGCAGTTTTTGGTTGAATGTTTGTATAAGTAGTCATTGGAGGCGTCCTGCTTTTGCTAACTCGTATGCGAGTTTTGCTTCCGTTTCCGTTTACAGTGTTTGCAATTTTGCCTTTAGTATTAATGGGCTTAAATTGTATTGATGTGTAAACGCTGCTCAACATACCAAAAACCTCTGCTCGCCCAACTCGATTGGAAAGTCTACGAAAATTTTCACGCCGCACACGCGCGCCCCTGAGCTAATTTTGCATGCAGCTCAGCGTTCAGTCTATCTGCCCCCTCCGCTGTCCTCTGCCCTCTGCCCTCTGCCCTCTGCCTACTTGCCACCACCTTCTCCATTCTGATGTCCATCTGTCCGCTTTTTATTGAGCCTGTATAACAGCTACAGCAACAATAATAAAGGAAACTGTAGGAACATTGCTTACAGCCCGCGGGAGGTAAAAACGTTTGCACTCACATTGATTGCCTGGCATAGTTTTATTTATGTTGTTGGTCAGTTTCAGTACACCACAACAGTTCTTTTTTTATTAGTATTTGTAGGCCACAAAGTGCATATTAAGCTGCAGAAGAACCATGAGTTTCAAAGGGTCAGCAATGGGTTAAGGGAGCAGTCAGGAGAGCTTGACTGCAAGCCGGGTTAATAACCGAATGAGCTCGTGACGAGCCGACTGCCAAATGAACTAAGTTGTAAAACTCCGCCCTAAGCTAAACGAATCTACTTAAAAGCTATCAAATAATTTATCAGCTGCCCGATCATATATTCCTTGCGATTTCTAATTTCTATATTAAGGCTGGAAAAAGATCAATGGTACTGTCGATATTTCGAATTACTGATTATAATGGATGCATCCCAGGTCTCCAGGACTCCAGAAAAGTCGTTAGGCCTTACAAAACGGTTTTTTTGTTGTTTTTGACACAAAACTTGTATATTTTATATAAACAAGCTTTCCGCTTCCTTAAGTAATAACTTAATCTAGTTTTACATATGAAAAATGCTATGAAACAAAGACAAGATCTGAGGATCGCACCCAATGAGATATTCGACTTTAAATTTAGCTCCACGTCGAGTTTAGCATAGCAGTTAGATTTTAACCATTCTTTATCGATACATTAAGAAAGCCCACTTTCTTAGTCACAAAATTTAACAGTTTCCAAACAATTTTCATGCTTACGAAAAGCCTCAGGACAGTTTGTAAGTTGGCAGGGCTGATGGAATAAGTGGACAGTCCAATCAATACGCAGCTAATTGTCAGTGTTTATTGTATACGATAAGTTCCGACTAATGTTTAAGGCGACAAGTATAGACAATGACAATAAGATGATTGAACACAAGTAAGAGTGAAAAAGTAACGTATCCGTGAAGATGAGAGCCCCTCTCATATAAAGCAGCTTAGAAGGCTTACAATCTTGCCGCACTTACCAACACTGGCTGCTGCTGCACTTTGCTGATAAACAACAACAACAAATTAGAGACTACCATCCACAAAAATACAAGGGCAAAAATAACAACAACAAATGCTGGCTATAAATAACAGCTCCCAGCTGATAACCAACTGCGAACAAAATGAAGTCAACGTCTCGGGCAGTAAATAATTTTTGAAGTTGCTTGCCATTGTACCGCCCCCAAGCCGTCCCCCTTTGCACCTTCCGAGGACCACCCTTGGAAATGTAATTTTCCTCGACATTTTCCGGTTGGCAATCATATCGCGCCAACGCCAGACAACAACAATGTGGAGGAAAAACTGACCGGAGACGAAACTCTTGGGGACACTGGGAAACGCCGACTTCAAGTGTGAAATGCGTTTGTGTTTGATTTAAAGCAGCATCAGCAACGATGACGACGACGATGGCCAGTTGAGGGCTCCAGTTGAGGTCATTATGGGGCAGCACTTATTCTTCCCTGTTTACTGGATGCTGCTGTCGATGCTGTTATGAAATCAGCTTAACGAGATTGGAAATCAGAGTGAGAGAAACGGCGAGTTCGGTACAAAATCCACTTTAGGGGTTGCAACGCTTATAAGAAGGCAGCCAGAGCCATCCACTCCATTAATGTGCGGCAAGTTCGACTGGTCAAACCAATTTGCGGGCATCAAATTAAATCCACATCAAATGGGCCTCTCACACCCCACGCGGTCTAAGTACACTCCACATATTTTGTTATACGAGTATGTCAAAAATTAAGCCACTAAAACTTTCCGCAGTGTTGCATTTTTTAACATAAATCGAAGGCGTCAGCAACAGCAAGGAAAGTTTTACCAACTTTGCGAAGGTCTTTGGAAATGATATAGGGGAAGCTTTGGTTGTTTTGGGTTCTTTCCGCACAATGGACAAGTAAATCGAGCGCAATGTAACTTTGAGACCGTAGCAAATATTATTACAGTACACAAAAGTAGTTCATAAATTTAAGAATTGTCAAGCAGAACGTATACCATATAGAGTTTATTACAATGACAATTTTACAATGGAAATAATAATATCAGAGAAGTTCAAAGGCGACTAAGAGATCCATTTATAAAGACTATTGGTTAATATCGTACTGCAATGCGTAAGAGAAGCAACAGATTTCAGCGAAGATCCCTTTCTGTTGGAAATGTGGAAAAAGTTGAAGTGATAGATGGCGATAGATCTCTTCAGCAGTTGTGAAAATGAATGAAAGTAAGGCCACATTTAACGTTAACATAAGAAAGGAATCTTAAATAATACCAAATCAGTTATCGTATATACTAAAGCCACATTTCATCTATAAGCTTTTAACAGATTATCCCCCCTGCAGAGCACGCTCCTGCACCCTTTCAACAGCTGATGCATGCGTTATGCATGCAATCACATCTTTTTACCGGCATGCACTTTGCACGCCTCATACACATGTACATATATCGATATATGTACATTATCGATATATGTATGTATGCATATATATATATATATGTATATATGCATGTATATTGCATGTGATACATGGCGTTTCCATTGTTTCCATCAACGCCGCTGCTGCTGATGCTGCCGATGCACGCCAATAATTGATGATGAACAAATAAGATGATTTCTTTTGGTTTGGGCGGTCGTTTGAGCCAGGGCATGGGAATGGCAGTCGTCGACGTATCGAAGTATCGACGTGTGTCGACTGTTTGGTAATGCAATTCCATTCAGGCATGCGAGACAGCCAATCTACCCATCTCACATACACACGGTCATCAGTATGCAGGAGATGAAAGCCGCCTTGTGCTCGTCCTCGTCCCAGGCCAACAAACAAAAGTTATGTCTTTTTGCCATTACGTTCGGTAGGCTTTTCGAAAATTTTTGGCAGACACACATATAACGCATCAGGATTGCGGGATATTGTTACGCTTGTTGCTGAAGTTACCTTCAGAAGGGAATCAACACTATGTGAAGGGCTTTGTCGAGTTAAGAAATATCTTCAGAACAAGCTTTGTCGTACTCAGACTTGGGAATCCAATTCTTATCTATGACTACCTTTCATTTAAATTGAAGATTTCTGATCTGATCGTAGACTATATTTATTGAGAATGAATATAATAAGTGGTCATCTATACATTAATCATACGCGTTTGCATGGGGAAAGGGTTTTCTCACCCTTAAGTTGAGGAATGTATGGAAAAATCACCGGCAATGAAGAAAGTATGTGATAGTTCGAAAACAGACAACAAAGACTGAGTCACAGTGTATGTGTGTAATGAAGAAGCATTACAACCTTCTTTATCGGTAGATGACTAGCGATTGGCTGCGTGCTTAGGAAGCTGAGTACGTGTGGAAAGTGAATCCGGAATCCTTTTGAACCAATAAGGAGTTAAGAGCAATATTCCTGGCATGCGGGCTTAAGTGAAAAGACAAACTATCTCTGAGTTTGATGGCCAATTTGGATTAATTTAAACATCGGGCATAATAATACAGTTCCTGCCCAGAGGAGCATTTCCAACCATGCATATACGGCATTAAGCTTTTGTTGTAAAGAGGCTAAATAAGACTGATTCTCACGACATTATATTGATACTCCGAATGTTCAGAAATGGATTATCATCATTTTAACTACCAGAAATATGATAGAAATCCTCAAAGTAAAAGGAAGGACGAAGCAACCCTTTAAGTTTCCATTTGTGTTGAGACTTGAGTGTGAGTGTTACTCCGTCTATCATATTTACTTATAGATTAAATCATATACTAAGTATCAAAGAGTGTCTAAGCTTCGTTGACCTCTAAAATGTTTTTACTTTCTTGTTATTGTTTTCACTGATTGCATCAAAGTGGCTGCCTCGTCTTTTGTTCAATGTATCATTCTCTTTTAGTCGGTTAATTGACGTTTTCATTTTTGGTGTTTTTTTAAGTGGAAAAGCTGCCACGTCCACCTCTCGTTGAGCGCTGCTCTTCGCATCATTAGCGCCATCATTTTAAAATATTATTAATTCTTAATGGTCGTGTGTGCATAAAAAATTTATAGCAGGAGGCGAGCCAAATGAATTTCCTGTACAGGAGGACCAGGACGCAGCGAGTCTCAACACGTGAAAGAAAGCAGCAACGGAAAACGGAAAATTTACAGAGTGCAACTAAAAAAGCAGTTAAAAAAGAAATAAAATAATAATAAAAAAGTATCCCAGACGGCGTTCGTCAACGTCAAACAGCGATCGATAAAATGCTTGCATGTGAATTATTTTAATGAGTTCCGTTTCGTTGGAAAAGAAAAATATGAACGATAAACTAAATACATCCAGATAAAAAAATTTAAAAAAAAGGAGCTCCTCGCTCACACAATGGCAAATGGCAAGTAAGAAAAAAAACACAAAAAACAAAGCTCTGCCATTTTGTAATGCAACTAAGTTGGGTGAGTCATGAAGCTAAAGGTTAAAGGGAAAGCTGCCAAGCCAACCACAGCGAACCATGGAGGACTCAGGCAGCCAGTTGGCAGCGTTTTCAAATTAATATTATGAAGTCGAGTACAAATCTCAGACAGAGCGAGATAAAAAGAGAGTCAAATAAGTCTGGGAATTAGGTATTAGCAAAAATGATGATGCATTTGTAATAGCCTCAAAGTCTGACAAAAAGCAAGCTACAAATTTCTGGAATAATTTCAAAGCCATTTCAGAGAAACACGAATCTTTTAAGATTCTTTGCTAAGAAAAGACTAAATATAAACCAATTTTACTAAATATTTCATTTGAATTCCAATAAATTTTTGATAACGCATTCAAATTTATTCGTCAAACAAGACGAGTCCATAATCATAGTACCCGATGCCTAACGAATCGACTCTATTTTGCTTAACTTGCGGTTCCAATCGTGCAACAACTGCAACTTCATTGCCACAGCAAACCGGCCAAAGTGCAAACCATAGCGTGCTCACCTTTTCAGACACCAGCCACCAAACGTATTCAGCAATATCACATTGCAGCCTGGCAACCAGTTATTTGTATACTCTGTTCCTCAACGGAAGAAAAGTATATTGAGTTTGTGTAATGCCCGTCTGTCGTCACTATAAATGCTACTTCATCAATTATCCTTAATTATATTTACATGCAAAGCCTAAACACATAACACTTATTAAGCTTCAATCGTCTAAATTTTAAAGAGCACTGCAGATGATGTCCTTAAAGGATTTATTGATAATTTTTACGGTACTACACGCTTAAGATTATCAATTAGGTACTTTTTACGTATACAAGATATAATTTGATAGAACAAAACGTAGAATTAATTGTTTAAGTACAGATATTGATTGTTAATCTCTCTAACAATTTTCTTGAGGCCTGTTCACACTATCTAATATTTGCGTGTAATATATTCTGTCAAATTTCTTGCGCTGCTCTGAAAATATTTCTTGGAAATATTACTTTGCGTTCAAATTGCGCAACAAATTCGACAAATGCATATTTAGTGTTAGTAGCGTCAAAATCGCTTCATTTACATCACTGTAAAGTTCATAAGGAAACATTTTACGACACTAGTCAAATATCACATTAATTGTGACATAAAATAGAAACGGAATTATTAAATAAAATTAAAATATTATTACAATTTTAAATTGTTAAAATAAATTAATATTAAATTATTACATTTTTAAAATAAATTAATATTAAAATATAGTGTAATTTAAAAAAAAATTGAAATTAAAATAAAACACCAACTTCAGAAAACTTCAGTAGCGCAAGATTGCACGTGAATATTAGATAGTGTGAATCGGTCATTCCAAATATATATTTTTACTTTCACCATATTTACTATAGAACACAAAAATGTCAAAGTCGTAGCTGACCCCCGATAATCAGTGAAAAGCTAGATCTAGATTTAATATAGGAACTGGTGAACTCTGATTCCTTAGCTGGGACATAAGTTTATTGAAAATAGAGAAATTTGTGCACTGGAAACAGAGTATGTTGCAGGCGGGGTCCTTCGACTGCAACGTTCCTATTTGTTTGTATTCGCTCGTT
The DNA here is from genome assembly GCA_035043065.1 of Hirtodrosophila confusa. Taxonomy (NCBI): domain Eukaryota; kingdom Metazoa; phylum Arthropoda; class Insecta; order Diptera; family Drosophilidae; genus Hirtodrosophila; species Hirtodrosophila confusa. The sequence goes on from JAWNNI010000039.1 coordinate 1,503,801, forward strand.
GTGCTGGCCGCGGGACCAACAAAACACAACGATTCAACGGAGGAATATGAAGCGAGCTATAGCCGTGACTATATCTATATCTATAGAGAGCTATAGCAATCTCAATTTCTTGCTGGCTGCAATGCTTTGCTTTATGTTGCCCCGACATCGTTCGGTTTCCTTTATTCCTTTTTTGCACACTTTTAGCGTCTCAATCAGATAGCGCAAATAGGGAGAAAGAAAAACGTTCAACGGAGGGGGCAGAGAGAACAACAAAAGTTGTCAATTGACGCCAAAAGTTGACGCCAGAATGAAATAGAAAAAAAGAAGGTGCAAAATGCAATAACAGTTAAGTCATTGGCCCCAAATGCTGGCAAACAAGCGAAACGCAAGCTCGCTCGAAGGATTCGAGCACGGCGATTCGGCAATTCCGGGGCCCAGCTAGACGGTTATAAATAACGCTTAATTGCAGCACAATGTTTATAGCCCCTGCCAATTTTGGAGACGTTACGAAGAACGGTGGACCAAGGACGAGCCTGGACTGCTCTAGTCACAGGATTTCTGGTTGGGGGGCCAGCAGGGGGAAGCTGGTACTTTGGGCAGCATTATGAGTAGTTAATTTACAGCAACAAAGTTGTTAACTGCTCCAGCTGCTCTGGCAGCGTCAGTGGCAATTTGAAGCTTCTAGTCTTGGCCGACTTTGTGCAAATTACCCAATTTTAAATTAACAAATTCCATTTCAACATTTTAATTAGGTTTTAAAAATTTCATGCGCCTGCCTTACTTAGCCGACCGACCGACCAACCGAGCGACTTCCTCGAGAGCAGCTTGCGTATTAATATGCGCCATTTCCGTTTCCGATTAGCATAGCGCGCCCCAGCTAGGCAAATGGCGCCCAAAATGGCGGCAGCTGTGCCACCAGGAACAACACACAACAGGAAATGGCGCAAAACTGTCTCTACAGCCAAGTAGCAAAGGGCTCCAAGTACTCTCCTTCTCATTCTCCGTGTATATGGCTATATGCTGTGTTTACTGTAGGCAAATGTATTTCATTTTATTTTAATTTTCATCATCATTGCGCGAAACTAGCACAGACAGTAACAACAGCAACAACGGCCAGCAATGAGCAAACGAAATATTTTCACATTTAAAATCCAAAACGATCAAAAATATCAAGTAAAATCGGTCAATCTAATGAGTATACGAATCGGAAATGCTCTGCTAAAGTGAAAGAAATCAAAACAGACTACAATATGAGCCGGTCAGTGCACAGATTGCTTAAAATGAAATAATCAGGCCTGTTCTGAATTCCACACTCGAATCAGCTCCACAGAAATATGTAAAGCATGCTTTTGGGCACGTCTAATAAATAAGTTAATATACAAGAATGCAAGGTTTTTAATTATATTCTGCTCTAAAAAGTATGCTACACGTTATTCTGTGAAATTGATTCTGAATGGAATTCGAACAGGTCCTTATATTATAGTTGTTAAAATTCACTTTATCATAGAAATTCAAATATATATTGTAGAAGCCATAAATACAGAGATACTTTTCAACAAACTTCATATAAAATTAATAAGAAAGAGTAGCCAAAAAATAATTGTCAGTCTGCTTTAGTTTATCAATCTCATATATTATAAGAAATATCAGATCTTTGCAAAAAGATATGTAAATATGTTTTTTTTAGAAATTACCAAATGAAACATTTCCATATAATACGTAGAGTTCATATTTTCTCCTCATTTCTCATAACATTTAAGAACAGAGTTAAGTTGGCTGTGTCTCAGCATTACAGGAAATTAAGTACAGTTTATAATCAACTTTTGTGTTTTGCACTTATGATATGCTGTTTATTCAACCTCGTTTACCAAATTAATTTTGCATTTATGTTTATATAATACAAAAACTGACAAGTTCTATCAAGCAAAAAATTGCATGGACAATTTAATGCAATACAATTACCAATCAGCAGAAAAAAATGCTAAACTGACACAAATCAAAGAAAAAATAACTAAATAGCTAAAAACATGAAACAATTGAATTTGTTTTGTTCATTTAATTGCAATTATGAGTGAATTGAGTATATTTTTGTAATTACCCATAGATTTGTTGTATGTTTTGTTAAAGCTATTATAGGTCAAGTTTTTTGATATGTACTCAGTTGATTTACATAAAATTTTCTAAATTTGCCACATAGCTAATATACTTGGCTGAGTCATTTCATTGGTTGAAGTGTATTATAAAGCTTGTGAGCGCTTCTCGCGTTTCGCTTGTGCAAAAGCTGCAGTTAATTTGGTGCTTCAAATTTTAATGCCAGGCCAGGGCAATGGGCAACAACAGCAACAGCAACAACAACAATAACAACAGCATTGAGAAGGACCACGTTCAGCAAATGGTTGCCAGGACGGCTCTGGGCGCCGTTTTATAGTCAGACGCAAGCCAAGCGCCAAGCGATGTCGTCCAACGTCTAAGCTGCTCCTGCTCCTGCTCCTGATTTTGTTGTTATTGTTGTTATTGTTATCCTTGTTGTTGTAATCGTACAAAGACTCTTTTGCATAAAATTCTCACATTACGCATACGCCGCATTGTATTTACAGTTACTGAGCATTTTATTTCCGTCCAACGTTTGCGGCCTTTTACTCTACTCCAGTTTTGCTCAGCTTTTACTTTGCTTTGCTGTTTTTGTGTTTGTGTTTGTTTTTATAGATTTTATGGCGTTGCTGCTTCTGTTGCTGCTGTTATTATTTAAAGCAACAAATATTTTCAACTTAATTAAACTTAAAACAGCCCTCGGATTCAAGATTCGAACATCTGCTGTTTTCGCTCCTTAACTGCAATGCCATATAATTTTTGTGCATAAAACTCACGTTTAATGCCACAAAGTGTGCAACGCTTTTTATGACCCCAACGCACCCACACCACACCCCCGCCACTGTCCCACTCCCACACACCACCAAGTTCTATACAAGCACAAATACAAATACATCACAAAGGTTTGCAGGGACCTCGGTGCTCAATTTATGTCCCTGGGCAACAAAAATTTATTGTCAACTGATAAGCAGGCCGTGCCAAAGTAGCCCAACGGCGAAAATGTCTAAAAAAAGTTTAGAAAGAGAAATATAATCGACATACACAAGTGTCGATACACTTTCGGGAATGTTTTATCAAATTTATTGAATGAATAAAGTTACATATTATAATATTTTACAATGATAACATTGCAACCAAAATTAGGAAAGTGCTAAGCTTAAATCAATGGAAAAAACTATTATAATGTTTTTTTTTGGTTTTTTGTTATATTTTCAAAATATTTATTAGGAATGACGTTTTACTGGCCTCATTTTTTTATAGGGTAAAAATAAATATAATTTGTAGTAAATAAAAACTATTTTCATAACAAAGAAGAAAAATTTTGCTTCAAAAATTTAATGAAATAAAATTAAAATTTTGATTTCAGCAATGCACTTTTCTTTTTGAAGCTTTGAAGTATAAAAAAACCTTACTTTTGCTGAACTTATATTCATTTTTTAAGGATCGCAAAACTATCCATTAAATATTTATAATATAATATAATAATTTCTGAGGAATTGCTTTGAAAGTGTAATTCAGAACAGGTCTGAATAACATCCTAAAAAAGACCATCGATTTTTTAGTACTTTAAAATCGAAATCTCTTTTGATACTGATCAAGGTTATATATACTTTAGATGTCTGAGATGTCTCCTACCTGGTACATACATTTGCACAGATTTAGTACTCCCTTTTTACCCATGGGTACAGGGAGTAAAAATTGGACACTTTGATTGTTCACCAGAAAACATGAAACCTATCGACATTTTGTGATAATTGCTGGTGAACATGGCCAATAAGTTGACAACCTCAGCTAGTACGCAGAAATGTCATCTTCTTTGGAAATACTTTAAATATTATAATATAATTTTGCTTTTAAAAGTTAAGTCAACAACAATACCTAAATTTATTTGCTAATTTATTTATTATACTACAAAATTAATCATTTTACCCGTAGTCAAACCCGTTGTATATCTAACATCCTGCTTTACCCTCTTTCAAGCACAGTGACCAACCTATAATACCCTAATGGTTAGAGTTAGATGAAAACTGGAACTCGGCTGGTTCGTCAGTTTATTGATTTTGCTCTGGCACATAAATTTTGAACGGCCAAGGAAAACTTTCGTTTGGGCTCTCAATTTTTGGGCATTGGGTTTTTATGCAAATGCATAAAAAGTGTCATGATTGCCGTGTTTGTTTACCCAAGCAAGGTTTTGCAACAGGATGCGAACATGTCTGACCCAGGGTTGACCTCTTGAGCAGCATCACAAAATATCTCGACATTGCACGGTGGCACCTTCTGATACTATACGTTGCAAAATCAAAACTGAAACGTTGAAGATATTGTCTGTATTAAAAAGCGCCAGAAGAATTCCTATAGCATGAATATAGGTGTATAATTAAATAAATTTTATATTTAAATGCGTTTGTCAAAAGTTTCATTTCGTTTACATGGAATTATAGTTATTTATTAGACTGGAAAAAATAGTTAAAGGGCAAAATTATTGTTACTATATTGGATTATTTTAATAATTGAGCTGAAGACCTCGACGCTAGCGCTCTTCTCTTATAATTCATTCGAATTTATTATTTTTTTTAAATGTATTACAGTTAATTTGAATAAATAAATAAATAATTTGATTAATGAAATATATATATTTCACAAATAAAACCATAATTTTCATTAAACAAATACTTCTGCAAGTCACCAATGTATTCTCAACATTTTTGACTATTAGGATATTGAATACACAGGCATTCTTGATTTTTGCATAACTTTTTGCAGTGTTGCCCCACAGTATCCTTCGTATCATTTGCTTATGTTGAGAAATTTGGACAAAAGTGCTCCATATTTGAACATATGGCTAGGTTTGCTTTGGTCTGAGTGCGTCTGTGGCCTGATAATTGAAATGAGTCCCCAAGGGCACGTTACCAAACGTCAGCGTCTCCCTCCGTCTCCGTCTCCGTCTCCGTCTCCGTCTCCGTCTCCGTCTCCGTCTCCGTCTCCGTCTCCGTCTCCGTCTCCGTCTCGGTCTCCGTCTCGGTCTCCTTCTCGGTCGTCATCATTGTCATGCGTTCTTGTCGCCTATGTTTAACATTTGCCTGCCTTTATTTATTTCATTTTTGAGCCTGTATATACACATATACACAAATATAGTAGTGTGTGTTAGGATGTTGAACTATTTGGAATGCAAGACATTGCTGAGAAATCATGTTTTCATATGTGGAATGGTAAACTCAAACAGAAATATTTCTCCAAAGAAGTGTCTTGCAAGGTCTTTAACTTGAATGCACAAAAATAAAATGGTAATACAATTTGAAAGTAGTATATAACTTACTTTTAAAGAAAGCTATTATTAGCTAGCATATAAGATAATAGTTATGCTTATCCATAGCGAATTATTAAGGGAACGGTGGTGTTCTATTAAATTGTATGTCCATTTAAATCTCTCTATAAACAACGAACATTTTTTCCAGTTTTAATTAATTCTATTTAATTCTAAGGCATGCTTTACTTCTCTGTTACGTATTTTATGGTGCAGCTCTTTCATTTCCAAATAGAATATTAAGTTATGTTTTTTTATACAAATATCTAAGTATGTATTGAACCGATTTGTTAAAATCATACTACAACTCCAATTAATGATAATTTCCATACAAAATATGTTTATTCATTATTTCTGTAACCAATTTCACTACTGTATTTTATATTTTATAGATTACGACAACGAATATAGATTTATATTATTAGTATGGTAATGAGATAAATTTGTTGCATTTTAAACAAAAACTTCCCCCATCGGTATGGAGATTTTATTTTTACTGTTTTTCTATATTCTTCTTCATTAGTTTTATGCCTAAAACTAACCTTAAATTCTATAAGTTTGAGCTATGCTTGAGCCGCATTGATAATAACTAATTCTTTACTATCTATAATTTATTCACTGTTTTGCCTTCCTAAATAGTAGAATTTTAGAATCTGGCATTCTATATAAAAAATATTGACAAATGAGGTAACGAAAACAATCCCTAATAATTTGCACAGTGTAAAGCCAATTTAAAATATAAATTGTGATTGTTCTACATTTATATATATTTTAAAATGTGCTAAACAACTTAATCCTAAACAAATTAGTAATCTCTTGTCAATAAATATATTTCATTTATTTAGTAGTTTTTATTCACTAATTTCATATATTTTATTTTAATGCAATACCAATTTATATAGAAAATGGAGTCAAAATTCACGAAATTCATATTTCGATTTATGATTCAGCAGGGCGCATCTTATATGATGCATATACACTTAATATACCTAACCCATATATCCAAACATACGAACCATTTTTCATTTCTGTTTCACACATAAAACATCCGCGCAGGCCCCCCCGCTGCCTTGCAAACTACTCCCCGTCCGCCGTCTGGAGGGATGCCTTGTCATCTGGTTTGAAAAATAGATTTTTACGGGCTTAGTTGCGCATCGCCAGCCACGCCGACGAAGACGACGGCGAGCAGGACGAAAAGGACGAGCTGACGGCAATGGCATCGTTGATATTGCAGGCAATGTGACGAGCACGGGAGGGTGTACGGGGTGCGGGCATGGTTACGGTTGCAGGGGACTGCCAAATCCCGCGGGCGTTCCCTTTTGTGTCTCACTCGCGTCATTTAAAAGACATTTGCCTGTCATTTTATGCCGTGTTTGGCACAGTTTTCTACGGCAAAACTTTTCGCTTGCCAACAATGGCGGGGGAAATGGCAAAGGGGGCACGGTAGGGATATGGCCATGGAATGACAGTGTCATTAGTTTGGCATTGGCAACACATTGCCAATAGATTTGCAGCAGGTGCAGCAGCAACAGAATAGCTCGAAAAAAATGAGAGAACAGAATACAAAAAAAAAGCAACTTTCCTAATGATCAATAAGCGTTGAGGGGGGTCGAAAATTAGTTTAGTTTAATTGGTAAATTTGCGATGTGCGAAATGTATGCAAATTATAAAAGCCTCTCAGCTGCAGCCGGCGTTAATTTAGCAAATCGAATTGCACGGCATTAAGCTTTAATTAGGCTCGTGTTCGTGCACAATGCGAATGCGACTAATACTCTCCTGCAAATCCTGGTACAAAAAGTTGCACATAATGCAGAATTTATTATTAACCATTTGTACAATGCGGCTCAAGCATAGCTCGGGCTTCAGATGGGGAGCTCTCTGGGCTTTGGGGCTTTGGTTTGGGCTTTGGGCTTTGAGTTTTGCCTTTGGCTTTCGCAAATGAACGCGAAATGCACGCGGCTAAACTTCAAAAGCGCAACAATGCGCCATTATGACCATGCTGGGGCATCGAAAGGGGTTTAGGGAACTTCGGGCTGGTTGAGGGTACATAATTTGGGGTACGGGTTTTTGCTAGCTTCGTTGCATAACATAAAAGTTTTGTAAAGTAGCATTAACTTGAGGGGCCACGCACACACCGGCGTATACGCAATATTTGAGCGTTGAAAAATATTTAGAAAAGGGAAATAATGGCATACTCTACCCTAGATGTCAAAGTACTTTGTACTAACTGATGAATATTTACATTATGAGTTGAGTTACTTTAAACTACTATAAAAATGCTTAGGTTTTGAAACAAGAATGGGCCGATCAGACCTGTTCTGAATTCCACTTTCGAATCAATTCCACAGAAATATGTAAAGCATGCTTTTGGGTAAGTCCATAAAATAAATAAATATATAAGAGAGCAAGGTTTTTAATTATATTCTGATCTAAAAAGTATGCTACACGTTATTCTGTGGAATTGATTCGGAATGAAATTCAGAACAGGCCCTAATGAATAAATACATAAACCACAGATATTACCATTTAAGTTGAGACGAAAGAGGTTTCCCAATTCAAAATGAGGCACATTTTGATGAACTGCTACATATACACTAAAGAAACTATTTCAATTACAAAACACTTCAACAATTACCATTAAAAAATGAGCAGGCCCAACTTGCTTTTAGAGCATTCTTATAAATTTCGAGTGAAGTTCACAGAAACTAGTTGTTGCATAATAAAATTTCTTTGAGTGCGTTTTGCAATGTAGCTCACATTTTATATTTATATTATGTGCCGTTGATATCCACACTCACAGTCTCACACACACACACACACACACGCACACGCACTCCATTTATAAGTTTTCACTTACGCAACTTTTGCCATATAATAGCATACTTTCGGGGGATTTCTAGCGTTTGTATGCATAAATTGTTTATAAATACTTATGTACTTTGCTCGCTCACAAATTGCACATAACGTGACCTACAAATATTATAATTCCCAGTTTTAATGCATTTGGTTTTAAATTAATACTTTAAATTCTAAATTTCAAGGGAATGGTTTTTATTTCTGGTTCTATCAAATTTGTTTAAAAGGATTAGAAAAAAGCTGGGCAATTAAATGCCACAGGCAGTCAACTGCCACCCTATCAAATGTACTCTCGACCAGATTATACTGATACAATACAGATAAATTATTAAATTATCTAAAAAAATGTTCACAATTTCTGAATTTGCATGGTTTGTATTTAATCCAATTAATTTGTATTTTGTTTTCATTATATATACAAGACAGTGGCATAAGCAGGATTTTTGCACTGTTTTTGGCTAGATGGGCATCAAAAGTTAACAAAAATTTGTAAGCATGCGTAAAATATTTGTGTTTTTTCAATGTTTTCGAAACGTTTCCGAGACCCCAACTCTTCACTGCGTACGTTATTATGAGTTGTTCAGAATTTCGCAATTCTATTGGAAATTCGATTTAAACAGTTTGTCTTTTGAGCCAAAAGTATGAAAATTATTGAATCAGTACTTCTAGAATGCTAAACCGGTTGCTATTTTATTCGAAAATGAAATATTGTAATTAAAATCGATTTGATGCAAAATTATTCCGTAAATCGATGCTTAAATTATGTATTTATTTATATAATGATAACTCCTAGTTTAAACTATATACTTATATTTTTCTTTATTTGAGGCAGCATTGTTTTGCCTTCGTAAATAAATAAATAACAAGTAAGAATGCTTTAGTCGAGTAAACCCGACTACAAAACTACCTGTACCCAGGTAAAAAATTTCCGATCGCATCTACGTACACTTACACATGCACACACACATACACAAAAGACGCACACACACGAGCGACAGCTTGAGCGCAGCGCAAGCGAGGCATTTTAAGTGGTGGCTGTGCTTCTTCTTCCCCTTGCGCTGCAGCACTGAATCTTCTTTCATTAATAACTTCCGTGATTATTATCCGAACGACTTGAAATTTTGACAGTAGATTGGGAGTGACCAAAGTATTGCACATGCCAAATTCCAAAGCTATATCTTAAAAATTGTTCCTGTAAAATGGTTTTTATTGAATTGCGGGGGAACGGGGAGATATCTCAAATCTAAAATAAACTTGACCTGCTCCCGCTATACACGAACCAAACATTCCAAATTTGGTGTCTCTAGCTCTTATAGTTGCTGAGATCCTTGCGTTCATACATACGGACGGACAGACGGACAGACTGACAGACGCAAGATACCTTTTGATACTGGTCAAGAATATATATACTTTATAGGGTCGGAGATGTCTCCTTCTGCCTGTTACATACATTTGCACAGATTTAGTACCCCCTTTTTACCCATTTTATGGGTACAGGGAGTAAAAATAAATAAATAATGTTAAGCAATAGTAAATGGCAACAGGCCTGATAAGTTTTCTTGTATGGTCAGATTAAGTTTATTTTGCAAATTGCATACCAAATTACAAATTACAACATTTATATTCCAAATCATGTTGTTTACCTAGTTTTGTGAACGTTTATGCTCACAAAATGCCATTAAGTGATAGCAAATATATATATTTTTGAACTATAAACATTCCCTGAAGTCATCGCATTAGATTTTATTCACAGTGTTGTCTAAGATGAAGGCTGAGCTGAGATCATGATGCACTAAATGATGTTTCAGTGGGAAACTTAATTCCATTGCCAAGTCCAAAAAATATCCCTTAGGAGAAGATTAAAGTCTGATATTGAACAGTGCAAAGATGATGGCTTTTGATCCAAAAAAGCATTGTATTCTAAGTTCCTGTGCCACTTTCGGAGCGACTACTGTACATCTTCGTACATTTTAAACAATGTTTTCAGCGCATAATGTTTTTTGTTATTTTCTTTTTACTGTTATGAGCGTTTAAGCAAAACTTTGCACTTTCAACAAAAAAGCGCAAAACGTTCGTTGGGTAAGCATAAAATTATTATCAACCCGCGCAAGGACACCAGCAACAACAAAAAGGCGCACGCAATGTTGTAGAACAAATATAAAGTTTTTTTCTGTGGACGCTTGTGTTTTTTTTTTTTGTTTTTCTTGCTCTTCACCAGACATTTTTCGGACGCAGTTTTGCATGGCGATGCTGCTAAATGAACCGAGAGAAAAAATTATTCGAAAAATACACAAAAAAAAAAAAATGAAACAAATATAAAAAATTCATATCAAGAAGAAATATTTTGCAGCAAGCAAGTCGGCAGTTGTATGCTCTATAATATAAATATGTAATATAAATTTATGACTATAAACTATAACTTTATTTATATACTTTAAAAAGCACAAGAAAACTTGATGAACAAATAATTGTTGTTTTATTAGAATTTAATTTATACTACAATAAACATTACAAGCTAAATCGAAAAGTATTATCGATCTTAATAAAGCTAAAAGCGGAAAACTGAAAGCTGGACATTTATTCATTTTTCCCTAGCGAAAATGGCTGTTGAATGGTTTAGAAAACTAGATATGTCTGTTTAAGTTTCATTGGAACTTAAGTTTCTTTTATCCAGGATATATAGGCATGCCAAAAACAGTTAAGTTCCATTTAAAAGCCCTGAATACAATATTTTAGCTCGATTTTTATATTGCTGAAAGGCTTGTTTCGGGGAGCAGAAGTGGAATGTAACTTCTTCTGTAAAATTGTAAGTTTAAGGTAGGTAAAACACAGATCGGAGTAGACAATAGCGAGGGCTAGTATTGAAATATAAATATATATATACTAACTAAAATTTTAATGGAATACATCGATCGCAGAGCGTTCGCTAGTTTCTCTAATTTTTAAAAAATAGCTCAAAAAAACTTTAAAGCACTTGTAAAAAAAAAACACAAAAAAAGTCGCTGTTTTAATGCTTGTTATCAAATATAAATATTTGTAGAACATTAAATGAAAGTATCATTCTGTTTCTTGCATTACAAAACTCACAATGCTCTCCACACTTTATAGAGCATGGCGATAAATGCGTGTTTAAAAGCAGTCGGCAAAGTTGAGCGTTAAAAACATTTCAACACTTGGCGCACATGGTGTCACAACAGCTACAGCAACAGCAACAATAACACTGGCTAAAACAACAATAATAACAACAACAGCAGCGGCAACAACAGCGACACATGACTGAAGCGTGGGGCAACCACAAGGACAAAAAAACCAACAAAAAAACCAACAACAGCAAACTGTTTGGCGGTGCTTATTTTTTATGACTGGTACGGTCCGGTCTGGACTGGACTGGACTGGACTGGACAGGACTGGACCGGACTGGAGGGTCCACGTCCGTTCTTCGTCCTTGTCCGCATCATTGTGCAGTAATTTTCATAAATTGCGTCCCCGACTATTAGCGTTATTTCTAACGCAGCGTTGAAAGCACTACAAGAACATTTTGTTGTTGTTGTTGGTCAACAACAACTGCGCTCAGATCAAAGATAAAAAACGCGCAGAAAACCGAAAATAAAAAAACAACAAGAGCAGCAAAAACATTATAAACAAACAACCTTTAGATATACGCAAGATGATAGCGAAATAAATTTATTTATCATGCAAATGTGACAAACCAGGCAAACACACTAGTCGAGAGACCAACTGACAGCCTGACAGTCTGCGTCAGTCAGTCAGTCAGTCAGTCAGTCAGTCAGTCAGTCAGTCAGTCAGTCAGTCATGCACTCATTCGTGCATTGCTCCAGTCGAGTCAGTTGAAGCGTGACTCAAACCGCGAGGCGGCATATCAAAATATTTCGCTTGTTAACTTTTTAAACAGCAGCAAGAATACTCGCACATTTGAGAAGGAAGCGGCACCTGCCCCAAGGCCTCCCCCACACACACACCCCCACCAAGCAGACAAATGCCGAAATGTGGAACACACGAACGACTCCACAAACTGAAAGTAAAAGCACCGAGAAACTGAAGACTTGCCAGTTGCACGTTGCAAGATGAAGTTGAAGTTGGAGCCGAAGCTGTAGCTGAAGTCGTACACTCAGAGAAAACTATAGAGCTTCTGAATCAACTATAAAATTGCAAAACTCTCGAAGGTTACGTTGTGATCTGGGTACAAATTCCTTTAAAAAGAAAAATAAAATACAATAATACTAATATGAGTTTGCTATTCATAATTAATAATGGCAATAATACAGAATTTGCATTTCATGTATTCCTAGTATCTAACATAATGGGTAAGATCAGATTATACAAATATTTCACGAAATATTGTGTGCTAATCATCGAAAGTAAATTGTTTTGTACTTTCCGGAGAAAAAATGATTATTTATTTTTGTTTTGTGAGAGTATAATTCTTACAGTATACATTTAATTAAATTTTAGATTTATATTTCATATATAATCGGCTAATTACCGATAAGAATACTTATGGACAATAAAAAAGGAAAGGTTATTAAATCAAACATTTATTTGAACTTTATTTAAGAGTACAGCATACAAAATATTCTAAGGGAAAGCTGGTAGATCAATCAATCTCGGTCAGGATAGAATTTGATGCGACGTTTTATCCGAGTGTAGTTGGCCGCCACTGTCAGAGTTGTCTCACAGAGCCTGGATGCAGTTTAAATTGAAACCCAGAAGGGAAAAACAAACTGGAATATTTAATGTGTTATGCAAAAATGCGTTCACCATTCGCCATTCGACGTTCTCCGGTCTCCGTTCACTGTTCGTTGGGGAGTTAAAAAAGCTGTTGCATTGTAGGTGCAGCAAGCGGCAGCAGCAGCAGCAGCAGCAGCAGCAGCAGCAGCGACAGAGGCAGAGACAGAGACAGACTCGGTGGCAGGCAACCGACACGACGGCAGCAATACGTTTAAAATAACAGCAGTCAGTACAAGAGCAACAATAACAGCAACAAAATCAACAACAAACAACTTTATAGCAAGCGCTGCTGTCAGCGAGGGAGATTAGAGAAGTTGCTCGGTGTTCAGCTTAGATAAGCAAATGGAAATTTAACATAGGAACATTGCGAATTTGAATGCTAAACTTTAATTTATGCACTCAGACAATGCACCTATTTGCATATTTTGTTAAGCATTTTCGATACAACTTTTATGAATATCGCCAAAAATTGTTGCTTGCTTAAGCATACTTTTTAATTAAGCGAAAAAGAAAATAAATAAAAGCAATTTATGAAATTGAAAAGTTAACAACAAAGTTGTTACATTCATAAAATAATTTATAAATTCGAAAAATATAATATATACAATTTAAATGAAAAATAAATAAATTCGTTTTATCATAATCAAAGATAATGCAAGCAAATTAACATTAAATAATTTCAATTACACATGCTACCCTCAACAATATTTAGAATATTTAAATACCTTCCCACATTACTCTGTAGTAATAGCAATAAGAATAAGAAAACTATTATAAAGTGGTTGTTTTTGACCTAGTAACTAGTATCCTAAGCTATAATCCATTAATGGTATAAGCAAGTAATAAAACTAAGCAATTAAATAGTTACCATACTCGTTTTCTAAAAAAAATAGATAAGATATGTAAAAAGTTTCTTTTAAACAGATTTTAGCAGATATTATTAACTGTTGGCTAACATCTGTCGCTAAGATCTAGCTAACCTTTAATTTGAGAGTTTAACCGGGTGGAAGTTTTCTAAACTCCCAAATAAATAGTTTCTCATCAAATGTATATATTCGTAAAACAGTTTAGGCAGCCCTCGCAATAGTTGCATGGGCTGTCATAATTTCGGCAGTTCTATCAGTCAGTTCTAGCCCGCTTTCAGTCAATTCCTTCACATCCCCAACCCGCTCTTCATGTTACGCGAGCCTGATGGGGAAAATAATAACAGGAAAGAAAAAATAGTTTTTGTGACATACCGAATTTTTGGTATCCTTGACGACGTACTTATATGTCAAATATTGTATATACATAAAGTGAAGTCTGAAATAATAAATTTCACCAAAATTATCATCTGAATCAAATTTGATATCAAATTTCCGGATACCAATTCCGGTGTTATTATTTAATTAATCCGAAAAAACCGGCTTAAGCGCTTATTGATGAAGCCACATTTTACACGTTCCAATCATTTTAAGGGTATAAAAATGCGGCTTCATTGCATTTTTATCAGCTGAAACAACAAAAACTGACATAAAATCACGAGGGACTCGTCGCGCAATGCAACAACACACACACACACACACTGCACCCTCTCCAAGCTCACTATCGCCTCCTCACTCTGCATGCATTAATATTGCACATGCAAAATTGGAAATAACTGATGGATGCCGTCAAAAAATGCTGCTGCTGCTGCCACGCCCCCACATCCCGCTTTCAGCGAACGCATACGGTGACATTTGCGGAAGAAGAAATAAAAACACACACACGCACACACACACACACGCACACAGAAGGGCACAGTTTGGGGGAAGTAGGCGTGGCAAGTAGTGCATTCCTGACATTAATAAATCGATGTATGAAATTCCTGCTGCCGGCCGCGTGAGCTCTGCCCCGCGGCTCCCTGCGCAGCAGCAGCAGCAGCAGTGCAACAGCCTGCGGGTCACTTTAGGCCACCCATTTGACAAAAGCATGCCACAACACACACAAACACATACACACACTCACTCGATGGCACTTTGCCGCACACACACACACACACACACGCACACACACACGTGCATTTTTAATTAATTTCATGCAATTTGTAAGAGTCGAGGTGAACGTGGGGAATCGTGGGGCAGGCAACGCTCTGCAATTTGCCAGGGTTAAGCCGATAAGTGCATTTTTAATGTCACCCAATGAATTTTCTATTACATTTTAATTTAAAATAACAAAAAATAGGAGCAAAACCGACGCAGCCGGAACAGAGACGAGGAGAGTGGGTGCGAGAAGGGCAAATAGAGCGGCAGACGGTCGCGCTTTTTATTCAAAGCAATTTGATTAAAGATTTAGATTAATCGTTTTATGGAGATTTAATGGCATATAAATCTCTTTTGCGCTACGCTTCACAGCTGCAAATCAATCATGTCCAAAGTTTACTTTGATTCTTGTGTCGATTGTCCAGCTAAAAAACTATCAATTAGACTAATGGTCGGGGAAAAATGTTATAAAGAGGAATCATTACTGGTAATTGGATATGAAGTGGCTAATGAGTTGAAAGGTTTTTTCCAAACATACAAAAGATGTGCAAACTTTACAAAATATTTTATTGAAAATATTGTTCAACTTTTCCACGCATCACGAATTATTTTTAAGTAATTAATATTTTAACTGCGCTCGTTTGTCTAGCTTAAGCTACAAATATTTTTATATATTTTTGTTGACTTTTTACTGGTTCATAAGTATTGTTTTAATCGATTATGTTATGTTTTTTGAAAATCAAAGGCTTTTTATTTTTCCTATCCAATATATTTCGGATCCCGCCTTCAGGGAGTTTTAATACATTGCCTAATTTGATTTGATGTTTTGAAGTTTACCATCAAAAACAAGTCAATATTTATATATAATTCCCATGGATAATGCAATGAAATACTGTAGAATATTATAAATTTATTTATTTTAAATCTAAGATTGTTTTAATTTAAGTTTTAAGATTGTTAACAAGTTGTTCAAAATGTATATAATTGTGGCAGGGACTTTAAGTGTTCCCTACTTCCGAGAACAGTCTTCGAAAAGGGAATGAAGCCCCGTTCAATGTATAACAAAATTCATGATAAATACCAAGCTCTCTGCAAGGAAATTATAACTTATACAATTCAAATATACTATTAAATAATAGAATGTGTGTTTAGCGACGTATAATTTGTAAATGAAATATTTAGCTGGCTCGACGTCAACAATTCAGGGTGAATATAGAAAGGTAGATATGAAAAGTATTGGCTGGTTATATGTCGCTATTTCGGATGCTACCAAGCATCCTCATCAGTGACCTTATTGTTAGAAATTTTTGTCCAAACTTGTCCGTATATGAGTAGTAGTCGGCTAGATTCGAGCCCGAGTGCTCCCGTCTGTAAGGCGGATGCCTTAACCTCTGACCCACTTAACAACTAATTACTGTCATCAACTGGTCCATTTGAAATTCTAAGTCTGCACCAAAGCTTAATCCCTTTATCTAAGTTTCTAACCCTTACAGTTCTATTTATTAGTATTAGAACCACTTGTATTATTATTATTATTAAATAATCTGAAACCATTTTCACAAGTTCAGTATTTTTATTGGGTTTTTTTTATTTCCTATTTGATTCAACGCAATTACATATTATGGTGCCTCCCAACAGCTCTGATGCAACAACGCAGATCCTTGGCCTCCCATTGTCACATAGTTCATCACTAGCTGGCACAGTGGGCATCATAATCAGAATGGCTAAAATCGCACAAATAGCGAAAAATTCCCGACGCATATTGCATTGGTACTAAGCCTAATAAATAACCTAATAAATAGACTCTATGTACCAAGTAATTCTAATTTGTATGCTTATTAAAAATATCAAGCGTGTCCCAAGCGGATAAAATAGATTTGTCTTTGATAATAGATCTATATATCATACAAAAGAGGAGATCTGCTTGTATAATCTTTTCAAACTGGACTCAGACCTCAAGATTGTATGTATTCAGCCATGCTTTCGTTTTCACTTTAATTTTCGATTCTGTTTGGAGGGCGTCCCATTATGGAGGCTTTGTTATCGAAACTAGCTTACAGTTATCGATTTTCGCACTTTCCAACACTATAGTGTTGGCACAAACCAAATTAAAAGATGTTATCGACATGGGAAATCTTTCACCAATGAAATTTGCAAATCAGGGTCAGTAAATATTTGTTTAAGAATTCAACCTAAGACAGTAAGTAATATTGAATGATTTAAAATATTATGGAATATATAATAGAATAGAATGGAATACAATGTTTAGTAGCTAAATTATAAGAAAATTTTAATAATCTTTTTCTTTAATAAACTTTTAATAAACTCAATTTTAACAGCAGTGAAGAGCAGAGGGGATAAACAGTTCTATGTGAAAAACAAGTAAAAATGTTTTTCTATTAATTTGTAGCTTAGAATTTAGATTAATCATAAATCTTTCAATAATAAAATTAATATATTGTCTGTATGCGTATACGTATTTCAGCGCAATGTCATTTATGTACACATTAATATCAAATTTATCTTGGCTGACGCTTCGTTGGGCATTAAAAGGTTTTCCCCGTCAGGCTCTTAAGAAAAGATTGTTGTCTTACGCTCAATGGGTGTTATTACGGATCCATAAAAATCACACTAAGCTGCTGATATAATACATATATACATATATATATATATATGTCTTGCTGTTGGCGCCGTTTTGGCTACAAAACAAATTCATCAAAAAATGCGTATTCTTCATTTACGGCCAAACAATTTTATAACCAATTTTTATGATGCTACCAAAACCCAAGCACCCATTCCACATTTCAATGCCAAGAACAACGAACGCACATAAAAAATGATGTAAATTTTTTAAAAATGCCAACTTGTTTACAAATAAATAGCACGGTTTTTGTGCAAATATTAGAGAAGCCAGTCCCAAGGCGAATTCAGCAAAACAAAAGGAAAAAAATAAGAAAAATTAATCCCAGGCAACCGACAACACTCGACTACTTTAGAGCTGCTCCCGAACTGAACAGAACTGAACTGAACGGGACGGAACGGGATGGAACTGAGGAGGTCCTTCACAGAATTCTCCTCCTACACAGATTTATCTCGCTTAATTTACCGTTATTTGGGCATCAGCTTTGCAACAATGCGAAATGGGTGGGGACCAGGCGACGGGTGAAGTGTAAAAAAAGTATAAGAAAATACACGAAAACAAAATAAAAATAAACCTTTGCATGGCCCATAAAATTTCATTAGCGTCATATTTTCAAATAATTTTCTTCTTATTTTGCGCTACCTCTTGCGTGACCCGCACACTCCTCACACCCGCCATGGCAAGCATCCTGCAATCCTCCAAATCTCTCCTCTATTATGGACTGTCCCTAGAGGCAATGACTCTGACTCTGACTCCGACTCTGACTCCGAAGCTGTCGCCTGTTGCGGCTGAGTGGTCGTGTGCCAAGGTATAATCATAATTTGAAATTGCTCATTCGAATCTTAGATTGGATTAAGTGCGAATTAGAACATCAATAAGGCGGAGATGGAGGCGACGTAACGCAACATTGACGACAATGCTCGGAAAGGGATCAAAGCGGATTTGCCATCACATATTTATTGTACGGTAGGGAGGTGTAAATGTGACAAAATGTTCAGTGGGTTTGTCTGTGTGCGAATGTGTGTGTGTGTGTGTGTGTCAGCAAGGTGCTCAAGCAGGCGCCTTAATGAGCACTGACAGTTGTCTAAATATGGAACCCGAAACTATTCAGCGTAAAGGTATTTAATACCCTAGTAAATGACAGAATGAAAGTGTCGCTTGGTTCTTGACATACAGATACAGTTTGATCATCTTAATCTTTCGTTCTGTTCCATTTTATACCAGTTACAGCTTACAATAGTTATCGTTGAGATTATTGAGTTTTCTCTGCCTCAAGACAACGAAATAAAGAAACTGTGATAAGGCCATAAGGAGTGTTAATATTTGTGAAGTAATAGATTAATGCGTTTTAAAAAGTCTATTAATCGATATGTTTAAGGCAGACAACATTTATGACTTAATTCAATTTAAGAAATACCATTAAATCATTTAATTTCTTTGTTGTTTTACTGAACGAAAATAACCCTAGCTTTCCTGTTCTGCTGCTCTGGTTATTCAATTTAGATAAGCATTACGTATATTATGGTATACATACTAATAGGATATCTTTCTAAGCATTTTTGTTTGATTTGTTCCACGTGTCGAAAAGAATTAGTGCGGGAAACTGTTCGATGTTTTCTGAGAAACATTTATGATCTAAAAATCGCATGCATCTTTGAAACATCGATTATAGTACTAGTTTGAAATGAAAAATCAATTGTAATCGAATAATCGATCTTCGCACATCCCTAAACGCCACGTCGATATGTTAGCGGCATCTTATCGATAAGTTTTTAAATAGCCAAGCTATCGAACATGAGATACTGAATTCGGACTGGACCATAAGATAACAGTATCATGAGCAGAAGATATCGAAATTCAATACAAACACAAGATAAAGTAACAAGGCAAATGAGCCTTCTATATAGCTGACCAACCAAATTCTTAAATTTATTTCCTGGCATTTCGAAGGGTATTGCAACATCGTTGCTTTTACAAAATCTCAATTTTGAAACTCCATTCAGCTCCTTTATGCCTTTTTATCCACTGCAACTTCCGTTCTCTAATAGCTTTAAAATGTAACAAGCAGACGAAACTATAAGAGCAATGTTGTGTAACTTTTTTAGCTCATCAAGCTGGAAACATGCGACAAAAGCCGCTGGGCAGTGCCCATAGAGAGAGAAGTTCGCAGAGTGCTGCCTGCTATCAATGCACAGTGAAAAGTTGGACGACGGAATTACGCACATTGGCAACACAAGCCTTTAGGGATAACACAATGCAGCCCGAGTCAGCCAACTAACAAATTATCTCTGCATGTGTGCATCACTCAAAAGTCTAGAACCATGTGTGTTTTGGGGGCGTAGAGCTGGAACTGATGCCATCTCAAGCATGTGGTCAACGGCAACGGCAACAACAATGCCAACAACAATGGAACCCAGAGCCGTCAGCTCAACGCTGTTGTCTGGGAAATTAAGAACAATCCCGAGCAATTTCCGGTACGAGAAACTCAAAAATTGTTCAGCTTTTAGGTTCGTTTGGATCTATCGTCAGTTGCTGACGCTCTTCAGAGTTGGGTAGATTGTTAATGGAGGTACAAAAGATGGCAAACTTGTACAGTTTTCAATACCCTCCAGCGATTACATGAACGGAAGTCGACATAGCGTTGATTTAAGGATAAGAAAACGTCCCAAACTTCAACAGATAGTTTCACATTCCAGCTTAAATGGAATTTATAGTCTTTTGTATGTCATGTTTGACTATTGTTTCAGTTCTTTGATAACGAAGATACATCCACTTTTAGGAATAAATTTATAAAGACACTTGACAATTTTGATAATCAAAATTCTTTCGTTGGTTTTATATATATTCATATAAAAAAACAACTTACGCAGTATATTTAAAACGATTAAAATGAAATGATATCGATACCCCAATGGGTAATGAAAACTTTCCAAGAAACAAATAAAACCATCCTAATGAGGTTAAAACTTTTAATACTATTGCTCATTATATGTTACGATATTCATTTCAATTCGATATATAAAGAACTAACAATATTGGAGAGAGGACAAACGATAATGACAACAGAAAGCGCACTTTCGATACTATCGATAGATAGTTTCACAGCACTAGTATGCTTAAATAATATTTTAAAGTCTTTTAAATACCATTTCATATTTTTGTTTTACAAAACTTATCAAATTATACGGACTTTCCATCACTCTTAGCGCATTTGCTTGTCGCCTAGGCTCTACTCAAAATTTGATTGCCGCCTTCTCATTGGTTTAATGCTTTGCATGTCTCCTAAAGCTTTGAGCTGATTTATTTTTCATTCAAAGTTAATTTATTAGAAAATAGCTAGACAAGTTATTATCTAACCGAAGAGTGTGCAGACCATATCAGCATTGGGTCTTAGCTAAAGCCCAACAAACAATTTACGCCGGTGGCCAGGCGACTTTAAATGAAGTAGAAACTCTCTGCCATAAAATTACGCGCATCGTTAGTGACGATTTGCACCGGAGGACAATACAGAGACAAAGCCGAAAAGGCCGGACAATGATATAGAGATGGGGATGGGGATGGGAATGGAGATGGAGATTGAGATGGGGCGTAGAGGGCTTGGGCGGCTGGGCTGGAGCATAGCCATGTAAATGAAGGGGCATTTCCAAATAATGGGGAGAATGTTCAACATGCAGCAAAGAAAATTACGTAAATTTGCTCAATTCATTCAATTTATTTAATTTATTTTTGCGAGAAGCCTAGCCACGTCCTTGATAGAGCAAAAGTCAAGGGTATGGCAACGCCCCGAAAAACCAAAAAAACAAAAGTTACAAATAAAACAAAACTGCCGCAAGGCTTTAAATTACCACACACATACACAGATCTGTATACCTATAATGAATTCAGTGATTTTATTGACTTTTGTGTTGTAATTTATTAGTGTGGAATTCGCCAGCAGGCAACGCCCATTTGAAGGGGCGTGCAACGTTTTTGGCAAGCCTGGCAACTTTCTCAAAAGCCGCTAAAGAAGCGTTTCTTTTTTTGTAGCAAGGCTAGAGAAATTAATTAACCCAACACTGCCGCAGTGGGGCAGGCTGCCAGACCCAAAGGAGCCGCTGCAGCACTCAATGCCACCTTTGACCTTTTTTGCGTGACGACGTCTGGGTAGCCCCTCGACCTATGTGACCTTGTGCTTTTATAAAGAAAAACATGTGTCATGGTGCCTCTGTATGAGTGTGTGTGTGTGCGTGTCTGTTTTTTTCCATCTCCTTCTGTTATACCCGCTTTTCGTCCTTTTGTATCAATCAAACGGCTCACTAAGCAAACGTCTGCCATAAGTGAGAGAACGCAAAGAAATTCAATTAAAATAAATATAAATTAATTGTTTGAAATAGCATGCATGTTAATATACAAAATGTAATTAGCTCGCAGACACTGCGAGTTTTTGATTTGGGGTGGAGTGAATAAATCCGATTTGTGTAAACAGTAGATAGCATTGCATAATGGCTACAAGTTTCCTTTAACTGCCAATTAAACTCAATAAATAGCAGGTTGGGTTGCTGCAGATTAAAAGCAAATCCAAAACAAACACAATTTAACTTTAGCAAAATAATTATAAATATAAAGCGTTTGTTAACTTTGTGGCCCGTTTCGAAAATTTATGATATTCAAAGCATTAATAAGTTAATGAATATAAATGTACCATTAAAGGCTTTTCCCATTTCCAAGTACTTTTCACTGCGAATCGTTTTTGATTTTGTGCTTAAAATCTCGAATGAAATGGGAACTGTGTTTCATCTTTGAAATTGTTTCCACTTTCCATTCATGAAATCATTTCAAGCCGAATGCTTAATCACTTTTCGGAATTAAGAACAGCTAAAAATGTCGATTCAAAAGCATTCAATCAAGCAAAATAGTGTTTCAATTTCTTATCCATCATTCTCCATCTCACTTTTCCTTTTTACAAACTTGCTACTATATTTAAATTAAGAATGGTGTAATGTACTTTGTTTACCAACATCTGGTTTAGGAAGAAATCTTTCGTTAAGCGTGCTCAACTAGGATAGCTCCAGCTAGACTAAGTTTAAAAGTTTAATCATTTCATTTACTTTCTTAGATTGTTTAATTAGCTTTAGCATTAGAATCGAATGCAATTTTGTGAAGGGGCTTAAAAATTTCCCATAAATCTATGTTTTATATTATATTAAAATATTATATGAAATTAAAAAAGGAAGAATTTTCTCTTAATTGTTTTAGAATCATCGTACTTATTTCTTAGGCATCCTTAGGCATCTCTACTCAATTCTCAACAATTCAGTTCCTTTCTTCCAAATGTACACAAAAAACTAGCTGTACTTGAGTGTACTTCCTTCTCAGCTCAAATGAAATCATGAAAATATCCTTTAAGCGGGTTGCATTCACTGCTATCCCGATTCGATCCACCCATAGCCTGGTTAGCTCATTTCATCTTTGCTGGCATTCATCATTCTTCAACGTTGCTTTTTTGTACTTGAAGTTAAATAAACGTTCGAATTTACCAAGTCGTTTTCTACACCTACTTAAAATGCACACTTACCACATAAAAAATGCCATTGCACATTATTTTAGCAACTTTTTGCAATGCACTCAGGCAAATAGATATTGATGTTGATGCCATGCCCCAAGTTTCACATCAATGGAAATAATCCTCGTAGCATTTGGCGCTTGGCACCTTGACAATTTGTATGCTGGAGGATTGAACAACTCAACTCGCTCAACTTGTAAACAAAACCGATGCGAATTGCAATGCGAAAAAGGTAAATCGCTGACATGCAATGCACATTTCTCAAACAGTCGCTGGCAACACCCAAAAGCTTTTGGCATTAATATAGAGATTGAGAATACAGTACCAGATACAGATACAGATACAAATACAGATACAGATGCAACTACAACCATAAACTTGTAATTTGAGAGTAGCGTACACAAATTGCCATTTGGCGTAACTGAGAAATGCACTTTTAAGCTGCTCCTGCTGCTCATGTTGCTCATGTCCTTGACTGCAGCAATCTGTCAGGACATTTTTGTTATGTATCAATTCCCGATGGGCCAAAAAAGTTAAACCACCAAAAATTAAGTTGCTTACAACGACTATTGCATACGCTTTCAGAATAAAGTACTTATGAGTTATTTTTTACATTTTTATAAAAACAAAACAACTAAAAAATTAAAATTATAATTATTATAATAAATTATAATAATAATTGATGGCTCATAAATTAATATTGTAATATCTATTATTATCGATGTATTTTTCAAAACTTACTGCATATCTTTTTAATTTTCACATCACCCTCATATTCCCCCATACAATTAAACGAATTCACAAACAAATTTGTCCTTTACTACATATTAAGGCATTATAGATTTTAATTTGAATGTCTCAATTGAAAATTAACTGTTATTTGTTGTCTTATTTAAGAAAAACATCCTATTTCATGATATTTTATCCCCATCATTGAAATTCTCAACTTTTTAACATTGAGGTAATGTTTGAAGTATTTGGTATTCAAGAGTCCAAAAAATATAAAGAAAATTCGGAACACACAAAATGCGTTTTTATTTAGTATATTTTTGGTATTTTTTTAGCAGAAGCCCTCAAATGCAACGTGGACTGGATGTATGCAACGTTTTATATGTACTTATGTATTTCTTTTTTATAGGAACCCTCAGAATCATCGTCGACTGGACGTTTGCAACGTTTTTTTATAGAGCACATTCCTGACTCGCAAAACTTTAACCTTATTGCACCTTGCATTGAGTGAGCTGCGTAGCAAACTTTGGCATGACTTTTATTTTTTTTGCAGTCGGGTTTTGCAAACAACAGTTACTTAGCATTAGAGGATAGAGCAGAGCGCAACTAAAAGCAAACGCCATGGCACGTACTAAGACGAAAAATCCGAGTGCAAATTCCAAGACACAGAATGTATCCGAGTCGAGCCTGTGATGTATGCGGCTCTCTATTCGTCTCTGCATGTCTGAGCATATAACCAATAGCAACAGCAACAGGCAGAGAGCAGAGAGCAGAGAGCAGGTAGAAGGCAGAAGGCAGAAGGCAGGTGGAAAGCAGGAGCACCTGCAGCGTTGACCTCAGCATCGACAGCTGGAGCAACAAGCAGCACTTAACAAATGGTAAAAGCATCAACAAGCTTCCGCATCCGCAACGGAACGCGCCGGCAACGCAAAAGGCACAGATAAAATGTCTTAGCTGCTCCACCAGGCTCACCTGTCGCTGTTGCTGCCGCCGCCGCCGCCTCTCTCCCTCGCTCTTTCCCCACTCTCCTGTTGTTGAGCGATTATGCCAAGGAGCTGCTGCCGGTTGCCGCTACTTGAATGGCATGGAGCACGTGTAAAGCGTCTGGAGTGCGTCGGTATGGGATTAGATGACGAGGACAGAGGTGAGTGGGGCAGCAGTAAGTGGAATGCGAGTGTGAACTAGCCCAGGCGACAAGGTAACACAATTGACGTGTTATTTGTGTGCATAGTATAAAGAAAAGGAATGCGAGTCCTTAATATGACACATGGCATGCATTGTGAAATGTCAGAAGTCTGAAAGTTGATCAAACATGGAAGAGCATAGCAAAACCTGAGAACGAAAAATGAACATGACAATATAAGCTGATTTATGCAGATTTGTTGTAGATTTGTTAACACGAAGGGGATGACTTAAGAAAGGATATGAAATCGGAGACGATGAACAAGCTGAAAAGATCTTCCAACCGCAAAACCTTTAATTGATATCTTATGATTAAAATGGAAATATAGAAAAAACTTTAGAAAATAAATGAAAATAAAGCATTTTATTAAATTAAAACTAAATTAATTAAAACAAAATTAAGCGATTTCATCCCATGGAAGGAATAACTTGGAATACAGGAAAAACTTGGACTGTCTGAGGCGTGGTGTGTTTGTCCAGATCGACAGTCTCATATAGTCCTCCTCTATCCTCAAGTTTTCTGTTTATCTTCCTATGCCACAAGCATAGCAAACCCATTTTTTTCCCGAAGAAACATAGATACTTTCCTTATATGTACATCTCTTGGAAATTAATTATAAGTTTACCCCCTTCCACTGGATTTATCTTGAACCTTAAGCCTTTTGATTAAAAAGCTCAGGACATTCCTAAATTAATTTAAACATAGTCTGTATGATCGACATAAAATAAAGGCTTCGCTTGTAACCTCGAACGGAGAAAGACCATTATCAGGAACTAATGCATGTAACCACGAACTAACTGACAACAGATAAAATGAGGGAGATATATTTACTCAGCATGACGCGATGAAATTTAAAATATAACCCAAGGAAAGCAAAAGGTTGCAAGGAAATTTGTGCAAGTGCTTTTAAGGATGGTAAATTACGATAAATCGATGAAATGCAACGAGTATATTATACCAGACGGAAATTGACAATCTTGTCGCCTGTCAGTAGTTCTCTCATTCCGCTTTCAAGTGCAACTCAAAGCTAATGCGCGACGTATGTGAAATGAACTTTACATTAAGCATGAAAGAGTAAACGACAAAGGAAACCAACGACGAGCGCACCCGACCCCGCCCCCGCGCCTGGAATGCTGCTAAAATTTGCGCGTTTTGTTTTGTTATGTAATGCATGTTTATGGTTACTCGTCATTAATTTGTCGATGAAACTTATGGCAATATTCCCAGGCAATGTTTGCACAAGCTGAGAGCTTTTCTGAGCGTGTGTGAGTGTGTGTGTTTGTTACATTTTAGTA
Organism: Hirtodrosophila confusa; assembly: GCA_035043065.1. Classification (NCBI taxonomy): domain Eukaryota; kingdom Metazoa; phylum Arthropoda; class Insecta; order Diptera; family Drosophilidae; genus Hirtodrosophila; species Hirtodrosophila confusa. The sequence continues at coordinate 1,530,173 of JAWNNI010000039.1, forward strand.
GTATTTGGTGCTTTTCTGGGTGCGTGTTATTGTTTGCCAAGTTTTTGCATATTATCAACGGCAGTAGCAGCAGCAGTAGCAGCAGCAGCAGCAGCAGCAGAAGCAGAAGCAACCAAATGCGTTCATAAAATAATGTAATCTGTTTAAAAACAAACATGTCTTGAGCAATTTCGCGCGGCTAGGGACATATTAAAATGGTACTCTGGCTGCTGCCACCTAAGAAAACAAACGAGAAAATCAGCCAAAGAGCCGTTAACAAGAGTAAGTTGACAAGAAAACAGTAGGGAGAGGGCAAGAAAAACCAACAACATCAACAACAACAACCACAAACAACCAAACTGAACTCAACTGACTGCCTTGTGGAAACAAATTTTATGCCAAGATAAGTAAGACAGCGACGGCGACTGCGACTGCGACGGCAACGGCGATAACAACTTTGCCGCTTCTGTTGCTGCTGCTGCTGCAATTTTAGCGAAGCGCGCGAAAAACTTTTTGAAAATTCATGATGAAAACTAAAAGTAGACAGCAGACTCCGCTCACGGTAAACGCATTTTGTATGGCTACGCTGAGAGTTGTGCGCCAGGCGACCAGCATTTTGTGCATGGATATTGACAAGCTATTAAAGCGCGCTATTAAATCAAAACAGCGCCAAACCGTAGAGCGGGTGAGAGGGAGAACAACTTCAAAGTGGGACCACCTCAGCTTAACAGTACTTTAAAGCTTTGCCTAACTTAACACGCACAATTAACAACAACACGAGAGCGCTGCAAATACAATAACAACAACAGCAACATTAGCAGGAACGAGCTTTTGTCGTTCAAAAAGCACGCACAAAGCGAGCTACAAATATCGCTGCCGGCTACGGCGGCCATTTTGTGTAGAACGAAAAGTTTGAAAAATTTTGATAAAAGTTGTTAACAATAAATAAAAACGTTCTACACACGCTGGCAACTATGCATATAGTACTCGCATATGAAACATGCACACACTTGTATGTTTGAATATTTTTCAAGCTACGCAATTTGGCCAAATTGCGTTCTGACGGTGCAGTCAGCAGCCTCTGGCGGCATTTCATCATGCAACGAATTTATGCAAACTAATTAGTCCTTGTTGCACAGCATCAAACTAAATGCTAATAATAATAACACACACGTTAGCTGTATTGAAATATTTAACACTTCTTAGCATTAACACAACACAACACGACGCGAATACTACGAGTATTTACGTGCAATACCTTGGTTATCGAAATCAAGTCGATCTTGCCTGCTGTATATCGATATACTGATGACCATTGCGAGTACTTCATTCTTCGCAAACCGAATACAACAACATTCAAGCAATCTATACATATTGTACTTATATAACAGTTACAATGGTCACCGATACATGGAGTAAAAGTATCGATATGTTGTACGTATTCATCGCTTGCCCTGTCGATTATTCAAATTCAAATGCAGTTTGACACTGACTTAAATAATATTAAGGCTTTGGAGCCACTTTGCTAATGCAATTACACTTCAAGTAGCATAGCATTTCACTTAAACTCAACCCAGCACAACAATAAGCTCTTTGTTGCATATTCGAGCAGACATGTGTCTGTCCTGTCCTGCTGGTCCTGCTGGTACTTTCTGTGGAGTTAACGCTGTCGTGCAGCTTTGTTGAAGCGTAACAGTAAGCAAGAAGTTTCCTGACTGCTTGCCACTACTTAAAATATGAGCACCCATTTCCTATGGTCAAGCAATTGAAAATGATTTGAAACAACAACAACAGCAACAGCATCAGCATCAGAAGTAGCAGAAGAAACGACAAAGTCAAAACAGACAAAATTTGTCGAAAATCCTGTGAACAAGCAAAGGACAAAGTGCTGCACATTGCCAGGCAAAAAGGATTACGTCAAGCATATGTATTGTTTGGGTGGGTGCATCCCCCCCGGCAAAACTTATACGTTTGTCCGCTCCATCGTTGACTTGGAGGAGACAAAATCGCACAGATTTCAATTTTCCGATACGAATTCGATGGCAATTGTCCCGGGCTCTTCCATGCTTCGTAATATGACATTTGAAGTGATTTTTATGTGAAACTTGCTGATGCTTCCTGGCCCCGGCGACGGGTTTTTTATGACCAGCGTTTGTCCTCCGGGTGTATATGTGTATGTATGTGTGTGTGTGACTGTTGGTGTCCTGCGACTGTTTGCAAAACTCATGCCATTCGAAGCGAAGCAGAGACAATGGCCACCCACAGAAACTGAATAAAAAAAAAAACAACAAAAAACACCCTTGAAAATTTCTAATCTCTTAATGGATGACAATCTGCGTTTTAAATGGTTTGCACGAGCTCTGGCCAAAACGGATCCCTTCAAAAATAAAACTAATTCCATCAGAGCGACGTCGCCATTGTTTGCCTAATGAAAGAACGCTGTTCTGGCAAGTTTTTAAAGGATTTTACGGGCAGTTGTTTGATTTTTGCTGCGTGGGGAGGAGAGTGCGCAGAAAATGATTTGGAAAATTGACATAACATGTCAGGGCTAATCACACGCTCCACTGACAGACAGACAGGCAGGCAGTTCATAAATCATTGTGCCTGTAATCAGTAAATAAATCTTGCTAGTTGTCTCATTGGCTCTGGCAGATGAGCTTCAAATATTTATGATGATGGGCTCAAAATCTGCGCAACTAATTCCCAACTAATCAAATTATCTAGCTAAAACCTCAAAGCAGACACATACGAGTACTAACCAAGACGCAGGCAAGCAGTCAAAGTCCTCGCGGTTCCTTGCAACTTCCTAAACACAAAAGCGTCTTCGCATCCTCCCAAAAACTGCGGGTGCCATGGCAAAGGAAGGCAACTTGAGGTCTGCTATAGTGCGCCTGATTTTCGTAGCAGACATGCTGGCGACGCAAACATGTCATCGATGTCGGCATTGGGGTACGGGGAATACTCACACGGAGTACAGCGCACGGCACTTCAATACCCGCAGGATAATCTTGAATAATAAAGCGCCCATTCCGACGACACACGCAGCCAACAGGAAGCCCCAGCCAGTCAGCCAGGCGACAAGCAGCGTAGCTTCAGCTACAATGCGAATGCAGCAGGACTTACTAGGAATAGAGGTAGCAAAGAGATTTACCAGAAAGTAAGCAGCATACAGCGCTTAGCCAAAGCGTATAATGGTTCAGCATATGAGTGAAGAATAGAAAAAAACGAAAGCGAAGAGATATATAAATCTAACAGAGCTTACCATTTCCATTTATGCTAGACATAGAAACTCTAAAACGTTGCTGTGAATAGAGCATGTCAAAGTAAAAAATAATTAACAGACAAGGATATTTTGGGTATTCGTTGAAAAGTATTTGAAAAACTTGGTATCATCAGAATTATTGAATGATCAAATAAAAAACAAATCTCTTATGATAAAGTTCTAGTTTGAGATAAGAAAGAATCAAAAAGATCTATAAAATAGTTAAAAATGAAACGAATATTGAAAGTTGTCAATAAAATAAATCCGCAAATTATATGTATTTAATAATAACAATTTCAATGATAATAAGTACACCGAAAGGGTTAATTGTTTGTACAAACAATTATTATAACTATTTAACTATTCGATATATATCGCACCCAGAACGAGTGCAAGTCATGCCTAATTAATAACTATCGATAACATAATCGCAACTGTTTGTCGGCTGTACACACACGACTTGATTTTGATGTCCGTACAGTGCTTTAAAATGCGGACACACACACATATGCGGGGACAAGCTGGGACTGAGGCTCAAACAAATACAATTCGACACAAAACACATACACACACATATAGCTAGATGTTGGAACTAACTGTTTTTACACGTCTATGCGCCATTTTGTGTGTCGGCGCGCCATTTGAATATTTTACAGGGAGTGCAGACCAAAGCAGACCTCGTCTAGCTTTATCCCTATATGGTCTATGGAACTCTGTGTCTATGTCTGTTTGTCTGACTGTTTGGTCGCTTTTTAATTATAGCTTTTAAATGCTACCATCCTAACGTGTATTTTATTTATTTCACAGCTGCGGGTGGCTCATCAGACAATGTGCCGGAAAAACGCGCCATGTTGAGGGGGGTTATGCAAACTTCCGTTTCCGCTACAAGCACCCCCACTATCCATCCATACTCCGTATCCCCCTATCTCTATCTATCTCTATCGCCCTGTGAAAGCGCTAAAATTACTCGGGCGCTTTTAATTTGATATGCAAATACGGCAAAAACGAAAGCAAAGTCGGCAAAGGTTGATGATGGAAATGTGAAAAGTGAAAAGCAGACGACACCCAACCACAACCCAACCCCAGACAAGCCTCCAACAGTACCAAGACCCAATACAGACCCAGCACGTTGTCTATTTGCAGTTCAAAGTCTCAAATGAAGTGCGGCGCGCGTTTGTGCTCTATGATATGAGCTCGGGGTTTGGGTAATGAAAACTCTAACGTGCCACTTGCCAGATAGTTGGCAATGATGATGCCACACCAAATGGGAATGATGGAAGTCATAACGGAAGCCATAGAGACGAAGCTGCTAGCACTTTTTATGAGGTGGCTAAGTTGGGCGATAGTCGCTGACTTATCGTTGCTATGGCAATTAAAAATGGCGAAGTTTAACTACAACACAAGCTGTTCATAGGACCTTAAGTCTGAAGAAATCCATAGGCTGTAAAGTGGGGGCAAGAACGCAAGCAAAGGAAGTCAAAGGACGTGGCGCAATTTGAGGGAGTTATGCATTTGATTGAACGTATAGGGATGAAATAAAATGGGAAAGAAATATAGAAAGAAGGAGATGGTAGTAGACTATCAAAGAAAAACAGAAAGATGAACCAACCCAAAAGATAAGCCAAATGTTGTTTGAAGAGAAAACATTTTTTCAAACTACTGTAAAGTATCAAACAGAAATATTTAATCACATCCAGCAGCAGTAGCACTTTATATTTATGTTCCTGTCTGCCAAATTTAAACAATTATTAGCAAGAAAAACGAACTTTTTGTAGACTGTTAGAGACTACAATTTTGTATGCAAAAGTCATATTCTTATTCCCTTTGTGCCTTTCTCATACAAACAAGAGACATAGCAACAAAATGCGCTTCTCTTTAATTTTCTATAATAATTTTCAACTCTTCCTTCCTTTTATAATCCAAAAATATTTCATATTTTGTATGATAAAAATCAAGAAATTTTGTAATCAGGATTTATATGATAATATAATAAAATATAGTCTAATAATAATATATATATATATATATATATATAATATATATATAATATATAATATATATAGTTGTAACTAAAAATTAACATGATATAAATAAATAAAATTCAAATTTATGGTCGATTTTTTAGACCAAAGGTAAAAAATTAATATTAAATCTTACTTTTTATAAAATAACTGAATTTTCCAGAAGATTGCAAAGTTCTTCCGTTAAATAAAAAAATTTTTATAAAAGGTTCTTCAAATATGAAGAGTTGCCATTAAAATCTTGTCAAGCTATCTGTTCGACAATTTCTATATTTTCTGCTTTAATTTTAACGTGAGAAATGTTCTCCTTTAATCTTTTCATGAAATCGATTTTGGGCACATAACGCTTGTAAATCGCCACCCCCACGACAATTAATGCCGCAACCCACCCTTTTGGGTGAAATTGTCAATCGCAATTGGCACGCAACTAAATGTAATTCGATACTGTTTTTTATGCATGCCTGCATATCGAAAAGAGGCAGCAAATTAATCGGCACACGCTCCGCACTAATCGCTTTATGAATGCGCAACACATGCGAATGCAGCACATACCAAATGCTTAACTGATGAGATCTGCACGCCCCGTGGACATCCTGTTGGTTGGCTACCATCAACACCAGCAGCAGCATCGTCAACATCATCATTATTATCATCTGCAGGAACGCCCAGAGTCGCACTTTCAATCGCTGTGCACTCAATCACATGCCGGAAATCAAACGAAGCGGATATCCGTTCAAATGGTCGCTGGGCTGTTTGGTTTGGGGACTGTTGGCTCGTAACTGCGGTTTGGTTTGGAGTAACCGCAACGTGAAATCGAAAGTCCGCTGATTAAAACTCAACTCGCAATTGAACCAACGATTGCCAACGTCATCATCATCATCATCAACATGATCATCATCGTACTCGTCATCAACATCATTGTCGCCATCGTGTCGTCGGCTTTTCCGGAAATTTATGCATGTCAATCAGCAAATTAAGCGTGTGGCTGTGACTGGCACGTTTCTCAGCGCTTCTCCTTTCACTTGTTATTCATCTACAACTCCTTATTCATCCGCTTCTTTGAGCTGACATTGCGTCACATTAAAACTGTTATACGGCGTACGCGTATGTGTCGCATTTTGGCCCTGCAACATTTTGATAACTACGAACATTTATTGCATTCTGATGTGGTCCAGGGCCACCCTAAGAAATTCCGTAGCCCAGCATTGCGTATTTTTATTACCCTGACTTGCCAGACAAAACTGCCACTGCCACTAAAGTCCGGCGCCAGTTTGCACATAAACACAGAGACGACACAAGCCCCCAGCAAAAAACAAAAATGCTCGAAAAAAATATAAGTTCGTTTGAAACTATTCGTTGCCTTGGTGCCTGTCATTTGAGGACATCCCAGTCCGCTTGACAAAGGCTACCGCTGCCCCTGTAGCTGTCGCAGTCCCTGTCCCTCTCCCTGTCCCTGTCCCTGTCCCTGTCCCTGTCCCTGGCCCTGTGCCTGCCCATCCCGGCACGTGCCCCCCGCCGCTGTCGGTAACCCTTTCTACAAGTTCGCACTTTAAGTCGCACGTAAGCTGAAAGTAAAAGCAATAAAAATAAAAATTGGGACTACGGCAAACGCTTCTCGTCTACAGACATAAGGACACAGTCCGACTGACTGTCAAGTCAAGTTGCTTTGCATGTGTGTGGGGCATTGGAGAGCTGCGCGTGAGAGCAATACTTAAAGTGCGAATTTCTCAAACACGAAATTCAATTGCCATTGCGATCAATATACTTCAAATTCAAAATATCGCTTTTATGTTCTTGTGCATTTAAAAACGAGTAAAAATAAGTTTTTTATATCATTTCGTAAAAATAAAAGTCTTAAAAGTAAGAATAAAGTTTTTCTTATTATTTATTTTTTAAATCTTATACACTACCAAGATATAATCATTTTTTCAACATTTCAACAACTTAAAGCTTCTTTATAAAGTTTCGGAGATAAGAACAAAAGAGGATCAATAACAGTTAAAATCACTAAAAATAATCGGCTTCAGTATATTTTTGCCGTTCTTATATGAAACAACAATTGGTTTGTATTTTCAAACTTATGTTCTAAAACCTTACAAGAACTCAAAGTATTTCAAACGTTTTTCGGAATTCAGAGCAGCTAATAATTTCGATTCCGAATGAACTGATCGTAATCGAAAATGGCAATAGCCGTGGAAGTTTTAAGGTCCAATTGTATACCCAATCCACTTCCGATTGCTCAGCTAACTCTCTTTCTACGCCCACATTCTCACGATCACGAGTCACGCACATCTCTATTCCGATTATTTCGAGAGGGTCGTCTTCGCATAGTTGCTCGCTTTTATTGTTTATTCGTTTTCGATAACACAACGGAAATTGCCAGGGCCCCCACTTTGACGTTCATTGTGTTTCCTGAACAGCAACAAGAAAACAGAAACGAATTAAAGGCCCAAACAGATACAGGAAAGACAGCAGTGAAATGGAAACAACAAAATGCGTAAAACCTACAACTGACACATTTTAGCATTTGTGCTTTGGGGCGACCAGATATTGGAGTTGCCTCTTTTTATGGTCACTTGTGAACTTTTTGATTTGAAAAACAATTAGGAAGCCCTAAACTACAAGAAAACTGGACATAGATACAGTCCAAAGGAGAAAATAATGAAAGTAGTTGGCCTAGACGAGCATCTAGATTAAAGGCAAATATGGTATGGGTTAGAGTTAGTTTTATTTCATACTCTGTTTCTAAAAATGTAAGGAAAGAGAGTATAATAGGCTTGTGCAATGTTCATCCGTATGAATGTTAGAAACACCTCCATTTCCATTTATACCGTCTTGTTTTTAGACTTACAAGTAAAAATAAGATCGAATTTTCTTAAAAATAGACGCCATGTTCCTGAAAATTCATTTAGAATTGAGAACTCCTTTTCAGGACATTAAAAACAGCGCGGATACTCTACCTTTGTCACAGAATGTTCCCGATTTGATAAATAATTCTTCCTATTTAGATAGAGATATTTCTCTCAGTGAAGACTAACCAAATTTGAACGCCATACAACTTTGAAAATTGTTACCACTGCCAGCAACAAATAACCAACAGAAAAGAGACTGGTAATAGAGTATACATAAGTCGGGAACTTTAAAATGCAAAGTTTTTACTTGTTTTTATGTGAAAATTCTATTTAAAAAAATGATGACAAAATGCTATTGATAAACTTTGAAATACAGCTGTCAAAAAGTGATTTGAAGAGCTTGATTGTATTTACTATTTATATACTATATTGAGTTACACATTTATGTATATAATGAGTTCAACATACGTATGTATATATAAAAATACAGGCAGACATCGTTAAGGAGCTATAAAATTGAACCAAAGTTCAAGCATGAAGGCTAAAAACCAATTGAGACAAATTTATTGGCCGTTTGTTGTCAGAGAAAAGCCGAAGCCTTCACATATTTAAATAAGTCATTATAGAATTTCTTACAGAGGTGGGAATAGTAGCAAAACAAAACAAGTGATAGTATTTGTTATAGGAAAAGCAAATAAGTGTTAGTCTTATAAGTTCGACAAAGGCTACGAAAAGATTCTTGTTGAGCACAATTGGTAGAACAGAATCGAAGCTAAAGAATGTAATGTCTGGTTGACCCACACAGAAGCTTTTGAATAAAAAGAATGTCTTTATCTGGATATAGTTTATATAAATCTACAAACGAGTACATATCCAAATGATCGATGGGCAAAAGCTTGAAGTTTCGGGCATCAGATTTGATATCTAATATTCTCTTGCTCTTCATAATCGAGCAGAGTCTCGATCTCGAAAATCATCCCTTTTGCTATCCGAGTGCCACATAACATCAAAGCTCTCAACACTATTTCTATCGCCTAGATGTTATAAGGACATCCATTAGCACACAACGCCCCCCTTCAAAGAGTAAAATGCTGCTGCATAACGCTAATTACGCATTTTGTAGCCATTTCCAAACACGGCAACACAGTGCAGACACATGCAGCAGACTCTGCTGCCGCCGCTCCTCATCTCTGCGATTCCACCATGCCAGATTTTAGTACACAGGACAAAACGGCCAACCAGGCGAATAAAAAAACCCTTAACACAAAACAGCCGACAGACGACAGACGATGTGGCGACTTTGTAACATGAAAATCGCCAGGGCAACAGCACGCGCCGTTGCCACCTGCCTGGGAGAGTTAACTCCAGCTTCCCCTAGCTGCAGCTTCGGGCTGCTCCTGCTGCCTGCTCCATCAACTGGTTACATAGCTCCCACCTGACTTTATGGCCTGCGCAACAAAATTTTGCCGCATAGACAGAGAATTCGAGAATCGGTTAAGGCTTGGGGACAGGACTTTGGTGGGTGACTGTCGTCTGCCTTTTGCCATTATCCAAACGAATGTGAAACCAAATTCCTGGCAGAAAACACGCAACGCATCCTGCGTGCCGTGACTATGATTGCCAACTGCGACTGTAACTGGCGACTGTGCCGCATCCTGTGAATGCTTTTGCTTCTCCAGCCAGCCAAAGTATTTTTAAGATTTAAAATCCTCACAGCAGCCCACAGTGGGGCCACTTTGCAACACATTGGTGTTACTTTACCCGTTGCAAGTTTGCTTTTTTTTTTTCTTTTGTGTTGTATTTGCGCCCGCTCAGTTGAAGTAGTGTAATTGAAAAATTCTGTGAAAGTCAAGTCCAAAGTGAGAGTGACAGGCGGCTGGAGGCGGACGGCAGGCGGAACGAGGGCGTCTCCAAAGTTACGCTGCAGAAAATTCGCCAATGTGCGTGGTGCGGCAGGCAGCCGGTGTTGCCACCAAGTGGCAAGCAGCGATGCAGTGAAACGTGGCCAACTTGCACGCCGAGTCGACGGCAGGGGGTGGGGCGAGGTGTTTTAGCCGCCAGGCAACAACAATTCCCATTTCATGGCACATTATTTTGTGGCTTTTGTTTCGACTGCCTTCGGGCACTTTCAATAGCAAGTTTGCAGTGTATGTGTGTGTGTGTGCGAGTGTGTGTGGATAGGTGACTATGTGTGTGTTTGAGCCAGGCACGTGCCATCCAATTTTGTCTTGCCTTAACTTAATAATAAAAACTTGGCATATTTTTAATGCTTATTTATGAAAATTGCAGTGTCGTTTTTAGTCTGGCACAATACAATATACTTCATATTTCTCAATGCAGGAAAATGAAAATAAAAGGATATAATTGGAATAAATACGGTTAAAAGGTTAAAATGCCTTTGTTGCGTAAAAAAAAACAGGGTTTATATGTTTAAATCTTACATAAGAAATTAATTTTAATTTTAAAGGGTCCTGTGTATGATTTTCCATATTTTGCAAAACTTAAATACTTGAAAAACTACTCGGTTTATTTTGATCGAATTGAAACATTTCTAGGAAAATTTTACCGTTTTAATGCGTGTGTTGCGGCGTGAAAGTTGCACAAAATGTACACAGAAATACATTGTCTAGCACTCATTAAAAACATTTTAAATAATCATGTTAAGGCTGTTTCGAATTCCATTCCGAATTAATTCCACATAATAGCGTGTAGCATACTTTTTAGAGCAGAATATAATTAAAAACCTTCCTTTCTTGTATGTTCATTTATTTTATAGACGTACTTAAAAGCGTAGAATATATATACATATTTCTGTGGAATTGATTCGAAAGTGGAATTCAGAACAGGCCTGATAATTCCATATTTTATTACTTCTATTACTTATTCCTCCCTGTACCCATAAAATGGGTAAAAGGGGGTATTACATCTGTGCAAATGTATGTAACAGACAGAAGGAGACATCTCCGACCCTATAAAGTATATATATTCTTGATCAGTATCAAAAGAGATTTCGATTTGGCCATGTCCGTCTGTCTGTCCGTCTGTCCGTCTGTCCGTATGAACGCGTCGATCTCAGCAACTACAAGAGCTAGAGACACCAAATTTGAATGTAGGTTCCTGTAGCATACGCAGATCAGTTTGTTTCATATTTCAGATATCTCCCGTTCCCCACAAATCGATTAAAACCGTTTTACAGTAACAATTTTCAAGATATAGCTTTAAGATTTGGCATGTACAATACTTTAGTCTCTCTTAATCTACTGTCCAAATTTCATTTCGATCGGATAATAAACACGGAAGTTATTCACGAAAGAAGATTCAGTAATGCGAGTAGGGGGAGAAGAAGCACGCCACTTTTGCCGCCTGTGTGCGTGCGTCTTTGTGTATGTGTGTGTGTATGGGTGAGTGGACTTAGATGTGATTGGATGTTTAAGACCTGGGTACAGGGAGTTTCGTAGTCAGGTATACTCGACTATAGCATTCTTACTTGTTTAATATACATATATCAGTAAAATTTCTAGGATCAAAAGAAATTAAATATAGTATTTAAATCAAATTTAAATCAAACTAGCTTTAAAACCCTTACAACTAGGACTATAATGAATGAATAAGAAACTAATTTATTTGATAAGGAATAGCAGTAATGTGTAAAAATATAATATACATTTATACATGAAATGATCGCGGAAAAAAAGGATGTAGAAAATAGAAAAGACCTTTGGATAAAAAGGGAGGTAGAACTGCAGAAACCTCCCAATTGTACAAAGGAATATAAAGATAGAACTTTACAGAGTGTTTGGTTGTGTTATATAACTCACATCTGTTAAAAACAAGAGTATGAAATACCAAATTAATTATGTTTGTTACAGCATTCTTAACTCAAGGCTCTCTTGAATATACAGAGCATATTCAATTAGTTAAAAACAACAAACTTATTTGCCACAAGTTTCATACACATGAAATTTACAATTCTTCAAAGTGCAACACAAAAGCATCCAATTTGCAATGTGAACTCTCGACCTCTCTTATTGTATTTGAGCCTGACAAGCTGCATATACACATACACACACACACACACACACACACACACACACGTATACATGAGCTAAGGCCTGTTGTGTCCTCGTGCCACGGCAGCAACTTTAAATTAGCTGATTAACTAAGTAGTAAAACAAGCCATAAGCCATAGAGTTGCAAATGGAAGTGGAGGTAGTTGAGGTAGTGGAAGGGGAAGAGGCAGAGATACCACTGCCATGTCCAATGTCTACGTGGGATTTGTGTCTGCCAGCTCGCCACTTCCACTAGGAACAACAGCAACAACAGCCACAACAACAACAACAAGGGCAACAGGAACAGCGAACGGAGGCAATCACAAAATACCGAAAATAATATTTTTTTTTCGCTTCGCTGCATAAAACAAAACAAGCTGGCAAAAGTAAAAAATGAAACAGCAGGAAAACAAAAACATTGCCCGGCTAAAAAATCAACAGCACCGAAAGAAAAAATATAAAATAAAAATAAATAAATAAAAATCAAAAAGAAACGGAGCAACTGCAGCTAAACTGAAACCAGGCGGCCAAATGAAAAACGTATTTTATCTTTCCACTGGCGAGGCGAACGCAAAAGCAGCCGCCGCGAAAGCTCAGGAGCAAGATGATAAAAGAGTAGACCATTTATCAAAAAATACGACCGACCACCAAAATATATGACGCACACTGGGCACAGCGATTCCTTAAACAAATAAAATACGTCATAAAAAAATTAACACACATTGCATACTTTTGGGCCGCAGCTTTTGTGACGCCATGTTGACTGTACCTGCCTACTAATTTGCTTTCTACTTTTTTTTCGGTCGGTTTTCTGCCTGCTAATTGAGGATGCATTTTTGTGTTGGCAGGGTTGCACCACTGTGCGCCACAGCAACTCTGGCAACGGCTGCTTGCTGTCTGTGCCCTTTAGTTCTGACTTTTATGTTTTCGCCGCGCAGATATGTATAAAAGTAGAAAACCGACACACACAATGAAAGACACATGTGAGGAGTCAGTATTTGATACCCTTGGAAAGCAACTTAGAACTTTTGAAGTTGAGCGCAGAGCGTTAAGGTCGCCATTTTCCACATAAATATACTCTTCGGGCGAGAGAGGCGATTCGGATACGCAACTGTCTAGAATCGGTGTCCTCGGAATATATATATACCTTAAAAGAAGCAGTTTTATTAAAAACCATCCTAAGTCATTCAATGCTATCCAAAAAAGGAGAGAAGGGGACTCCTTAAATCTATTTTTAGGAAAATGCAAAAATGGTATGGGACTAGGATGATTGGGATCGTTCAGCAGAACTAATCGCTGACTGATTTCAACTGCTTTGCTAATCACGAACTAATCTGTCTGTGCTGATCGGCAGAGCACTATTTTTAGGATTGATCAATGTTCTGAAATCAAACACCAATTATTTCTGCTGAACTTCATTGAAAAACTACTGAATCCCACTCCCAAACCATTCCCATTGCCAAATATTCAACAGGCAATGTTCCCAATTGAAATTTTGTATGAAAAATTAAAGATTTAGATCCAATTGTAAGTGAATTTGAATTATTGAACAAGAAACTGCCAGGGTATAAGAAATTCGGCAACATGCGGATAGTTTTATCAACTTGCTATTATTTTTTCTCCCATTGCTGGTCGAGCCAAAATATTTTGTACGCGTACAAAAATAACAGTAAATGTGGCTGGCTAACATTCTAGTGGAGCGGGGGAGGTGGAAGTTCGGATAAAATAAAGCAAAATATGAAATGAATGAATTTTTGTTACCCACTGACACGATTTATTTACGAGTGTCCTGGCATTGTATCCCTTACATGTGTAGCCTTAGCTATTGCCCAATTGTTGTTGTTTTCCCAGTTGTTGTTGTTGTTGTTGCTGCTGCTGCTGCTGCGAAACAACAATAACAATTTTTTATTATCCCTTCTACAAAGCTGCCCGCACTGTGTACATCATTATACAACAATTGAAATGTTGTTTGGCGTCGCCTCGCCTCGCCTCGCCTCTCCTCGCCCCGAATTGCGGCGACGAGTGGCGCCCAAGAGGTGATCTGAAATCCTGTGGAGTTCTGGGTTTTAGCCAGAGCTTGACTGAAACCACTGCCAAGACGGTGGCAAGGGGAATGTCAGTGGGGCATTGCCAAAAAAAAAAGACGTACACACAGGCCGCTTTTTCAATTACCAGAAAATATACGAGCTTTGCTTGCTGTCATGACCTTTGGAGAAGTTTCACATGTGTATTGGAATGGTGTGGATTTGGAGGGTGTGGGAGGTATGCGAGTAAGGTGATACACATCAAGAATTTATGATACCCAGCATTGTCCCATTTTCTAATAAGAACGCCCTTATTTTGATAAACAACTTATCAAATATGTGTACTTCCATAAACTGTTGTCTCCTATGTGACAACGAAGCATTTCCTACACTGACAGAAAAATATTTAATGCTTGTATTTTGAGATTTGATTTAAATATTTTGGAACCAATTTTTTACTAAAAAGTGTTTTATTCATATTAAATTTGGGTTTTAATTTGAAAATAATTGACTTTTCATATTTAATTCTATGTGCGTATTAGAATTGAAGTGTGAGGATATTTTCAACTGCATATGCTGAAAAGGATTCACATTAGAAGTGAAGTTTGCTGCCCGTCATTCATAAACTTTGAGGCAAAACTACAAGTGCACCCAATTTTTCAGTGTATTATTCCTTAGAAACGGCCGAGCGAGTGTATTCTATAGTTAGTCGATTAGTAGCCCCTACTATACCATTTTTTATATGTTTATAATTTGTATACCTCTACATCTATTTCGCTCTGTTCTCTTTCAGCCTGTTCATATAAGCAACTTTATTGTTTCTGTCTTTAATGGAATTTCAATTTCTTAAATAATATATAAAAATAATTCAATTGGACAATAACTAAAATCACTTCACCGCTTAAAGCTGACTTAACAACAGTTTAAACTGGTTCTAAATAAAATGAAAAAATAATCCACAAAAGAACTATTCCATTTTAGTTGTAACTTTAATTAAAACCCTTGACTTCCGGCTACACAGTCCTTGCGCTCGACTTCATACCTGAGCATAGAAATTGCTGGAGGTCTCTACTTGATACATTCATTAAAATGCAAACATCAAAATTGGCGAAATATGAAGAGTTAATTTAAGTTTCACTTACAAATGGAAATGAAACAAAAATGAAATGAAATCCATAGCCAGTCAACACTCAAATACAGACCCCATATCTCAATGAAGCGGGGCGACCCACAAAAAAAGGGGGCTAACAAACATCACTAGCATCCAGACGACGCCTCGTCTGGGATGGCCAAAATGCTGAAAAGGGTTTACGGTCCGTCTCAGTCTGCCTAATAGATTCCGCATAAATTTATGCGCCCCTTTTTTTGAAATATGAGCGCGTCGAGTTCACGACATTTGTTTAGACAAGGAGATTGGGTTAGGCAGGGTCGGAGTACGGGGATTTGGGGGTGTGTGTCTGTGTGTGTGTGTGTGTGTTTTCAGCACTCTATTTGCACAAAATTAAACACCCAACGCGTAGAGCAAATAAGTTTCACTGAGCCAAACAATTATCCCTTGTACAAATTCATTTGCCGCACTATTGTCTCATGCAATTAACGCCCAGCGACGAATGAAAATGCGATTTTTGATAAATGCTCACAGATAACAGAGCATTTTGTATAGACAGTCGTAACTTTTGGTAGCCGGGCTGCTTTACGGCTTTCGCATAATTGCTACGTCATTGTCGAGTTGTCAAGAATTGCAAATTGGGAGCTGCCAGCTTCGAGCTTCGAGCTTCCAGCTTCGAGCCAAAAGCGAATTTAGTTATAAAAAGCAAATTGCGTTCGCAAATTAGTTGCCATTTAAGAAGGCACTCAACGTTGTCAAGAGCAAGGCCATAAACAGAAAATGCACAAGCATTTCATTTTACAACGAACAAATTATACACTTTTTGAATGCATTTGACTTAACCAAATATTGATAGTATAAGCTCCTTACTGTGTTATTGCATCCTTATATTGTACACCAGCTGGGATACCGAGGATACCACTGAACCAACTCTTAAGATTCGCGAAAGTTATCTTCAAAGAATCTTAAACGTCGCTAGGGTCAAATATGCGTTACCACTAAGGACCAGATGATCTATGTGAGGCCACCCGTGGGAGTGACCTGCCATCTTAAGCTAACCTATTATACACCTTTTAAATGCCAAAGTTATTGTAATCTAAGCTACAAGCTGTCCTATATGGACAAGTACTAGTAATCCATACACTGAGAAAAACAGTCGATCTAAAATAAACGAACTGAGTGCTGAACACAGTGTAGTATCGCTTATACTGAAATCGTAAAAGTTAAAATAAAGCATTATATCATTATAAAATACTCCACCAAAATTGTAGAATTTGGAATTGAACCAAACTCTCGAACACATCACACACAAACTCTGTTTATACAACTTTTCTACTGAGAATGGAAAATATATCTAATCAATAAATCTCATATATAAGTACTTATGTGAAACAGAGCCTACAAATCGTGAGAATTCGAATTTTGTAAGCAAAAACTTAAGACCAAATAATAAGGAGTCTGCTGGCGCTGCTTTCTTTCTCAGTGTGCTTATAGAGAATATAAAATCATATTTTCATAGCTATCCAGTAATATGCTAAGTTAATAATATGATAAACTAATAATATTATAAAATGAATGGCAATATAATATTTAATAATAATTTAATAATAAAACTCAAAATGTGGGCGACCTCAATAATTATCAAACAAAAAGAAAAATAGTTAAAGCATATAAGAAACCGATTTTTAAAAGCCAAACTTGATAGTGCCATCAATATTTTAAATATAATAAAGGCTAGTAATAAATAAAAAAAACAAGTAAGAATGCTATAGTCGAGTATACCCGACTACGAAACTCCCTGTACCCAGGTCTAAAACATCCAATCACAGCTACGTCCACTTACACATACATACACAAAGACGCACACACACAGGCGGCAAAAACGACAGCGTCAAGCGAGCAATGCAATTGGTGGCTGTGCTTCTCCTCCCCCTCTCGCTGCATCATTGAATCTTCTTTCGTGAATAACTTCCGTGTTTATTATCCGATCGACTGAAATTTGGACAGTAGATTAAGAGAGACTAAAGTATTGTACATGCCAAATCTAAAGCTATATCTTGAAAATTGTTACTGTAAAACGGTTTTAATCGATTTGCGGGGGAACGGGGGGAGATATCGGAAATATGAAACAAACTTGATCTGCGTATGGTATACAGGAACCTACATTTCAAATTTGGTGTCGCTAGCTCTTGTAGTTGCTGAGATCGACGCGTTCATACGGACAGACGGACAGACGGACAGACGGACAGACAGACGGACATGGCCAAATCGAAATCTCTTTTGATACTGATCAAGAATATATATACTTTATAGGGTCGGAGATGTCTCCTTCTGTCTGTTACATACATTTGCACAGATGTAATACCCCCTTTTTACCCATTTTATGTACAGGGAGTAAAGGGAAAAATAGGGAAACAATTGCAGCATTTTTTCAATTTTAAAATTATTCAGATAAAAATTTATGTAAGCCCTAATTAAAAATTAAAAGTTTAAGTAACAATATGAAATATTTATAAGTAAAAGTTTGTATCCCGAACATCCGACTGTCAATCCTTATGTAATATCTTTCACTAAATCCAAAAATCAAAATTTAATAAAACTTTTCGGGAAACGTATTCATCCTAATTTTTCGAATTTTCGAAAAACATAGCTTTAGAGAAATATGAATATCTCTGAGCTTAAATTGACGCTATTGAAGAAAATTACTTTTAAATTGTATACTTAGATAGTATTACTTCTAAATACGATTATAAGTTAATGTGTTCTTCTGGACGGAAATTAAAATATAACTGACCAATGTCTTGATTAAATTTATAACGAAAATAAATTCTTAGATCATATACGAAAAACTCAATGTCACAAACAGCCTGCCAAAGTTATAATGTCCACACTTTTTGGACTATAAAAACTGCACCCGAGACGGTAAAATTCTTTGAGCAGTTTTCGTTGTCGTGGCAACAATGTGACGAGACCATAAAATTTTGATTTGACAAATGCATGTCTGAGAGCACACAAAATTTTGAGAAAAGGATCTGGGAATTTGTGTGGTACCTGCCTTTGAGTTTTTGAGTTGTAAACAAAGTTTGTCGCGTTCTACGCGTTGCAAAAAGTTAGCAGTTAATGCGACAAAAGGGATTTACGTAGCAAAGTTTTGCGGCATTGCGCAATGCAGTCAGTGCTCAGTTCCCGTCTTCAGCTCATCCTCAGTCGAAACTCTTGGTATATTAGCCCTGGCAAAGGAAAGCAAAGGAAAGGCAAAGGCAAAGGCATATTCTATGCTCGTCAAGAGCTGCACACGACGATGAGGACTTCGCTGACAAGCGTCCTGGGAAGCAGCGAAGCCCTCAACAGAATAAAGAATACGCACGCACGTCACGCTGCTGGCATTGGCGCACTTAAAGGCCTCAAGGCTATGGCACAGATGAGTTGCGAGGAGCTGGCAGCGAACGCTGGCAAGGATGTGGTCGGAGGCAGGTGAGCATGTGCCAGCGATACCCCAATCCTCATTTGCAAGTGCGGTTTCTTGCCGCAGCAGCGGCAGCATGTTACAAAAGGCCTCATTGTGCTGCTTTAATGAAATATGTGGCCTAAAGGATAAAGATGAGAATTGAGAACTTTCTTATTAAATATTTAAGTTTTTAAGAGCTGCAGCACAACTCAAGAAATGTACACATGACCCACAATCAATCAAAAGATTAATAACAAAGGCTGAATAGTTGGATAACCAGCTGCTAATTGGCTATATAGTCTTAAGGTCCTGCAAGGCAATGAGCCTTGCTGATTTAAAAATAAACTTTAAAACTACTATATACAATAAGTTATTAAAAAACAGTCAAACAGTCAATATACTCCACGTTCGATTACAAAATATTTCGCAATCGTCTGCAGCTTACTGTGAGAATATCTTTGAACATTTTCAGGCTTATAGAGTTACACTTGCCATGACAATCCAATTGTAAACTCGCCCAGCCTCCACTTATGCTCTACACTTGACTGAAACTACAAAGGGTGGCTTAGTTTTGTAAAATAGGGGTTGCAGCGAAAGCTATAGCCAAAATAGGTAGTTGGGGAAAATCGATAGCAATTTGGAGTTATGTGTGAGAATAAAGAATTGATCAAAAATCGGTAGATGAGAAAAGAAAAGAATATAAAAAGAAAAGAAAAGAATAGAAGAAAATAAACACAATCAAAATATTGGAATATATTTTAGATATTTAAATAAAATTTAAATATTAAGTCCGGTTCCGAATTCCATTCCGAATCAATTCCACAGAATAGCAGGTAGCATACTTTTCAGAGAAGAATATAATTAATAACCTTGCATTCTTGTATATTAATCTATTATATAGACGCACCCAAAAGCGAGCTTTACATATTTCTGTGGAATTAATTCGGAAGTGGAATTGAGAACAGGCCAGATTATAGTTTCATTTATATTGACTTCCTTACTGCGCTCTAAATCTTTTTAAAATGTGTCTTATAAGTCAAAACAACAGTTGAGTTGTTAGAAATTTATATTAATTTATAAGCATAATTTATAAAATAAGTTTAGCCTTACAAAACAAGTTTCGTCCTTAGCAAACCATGGCCAAGTTAAAACTTGAAATCATTTGTTTATAACTTACAACTTTCGCACAGAAGGCGGAGTTCTCTATGGCACCCTTGAAAATGCCGTGCAGTCATTGTCTAGAGTCTAGACTTCTGGCCAGACCCACTTGTTTATGATTTTACCTTTATGACTTGCCCAAGCTGAAGACAGCAAAGGGCCAAGTTGCGTGCAGCGCTCAAAACTCCCATTCCCATGCTCAGTAAATACTAAGTATATAACTCAATAAATCCCAATTTCCCACACTCTACACGCAGCCCTCGCAGATCCCAAACAATGCGCTTTGACTGCGCCTGCACAATTTATAACTATGCGCTTTTTGTTATTATATTTTTGCTTTTATTAAAAACAGTCAACAACAAAATGGCCAAAGCCAAAAGGCAAGTAAGCCACAAAGTAGAAAAGTAAAATGCCAACTGCTTGCCAAGGATGAGAAACGGAACAAAGTCCTTGCGCAGCGGAGTTTAAGTGGCACAGGAGCTGCGCTAGCTGCTCCTTCAAATGTCCCACCACTACATATAAATATATGTATTTGCATACTCGTATTGCAACAACAACAAAATGAAAATAAAAACCAAATCTCATTTTATTTTGTGTGATTCTCCCTCCTTCTCTCCGCAGCTCCGCTTTGCGTGCAATTTATATAACATGAATTGTTTTCTTTCGAGTCCTCGAAACGACTTTGCGTTCTGTGACAAATTAAGTTGGCAGCAAATAAAAAACTGTTGTATATATATTCCCTTGCAAATAGTAACTTTATTTTGGTATTTTGGCATTAAGAAATAAAAACTTTACTGCTGATCAGCGTTGCAAGAAAATACATAATGGGGCACAATTAGAGCTAAAGATATCGAATTTATAAATATTATGCCAGCATTGATTCAATATGCTCTGAGGATGCTTTATTGATTGTTTTTTAATAACCATTTTCATAAATACTTAATTATTTTTAATAGCTCACATTCCTACCAATTGTTCCTAAAGTCATCCGATTTTATTCAAAACAATTCAAAATGTTTAAGGTACAATAAAACTCACTATTGATGAGTTTGGTAGAGATATCTTGAAAAACATACAAATAAATTCAAAAAAACTCATTTTCCATCCGATTGTTACTATCGCAGCAGAAATTTAGAAAATTCCACCCACAAAGCCATGCGCCTGCTTAGATAAAATGTGTGTGATAATGTTATTCTTTAGCTCGGCTTTCAAAATTATTAATATTATTTCTTTTCTAGCGATTGGTAATTTTATTTATTTCTAACTTAAGCACGCAGATTCAACAAAGTTCATTTTAATAAAAATACCTTACCGGGCAACGCTGGGGTAGTAGTAAGTCTAATAGTCCGATTTATTATCAAATTTGGTCAGCTTGTATGAAACATAGCGAAACTTTGCTTGTGTGTGTTTGGCAGGATATCTTAGAGAACGTAAAAGTTTTCCTACAATAACTCAACTGTCGACCGATCGTTCATATAAAAAATGATTCCGAATTTCACTTCCGAAGCAATTCCACAACAATGTACAAAGCATACTTTAAGAATATTCTTTAATTGAAATAAAAACAAAATTAAGCTAATGTTTTCACTTATATCCTGCCCCGCAAAGTATACTCCACGCTTGTTTTGTGGAATTGATTCGAGAGTGAAATTCGGAACAGGCCTGAGTATATCTTGTTTACTCGTCCGCGCGAAGTTTTTCACAAATTAGAAGTAAAAATATTCGTGCGCTTTTGGCCAAAAAAAGTTTCGAGATTTTAATCAAATTTGGCAAAGTGTGTCTAAATTTGCAAACATAGAAGCGCCTCAAATGGCGCCCAGTTCCCCCCGGGGGACCTCTTTGCATATGTCGTAATTTGCAGCAGCCAATTTGCATGTACATACTCGTATTCATATGAATGTTCTTTTTTCTTAGCCTTTGCCTTTGAACTTTGATCAAATTTTAACCCCTCCGTCGTATAACGCCCGGCGTGCGTTCAGCCAAGTTTCATAGCATACTTTTTGGCATCGTTGCGCTGTCTGTGAGAAAAATGATAAGATGACAGCTCATGAAGCGAACTCAAGCAGCAGCAGCAGCCGCACCACCGCACCACCAACAAAAAATGGCAGCTCATTTTTTAATATTTCTGGTAGACAGTTGGTAAACAGAAAGCTAAGTAGAGCGCCAGGCAGAGTTTTGGGAGCACCTGGTAAATTTGTGTGTGCCAACTCCAGCCAGAGACTATAATTTAGACGTGCCAAACAGTTCTTGAAGGGAGTCAACCAGAGGGTCGGGCTGTGTATGTGCTTGGGACACGTATCCTTTGACATTGGCCTCGCTAATGAGCGAGCACTTTGACAAGGAGCCTTGGCAGTGAACTTGAGTGTGCGAGGGCGATAGCTAATGCAGCTGGAATACACTTGCTCACATAAGTATTCATACATACGGCTTGCCGTGGAACTTGCCAGAGTTGACTTCTCTCTGTACAGCAGTAATATGATTAAGACTGCAATGGCTAACTTGGAAACATATTAAACATATAGTCGAGCGTGCTTTAACCTGATTCTGGTTCTGATGTTGAGAGGGAGGAAGTTCTTAGTCAAAATTTATTCCAAAAATGATAGAAATGATGCCACGCTCAGTCTTCTAGTCAGCCGTAAATACTCTAACCAAACTTTAAAGTACAAAAAGTTTAATAAATCGAGTTCAATTTTGGGTTTAAAATATCCTTTTGATTTGGATTCACTTGAATACAATATTTAATACTATTTTTGTATATTTTCTCCATTTAATCTTTCTGTTAAATTAACAACAACTTAAGTTTAACTTAAACTATATTTAAAATAACTAATTAATCCAAAAAAATGAAGTCTAATTAATGAGATTAAATAAAAAAATTAAAACAATAAAAATTAAAAATAAAAATAATAATATCTCAAATGGTTCAATCTCTCCCACTTAGCAAAGTAAACTAAAGTTTTAATCAGCTTCTTCGAATCGGTTGATATTGTGTGCTTTTGAAACCCCATTCTGAGTGCCAATAAACCGATTTTAATTATTCTATGGCGTAATTGTTGAAAAGAAATTCGGTTGCCAGCTGTCACACGTAATTTCGCAATACACTTTTCTCATTCCTGCAGCACACCACCCGCCACCCCACCCACAAAATAACTAACGCATAAATAATAAGGCAGCTGTCCAATGTTCAATGCGAATATCAGACCATAAGCTTCAGTTTCAAAACAAGAGCAAAAATCGATGAAGTAACTTTTTATGGCAATATATAATTATAAAAACAAATCCCCGCACTGTAAGCCAAAAGCCCAGCCTGGCCTTAACCCATTAGTGTTTAGCAGTGGGTTCGGGTTGACGGGGGGAGGCAAAGACCCCGCGGCGTCATTGGCTTTATAAATATTGTTCGAAATTTGTTGGCTGCAAAAGTTTTTGTGCTCGTTTTCGTTTTCGTCAATTTTCGTTTGGAATGCTCTACTCATCAAAAATTAATGCAAAAATAAATAATAAAATAATACACCGTTAAATAATCCGAAAACCAACACCATTAATAAAGTGAATGCAGGACAAAAGGACGAAGGACGGCGCAACGCGACGCCGACTCGCGAGCTAGCCACTCACCAACACAATGAAATATTGGCAAATAAAACGATTTTGACGCTGAATTTAAAACAAGTGGCACGTAGCAGACGACGAGGACGAACGCCAGGACCAGCACCAGGGCCAGGACCAGGACCAGCGCCAGGACCAACCCCAAAATGCCAGCCTCAAATTCAAAATCGCATTTATTATACTTACATTCCAATGGAGAGATATCTACCCGGGATACTCCCTCTTTAGTAGCCACTGCCCGCCTCCCCTCGCCAGCGTGCGCTTGTCAAATATTTATTCTTTGGATTGGATCGCTGGATTTACTTATTAGCATGCGCGCTGCAGGACCAAGCAGGACCCAAGTGCCGCTAACGAATGTAAGGACCTGACTGGCTGGCTGGCTGGCTGGTTGCCCGGAAGGGCCACTCCAGCACGGAAATAGGCTAAAGAGCGCGTGAAAATGTGAGCACAGTGGCACACAGGAAGACAGGAAGACACCTCAAGTGTTTGACGTGCCCAGGATATAGGACGCAGGACGCAGCATGCTGGATACGCTGCCAATCGTCGCTGACACAAACCAAAATCAATTGTGGAAGGGCAGCGTGAAACGAAATTACCAATTAGTTAAATGGCAAAATGAGTGAGTGCGACGACGACTCCAGGATTCCAAGACTTCAGGACTTCAGTGCTCCAGGACACGAAGACTTCAGGACTTCAACATGGTGTCAGCATTGCCGCCATTTTTCGACTTGCTCTCTCAATGCTTATTTAATTATGAGACCATCTGTGCGCGTTGCAGGTTGCTTTGATTTTCCGCTTTTCTGAGCATTTCGACATCTCCGCCTCCCCCTCCCCACAAGCCTCTCTCCCACCAAGCTCTAGTAGTCGCATTATTTGCCCTCCCTACCATTTTTTATAAGTGCCCCTGCTACGTCGCGATTTTCTTATTCGTGTTTGGTTCGTTAATTTCATTGTTTTCGCATAATTTTCAAGGGAATCCAAAGAATCTCAACGCGTGTGAACAAAGCTCGCCAAATAACTGAAAATATACATTTTTTGGAGTACTGCAAAGTTATTTAGAAAGATTCAGTAAGAAATTGAGTTGGTTAAGAAAGTTGAATTATTTTCCTTCAATTTCTGATACCATTTGAAAATTTTAAAAGAAATACACAATTCCTTGCAAATTACTTAAATATTTTGGGATTTTCCTGTCAATTAATGTTGTCTAAAATGTTCCTTGAACAATTCAATTAAATAAATAAGCTAACGCTTTGTTTGCGGTTGTCAACTATAGTATTTGTTGAATATAATATTCAAATTTTCACCAAAAATTTAAAAAACACAAATTGTACAAAATAACAAACAAATAAAGATTTGCGAACTTAATATTTCAAGTAAAAATAATTTAATAACTGGAATCTTCACTTAATCTCAGTTGCTTAACCGGATTATATATTTTTCCATGAGAATACTTTTAAATATATGATAAAATCAATATAATTTGGTCAAAAAGAACACCTGATTGCATTCTTATTTTGCTTCCATTTTAAATTTGAATTTAAATTTAAATATAATTATTACACATAAGCAATCAACATAGCCACACTTAAGTAACACTCCAACCTCACTTTTCATGTCCTACAACAGATGCTTTTTACTCCCTGTACCCATAAAATGGGTAAAAAGGGGGTATTACATCTGTGCAAATCTATGTAACAGGCAGAAGGAGACATCTCCGACCCTATAAAGTATATATATTCTTGATCAGTATCAAAAGAGATTTCGATTTGGCCATGTCCGTCTGTCTGTCCGTCTGTCCGTCTGTCCGTATGAACGCGTCGATCTCAGCAACTACAAGAGCTAGAGACACCAAATTTGAAATGTAGGTTCCTGTATACCATACGCAGATCAAGTTTGTTTCATATTTCAGATATCTCCCCCCCTTTCCCCCGCAAATCGATAAAAACCGTTTTACTGTAACAATTTTCAAGATATTGCTTTGGAATTTGGCATGTGCAATATTTTGGTCACTCCTAATCTACTGTCAAAATTTCAAGTCGTTCGGATAATAAACACGGAAGTTATTACCGAAAGAAGATTCAGTGCTTCAGCGCAAGGGGAAGAAGAAGCACAGCCACCACTTAAAATGCCTCGCTTGCGCTGTCGTTTTAGCCGCCTGTGTGTGTGCGTCTTTGTGTATGTGTGTATGTATGTGTAAGTGGACGTAGATGTTATTGGATGTTTTAGACCTGGGTACAGACAGTTTCGTAGTCGGGTATACTCGACTATAGCATTCTTACTTGTTATTTATATAAACGGCATAAATACGCAAGCACTGAAATTTTGTAATTATTTGTTTGTGTGTGGGCTTCTTCCCATTCATCAGTGTCAAAAAATGCAATGATTAGCGCTTTAAATGTGCCATAAAAAAAGAGGGAAGGAAAGTGCTTATTGAGAAGTCAACAGGCAACGACAGGCAAATTAAATTTACCAACAGACACCTCAATTGAATTTGGTTTGTGGGTAAAGGAAATGCTGTAAAAAAAAGTCAGACAGACAGTGGCATATTTTGATATATGCCAGGTGAGATCACGTCAAGGCATTTGATTTGTTATGTGGCTGGCTTGATTGACACAATGGCTAAGGTAATTTTCAATCGAATGTCAATCAAAGGCTCTTAAGTTGTTAACTTTTGTGCGGCATTAACGTCCCACTTTTCTGCTACATACATTCGATGGCAAATTTTTGACACAGGTTCGACAACGAATAGAGCCCTGAAAAGTTAACTAACGAAATGCCGCTGGTAATTTGTTAAAGCGTTTCTTAGCGGATATCACGTGCGCACGTAAGCCCCCCCAAAACCCAGCAAGTATAGCTACTAGCTGCTCCGAACGCTAGAGGGCGCCAGCATTAAAATCAACGTCGCATCGTTTCAGGATGATTTGACACGTTGATTGATCCGCTCATTGGCGCACAAAATGAAACCCAAATGTCCCGACTGAGTCCTGACACTGTGCAAATCTGCATGAGGTATGCCATTCCCCTCCCTACCGCCAGTGGCAACGTCTTTGTCGCCTCGTCTACGATGTGGCATTAAACAAAGTAACAACTTCATGCTAAAAACGCTGTCATTAGTGCCGCAACGCCAAAACGCCTTTCTCCTTTCGCCTTTTTTTTAAGGGTGCGCCACGCAAAAAATGATTATTAAAATTCTCTGTAAAGTCGCGTCATGTGCAAAATTATTGGGTAATTAACGGCAAGCAAGAAACGTGCCAACAACACAGCAGAGAAAAATGGATATACACCAAAAGATATAGAAGAATAAATGGGCGCCATAAAAAACGACGCAAGACGATTAGCTAAACGATTTCAGGAACTGGGAGCGTGCTAATATTGAACTTATCGTGGGTGTGCATGTCCGGATAATTAATAGATAAGTAATATATATTTTTTGCATGGCAAGTTAGCACGAATAGACATGCAAGAGACAAGTTGCGGGCTATAAACAATTAAAACAAGTAAGAACTTTGCAGTCGGACGTATCAGACAGCAGAATACTCTCTCGACACTTCATAAATTGAGGGTATACACCAACATGTGTACATTACATTAACAAGGTGTGCGCATACTGACAGACGACACTGTGCGCGGGTCTATATATGTAACTTCAATATCTTCAAGAGTGTATGGCTACGTACGGCAACAACGGTGCATGGCCAACTAAACTAAATTTACATGACTATATTGAAAGTGTGTACCTATTCGTGGCAGTCACTGTAGATTGGTGTTCGCAAACCTAGCTGTATAGAGAAGTAGGTTTATACAATTGGTAGGCATTGTGCATGAGTGTAATGAAAATAACTAAAAGAAGTCGGCACATACGTCTTGCAGCCACTGTGTCGAAGCACGACGGTTTAAAACAGCTGACCGCTCTGCATGAGCTTTTATAATTTGAATATGGTTGTTGTTGTTGTTGTAGGCTATTTGCAATTATTAGATATAGTAAATCATTACGTTACGTTAGGGCTGTATCTCAAGAAACACACAAATTTTAAGCAATAAAATAAAATTGTAATAAGATAAATACATTAATTAATGATAAATACATAAGCAGTGGCTGAATTGACCCTGCAAAGTTGAAAGCTTTGATTTGGTACAATAACCAGCTGCAATTACATATTTACGTACATACAAATGTATGCCTTTACATATGTGCAGAGCTTTTACACGCGCAGGTCAAGTCAGCTTAGCGTACAGCGAAGAAGAAAAAGAAGAATATATAAAACGAGGGATGCACTTACATACATATGTATATATCTCCAGCGGTGGAAAGCTTTCCATCGTTGTTGTTCTTGTTGATGATTGCATGTATGTATGTATTTTGGGTTGTATGTGTGATGTAACTGGTTGTGGTTTTAAATATAGGTTCAATTATATGTTTTCTTTGTCCTTTTCGCACTTTAGTTCGTTTTATGCACTTTAGTTTTAATGATTTGTTTTAAAAGTAGACTTTGTCCAATTTACCAACCTGGCCATGCGAGAGCTTTTGCTCTCACAACAACAACACACACTCAACTTATACTGCGTTTATGCTTTTATGCTGCAGTAAAATAAGTTGGATTTCTACACAATTTACACTACCTTTGCGAGGTCTTCGTATTAAATATAAGCACTATTACTAATTTTCACTTAAACCTATAGATTTATCGCGATCAGGCGCGAGCGTGGCTTTTAGCGCGACGGCGAAACACGGACAACTGGACCATCAGCTGCATAAAAGCTCGTCGGGCTGTGCTTTTTGCTAATGCATGCACAGCAATGGCGTAGCTGCTGTTAAAAAGGGAGGGCAAAAACCGAACTTTAGCTCGACGAAAGTTTGGGCAATATTTACAGCGACACATATGTACATACTTTGTCTTGCAAGGAATGCTGCTGGATAAATATCGCGATAAATCTCCGCGATCGGTCACAAGAGTTGGATGCTCTTGGATTAGCAGAGCAGCGCGGATTGAATCACTCCGAGTGATCATAATTGGCCGTTGTGCACTGTTCGCACCACAATTTAAACGAATTCCAAGTTGCTTTGGACGACCGCTTATAACCTCACACGTAGCTACGAGAAGCTGTTCGACGTGGAGGACGCGTACTTATTCTGGGCCCGATCAGCAAAAGAGGCCTTTTATATCACCAAATTCCAATGAACAACTCTCCGTGGCGAGTAGTTGGATGCGGGTCTTATTGGAGTGTCAGAGCTTTCGTTCTCACAAGCAACAGACGACATTGTTTAATCGCATGCGACAATTTACAATTATAACATGTTTAGTTTGTCTTATATCAATAAAAATGCACATTTTCTCCAATATCTAATAAAATTGAAATATAATCAATGGAAAAGAAAAGAAACTGAATAATAAACAAAAACAATTAATTTGCATGCACCGAACTCTGAGCCAACAGGCAAATTTATTGGCTTTACAGAATGTTTATTTAAACTTCTCAATTGTTGGGCAATGTGTTGCCCAAAGGAGTACAAAACTGTGACATATTTCAACTACACAATGTGCGCGCATGCAAGGCCAACAAATTTGTATACAAACACAAAATCATAATAAACATTGCGTTGCACAAATTGAAAAATAGTCTGTGGAAAAGTAGCAACATGTTAAATACGATGACTGCCTGGCAGGCAATTTCAAATAGCATGGCCTTTATTAGGGCAACAACAACAGATGCAAAACCAATTGACAGGCACATACCACATACACACACACACAAACACACACACACACATACGCACATACAAATGGAGCATTACAAAACTGAGACGAAACTTCTGGCCACAGCAGAAAACTGCATGAAAGCATTGTTTAAATAATGCAATTTCGCGTTTAGTAGTAGAAATGATTTAGCGCTGTCTCACTCACACTTGCCAGCTATCTCTATCTCTCTGTCTTTATTCGACACACGCTGAGGCGAACAAATAACCAAAAATGAACTTTGTCAATTAATTGCTCAGTTTTCTATCGAATGCGGAATATTGAATTTCGCTATGCCAAATGCAACGAGGCACACGCACACACACACACACACACACACACACTTGTGCACTCTCTGCATGTGTCTGTTTGTAAATTAGCAATGTAAATATACCAATTTAAAATGCCGTACAATAAATATGAATACAAAAGCAGCGCACAAAAAACAAACGACAATATCAGCGGCAAATAATTGAATTTACCCACAGCACTCACACAGAGCGAGAGAGAGAGTGAGCGCGAGGTGTGGGAGCAGGAAGGGTAGTGCCCGCAGCTCAACACACACACATATCCTTGCACACAATCACACACTCAGGCAATCAGACAGACAGACAGTCAAATAGACAAACCGACATATTGTGTGCCTTTGTACGAATCTAATAAACCGAATCATGTATATATATACATATGTACATATATGCAAAAATAACTTCAGCTCGTTGTCTGTTTCGGGTATATATGGGTGGATGTATATATTTGCATATGTATGCGTGTGCCGCACTCATAGAAAACACCGTGCTACAAATTTTAGCAATTCTCTAAATAACCCTACTTTAATAAACCAATGTTCTCGATTTTATGCTAAGTTTATTTATATTGAAATCTTGAGAATCGCAGAGGAGGGCGCATTGGAAGACCTCCAAAATAGGCAATTGCAGGGCACTTACTTGAAATCTTGAGAATCGCAGAGGAGGGCGCATTGGAAGACCTCCAAAATAGGCAATTGCAGGGCACTTACTTGAAATCTTGAGAATCGCAGAGGAGGGCGCATTGGAAGACCTCCAAAATAGGCAATTGCATGGCACTTACTTGAAATCTTGAGAATCGCAGAGGAGGGCGCATTGGAAGACCTCCAAAATAGGCAATTGCAGGGCACTTACTTGAAATCTTGAGAATCGCAGAGGAGGGCGCATTGGAAGACCTCCAAAATAGGCAATTGCAGGGCACTTACTTGAAATCTTGAGAATCGCAGAGGAGGGCGCACATTAGTAGACCTCCAAAATAGGGAATTGCAGGGCACTTACTTGAAATCTTGAGAATCGCAGAGGAGGGCGCACATTATTTATTTATTATTTATTTTTTATTTATTTAATTTCTGCCATTTATAAAATATTGTAAAATTACTTGTTTTTTCAGTGAACATTTATTATTTATTTATTTTATTAATTATATGTTATAAGTATAAGTTTACTTTATATTCAATTGTTAATCATTCAACTAAATAAATATTAAAAATGTTTGACTGGGGACAAGGGTAAGGAGAATGAAGATTGATGAGTTCTTGTGCATCCAAGAGAATCATTTCCTATATTATTTAGAAGATTAGTGAGTTTCCATAAATTCCTAATCTAAAATCTTAGCTGAAAGTCAATCGGATGGCACTATCGATAGTAGAAATGTATCCTAAGCCACGAGGTATTTCCACCATCGATTCTATAGAAATCTATATTTGTATACCCCAGCAGGGTGTTATAATTTTGTCTCGAAATGTGTAATGGACTAAAGGAGACGTTTCCGAACTAACAAAGTATATATATTCTGAATCAGCCTGAATAGCCGAGTCGATATAGCGATGTCAGTCTGTCCGTCTGTTTCTATGCGAACTAGTCCCTCAGTTTTAAAGCTATCGTAATGAAACTTGGCACAGACTCTGCTTTTGCTGCAGGCAGTACATATGTCAGAATTGGCTGGATCGGAACACTATAACATATAGCTGCCATAGCAATGATCGATCGACAAATATGTTTTTGTAAGAAAACTTTTTGTTTATAAAGCTATCCTTACCAAACTTTCCCAAGCCAAGCCCTAGAGTGCTTATACAATCTGACCAAATTTGGTCAGAATCTGACCACTATATCAAACTTTTTGCTTATACAAATATTTCATCCAAACTTAGTGAGAGTTTTATAACACTTCAAATAGTCTCCTATAATTTGATCGAAGTCGGAACACATGGCAGTAATCAGACATAAAAGACATTGCTGCTAGGGTTATATAGCTTCGGCACCCGAAGATAACCGTTCTTTCTTGTTTTGTTTTTTCATTTTTGTTTGTTTTTATACTTATAGTGTGAGCTAATTTCTTGAATATTTTTTAAAATGAGTTTAAGTTTTTTTCTTTATAGAAAACAGTTTGATCAAGCTGTCCAAATCGAAAGATATCAAAAAGCAAATTCAAATTCAAATAAATATTTTAATCTTTATCTTTATTTAAAAACAAAGTACTTAAATAACCAAATGTTTTTTATAATATCAAATATTTTCGTATAAGGCACTTTATTTATCATTTTATGCTACAATATTATTAGCAATATTTTACAGAGCATTCATTTCCAATAAAATAGGAAGGAACTGTACAAATTTCAGGCTTCTAGCTGCCCGGGAGTCGCCAGTCAGTCAGACTAAAGAGTTTTATATATATAGATCCAAACAATCAATATTTGTAGCTATTAATAAGACTATCGAGTGAAGAATTCTTGAAATATCAAAGTACTTATAGCATATACTTGTTGGACAGTGAAATAATTGAAGGGCGTTTGATTATGCCAGCCAGAGAGCCAATACTCATGAAATATTGAAAAGCTGCGGGTTCGGTAAGGGGGCAGGGGCGGGAACCAGGGCCGGTGCAGGTGTGGTGTCGGTGGGCGTGGCCTGGAAGGGCGCAGATGTGTGCGTGTCACGCGGCGCACACGAATGATGAAATATGCATGAAATTGACTTTTGTGCCAAGCCAAAATCACGGCATCTGCATAGAGAGCTGAAGCGCCACAGCCCCCAGTTCATGGCCCTGGCCCCCGCCGAACCCAACAATGACATTGTTGTTATTGCTGTTGGGGTTATGTAACTTTAATTGAAATGTAAACTGAAAGCCGCACGCGACTTAAATGAGAAAAGCGACATTTTAATGTGTCAAACAATAGCACCCCCCATATACCCAACCAATAAGTTAGAGCAGCTTAAACAGCAAAGTGGGGAAAATATTTTTGTTTTGCATGTTAGCGCATTTTAATTGCGTCACAAAAGTCAAATGAGTACGAGTTCAAACTGGTTGGCCACTCTGGCACAGCCCTTTACATATATGAATGTGTTTATGGTTCTGTTTAGGCTGATGAATAATGCATATCAAATGAGCCGCTAAAATTGTCATGTTGCTGAGGCTTGTTGTTCGTGATGGAATTTTATCAAATCGTTTAAACTGAACAGTAACTGTTTTGCCAAACAGTAGCGTAATGGCTTTAAATGAGTATAATTCTTGTTGCGAATACAATGCCTGCATAATAGAGCTATCGATAAGGAGAAAGCAGATTAACGAACACCAAATAGCCTAACTTATATATTAAGAGATTTCAAAATAAAGTATATACTTGAAAATTGTTAGTTTCGCTCTATAAATGGAATATGTTTTAAGAATAACATCATAATATTTACAATAGCATTTTAAATATATATCTATCTATCTAAAGTATAGTATTTGAATGATATGAATAGTTTTCTATGGTTAAAGATTGATTTCAATTTATTTTTAAGTCAGTTTCAACAAATTATAAAATAAATATATTCATAAACAATTCGGAATGAAAGTTACTTCAAAATGGAAATAGGCCTGCTTGAATCTAAGATGGTCTTCGTAGTATACAAAGCCCCCCTCAGTTCCAAGTATGATTTAAGATTCACATCATAGTCTTATCGAATCAATAATATGTTTCAAGATCAATTTATGATTTTCTTGACTTACAAAGCAATTTTGTAGATCATAGCATATTCCTCAGTTAGTTTTTGCCATTTTTAAGACTGCAACTGATGTGTCAGGCATTACACAGTAAAGCGACCCCTTTAAGCGACATGAACCCACAGATAAATCCTTTTTAAGTCGCACAGGCATTACAGAAAAAAACTATAGCATACATTTGTGGGCAAACGGCTGAAACTGAAAAACAATTTCATACATTACCCTGCCGAAAGAAAACCAAGCAGCAAACGACTTTTGCGATACACTGAAACAACAAACAAGAAAAAACAACAAAAACAATTTGGTTTTTTTCGACATAGAAAGAAGAAAAGGAATAGAACATTGGATTACATGCTAGCGGCAAGCTTGCATATGAAAATGAGCAGCAAACCTTGCTGTGTACATAGGTAGATACTTGCACACATACGAGTATGGCAACAGAGTACTGTATACACTTACATAAGGCGGGGGGGCATGGAAAGTTGCAAGCATTTTTCGCACTGCCAGGAAAATGTCGACTGTGTCGTTGTCGTTGTAGTTGTCGTCGCCGCTAGATAATAAATGACCGGCCATTAAATTGCAATTAAAAGCTCATATGTGCGCATAAACTTTGCACCAGACAGGCAGACAGACAGCCACAGCCGCCGCCCCCTGCCACTGTCCCTGTTCTTCAACCAAAATTTGCCTATAGCCAACGGGCGTCGCATAATAATGGCAGCCAGGAGCATTCGCTGCCAGGATAATAGCCCGTATAATAGTAAATTTAACAGTTGGTTGGGCATTCTCCACTGCAGGAGCTCAGCTCAATAGTCACCAGTCGCTGGTAAACAAATTACTCGCCAGCCCCATTCTCGAAAAATGCAATGCCAAATGGCCAGGCAGCCACTTTTCTTACATAATTGACATAACGTATACGTAATATGCAACTGCCTAGGCGTAAAGAGCCTCTCGCACTGAGCCACTGTACGTGTGCGTGTGCGTGTCTGAGTGTGTGTGCAGTCAATTAGAAAATATGCATTGTACATAATTAAGATTTATACACACATTGGACAACAGTCAATACGAACCGTATTCGTACAGCAAATCTGCAAACCGAAGTGCTTGGCGGCCACTTTAGTTGCGGCCTCAACGAACTTAAAATGTCTCTGTAAACATATACAATTCTAGACTTTATCAAAATTATAGGCCTTTTTACTTAATAAGTTTTGATTTTAGATATATTATATTACTATAAATAATTATAAATTCTACTTAAATTCTTTGTTTTTCTTGAAATGAGAGAATCGAAATTTTCTTATTCAAAATTACATTTATTTTGTTGATAGTAAAATGAAAATTCTTTGGGGCTTAAATCAAGTTTCATTTCAAATCACTAATTTCTCTTGAATGAAATAAGATATTTATTCAAATAACTTTTACCACTGAATTTTTTAGTTGGCAATTCAATTTCAGAACGCATTATGTCGTTTTTATTACATTATATGTATTATATTCAACCGATTAACAATTTGATTAATTTATGCAGAATCTGAGCTAAAATATGTAAGAAAATTGCAGTCCGAAGTTACCAACTGCAGTTTACTTTGTTTCTATTCAAATTTTGCTTATTTGGGGAACTGAAGGGAGCGTGGCATGTGAAATTTGGGGATTAGGGGAGCTCCAGACACTTTATAAACTTAGAGGAAGATTATCTTATGAGTATCTTTAAAATATTGACGGACGAACATTCCACAAACCCACTGTACTCTTTTTCAATAGTTTTTTGGAAACAGAGTGTAGAAACTTATGAAATGGGATATCATTTATTGGCATATTTATTGTACATAAAGAATTCCACTTCAACTTAATGATATACTTGGTTAATTCAAATAATTAACTTTAATTTAGCAGTTATTCAGCTAGCTCAGCTCATGTGATTATTCTAATATTTATTTAATAATATATTGGCTTTGTTAAGACTATGGCTTATCTGAGTTTACACTGGCTGACCCTAATCATTTGTTTACGAACAATATTTGAAAACCCAGAAATTATCTAATACTTATACTAAAATAATTAAGATAAGATTTCAAACACAACTAACCATACTTAGCTTAATATTAAAAGATGATTTCATGCCCAATTAAGTAAATTTAGCAACATTACAAAAAATAAATATAGAGTTCAGAGCAAAGTTTCGAATTAAGCTATTAAAATAAGCAGTGTAATAGGAATAAGACACTTCCACTTGATTTTTGTAGGATTAAGCATATTAGTCTATTCCTCCATTAACAAAAGCAGAACTTTCAGCCACATTTTTTGCTCTTGTTTGACATTTGTTGAATTTGTGCATATTCTTTATTTATGCACTCTTCGCCAGTATAAGCCTTTAATTATGATCTACTTAGCAGATGGATAAGTACATGCTCAAACAGCTAACATGAAGTAGCCCATTCAGAGTGCGTTGCAACTTGGTGGAAAGTTTTGAGCGGTGGCAACAACAACAACAACAAAATGGAAAAATGAAACGCTTAGCGCATTTTGTGCACGCCGCCAACTGGATGCAAATTTCCATTAGCCATGCAAACGCAAAACTAGCCGCCATTTATCTGTCTAACTGCGGCGGTATGCAGAGCAGGGCAGGACAAGGCAGGGCAGGGCAGGACAGCACGGCGGCGGATAGTCATCGGCCTGGCAATAGTTAAAATTTACTGCACTGTTACCAACCAGCAGCAGCAGCAGCAGCAAGTTGCAAGTTGGCAATATGCATACGCATTTTATGCGATGGAGTTGAGAATGGGGCCATTTTAATGGAAATTTTTATTGAAAGCCAACAAAGCGCTCAATGGCCCAGCTAATGGCGTTAGTTGGCGAAATGGTAAAACGACAGTAAAGTAGCTTAAAACTTAAATGAAAACAGCTGCCACATTGTCTCATTCTCGCTCTCTCTCTCTTTATCTATCTATCTATCTCTTTCTGGCATTTTCAGCCTTTGATATTCTGACTGCCGCAAGCGCAAAAGGCAAAATTAACTGCAAAAAATATTCCCTGAATGTGTAATAAATATTATGCCTTGTGCTAAACTGACAGAACAGAAGATGAAATTAAATAAACGCCATCGAATTCCTTCCATTATCTTATAATCAGAATGAAATAAAACGAAAGAGAACAACTATTTTCGGGTGCCAAAGATATATACCATTACAGAACATTTTTACTCCTGTACCCATAAAATGGATAAAAAGGGGTACTAAATCTGTGCAAGTGTATGTAACAGGCAGAAGGAGACATCTCCGACCCTATAAAGTATATATATTCTTGATCAGTATCAAAAGAGATTTTGATTTGGCCATGTCCGTCTGTCTGTCTGTCCGTCCTTCCGTATGTATGAACGCAAGGATCTCAGCAACTATAAGAGCTAGAGACACCAAATTTAGAATGTAGGTTCGTGTATAGCGGGAGCAGGTCAGGCTTATTTTAGATTTGAGATATCTCCCCCCGTTCCCCCGTTATTCGATAAAAACCGTTTTACAGGAACAATTTTTAAGATAAAGCTTTGGAACTTGGCATGTGCAATACTTTAGTCACTCCTAATCTACTGTCTAAATTTCAAATCGATCGGATAATAAACACGGAAGTTATTCACGCGCGGGGTAAGAAGAAGCACAGCCACCATTTAAAATGCCTCGCTTGCGCTGCGCTCGAGCTGTCGCTCGTGTGTGCGTCTTTTTTGTATGTGTGTGTGTGTGTATGTGTAAGTGTGCGTAGATGCGATCGGAAATTTTTGACCTGGGTACAGGGAGATTCGTAGTCGGGTATACTCGACTATAGCATTCTTACTTGTTTCTTATAAAAATATTGCTTATTGTGGTCGAATCTGGCATTTATCTCTTTTGCATGGCATATCTTATTATAGTATAGTATTAACTTTCCATCAATTGATATTTACCATCATCCCACTTTGATCAAATTATAACTATTTTGTATCCTTTTTCCCAATTTCTTTGAGTGATATTTCTGTTTTCCTGGCCACATTTGGAATGAGTCTATACACAACTGAAATTTATCAAACTTTCATTTAATACTATTGCATACATGAATTTGTTACTCTTAAAACAAAAATACAACAGTGTTAAGACATATATTGAAATAAAATGCAATGTAATCGTTTAATATCGAACTAAACTCCTTAAGCAAGGATGGGAACTCGCTAGGGGGAAATTCGCCTACAAAATAACTTCAAAGTTAAATGAATTCCAGAAATGACTATCTCATTTTTATCGCCGTCTTACTTGCTTCCTGTGAATGTCGGCGCATATTTATTAATAACGCCTTTGACTTTGTGTCTGTCTCGCTGCCTTCGAGCATGGCAAAGGACGACGCTGCCAGTACTGCAGGACAAAAGGAATGCAGCCAATAACTTGGCGTATAATTTTTGCACAACTTACCGCCAAAGGCCAAACAAATAACTTGCGCCCAGCGCGGGAGCCAAAAGTATTTGCAGCTCATAATTACATGAAATGCGCACGCATTAAAAATTAATAACTGACTGCCGCGGGGGCGACTCCCACAGTTATGGGGCGTGGCAATTGTACAATGCACAAACAAAAGCCAGATTTTATAAAGTGTAATATCATGGCCGAACAATGAAAAAGCGGCATTTATTATAGTAGTTGTGAAAAGTGGCAACAAAGGCGGCTTATTAAGTATACGCAATGTTGGCTCGCAAAGAATGCGCCGATAAAATGATGAAAAATTAATCTCAGATTACTAAATATTAAAAAACTATACTGTAAATATCCAGCACTAAATATAAATTTATTGAAAACATTATATTGAATAATTGTATAAATATTTTACCATATATACTCGAAATATTATAACTAACCTAATTTGAAATTCCATATTTATGTTAATATTTCAATATTTAAATGTTGATGGTGATATTAGTTGAAATTTTATATTTCATTATATTTCAATTAGAAAGAATTGAAATTGTATTAAATATTATGCATTAGATACGTCTTGAAAAGCAAAGATTCAAAGACTAGCCATAATAAACATAGTTTAAATAAATACTCATTCAATATGATTAGTATAAATTCAAACAGTAAGTTAAAGACCACAAGGAACATCATTATCCAAACTAAATAATATTTAAATACCAAATCAATCTTTTAAGAAATCGGCTTAATTTTAATAGAGTGGGTGGAAATCTACTACTTATTCAGAGTTGAAAGCTCTGACTGTAAGACAATATATATAAAATCTTATCTATGAATTCAGACTAACAAATTCATCTCCGTATAAGCATTTCTTAATCTTCGGGTGCCGAAGCTATATACCCTTGCAGCAATTAATTTGTATGCAAAACTTAATTGTCGTCTGATTGTTTCTATGGAAGACAAGTGGTCCGATTTTGATCAAATTATAGGTAACTATTTGAAGTATAATAAAACTCTCACTTAAATTGAGTGTAATATTTGTATAAGCAAAAAGTTTGATATAGTGGTCAGATTTTGACCAAATTTGGTCAGATTGTATAAGCTCTTTAGCGACTCGGCTTGGAAAGTTTGGTAAGGATACATTAATAAACAAAAAAGTTTTTCATACAAAAATATATTTGTCGATCGATCATTCCTATGGCAGCTATATGTTATAGTGGTCCGATCCGGCCAATTCTAACATATGTACTGCTCAGCAAAAAGAGGGGTCTGTGCCAAGTTTCATTACGATAGCTTTAAAACTGAGGGACTAGTTCGCATAGAAACAGACTGACATCGCTATATCGACTCGGCTATTCAGGCTGATTCAGAATATATACTTTGTTGGGTCGGAAACGTCTCCTTCAGTCCATTACACATTTCGAGACAAAATTATAATACCCTCTGCTAGGGTATAAAAAGCACTCTGATAAGTTTGTCAAGCCAAACCCAATTTACATTAGGAATAATAACATCATTTTACTTTGTCCTTTGTCTAAGTTTATTATGCTAATTAAATTCGTTGCTCTAGGAGCTTTAAAATTGCTTGACAAGAGTATGGCAAAATATCTTCACAACATAAGCACATATACCAAATTTGATTGCTCTAACTTTAATAGTGTTGACAAAAAAAATACGTTCATACACTTTTTGCACAAAAGCCTGTACACTCACTTTTCCTATGGAAATAGAGTATCAAAATAACAGTAAGATAGGATGCCGTAGATATATTCCCTTTCAAGACGTTGTTTGATTCAAAAACTCAACTTTTCACCACTATTTTCATTTGAACAAGGTATATAAGTTAAAATTAACTCAGAATTGCTGAGTTTGGTGAAGATATCTTGAACAAAAAATAAGCATTCCAGCAATAAGTTTTCTACTTATTTTTCTTTTGGCATAGAATATAGAAATCAGATTCTAGCCAAATGTGTCCGGTTATAGCATAAGGTTACTTTGATTTTGTGGAGTCTTTTGAGAAATTGTTCCTATGGCAGCTAAAATTTGTGACTTTGGTCAGGATATCGTCATATGCAAAGAAAGTGCTATATATAACAACTCAATTTTCGAACTATACTTGTTATATGATATAGTGAACCGATCCAGCCGTTTGCGACACAGACAGCTTAGAACTGAGAGACTAGACGTTCTAGAACGACTCGAATATTAATGGGAATCAAGAATATATATACTTTGTGCACTCGGAAACGTCTCCTGCAAAGTGTTACACGTTCCACGACAAAATAGTAATACCCTCTTCAAGGGTGTAGAAATCTGCCAAGCGGCCCCTTGAAAATATTGCACAATTTCCATAAATCGGAGAGAGGCTGACGCAAAAACTCCATACATCGATGAGCAAAGGCAAAATGCAAAAGCGAAAGCCTCACCAATAACAAAAGGCATGCAAACTGCTGTTAAACTGTTGTTTAAACGCATTGGCAGCGAAGGGGGATGGGGTGGAGCAACGTTGGGCAGGGGGAAAGCTGGGAATTGGAAGAGTTTGTGGGCCATTGTGAGATGGCGCCCAGGAACCACAAGCCGCACACCCACAACGCAGTACTCAGGCCACAACAACCACACACACACACACACACACACACACACACACACACACACGCAGACACATACACACACAGATGGGAATGTATTGGGTATTAAAATCCTTTGATTTTTTGCCGCACCGTTGCAAACAGCAATTTGGCAAATCCTTTCACAATCAAAATCAACCGCAGATGAAATTTTACCCAAAATTGTTACGCAAAGGGCGTGAGTACGAGCACCAACTGGATTTAACGCTGCTCCATAACTATGCCTTAGTATATGCTGATGCAAAAAAGAAAGAAATGGAGAATTAAAAGTAAAAAGGAAAACAGTTTTCAACTACGCTCAAAAATCATTCGACAGTAAAACGGCAAATTAGCGTTAAGTGTAGTCGCAGCCAGAGCCAGAGCCAGAGCCCGAGTCAAACGCAGAACCAGACTCAAATGCAGACTGCTCCGTTGCGAGTCTACCTGGGCTAGTAACAGCAGGTGCTTAAGCATTTTACGAGCAACTGTATTCAATTGGGCTGCAGTCGCCTTGCATTTGCTGCCAGCCTTTGGCTCGGCCTGCCTGCATTACGCATACGCCGCGTGTTAACTGCGCTTAAAAGTCAGGCCAATAAGTTGCAGCTTGTAAATTGCCTCGTCTCGTTGACTTTTTGTTGCAGTTGTTGCTGTTTGTGTAATGAAAACTTTTACAACGCCATATGCAGGCTATTAAATAACAGCTCACACTCACACATACACTCGCGCACACACACACACACACACACGCCTTGGAATATGCAATCAAGCTCATTTATACTCATTAAGCGCTTATGTGCAAAGCTCAGTAGAGAAGAACTGAATAAGCAGGAGAGGATGTATATAAGAATAGGGATGAGTGAGAATGCTGATGTCTGACTGAGAAAACAGTGGAGAATCTAAAGCGGAATTAATTCAAGTGGGGCGCTATTATAAGTCTATACAATGTATATTGTATATTGAATTTAAATACATATATTTATAAGATTTAAATTATATAAATCTAATTCCTTAAATTGAATTGTATT
Organism: Hirtodrosophila confusa; assembly: GCA_035043065.1. Lineage (NCBI taxonomy): Eukaryota > Metazoa > Arthropoda > Insecta > Diptera > Drosophilidae > Hirtodrosophila > Hirtodrosophila confusa. The sequence goes on from JAWNNI010000039.1 coordinate 1,571,475, forward strand.
TCCGACAACAGACTGAACAGAAGACCGCACAACAGAACTCTGAAGCGCATCTACTCAAGGGACCTCCACAGTAGGAGAATCTTCTATTAATGTACATACATAATTTTTCTTATATTTTTTACTATTTATGTATTTATTTATATTTTTTTCTCCCACACTTATGCTAAGCAAGTCCTTAGTTAACATCTATGAACGCTGTCAATATGTAGATCCTAGCTTATTTAACTCAATACCTGGTTGGGTAGGATCGCCAGGTGCCAAGCACAAACACCACATAAATAAAAATAAATAGAAAATTAAAGAAATAATAAATAAAATTGCATTTAATTATAAGTTTGTATATTTTCAACTGTATATATTTTATCCAACACTACTAAGCTAAAGGCCCCAAGGCTATTGCTTAGTTAATTCCAAATTATCCTATAGTTTTCATTTTAATGGAATATTGTAATAAATAAACAAATATATTTCTTAAATAACACAAGAGTTTCACTCAATAAAGCGAGCAAATTTAGTATGTAGACTTACCATCTAATGCCTAATCATAAACTTCATTGTCATTAACAATTACTTTATAGTTTAAAAGAAATACAAGGTAAATGAAGCAAATTATTCAAATTTAAGAATCATGAACAAGCAATTTTGCAATTATATTTAGACAGAAAATAAAAAGCTTACAGGATTAATTAGGCAGCCAGCATAAAATTATTTTAAGAAGGAGCTTAGTTATCTATCATGTAATAATATTTAAAATTAACATTTCATTTTAAACGGAATCAAAGTCGCAAATGGCAAGGCAACCAAGAAATTCCCACTAAATCTACTACAAAATATCCAAAAATGTGCTTTCATAAATCTTTACAAATTTAATTTCTACCCCTAGGGTCACAATTAAGTTTTCTTTGTATCCTTCGGGGAATTAAAAATGTCATATTTTTGACCTATGGCTTTTCTACTAAGTCTAATTGAAGCAATACAAAATTCCTCGAAATGTTGTACATTTGAAATAAAAACAAATACTTGAGGTTGTGATTACCAGGAAATTCTTAATAATGAAATGGAACTTTTTAATTTGGACTGTAAGCAAAATATGTGGAAAATAGCCCTGAAATTATTTAAGGCGCTTTTCCACACAGGATACGTCCCTGTTTGCAGCAATGCGTGTTTATGGCGTCCTGAGCTGTTTCTCGCTCTACCCGTTTGTTTGCTTAACTTGACTTGCCTGCTAATATGTTTCTGATGTCTTCCAGCGGGGGCTCGTTCGCCTGAGCGTATGCAACACTTTTTTTCATAATGGCATGCGTCTCAGTCTGAAGCTAAGACTGAGGCTGAGACTGAGACTGAAACAGAGTCTTGGGGCGCTTGGGCTCTATATGCTGATTACTTTGCTGCTGTATATAGTTATTTGGTTTATGAATTTACTGCTGCTTGCTGCAACGGCAGCTTAAGTAATTAACAAATTAAAATATGTATAGGGCGCAAAATGGAGGGAAAATCGTCTGTTCCGTTACGCTCGGTCCTCTTCTGCTTTGTGCAGTGCAGCAGTCGGTTGACAAGCAAAAAGTAAGGAAGTGCCAGTTGCCCTCCACTGGAGTCGACTTAAATAAAGCAAAAGAATAAAAAATCATGCTACTTGGGGCTGCCATGAAAATGTTATGTATACGCACCGTGTTCATTATGGAAACTAGCTGAAAATACAGCTCAGCTCGCTTAAAACATTTAAGCCAAGGATCGCTTACTTAAAATGTTTTGTTTTTGCATGCAAAGTACTTCAGTTGCTCCTTGAACTGCTCGATAAATATATATTTGAATATATATATATATATATAATATGATATAAGACGTCCGTTCTGTAAATATATAAACAATCGGATGCTCTTAAATAAAACAAGTAAGAATGCTATAGTCGAGTATACCCGACTACGAAACTCCCTGTACCCAGGTCAAAAATTTCCGATCGCATCTTCGTTAACTTACACATACATACACAGATACGCACACGCACGAGCCACAGCGCAAGCCAGGCATTTTAAGTTGTGGCTGTGCTTCTTCTTCAACTTGCTGCAGCACTGAATCTTCTTTCGTGAATAACTTCCGTGTTTATTATCCGATCGACTTGAAATTTTGACAGTAGATTAAGAGAGACTAAAGTACTGGACATGCCAAATCTTAAAGCTATATCTTGAAAATTGTAACTGTAAAACGGTTTTTATCGAATAGCGGGGGAACGGGGAGATATCTCAAATCTAAAATAAACTTGACCTGCTCCCGCTATACACGAACCTACATTCCAAATTTGGTGTCTCTAGCTCTTATAGTTGCTGAGATCCTTGCGTTCATACATACGGACAGACAGACGGACAGACGGACAGACGGACAGACGGACAGACAGACGGACATGGCCAAATCGAAATCTCTTTTGATACTGATCAAGAATATATATACTTTATAGGGTCGGAGATGTCTCCTTCTGCCTGTTACATACTTTTGCACAAATCCAATACCCCTTTTTACCCATTTTATGGGTACAGGAGTAACCAAACCACATTGGGCAATAGTTTTTAAAAGTCACAAAAGACTCAACAAGTCCACTAACTCTATTTGAACACAGCCCATTTTCTATAAGTAAGTGGATCGATTTGGGCTTAGGTTCGCTAATTTGTATAACAATCGCTCCAAAACATAGTAGGATTTTAGGTTCGAACCGGTATTCGGTATCAGGTGGCCATTCGATTGATATTTAACAAGTTATCGATTATATGTAAATTGCAGACTGTGGCTGTGAGGCTGTTCTCCCATCACTGACAGGCTGTCAACTACTTACCCATCACTAGTTTTTAAGTGTTGGATAACGCACAAGAAGGGAAAGAATGTTGATGAATGTTTTAAGCGATCGATGATGCAGATGTGTTTATTGAAAGAAATTTCGATTATTTTTAAAGAAAAATATTAAACTATTGATATTTTAATCGATAACAATAGGGAATATTATTTTGAAACTGTTGCATTAAATATTAAAATGAATTTCTAGCTGAAATGGCAGCCATGGCTTAGAATTTAATGTGAATTCATAGTTTTAACTAGAAATTTGCTTTATATAAATAAAATGAATTTATTTCCGGCTACTACAAATGAACTGATAAACACCTTACTACAGCTACAGCTACCACTGAAAATTGCCAACACTAATCGTCAGCTGCCATTTACTTCACACCCTGACACCCTTGAGGCCCACCGAATGACCGTAACCAGGCATTGGCCAAAAAGCTGTCGCATCAAATGAGCCCCATAAATAATTTCATTTTCATTTCAATTTCCATCGAAATGCGGACGCCACATTTGACAGGCGGTAAGCGGAAAGCGGAAAGCAATCCACCAATTTACGGGTGCCAACTGTTGCAAAATGCACACCCTTTTCTGCACAATAGTTACACTGTGGCAACAAATCGCATAAATCATACGCCCCGTGGTATGTGTAGCATTTTCGGGGCGTTAATTGTAAATAAATAACATATTAAAATTTCCAGTCAATAAGTTTAAGCCGTAATTAAAAGTAATAATGTGAGCTGTAGCAAACGAGAAATGTTTATCGTCGTATGCTCCAAGTACCTGCTGGCAGGATGCCGAGCAGAGCAGCGAGGACCAACAAGGATGGCTCCTGCTGCTACAGCAGCAACAACAACGGCTACTGCCAACGGCAGGCGTCGCAAACTTTTACGAAAAGGTCAATTAAACTGCATTAAGTTTAATAACTTTTGTGCAAACGAACGAACAGTTACGAAATGTCTGCAGACCCAGCCGCAAGCACATTAAAGCGGAGCAAAAGGCTTTTGGCCAGCGGATTATGTACAAAACAGACATGGGGCCAAACACGTTATAACGCAACATATTGTGCGGCAGGCCACACGCAGCGTCAACAGCAACAACAACAGCGTATTAGAGCAATTATATTTTGAGTGCGCAACTAAGAAATACCCTGTAAGGTAAGAAATACCCTGCTAAGGTTTCCAATCATTTATTCTCTTTTCCTCACTTCCTCAAACTCGCTCTCTTTATCCCACTTTCTGCCTGTTTTACTCTTTCTCTCTCACGAGTGCAATGAGATTTTTAGCATTTTTCATTTCTGTCACGTCCGTATACATTTTATAAGCTACGAGACTTCTCTATACACTTTTATTCACCGCCTGCCTTATTTTGTAAGCTGCCTTTCTCTCTACCTCTCTCTCCCTCTCTCGCGTGCACTCTCACAAGAGCATTTCAAACTTTTGACATTATTCTCCCTGTCACGTCCGTATTCATTTTAGTAGCGGCACTGCATTGTAATTAAATTGAGATGAAAATCAATTTATCTCCAATATTTTTATTGTTTATCATGCAGACAAATTATTTTGTAATTTTGCATGCATTATAAAAGTTTTAATATATTTTGGAATCATTATACAATTTTGAGTGTAGTTAGCAGACATAAAACAAGAAAGATCACCAGATAATAGCTCTAAATTAATGATTTCCAACCTTTAATATTCTAAGTTAGTCAATTTTGGAATATTTCATAAAATCAAGAAATACCCGTACATTTGATAGACTTAAAAATACATTATCCTGCTTATTATACCCCTCTTACACCCCAGTAGCAACTGGGTATAACAACAACATAGGTAGCAACACCTGTTTATGGTTTTTCGGCACAACATTTTACAACTGCCAGTCGAAGAGAAGGTTACACGCACACATGTATACATAATACACACACCACACACACACTCACACTCACACACACACACACAAAATGGTCGTCTGTTGTGTCGTTTGGTCGAGGCCAAAAGTTTTCGTAGCCAACTAATTTTTCCTGTCAAATGCACAGACAACAACAAAAAAGCGAACGGCGACGGCGTCTTGGCGGGAAAGTTGCCAAAAAAAAAAAGCAACGTTGAGAGAGAAAAGCTGAAGGTGAAATTAAATGTAAGCAGCGCAGGATATGCGAAGGATGTGCGTGTGTGATGTGTGTGTGTGTGTGTGTGTGTGTGTGTGTGTTACCTTTTGCTTACGCCTGATTATGCGTTTGCATGCACATAAAGGCAAAAGTCAAACAGGAGACAAACTTCCTCGCCAGACCAGCAGCAAACAAGGAGTACAAAAACAAGAACAACGCTGCGCTTTGGCTACCTTTTTATTATCATTATTATTATTTTTATTTTTATTTTTTATTTATTTACGTGCGCTTTTGATGGGGTTGACAGCAGGTGTTTGCTTTTGTGTGTGTGCGTGCACAAATTTGATGGCATTTTGTGGTCCTGCAGATCAGCCCAAAACCTGCCGACTCCGCTATTGTCCAGGCCCCCGCCTCGCAGCTGAAAGCTGTGTGTGTGTGTGTGTGTATGTGTGTGTGTGCCTTGTGCTTGCCATAACATTCATGTCAGCTTCTAGAGCCCCTCAATGCACCCTTTTGCCCCCACTTTTCTTCAGAAACAGTCTCCCTCGGCTTTAAATGTAGTGTGATGCTCAATTAAACCATTTTTGAAAACAGTTGCAGATTCAAATAGATTGACAATGTCCGCAAACAACTACAAATTAAGTTTTGACACAAACCCATGTCAGAATCTGCCCCTGAGCCAACATATTTTAAAGAGAAATATATAAATTGCAAGCTTCAGTTGGGAGCAGAGAGATGAGCTCAAAACAACAATTTTAAACAGATGCTCAGGTGATCCATATCCTGTCGAAAGTTTTTCACAATGCTTAGGGACTGCTCAGAACTCTACATTTGAATCCATTTACACAAAAGTGGGAGCGATTCGGAAAGAGACGCGAAGAAAACAGTAGTCTGTATGTCAAATCTGATGACTCTATCTGTACAGGTGTGGGAGATATAGATTTTGCTCATTTGCGGGGGAGGGGTGGGGTCCTAAATTTTGATGCAGATTTGTTCAGGGGGTCAACATTAATCTGTATGCCAAATTAGGTAACTCTATCTTTGAAACTGTAGAAGATATACCCCTGTGAAAAACGTTTTTTGGAGATATCATATTCCGATTTGTGCGAGTGGGGGTGGGAGTGTGGGGGTCTAAATTTGTTTGATGCAGATCTGTCAGGAATATTAACATTAGTCTGTATGCCGAATTTGGTGACTATAGCTTTAAAACTGTGGAAGATACAGGCTTTCCCCAAATTGAGGTGGACGGAGGGGTGGGGGGCGATCTCGACACTTCATAAATTTAGGGTATACACCAATATGTGTACCAAGTTTGGTTGCTCTAGCTTCAAGGGTGTGGAAAAAATTGAGTTCATACGGACAGACGGACATTTCGCAAACCCAATATACTCTTTTTCCCTTCGGGAACAGAGTATAAAAAGGTTATTTAAAATTAAGATACCAAATGTAGAGTACCAATTCTTGTTCCTTAGTTACGGAGAACAGGTTTATCAACATTTAACCCTTATGGCCCAAGAAATACCAACAAGGTTGCCGTATCATTTCAGTTTTGAGAAGGTTACTTGTATGAAATGGTAAATAATGTTATTGAGCGCATCAAGCGTAGAAAGAGTATGCTTTATAAGTACTTAATTTGAAAGAACGTTTACTGTCAGTACTTATGCTCAAATTCATTTGCTTGGCTTGGGCAAAACTTAATGCCATGTCGTAACCATTCTATATCCTAGAGCTTTATGCATTTATAGGTGCCATGCCAACAGTTATCCGCTGTTATTTGGTTTTTATACCTTTGTTTTTGCCTCGTCTTTCTTTAATTATAAAACTCCCCGCACCCGCCACGTATTCCCAGTGGCATCAAATTGTCTGCACGGCAAGGTAACAGAGTATTAAAAATTTCAGCACCAGCGGTAAGTTTTTGACCAGCTACCATGAGGGCCAAAACCCCGGCTAGGACCTCCATGGCAACGCAAGCCGCTTAACGCAGCCAACTGCCAAATGTAAATATACTCCAGCCCCAGTCAGACCAACAGAATATATGTATATATAAAACTTTCTTAATAATACAGGAAAAAAAGAAAAATATTAAAAAAAAAAAAAAAAGGAAAAAAGTTCATTCAAGGCGCAGCAGAGCCGCAAGCGGAATGCGCATTGTTTTCAGCTTTTCAGCACCGAAACGACAAGAAATGAGAACAACAACAATTGGTAACTGGGTGTCCGGGAAAGCGAGGCGGCGTGAGGAACTTAAAAACTTTGGCCATATCCCGCAGCTATGAACAACAGCAATCAATTTTCACATGCCGGCGAACAAATGTGCCGCACTGGGGCGTCCATGCCGCCGGATGGGTATACTGGCTGTCTGTAGGGGAAGATGGTGACTGAAGAAGGGAGGATGGTTGCGTTCCCTAGCCATGTCCAGCTTTTCCCACTGGGTAGTTTAAAATTATAATGCGGCAGAGCGCGTGTGAAAGTACCGGCATGACCATCAAATTGGGCAAACATTGGACACCAGTCACAGTTGCCAGTGAGCCAGCCAGTCAGCCAGCTAGCCAGCCGGCACTCCGGGCATATTTGCCGAGCGCTTCACATTACGTCCGGTTCCATCAAATCCGTGAAACGCCCACGCCATCAACATGCCTGGCGTCGCTGATTAATTTCTCGTTTTTGCGCCATTTTCTATTTGTCTTGGTCTTGGTAATTACAACAAGTTCTGAGCTTCGTGCCGCGTGGCACAAGATAAACAAAGCCAGTGGAGATTTCTGGCCAAAAGAGATTCTCAGCTGGCTGAATGCTTCCGGTAATTGAATCAAATGAAGCAGCATTAGTAAGTATTAGCTTCTTATGGTCGTCGGTTTGTCGGATACTACTACGACTCTACAGCATAACTCTGTTTATTTTTGTAAATTAATTTTTAATTTAATATACGTGTGGCTTGGTGGCGTGGGCCAAGCGGGGCGCGTTGCAGACATTGCTAGTTTAACGCCCCAGACACAAAAGCATCCAGTGTGCGGGTGGCAGTGGTGGAGGGTGGAGTGGCAAACAGTCAAATAAAATAAGTAAAATGAAAGAAATGTGTACAAAAAAGAAATGTATATAAATGCTTACTCTGGAAAGTTGATGTTGCAATGCCCTTGCGCAGTGTAAAGAAACTGCGAGTTAATTGTATAATTATGCTTCTTATAAATAAAGTCTAACTTTGTTTAAGTATTTTCATTTTTCAAACTTTTCATTCAATTTAATTAATAATTAGAACTTCCAATTTGAAGCAAAGACTTGTCAAGAATCAATTATTGAATTGACTTGGTTTCTGAACCAAAGGAAATGATTATATTGCGTTTAGTTTATAGCATAGATTTTCCTCAAGGTATGAATCTCCGGATATTGTATTTTACTAAGATATTCAATGTTTTCAAGACATTCAACGAAAATAATTTATTTTACATATTTAATATTTATTATAGCATTACAAATAGATAACATTTCTAAAGACGACATACAATATTCTTAATTAATATAAATTTGCTTGTTATTCGATCGGAAAACAGTTCCAGGCCTGTTCCAATTTCTATTTCCCTTAATTGTTCCGACTTTCATTAAACCAGTATATTGAATACTCTTTCCAAATGAGAGCTATAAATAATAATAGCAAAATATGAAAAAGCAAATTTAAATAGTATTCATTTCTATATAAAGAAATTAAAATAAATAAATAATAAAAATACAAATTTAAGGAAAATTTGCTTAGCAAAATAGAAATCCGAAAATGCCAGTTCATTGCTAAATAAATATTTTGGTTTTCAAAACAAGCAAGGAGTGGATTTCATAAAAATACATTTTAAATTAAATTTTAAATCGAAAAAGTTCATAATGAATGTCTATTTAAAATTGGAAGACTGTTATAATAAAATATACAACTTGCTTTATATAATCTCTTATCAATAAATATATCAGATTCTACTCTTTGCTTTACATATTTTATTTAAATACACAAATCTTCATATATATAGTACCTCAAAACGAAATGGGAAACTCAAATACCTTTTATTCGGTGTCATGAACTTCAAGACAATATTATAATACCCCAATTCTTGGCTAGACCAGACCGAAAAGTGGCCAGAACGCGCCCGCAAGTATACTATGAAGTACATAAATAGCCGCTAAAAAAAAGAAATGAAAATAGAAAGAAGGGAAGGCAATTTCAGATGGTCAGCAGATTTTGCAGCTCTGGCAGTTCAGAGGCTGCCGAAAATAAAAATAAACCAGCACAAAGCGAAGCGGGGCGCCAGGGAAGACGACCGAGCCATGGACGACGAAATACTTTTCAAGATAAACGGAAACAAGCCAAGATGGAATTAATTTTCCGCTTTGAACAAACAAGCGGATGTAAATAAAAAGTACCAGCGAACGTTTTCTACGTCAAAGTCACGCGGCAGGCGCGAGGGAAGGACCTAAAGGACACGGCCAGCCGCAATGGCTTAGACTTCTGCCCCAGCTCATTGCTGTCGTGGGGGGAATGTTGTGAAGTTGTGTGGGAAGGGCTGGGCAGGGGAGGGCGCTACGTCTGCCAAGTTTAGTCTAAGAACAGGCTGGCCCAAGTTATGTGCTGTTAATGACTGTACAAGAAGTTTAATTGTATGCCCACCCATAAGCCAGGACAGAGACAGAGATAGAGCAACCGACTAAGAAAGAGACAAAGCCAAAGCAGAGATGTGGGGAAAGGAGTGGGAGTAAAAAGACAGTGGGTGTTGTGGGCGCGTGGCAAGACTAAACACACACACACACACGCGCATATTGACAAATTGCAATTTAAATAGACAGCAATAAGTTAAACAGACGCACATGGACATTGCGAAGCGTTGAGAAGAGGACGGGGAATACAAGAGACACGCATAAACACGCAATGTCTAATTAGTTTAGCACGGGCGGTGGGGGGAAGTCCTGTGCCTTTAGAGATGGTCTAAGGATTGACTATCGACAAGAATCTATATGCTACAAGGTTCTAAAATATATAAAACTATTGAAAACCAAGAAATTACTTTATGACAATTTTCGGAAATTTATTATATATTTAGCCTATACAGGACTAAATTCAGAGATAAATAATTCATTATTTATTAGTCACAAACTAATCAGACAATTTTTCATTGTTGAAAAAAACGCATTTATTGTTCGTGTTCAAGTTTTGTATGGTAAAATTTATAACCTATTGTGAAAGTCATCATAAAAGCTAGACTTTAAATAAAATGTATGCATAATTACATATGTATATATAAATATAAATCTAAAAATATATAAATATGTAATATAAAACAATTTAATACAATTCAAAAGCCTTAAACACAGCATATTCAATTGATATTTGATTTTAAGAATGCAATTTTATCTGCAATATGTGGTTGTTATAAATGACAAATAAAAGTGAGGTCAAGTAGTTCAACTAAATATATAGTAATCTTAAATTCATCACTGTACTAGTCCCACAAATAACATCATATGAAAATGCTGGCCTAATTTCCCATACTTCTGTTTAATTTTCCCAGCCCGTTTCTATAATTTTCATTTCCACTTTTAAGCTAGAACAAAGCCATTTCAACTTAAATCAATCCTTAACAGTTTCTACGATAGTTTTTTATAATCAACAGCTTGCAAATGTTGTGTCATCTCTAGGAGATAAATACATTAGGGCATTTTTATGGTTTAGTTGCTTACATATACAATTATAGTACAATAGTTGCCATCTCTGTGAGCTGATGTTGTTGTTTGTGTACCAAATATTGATGAAACATTTACGCACACACGCACACAATTAAACACGTTTACTCACGCAGAACACAAAGTGACTAGCACACACACACACCCACACACACACAGACACACACACACACACACACACCCAGACAGCATATATAAGTAGTAATTGATGGGTTTCCTTTTATAACAACATCAATCATACGCACTGTGCTGCCTGCCCCACATTTGGTGCCCGGGTTAAATAATACATACTACTACAGCTCATATCTAGTATCTGGAATGTATTTATTTGGCAAAGCTTCTTTGCAGTATATCAAATATACATACATATGTGTGTATGTGTTAAGCTACTATCTAATCTAATCACGCCTTGCCATTGGTGTTGCTATTGTTGTTGTCGGTTGTTATTGTGTCTGTGGTCAGACTTTGTCGCTTTATCCAGCATAGGATATTTACCCAAATCATGCCACAAAGTCCCATGTAGATAATACGAAACCGTGGCGCCACAAGCAAAAAGTTCAAGGCCTGTGCAGGCAGCCAGAAGACACACGAACGTAGAAATGTGGGCAGGAATTTTTCGCGCAGTTCCTGAAAGACATCCTCAGAGCCCTCCATAAGAGACATGCCTGTCATAATGAAATTAAAAAGGGATTACAAGATTTGTTATTAATTTATAAACTCGTGAAGAACTAGGCCTAACTAAAGGCGTATTCTGACTTTAGAAATTGCAAAAATACAGTAAAATTGTTAATACATTTTAGAAGTACTTGAAGAACTTTTCCGAACATATTCTTAAGTATATTTGAAACTTTTTAATAGTATATTTTAGAAGTAAGAAACTTTCAACGTTTGTAAAAAAAAATCATTTTCGCTAAAAAACTTTCCGAGAATTCTAACAGTTTCCTCAATATATGTGAACATATATATAAAACAATTTTCTTGAATTGAATTCTTCAATTGATCTGAATTTGTAAAATGTAATTTATAAAACTTTTTAATAAAGAATATATATTATAGTTTATATAATTTTTGTTATAAGTTTCAAGGATTGTCATTAATTTGTTGTGATTTCATAATTATACTTGATTTTTGACAACCGTTATATTGAAGTATATACCATATTTTTAGGTATTATATAATTATAACTCAAATATATATTATTGTATATATGTATAAATAGGTTAAAGGACTGTAATCTTATACAAAGAGTGATGAAATATAAAAATGGTATATAAAGCAAACTCGATTAATGGATTAAAACATAGACGATTCGAAAACGTTGCCATATTCTTACCAGTGTAAAATAATGTCAGACAATAAGGTGTCAATATAAACTGATCGAGGACCAATTTTTTAAGAATTGTAGTCTTCAGTGTGCCAGGGAAAGTGCCATCTAGCCATTTATACCTGAGAAGTACGTCACACAGGTCAATCGAAGGAAAGAGACTTACATAGTGACAAAAATAATGAGATGAGAAGCATATATGAAAGGGTAGTGAAGTGTAGATATAGTGATGTGCGTTAGTGTAACATTGGATTATATACGTGGACATCATTTGTCCTTTGTGTATTTTTGTTTCTGTAGTTTGTAGATTGTGTTTCGTGTGGCATTTTATCCGACACTTACATATCTGACATGTTTGCGTGCACATATGCCTCATTTCAGGGTGCGTAGCGTGCTTGGTTGGAGCTTTATACACAAAAGCTCTGTATGCTTGCCGGTGCTGCTAAAGAGAGTGAAGAAAGAGAGTAGGTGACACGGCGTGTGTGTGAGTGCGCGCTTATGCTCATGCTCTTAGACGGCATACACGTGCTGGGCAGCTTTGCAAATAGTAAACAAATTGATAAAGAACCGAAAAAAGCGACAAAACATAAGCATGCGACATTTACAATTGAATGGGAGGGTGTGTGTGTGTGTGTGTGTGTTGTGTGTGATTGAGTATGAATCAATTTAAATGCACCAAGCACCCATAGATGTTTTTTTTATATACGAGTATGTGTATATGGAGTGGGCACACGAACCAAGCGTAGAGTGATGGGGCATAGATAGCTGTGCCCATTACCGCATAGCGCCCTACAGTTGCATAATCGATATCCTCACGCTCCTTTGGCGGCTGCAAGACACATAAATCTAATTATCCCTCCCTGCACATGCAAATTTAAGTGATAACTTACCGGCAGCCAGCGCTTGGAGACATATTGCTGTGAAAATTCCGCACCCACATAGAGGCTGCCATAGATGGCACTGTTGGTCACAAAGGGATGACGTTTGAACAGACCGCGGGCGCTAGCAATTAGTCTCGACATCGTCTGGCAAAGGGAGCAGCACCACAAACAACAACAACAACAACAACCGACTAATTTTGATTTATATTTATTAACTGTAACAATTGAGCTTGCGCTTCAAGAGAGACAGCTGCCAGCGCCGTCAAAGCTTCACAGCAGAATGAAGCTTATTCGGCTCAGCTGTTGTAAAAGCTGCGGCAACAGCTGAAGAGCGAACTGCTTGGTTTAGCTTATTAATTTGTTGAGAGAGAAAGAGCGCTTTAGATGTTCCATTTCCTGGTTCTGTTTGATAAACATTATGAATCCGCTGCAGAGATAGCAAAACTATATTAGAGCAGATATATGTAACTGTTGCTAAGGCTACAGCTTTTAGTTAATTTCTGTTTGACAGTAAACCTCATTTACCAATGGAGGAAAATAATCTAATCAATCTATCGACACATTATCTTTAGTATTTTATTTATTGTTGGAGATAATGAGTAAACATATTAAGAGGGGCTTAATTAATAGTCCTAATATTGTAAAAGCTCAAACGGAACTCAATAAAAGCAAAAAACACTTTATTTATGAGTAATCCTATTATAGAAGAGTTTATGTTCAAAAACTAAACATCACAAGAATATCAATCAAAAATTAATAAAATGTGGTTTATCATACGAAAAACTACTCGAATGAGATGTAAAGCCTATTTCTTACACACAATATCTCTTCTATATTCCTATTTGCTATCGTTTGATAGTGTTCAACTCATTCCATTACCATTCCAATCAAGGACACACTTTGAGGCGCAAAAACTTTTAAGCATAAAAATGCAATAAGTGTACTCACTGTACAGACCTTTTGCTAATGGCAATTCACGCACGGCTAACAAGCGCAGCAGGGACGAGGGCCCAAAACCTGTGGAAGCAACGGGTAACTTTGATTGAGTGCCAAGAAACTGTTGGGCAAGGTGTTAAGAACTGAAACCAATTTAAAAAGTTGTCTAACCATATGGAGAGTGCTGGTAGGGAATGCAAACAGAAAGCAGGCGACGACGCAGTCAAAGCTGACAACAGCACACAACACAACAACAAACAACAAGATAACAAACAAAAGCGAAGAAACTTTCCACACACAGGACAAAACACGACAGTTGAACACTTGAAAGACCAAGGATGAAACTGAGCGCCATTGCCAGAAGCCTGAGCAACAGTCTTAGATTTGGTCTGGGCTCCAAGAAGCATCTGGAGACGCCACCACCAGAAAGCGAAACCCCATCAACATCGGCAACATCATCAACGCCGCCAACATCGCCGAGCAGTACTAGCGATCCCACTGAAGAGGACGACCTTAATCATAATCGCCTCAATAAAGCTGTTACACAGATTAATCAGCATCGTCAGCCCTACAAGCAAACAGTGGAGCAAATCCTCCAGAAGGTCAGTGAGCTAGAGCACACGCTCTACGAGGATCAGCAGCAGGAGTTCAAGCTGCGCATGGCCCTAGAAAGGCAGTCGGAACGCATTCACGAGCTCAACTTTTCGCTCGACACTGAAAAACAGCGCAACGAGCGACTTGTTCATCTACTGCGCGGCATGGACACAGAATCCTCCAGCGAGGATGAGCCGGAGTCGCAGCTGTTAAGCGGCGTGCGAATTCATTCCAAAGGCGATCTATATGGCTCGATTAGCCCCTTGCTTATGCAGCAGCGGTAAGTACATTAAAGCAGCTTTCAAAGCTTTGAGAGTTTAATTGTTTTCAAATGAATACAATTAGGCTCACTTAAAGCTGAAAGCTCGACTAATTGGCTACAATTTTACACTACATTTAGAAATATGATGACCCAAATGTAACCAAATCAACAGAAAACAAAATTCTCTTCGCAAATAAAGTAAATTTTCTGCAGATATAGTCATACTATGATTTTTATATGATTTCATTAATCTTGAAACATTGAAGGAGGGTTTTCCGACAGCACAATAAGTGTTCTTAATTATTTGTGCCACCATATTCTCCTCCGATCGTTCCTATGGCAGCTATATATTGTAATATATTAATTCGGTTTTGGTCAAATTTAATCAATTAGTCTAAAACAAGGCTAGGAGTTTTTGGCTAGGACATCTTGATACATCTTAATTGTCGACCGATTGTTTCTATGCAAGCTATCTGTTATAGTGATCCGATTCGAACGGTTCCGATCTGTACTGTATGTCATAATCAGAATCATCTATCATAATCAGAATCATCTGTACCAAGTTTCATCAAGATACTAGCTCTATAACAGTCTAGTTTGGAACAACTGGATCAATAGACTCGGCTATTGGTGCTCATCAAAAATACATATACTTTATAGGCAATTATAAATTTGATTGAAATTGATAAATTATCAAATTTATATCGTTGTTTTTTATCTACACATATTCCCCTCCAGATCTAAGCAATTGTATTATTTATTTGTGGCGCTCTCTAAGATTAATTTCATATTTCAGTCTCGTTGTATGCTAATGTCATTGCACAATTTTCATCCGGAACTCAAAACTTCCTTTCGATTCCATCTCTTGCAGATACGATGAACTCTGCCTGTCGCATCGTCAAACCCACCGCCAGCTGGCCAAGAAGGACAAGGCCATGAAGCTGCTGAATTGCGACTTTGAGGAGCTGCGTGGCAAATATGATTCCATGTACGATGATTATCGCAGCTCGCAGCGGCGCCTGGAAACACTGTGTACGCGCTACGTGCATATGCAGCAGAAGAAGAAGCAACAGATCTGTGTCCTGAAGGAGACGCTAGGATATGCCAGCGAATGCATTCTGCATGCCCAGGTGGCTATCGAAGGCTGCGAACGCGGCGCCGTCCTTGATGAGAGACATCTAAGAACCTTTAATCTAAATTTGGAGTTTTTTATGCGCGCATTGCGCAATTGTTGCTGCTTGCGCAAGCTGCAGGAGCTGCAACAGCAGCAGGGCCTAGACGCTGACGGGGAGCAGCTGGATGCCACAGCAGCGCCATCTGTTAGCGGCAGCTCGAACTGCTTGTCGCAAATTGTACCGCCGCCAAAGCGACGCCTGCGCAAACGCCACAAGCATTGAAATTGTTTACAAATTTAAATTTTTTTATTTACTTGCACATTTGTATGTAAACGCTTTGGAAAGGTGCAAAAAAAATGTTGTTTTTAACAGTAACCAAGCAAGAAAAGCACAAAAAGAAGTTTGCTTAAAAATAAATTGATTGGAAAAGTGATGAAAGGATTAGATTATTTTCAAAGTTTGCTAAAAAGATTTTTTTAGCCAGTTACAATTTGATGTCTTCACCGATCTGATGCAAAATTATTGTATGTAGTGCTATTTTTATTAAAAGATCTAATAACTTATTAAATTAAAAATAGGGGACCCAAAATAGGATCAGATGAGTATAATGGCACGTTTTGGCTGCCAGATAAGTTTTATGGTGACCAAGTGGAGGCAGCTCGACAAAAACGATATCTAGTCCTCGATATCCGCTAGATTCTGATCCTTGGAGATCAAATTATTAACAAGTGTCACCACACCATAAATGAAACTGCTTTCATTTGTCGTTATCGATAACACAGTAACCATTTGTTACTTTGTCATTATCTGGTAACCCTGAAAAGGGAGCAAACTCAAATAAAACTACAAAACTGAACATTGTGCCTGGCACAAATTAATTAAATAAATTAATGTAGAATGCCGCTATTCACTACCAAATCAACAACACGAGGCACTGGGACTTCCACGTCGGTTCGAAAATCACGAACCAGCAATCGTGTTACCCTTGGAGATAGGGCTAATTCGACGAGCGGGGCTAGCGTAGGAGCAAATCAAAATACTGATGCTGGATCCGATTCGGATGATGAGGATGAACAGAATAATTTGGAAGTATTACCGGCCTCCGATGTGACCATTCATAATGCGTACACTATGGGGCCTGCGTTTGGTTGCAAATTTCCAGTACCATTCATACGATATATGATTGATCGCATATTAAATAAGAATTTAAAGGGTAAGTCCATCTTTGAGAATGGTGTCTTAGTTACTTTCTATTTCTGGGAACACAGGCAAGACTTACCAGGCTGGGGATGCCGTCAAGTGGGTGCGCGAGCTGGCTGACGAACTCAACCTTAATATGAAGGGCTATTGTAGGCAGCCGCGCTACAAACATATGATTCAAGTTATTATTTATCAGCAAAGTGGTGCTGGATTTTTCTGTGGCGCCCGTGCTGTCTGGGATCAGCTTGCTGATGATTATGTATGCTGTACCTTCGATGGCACTAGTTTTATGTGCATTGTAACTATATTTGGTTCTTATCAATATTGAATTCAATATTATGACACGCAATAAAGAAGCGCATTGATATGGCAACCAGTGTTGCTCGAATATATTCAGTTGATTTCTTACGTTATTCAAAATTGAATATTGGCGCGCAGATAAACACCATTGCCGAACAGCTGGGCGCCATGGCTGCCATATGTTGTGCAGATGTACCAAAAGTGGTACATTATTTACTCGTTTGGTACACTCGACCAGCAGTTAATTGGGCTATCAAACAGCTTATAGACTACAGTTGCACTTTCTAGTTCAATTCACAGATTTAGTTCAGTAGTTCATTTTTCACTGAACGAACTAATCTTTCATTTGAGTCATTGAGTCCCATTGTCGTTCATTCTAGTCATTCGAGTCATTTGAGTCCCATTCTCGTTCAGATGCTTATCATTCATATAGGTCATTTGAATCCCATTATCGTTCAACTGATTTGAATACCGGGACATCGGATATCAAGTTCTATAACTATGTTACTCCCCTTTTCCTTGACCGAAGTACGTCCTCGAATTCGGAAGTATATGCATAAGGCGGTTATTAATATACCTATAATGATTATAGTGTACAAAATAATTTCTTGTCTATATGATTTTTTTATGTAATAATTAATTTCTTTACTCATGTGGCTTATTTCAATTAAAGGATTAGAAGTTGTGGTTTTGTTAAACAATATTTCTATCTTCCACTGTAATTGTTACGTTATTTGTTTGTATGCCACATTGGTTAACTTTAATTATTTGGTTACCTGAATATATGTGTTTCTTTTCTTGAGTGGTTTAAATAAATATGTTTAATAGTATTTTCCCCTAATAATAATGTTGGTTAATAATTATTGTGATTTGATATTTATTTAATATTATTTTTATTATTATTTATGTGTTTAAGATGTATAAATGTGCGAAAATATTACTATTTAGGATCATTGAAATTATTTTTAATTTCTTTGTGCTTATAATTCCCAAATGGTTTTAGCATATATATGACGAAGTGCCAGGTGTTTGCCCTACATTTTTTGAAAATTGTGTTGTTTTTTTTTGTGTGGCTTAAATAAATATGTTTAATAGTATTCTCCCCTAATAATAATGTTGGTTAATAATTATTGTGATTTGATATTTATTTAATATTATTTTTATTATTATTTATGTGTTTAAGATGTATAAATGTGCGAAAATATTACTATTTAGGATCATTGAAATTATTTTTAATTTCTTTGTACTTATAATTCCCAAATGGTTATAGCATATTTATGACGAAGTGCCAGATGTTTGCCCTACATTTTTTGAAAATAGTGTTGTTTTTTTGTGTGGTTTAAGTAAATATGTTTAATAGTATTCTAATGTTGGTTAATAATTATTGTGATTTGATATTTATATAATATTATTTTTATTATTATTTATATGTTTAAGATGTATAAGTGTGCGAAAATATTACTATTTAGGATCATTGAAATTATTTTTAATTTCTTTGTGCTTATACTCCCAAATGGTTTTAGCATGTATATGACGAAGTGCCAGATGTTTGCCCTACATTTTTTGAAAATTGTGGTTTTTTTTGTGTTGTTTAAATAAATATGTTTAATAGTATTCTCCCTAATAATAATGATGGTTAATAATTATTGGATTTGATATTTAATTGATTTGAATGTACAAAACAGTTTTATCTAATATTTAAATTGTTATAACTAATTCTGTATTTTGAATGGGACTCAAATGACTAGAATGAACGATAAGCAACTGAACGAGAATGGGAGAATGGGAAATGACTCGAATGACTATAATGAACGACAATCAGGCACTTAGTTCAGTCGTTCAGTTTGAAGATTAGTTCAATCGAACTAAGTCTGAACGATTCGGTACAACTTTATTATAGACATTCGTTTGGTCTCTAAAATTAATGTGGAGTTTCCTCGAAAATTGCTTAAAAGCTTAAAGAATTTTTTTTAAAAATTAGACTCTTGGTACACGAAAATGTTACTATAAATTAATAAAAACTGGTACTAGGATTCAAATTTTGTACGTTTCCCTTAGGTGCAAAATTATTTTTGTAGGTGGCAACCTTGCAAGCAACTGACTGCCTTATCGATATATCGATATCACAGTGCCCATCCCTATTGCAGACGCACGTTTTTGTTATTATTTTGTGGCTGCCTGGAAAAACTTTCGTTGATTTGAATAGTTTATTAATGCGTAATACAAAATGAAGGTGAAAATGATAAGTCGCAACCCGGACAACTATGTCCGGGAAACTAAGCTGCAACAGCATAAAGGTAAGTCGCAATATATCCTCAATCTACTAGATGAAACAGCTTGCAAATTTGCAGTTCCACGCAACTACGATCCGGCGCTGCATCCTCTGGAGGGTCCCAGGGAATACGTGCGTGCCTTAAATGCCACCAAGCTGGATCGCGTGTTTGCTAAGCCGTTTGTGTGCAATTTGAGCGGACATCGCGATGGTGTCGCCTGCTTTGGCAAACATCCAAAATTATTATCGACACTGGCCACAGGCGCCTACGATGGCGAAGTGCGCATCTGGGATTTGGCCAATCGCACCAGCATGCGTAGCTTTGTGGCGCACGATGGCTTTGTGCGTGGCGTTGCCTATGCGCGCAATGGCGAACGTTTGTTTACCGTGGGCGACGACAAAACGATTAAAGTATGGAGTTCACAGCCACCGGAAGTGGGCGAGGAGGAGGAGCCGGTTAACACAATACTAAGTCGTCACATATTGCACGGCATTTCGCACAATCGCAAAGACAACAGCTTTGCCACATGCGGCGAAGTGTGCGCCATTTGGGATGAGCAGCACAACGATCCGATAAAGACGCTCAAATGGGGTGTGGACACGCTGCACACCATATCCTATAATCCCGTTGAAACCAATGTGCTTGCCTGTTGTGCCGGTGATCGCAGCATTATTTTGTACGATCAACGCGAGGCGCAGCCACTGCGCAAAGTTGTGCTGACCATGAAGAGTAACAAGCTCGCCTGGAACCCCATGGAGGCATTTAACTTTACTGTGGCCAACGAGGACTGCAAGTGAGTGTTACAACGTTTCAAGACATCTTTAATATACAACTAATGATCAACGTTTCTTTCCAGTCTCTACACCTTTGACACACGCAAGCTGCAGTCGCCGCTGAAGGTCCACTTTGACCACGTCTCAGCTGTGACTGATGTGGACTATGCGCCCACTGGCAAGGAGTTTGTCTCTGCCAGCTATGATAAGACAGTGCGCATTTATCATGCGCATCAGAGCCACTCCCGTGATATTTATCACACCAAGCGCATGCAGCATGTGGTTTGTGTATCCTGGTCGCTAGACAATCGTTACATCTTCTCCGGCTCTGATGAAATGAATGTGCGCATGTGGAAGGCGAATGCCTCCGAAAAACTGGGCATTATTCGTCCGCGTGAACGTGCCAATTTCAACTATCAAGAAGCACTCAAGGAGAAATATGCAGCACATCCGCAAATCAAGCGTATTGCACGCCATCGACAGGTGCCGCGACATGTGCTCAATACGCAACGAAAGATGCGCGCTGTCAAGGACAAGGAGACGCTCAAGGAGGCCAATGTGCGCAAGCACTCCAAGAAGGGCAAGGTGCCCTATGTCGGCGAGAAGCAGAAGCATGTGCTGCGTCAGGATATCTAATAGTTTTAAGTGTTTTTTTATATTATAACTTTGTCACGAAATGTGTATTGCATTAAAAGTGGCGTTAACGAATCCATTAAGTATGTATATCCTTAATCAAGCCGAGTTGAGGCGATATTCCTAAACAAGGCTTGTCCGAGAAGCTTCTTTGAATGCCATTACAATCAGGAGTCGAAAATCATGTTGTAAGAAAACCTTGTTTTCAGCAAAATATAATTTTTTTGTGTTGTACTTTTGGAAACAATCTGATTAACACATCTACTCAGATAGATTAAATTTTGGATACCCCAAAGATAAATGTTCTTTTTAACGCTATGCAAATACAATTCAAATTGCGAAATTACGCATAATCGATAAGCGTTGACAGCGATAGCGATAACAGTGCGCTTATCTGGCACATTTTGTTTATAAAAGGTGGGCAGCCCCACAGTGTGGGGTCCAGTAGTCAGTTGTTAAGGCAGCGGCAGCTCGCTTCGTTTGGTCGTTAGGTTTTTGTTTTGTTTATTTGTTTATATCAAAGAACGACAGCTTAACACAATTTGATTAAAAAGTTGCCCCGCCAGCGCTAACCCGTAAAACGAGTTTCTTTAGAACATAAGCACGACACAGCTGTTGTAAAATGGATGCACTAAGCGACTTATTGGAACCCTACAGTGAAACAATCGGCAAAATAGCCGGCACAATAACTACACTACAATTTCTATCCGGCTTTGCTCTGTTGAATGACATTCGAAAGAAAGGCTGCAGCGATGTTTATCCCGTCGCACCGTTTCTGGGTGGCGTTGTGCTGTAAGTTGAACAAATCTCCTATCAAAATTAAAATGCCAACTTGTAACGCTCTACTGCACACGGAAACACACATCTATAGAATTCAATTGTGGCTGTGTGCAATTGATTAAATTTTTTGAATTGTCGCCATGACATTGCCAAATAACGCGCGGGTTACAGACGCCAAGGGGTAAATAGAGTAGCATAGATGCATAGTTCAAGGCCAAATTCAATGGGCTTTCCATAGCCATAGTATTTCAGCCAGTTAAGCAATGCCAATAACAATTGACGGTTTATAATTCTAGATATTTAAATGGAATATAAAGCACTTGTTATCGCCACAGTTGGCCGTCAACACGTACATCTTATCTTCACATATGTACATACAAATAATATATGTATAATTGCTTAGTATGCTACTGTTGGCATTTGGGATAGTCTCTAATCCATAGCTTCAAGCATTGCTAATCAGTAAATCAGCCAACGAGACAAACCCACAAACCCACCCACTCCACGTGCTGACTTTACTTAATGAAAATTCAAATGTAAATGCACCTTGCGTAGTTCTACATTTACATGCCTGTCAAAAGGCTCTAAGGGTCCTTCGACACGCAAGAATCAGCGTAAGGCGCAACAGTTGCGTGCTAAAACATTGTTTCGTTTGTGGTTGCAGAAGGGGTCAATCACATTATTCTTTATGTGGGTGTAGAAGGGGTGTGTTTCTATTTGGGTCACACATGAAGTAATTATTGCTCATACTGTTCAAACTGAAATGTTACTCTGAAATAGAAACGGTCAAGTTAACTCAGATTTGATTTATTTATTTACTTATTCAAGTTCTTCCTAATACAACAAGTACAAGAGAATTAAAAGTAAACAATGAAAAAACTACCTTTTTTATAGTACAAATTATATAAAAAATAAAAATCATATAAGTGATATAAGAAAATTATAGTTTATTGCAACCCCTTAAATTATGGTAGTATTAAAGATTAACTGCATGCACAAAAACAGTGTCAGTCAGATTTCTCAAGATTGTGTTTTGTTTTTTTCCCATACAACAATTATATTTGTTCGTCTGGTTGTAGTAAACTTAATCTTATCAAATAAGTAACCGGGCTCTCCTTACGGAGTTGTTTCAGCACTCTGGAACTGTTCCCTTCCTTTAATATTAAAATAATATGGAGAGTACCATTTACTAAATTCAATTCACGAACATTTTCTGTCTAAAGTACTATCTTGTACTATATTTTGAACGGAGCTTAGAACTTAATGTTGGCATTATGGGATTATGGGATTTTAACCTATTTTAAATTGGGTTAAGCTTTTTAAACAACTTCTTGATATAATAATGTAAAAAAAATTTCGAACGTGCGGTATCAGGAAATAACAAAATTTATTAGGACTAGCGGAAAACCCAACTATTTTCACAATTTAAATTATTTAATAGTATTCTTATTCTTGTTTGCAAAACCATAAAGTCATTTGTGATGACAAAACAACATCAACGCAACTGTTGCTTTATTTTGGCCCCATATTAAGTCTTAAAGGGCCTTTATAAGTTAATATGTATATAGATTAAGATTAAATGTTACTTATCTTCTCGAGAAAACTTTAGAAGAGATGATCAAACAGACTTTAGATAGCTCTTAGACGTTTCCTATATACTAGCTCGAATTAAAACCCAACATCGTTATATTTAAGAAATTTCATTAAAAATTGGCATTATTATTAGAAATATGTTTAGATATATATTTATTTATATCAAAGTTTGTTAGACCAGTTTATACATAAAGAATACACCAATTCGAAATCAGTTGAGGGGACTAAATCAAAAAGCTTATTGCATAAATAAAACAACTTTATTTTTGGCGATAACGACTAGGAATATGAACTCGCATACTATTTCGATTATTTGTTATTTATGACACTAGAAACGTTATCTATGAGTAAAGTGTAACAAGAGCTATTGTTATGAAATTCATACTAAATGTTAAAATAGATATAACTAGCTACAACAAAATAACACAGACATACTAATTATAATGAAATCATTTTAATATATAGTGTCTAATGAACGCTTACAATTATTGCTACACATTTTTATAGTTCTTTGAAACTTATTAACTTTAAATTTATTTATTTTTGATCTTATACAGCACCGTACTCAGCGTAAAACTGGGCCAAGTGATGGGTGACCAACCAATGATTAAGGTCAACATAATTGGCTTTGCCATCAACGTAGTTTTCATGGTCGGTTTCTATTATTATGCCTCCAATGAGAACAAAACGAAAATGTGGGCTAAATTTGGCTACGTCTCATTATTCCTGATGTCCTGCATAGCGTATGCCAACTTTGAGGATCCACAAAAGATTGAATTCCGTCTGGGCATGATAATAACAACTATACTTGTGTGGTTGGTTGGTTCCCCACTGCTGGCCATTCCCGAAATTGTCAGAAAGAAGAGCACCGAGGGTATGCCCTTTCCCATTATATTTGCTGGTCAACTGGTTGCCACAGCCTGGACGTTCTATGCACTCTCCATACGTAACCATGTCATGGTGGTAAGTTTTCAAACGCTTAATTCACCCAAGCACAGAATATTCTAACAACAAAACTTGACTTCAGTTCCAGAACCTGTTCCTGCTGACCTTGGGCGGCATTCAGCTGACTTTGTTTGCCCTTTATCCGAGCACACCCGCTCAGAAACCAACTGTGAACAAGTCCAACAAGAAAGACAACTAAACGAATATGTTCAAGTAATTAAACAGCTTAAAAAATAATAATTATAAAAGAAACTCCAAAAATATCCCAAAATACATGGAACTTGTTGGGATTTTCATATAGTACATATTTTTTCTACTCCGGAAAAAACTATAATATATTTAAATTACTCCCAGAGTGTATGCAGAGCTTTGCATATTTAGATAGATACAAACTGGCAGCAAAGCCAAGAAATTTGAAATCATTTTTATCCATTATATAAGAAATAATATTTCTTAGAACAAATTGCGCTTCTATAACTATTTTGTATAAGCGAGTGAGCATTACCTGGCCAAGTTCCATGGGCGTAACTAGCTAAGCTTAGACTTAACAAAAATAAGTATTTCAAATACTTATATAGAGAGAATTATTTTTGGAAATAAGATAAACATATTATTGGCTTCGATTTTAAGTTATTGTATGATAATTCAATGAAATACCCATTTGACAGGTACTTGAAATACTTATAGTTTGTTAAGTATGCCTAAACTAATCTTGTTATTATTAATTAATTAATACTACCATTTGTACAAAGCGTAAAAAACTATTTGCAAATTTTGACAATAATTCAAATCTTCCAGTGCATATTTTATATAAAAACAAATTAATATAATAAATCAATAAACGTGTTACACTTCAGATTTAAATCTTGTTTTGGCGTTTTCACTGCTCCAGCGGCACCGTGGAGTTGTAATGGGCGCCCAGCTGATAAATATGCCGATGATAGCATAGGACTAAAGGCGCGCCGCCAAACTCCTCCTGGCCAAGCAGCGTAGAAGCGCCCTCCGCCTGGATAACCTCGATGGGCACGCGGAGCAGGGATGAGAGCGCCTTCAGTTCAATGTGTCCGCCCCAGGCGTGCGTTTTGACTATGTCCTGGCAGTATGTTTCAAATTCCTCATCGTTAAGTAGATCGCCCGTGTCCGGATGCGTCATGTAGCAAATGAGCGAATCCTTGTGCGCACGCACATAATTCGCCGTCTCGGTGCGAAGCTCTTGAACGCTGTGAGCGGGCAGCGCATGCAGCTGCAGCTGCTGCCGCACCGCATGATACAGACAGTCCCCGTCCGAGGCAATCATATGTAGCGCCAGCTGGCGACTGCTCAACTTTGCTGTGATTTGTTGTAGCTCAATTTGCTTGGGCGATGGCTGATTAGCTGCATTTTGCAGTTCCACGCGGATTTCCTGGTCGCGTTCGCGAGCTTCGCGCTCTTTTTTGTTGCGACGTTTTTGTGCCTTCGAGACACGCTGTTGCTGCGTTGGATGCACTTCTTCATCATCTTCATTGTTGTCGCTGTCAACAGTTGACGGCTTTTCCGTTTTCTGCTCGATGACAGCAGATGGTGCGGCATCAGCTTCCTGCAGCTCTAATTTGTGACGCTGATCCAGTTCGCCCTCAAGACGAGCCATCTCCTCAAGAAATTCCTTACGCTTGTTTTTATTGTTCTTCGGCGCATTTTTCTTCATTGCCTGCAACTTGGCTTGCAGCTCCTTGCGCTCGCGTCGATGGCGACTGGCCACATCTTCTAGCGTTGCCTCGCCCAGGCGTGTCTCCAGTTTATCAATCTCCTCGCCAGACATTTCTTTTGCACTTTTTTAATAAGTTAATTAAAAATGTGTTTGTCGGCGCTCAGCTGTAGCGCAAAGCAGCAACACACATACATACATATCATACGCAAAAACAAGTTAACAGAACGCAAAAAGAGCCACCAGATGACAGTTCTCTGTTATTGACACAGCATTTTAACAGTAACGACCTCTGTCAATAATATTCGAGCTAGAGGTGAGGTAAATAAAATTCAAGCGGACAATAATGGCGGTCTTTCAAATAGCCTCGAATTTGAATGTAAAAACCCTGATAGACACACTATTGTTAGGCAGCACATCTGACCAACGAAAATGGTCGAATATTCGCCAAACCACCATTGTTTTCCATTTTAAATTTGATTTTAAAACCGTTTTTTGGTTGAAAAAAAACCATTAAGCTAAGAAAAAGATTCGATGCAACTTTTAGAATGATTTTTTACAATTAAAAATGAAACTATTTTAAATATTATTGAATATTTTTTTTATTAAAATTACAGTCATAAAAGATAAAAATATAAAAGTGCGAAGAAATTCAAAGCACACACGTGTCAAATGCTCCGCAAAATTTTTGCTATGAAATTATTTGAATACAGTAACTAATTTTCGGTATTTTCGTAACATATACTATATATATAACACTATATATATATAACATACATTCAAACATTTTTATAATACAACTATACAATAGAAACAAATATTTTGCCGGATACATGTCACGTGTGGGTTAAGGTTAAACTTGCATATTGTAGTCAATACAATTACAAGATAAAAATAATTGTTCATTTTTGAAGGCTGACAAGTGACCAGAGAAGACTATATATAGCTATGATCTCATCCTATATATATATACATATTTTATTATATATATATATAAATATCCATATTTAAAACAAAAACTTAACAGTTCGTTCTTAGCTTAATATGAAAAAATCGTTCAATGTTTTCTTTGTATCGCATAATTTACACGGCCATGACGATTTTTAAATTTACTTTTACGTACTAAAAATAAAATAAAATATAGTGTGACTAAGACTTTACGAATTATATAAAATGGCTACTTTACAATTGCAATGTGATCACTTAGCCGCTATATATTGTTTATACCTAATGTGAACTTGATATATCCAGTCGAAATTATACATATGTATGTTAAAATTTAAAAAAAAAATTAACCGGAAGCAGCGACTACTAAAATAACACCAGCAGGGGCCAATCAGTCTAAAGGCTCTTGGTAATGTTGTGGAACAAACGACGGCCCCACCAGGACTCCAAATCGAATGGCTTGAAATCGTTCAGTGCTGGACTGGGCGGCTCCACCCAAACCGCGGGCGCTGCTGATGCTGCTACAGCCGTATTGGCTCTGATGCTGTCCACAGGACTAGCCGCAGCTAAACTGCTGGCATGGTTATTGTTTGCATCAGCCTTGCCGTCGAGCTTTGCTGTGCTGGAATCATACGGATTTTGTGCGACCAAAATGTTCCAGGCTGTAAATTAAAATAAATTCAAAATTAGTATCTCAAGTTGTGCACAATACAAATTTGTTGCTTACAGTCATTTATGTAGCGTATTATCTCCTCATGCTGCGGCGTTATCACCTCATCCTCAATGAGCTTTGTTGGCGCAATGCGCTTGGAAGCGAAGCTTTGTTGAAACACCGGACGCGGTATGCTGAGAAATTCAAATAAGACACAATTAGCATAATAATACACACATATATAGAAACACAGAGATCAAGTGGGCAGATTATGCACACGGCTGACACTTGAAATATGAAAATAGTACCCAAGTTTAGAAAAAAATGTATTGTAAGGCAAAGTACAATTTTTAAAGACTTCTACTTTTTAAATCATTTTTTTACAGCTCTGTGCTTTATACAGAATTTAGCACTGCTCCAATTTCCGATTCCAATCAATAATAATCAAAAATTCAGAAACCCACTTTGTAACCGTTGAAACCGATTGATTATGCTATGTGAAAGATTTCGCTTTGAGACAATGGAAGTAAAACTATTCGGACATAACTCAAATAAGGATACACGGATCCTTTTTTTAACGGAAACGAAAAGTACTCCACGACGGGATTAGGGTAAGAATCTTAGTCAATGAAATTATTGTAAACTCAATTTTAATTGTTTTTGCTGTTTTGCAACGTTGTTCTAAGTGAATTTACTGATAAGTTGAAAATTTACAACTAAAACTGGGTAGCAATCTATTAAATCATTATTAAATAAAGATTATTAGACAATTTAAGCTTTATTAAATCTGGGACAATAGCTTTCAATGAAATGTTGTAAGTGTTCTTGAAGATTATATTATTATTATTGGTTGTTCGTTATAATGCAATGTTTGGCTGTATTAATTGCAAAGATAAAAACTTATTGCATATTTTTAATACAGAAAACTAACGGAAATGAAAAGTGTACCATTTCATAAAATAGGTACAGTCGAACACATTGTTTATGTACCAATTTGTTACGTATGATGAATTGTGGCAACCTTTGCTTATGCAAACATGCACATGTGCACATGTGAATAACAAAAATAACTCACTATAGTAATGGAAAATCGTGTGCGGAGCACTTTTTTGTGACGTAACGGGGCAGAGAAAAGTCAATGTGCCGCTGGTGGCGATAACCGACGACACTGACCCACGTGTTGTGTGCTGCACTGCTCTGGTTGCTCAATTAACATGACAGTGCTATATACAAAGGTCGTGCCACGGGCTTCTTGTGATAAAAATAATGCTCAGATAAGCCCCTCTGTAGCATTTATCGTTTGCATAAGCAGCCGCATGTGGCGATGGGGAGTGGTGCCCCGCCGTACAATTCGTTTACTTACTTCTTATTCTTCTCAGGACTGTTTAGATCAAAGCTGTTGCTGTTGCTGCCATTTTTTTTGCTGCTTTCCTTGATGCTCTCGAACTTTTCAAAGTTTTGCGCCAGACCTGTGTGTGTAGGTGTTTGTTATTGTTTGAATGCAATTTGGTTAGCCGGCAAAAATGACAAAACATAAGAGAAAGAGAACCAGCTAAAGAGATTTGACTGTTTTGAGAGAGTGCTTAGCAGCGCTGCCTCTGCCGGCAGCGCGGCGTGTTGTGACATAACAGCAACACTTCTTAAAGGCGAGCGCCCTTTGCCGAAGGGATTATTGTAATGTTTTTGCACAATATATTTATGGTTTGGAACTTACCGCGACGCGTTTTAGCAACAATTTTGCTAGGTCCCTTGTTTACCGTGTACATGTCAATTTAATTGTAGTTGTTCTAATGCTAACGATTTCTCTTAGCTGTTTATTTTTTGATTGTTTTGTTTGCCTTAACGTATATACATATATGCTTTAGCTAATCATATGATCAAATGATTTTTATTTAAATCCAACTGTTGTCAAGCTGCCCTGATTTTTGTTGCTGCTGCTGATTTTGCTGCCTCATTTCAATTTCATATTCTAGTTCAAACGTTACACAATATTCATAGTTGCCTTTGGCTTTTTATATCTATCGACTTTTTGTAGTGTTATCGTTGATGCCGTTCCTGATTTTCCAAATCAATTACTTTAATTTATTGCCAATTATTTATTGAGTTCTGACTGCGACTGATTTGCCTGCCTCGCCGTTCGCGTAACACAATTGTAACGTATCCACACTGCAGCTGCTCCACACACACACAACACACACACACACGTGCACTTGATTTCAGAAACATATGTTGTACTGCCAGTGTGTACACGCCAAGTATTGTATTTAAATTCCAGCTAAGCGCGCACTTTTAAACTCATTAAAAAGGGATTATGTATTTTTCTGCCGAAAACAAAAAAATTATTACACGTTTAACATTGCTGCTACCTGCCTACGGCGACAGCTGCAGCGGATATTTTGTGCAAATTTCCGTACAATTTTATAACAGGACCATAAAATTTGCGCGTACACCGACTACATATAAAAGTCAGGAACCAGATGGTTGGAATATTAGTAGCGAATCAACAACGTACAACAGCACTGACGTTTATCCGCCCACGCTCAACGTAATAAATTCCAATCGAATCATGGCCAGCATTGAAACCAGCCAAGTTTTGCAGCGTTTGAACAGCTTGAAGATTGTTGAGACACCACGGCAGCTACAACGTGAGGCTAACGGGCGTGATTGCTACTCGGAGGATATAAAGTCGAAAGTGCCTGACACTCCCTGTACTGGCGGTGTCATGTTTCAAATGGAACTGAAGAAGCGACGCAAAAACAAAATGAACCGTGTCTATAATTATGAGATGGACAAGCATTTTATTAAAGCGCGTAAATCGCTCAATTTTTAGCATACATTAACAGTAATGATGTAATCACTATATAGTAATAATCTTTGATTTCAAATCAAATACATTTTTTTTAAACAAATATAAATATATAAATAAAAAATATAAATAAATTCATTATTCTTACTTATTTTCATCGTTAGAAATACCCTAACTAAAGAACTTTTATAATATATAATAATTATACTAATATAGACTTTGTATTGGCGTTTTTCTGATATTTATAATGATCAAAAATAATATTTAAATTATAATGAGCTTATCGAATTGACAGTTTATTTGGATATCATGAATTGAATATTTGTGACTGTACCAATTATCATTACGGCATAAGGAAACATCGAACAATGTCTATCTTTGATTTCCAATCAAACGCATTAAACACAAGGAATATTTAATTTCAAAAGTCAATTACAATTTCAATTTGGCGCTCTTATCGATATGCGGCTAGATAGGATTTTGGTGGTCACACTGCAGCTGGCGATAATATCAGCCCTGGTTGCTTTTAAGCAGCTGTTTGGACGTGCAAAGTAATTGGCAATCACCAACAGCAACTAAACTTGTAAAAATTAGCCAATATACAATAAATATAACATTTTTAAAACAATGGAAGACATCGCAATGACGCAGGAGACAGGCTCAAATAGCAGTGAAGCGCTTGGGGACGCCGAGAAACCACAACAACAACCTTCGCCAGAGTTTTTGCAGCGTAAAATTTACTTTCTGAGTAAGTTTTTGTTGTTTTCCCTCAACATGACTTATTTACACAATTTTTTTTAGTGGATCAACTTAAAGCAATGCATGCTGAACTACCTGAGTGAGTAATAAAAATGGGATCGAAACGGGAAATTCTCGGAAGTCTCGCCAGTCTGGAAAAATCTTCAAGTTGTGCGGGTTCGGATTGATTTAAAAAATGGCGGGCCTAAATTTGTTTGTGCAATATTCGTCTGTCTGTCTGCAATTTTTTTTTTAAGCTATGTAGATCAAGCGAATCTTGTACACATGTTGGTATATAAGTTTATAAAGTATCTAGCTTCCGGGACGACTGCAGTCGGGAACTTCAGACTGCAACATTCTTACTTGGTTATTATTTAGTTTTCTATCTTATAACCATTCAAATTTAGAAAACTACAGACCCGCATTTCCTATGATCTGCTAACGGAACTGGCGAATTGTGTATTGAACGAAAGCATATTCGATATAGTCAAGGCGTTGATGGAATTGCAGCATGTGACAGAGAAGCATCTGATACAAATGCGTGCTCAAGTAGAAAATGAATATGAAATTGAGGTCAGCGATTGGCGTGGAAAGATCAAGGATGCGGAGGAGCTGCAGCACATACTGGGGCTCATGAATATCAAGCATACAAAAAAGCTGGTGGAAACAGACAAGAAAATTATTGAAGTGCTGGATCAGAAGGCAAGTCCAAATTAAATTAAATCAAGAACAAAGAAACACGTATAGTTTTAATTTTAGGTATACGATCAACAAACGATGCTGCAAAAGGCAGGCGTGCCTGGTTTCTATTACACACAGAACCCCAAGGAAATTAAAATACAAATGTTTCTACTGGATTTTATATTGCGCCTGAGCCGCCTCAAATACGAACCCAACAAGTAGCAAATAGCTTAGATCTAAGCATTAATAAGACTGCAGCCTATTTTATAGAGGTATTGTTATTTATAAAATGTGTAAATAATGTAATTAATTAATATATTACTAATATTAAATGTATTATTACAAGTTATCCACGCTGCAACAAAGCGAGAGCTTGGGCGAAAATACTGATCGACGTGAATGGGCTACATAAAAGCTCACATGAAGAGCGCACGCTCTTCTGGCTTAGCAACATATATACACATGTTGCAGCAACACTTTTACCAGTGATTCTCGCGCCTAATCTCTCTCAAAGTGGAAAGAGTGTTATCAATTATAAATGAGCATCGGCGGCGGCTATAAATTGAGTGGAAACTTGCATAAAGTCAACAGTTGCTTGATATTTTGAAAGCAAAGCACTACAACATTTAAAAAGAAAACATGTCGCTGACTATTACCAAAGACGTGTCCACTCCTGAGCTCAAGGATTTGGTAAGCATGTCTAGAAAGTGTGTGCGGTTTTTTATTCAAGTGTATAAGCTCATTTATCAGTTACCACAAAATAATAAGCTCTAATTAAACTTCCGAGTTCTTTGAACTTAGCAAGGCCAATACGGCAATTTTTAAGCTTCTATTGTCGCGTAGTTTCTTTAATGACTCTTCTTTAAGCAAATATTTCTCGTTTGCTTATGTAGCACTTTTCTGTTTTGGCCAGCTTTAGTTGCCGCCCAACCAGCCAAGCTACAACAACAGCCAAAATGTTTGCGCGATTGTTTCGTAATTTTAAGGCAAGTGCAAAGTGGCTAAATACTAATATTTAATAGTCTATTCGTGTTGTTATGCTCTATAACATTTGATAAAAAAAATAATATTAGATTACGTTTGCCGTACTTTCGTTTTCTTTGCAATAATTATTTAAACGCGCCTATACGACTACTGACCTTGAATTTTTGCTGCTGCGACGTCGGCGTCGCAGCGCACCAACAACAGCTGTGCGTCGCCGACATCTCAAACAGCTGAGCAGCGCTGAGAGTGGCAAATGCAAGTCAAAGAGCATTAAAAGTGCAAAGAGCGTGTGCTCACTTTTGCAGTTATCGACGAAACGCAGCCAGAGCCGAAACAGGGCGAAAGAACTTCAGAAGCGACTCGTTCAAAGTTTTTTTTTTTTGGTATTGGTGTAAAAGATGCGTTGTTTGCCAGGCTTTGGATACGGCCTCACCTTTCTCTTTCTGGTGTGCTGTAGAGTGCAATGAACCTTAAAGCTCTTACTCATCAATGGTACTTGTTTGTTTTTATCCTTAACAAAGAGCACTGTACGCAATGAACAAAAGGAGCTGAACCTTGCCCCAGTGCATCGCTTGAATGTGAGCCATGCGACGGCCACCTTTGGCATGGGCTGCTTCTGGGGCGCCGAATCTCTGTATGGCGCAACGCGGGGAGTATTACGCACCACTGTGGGCTATGCCGGCGGCAGCAGCGATTTGCCAACGTACCGTAAAATGTAAGCATTGTATATGGGACATCAATTGGCCTAACAAAGAACCTCTCTCTCTCGCACATACTAACCGCTCAACTCTACGCAGGGGTGATCACACAGAGGTCCTCGAAATTGACTATGATCCGTCGGTGATCAGCTTTAAGGAGCTGCTGGAGTTGTTCTGGAACAATCATGAATACGGCCTGACCACGCCCATTAAGCGTCAGTATGCCTCGCTGATACTCTTCCACGATGACAAACAGCGGCAAATTGCCGAAGCCTCCAAGCTAGAGGAGCAAGAGCGTCGGGCGCCCGAGGTGATCACCACGGGCATTGCGCCAAAGGAGAACTTTTATGCGGCAGAAGAGTAAGTTCAGCTAACTTACTTACCTTCCTTTTAATACTAATTTGATATTATGCACACAGCTATCATCAAAAGTACAGACTGCAGGGTCACAAGGATCTGGTGTCCTCGCTCAATCTCAACCCGCAGCTGCTGCAGAGCAGCTATGTGGCCACCAAACTGAATGGTTATCTGGCTGGCGTTGGCGGCATCGAG
The DNA here is from genome assembly GCA_035043065.1 of Hirtodrosophila confusa. Lineage (NCBI taxonomy): Eukaryota > Metazoa > Arthropoda > Insecta > Diptera > Drosophilidae > Hirtodrosophila > Hirtodrosophila confusa. Next base: position 1,605,466 of record JAWNNI010000039.1, read on the forward strand.
CAGTTCAAGTCGGAGGTGGAATCCTTTGGACTGACTCCCACCCAGCGTCAGTACTGCAACTACCATATTGAGCAGAACGAGGGTCAGGGTCTCTACTGCTGACCAGGCTTTATAGATGTTAAGCGTAGATCTTATACTTAGGGGGTATACTTTTAATGACGTGTGAACAATGTTCTTCAACTTCTCATTTGTTTTGTTTAAAACAAAATGCGTATTATTTAGCTTAAGACAAATTTTATGATAATAATAAAAATAAATATACAATATTAATATACATTATTTGTATTGTTTTTAATCTGCTTAAGTCTCTATGGAGTATTGTGTGATTAAAGATATGATCTCATGCACATTCAAGTGCGCTGTTTTTAAACTTTATCAACAAATAAAGAGAAATTGCTAAGTAATCTAGCAATTGAGTTTCTAAAAGACCTCTTCTAGAAAGATTCCGCTTAATCATATAAACAGTCATTAAATAATAAAACGGCGTATAGTATGTCTGGTGTTTATTGTAGTTCTTAGAGAACAAATATACTTGCTAATATTTGGAGACCTGAATAATGTTTAATTTCTTTTATCACTAAGCAGGGATAATTATTTCATGGGATAATACAAAAGTCCAAAGTGCTGTCTACATCATATTGATGTCTAATTTTATATGTGGCAATCATTTTACAGTTTTAAAATATATAAAGTAATCAAAAATTCATTTTATATACATAAGTAGTAAAGCGTATTCAAGCTTCGTATCTTTATGCGAAGTGTTTAAAAATGAATTTTAATGTAGATATATTCAAATCAAAGAAATTGGAATGCGGCAATAAAATTCCGGTTTAAAATTTCGGAAAGTCGATTCGACTTGACACTAAATGATATTCGCTAACACTATAACACTAAAGGAAAGGAGAAATATAATCTACCTACTCGTGTGTAACAATATCGCTCTGTAATTTATAAAGAAAAGTGCATGCAATTGCAATTGATTAAAAATGCAGTTGATTCCAAATAATGAACTAGAATTTGAATGAAAGCAATATGATACGAATATGTGCAAGTAAAACTATCAGGAGGCAAGATCTAATCGAAAATACTAGGTCTTACAAAAATTGCTTGCTCATGGTCTTAAAGACCTCCAGCTTGTTGTGGCTACATATTACTGGGGTTATAAATAAGGCCAGAATGACAAACATTTTTGGATTATTATTAAGTATAGATATCACTATGTGTAATATTAGCTAGTCATAGAAAAACAGATTAACGCACTTGAGATAGAGTTTACTTAGATATTATGAGTATTTTAGGATGTGGTGGGTGCATTTCAGCCAATTGTCTATAACACGTCTATAATGATCGCCTATAACTAATTAAAATGGATTCATCAAACAAAACGTGCCTCGGCATAAACCACATGTCGTCATTCCCAGGCCCCACAGACACCCGAATCCAAATACAATCTGCTTATAAACATACTTGTCTGATATATACATACATACATATACGAGTATGTATACTATACGTATAGAGCAGACAATCGACGCTCTCACTAGACGCCCCGGCTTTCCCTCTTCTCTCGTTCTTTATATGGCACGTCCATCGATTCAACCGGCCGCGTGCTTGCTCATTGATGATAAAGCCAAAGCGAATTCGCAGCGAACTCTGAAATATTTTTTGTTTACAACAAATGTAAGATTTAAAATGTATTTCTTTAAATGATTTCGACATGTTAGAGGCCATAGATTCGCCTATAATTTGGGCAGCCGGTAGCCACAGACGGGAAGTATCTGATTTTTTAAAAATCAACAAAATCGGAGCTGCCATTTGGGTGCTGTTAAAATTCGCGATTTAAGTGCCTTGCAATAAAGCCATCCCACTCAGTTTTAGCAGAGTCATAGAGGACATTACGAAGAACCTTAGGACCAATTTTCAACAAAATCGAGCCAATGGTTTGGCCACAGCGATTTTTACAAGATATTTCGTTATGAGTTTCTGTTCGAGAGAAAAGTTCCGGGCTCGGGTTGTCGTCACTTGAAAGAAACGAGATGCGAGATAAATGCCATAGTTGTTGCCGTAGCACTATAGATTGTTGTCGGAGATTGTTGGGGGTGCTGGGACATGCTAGTGAATAGGGCAGTCAGCCCTATGAAATCGGTTTGTCATTGCACAAGTCATGTTTCTAAAAAGGTCAACAGGGTTCGTGTTGTATGATGTTGCTGCAATCGAAATGATTTGCATAAAGTGCTTTTAATGGCGTAACAGAAAAATATCAGGGGCAATTAATTTTGCAAATCATGTATTGTGTCTTGTATAATAAATTTTAACATAGCGGAATAAGTTCATAAATGAATTTAAAGTGCTGATTAGGAATTTCAAATACATTTGTGAAATTCATTTAGCTGAGTAATCTTTGCCTAAAGCCTAGCGCAGGGAACTATCCCAGGGATTTTAACTATTGCTGAAAACACAGCGAAAAGTGGTCAAAACGTTGCTAATATGCTGACTGATCCTCAGATTAGCAACATTCTAGTGCTTAAAATGGCTAATAGTTTTATTAACTGTACTGGTAATCCTGTCATACAATTTCAAGAGCCAAGCACATTAGCGCTGACTTATCTTCAAGGCCAAGGCAAGACACTTGAAAAATGGCAAGGCCAGATGGCAATGATCTTTGCTATTTATTGTCAAATTAAATACAAAGCAAAAATGTTCCAAGCATAGACGTGAAATCTTTGCTCTAATCATATTAAATGAAGACTAATAAAAAGCAATCAAATGTTGGGGAAAGCGATAACTTATAGAATACTTCAATTAAGTACTTAGGTTGTCAGTCTCGTAGAATTATACGAGTTCTTAAAATCACAAGACGCAGAATTCTCTAAGTATTCGTATCAAAAATAATAAGATACAAATTTTACATAAGCAAATTAATATATTCTATGATAAGTACATATTTATTTGCCGCCTTGATGTCAAGGATCTTGGAGATATATGATAACCTTAGTAACGGAAGGATTATCAATGCTCAGTTGAAGAAAATTATAAATTAAATACCCCTTGAGATGCTTTATTTGCTATGGCTGCTATGGTAAAAATTACAGGAGGATTTTGTTATTATTACGTACAAACTATGCATATTTAATCCTTTAAAGGAAAATATACTAGACATAATGATACAGCAAAAAGTACCACCCACAATTGATCGCCAGCTAACTGATCCCTATTCATGCCCTAACCATTGTAATATGTATAAGTGTGAGTTAGCAAATCAATTCAGGACCATTTCTAAGGGCTAAGCCCAATATATTGGCCCTATTTACTCCCTGTACCCATAAAATGTGTAAAAAGGGGGTACTGAATCTGTGCAAATGTATGTAACAAGCAGAAGGATTGATCATTCTTGATCAGTATCAAAAGAGATTTCGATTTGGCCATGTCCGTCTGTCCGTCTGTCGTCTGTCCGTCTGTATGAACGCGTCGATCTCAGCAACCACAAGAGCTAGAGACACCATGAATGTAGGTTGCTGTATACCATACGCAGATCAAGTTTGTTTCATATTTCAGACATCTCCCCAAGTTCTCCCGCAAATCATGTGTGTGCGTCCTTATGTATGTGTATGTGTATGTGTAAGTTTTTGACCTGGGTACAGGGAGTTTCGTAGTCGGGTATACTCGACTATAGCATTCTTACTTGTTTTATTATTATTTTTTAAATGTGTCGAGTGCATAATGTTACTTTTACACCCTTTGCATGTATGTATAAAATGCGGTACTCAAACTGTGTTTGCAATGTGTCGTGCATAAGGTAATTAAAAACCAGGTAAAATACTGAAGGCTACTCGTACTCAGAGAGCAGAGTCGGTCCAATACGTCGACTAAAGCGCGTTCTCTAGTCTATATAACAAATTTTTAATCGATATTATTATTTCTTTCTGAAACTGTCACAAAAATGAATGCAGGCATCACAATTAACCATAATAGTCCACCGCTTAAATTTTTGCTGTGTACACTGTAAAAGCTGCAATCAACAAAGCCACACAATTACTCGCCCCTAAAAGCTTCACCGTTCACCCGGTTTCTTGCAGTGCAAATTGATAACACAAGTAAAAGCTTCTTTCAAACTTTTAGTACGATTTTCAAGGTTTTTGTATTAGCTAATAAAATCACCATTGCATACTTAGAACAATTTATGAAACTACTTAATATTAAAGCATAAAACTCGGAAGCACAAATGTCGATTGGTTGTTATCGATCACACGAATTCACATATCCTTGACCCGCTCAAATTCTCATCGTGAAGCGTCGCATCGGCTTCTTTCGCTCCGCCTCGCAACGCTCGCGGCGCTGTCGCAGTAGTTCATTGCCTTGCAGCTCCTTGCGCAGATCCTGCGTACGAGGGGATAGATGGAACTTTGATGCGGGCATCGGCATGCGTCGACAGATGACATACTCCTGCGTATCCTTAGCAAACAGATTATGTTTGCGTATGTGCACTATACGCTTCGGCGTCACAGTCAGTGGCTCCTTATTCTCTACAGATTCCACCTGCTCCTCTGTGCTTGTCTCTAGCAACAGTTCCTTGAACATGCCGTCAATGGCGGTGTAATACAATGTGGCGTTAGAGGAGCAGGACATCGCTTTAAGGACCTGACGCTTGGCTTGCAAAAACTGAACTGTGATTGACGCTAGACGGGTCCAAGATGCAGTCACATTCTATGGCTGGTGATTTTCAACCCTCAATGTTTCGACTACCTGACCTGACCAGAACACGCCAGACAACTGAACAAAAGAATACGGGAAACTATTTACCTAACAGCTGCTCACAGATGAGGGTTTACCAGCGGGTCGTCGGCATCTCTCTCTCTCTGTCAGAGAGCAACACGCTCTCCCTTACTCTCTGTTGTTTAAGGCTGTCGCATTGCCTAATTGCGTTTCCCGGAAAATATATACCCAAAATGCACATATCCTATGAGTCAGTGTCGCTTATCGGCCAAGCAAACCAAAACCAAAACCAAACCCAGTAAAAACCCATCTAAATTGGCCATACCAACTATTCAGCATACTTCAAACAATCGCACAATCGACAGATAACGAAAGACTATAGGAGTTTGATTAGATTATTGACGCATAGCGGAAATATTGTAGTTGGATAGTTTTTTTTCGGTAGCTATTATAACTTATATTATAAATTCTCTGAACGTTGTCAAATTCAATATTCCTTATTAAAATAATCGCGTATGCTACGCTTAACAATGGGCATCATTTTCTCCATATGCTTTTGATTGTCGCCGTTATCCTTGTGGAAGTAGACAGTGAAGTAAACAATCAATCCAATGATCACCAACAGCACAATAAAGGAGCATAGAATGCTCAAGATCATTTTACAGGCGCATTCACAGCAGCTAAAATAGATTAAAGCAATAAAGAAACATCAGGAATACGAACTAAGCTCAGTTATTAATGATGATTATGATGAAGGATAGAAGAATTATTGAATGAAGCTCAAATATTGTTTTTCAGCTAAATAAGTTGTATTTTAAAAGCAAATAACAGCCTTTTTAAGTATTTTGAAGAATTTTTGAAGTGTTTAATCAGCCTATTGATATATTGTAAAGATTAGAATTGATTTTAAGACCTAGTACAGAAAATTAGATAATTTTTGTAAAGAAGTAAACTTTTGGTGAAAGATTTATAAATAACACGTGATTTGATTTAAGCGTTTGGTTTAGTATATTTTTATTTTATAAATGAAATTATAGTATATAATCACAGCCATTTGATGATAATGTGGACTAATTGGAAACATTTTCCGTATCTCCATTCAATCACACTAGGTAGATATTGTAATACCTCACTATATAGGATGTATGTTAAATGATGAACGTTTCCACATATTTCACACCCAGTAAGTATGTCAGGCTGAGTCACAACAACGAAAACATGGTCAACACTTACCAGCAAACCATTTTGCCAGGGCACTTGATGCATTCCCATAGAGCGTTGCACATTTTGATTTTTGTTTTCGATTACTCCTCTATGAATGCAATATATAATATATATAATTATATATATGTGTTTCTATTGCCCCGCCGTAAATGTCTCTAACGATCCGTCGATGGCTAAAACAAAATAACAACTGAAATGCTCGTTGCTAATAAAACAAGTCAAAGCATTGAGGTCTGAAAAGCTTTAATCATATCGGTATGCAGTAAAAACAATCGGCTGATAACACAACCTCAGTCATTAACGGAACAACTGGGGGACAAAAGCTTACTGACAGCCCGAAACTCTGTTTCCATAGGTTGACTGAACTTAAAATGTTTATGTACCCGTCATACTGATGTGGTGTTGCTTAAAACTGGATCAGCTGTTATTATCTTATTAGTATCCAACAAGTTGGGTAACACAAAGATTACCCGATAATTCAGAATGTTGTAAAAGATCGAACCGGTAGATGCAGCCAAGGCAAACAGCGACAAAAATATGTGATTTGCGATCAGTTCGGTTAACATATCCAGGAAACTGTGGATACAAATAGGACGAGCATTAAGCAGTTGTCAATTAATACATGGATCGTCCTACCCAAAGAATAAGTAACCAAGGCCTCGAAATAATAGAGAGATGACCTCAAAGAGGCAACGACGCAGACACATCGCAACTTCTATCCGTATCTTCTTGAAAAACAAAAGGAAAATATCAATTTATGATCTACTACATTACTGAAAAGAGTTTGATTAAAAAAGCATAGACATAATTGATAACAGTTGACTCTAGGAGGTGACGAAAGTTTTACAAATAAAACGGAGCAATGTCAGTGACAAATGAGCTTGAACTATCTGAGATAACACTCAGACAATTAATACTTAGAATTTATGTATAGAGATTGTCAAAAATATATGTACCACCTATATTTGGGGATTTACAAAAGTACAGGAAATTATTATCAACAATTGAATAAATAAGGAACACACCTTGTTTATATATCGTCGAAACTTTTGAAGCAATTCAAATTTGTCGTAGAAGATTAGATAATGACTCATAAGATTAGCTTGTTTAACGCAACTACGGAAAGTATTTAAAATATTATTAGGTCAAGAAATGTACGAAAAGGTATTTACTTGATTGGTTCTTAATATAGTATACAGTTAATATTTTTTTTCCTAAAAACAAACAAATTTAAACAATGTTAAAGGTTGCTATTTTAGTGTTACTACCTCAATGGTTTTTCCTATGACTATCCAAACTAAATGATCTAAAACAGGAAGATAAATAATGAAACTCAATCGTTTAATTAAAATTTCACTCAAAAAGTGCATTCCTACCATTTCAAATTATAGTATAAGCCGAATATAAATATTTCAGGTTGTGATATAGCAGCTTAATGTTCAATACGGTATATATAGTACCTAAATATATATGTGTATATATTGTAGAATACAGATAATACAAATACCTGTTATAAAAGAACTCTAGTGATAATATAATTCAGTTGTTAGAGTCTACCGACCGACACTAATCAGTTACAATCAAAGTATTACATTACTGAAACTTCATAAATATGATTGGCTTTATGATAGCTTGTCCATACTAATAACAATTATAGAAATGCGTCATTGTAATGTATCTCTAGTACTACAAACTCCGATACCGCAAATATGAAAAAACAACAGAATAGAAAAGTTATCTTTGCTATACCGAAGATAAAATACCATTGTGGACTTATAAAGTAAATTGCCACAATATGATAAAGAAGTCTGATCTTAATTAAATTGCCTGCAATAAAAAGAAGAATCTTTGCCAAGTTTCATTAATATTGCTTTAAAACTGAGAGTTTTATTTGGCTAGAAACAGACTAATGGTTATGACTATTATCAATTTATCTGGTTATCATTAATTGCTAAGGTACAATGTATAATAATATAACATAAATACTTTTTGGCTTACCGCAATGCAGGTTGCCGGGTTATATTAATTCTCGGCTGACATACGATATCCCAATTGCTGAGCTAGACAAATTTGACGAATTTCTTGGACTGCCTTGACTTGGCCATTTCCATATACAACGTAAGCAGTTGTTATTGTTTTCTTTGGGGGCCGGCTAAGCTTTGTTCCAGTTGCAATCCGCTCGCTAAACGATGGACACACAAGTGCGCCTCCGTCTCTACGTCGTTCTCGTGCTGTTTGAGGCGGCGATCAATGACGCCTGGTTGCTATCTCAGGCGGGCCTCAACGACTCCAGTTACAGTGTGCGTCACTTGTCCACACACTTTTCGCGGGTATTTCTCAGCATTAGCGTGGCGCACAATGATTTCCCCACGCTGATCGAGACACAGTGGCCGGTGTCCTATTTGCCCATGCGCACGGTCGTCTTTCCCAGCAGCGAGGTGCATGCGAACAGAGCTGATTTGGATATGGATCAGGATTGCACGCGTATGCAGCAGGCGTATTGGTCACAGGTGGACAGCCTGAGTCGCCTGTGGGTCATGGATGTGGGCTGGCCGGCTGGCGGCTGTACGCCCAAGCTGCTGGTCTTCGACTTAATGCGCAACAATGCGGAGCTGCTTCGCATTGACTGTGGCCAGTACATTGATGTCAATGCCACACAGGGCCTGGTGGTACAGCTGGGCCCCAAGTCGACCAACTGCGGGCAGGAACGTCCATCTTCTTCATACTGGACAGCAAGTCGCATATTGTGGCCTACGATATACTGGAACAGACCTGGCATCAACGTGATCTAATGTCCAACAAATATGATAACATGCGGCAGGCGTTTCCCATCAAGCCCATTGACTTTACGTTCGGCCTGCAGGGCGAACTGATCGTCTCGGATCAGGATGGCGCGCTCTACAGTTCCAAGGAAAGGCTACAATTGATTAGCTCCACACACGCCTCGCCCTCGTCGTCCTACTCCTCCAATGCGCTGCACATACAACTCACAAGGCTGGGCAGCTTGTTGGGTCCCAGCCGCAGCATGTTGATGGACTTTTTTGGCGCACTGTTCTATGTGGTGCCCAAATTTGGAGCCGTTGTGCGTTGCGCTCAGTTGACAAATTTAACGGCCGAAGGCAATGAGATTATTTATTTAACTTCCAAAAATATACAGCAAATCTTTTTAGGTGCACAGGGCGAAGTTTGGGTGCTCAGCGATCGTGTGCTTAAGCCACAAGATATTTGCTATCCTGGCCTATAATAAAAACCAATAAAATCAAAGCAAATAACACTAATGAATAAAGTTAACTTAGGGTACTTGCTCAGCTGCCTTGTGTGCAGGATCATAAATGTTATCCAGCAGCACTAAACAGCAATAAATGATAAGCACACTTAAAGTACGCGGGAATTGAGGCTGGAAAGCCATTGATAGCGCCACCACTCGATGGAAATAGCTCAGACTGTCGATAGTATCGACAATATTAGTAAAAATTTTGAAATTATAGAGCCCAGTGTAAATTACTAGTATTACAACAGCCTAGTCGACCCCTGTCCGTCTGTGTTTCTTTGAAAACTAGTCATGGTTTTGAAGTTGTCTTAATCAAACTTGGCACAGAATCGTTATTTGGCTGCATGCAGTACATATAACAGAACTAGTGGAATCGGATCATTATACCATATAGCTGACATAGGGTCAAATATTATGTTTAGAGATATCTGAACTAAACTCACCATCTCTAAGTTTTCGTATGGTCCATACAAATACTCGATCAAATTTGAATAGAAAAGTGAGTTGTTGTATAAAAAAGACTTGATTTGTCATTTTTGCCTTTCATAACATATTTTTTATTAATGTGTCTAATAGAGATGGATATTTGTAACTAGCACAAGTTAATTGGTAACAGTTTGCTTATTTAAGTAGCCCATTAAAGCCTGAAGCCGTTTCTTAATGTTCTTCTGATCGTCTAACGTGCAGCCAAGTAGAGCACTTTCGAATTTCTTGTCGATCGGTCCCGCGTCCGCTTCGAGCACTGGGCCCAGATGACCACTCGGATCCATGGTGGTGCTGCAGCAGGCATTCAAATATAGCTGGCAACGTTGGCGGGCAATAACTGGATCGCCCATTTTAATCATGGTATCGATCAAGGCATTGATCTGGCTGAGCGAATCCTCCTGTGAAAGGTCCCGCACGGTGCGCACATTTAGCTCAACAGTGCCCAGCCGTAAACTAACACGCTGAATGTACAACATGATCTCTTCGCGCTCGGCTGTATGGCATATAATTTATATTATTATATATAGATTTGGTTTTACTTCACTGTGCTTACCCTCGCTCATATTTTGCAGCAATTCGTTGCTCTTGATGAGATCCATGGACATTAAGAGGTAGTCTTTCTTCTCCTGTAAATTAAGCGCATCTTTACGGAACTTCTCTACACGCGCATCCAATTGATCGAGTATTGTAACAAATCTATAAATTGTCATTGTTTTAGTTTATGTATACTGAATATATATGAATGTGGCTTTACCGCTCGTTCGCATTGAAAGGTCTACTCAATGTTGGTTATTAGATGTTGTTGTTGGTGATATGAAAATAGAGAAGCAAAGTTGTTTGGTTGTTAGGTTGTTAGGCTGTCAGCTTATAACAAACTTAAAAAATACTCAAGCGGCACTCACACAAAGCGCTTTGCACATTGTGTGGGCGCTACTCAAACACATTTGGGCTACCACCTTTGTTATTATGTATTATTATTATTATTAAAACTATACACTACCAAAAATAGATATACATATGTATACAAAGGAGATAATGGAGTGCTACAAAAAATGGCTAAACATAAGGTAGCAGCGTGTAGACAAACTACAAAAGGCGACAAAATCATAAAAGTTCGAAATTTGTTTGATTCGCGAGTTGTTGTTGTGATGTTGGCTAGTAGTTTATGTAGTTTGGAATAACAACCTGTCCAGCGCTCTACTGTAGTCGACTTGTCCATATGTGTTGTTGCCACTGGAGCCGGCACCTGCGCTGGCACCGGCTGAGGATGTTGATGCCGCTGCTGCATCCGCACGCAAGCCTTGCAAATAATCAAAATTCATTGATGATTCCGAGTGATAAATGTGTGATGTGCTGTTGTTTCTGTCCTGATAGTCGCCGTCTTGGTTGTGCTCCTGCATGCCATGCACAAAGGGAGCATCAATATCCATATCCTGCGGCTGATCCACTGTGAAACTGATATCTGCTGCTGCTGCCGCCTGGCGTTTGGCAAGCGAACTAAACACGAACTGTCCCTCTTTCTCTTACGCTTTGTTAGTTTCAAAGTTCGCGCCTTTTGAGCGTATGTGGTCTTGAAAGACTTCAGCCTTTTGGCTATTATGGAATGTTTTAAGCTTTTTGCGTGGGTGTGCTGTGTTGGTTGTTGTTGGCTGCTGCTGCTTATATTGATTATATGATAGCTACACACATACACACTCATCAGCTGCAAGAAGAGAGCAAAGAGAACGTTTATTTAGTTATTATTTACCTATCGATTTGTGAGTTGCTAAAAGTTGCGGCTGGGTACGCATAATTATCATCATCATTGTATTCTTCATCATCGTTGTCGTAATTGGCATTGGGACGAGGCGGCAGCTGCTCTTCAAATCGGCGGCGTTTACGAAAAATGCCAAGTAAATTTTCAAACATATTCTCTTACGCGTACACAAGTAAACAACAAAATTGACACTAATTGTGGTATGGTACAATCAATGGTTTAAGATGATTCCGTATATGTTTTCGTGCATGGAACTTTCCAGCAAATTTTGCTTGATCTGAAACAGTCGGAGTTCGGTCAAGAATATTGGGAGCACAAATTTACCTGTAGATGTTGCTGGTACCAAGTAAAATACCAAATTTTTTGCTTTGTTTCTGAATTCAGGCGAGTTTTATTATAAAATGTTCAATCCTTTATTGTTTACTTTGTTGATAGTCGCAAAACTAGATTGCTGTGTTGCTGTAAGGACATATTTGCGCAATATGTGTTGGTAAAACTAACTTGTGTCTATTATGTATTTGTTTGTTCCTTATAGTAGATACGCTGCACAATTAAAACATTTTTATTAAAAAATTCGTGTAAACAGTCAGTCGCCACTGACCAGGCCAACAACATGTGTGGCCGTACGGCTGCTATTTTGGTATTTTATGGCATGACATCACGATAAGCATTAATCGATAGGTTCAACCACATCTAATATTTAATATCGATTATATAATTCCGATACGGTCACTCTGGTGTGCTTCGATAACTGTCGATACCGATATACTATCACGATTGGCGCGGAAAATTCAAATCGCGCACACATACTGCCGTGCGTGACCATTGGCAGCTCTTTAAAAATACATCAAAAAAGTAATAAAACGGGCACTGCTGCAAGGTGGCATGACCTTTAACACAATAAATGAAGAACTCGCAGCGTTGCATGTGCGGATAAAGATGCTGTCCATAGGCTGGGCAATGTATCAGTTCGTTAGTGATATCAAAGTTATTATCACTAGGCGGCACCGCTGGTGGAGTATTCTGCTCCAACGTACATTGCGCCCGCTCCGGCAAATCACATTTGGCCGTCACTGCATTCCAATGCAACTCCGAGCTGCACTCTTGTTGAATAGCCTGTCCATAGTAGCAAATGTAGTAATTATTACAGCTGCTAGAGCTGCCTATATAGACAATGCGATCGTTGCCTGGCTGTGGCGTTAACGTGGCACAATAAGTAATCACATCCGTGACCATGTTGTTTAATTCATTGTCGGTCACAGCAGGCGGACTGTTGCCGCTGCTATCGGTGTTATTATTGCATCTTACATTGCTTGCTGAATCGCACAGTTTACTCTCCTTGTTGAACAGCATTGTATTTGGGCAGGAGGCTAGCACGGCATCACCGTGATCCACGCATAAATAAAACATTCGGCAGTCGTTGGGGTCCTCCACAAAATCGCCAATCAAGTGATTGGCGCACAAGTTTCCAGCGCTCTGACGTATGGTTACAGAGTTGGTTGGTTTACGCATCCATTGCATTTTCGACGCCGATAACGCAGAGCACAGCAGAACATATATAACTGAAAAAGAATATATTGTATTAAAATATTGTAGATAGTGGAAAATATGAATTGCAGGATCAACCTAAAAGTTTCCAGGTGTTTGCCATTTCTGTGTGTGACAGGCTCCAGTAAAGCGCAATTTTATTCTAATTTCGTAATGCCCGAAGAACTGGCATATATGCGACAGCATACCAACTAGCAGCAGCAATATCAGAAAATTAACATTTTTCAATTGCGTGTCAACGTATTGATAAGACCTTCAACCAAAACAATCGTTGCTGGCAGTTTTCTGCACAACTTTTTTTCACTCAATCGATCGACATTAGAATCAGGCACATCTGAGCTGGAATGAAAGGAAGCGCGGAATTCGTGTATTAATTTTTACAATGTCGATCAGAAAGTATTTTGACTTAGCTAGAAGATTGTGTATGCGACAATAAGCACTCAATTAATTATGTTATGTTATGTGATAAATGAAGCAACATTTATCTGTCCTTGGTTAGAGAGCTACCATATCGGTCAATGGAGTTTCATCTTTATATAGTACACACATAGTTGGCCCATTTCTTATGTGTAAAAAGTAAGTTATTTCAACCCAGTACCATGACTTAGTATTTCCTGTGATAAAAATGAAGGTGGCCTTGAAAACCATAGGTAATGATAACATTAAATGTGCCAAGATACAATGTAGAAACGCATTGTGAAATACCCAAACAAATTCCGAGAAGGTATTGTTTAGAACGTATAATCTTGTTAATAATGTAAGTATTTATTTGTAAGTCAAGCAATACACAATAACTACATAAAACCCAATCTAGTTTGCTATTGATAAAACTTTAAATGATTAAAAAGTTTAGTTCAAATTAAATGACAACAGTTGTTGATTGTCCCAAAATGGGACAGATTGTAAATAGTATAAAAACAAATGTTGAAAAAAACACAAAACATTATTCTAAATTAAAGACTTTTATTAAAAGTATGTAAGTTAATTTAGATCTTGTAGTGACAGCACTCGGCTCCATATCTCTTTTATCTCACCAATTTGCCCGCAGGGGCAGATTTTTCAAAATTGGTGAACCACGCTCTTAATGATCTTTTGCGGAAAGCTTAAGTCAATAGGCTAAACCAAAATTCCACACATTTGACATGAGCACCCATTTTCCGACCATGGGGATAACTTTCCAAAACCGATTAGCACAGCTTTCAATTATTTTTATACCCTTACAGAGTGTTTTGAAATGTGTGACGCATTGAAGGATGCACAAAAATGTTCATCCAAAATTTTATTTGTGTTTCTTTAGATAACATCCAAATTTAGCAATTACGATTTTATTATACTTTAACAAGTTTGCTTCTATTTATTATATAGTATTATATAGCTGATATAAAACCAGTGGGTCGAAAATTGCTGTTTTGTATAAAAAAACATTACTGCAAGGGTATATAGGTTCGGCACGCCGATTATTCTTGTAGATGTGTAGCTTGGAGCTTTGAAAATGTCTTTGAGGGCTAATTTTCACGAAAAATACCAAAACAATTTTCTACAAATGGTGATCACTCCGTTTATTTATTTCTTAAAATGAATTAAGGGCAAAAGGTTCGTAAAACAGCATAAGTAACGAAAGTGTTGTGTATTATGCCCTTAATAAAAACATATTTTCTGGTCTGGTACAAATATGTTGTTAAAAACAAACATGTTTTTTAAAACAGGTTTTTAATGTTGCAAATATAAATAATAGTAAAAAATCATTTTGCCCTTTTTAAATTAATAAAGACCATATAAAACATAATTATGTTGTTTCTTTATATAAATAGTATATAAGGATAGTATAGACCACCTCCCTTTCAGTCGCTTAAATTCAGTTTCAAAGTCGTTGTCTGCCAAAACATTTGGCTTGTCGGATCGCAACACACGAGCGCTTTTCATAGTCCCAGCCATAGAAGAATGGACACTGCTGTAGCATCAGATAACCATTGAGACAATAGTAGAAATAGTTGCAGTTATCTGGATGTGGATATATATCCACCGTATGCATTTGCACTGCTCCCGTACGCTAATTGCCGAAGTCTGTAAATTAATTGGGTAAATAATGAAATAAAAAGAACGAATATAGAAAAGTAATATTTGGATAACTCACCAAACAGTTGACTATTTCAGCCTTATCACATTTGCCGGTTTTTGCATTAAAGTGTAGCATAGCCGCACAGTT
This sequence comes from Hirtodrosophila confusa, assembly GCA_035043065.1. NCBI lineage: Eukaryota > Metazoa > Arthropoda > Insecta > Diptera > Drosophilidae > Hirtodrosophila > Hirtodrosophila confusa. Next base: position 1,620,670 of record JAWNNI010000039.1, read on the forward strand.
CACTAGCCAACGGATTGCCATGATAGCATATAAAGTAGTCCGTGCAGGACTTGTCATGGGGCAGTATCACAATTAGACTGGGATTGTCCGTACGAGGACAAGTGCTTGCCACAATAGTAATAACCTCATTACTTGAGGAAGCCGGTGAGCTGGTGTTAGCTGCTGGCAAAGGGCTAAAAACGGTGACAGTTGGCGTGACTGCGGTTGTAGGGATGATCGTAGTGCCTTCCTCTGGAGCAACTGTAACAGTTTCCGTGGCTTGTACCTCTATGGGTGTAATCTGCAGTACACTACCATCCGTTTGTATGGTCTGGCCAGTGCGACAATCTATTTCTTTCATCAGCTCGCACATTTGCTGCTGGGCATTAAAGTAATCTCCCTCCCCACATTGACCTTCGTTGGAATCCTCACCGTTGCACAATATGAAATGAGTGCAGCTTTTGTTGGAGGCTATAAAGTGTTGATCGTTTTCCGCATTACACTCCTCGAAGATATCAGCTAGAGAAAGATTCCAGAAGGCAACCGTTAACAGTAGCAGACAGCTCCTCCTGATATGATGCATGTTCTCTCAGTCGCTGTCAATAGGAGACTAGGCAACCCAGCGCTGATACGGAAGCATTTTAAATGAGTCGCTTCGATGGCTTATCAAATATTAATTTACTTCAAAACATGGCATGCTAAAGCGCTACTGATTGTTTTCTTCCAAATGAGCAACTTTATTACCACAGTATTCTTGGCTACTTTACAAACGATAAGGGTTCATGCCAATGCATTTCCCCTCTGACTCATCAAAGTGAAAATTCTGCGGGCATTGCTGCAAAAGTAAATATCTAGAAATGCACTGATAGTAATAGTTATCGTTAGCTGGATAAGGATACACCGCGTTCTGGCCACTCTCTCTGCAGATGACATGTAGATTGCTACTCATGGTGGTGGCAGGCAATGTGCTGATTTGTTGATCTGTTTGCCGATCTGAATAAGGGCTGCTACTCTCCGTGCTGAAAGTGGGCTGTGTGGTGGGTGCGTTTGAGCCATTGCAGTTAACTGGCTCGTTGCATTCACCATTGCAGTAATATGAATCATCGCCATTGCAGTAGACATATTCGCTGCAGTCCGGATTTGGGTTGGGCACATAGCTTATAATAACGCCCTCGCATTCCTGAAGAAATGCCGCCTGGATTAGCCCCACAGGCAGCAGGCAGCCAAGTATCAATAGCAGTTTCAACATATAAGTTGGCATCAAACTGTTGATACCGACAGCCAACGACGTCTGCTTTATAGTCGGTCCGGGAGCATGTTCTTTGATAAGGCGATTATTTCAGATTTATTTGTTAATTATTAATTACAAAATGAATTTGACATAACATGAGTCTTAATTGGAAAAAGGCTGTCTATGTGTGATCACCACAGTCAGCAGCTACCTTCGCTTGCAATCCACAACATCGATGGTGCGTCCACTGCACGTGCCCCTCTCTTCACTGAAGGCATAACCTATGGGGCACTGTTCCACAACCAGAAAGCCATCTATACAGTAGTAGTAATAGTTGCAATTGTTTGGATATTTATATTTTTGAGTCACGCCGTGACGACACAGCGCACGCACATCCAATATTGATTCTGTGGTCGTAGGCACCACAGATGTACTGCTCGAGGTGGTAGCATTGGTATCCGTTATTATATCACTGCAAGTGTACTCGACGTCACAAAGATCAATTGCATCGCAGTACTGAGAATCCTGACCATTGCAATATATCAAACTATAGTTACAGTCCGGCAGTGTGTTGTTAATGTAGTCACCGTCTTTGTCGGCAGTACATTCGGTGATGTTGAGTGCGCAGACGTAGGCGCTGCCAACGATGATGACGGCGACAAGCACGAGCAGGATGTCAATGCGTATAGATTGTCTCATTTTGTGCGACTGTTAGGTTGTGTGCTTAGCTTTTTATATTTTCCAATAAACGATTGTCTTCAAATTAGTTGCATTTAATTAAACGACTGTTGTTTTCGACATTGGGACTTATCGCGAAGTAGGGAACTTATCAATTAAAGGTCAACATAACAAAAGTTGCTTTGATAGAGCTGTGCTCGCTTTAGTCTCGGCAAAACCGGTTACGTTTCCGGCTACGCACGTCTGGAGCTGCCAAAACATTTGGCTACGTCTAGATGTACACAGCTACGTCGATCAACATCCCAGCCATATAAGAAGGGACATTGCTGCAGCGTAAGAAAGCCCTTAATACAGTAGTAGAAATAGCTGCACTTGTCCGGATGTGGAAAATACGCGGTCATGTTTGGTAAGCACTTGTGCACCCTCGTTTCATCCAACTGCAAGGAAATAAACACTCTAAATAAGTTCTCTAAACGTGTCGCCTTCTACCTACCGCACACTGAACGTTCTCGGGAATATCACACTGTCCAGTTTGGCCATTGAAATGTAACTGATTGGAGCAATGCATTTCCATTGCATGGCCATGATAACACAAATAATAATCCGTGCACGAATCATTGTTGGCCATCAATATAACTTGGCTGGGATCATCGCTGTTCGGGCATTTGGGCATTACTACGGGCGGTATGTTTAATACATCTATTTCACTGGGTATTTCCGTCGTTGATACATCCACATCACTGGGCACTTCCATCGTTGGTGGCGTTGGTTCTGGTCCAATTGGCGGCTCCTCATCATCAGGTTCATCGACTTCATCCAAAAAGCACTTCACATTCTCGGCCAAATCACAGACGCCCGCTTCAGAGTCAAAGTATTCGTTATCATCGCATTGGCCAAGTAAAGAATCCTCGCCATCACAATAGACATACGACTGACAGCTCTCCCAGCTGGACACAAAGGTGCCTGCTTCTGAACTGGCACATTCCTCAAATACATCCCCATGTGTTCTATTCCAGCTTGTAAGCACTAGGATGAAAAACAGCGCAAATTTATTCATTATTTAGACTTCAAGTATTGTCTTCTACTGATGTGTAACAGAAACAGTTGCGCTGAATTTATGGGCTTCATTTTTCGGCAATGCTTCCCAAGAATATCAGAAAAGATTGAGACAACATGTATTTCTTTTTAGTCTAATTGAATATTGTTTATCAGCATGGCCTCAGAATCGTATACTTTTCGGCAAAATGTGATGATTTGATGTATATATGTAGATATGCACGTTTTACATGCACTTGCATATGTATTATAAATTGTTCTACTTGGTGAATCATAGCATGTGTAAGTTCCAACTACTTTTTTGTTGTTTTTATCATATTATGTCATCATTTGCGTTCATAGTTTGACATTACAGCAGGCAATGGTCCAGCGACTCTTCACTCATTCGCTATGTTTACATAAGTCGCAAAGCTTTTTAATTAATATTCAATATATATGCTCACAAAGTATTTTTTTTTCTTAACCAAAACCAAAAGCGTGAAAAGCAGCAGCAGAAAGACAACGCATAAGAAATCATTGACCTCAACAGCACCGCATTGGCCGTATTTTGCTTATGAAGCCCGAAGACATCAGCGTAGCTGCTAAAAAATGCCCGAAGTTATTTTGCCCTACAGGTAGCGCAGCGGCTATTACGACTTTGGTACACCATTTGTCACATTTACCTTCTATATATAGCACATTTATATTAATATTTATACAGCATATTTATATGTTTCCTCGATAGTATAGTGGTTAGTATCAATTACCTTTAATTTTGTGGAGCACGTAGAGCGTGAACTATTCGCAGAGGCCGTGCCAGAACTTCATTCCTCCCGTCTATGCTGTGATATAAATCACACAGCCCTGCGAGTTTCTTTTTGCACCATCATCGGGCCAGCCAAACAACGCTGGAGTGGATCGTATGGGGTTTTTCGAATTTGCACAAAATCTAATTTATTGTCAAGCATTTGGCCAATACGATAAGACAAGCGGCCGTCTATGTTAGCTGACTTTATCACGGCCGCAGCGACTGCTATGCACCTGTAAGCCGAAAGAAAATGAAATATTTATAAAAAAGACAAACAAACAAGAGCTGGAGGACAGTGCTGAAAGCGGCACGAAGGGTAGACATTATGAATTTGTTTAAACAAGTGCCAACGTAACCAATTTTTCACCATGCGTTTTGTTCTATATAGTCCATTATAAGCGATATTTGCTTTATTAAATGCATTGACAGATGGACGAACGTATGGACGGACAAAAGACACGATCAAACTTACACAAAAGGCTGATCAATGCACACGCTTTGTAGACTCAGTTGTAAATGCGACGGCAAAATGTCTGTCGGTGCAGATCTGTTTGTATGTTTACATATAGACAGGTACATATGTACATGGATCGATCAGTGAACTGTATATTTAATTTACAATACACATGTACATTTATTTACAAGCATGTGTTAATTTCATTGTACAGCTTTCAAGACATTTATATTAAGCCAGCCAAAACAAGTGGCATGAAATATGTATTGTACACATTGTATATTTCAGTATACTACCATGATGAGAATGTCGCTTGCTTTCAAATTCAATATACAATATTTTGTTGCAATGAAGTCATTCTTTTATTTATAACTTTAATTCATAGACAGTTCCTCACTGATGCCCAGGTCTGCTGTTTTTCCATATTAGATTCCTGAAATTAATCAAATCAAAAGCAAATTGGAGCAGGATATGAATGGTCATGTCTCTTAACTTTAACTTTTATGAACATTCATCCATATTCACATTCATATTCATGGAGCAAACGTTATTTGACGTTTCACCCTCAAATTTTAATTTGTTATATAAAGTTCTTCCTTTTTTCATCCTCTAAACTATTAAACGTCCCGCGATCTATTATTCATGTGATTTATCTTGTTTCATGGCTATTCTTCTAAAAAATCAATATTTTCTTTAAAAAATTAAGATAATTTTTGTTGAATTTTGGAATCTCTGTAAATAATGATAACATTTAGGGTTAGCAAACAGCCAAATGTATCAAATTGTACTTTAAAAAAAGATAATAAAGAAACTATGTCAAATGTATGCCATGGTTCTTCAGTTAATCAGATTCCATAGAATACAAAATTAAAATGATAAAAAATAGATAAGTGTGAAATCTTTATATCTTATTTTAACAGGCGCAAATTTATATATTTTGGCTGTGTCTTTAATCAACAATCAGCCATTCATTTACACCTGCCGCCTGAGCAACATCATAAGGTGAGCAACAGTGCCATTTCGAAATGAAGATAAACATATGTACATATTTTTAACTTGTGGCATATGTTCTTATACATATTGTTAATTCAACAACACACCAAATAATACAAAAAGCTACAGGCACAGCTGCGTTTCATGCAACTAATTATAGCCATTTAAAGAAAAACATTGTTTAATGTGCAGCTTAAAATATATTTAAATATACCTCAGGCAAAATTATCTTCATAAGTAAAAATGATACAGGAATGTTCCCAATTCCGTGGACTTTTTGAATCCGAATCGTTCTCGATCTTATGTTCCTGTTATCGAATGAAATAAAGACTGTCCTTCCTTTTTGAAGATATGTTTAAATCATTTTCATTTCACTGATTCAAAAGCAAAACTTTTCATAGTATTTCTCAATCTGAATCGTAATGGAATTTGTGTTCCTGTTTGTTTTTCATTTCTGAAGTTATGTTATGTGTCACAAGAAAAGTATTTCTAACTAAAAATCTTCCACTGTCAAATTGTGAATTCAGCGGAATCGCAAAAAAAACCCCAATCAATAAATGTTTTGTTTTCATATCTCAAATTTTGTAAGTTCTTTTTGTTATTTTCAATACAAAAACACAAAATTATAATACCCTCTGCTAGGGTATAAAAAACTTATTTTTTTTTAAGGGTCTTGGCTTTCAATGGGTTTGGTAGTTACCAATTTCGATACCGAATGATTTGATCGAAGTTGGAAAGCCCATTATTTTTAAAGATTAAAAAAATTAACTTTTAAGCTCGTGTCTGTCATTATCATTTCTACTTTAATCTATGGTTGTTGCAGAGAGAAATTGCTTGATTTTGGGTTTCCAAACAGCTAAGCCAAAACATATATTATGTAGAAAGGTCTCTCTATATGTCACAGAAATTTATGCTAAAAACCATTTGTGATAAGCGAGAACCCCGCTGTGAATGGCTAATGAGACCCAAAGGAATTTTTGTGTTAGTGATTCATGTTCTTAAGCATACTTGTACTTATACACATGGCTTTGCAGTCCTTGTCCCATTCAAAATATGTTTTTTCTTTCTTTAAGGGCATTAAGAACGAATGTATCTTATCATAGTCACTGAACGTCAAGAACTTTTCAAGAAACATTAGCTCAAGTTATAGATAGCGCCACTTATGATTAAAAACATTCAATTCGTTTATAATTAAGAAATATCGGCTGACAGGCATTGTGAGATCTTTTTGGCAAAGAACCAACGTAATATAATGAGAATTCGAATGAAATTCTTTTAGATCAGCTGGTAAACTATCATAGAGGAAGTCATTAAATTATCAACTTAACGCAGCGAAAACAAAATCTAATCACAAGGCGCTGGCATAATGCTAAATTATATTTATATTTAAAAACTGAAGTATAGATTAAAATGTTGCTGCAGATAAACAACATGCGAAACGCAAACAACGAGCTACCAGACCAACAGACACCGACACCTAAATAACAACAACAACAACAATAGTCAAGTAATGTATCTTGTTTTCCAGTGAAACCCAGCACACACACACGCACACACACACACACACACACATACACATCTATGTATCTACGGGTTTTTGTTGTGATTCACAAATCAAATAATATAAAATAATAATAATAATAAAAAAAATGTTCAGTGGCTTGGGCGCTGTGCGAAAAATATTTGTGCCAGCCATAAGATACAAAAGTATCTCGCGCTCTCCGTCTCTCCTCTCTCTCTCTCTCTCTCTTTACACATACTTATATACTATGTAACTGTAAAAAATCACTTGAAGCGCCAGCGCACGATCAGCAAATTAAGAAGAGAGCGACGAAACACAAAAGAGAGTGCGATGGGAGCGTGAACGGGTGTACGAAGAGCGCTTTTTTGACTTGCTTATTAGGGGCGGTGTTGGGCCCGGCCCGGCCCGGCAGCTATGCGGGTTCAAATGCGGCCAGCATGACGAATTATTACACACAGTTGCAGATACAAAATGAAATTTAATGTACAAACACAAGCACGCCAAATACAATGCACATTCTCAATGATCTGTGTGTATACTCAGATACATGCATACTTACATATGTATGTATGTATGTATGTATGTACATATATACATATGTATATAAAATATTAAAAGATCTCTAGGGCGGCTCGTGCCTATCAAAGCTCATTGATCTGGGGTAACGTTTTCTGCGCTGCCTGCTCTTGTTTCTAGGCATAGGGCACGGGCACGGGCACAGGGAGGCGGGTACGGGCATTATTCGATACTTTCCCGGAGCCAAACGGACCGGGATACTGTTTTTTTCTTTCCTTTTATTTTTTAATTTTTGTGCGATAATCACGAACAGGCGACCGGTTTGAGCTTGTAAGCCTGGCCAACAATTCGATATACATATGGATTTTAAACTTTGTTCAAATACAATACAAATTTGTAGCTAAAGCTCTTCATGTGTATACATATATAGATGTATAATCATATGTATATTGAGCTATGTATGTATGTATAGAAGCTATGCCTCTCCATATGTATTACACAAGCATTTGTGAAAACGTCGTCGCCGTCATCATCGTTGCTGTATCTGTGCCTGGCTTTAAACCGGATCTTTGGTTTGAAAGTACATTCACTTTATGCCACTGCTGCTGTCGCTGCCGCAGCGGCTGTTTCTGCTGCTGACTCTGACGTCGCTGCAGCCGGGCCCAGGCCCGGTACCCAGCAAACAGCCTTCAAATGACAAAAGCTGGCTGAGTTGCTTTGGCCTGGCTAACTCACTGGCTGGGCTAGCTAGACGGAGCTGCACATGCGCATAGTTCAAATAACTTGGTCAAGTTGACAAGATCAACAGCAGCAGCAGCAGCAGCGCAAAGTGTTGCCAAGCGGCAGCGCACAGAGTTGCAGAGAGACAGCGAGTCAGATATAGGAGGTGGGGATAGACGAGTTGGGGAGGGGAAACCAAATCAAATACCAACAAAAAAAAATCTATAATAAAAAACAGGTTAACAAATGTTGCCGCAACAGCACAGCAGCAGCAGTGGCAGCAACGTCAACGTCGGAAGAAACTTGTTTTTTTATCCTATACCCCAAGTCTTGTCTTGACGTCAAAGCCGGCTTACGACGACGACGACGACGCCTGCTTACATTCACTTTACACAGGCAAAAGAGCGTGAAAGTTAAGCTAAGAGAGAGCTCCAAAACGCAAGCCGGCAACCGGCATTGTCAACGCCAACCAATATGAGCGGCAGAGCGAGCAAACCTGCTCATTCATATGCGCTCTTTGCTTTGATTCCCTGCGTGCGTGTGTGTGTGTATGCGTCTGTTTGTATGTGGAGGGAGAGAGAGAGAGAGAGAGCGAGCGAGACTACGCCAGCGACGACGTCAACGATGACTGCGGCTGCTGCCTGGCAGTTCGTTCGCATTCACAAGAATTTCACCGACATTTAGTTTAGTACCGTTTTTGGCTGCAGTCGCACTACGGACAATATTCTAATTGTGCTAACCAACATTATTATATACAACATATACACATACATATATAAAACCATACACCATATACAATTCAATTAAAAAGCGGCAACAGTTAATGTTATTAACCACACATTTTAAATGTTATTATACATGGCCAATGCCAGCCATATGGAAATGGTGTGCTGCTGTCTCAAACACAAAAATTATAGCCATTAAATCTACATAAAATTCACAATCAAATTAAATGAATAACTATTTTCTATGAAAAACTAGTGAATATCTAATGTGTTGATTAAATCATTATTAATTATAATTACACAAATATAAAAAAAACCTCCAACCAACGCGTGCAACAAGTTAAATCTAGCTACAAGTTGTAAACCAAGTTAGAACTATACATATGTACATACATATGTTCGTACACCAATACACACAAACACGCTCGCGCTCGCACACACACACAGACTCTAACAATGTCAAGTGAAAACATTCTCTGGAAGCAACAGGTTTCGCCCTAATAAGTGTTATAAGAAGCGCGTTCAGAACTGTTGTCGACTAGCTTTAGCGAGCCAAGGAATTTATCAAATTATTCTTAAAATATACATACATGCCCACAAATTGAGTAAAATTGAAGAAAATAAGAAATAGTGCGACTGTAACCAGGTGGAACGAAGTCGAACACCGCAAAATTCAACTGAAAACCAGATAAATACATAATAATACAAAAAAAACAACTAAATAGTTCTTGGAGCGCAAAAAATAATAAGCCAAAACTCAATATGGATTCATTCTACGATGGCGACCTCAAAGATATATGGGACTCCGATTTAGATCCGGTAAGCGAGCAAATAACGCGTTCAATTTATGGTACCATCTAGCTAAGCTTTATCAGTTTTTCGCGTTTATAACACTTATATGTACGCTCTATAAAAACCTTTGTGACACAAAATGACGTAAAAGTTGAGTATATAATATGAATACTTTGAGACTAGGAGAACGATAAGATATATTCTAGTAAAACCTTAAATAATGAAAGAACTGCAAGACTAGAACTTATATTTCTGAATTCCAAATTCCATGCATAAAAAAGAAAAAAAGTGGTAGATCTATATACTCATATATACTCATATTTCTGGATATAAATATACATATATACCTAAATTACTTTGACCTGTTCTCGTGAAAAATCTAAACCCTTGACATGCATTATGGCTGGTATTATCTGTGTTGTATTAAGAAGAAACTATAATTACATTTAAAATACATTAATGACCCACATTAGGTTTAGAAAACTTATCAGGTCAGGCAAATGAGCTTACAAACGTGCACCGATTTGTGATTAAAAAGTCCAGTATAGGGGGGTTTTACTAAACAAAACTTAGAGAAAACGAAAAACAAATTACACGCTTGCTAGGGAGCTCATTGGTGTTGCATGAAATGAGAGAAAATGTTTAACTTTGGAGTGTATCCACTCACCGATAGTTCCATTTTCCCTTTCTGATCAAAGCTGATCTTCGTGCCTGCATATTAAGCAGCCGTTTTAGATGTATGTATGTATGTATGTATGTATGTGTGCTGAAAGACCTGAAAGACCCCCGAAAACCTGTACCATAAAACAACATCATAAAACTGTCTGTATGTCTATCTCTCTTGAGGCTTTCCAGTCACTAAAAGTCAAATCTAATCGACACTGTTGCGCTACTGCCACATTAGGCCCTAAGTATGATACATATAGTATGTACATACATATGTATGTAAGGCAATACACACACCCTGTTCCCGATACTCAGTTATATCAATTTGATTTCTTGCTTATAAGGAGAACGTGCCGTGTGGCCAGGGCGTAACTAAAACAACTTTTGCAAAAAGATATGATATGAATGGCAGGCCCAAGGTTTTTATCTGTCAGTTAGGTTGAGTTTTGCCTTAGCTTCCTTCTTACGCTGGGAAGAAGCATCAAGAGAAATAATTTTTTAGTGATTTCTTGTGTTCCAAAATATCATTTACATGGCATAGCGATAAGAGTGTTGCCGTCAGAACTATTTCTGGCGTAAGTTAAATACTTTTGTTTTTTCTTGTGTTTTTGTTCCACAAAGTGTTTTGCCTGATAATGATAATTAGAGTTTCCAAGAAATTAAAAAAGAAATTTATCATTAGCGAGCAAATTCTTATATGTATGTATGTATGTATGTTTGTAGTTTTCTCGCCCCCACTGACAACAGTTTCAATATAATGAAAATATGTGAGTCTGCTGCTCTTCACTTGAGCTTCGTTTCGGAGACCTGCTTATCGCTGCGGAAACAGTAATGAATACATGTCGTCGTCGAGGAAGCGTCGCTGCCGCTGCCGCAGCCGCAGCCGCAGTCGCTGCCTCTGTCGGCGTACCATTTATGAGAACTGCGTACAGACTCTAAATACAAAAGAAAGAATCTATTATGGCATTTTGAGGCACACACAACGCAAAGTGTAGTGATAAGACGCACTGCGCTATCAGCTGCGCTAAATGCAAAGTAACTAATGACTTTTTTTTCCGATTTATTATTTTTGCCTGCCGCTGCACTTTAAACTGACAAACCCTCGGGCCGTCAGTGTCATTACTGGGCGAGATAATGCAGCGGAGACCGAAATAGGCTCATGCAAAAACAGCGAAACGACAACAACAACAACAACAACAGCAACAAAATTACCCGGGAAAAACGCGCGTGCAGTTTTTCCCGCCGTAAGCAGAACGCTGTAGACATACCCGGGGCGTGCGCCCTCGATTACGTCAGAATCTGTTTCAGTTTCTGTTGCATTATGTGTGTGTGCTCTGTGTGTGCTTTTATGATCCGTCCATAAGTTTAAATACATGCTACATTTGAACATAAATATTTATTATAATAACCCCAAGCTACATATATCTTAGACCTCGTCCAACTTCAACTTCACTTAAATGTTTCCCTATTTGGCATTATTTTAAATTTCAGCTATCATTTTGTGAAGTTGAAGTCTTTCTGGCATATTAAGAATCTTATCACAAAGTATTTTGTAACCCAAAAGCAAAAGAGCCAAAAGCCAGATAAGGCCTGAAATAGTTTTGATTACGCTCGTGCTCGTTTTGTACTTGGGCCCGTACATAAAAAAGAAAAAAAAAAACAAATATACATATTTATATAAATAAAGCCACTTGGGGATTTTCACAACAAGCTGCATGCAAAACAATAAACATATATGTATGTATATAGATAATCAATTGCTGGATTTACTTGGAAATAAAAGTGAAACCAAATATTTAACATCAGAAAATCCCAGAACGTGTGTTTTACTTAAACACTCGTAAGTAAGTCGTTCATCATCGCAATCAGTCACCTACGACTGACTATATGCATCAAAAAAGTCCCCGATCAGGTTAGGAGGAGGCTGTCGTGTTGTTGTAATCGTAATTCAACATGTGCTGGCTTATCAGTTGTTCCCGAGACTCATCGCTGTTTATATTGATTATTTCATAAAATATTGAAAAAGTATAAATAATTTGAGAAATAACTCAATATGAAGTAGACTTTAAATGTCAGTCTGGTACAAACTGTACTTAAAATAGCTTACATTTGATTGGAAATGATTAAAAATAATATTATATTTAATATTCTTAAAGAAAATGAATTAATAAAGTAGTAAATATGAACAATCATGATATAATGTTAGGCGGGTCTCTTTGAAAACAGGTATCTTAAAAGCAAAACAGTTTTCATCCCAGCTTTTCTCCTACTCCATACCAAACTACCTATAAACCGAACCAGTAATCCAAAACACAGCCGTACATAATACCCGAAACGATACATGTTCAGTTCAGAAAAATGGTCTTTAGGATATTTTTAAATAACAGTTTGCTGGAAAACATTATAGCAGGGCTTAAGGATATCAAAAACCAGACTCACGAATTGAACTCAGGGGTAAGAAATTGGTTTTTATAACAAAAATTTGGTACGGTAGACCGCACTGCTGTATTTCCATATAGTGGTCCACTGTCATTGATAAGGACTTAGAGATATTGCTGCTGGAAGCTAAATTTCTATTTTCAAATTTTGTGAAACGATAAGGGCACTGCTGGCTTGGAAACAAAACGTCACGCTAGACAGCATTTAAATTAATCTTATATGCATACATTGTACATACATAGTGTATTCGTACAGTGCTAGTATACGAGTAAAGGGTTATTCACTTATGGTCTGGGCAGAGCTTGGAGCAAATCTTTGGGAATGGAAAGAAATAAACCCAGGAAGTATACTCATATGTATTTTAGGATAGATTATGTACGCAGAGTGTGTCCTAAAAATTATCGGAAGCATTTTAGCATTCCGCTAACGAAAACTATAATTTTACTACAAAATTTTGTTCTGGTTTTTGTTGCAATAAAGAAACCAAAGCCAAAGAAACCCAGTAAAAATGATTACCTTGGGTCGACGAAAGCATAAAACAGCAATCGCCTTCACAAAAGAATGCTGACCAAAAAAGTAAAAGCAGACTATGGAAGTCGGAGCAAAAGTCAAGCGGAGAAGAAAATTGCAGCATTAACAAACAAGTTCAAGTTAATAAGTCAGCAAGTTTATTTGGCCTGGCTTCTACCATTGAGGGGCTAACAAGAAAAAATAAAAGCAGCTTGATATGTATTTATTTATGTATGTATGTATGTATGTGTATTTTACATTTCAACGCTTTTTGGTACAACTTTCGCTTATATAAGCAAAAGATGGCAACAAATTTTGCTAGCGTACATAATGATATTAACCATTTTCTAAAGACAATTTGACACCCTTCACGAAAATGAAACAGCAACAACAACAACAACAACGACAACGACAAACCAAGAACAGTTAACACTGAATGCAAATGCGCATTGTGTGCGTGTGTGTGTGTGTGTGTGTGTGTGTTTGTGTTTGAGGTTATGTTGAATTTCTAACGGCTTAGTGCAACGAGCCGCTATTTTAAATGCACACGAGAACCCACAAAACTGAAAAACGTGCTTGGCAACAGTATCTTAAGAGACGGTTGCTCAGCACTCAGCATATTTAAATAACTAGTTCGAGCTATGTATGCACGATACTTTCAATATGCTATAAAATAAAACAATGTATGTGTATGTGTATATGTATGTGTGTGTTGCTTAACTTTGACATTTCCAATAAGCGGAGCGAGCGTTGCAATCTGCAAAAACAGGTTAAAATACAAAGCGAATGCCAAAAAAAACTACAAAAGAAAAAAAAAATAAACTAAGACGATGGCACCATTGCAAATTTTTGTGTGCGGCACATTTCTATGAAAAAATTTCAAACATATGGCAAAAGCGCGCATAATTAAATTTGTGCACAAATACACACATGCAGACACACGCCCGAACATACATGTATGTATATGTATAGTACACATCATCGTATTACAGTTAGAGAGACTCTGACTCTCCTACCTCCCTCCCTCCCCCGCCCAACATTCATTGAGGCAACCAACGTCCATTCATGCGAATTTTACACGCGCTGCGCAGTGCAGGATGCGCATTGTACAGTTTTTGCTTTTTTCTTTTCCTGATGATTGCTCTCTTTTTAGCACTCGAACATTACAATATCATGCTCTTAGCCTGCTCTTAAGTTCAATACGTATATATATTTATACATATATGTGGGCGGCCGGCAGCAAACAGCTGTTTCGCTTACTTTTGACGTCAATGTCAGGCAGGCAGGAGTTGAAGGCTCTTTGTGAATAATGCATGGATTGAGTTTGCGGTTAGGAGGAGGGCTGGGTGGGTGGGCTGTGGACTACACAGCGTGGGCGTACCATATTGTTTTGTTCAATGCGAGCTAATGAAGTGTTATACGACAACATGTTGTGCAACAGTTGGGGCTTATTACAGGACAATGGTAGGCAACAAGTATCTCAGAGTTAACTGAGTGTTAGGTTTGTTCTTCCTTTTTATTTTGATGTGGTGTTATACATTTGACTTAAATCTTATTGGAATTATTTGACTAGGAAACTGGAACTGCTCTTCCTTTCACTCAGCAAACAAAATGGTTCAAAAACTAAGTAGTGCCAATATATTTTATCTAACAACATTGATTTAAAGCACATTCATTTAACTATTTTAAATATGTTATATGTATTTCATATGGGCAAATAAATTATATTAAAATAACATCATCAATCGTTGTCCAGTTGCTTAGTTAACGATGGAATAGCCATCTTAACCTTGCTGTTTTTTATAAGCAAGTGGTGTTTTTTTTTAAAGACGCTCTCTTTTTATAAACCAGAATTCACAAATAAAATTATAATATAAAACTAGCTGGTATTGCCTGGCTTTGCCCGGCGTTGTACAGTTTGTCAAACGATTTCGGTGCGTGTTATCAAAATGTCACACATTTGACCTTGACAACCATTTCCCTTCCTCGGGAGTAGATTCTCCTGTTAACTGTGTAACGCTTTGAATATAAGTTTGACTCTGATTTGATTCATATTTCGCATATAGAACTATTTACAATTCAGGCGGCTGGTTTTCCCGAAGTTTCACATCGATCAGGCAGAAATTTAATTTTCCCTTGGACTCCAGGGTTGAAGAAAACCTTCTGTTTGAAATTTTTAAAAGGAAACTATACAAACTGTACAAAATACAGCTCTATTTACCACCTTTTTTATCTCAGTTTAAGACTGACTTCGATTTGATCGAAAGTAGTGGACTTTCACTTGTGAATGAGCGTTCTCTTAAGGAACCCAGCTTATCAGGTTGCTACTTTCCCACATAGAATTCCGATTAAGCACTATCAATTAGGCGAGTGAGTCAGACATCTTCGAATCGTGTCAATAGTGGTATTCACTGACTCACAAAAGCTCACTTGATTAATTGGTTTGGCATATGTTGATTATAGTATGCGTTGATCTACATAATTGTTGCTTCCGACTGTTGGCCTTTTTGGCTTCGGGCCTTTATTATTTCATTTGTGAAAGGCGTCAAAGTCAACCACTTTTAGCCACTTTAACACCTTAACGTATAGAGCAACCACAATGCCACTAAATGCGATTAGGACACACGCCAGTGCCTACAGCCCCAACTGGTAGCTATGGCTACCATACTCATACTCTTCTCGCGTGGGTTGTACATCCATTCGCAACTTTCACACCATTTCCGTTTTGCGAATATTTTGTTGCATAGCTGCCTACGAGATTGGGCTAACTGGCGGGTGGCTTTTACGTCAGGCGCCTCTCTGCTTACGTACTTTTCTCTCTATGTTTGTGATAAGGTTAAGCCCGCATAGGACGCACGCCCGCCCCCGCCATATCGTGCTGGCATTGCTTGTGTTTGTGTGTTGTTGTTGCTGCTGCTATTATTATACATATTAGGTTATATTTATAACTGAAATACGGCAAACACGTCATTTGGCTGCTGTTTTTGTTGCCAATCGGGCTTTGGCTCGCTTTTGGGGCTCCATAGGGGTTGCAACACGGCGTATACGCAATTCGTGGTCGCATCAACAAGGCCAATTAGTCGCTTGACTGCCTTAGTGTTGTCTGAAAAACTGATCAGAGACATTAATGCATCCATTTGTATCTTAGCTCGATCGATGGCTACAGATCGATCAAAGAGATCGGGCTATTAGCTTTGAATGGCAAGCTTATAATTAACAAAAAACAAAACAACAAAAATGCGTTTTGGAGGCAATTCAGCAATTTACATAAATATAATTTTGAAATCAACAAAAAAGTTGTTTGCAGAAAATGAAATATTTAGTATGTTGGTTTCTTCTGAAAAGTGGTCAAAAATAAATGTTTTCTAACAAATTTACCCTTTAAAAGTACAGTAGATGCTCGCAAATTAGAACCACTTTGTTTTTAAGTTAATTCTAATTTCTGAAAAAATTAAAATTTCTGAACAATTTTTGTATTCGAATATAAATGAAAAATAAATAAAATATTTAACAAAAATACCATAGATTTCTTTGTTACTTTAGTTTATCTAATAAACACAAGTAAACGAAACTAGAAACTAAACAATCCAGTGCAATACATGTAACTTGTATCTTTGAACTATATGCAACAAAACATAAAGATTCACTTCAATTACATCACATGTATATATTATATTTTCTTAAAAAAAGAATGGAATATATTAAAAAAACTAAAAATATTTGCGATAATGTTCGAAGTTTTACAAACTTCAATTCTAATATCTGGAAGATTCAAATTTCAGAGAATATTCTAATTTGTGGGTTTCTACTGTATGTATATAATATATTTAAATTGTTATCAATTTCATAAATGCAGAAATTAATTGTTGTTTGCCTCTTGATGCACTAAGCGGATTTTTCAAATCAATTTTGAGTACTATTTGAAAGGCAAACAACGGTTAGGGTTGCCTTTTAGCATTCTTCTGTTCGTCCACTTTCTTTTCAGGCCACTTTACATTTACCAATTACCATTTACCACGCTTTTCGACTGCCAGGCAAAATTCGAAATAAAAACGCAAAACACTACAACAACAACAACAACAAGAGCAACAAAAAGCGCAAGCCAAAGCGTAGCAATTTTTCAAGTTAAAAAGCATTTTTGAATTGTGGGAGCACCTTTCACTTTGCAGCGATGATGATGACGATGAAGACGAAGAAGAAGAAGAAGCAGAAAGGCAGTCGGACGGACAAACACAAACAGACAGACAAGCATAAAATTGAAAAGAAATAAAGAGCAACTAAAAATGCTGTGCACAACACAAAGAAAACTGATACATATGTATGTATGTACATTAAGTGTGTGTTGTATGCCCACAAACATAAGTACACATGTAGATACATATGTATGTACACACACACTTACACACACACACACAACTGCATTTTTATAAATGTGAAAGGTTTTCGCTTGCTGCAACATTATTTAATCAATCCAATTTGTGGAGCAAGCGAAAGAGCAAAATCAAAATATCTATAGACAATACAAAAAAAAAACACAAAAAAACCAACGTTTTTTTTATAGAAAAGAAAAAACTATAACCAGTTTAATTATTTTGATGAAATTGTATTTTTTGTTGCTGCCTTGTCTTTTACACCCTTTTTTCTTGCTTTGCTGAGGCTACGAAAAAGATTTGAATAATATTGTATAATGGAGCACAGGCGATATGCTAATGTGGAACAGATATCTATGTAAAATACAAAAAACCCTAAGGCGGCTCATTTGCTGCGATGCGAGTTGAATAGTTTTTGAATAGATTTCCAAATTAAGTGCAGGCCAGCAACAATTTTGGAAAAGTTCTCATCAAAAACAAACATAACCTATACGAGGTCGCACACGTGACCAAGCGCAGCAGCAACAGGTGCTCATTAACATCGATAACGGAATTGTGATCGATAGCAGGAGCTAACAATCGATAACAACCATTAAGATGAACCAATAGCTGGCTCAAGCTCTTGCTTAAGCGCCTTTTAGCGGCTTAAGAGTCTCCCACTTGAGGGCAGGGGGCACTTGACTTGTCAGTCGCCCTTGGCATTTCACCAAAACGCAAAAACGGCTTTCATCGCACACTTAGATGAAAAACACCTGAATGCCCAGTGATGCTCCACAAACTTTGATTTTTGTTCGTAACTTCGGCCCCCAGCGCCGCCTGGCTACGATCTACAACAACAACAACAACAGCAACAGCTGAGAAGGGGGCAGGCAGCAGCAAATGCCTGCGAGCATTTTTTTTTGCTGTCTCTTCTTGGCTTTCTTTCATCATCAAGCTCCCCACAATATCTCTCTGTATACCGATGAGTTTTAATGTGTCTGTGTGTGTGTTTATGTTGCCCGTTTTGGTAACATTTTTCAAGAATTGCTAATTCTCAACAATTCCAAGGTTCGTTGAACTCATCATAAACACACACACACACACACACACACACACAAGAGGCACGCACACACACTTGTAGAGTTTATTTACGCTTCTCTGCTGCCGCAGCTACTTTTGCCGATTCTTGGCCGTTGCGGAGAGGCGGCTAAGATACATATGGAGAAAGCACTTGTGAACGGACACACACACATGCAAACGAGGGTGGATCATAAAAGAAAATAATTAAGCCACGCGTGATTGCGGCAATTTTTACCATGTATGTAAGTGTGTAGAGATGGAAGCAGAATAGGAATCCTGCGTATGAAACGACTGCCTTATTCTACACAATTTCAGACCCCTGCGAGATGGCTTATTCATTCGAACATTCCATCGAAGAAGCTTATGTTTTATAAAACTAAGTTACTGTGTTTTGCCTTAAAGCTTCTTCGAAGCCAAGATCAATTTGGGTATCTCGGTTTTGATGGAATGTTCGAAAGTTATTATGTTTGGCCTTATTATTACAACTTTGAATTTGTATAAATATAAAATAGTAATTTAACTGTTTTCAAAAATCGTTCAGACAAAAGTATACGTGTTAGCCATCTAAAATTATTTTTTTTTAGAAATGTAAGGATATAAAGAAAGACTTTAAATTAGGACTAAAATAGGACACGCGTTTCGGAACCCAGGCGATATTTTAAAAAGAAAGCCCAACTATAACAATCCCCATCCCATCCATCTGTATTATATCTATAAGTAATTAGTCTGAATTCAGAGTCATTAATCAATTCAATATCAGAATAAGAAAACGAAGCAAGTGTCATGACAATTGCACATTACGTACGAATTGCTTATTAAGAACATACTTTTAAGTCCACCCTCGCACATACCAATGCACACAGAGACACACACACATAAGCATATACAATGCACGCGTGCAAACGGTAATCAATGTTTAAGTTTATGTGCCGTGTACGAATAAGTAAGGCTTGAAAGAAGACCCACACAGAAGCAGCCGGAGGGGGGTGGGAGGAGAGGGAACGGGACGGGACGGGACGGGTCGGGACCAGACAGACAAGAGAGAATCGTACCTGCCGCGGCACGCAAGCCGGCTGACATACAGACACGCACATACACACACGTACATATATGTATACATACATACATACACACACTGAAGCTCAGTTGTGGCCATGCCCGCGACGACGACGTTCCCTTTTCTTGTGGCCAAAACTGGATTTCCATTTGAATGTGGCTTAGAATGTGAGCACTTTAGGCAAAAAAATATATATTTTACATACTAATGGGTTTTTAAAGCTAAGCGTAATTACATGCACTTTTTATCATTCTACACACACACACGCACACTTATGCAGACACACACACACACACAAGCAGAAAGTGTCGCATTTATATGGGTCAACAATTTATAGCCGTAGAATTTGCTTACAGCAATTAAGTCAATTCAAGCAGTTGTCTTTTTTATTTGGTTTTTGGCAAAACAAACTGGCACATTGCGATTACATCATCGGGCTTTAAAAAATACATATGTATGTATGTACATACGTACCAAATTCGCATTCTGGATATTTTTGGGTAGCAGCGCTGAAGACGAAAAAGCACAAAACTTGTTCCCGTCGAGCGGCAAACAACAAACAAACACTTGTTGCAAATCGCATTTGTGCTCATCAGCAGCTCATCATGCACATGGCTGTTGTTCAAGGTTGTCACCGACTAATCACACTCACAACACTCACGCCAGCTAATGCGTTCTATAATAAACACAACTTATTAATTTATATGCACTTCCATGTGTTTTTTGCAAGCCTTGCAGAATTAGGAATGTGTGCGGCGACGATAGCGCTGGCACCTATCGTTAGTTGCTCGCGAAAGGACATGCTATCGATAAGTTTGAAAATCATCGAAAAGGCGCGCAAAATGGCGGACTATTTGAAATCATTTCAACTACTTTCTATGCTAAATTGCTTTTATGGGCGATTCTTTTCGGTTCTTGTTTATATTTTACATTTTTATATCAGCTCTACAGAAAGTAATATTACAAGTTAACCGATTTTGGATACAAGGTGAAATTTCGATTTAATCAGATAGGCCTCAAAGCTCTGGAAGTTAGCTGAATTTCAAAGGGATATCCACAGTACAAGAATAAATCTTAAAATCGAAATTTGGTACCGGGCGACGCCGTCCAAAAGCAGCTAGTTGAATATAAAAATCAATGAATTGCCAGCGCCATTTAAGTAATTAAGACTTAACAAATGATAACTTGAAATTGCTTTTATTTTTACTTTAGTTTGAATCTATGAAAATTTCAAGGGTGCGATAGAGTCGTTGTCGTCTTTGATAAGATTGACAAACAAAAATATACTACACCTCACACCACATGCAAGGCTGGCTGCCTGCCTGCCTGCCATCTTTCTATTGTATATGTATTTTGAAAATAACTTTGTATATTTCACTAGTTGTTGCTGTTTCCAAGCTATCTGCATTAGCCGTGTATCTGTATCGCTGCGTTTTTTACGTGTGCCAGCGTTTCGTGCGATTCGCTTTTAAATTATTATTCATTTTGTTTTTTTTTTGTTAATTTTATTGTTTGCACAAATATATTTCTACTTTTGTTTCTAAGTTATATAAGTGTGCTATCGCTTTGCAACACGACCACGACTCCATGCCGTTTGCATTGTACATTTACTAATTACCACTGCTGTTGTTTTTTTGCTGATATTTTTACAGACGGAATCCTTGAAAATAAGCAGCGATCATGACATGCACGATTGGTTTTATGATCGTGATGTCAAGGATCCAACCGTTATACTCCATGACAAGCTCATCTCCGACGCGCTGCTTAACGGTACGGGTCCCATCAAAACGGAGCATTCCTATAGTCTCAACAGCGATGGTGATTCTCTGCCCGATTCACCAAAAAGCCTGCAGGCCAAGATCGACGGTAGGTTATCGATATTGAATATTGCGCTTATCGAAAACAGTCAACGTTACCGTTAGCTCCGAAATTCTATCGATTATTTTGGCTAACGGTTACATTGACGCTTTTCTTAAGTTAACGCTTTTGGTTGTCTGGCTTAAGCCAAGGCAAATACAGTTGCCAGTTGGTGGCTCCATTGTGAATTTAGGCCATGTACATAAGTAGTGAACGACAACCGACAGCAGCATGAAAAAACGAAAAAACAGTTGAACAGTTTCTGTGTTTTAACTGTCGCGGTAGCATTTAGCAATTTAACGCAGTACTCGTGCATGAAGTTTTGTACTTTGACGCGATATCAGTTATTATTATTGTTGTTGGAATTATTCCCGTATATATGGGCGCACTGTATATAATTGCCTATTGCCTGGCCTGGCCTGTGTTTTTTTTATATATTATTTTGTAATTTTATGGAAACTGTACAACAACTGTGTAAATAAAATTAAAACTTATGGAAAAAAAGAACCGAGAGAGGGGCAAGAACGTGGCTGAAAAAACAAAACATAGTACATATCAAGTGCAAACACAAGTGCCATGACACAGGCATCTGCTGACGCGCGCCGGTGGCAAGTGATCCAATGTTTGGGCCTGTTTGTATAGTTACAGAAAAGAATATCAAATTGTTGTATAATATTTGTATACCATCTAAGCCCTACTTTATGGAATAGAACACATTAAACAAAAGTGGGTTAATAATCTACACAATATTTGCGCACATATTGGTTTATTTGATCTGGCGCGTGAGCCAAGACGTAAACAAGAACGTACTCGTACGTACGTAAATTAACAATTTGTAGATTAATTAGATAACTGCTAACGGTAACGAATGTTTGAGGTTATATTGAGTTTCAAAAACGATGGAAACTGCCCAAAAATCTAATTTTTATTATAAACAATAGTTTCTTCCCATTCGTTATCTATGCCGCCCAATATCATTTCTTTTGATAGTTTAAAAACTACACAAGTTCTTATGAAAAGATTCTTTTCTTCAATAAATAAGTTAAAACACAAACTGGGGAATAAATTCCTTTTTTCAAGCAATATAAAACTGGTTTTTTTCTTGGCTATACATACATACAAATATAATAATAATACTAAAAGAATGTTATACTTAAAAACAATTTAATTAATGTTGAAAAAATAACGGCAAAACCAATATTGATAATTGTAATCAATACAATCGATAATTTGGCATCACAACCAGAACTATCGATATTTATTTTACTTGATGGAGCTATAACGTTTCCACTGTCCACTTTTGCAGATATGGATGACGAATGCTACTCCGGTAGCGGGCGCATCACCATCGATCCTAAATGCCTCACACTACACCCGCCCGCAAGAAACAGTCGCAGCACCGCCATGCTGAGCATGAGCAGCGCCAGCGCCAGTCCCGCACTAAGCACAGCCATTACGGAGCTAGCGGCTGCAAACACAGTCCTTGCACGCAGCAATGTCGAGGTGCAACAGAACAGCAACAGCTGCAGCGGCAGCGGCAGCAATGGCAACACCAGCATGAACGTCGCACTGGAGCATTTTCAACTACCTCAACATTTGGCGGAAATGTACGACGATAACGATTGCAGTTCGTCGGTGTCATCGGCCAGAGAGGGCAGCATATCGCCGGATATATGCTCAGATATTGAGATTGATGAGGCTGTCATTAAGGATGAGCCCATGTCGCCCGATTCCAGCTGCCCTGCCAGTCCGAACTCACAGAACAGCAGCGCCCACCAGCTGAGTCTTAATCTGGCTAATCTGCAAACAGAATTGCTCTTTGACCAAAAGGTAAGACCGCTTCCCCGCCAAACCCCAAACCAAACCATTTTCCAGCCCCATACTAAAGCACTCTCTTTTATCTTGGACAGCACGGTGGCTTACTGCTAACCGCCAGCAGCAACAGCCTCATCAAATCCCAGCAGCATCAGCTGTTGATTGGCCAGGGCAGCCAAAGCCTTATGCTGCCCAAGATAGCCATCAAGAGCGAGAAACAAAGCGCCGCCAGCAACAGTTCGGGCAAGTCGCATGCCTACGGCATACCGCTGACGCCGCCCTCTTCTCTGCCCAGCGATGACTCCGAAGGTAACTTGTCACCGGAACATTTGTATGCGCCACTGTCGCCCAATGCTTCCGTTTCTATATCCGCCGTGACCAATGCAGCCGGCAATGGCGAATCGGTTAACAATGCAAGCGCGCGACGCGCAGCTGCCGCCATAACACGCGCCTCCAGCAGCAATGGTGCCTCGAATGTCGCCCCCTCGACAAGGCAGCCCATACACACGCCGTTGATCAGCTCCCAGCCGGTAAGCTTAACTACCCCTAGTATACATTTGTTTTTCAACGAAACCAATATTTCATTACAACTGAGTACAAAATGATGTGAAATGCTCATCAAAATATCAATTTTTATTATCATACCATATCATATAATCCAAAGCTTACACAGATCAAGTATTGCAATATCAATTTTGATATATTATCATGAGAAAGCTTCTTCAACTTTATACGACTGATTTGATATTATTATACTATATCAACTCATTTTAAAAATTGCTTATAATAATAAGAGATTGACAGATATTATCAGGGTATTTCTTTTAATATCAATTCTATGCTATGAAACAAATATGTTTAAAATGTAGTATATAAAGTTGTCGATCATTCAGCAGACCGAATCGCTCACTGATTTCCGCTGCTTTACCAACCGCTGACGGTATTGTCTTTTTTGACCGATTCAATCAGCAAACAAACTTTTGAAGTAGCCAAGCTTGCTTTGTTGTTAAATAGATACAACCGATTCCAGTTCGGTGTTTTAAAGATATTGTATATACATATTATATTTTGTAGTACTATCAATATGTTTAGTTCTCAATTGACATGAAAAAAATGATACTCATATTTGTGCAAATATCGATTAACCTGTTTAATGTTCTGTATACCATCGTGCACTTACAGAAGGGCTCGACGGGTACACTACTGTTGACAGAAGAGGAGAAACGCACGCTGCTGGCGGAGGGTTATCCCATACCACAGAAGCTGCCACTCACCAAAGCCGAAGAGAAATCGCTCAAGAAAATACGACGCAAAATTAAAAATAAGGTATGTATTTCAGTTAGAAACTGTAGAGAAACATATTGTCTAATTTGTGTGCAATTGACAGATCTCCGCTCAGGAAAGTCGTCGTAAAAAGAAAGAGTATATGGATCAGCTGGAACGACGCGTAGAAATTTTGGTTACTGAGAATCATGATTACAAGAAACGCCTCGAGTCACTGGAGGAGACCAATGCCAATCTACTTAGTCAGCTGCACAAACTGCAGGCCTTAGTTAGCAAGCACAATGTGAAAAAGTCCTAAACCTGAACTAGGCCCAGTGGCCACGGTTCAAGTTTGCCTGCCTGCCCGAGAGATATTTTATATTGTTTTACGAGCACACCACGAGAACGAGCTTCGAGTGAAAGTTTTTAAGAATTTATCAGTTTATAAACAAAAATTGTCTTGATTATCGTTATTAGCGCGATGCAGACAATTTTTTATTTTGGCTTTTGGTTAGCACAAAGCGGTAAACATTCCCCAATACCCCTGCCACCTTCTCTTAAGATTTAACAGCCTGTATGCCCATAACTGAAACCATATAAATATACATATATGTATGTATCTGTAATGTATAACTAGCTACTTATAGTTCGTATCTTATATTATTAGTCATGCATTCCTGTTATATAACCTGATATAGAGAGTAGGCAATGATCAGCAACCAACAAGCTCAAAAGAACCCCACTTAATCAGCGTCTAAAAAGAAGCTACGTAATAATATTGTTAACAAAAAAAATCAACACACATACACCAAAAACGCATATGGCATGCTAAGATGTGGGCTCTAAGAAAACATCGATTTGATTTAAGAGCAACGACATGTACATTATGTTTTAATAATGCTTGATTGTACGAACTACTTTCAGAGCTGTTTCCCAAATTCGGAACAGACTTTTGAATTGTTTGGCATGACTCTTGTTCCTTTATACGATATTTCTCAAAAAAATCAAAAACAATTCCATATATAGCTATGTATGAATTATGATTATGTAGTACACATGCATGTACATATGTATATGCATATAAATATATACATACATATATATATATATGTATATGTGTATGTATGTATGTGTATGCAAAACGAACTATGTCTGTATGCAGCATTTAAGTTTTTTGTTTACCAGCAGCAACTGTAGGCGTCAATTGAATTTTAAACTGTAAAGAATGTAAGATGTTGTTGTTGCCTGGATGAATTAAACAATTTCCGAGCCAATTATAAAAAGAAAATATTGTTTGTTAAGTTTTATATTTAAAGTGGCGCTGCTGCAAATAGAAAAAAAAAAGAAGAAAACAACAGCAACAACTACAATATGATTTACTTTGCAGCAAAGATTTTGTTTTTCTTTATTATTAAAATTGAAGTTAACGTTTTAGTGCAATTTTTTGGCATATCTATTCTTGTTTTTCACAGTCTTTTATATTAAATATTTGTACTTTTGTCATGTATGAGTCAACTTAGCTTAAATTAGTTAAATTAACGAAACACAAAACTTACTTAAACAAAATTTTAAGCGTAAATTGATTTCTTATAAAATCATAAATAAATATAGTTATTTTTAATGTATATAAATCATGTGGACGAAGTTGTGCAATTGTTAGTAAAATTTTATATAAAAATTCTATAGAAAATTACAACAAAATCGAGTTGACACCAATTTGAAAAATACATTTGTGCAATGGAAAATTTTATTCAAATGCGTTAAAAATATGAATAAAAATATATTTAAATAAATATATTTATATAAAAATATATTATATATAGTATGTATCATATGACCATACTTTATTTTTCGGCTACAACATTTTTAACGCATTAAAAAACTGAGAAAATATAAAAAAAATTGTAAAACATTTAATTGGTTGCTGTAATTGGGCAAAATAAAAGTGCAATTCCAAATAAAATTGATACAACCATAACAACAACAAAAATTTGTCGAGTTTAATTTAATATAATAACCCTAAAGTACGGGTATCTTCGACGTCCAGAAGTTAAATGCCCTTGCAGCAATGATTTTTTATACAAAAACCAAATTTTGCATTGGATGTTACAATGCCAGCTAAATGATATTAGTGGTCCGATATTGATCAAATTTAGTTAGCTTTATATACCTTACCATTATTCCGATTGAGTGAGTTTGGTCAGGATAGGTCCGTTTTCTCTCGTTACTCTCTCTGAAAGAATATAAAAATATGAAATATAAAATGGGCACATCCCACATCAATTCCGATCAAAATATTCGGAATCGGAATTGTTAGCTGTTTTGAATCCCAAAAACAGACTGAATATCATGTTTGAAGAGGTCTGCGTTTGAGTCAGTGGAATGAAGACGATTTGATTAAAATTTCAAACAGAATACGCTTTGCAATTTCATTCGAAAACTGGAGTACAAAAAGAAACTTAACAGTTCTTATTGTTTCGAATGTGTAAGTTGAGATTAGATTATATTGAAGTACATTTTGAAGCTTGCAACGTAAAGTTCAAAAAAAGCTACTAAGATAAATTAATTTACTATACCATTTGGTCAAATTTTTCTGCTGTTCAAAAGAATTGTTGCTCATTTGAATTTGTGGTAACTATCAATACACCGATATAAAATATTAAAATAAATGTAGTTGTCAATTATCGATATTTGTCAGTGTACAGTTCCTTGCAAAGCAACATTTTACTTTTAGCAACATATAGTGTTGGCTAACAGCAACATAACGTTTGTTACGAAGTTGAAATTGGAATTGTCAGATTTGTCAAAATATTTAACGCGGTCGGCTACAGAAAAACTGTTCTTTTTTCAGATTTTGATTACGGCGAACGCAGAAGCTTTATTGTTCAAATTGTCTTAAAAATACAATTGTAAGCTTATAATAAAATGGGAAAGATAAACAGTAAGTACAGCACTATAATTTGGACCACCTCTACAAATGCATTTGTGTTGCAGAGTATAAGCAAGACCCAAAGGATGTTGCAGCGCCAGCTCCTCAAGAGCAACAACAAGGTAAGTGCAATACCCAATTTAAAGGAAGAGGTTACGCCCACGATTGGACGTGACAGCGTGACGTCACACTTTCACAAATTCTGCGCACATATAAAAAATGTATGAAAATGAACGTTTTTTTTGGTAGAATGACGTCTGTATTACAAGGCAAATATGCTAGGCATCGATTGATATATTTTGGACCCATTCTATTATGCGGGGTATGCATACATATTCTTGATCAACAGCCGAGTCGATTAAGCCTTGACCGACTGTATGAGCGCGGCGATCTCAGTAGCTATAAGAGCTGGAGACACCAAATTCGGAATATCCATCGGTCCATACGCAGATCAAGTTTAGAACTTTATAAAAATGTTTTTCAATAATCTAGATTCAGTTCTGTAGTCAATGTCCGTCTGTTTCTATGCAAACTAGTCTCATTTTTAGAGCTATCGTGATAAAATTTTGCACGGTGCTTAGTTCAATATATTCCACTATTTTAAATTATTTCATAAAGGTCGGAAAATTAGACCAGAAGTTATTCTAGTATCACATTTCTTGTGACTTATGTACGTATTCAATTTGTACTACTCCACCACAAGCAGTCGCTGCAACGAGTGTGGCGCCATTAACAAGCACGGGGGGTGGAGACAATTTGTCCAGACTGCATGGTGGCAATGAGAGGCCCGGTTGTCCGAATTCGGGTTCTTCAAACCAAAATAAACAAGGAGGTTGGCAACAGGCTGATCAACAGCGACCCCAGGGTGGACAACAACAACGCCCTGCAGGTCAACAACAACAACAACGTCCTGACGGTCAACAACAACAACAACGCCCTGCAGGTCAACAACAACAACGCCCTCCAGGCCAACAGCAAGGAGGCTGGCAACAGGCAGGAACTGGACGGCAGCAAGGAACTGGGCCACAGCAAAGAAGTGGACAACAACAAGGAGGTTGGGGACAGGCCGGGCAACCGGATGGCTCAGGTGACGCATCGAGAACTCCGCAGGGTGGTCAACAGGGTAGCTATCAGCATCGAGGTCCACAAGGCAGTCAACAGGGTGGCTATCAGCAGCAGGGCAGTCAGCGGCGTGGACCAACTGGCGGTTCACAGGGCGACGATCAGTCACAGGGTGATCGGCAGCGTGGCCCACAGGCCAGTCATCAGGGTGGCCATCAGCAGCAGGGCGGTCAGCAACGTGGCCCACAGAGCAGTCAACAGGGTGGCTATCAGCAGCAGCGTGGGCCAACGGGCAGCTCACAGGGTGGCAATCAGTCGCAGGGTGGTCAGCAGCGTGGCCCACAGGGTGGCTATCAGCAGCAGGGCAGTCAGCAGCGTGGGCCAACGGGCGGTTCACAGGGTGGCGATCAGTCACAGGATGATCGGCGGCGTGGCCCACAGGGTAGTCAACAGGGTGGCTACCAGCAGCAGGGTGGTAATCAGCACCGTAACGCACCGGGCGGTCAACAGGGTGGCTATCAGCAGCAGGGGGGTCCAACTGGTGGGTATCAACAGCGTGGTACTGCCGGCGGTCAACAGGGTGGCGATCAGCAGCAACGTGGCCTACAGGGCAGTCAACGGGGTGGCTATCAGCAGCAGGGAAGTCAGCAGCGTGGCCCACAGGCCAGTCAACAGGGCGGTTATCAGCAGCAACGTGGCCCACAAGGCGGTCAACAGGGTGGCTATCAGCAACAGGGCAGTCAGCAGCGTAGCCCGCAGGATAGTCAACAAGGTTGCTATCAGCTGCGTCGCTCACAGGCCAGTCAACAGAGTAGCGACCAGCAGCAGGGCGGTCAGCATCGTGGCCCGCAGGCCAGTCAACAGGGTGGCTATCAGCAGCACCGTGGCCCACAGGGCAGTCAACAGGGTGGCTATCAACAGCAGGGCGGACAGCAGGATGGGTATCAGCAGCGTGGCCCACAGGGCAGTCAACAGAATAGCGATCAGCAGAAGGACGGTCAGCAGCGTGGCCCCCAGGCCAGTCAACAAGGTGGCTATCAGCAGCAGCGTGGTTCACAGGGCAGTCAACAGAGTAGCGATCAGCAGAAGGACGGTCAGCAGCGTGGCCCGCAGGCCAGTCAACAAGGTGTCTTTCAGCAGCAGCGTGGCCCACAGGGCAGACAACAGAGTAGCGATCAGCAGCAGGCCGGGCAGCAGCATGGCCCACAGGGCAGACAACAGAGTAGCGATCAGCAGCAGGCCGGGCAGCAGCATGGCCCACAGACCCCTCAGCAGCATGGCCCACAGACCCCTCAGCAGCGTGGGACACCGGGCGGTCAACAGGGTGGCGATCAGCAGCAGGCCGTTCAGCAGCGTGGCCCACAGGACAGTCAACAGGGTGGCCATCAGCAGCGTGACTTACCGGGTGGACAACAGGGTACCGATCAGCAGAGTGATCCACCGGGCGATCAGCGTTCAGAGGCTGGCGCAATTCCCCCGGAAGTGCCATCAGTAGGCAACTTAAAGCGCGGCTCACTCGGACGTCCCGGTTTAGTAGACGTAAATTACTTGAACGTTGACATGAGCAAAATGCCAGACAATGCGTTTCACTATGATGTGTCCATACTACCCGAACGCCCAAAGAAATTTTATCGCCACGCATTCGAGATATTTCGCACTAGATATTTAAAAAATCTTATTGCCGCCTATGATGGACGCAAGTCGTGCTACTCCGTGGAGAAGCTGCCCTCCGCCACTGGCGAAGTAGAGGTAAGTTTCGCCTATCTACGAATATGCATAAGCTTCTCAATTATTGTCCTCCAGGTGGTGGATGCTCATGGACGCGCCGTTCACTACACCATTACTATCAAGGAGACGGATAACTCGATAGTGGAGCTCAGCTCACTGCGCAGGTAAGAATAGAAGGATCAATTAAGTCATAGTGTTGTACAATGTTTTAAATTATCTAATATTTATCCCATTATATTTAAAAATGGGGCTATTCAAATACCCAAATCAGTATCCATAAGATACTAGTAATATTCTTTGAACTTGGGTGCTAAATAATTATTTTAAAATGTAATTTGCAGCTACATGTACGATAAAATCTATGACAAGCCCATGCGTGCGCTACAATGTCTGGAGGTGGTTCTTTCTGCGCCCTGTCATCAGCGCTCTGTACGCGCAGGTCGCTCTTTTTAAGACATCTGGAAACGGCGAGCGCCGAGATTTGGGCGATGGCTATGAGGCATTGGTTGGCCTCTACCAGAGTTTTGTGCTGGGTGATAAGCCGTTTGTCAATGTGGATGTATCGCACAAGTCCTTCCCAATTGCAATGCCAGTGCTTAAGTACTTGGAACGCTATGGACTCCAATCGAAAATTACACCATCAACCAAGCTTGAAAATTGCCTTCGTGTCATACCCTTCCTCAAGGGCATTAATGTGGTCTACGAGCCACCCAAAAACTTTGGGGCCGCTCCTCGCGTCTTTAAGGTAACTGGCCTGTCGCAGTATCCAGCGAGCTCCCAAAAGTTTGAACTGGACAATAAGGTCATGACTGTTAAAGAATACTTTAGCTCGCGTAATTACATCCTACAGTATCCCAACCTCGAGTGTCTGCATGTTGGGCCGGCGGACAAGAACATTTTCTTACCCATTGAGCTGTGTCGCATTGAGGAGGGGCAAGCATTGAATGTAAGTATGCCAATATTATTGAACACATCTGACATCTTAGGCCGTTTCAATATTATTTCGTTGGTTGTACGGTTGGCGGGCTCGAAAGCAGCATTCTAAGAAAATCTATGTGCAAAACCTGAACGTATTCATTAAAAAATGTTTTATTTCATTCGTTTACTTACCACAGCGTAAGGACGGCTCAGCTCAGGTTTCTGAAATGATCCGGTTCGCGGCCACATCGACAAATGAGCGCAGGATGAAGATCATGGATTTGCTGAGATATTTCAATCACAATTCTGATCCTACTATCAGCCGATTTGGTATACACATCGCCAGTGATTTCATACAGGTCAACTTTCGCTGCCTGCAACCACCGCTGTTAGAATACTATAACAAAAACTTTGCAACACCATCCAATGGCTCTTGGCGCATGGATCGCTGTCAGTTTTTGACCGTTAGGCCCAAAGCCCATAAATGGGCCATACTACATTGCGAGGGCGCCCGTATGCATTACAACAAGGTTGCCGAATTCGAGAATATGGTAAATAACACTATTACAGTTTGAGTGCAAAAATCTAAGTTAACTGATTTTAGGTCGCAAGTCAAGCTAAATTTGTCAAAGTGGGCTTGGAGCAGAGAGCTGATATACGTACATTTAGGGACGAACGGCAGTTGGATGTCCATTTCCAGGAACTTAAGGCCAAGCAGTGCGATCTGGTCTTTGTCATCATACCGAATCGTGGTGCCACCTATGAGGTTATCAAACAGAAGGCCGAGCTCAAACATGGCATATTGACCCAGTGCATCAAGCAGAACAACGTCGAACGTCGCCTGAACGTACAATTAGTTGGCAACGTTCTATTAAAGGTTAATTCAAAGCTAAATGGTATCAACCATAAGCTTAAGGACGATCCGCGTTACATGATATCAAATGTAATGTATTTAGGTGCGGATGTAACACATCCATCGCCCGATCAACGCGATATACCCAGCGTTGTGGGCGTGGCCGCATCACATGACAAATTTGGTGGTTCATACAACATGCAGTATAGATTGCAATGCGGAGGCGGCGGCGGCGCCCGTGAAGAAATTGAAGACATGGAGTCTATTACATACGAACATTTGCTTGTCTATCAGCAGCATCAGAATCGCTTTCCGGATCACATTATTTATTACCGCGACGGCGTAAGCGATGGACAGTTTTTAAAAATCAAAAATATCGAACTAAAGGGCATTTATGGGGCCTGCGCTAAGGTGAGACATACATACACATGACCTGCAACTCGTTAGTCTGACTTGATTTTCATAGACTTCTTTTCACAAATGGTTGCAACCCAAAAATCTTTTACTAGTATGCTAGTATTAGTATCTTGGTAATTCGGAGTTGTTAAACGTAACTAACGCTCTCCACAGCTTTTCTAAATTGGATGATTTGCCTGTAAAAAGATTAACCAAACATGTAATATACATAAATACTTTTATTAACCAATTTTTTACTCTGTTCCCAAGTATATTGTCCGTATGATCGAAATTTTGACCACACCCTTGAAGCTAGAGCAAACAGAGTGTATTCTGCAGTCGGGAACGTCCGACTGCAACGTTTTACTTGATAATCTTAACTTTCCTACAGCACCGCATCAGACCAAAAATATGCTGCGTGATTGTAGTGAAGCGTCATCACACACGCTTCTTTCCACGCTCTCATCAAACCCTAAAAATAAATTCAACAATGTTGATCCTGGCACTGTTGTCGATCGCACCATTGTGCATCCAAACGAAGTACAATTCTTTATGGTTAGCCATCAGTCTATACAAGGCACCGCAAAGCCAACACGCTATAATGTCATTGAGAATACTGGCAATCTGGACATTGATCTGTTGCAGCAAATGACTTACAACTTGTGCCACATGTTTCCACGCTGCAATCGTTCCGTATCATATCCGGCCCCAGCTTATTTGGCTCACTTGGCTGCTGCACGCGGACGTGTTTATATCAGTGGGAGGTAAGCAATAAAGAATTTCGAATAGTATTCGAGCCTACATTATTAATTGTTTTTTCCCTTTAGTGATAGGCATCGGTCCACTCGTTCGCCGAATGAGGAATACCAACGCCATAAGATTGTTCCGGCTTTTTTGAAATCGAATCCCATGTATTTCGTTTAGAGATGCATTTTAGCCCTTTGCTGTTCATATACTACATTACCATAAAGAATTTCTATGCCAATTCGACCAAGTGTAACTTTTTGCCATAAGGACAAGAATTTATATAATCTAATATAGTAAACCCTAAGACCTAATTGACTAACAAAAGTACATCTATTTGATAATAGCTGATATTTCTCCAGCGTTGCCCCTGGAAGTATTACTAATTATTGATCAATTATGTAAAAAATATTTTAAGCAATATCTGAACCTGAGGCCAATTGGTGACCAAAAAAACAGCACTCTAGTCGCTCTAATGAGTAGCTATTGAACCATCCTAACCCCCTAACCAACACTAAATAGAAGACCCCGCAACAGAATACTGAAGTGCGTCTAACCAAGGGACCTCGTCAGTACTATTTGTATACATACATACTTCATAAAGGCTTGCCTATCTTGCTGACCTCTCTTTAATATCCTCTGTTGGATCCCTGAGTATATCTGCTCTGTATCCTTTTTTTTTACGAAAATTATATTTACGAAAGTGGCATGAAAAATTACTCTTTTTATTATTGTTTTGTTTTTATTTTGTTTTGTCCCACATATAAATATAATAATATATAATATAAATTAAGTAAGTCTTTAGTTAGCTACCTACCAAATCTGTAAATATGTAGATCCTGGAAAGTTAAGGTGCCAATTATCCACCCATAAATAAAAACATATATAAAAAAACTAAGACAATTCGTGGCTTATAATTTTGAGAATTATAATAGTGATATCGCGCAAAATAGATTTATATTTATTATTTACTTATTCAAATTTGTCCAGTTTTATCGAACAGTCTGGCAGCTCTGGTTATTTGACGATGTTTTCCAACACCAAAAAAGTACGCTACGTAAAACTGACAATCGGTATAATAAATTGCTTTCTAAATTCGGTCACACTATTAAAATTGTTCAACAAAAGTAAATCGACGAAAGAACGCTAAAGTAATATTCTTCAAATTATTGTGGAACTACAATTCTAAATTTATTATAAAATGGGAAAGAAAAACAGTAAGTAAACACTATATGATACAATTTGGGCCACCTCTACAAATGCATTTGTTTTGCAGAGTATAAGAAAGATGAAAAGGAGGCTGCACCCCCAGCTCCTCAACAACAACAACAACAAGGTAAGTGCATTGGTGAAATAAGCGCATACATACATATGTACATACATGTGTGTATGTGTGCGTGCATCTATGCTGTGTTGGGTGGATTGGCTTGTATGTGTTAGAAAATTCTGGAATCTTTTCATTTTTACGGGAAAGCACACGATTTGCACTTCAAACGTATTTATCAGTGTTGTATTTTTAGTTAGTCGCATTATCTAGCACGTATGCAATATTCGAGTTTTGTATTTAAGGGGAAGCACAAAACTTGTACATTCTATTTCACCATGTTGACCACGTCTTGCATTTACATACATACATACATATATGTATGTATGTACTTATGTATACTCCTTTCTTATGACTAATGTACGTATACGATTTGAACTACTCCACAACAAGCAGCTGCTGCACCGAGTGTGGCACCATCCACAAGCACAGCGAGTAGATCCAATTTGCAAGGTGATGACAGTCTGAGCTCTTCAAGTCAAAGTGAACAAGTATCTTGGCGACAGACTTCACAACAGCGACCCCAGGGTGGACAGCAAGGAGGCTGGTCACAGGCAGGAACTGGACGACCGCAAGGAACTGGGCAACAGCAAGGACAACCGGGAGGTCAACAAGAGCACTATCAGCAGCAGCGTGGCCCACCGGGTGGTCAACAGAGTGGCTATCAGCAGCAGCGTGGCCCACCGGGTGGTCAACAGAGTGGCTATCAGCAGCAGCGTGGCCCACCGGGTGGTCAACAGGGTGGCTATCAGCAGCAGCGTGGCCCACCGGGTGGTCAACAGGGTGGCTATCAGCAGCAGCGTGGCCCACCGGGTGGTCAACAGGGTGGCTATCAGCAGCGTGGTCAACAGCGCGGCGTATCGGGCGGTCAACGATCGGAGGCTGGGGCTATTCCCCCGGAACTGCCATCAGTAGGCCATTTAAAGCGCGGCACAATCGGACGTCCCGGATTAGTAGACGTCAATTATTTAAACGTGAACATTGACAAAATGCCAGAAAATGCGTTTCACTATGATGTGGCCATACTACCCGAACGCCCAAAGAAGTTTTATCGAAATGCATTCGAGATATTTCGCACTAAATATTTAAAAAATCTTGTTGCCGCCTTTGATGGACGCAAGTCGTGCTACTCCGTGGACAAGCTGCCCTGCGTCAGTGGCGAAGTGGATGTAAGTGTTGTGTTTGTACCTCTTGATATAAGCAAATGTATATAAATATCTCAATTATTGTGCTTCAGGTGATGGATGCTCATGGACGCGCCGTTCACTACACCATTACTATCAAGGAGACGGAAAACGCAATAGTGGAGCTCAGCTCATTACGCAGGTAAGAATAGAAGGGTCGTTCGGAGTTACTTTGTTTGGGCTCTTTGCCTGCCATGTTGCTTTTAAAATATGTGATATTTGACTCATACACAATCTTAAGAATTGCACATTATTTTGAAATGTAATTTGCAGCTACATGCAGGATAAAATCTATGACAAGCCCATGCGTGCGCTACAATGTCTGGAGGTGGTCCTTGCTGCGCCCTGCCATCAGCGCTCTGTACGCGCAGGTCGCTCCTTTTTTAAGACATCTGGAAACGGCGAGCGCCGAGATTTGGGCGATGGCTATGAGGCATTGGTTGGCCTCTACCAGAGTTTTGTGCTGGGTGATAAGCCGTTTGTCAATGTGGATGTATCGCACAAGTCCTTTCCAATCGCATTGTCAATGATTGAGTATTTGGAACGCTATGGATTGCAATCGAAAATAACACCATCCACCACACTTAAGAATTGCTTTCGCTTAGCACCCTTTCTCAAGGGCATCAATGTGGTCTACGAGCCACCCAAAAGCTTTGGGGCTGCACCTCGCGTCTTTAAAGTAAACGGGCTATCGCAGCAGTCGGCGTCCTTGCAAAAGTTTGAACTGGACAAGAAAGTCATGACTATTAAAGAATACTTTAGCTCGCGTAATTACACCCTAAAGTATCCCAACCTCGAGTGTCTGCATGTTGGGCCACCTAGCAAAAACATTTTCTTGCCCATTGAGCTTTGCCGCATTGAGGAAGGGCAAGCATTGAATGTAAGTTTGCCAATATTAAACAAAGCTGATACATTTTGGGCCCTATCTATATGATTTGTTATACTTTTGCAGAGGTTTAATATAGTTTCAAATTAATTAAAAGAGAGTGTGCTTTTCGAGATTTACTGACAAAACTCAGAAAATTAAATTGACCAAAGTTGTACAACATAGCTGCATGGGTATACATATATCTTTGGCACGTAAAAGATACCTGTTCTCTCTTGTCTTTTTAATATTATGAAATTTGCACTTGCTTATATATGGAAAGCTGTAAACTAAGAAACCAAAAAAGTCTATTAGATTTAAGTCGATGAATAGCGTGCAAAATCTCAACGTATTCATTACAAAATGTTTTATTTAATTCGTTTGCTTAACACAGCGAAAGGACGGCTCAGCTCAGGTTTCGGAAATGATAAAGTTTGCAGCCACAACCACCAATGAACGCAAATCGAAGATCATTGATTTATTGAAATATTTCAATCACAATATTGATCCCACTATCAGCCGATTTGGTATACACATCGGCAGTGATTTCATACAGGTCAACTTTCGCTGCCTGCCACCACCGCTGTTAGAATACAACAACAAGAACTTTGCAACACCATCCAATGGCTCGTGGCGCATGGATCGCTGTCAGTTTTTGACCGTTAGGCCCAAAGCCCATAAATGGGCCATACTACATTGCGAGGGCGCCCGTATGCATTACAACAAGGTTGCCGAATTTGAGAATATGGTAATTAACAGTATTACAGTTTGAGTGCAAAAATCTAAGTTAACTGATTTTAGGTCGCAAGTCAAGCTAAATTTGTCAAAGTGGGCTTGGAGCAAAGAGCTGATATACGCACATTCAGAGACGAACGGAATTTGGATGACCATTTCCAGGAACTTAAGGCCAAGCAGTACGATCTGGTCTTTGTCATCATACCGAATCGTGGTGCCACCTATGAGGTTATCAAACAGAAGGCCGAGCTGCAACATGGCATATTGACCCAGTGCATCAAGCAGAACAACGTCGAACGTCGCCTGAACGTACAATTAGTTGGCAACGTTCTATTAAAGGTTAATTCAAAGCTAAATGGTATCAACCATAAGCTTAAGGACGATCCGCGTTACATGATATCAAATGTAATGTATTTAGGTGCGGATGTAACACATCCATCGCCCGATCAACGCGATATACCCAGCGTTGTGGGCGTGGCCGCATCACATGACAAATTTGGTGGTTCATACAACATGCAGTATAGACTGCAATGCGGAGGAGGCGGCGGCGCCCGTGAGGAAATTGAAGACATGGAGTCTATTACATACGAACATTTACGTGTCTATAATCAGCACCAAGGTCGCTTTCCGGATCACATTATTTATTATCGAGACGGCGTAAGCGATGGACAGTTTTTAAAAATCAAGAATATTGAACTAAAGGGCATTTATGGAGCCTGCGCTAAGGTGAGACACATCTTTTCATATATTCTAAGTACTTAAGATTTGTATACCTTTGACAAGGGTATTATAATTTATTAGCTATGATTCGTTATTCAACTTGGTTTTCGTAGACTGTTTGTTTTCAAAAATTGTAAGCCAAAAGTCTTTTGTCTGCTCGATTCCCGTACCAGATTGTGTTCAAATTAAAAAAAATTTCATTTCATTTCCGTCCACATCTGTTCTAATTTAGATTTTCCTTAAAAATATTAACTACCTGTAATATACAAACCTTTAATAATTATTTTTGATTTTAACTTTCCTACAGCATCGCATTAAACCAAAAATGTGCTGCGTGATTGTAGTGAAGCGTCATCATACACGCTTCTTTCCACGCTCTCAGCCACATCCTAAAAATAAATTCAACAATGTTGATCCTGGCACTGTTGTCGATCGCACCATTGTGCATCCAAACGAAGTACAATTCTTTATGGTTAGCCATCAGTCTATACAAGGCACCGCAAAGCCAACACGCTATAATGTCATTGAGAATACTGGCAATCTGGACATTGATCTGTTGCAGCAAATGACTTACAACTTGTGCCACATGTTTCCACGCTGCAATCGTTCCGTATCATATCCGGCCCCAGCTTATTTGGCTCACTTGGCTGCTGCACGCGGACGTGTTTATATCAGTGGGAGGTAAGCAATAAAGAATTTCGAATAGTATTCGAGCCTACATTATTAATTGTTTTTTCCCTTTAGTGATAGGCATCGGGTCGCTCGTTCTCCACAGGAGGAATACCAGCGCCATAAGATTGTTCCAGCTTTTATGCAATCTAATCCCATGTATTTCGTTTAATTATCCGTTTTTACCCATTGCTATTCACATTCTATTTCCATACAAAATTGTTATTCCGAGTGGACAAATTTTCATTAGATACTTTTATTTTATCACATTTTTTAAACCATATACATATTAATCAAATCTTGTTCGCATTCTCAGCTGATTCAAAGTACGGCCTTAATTTCGACAAGTTCAAATGAATTGTGTTAATGGGCTTTATAGAAACAGCTGTGATCGCTTCAGTTGGTTTGCAATGTTAAAAACATCTCAACTGTGAAAATTTTGTGTTAATTATATAACTAAACCAAAAATAAAATAAAGCAACTGCTTGGTTGACACAAAACTGCTTATAATAGTACATAATTCAATTGCTTACATTGCATCAAAATGGAATCTGTGTGACTCTTGCAAACGCTCCTGCCTATCTTCGCGTTTTTCCTTAATGTAAAGCACTAGTATGATGAGCACAATAACCAGGCAAGTGCCACCTAGGGCCACCACACTCATTAGGATTAGCTTGCTGGGTGTTACAAAGAGCAGAGCCTTCCAGTGCTGCGGCTGATCGAGCGGCTTGGGCACCACTATGATCTGTGAGTTGGGTATGAGCTGCGTCCAGTTGTGCCACTTGGAATAGAGACCCACCACCAGTTGATCCACAAAATTGGGCGTGCGACCCAAACCAAAGCATGTGTATGGCAATTGAAGCGCAAAATAGGATGATTGTGGCAATTGCACGCTGCTGCCGCTCTGCTGATCGCCATCCTGTGTAGTGGTGCTGTAAATAATGATCGGTCCAGGTAAATTGCTGAAATAGGTGCGCTTCTTGCGGCCCAGCGGAGTGCGTGATGTGGGATTTTGTGCATTCACCAACCCAGTTAGTACAATCACTTTGACAAAATTGGCATCGTAGTCCAGCGTGTTTCGAAACGCAAGTGGACGATAATTGCCATTTGATTGCTTTTCAATCAGTATGACATCGAGGACGCCATCCTGATAGAAGTCGTAGAAGGCGCCCGCGACTGTATTATTGCCCATCGGCGACAAGGCATTCCAGCGCACCTCAAAGGTGCGTTTAAACTTCTTGCTGCACGTCTTGCAGGCCACATTCTCCAGTAGAAACGTTTGCATCACCGGCTTGCCCACACTTAACGGCTGCAGTGTAACCAACAAGTCCGGATAACCATCCAAATTGAAATCGCCACTGCGCGCAGTTATGGTTTTTAAATAAACATCATTCGAATCGGGTGGCACAAATCCCCAGCTGACGCCCTGCGGATCCTTAAAATTCACATGCAGATCAAAATACTCGCTGCCGTCGTGCACAAGTAACGTTGAATTTCTGCAATTTGCCTGCACACAATAGGGCACCACAATATTTTGCACACCACGTAGCTCCAAGTCTATAAAAACGGCCTGCCCCACCACGAACTCATTGCTACCAACCAGAGCAAAATTTATAGAATGCTGATAGCTAAAGTTCTCCTTTCCATTCCGCTCATTGACGCCATACCAGATCTCGTACGAAGTTTTCGTTTGCAGAAACAGATCGGCCAGATAATCGCCATTTAGATCCAAATACGCATTTGCATTGGGCACGGCCAGAGTGACACCTGTAGGCCCCGCCTGTTGCACAGGCGCAGGCGGTTCGCGTGTGCTATTGAAAATCCAGAACATGCGTTTATCATTTGGATCCAGGCCAAACAAATCAATGATCATGTCGCGATTGAAATCAAGCGCCATTGCCTCGCCTTTTGTTTGTATGACCGCTTTTGTGGAACAATCCAGTTCCGTGGTATTGCCCCAATTGATATAAACATCGTAGATGCTTCCACTATTCTCCACATTGACCAGCACATCCATCAGCGCATCGCCATCAAAATCGCCAGGCACCACACTCACAATCCTCTTGCCATCGTAGTAGCAATAGGGTCCAGGACGCAGCAGCGGTTCCGTATCAGCACCTGTTAGTTGTAAAAGGCGCAGAACGTTTGGATTGGTATTCAATTTAAAAGGTTTTATGTTTGCCAAGTCAGCATATTATATTATTGTATCCCTTAATTTACTATTTGTCTCTATGAGATGCAGAATTTGTACACCTTCGCACCTTATGATACCATAATTTTATCAAAAAATGTGGAATATTCAATATATTGGTTATATCCTTGATCAGTATTAACAACCAAGTGAACTAGCTATGTTCGTTGATCTGTTTCAATGTAAACTGTCTCTCAATTTAAAAACTATCTAACGAAACTTGACACAGATGCTTATTTTTACTTCAGTTCATATGTCTGCACGGATTAGTATAACTTATAGCTGTCATAGGGACGATCGGTCGACACTTGAGTTGCTGTACGAAAAACTTTTTTTAATAGTGACCAAACTCAGCTAATCTTAGTTTTATTATTCAACAAAAGTGCTGACTTAAGTAGGATGAAATAAGTCCACTATACCTGGCACCACATAAAAGCAATCAGACGAAAATTGAGTATTGTATACAAACATTGCTGCTAGGCTATATAGCTTCGGCACTCCGAAGATAGCCGTTCTTTCTTGTTTCTTTTTACTTTAACTCCAAGGCTGTTACATTTTTGCTTTGGCTATCCTCGGAGTAATTCGCACACCTTAAGCGGGTTACATCTTTGAAGAATTTGTTTAAAGTACATACAAGCATTTACATATGATGTACACATGTATGTACATACACATGTATGTAAAAAAGCAACACAATTCGTACCATTTTTATTGGCTTAATTGCCAATCTGTTATATTAATATGCAATATATTATATTATCCCTTTTCCCGCCAGCATATACGCACCATATAGTATTTGCAGAGTTTTTCTATCATTACGGATGACGAATACGTCAGTAAGTTCATCTGAATTAAAATCACCAAATGCTGCTACAACGCCTTCCTTAATTTCACCAAATACAAGATTTGTTATATCGCTGGCTAGGACAACTGTGGCAAAGGGCAGCACAAGTAGCATCCACAAGAAAGAATGCATTTGGCTGGATTTTGCTTTTACACGAAGGATGCGACTGCTTTGTTTTCTTATTATTATTGTTGCTGTTGTGAAAATCAATACTGAGTCAGATGGAAATTATCGATAACAACTGAGTGCTGCCACTGGCGGTGCTGCCAATTCGTTAGAAGAGAATCGATATCAAAGGCATCTCTGAGTTTCGACAGTCGAAACAACAACGCAGAGAAAACTCTGTCAATAATAACTAAATAATTAGAAATTTAACTATACATTAAATATGGTAAGTGTAGGTGTACATAGCGAATGCATGTCTTTAATTATGTTGCTAGCGATGCAGAGTGCAGTGGCTGTGTGTTTGTTTTGCTTGCTGCTGCTTCTTTCTGCACACAAGCGCCAGCGCATGCACAAATTGTTGTTGTAGCTAGTGTATTTATGCAATGAATATGCGCTTGTGTTGGTATTTGGTCAACCATTAATTTTGTTTATTTTTGCAGAACAAACTGAAGTCAAGCCAACAACGCGACAAGGTGAAGAAATTCATCTCGTTAACACAAACTGGCGAACAGACGGCCATTTTCTGCCTGCAACAGAATGATTGGAAAATGGATTTGGCCAGCGATAACTATTTCCAGAATCCCGAGTACTATTATCGGGAGCTAGATCGGAAGCGTATTGAGCAATTGTTTATGCGCTATCGGGATCCAAGTGATGCACAAAAGATTAGCTCACAGGTAGATTTGGGTAAAATTTCTCATTGTGATGAACATGTTTACTTGGTTTTGTTTTTTCGAAGTGAG
This sequence comes from Hirtodrosophila confusa, assembly GCA_035043065.1. Classification (NCBI taxonomy): domain Eukaryota; kingdom Metazoa; phylum Arthropoda; class Insecta; order Diptera; family Drosophilidae; genus Hirtodrosophila; species Hirtodrosophila confusa. Next base: position 1,663,229 of record JAWNNI010000039.1, read on the forward strand.
AGCTCGTTAATTTTGCTCAGTTGCTTAAAAATGGGCCAGTTGATCCTTTGCTCAGCTAATGACTCGGCTGCTGCAAGGAATTCTTTGCCGAAGGTATTGCATCAGTTGCCGGTTAAGATTTTGTCGTTTACTTGCGCTTAGCTTGTACACAAATACTTCAAATACAAACCTACAGTACTTGCATTTTGTAACAAATTTGGTTGCTACGTTGTTTAGTCACAATATATTTTTGGAAATAGTCAATCCAAAATAGACACAATTTTGGCGTTTAAAGGAACGCACTAACAGTCAAAAAAACTAAACAAATGATAAACTGAACATAAATAAACAGCAGAGCAAACGTAAACTAGCGAGCAAAAATATCAACTGAGCAACAGAGCAAAAACAACAATTTGAAAGGAACATGTTCACTCACATAATTAAGCGAGCAACTTTTATTTTTGTTCACTCATGAACAACCAAACTCTATTTACAGGGTGTCATACGATTTTTGGAGGATTTGGAACTGAGCCCAGACTCCAAACTTGTGCTGATAATTGCCTGGAAATTTCATGCCGAAGTGCAGTGCGAATTCTCACGCGAAGAGTTCATAAATGGCATGTGCGATTTGGGAATTGATAGTATTGAGAAGCTTAAAACGAAGCTGCCGTTGTTGGAGCATGAATTGAATGATGCGGGAAAATTTAAGGATTTTTATCACTTTACTTTCAACTATGCAAAGGATCCAGGTCAAAAGGGCATTGATTTGGATATGGCTATTGCTTATTGGGGCATTGTGCTCAGCGATCGTTTCAAATTCTTGGGCATTTGGTGCAAGTTCCTTGAAGAGAAACATAAACGCGCCATTTCAAGGGACACTTGGAACCTGCTGTTGGACTTTGCAACCAACATTGATGATCGCATGAGCAACTATGACTCGGAGGGCGCTTGGCCCGTGCTAATTGACGATTTCGTCGAATGGTGCCAAGAAAATAATCATCTTGCCACAGATCAACAGCACACGCAGCAATCCACGTCCCAGAAGAACATATCTAGCGCTTACCAGACCTCGCACAGTACAAATATGAATTATGGCTAACGATTGTTGCTTTATATATATATATACATATATTCTCATTAATGATAAATTTTGCTTTTTATTCAGATTATTTCAAATAATGAAGATAATAAGCAATGCGAATTAATTTACATTTCTCTATAAAAAAAAAACCGAAATAAATAAAATTAGTAAATGTAAAAATGGGACGCGTCGACAAACGTGCTAATATGGACATTGGCGATTGGGAATTAAAATTTTCTGTCCGTACTATTGTACCCAACGGCCTGACTGACTAATTCGTAGTCGATTCACAGTGCATACTGTAATTCGATCAGCTTCAAACTCATTGTAAAAGCTCTTAATTTGGAAAAACAAAATTTCCAACATTTTCTTGGCTTTTGTGAGATTGACGTAATTATCCTACTGCTGATCGGATTTCCTTAATGTTGAAAATGGGAGCCGAAGTCTAATATATCAAATTTTGATTCTCATCAATCGGTCCCTGAAATTCAGGGTATTTTGGGAGACAGATAATTGTAATTGGTGATTGTATACATAACAAGAAGTAATTTCAGGAAATAGATTTGGCTTGGGCAACGCCAGGCAACACCTGCCAGTATTTAATAGCTCTTAAAGTTGAACAACGTATTGATATTGAAAGAGTTAGAAGTTTGTTAAGAAGATTGAAAAGAATGAGGTGAGTTAAAACTTACAACTTATAAAAAAAAATGCAGCGAGTGCTGGGCCTTGCTTTTAATAATATAAATTATTATTAATAACAACGGGTATCGTGTTCAGCTCAGACCCAGACCACCAGAATATATTTTATATGACTTGAGCAACAGATTTCTATTTTTTTAGAAACAATTTTGTATAAAATATAAACATCAGTTTGATAATATGTAATAGTTTAATAAATCTAATATCCCCTTTCCACGGCAGCACATTCAGTGAATGTAGGTGCCCGTGGAAAGGGGCTATAATGCAGTTAAATAAATGTAATAAAAACTCCGAAAACATTTGATTTTAAAAATGTAAAAACAGCTGTTAACAATTTTTATAACAGAGCCAAACACAGCGCAGAAATAATGTTAAATTCAATAACTTATCGATAAACAGTGGCAGTTGGGCTTTCGATGATGAGTTTGTTTAGTGTGCCCGTATCAGTTCTACATAAAACCCATAAAAACCAATTGATATTGTTACAACGATTTTTCGTCACTCTGGTTGCTTGTTAAAAATTTACATTTAATAAATAGTTTATGAAGTTGTGCGTGCGGTGCACGTGCGTGTGCGAGTCCGCCATACTTGCTGCGCATATCATGTAATGTTCAAAATACACAAAGTGCATGTAACGTGTGTAACAATCAATTGTTGCCCCACACTCTCTGTACAACTGTGTGAGTGTGACCAAGAGTGCGTGTCTTTGCGTCTGTGTGCGTGTGTGCAAGGCAGCCAGTGGGCGGCCCATAAGGAGTCCATCCACCAACACACACACACATGCCCAGTGTTGGCAGCACACTAATAAGGATGTATTTGCCTTGCTTTTGAGGTGTGGAGCAGTCGCCACTGAATGACAAATGTATGTGTCATTGTTGTTTGGGGCCTGTAGACGCAATTAACTTGACTTTTTTATTGTGCGTCCAATCCCGCAATTTAGCCCCCCACAGCTGCCCTTGACAGCACAAACAACCACTTGGCAAATAATAAAATGAATTCAATTATCATGCGAACAAAATTTACAAAAAAAAATACGGTGGGACACACACACATATACACAGGCACAGTTAAACATACGTACATGTGTAAATAAGTGCCACTAAACATACACAAATAAAATAAAATAAAAACAAACTCAACACTTAACTGATAACCGCAGACCAGTCGTCGACGTCGTGACTACGACAACTAGCGACACACGACAATCTCACGTTCTTTGCACTCTCCCTGTATACCCTACGGTGCCCACTGCCCATTGTTCACTTCCCACTTATCCCCTGCAAAAGGTGGGCAAATGGGCGGAAAAAACGACGGCAGTTTCATTGTTAATACACTTTTACATTTGAATCTAAATATTATATTGTATATGTATACTATTTGCGATCACTGTCTCGCCCTATTCCACTAGCATCATTAAAATTATGTGAATTAATCTTTTATTTACATATAGACGTATGTATTTATATATATTTGTATTGTTTATTTAATTATTTTATTGAATTTAACAAGGGTACAAGTGCCCCTCTTAAATATATATGCTTAGTTACAATAAATTCGCTGATTCGAGAGCGTCAGAGTGGTGCCAATGGTGTCATATACTAAATAGTATAATGAATTTATTTAAAGCTAAAATTGGTCAATCAATAATAGCTAATCCGCAGGAATTAGAATAGTTCAAGCTTCGTTTTTTCCGTTTAACTATGTATATCCAACAATCAACAGGCAATCAGGACTGTATCTTTAACAACCTAATCTCTAAGAATCCTCAAATCTGCAGTATATCCAATATGTCGATATATGATATACATAAGTATATCTGATCGGATGATAATCACAGAATTTAGTCAGTGTCTTTTGTTTTTTGAGTCCTTTTGTACGTCTAAGTTGGCTAGCTTTTATTGCTGCCCAAAGCTTATGGGCTTATAGAATATATGGGCTTGTTTTCATTTAAAGTTTGTATTACCAAAGATTTACGGCTTGTGCGTCGGTTCGGAAATAGCTCAGAGCTACCAAAAATTGGATAAACGATATATAATATAATGTAAAAACAAATCAGCAACGCAATTTATATTTTAGCTTGTACATGTTAATTTTTCAAGTCAATTAAGTTATAAATAGCAACCGTACGAAGACTTTATTGGCACACTGTATAAATGTATGTATGTTTGTGATCATTTTTTCAGTAGCTAAACTATACTTGTATATATTTATATGTATGTTCATATGTACATAATTTATATTGAATTTTCCATTGACGTGTGTGAAAATGAAAATTCAACAAAAATTAATTCAAATTTGCTGTGTGTGTAGTCTGTGTGTGTTTATTTAGGCAATTGCCAACGTCTTGGGCACTTTGGAGCGACGTCGTCAGCCCTATGCTAATTGTTGTCTTTGACTATTTGCAGCAGCAACAGTAGCAGTCACAGTCGCCATGCCTAACCGCAACAATAATAATAATAATAATAACAAGATGCAAGTTTGTTAAGAGCGCACGTTCAGTAGAGCAAAGCCAAGATCATGAGTCGCCAGGAGTCGTTAGCTTCAATGTCATCGTCGTCGTCGTCGTCGTCCTCCTCCTCAGGAGCGACAGCAGCGACAACAGCAGCAACAACAACAACGAGCACAACATGCAGCAAAATCTCGACATCAACACCACAAAAACGTAATGAATCGGCGCAGGAGCAACAAGATGAGTTCATCAACCGCAGCATGGCCAGCGAAATCGATGCCAGCGATACCAGCGCCATTTGTGACATATCCATCAATAGCAGTAGCGGGGACAGCCCAGTGGCCAAGCGTCAGTTGAGCTCCGCAAATCTGTCTCGCATACGTCCACAGTCCAGTTACTCGGCGCGTGTGCTCATTTTTGATGACTCCGATCAGGAGGCAGCCGCTGCAGCTGCTGAAAGAGCAAGGGCCCAGGCTGCGGCAACATTCGCCAGCACCTCCCTGGCAGGCGTTGCTGATGCCAGCAGCGGCGTTGAGCTGCTGCCCACATCGCCAGCTAAACTAGGCAATGATAACAGCAATAGCAATAATGGCTCCTCGTTAATGCGCAATCTCAATCTAACGAAGAGCTCATCAGGCGGCCTATCGGGCAGCTCTAGTTCGCTGCACTCGCGCGGCTATACGGCGCTGCTGCGCAAGATTTCCTATCAGCAGCACACGAACTCCCTGCGCACCGTTGGCAGCGGTAAGTGATTGCAATCGAAACACTCGGCAAACACTTTTAAATGTCATTTGTTAACATTTCTTAGAAGCCTCCAATTTGGTGCGCATGCGTCACTCCTCGCTGGGCAAGTCAGCGCCCTGCCTAACCGGCAACTATTTTCGTCAAGAGCTGTCCAATTCTGCAGCTCCGCCATCTGGTGTACCAGCGGTGGCTTCGCCTGGCCTTAATATCTCGCGCTCAGGCAGCGGCATTGCGCTGGCCAAGCATCATCATCTACATGGTGTGGTCATGCGTGGCTCTGCATCAGGTGCTGGTGCCAGTGGATCCAGTGGCGTGGCCCATCATCGCCTCAGCTTGGTCACCAATGCAGCGGCTGTAGCTGGCGGCTCGCGCGCCCATTCGCCCTACTCGGCCAGTCCAGCGGACAGTCCACGTCTCAACTCACCCATGCCGTTTGCATTTGCGCCCATTAAACGCATTGCCTCGTGCCGCGGAATTGTCGACGGCAGACGCTGGTCTGTGGCATCGTTGCCCTCCTCGGGCTACGGCACCACACCTGGCAGCTCGAACCTATCGGTAAACATGTCTTAATACCCACTCTTAAGTCAACTTATTTGTTTATTTTTTGCTATATAGTCTCAATGCTCAAGCCAGGAGGCGCTCAATCATTTGCCGCACAACATTCCACCTGGCCAGGAGGATGCAGCTGCTGTTGCCGCTGGCGCCTGCTGCGCGGAACATTTGAAGCAGCATTGCCCTAAGCATTGTGCCCTTTTATTGGGAGCGCACAAGCCACAACATCAGCATGCACCAAAGCTCGCACAGCTGCAACCACAGCCTCTTAAACCACCGATCGCTTGCATTAATTGCTGTGCCGAGCTGAGCGTAGCCTGCGGCGGTGGTGCCAATGCCAGCGCAAATGCATCAAACGCTTCGGTGTCGTCCATGCCGGGCAGTGCAGGCGGTCGCATGTCACCCTTCTATCGCCCACGCTCTCGTTCGCTCTCCAGCCCATCGCGTTCGCCCATAGTTGACAATGAGATTGCAGTAATGAATACTCTGTACAAGGAACGCTTTCCAAAAGCTACACAGCAAATGGAGGAACGTTTGAAACACTTTATTAATGAGAATAAAACTGCTGCATGTAGCAGTTTTCGCGATTCGCAACCGATTGTGCGGTAAGTATTGAATAACCGCTGGTATTTCCCGGCGTAATTCGATTATTTACGCTAGACCCCATTGTCTCCCCCTAGGGATATATTTTCCTAAATCATAATTTCACACATTTATCTACCTAGACCTCCATTTTCCGATTTTGGGGTGATATTTTTCATTCGCTTTTACAGCACAAAGAAATGTACTGTCGGTTCAGCTCTTACACGTACGGAAATGTTTTGTTTTAAACCTTATAAGAACATTATTTCTATTCAATTCTATTTAATTAAATTTGTATAGTTGGAATTTGTTACTATGATCATTTTTCTTCTGCCTCCCTTTAGCTTTGTACATCATCAGGTGTTGGAAATGGCTCGTGATTGTTTACACAAGTCGGAGGCCAAGCTGATAACCTCGCAGTATTTCTACGAGCTGAGTGAGAATTTAGAGCGCCTGCTGCTAGAGACTAAGGAGAAGTCGCCGGAGGCTGCTGCCGAGCTGAGCGGCGTGATCAAAAAGCTGCTATTAATAATTTCGCGTCCAGCGCGATTGCTGGAGTGCCTTGAATTTGATCCACAAGAATTCTACGAGCTGCTAGAGGCTGCCGAAGGTCATGCCAAGGCCATGCCCGTGATTAAAGCAGATATACCGCAGTATATTATACACAAGTTAGGCCTCAATCGCGATCCCATTGCGGAGATGCAGCAGGAGCTGCGTGAGACGCAGCAAATGTGCTCGGAGCAGGTGACAGGCGACAAGCTGCTAGACACACAGGCAGGTGCGCTGCTACTCAATTCACCGCTTACCTGTGCGGCCAAACAACTGAGCAGTCTGACACTGGACGCATTGACACTGGACGCCAACAATTCGGGTGGCAGTGGCAGCTGCACGCCACAGCCAATGTTGCCACAGCAGCCGCCACAGACGCCGGTGGCTTGTGATGCCGAATCGACGCCCAGTTTCGCCCTGGCTATAAGCCAGCTCAACACGTCAGCGGAGGCAGCAGCGCAACAACAACAACAACAACAACACAGCAGCAGCAACAGCAGCAGCCGCTGCCGCATGAAAATGACTTTGACATTGCTAAGCTGATCTCAAATGGCGCCTATGGCGCTGTGTACCTTGTGAAGCACAAGACGACACGCCAGCGCTTTGCAATGAAGAAAATCAACAAAAATAATCTCATTTTGCGCAATCAAGTGGAGCAGGTGTTTGCCGAGCGTGATATATTATCGTTTGCGGACAATCCTTTTGTCGTTAGCATGTATTGCTCCTTTGAGACAAAGAAACATCTCTGCCTGGTCATGGAGTATGTCGAAGGTGGTGACTGCGGCACGCTGCTTAAAAACATTGGTCCGCTGCCCGCTGACATGGCACGCTTCTATTTCGCCGAAACAGTATTAGCCGTTGAGTATTTGCATAGCTACGGCATTGTCCATCGCGATCTCAAGCCGGACAATTTGCTAATCACGGCCCTGGGTCACATTAAACTCACGGATTTTGGCCTTTCCAAGATGGGTCTCATGTCATTGGCCACCAATTTGTATGAGGGCTACATTGACTCGGATACGCGACAGTTTTCCGATAAGCAGGTAGAATAGCTTATCCTTATGCTTACATACATGTACATATACCTTTCGTTTGTCCCTTCAGGTCTATGGCACGCCGGAGTATATAGCTCCCGAGGTTATTCTGCGTCAGGGCTATGGTAAACCCGTTGACTGGTGGTCAATGGGCATCGTTTTGTACGAGTTTCTCATTGGCTGTGTGCCATTTTTTGGAGAGACCGCAGAAGAGCTGTTTGCGCATACCGTTAACGATGATATCGAATGGCCCGATAGCGAGGATTGGCCCGTGCAGTCGGAGGCCAAGGATGTTATATCACAGCTGCTACAACAGAATCCGCGTGATCGCTTGGGTAGTCAGATCGGCGCCTTGGAGTTGAAGGAGCACATATACTTTCAGGGCATGGACTGGAATTCCCTGCTGCGCCAGAAAGCCGAGTTTGTGCCACAGCTGTCGCACGAGGATGATACCAGCTATTTTGACAGTAGGTAACCCATAGCTCCACCCTAAGCATATTTATTTCATATATTATATTTTTACAGCCCGCATGGATCGCTACAATCACGATCTGGCTGGCGAGGATACCGATGACACCGATGATACACCCGTCTTTGGCAGCTTCAACTCGTACACGCCACAATATCGCAAGCAGCATTACAGCTGGTCACGTCATGCCACTCCCACCACCACGGACAGTGTCAGATCAACGCCCTCAACGATGCTTACATTGCCTTCGCGTGCACAGGAGACTGCCACCACATCGCCGATGGCAGCAGCGTCTGCAATGGGGGGTGCGGTGCCTAAACTCAAATCATCAGCACCGGGCCAAGAGGGCGTGGTCAACAAGTTCTTGAATACGCCACAGTTGCGTAAACTGGATGTGAGTAAAAAATTAATAAAAGCAATCGGGTCTGTTCCGATCAAATCAATCGGAATCAAAATTATCTCACTTCTGAAATTTTAAAATCTGTTAAATATTTAAGTGGAAAAGTTTTGAACTCGAAAATGCAAATACGGTTATTATTTCATTCGAAAAAAGGAAGACTAAATCCAAGTTGATTCAGAATGCCAAATCCCCTAAATAGGAAACAGTCCTCCTTCTTGTCCTTAAAAAAATATTTTTGAAAACACTACGATGGTGCAAGAAAGTATTTTTATTAAATGTTTTAATTCTGTTTACTTTTAGCTCTCATCCAGCTGCCTGAAGGTGCCCTCCACGCCGGATTCTGAGTTTTTGCCGGACCTGATACACAATGTCACCATTGGCAACGATGCTGAGCTACGCATGCTGAAGCATTATTTGCAACAGCCAACGCCGGCGGCGGTGCGTATGCATCAGCGTCATAGTATGCCACCGAACACAACGACCATTATTAGCACACCGGCAACACCGCCACCACCGACACAGACGTCCACAGCGACGCCGCAGCCGACGAGCGTGAGCAGCTTCTCGCGCAGCACGCCGGAGAGTTCGCAAACCGATAGCGATGACTTCTCGCCGCAGATCAATCGCAAGCGGAAGGGTGTCTGTGCACGAGATATATTGCCACGGTTCTCCATCTCAATTGAAGATGAAACTATAAGCGCTGGCAGTTCCTCTACGGAGAACATGAATATTCGGGAACAGTCGCCTTTGGCGCTGCATCATCAGCCGAAGTCCATGGATGGCACCAGCAGCAGCGGACCCACCTCTTATGGTGTCAAGCATCATCGCTCACGTTCGATAGTGAAATCCGCCTCGGCTCTGGGTCTGTCGCTAATGTCATCGTTGGACAATACCCAACTGGCAGCACAGCTGTGCGGCATTCAGTCGCCGGGCAGCGCTGGTGGCGGTGGCAATGGCTCCAGTACGGCCAGTTCAAGAGATACATCGCCCTGTCGTGAATTGTCGCCGCTGGTCACTAATCTCAAGCCGCCCATTATTATACGCCGCGGACCACGTGGCTTCGGCTTTACCGTGCACACCATACGCGTCTATTATGGCGACACGGACTTTTATACCATGCATCATCTGGTCATGGCCGTAGATGAGGGCAGTCCAGCGTTTGAAGCGGGTCTGCGGCCCGCCGATCTCATCACACACGTTAATGGCGAGCCTGTACAGGGTCTGTTCCACACACAGGTTCTGCAGCTGCTGCTCAGCGGTGGCGAACATGTCACACTCCGTGCTACGCCCCTGGAGCATACAAGCATACAGAGCGGTGGCCGCAAACGGGACCTCATGCAAAGCAAGCTGGCCAAGAAGGGGCTCAATCGCCAGAAGAAGCAAACGAAGCGAGAGCACGACAAGAAGCGCAAGACGTCATTATTCCGACGCATTAGCAGCAAGCGTGCCAATGCCGAGATGCAACAGGTGAGTTATATTTAGTGATATGTATGCAAAATGGGCTTGCAGAGATGGGCGCGGGACAGGAATATCCAGCGATCCTTAAATATGCTTCTGAACTTCAAAAATTGAGGGCACTTGCGGGATCAATCAAATACAACAGTAAAATTTAGAAACATTTTTTGCGATGGTAAAACCAAGTTTTAATCTAGTCTTATATCTGTCAAAAAAACTTAACTTATGAACTTCTGTCCAGAACTGTAAAAAGACAGTTTATAAAATGATTTTCTGATAATAACCAAAACTTATTAAATACGAATATATTGAAAGTAATCAATCTTATTTTATTTAATTGCAAGTATGATATTCTTGGGAGGACCTATAATTATATTAAATAGCTGATTTTTAATTAAAATTTTTGCTGTGGTGAATTTGAAGGTTTCCAGCTTTGTTCCTTTTAAGAGCCAGGATCTATCATAAATAAAAAAACAGAATATATGTTAATGTAATATAAATATTTATGTTGCTTTAAAATTGCAGTACTCGGCTGGCACCAGCTCACCCACCACGCCATCGGCGCGCAATCTGTCGCCGCTTGACTCATCGTATCACAGCAGCTGCTGTCAGTCTGCGGCTAACTCCTCATCGCAATCCACATCGCCCTCATCCTCGTCACCCAACACTCCCACCGGTTCCAGTGGTGGTAATGGAGCTGGCAATGGTCATGGTAATGGCAGTGCAACTAATTCCATTAATGCCGCACCCAACGCTGCTTTGAACGTGCAACTGCCGCTGCCGCTGGCTAGTCCAGTTGTTCTACTGCCGCATGTGGGCGCCGTTGTGGGCAGCAGCGCCACTTCTGTGGGCAATGTGCCAGGTATGTTTTGAGGCCTTTCCTTCTGATGCTTGACATAAACAAGTTAATCAATTTAATATTTCTCATTTAGTTTCGCCCACTGGTGTTGTACCACAGCTGTACCAGCGTCCCTCGACACTGCATGGTCTAAAGCACAAGCTGCACGCGGCGGCAACTGGCTCTGGCGTTTCTGCAACCAGCGGCACAGCGGGTGGCGGCCTTAAAACGCTACACACCACAAGCAACAATGCGCTACCCAATCGTCGAAAGTCAGTGGGTCACATACCATTATCGCCTTTGGCACGCACACCCTCGCCTTCGCCGTTGCCGTCGTCACCAACTCGCTCGCCATCACCGCTGGCCTTCCCACTGGTGGGTCATCAGCCTGGCGCCTCCAATACCACGCAATCGTACAGTCCAGGCAGCACATTGCCGACGCTGCAGACAACGGTGAGCGCTAGCAGCAAGAAGGCGGGCTTTGCACGCACCAAATCAGCAGAGCCGAGCTCGCCGCTATTGCGTCGCGCACTGTCCCCAGATCGACTGCATCCGCGGAGCGCTGAGACAAAAATATCGCCGCTCTGCTGTTCGCCGCCCATCAAACAGCAAACACAGCATCAACGCGTTGTGCCCGCCCCTTGGCGACCAACTGCTGGGGGGACTGGTGCGCCACAGCAGCCGCATTCAGGCAACAACAGCACAGAGGAATCTCAAAGACAAGCGCCAGCAACAACAGTGCCATCAGTGGCAGCTACTGGAATCGCGTCCGCTTCTGCTGATAGTCAAACAACGAACAATGTGGTTGCCATACCAAGCAGCTGTGAGCTGTTGCCCCGCATTGCCGAGGAGAAGGATTCACCCACCAGCACCCAGGACGGTAGCAGCGTGTCCGAAGGATTTATGCCGGCCATTGAGGAGCATGCGGAGGGTGAGTCATCATCATCGCCCACACAAACGCTGGAGAAGCCGTCGCCCAAAGAGGAGCAGCCAGACAAGGTCAAAAAGGCCGAGTTAGGTAGGTGGCGATTCTAACCGAACCCATTTTCTGTACAATAATTTATGTATGATTACTTTTAATTACAGGCAAAGCTAACGCGCTCAAAAAATCTTCGATTACAACGACAAGGCCAGCAAGTGCTAATGCTGTCCCCACAGCTATGGGACGCAAGGAGCCAATGGCTGTAACAACAACTACAACAACAGTAGCAGCAACTGCTGCTGCAGCTACGACAACAACAACAGCAAGCGCAACTTTGGCTGCCAAGCAAAAAAAGTAGCGCCGAGGATGTTTGTGTTTTAAACTTCATGTTTAGCGTTGTTTTATCTTAATGTTCAACGTAAATATATCTAAACTAATTGAAACGAACGAAAGGAAGGGAAACGTACAAGGTAGCCGCAGGAATTTGATAATGGTATTCAAGGGATTGTATTGAAATAAGCTTAAATGCGTTCTTTGGTCCAACACCAAACAAAATTAGCAAACAAAATTAATTAGCAAATTGTGAAAAACTAGTAGTTTGTAGTCTCGTATCTAACATTGATTATATTATATTGTAAATTAGTAAGAGAAGAGAAAGTGAAAGAGAAAACATAATATGCAAGATATTCCAGTTAAAAGCCGAATGCACTAGAAATGTAAAGGCTACAACACGCAATTATGAATATTGTATTTGTATATAAATGTATAACATTGATAGAATTAACGTTTAGTAGGAAGATCGGAACGCCCAAGAAAAATAAATGCGTCGAGCTGGTAAAAACGAGTAATGTAAAGCTATACGTACATAACACAAAGCTGCTTGCTCAGTCAAATATTAAAGCGTTTTTTGCTATTCTATAATGTATGCCCAATTCAATATATATTGTATTAAATAAATGTTAAATGTGTGTGTATTTCATAGGCTAATTATTTACCTATTTGAATTTAACAGGTGTGTGTGTTGAGAGCTCCACCGCTAAACTTCTCATATGCAATGGTCACACTGCTGCCGATAGGCGTGCACTGCGATAACAATCTTATCGATAACACATTTGCCAGCTGTGCAGTTTGTAGCCAAATACTCGACTTCGACGCCCAGTTTTGGAAAAAATGCTTCCCAAATTGAGAATATCAGCATTTCTTCTTAAGGTAAGCTATGCAAGACTTGCTTGAGCCCTTATATGTTATGTACAATACAACATTTTTAGCGTCTGGAGCGCGTTAAGTTGCAGTGCAGCGGTTGTTTATATGGTGTCTTCTATGGAGACGGCACTTTGCTTCTCTTGACTTTTAATGTTGAGTCCACTGTGGGGCAATTAAATTATGAGCAAATACAGTACAATTTACCTGCCGAATTGGATCTGTGCGGCCTGGTCAAATTTGGTGATTGTACAGATACAGAGGCTCACCTAAATGAGGTAATTTCATCGGTGGATATTACTGATAATCCAATACTGCTGCAATGCCAGTTGGGTACATTAGTGGGTCTGCGAGCATCATTCTTTGTGCACGGTAAGCTGGAGCATGTGTCGTACGAGGTGATGGAGGCGCCGCAGCTGTTCAACGATTTTTGCTTTACGCGTTTGAAATGCGGTTTCTATTTGCACACATCGGCGACGCCAGCGGCCATAGCCAAGGATATGCATGCGCTGCGCAAGCGTGTGGCTGATGGCAGTCTGGTGTTCAATGTGCCACAAACGAAGATTTATGTGAGCAGCCACTGTGGCACACAGCACAAAAGTTTCAACAGTGAGTCGCTAATTGAAGAGCTTATTGCTGAAATTCCTACCCCTGCAGAAACTCCTACGGGCAACAAGAAAAAGACGGCAGTGACTGCACCGGACTTGTCCAAACATTATGGAGCGGTGGGCTGTGCCTATGATGTTATCAATATTGATGTGTTTCGCTGTCGCACACGTGAGCCTGCAATTGGCGATGCTGCACCGCATCCGGCTCTAAGCGTTTGCATAACACATGAGGAACCCAGCAAGCTGCAGGTGCCACTGGAGCTGGAGGCGATGGCCATACTATGCAAAAAGACGAAGTTACTGCGTTTGTATGATGTGCTTATTGAGAGCATTTGTCGCTCTTTGCGACTCTTCGAGCAGTGCCTCACCGAGCGACTTATACAGCAGGAGACGGAGTCGGTGCCTAAACTGCTAGCGCCACGCAGTTATCACTTTTATCCGCTGGAGTTTGGACACTTCCTGAGCTGCGCATATTTGGAGAAACTCAGCGATGACTTGCCTAGTGCTCAGGAGAAACGCAAGCGACTCCATCGGCAATTTGCATTGCCCGTCACACGTCCCTACTTTAGGCGGGCCAACCAGTGTCGCTTTCAGGGCGATGACGAGGCTGCCGAGACATCAACCTGGACGCCGCTGCTTAACACGCATCTGGGTGTACGGCCCAGCGGCGTGACGGATGGCAAAGAATATCTGGTTAATGGAAACTATCATTATTATCACTATTTGCAGCAGCAGATACAGGATAAGGGCTGGGGCTGCGCCTATCGTTCACTGCAGACAATTTGCTCGTGGTTTCTGCTGCAGGGTTATACGTCACGTGCGATACCCACACATCTGGAAATTCAAGAATATTTGCACAAAATAAACGATAAGCCAGCCTCATTTGTGGGCTCCTCGCAGTGGATTGGCTCTACGGAGCTGAGCATGTGCCTGCAGGGCTTTCTTAATGTTGATTCCAAGATATTACATGTTGCCTCTGGCGCAGAGCTCTCAACAATTGCCTCGGAGCTGGCCATGCATTTTCAGACCCAAGGCACGCCTGTTATGATTGGAGGCGGTGTCCTGGCGCACACAATCATTGGGGTTGACTACAGTGTGCAGACGGGGCAGGCAAAGTTTTTGATACTCGATCCTCATTACACAGGTACCGATGATTTGTCCACAATTCAGATTAAGGGCTGGTGCGGCTGGAAGGGCATGGACTTTTGGGACAAGAAGAGCTATTATAATCTCTGTATGCCACAGCGACCGATTTTGTACTGAACGTTCCATATTTGCATTTAAACACAATTTTGTCAAGCTTTCATGTTTCTTTCGTGTTGTCTATGAATTTATCTATATATGTACTCTTTTATATATACCATTATATGTACTCGTATAAACAATTTCATCGGTCTTTGTAATTTAGTGGACTGCAAATTGAATGTGCATATTCTAAAGCTAATGAATTTGATCGTAATGAACTTTGGACTTTATTTAAGATAAAGTTTTGGTGAAATTTGATTCAACGAGGAAAAGAACTGAAAGCTCAACATCCACATTTATGAGCTGAGCTGAACAAATTGCAGGAACTTAGGAACTATGATCTTAAAAAGTTCAAGCAAATAATAAGGCTGGGGAATATTACACTAGGAATTGTGAGCAGTGGGACATGCACATCCTGCGAACTTAGCTCATGCGTAGGAATATCCTTCAAACAGGCGACATAGGAGATATCAGAGATCTAGATAGCCGTTGATTTATTTTGTGAATAATTTACTCAATTGTGAAAGGGATGAATGCCAATTTGAATTCAACGACTTAAGCCCAAGTTTTTCTACCCAAAATGACCAGTTTATAAGAATTTTGTATACAGTTCGCATGACGACTCACCACAAATTTGTAAATGTTCGATGTTGAGAAAATTTAATGAAAAAAATCACAAAAATACCTTCTACTGTGAAAACCCAAATAATCTCAATTAAACATGTTAAGTATAGATGGAGGTATACCATATTATTATTGGGACGTCTACAGCTACTTTAAATCGAAGGATAATAATTGTAATTTGTGCTTGTTATAAAAGCAGCTGATAGACGTGCCCTAAACTTATTTAATAAATTAAACGAGTTAGCTTAAATACATAGTATGATTATTGGGCGCTAGCCGCCGCTCTTTGAGTACTTCTTCCAATAGCGTTTGACATCGTCGTGTCCGTTCTTCTGCACCACCATGGTGCGTGTGCGCTCATTCTGCCACACCAGCATGTTAATGGACTGTGCATAATCGCGCAATGTGACAAAATCATTTTGTGAGAGGAACTGATTGTAAACAACGCCCTCGGTGTAGGTGAAACGATTGCGTTCCATTTCCCAGAGCTTGATTTGGTCCACAACTGTGGGCGGCAGGCAGGATTTTGATTGTATGGCCGATTCGACCAGTTTCATGTTGGGATGTGCATACTGTTCTAAATAGCTGACTATTTGCTCAGCCGTAATGCCACCACGCAGAGCTTGGCGTACAGAGTCGCGTGTGAGCACTCCCACAACGAGATTAGGGAAGCGATATAGCAGCTCTGTGAACAGGCCCAGCACAGCCACCTGCAGTTGTGAATCTGTGTAGGCATACACGCGGTAGTTTGTTTCCACTACAATGTAGCCTCTTTCCTGCATGCGCTCCTCATCCGCTGAGTTAGATGCCTGCGCTGCGTCCTTGTTGGTTACATTGAGTGCTAATCGAGTGGGATAAAAGCGACCCTCCTTACGCTTGCGTTGGAACACCAGCCCAAACTCGCGTAGATGCTGCAGGAACGTCAACATCTGATTGTTCATGCCGTCAGAGCTGTAGTCGCGTCCTAGCGTTGAGAAGCTCAACTGAAACAGCATCGACAGGCACTCGGGCAGCGAAATGCCACGCTCCTCGCATGTCTCCAAATACTGCAGCATGAAATGCCAGACCTGAGCACGTGTGTCCAGCAGCAAAAACTGAAATCCCTGACGTGTTATAGTGATGCCATCCCGTTCGTCGCGCTTCATCAAATTCGCATGCAACAATATGCGTACGGCATCTGGACTGATGGCTTCAGCATCGGTGCCACCATTGCGACTGCCTGTACCCACCATGTAGTGCAGCACGCAGCGCCAGCGTGACATAGCATACGAGTCTAGGAACGCAATGTCGCGCGGCTTGGAATCCTTATCCATCGTATTTGCCATAGCCCAGGGTTTACCGCCGCCCACCAGCACCTGACGCACGCTCTTTTTAAATGTAGGTGATAACTCCCAGGCAGCTAGGCCACCTGGTATGGCCGTGACGCGCCAAACATTTAAAGCAGTCAGGCAGCTAGTTGCCTCTGTTTGTTCCCTGCAAAGGATACGTGCAAATTTATGATACTTGAGATGCTGACTGCAAGACTTACTTGGCAACCTGCTGTGCGCCCCATGAGGTGACAACGGCCTGTGGCACCGGCTGATCCACAAACAGTATGCGTATGACAAATTGTCGGGCGATTTCGGGCAACTCACGAAAAACGGCCAGGCAAATTGGTGGATAGTTGTAGAGCTTCTCTAGAGTCTCGGGAGTTTGGCGAGTGCGCAGATATTCCTGAAAGTTTTTGCACTCTAGATTCTCAGGGCTCTGCACTAGAGGGGATATGGCGACGCTGCTGCTCGCATAACGGCCGGATTTTGTGTCGGCCATGGCACGAAGCACCCGAATTTGTTTAACTATTTTGCGTCTGCATTTAGTGAGCTTGAAATCGAATAGATGTATCGATATTTCGATTCTTATCATATGATTTAAGTATGTGCGATATAATTTATATCGATATTCAAATAAGGCGAACAATTTTTAAATCTGTGATCCTATCTTCTGTACGCTACCAGCAGTCATTAATATTACATTTGATAAGTGTATTAATAAGTTGAATTTGCTTTGTAATGTCTAATCCTAAGTCTCATTGACAGTTGTAGAATTCTCACGACCATCACTGACATCAATAATTTGGTACAAAAATGTTGAAAATATATACCACCTTCGATTTAATAAGCTAATTATATATAATCTCAACTCAATCTTATTTTAGCTTACATTTTGTTTTATATTAGTACGATAACGATTTTTCGCTCATGTATACGTTCTATCGATAGCAGTCAGCTGTTATTCGGCACCGCGTGTTTTGTTACATTTTTCGTCTTAAATTCCCCAAAAATGAGTGACGATGAGGAACAATATAATCCCCAAGCGCACAAGAAGCTGCTGCAGGCAATCAGCAACCTGGGCAATGTGCAGCACATACGTAAATCGACACGCGATGAGCGCCAACCGCAACAGGATGAATTTCAGCTGGTAAAGGGCGTCAGTTCGGCGGAACATGCGTCCAAGGCAGTGGGCTTAAGCGATTTGGTGCAGATATTGCGAACTTCCAAGCATAATGAGACGGGTAAAAAGCTTAAGAATGTGCACAGCACCAAAAAGGTGCTGGAGAAGCCGCTGGAAAAGCCAGCAGCCGACCGAATCAAGCGGACAATTGGATACGAAGGCGTGAAGAAGAAACTGGGCCGCTGGGATGCCGTGGTAGCCAAGCAACGTTCCGCTGAGACACAGGTAAGTTTGTATTGGCATTGATGTTATAAAATGGCTGGGCTATAAGATAAATCCTTACAGATATTTCCCATACCATCGGAAACGATTTACATAAATACAGCGGCGCATGCCAAGGCGATAAAGACCAGCATCAAATCGGATTTGGCCAAGGAGCTTGATGCTAGCAATAGAAAGTTGCGTGAGTTACGCAAGGCACAAATTGGTGACACAACCAATGAGAAGACATTGGCGCAACAGGAAAAAGAGCTGCTCCAAAAGAAAATGACACGCGACGAGCTCTTTGCGCGTCGCAGAGAGCTGGCCTATTTGAAGATGCGCGAATCGCAAAAGTCTGCCAAAGCACGTATGCAAAATAAGATCAAGTCCAAGAAATTTCACAAGCTCCAGAAGCGGCAAAAGATTTTGGAGCAAATGAAGGAGTTTGAGCTTTTGCAAAAAACCAATCCGGAGGCAGCGCTGGAGAAGCTAAATGCGCTGGAAAAGAGTCGCGTTGTTGAGCGTGCCAGTTTACGGCACAAGAACACCGGTACCTGGGCCAAGAATTTACAGGTGCGTGCCAAATACGACAAGGAGGTGCGCAAAGATCTTGCGGAACAATTGTCTGTAAGTCGACAGCTAACTGAAAAGAAAGTGGATACAGATAGTGAAGATGAGCAGCCCGCAGCAAAGTTGGAAACGAATGAGCAGGATGATCACGATCCATTTAATCCTTGGACGAAGGGCAAAACAGCTGCAAAAGCTGACAGCCAAACAGTCGTCGAGGATTCAAACTGGCGCCAATATTGGACTGAGCGCAATGAAAATGAAAAGCTTCTGGCTGAGCACCAAGCGGAAATTCAAGACGCTGAGCTAGAGCAGCAGCAGCAGCAGCAGAATATTGAGAAAGCACCAAAACAACAGAAAAGAAAGCAAATGAAAAAGAAGAAAAAGTCAGCTGCCACTGTGGAAAAAGGCTGGCTGGTGGAGGAAGTGGAAGCGCCAGTCAAATCTAAATCATTAGATGAGATTTTCGAACAACACGAGGATAATGTTCGCGAGGAAGTCAGGAAAAAGATAGAAAAGCTAAAAAAGCAAGCGGACAAACTTAAGGAGCCCGTTATAAAAGGCAAGAAAGCGAAGAGGAAACGAGATGAACTGAAAAACCTTAAGGATTTGACATTTAAGAAGACCAAGCAACGTATAGAAATTGATGAGCCGCTTAATCAGGATGAAGAACAGCTAAAACCAACTGCAAATGTTGCCATCGAGTTACCCAATCCAGAGGAAAAGCCACATACAACAGTACCTGCAGACGTAAGCATCATTGATCCAAATAAGGTGACCACTATAACGTGGAAGCAAAAGATGCGTTCCTCGGATGCAATGAACGATGCGCTTGCGGATGACGATGGGGTTGATTATGATGAGGCAGATGCCGCCGCCGAGCGTCAGTTGACCATTAGTCAGGCCTTTGAGGATGATGATATAATTGCAGATTTTAACAAGGATAAAACAAAAGATTCGGAGGTTAAAAACGCAGACATCCAGCTTGCCATGCCTGGTTGGGGCTCCTGGGCAGGCGCTGGAATATCCCAAGAGGTAATCAATCGACGTAATAAGCGACTTTTACTGAAATTGGCGGCACCAGAAAAGCGACGTGATGACAACAGGGAAAATCTGTATATTAATGAGACAACTAGCAAACAAGCGCGTACCCACATGGTCTCTAGCATACCGTTCCCCTTTAAATCCCTGGCCGACTATGAGGCTAGCATACGCGCGCCAATTGGACGCAATTTTGTACCGGAAACGGCATTCCGCATGATGACACGACCGGCAGTCATCACCCGCAAGGGTCAAGTTATCGAGCCCATGGATGAGAGTGAATTGGTTAAAACAGATCGCCGTTTGCGTCATGTGGTGGATAAGAGAATAAAGCGTCTACAAAATGCGCCAAAAGCGAAGATAGCATAGAAAAAATAAAAGTTTATGAAATATTACAAAACAATACAATTTGAAAATATATGAGGTAAATAATGGTCTTTTTTCTGTACTGTATCCCTAAGAATTTAAAAAGGACATACTTACAGCCAAAAGGTATTAATTGACAGCTATTGTTGCTGATCAAGAGTACACATACATATATACTTTGTAGGGTGGAAAATGACTACTTCAATTCATTACACATTTCGTTACAAAATTTGAATACCCTTTGTAAGGTAGAAATAGGCTTAGAACCGAGCGCTACCAATGTCAAGGATTATTCTGATGTCCGTGCAATAGGACAATAATAGATAGCCCAGATCTTTCCAAATTTAAATAACCATTTTAAAGGATTTATTTTGTTTGTCATCCGATAGAAATTTCCCAAGTCCATAGTCCTTTGATGTCCACAATATTCTTGAATGTCACTCAATAGGGTTTTTCCTTATCAAAAAACAATAAGTCCAATATATGGCCGAACAGGCCATCATCATCAAATCTGAAAATACATACTACTAGAAACAGGAATGCCCATTAGAACTCAAGAATCCCGTTCATAAATCATAAATTCAACTGAAATGTAAAGGGGATTTAGAAAAACACAAAAACTGAACTCTTTTTGGGATATATTGTTTTTTGTTTTTCATTCGTTTATTTTACAAAACTTTGCTACTACCAATAAATAGCTCGCCTTGGACAAAATAAATCAAAGGAAAGTCTCATTGCTAAATTGCGCGTAGTTTTCATAATTATTTTCTCTGGAATTTTGTATACATATATATAAGCTAAGAAATTGTATAAATCAATTTTGTATTAACTAAATTCAAATCACGCAGAGCAAAGTAATTGCAATCTAAATTGGAAACATCTTTTGAATAACTAAGGAAATTGAAACAAATATTGTTGTTATAAACAAATTATTATCTTTTTATTTTACAATTGGAAGCTGCAATTGATGCAATTTAAACAATTTGACATTTAGATGTATAGTATGACGTATATGAATAAATGTGTGTCCTGTTAAATTGCTTAAGTGCCTGCAGTTTTTATTTATTGCTTTGCTTTTGCTGCATTTGCTTGTTGTAGTTACAATTTTGCTAATATATTTTAATTATAGTATGTATATTTTATACTTTCGCATAATACTTTGCTTTGCCGTTTCACATACGCATACACACGAAGCAATAGTTTAAGAACTAGCAAAAAACAAAAGTTCTTAACATTTCAGTTTCTTAACATTTATAAACTAGCGTAAACTGCTCCTCACATCAATAGGTTCTCTTTACTATTTTAATAATCTTTAAAATGTGTAAACATATACACATATCGTATATATAAATTTGTATCGTATATTTGTGTGTGTGTGTGTGTGTGTTTTCTACTATATTTTTAGCTGGCTTAGGAAAATGCCACGACTTTGAGCCGTTTTTCGAATAACTATAGAGCTCATAGAATAGAACCCCACATGCATCATTATCATTTACAATTTCATTTGAATTTCTTCAACTAAAATGCTAATAAAAGACACTTTTTGCTTGCTAACCATATTGGCAGCCAGGCATATCAAAATTGCTAATTGTTTGATTTCCATTTCATTTCATTTCCATTTCCATTTCCATTTACAAGTACATATAACATAGATTTACTTCATACATACGTAATGCTGGTAATTTAACCCATTTGTAACCCCTTGATTTTCCCCACTTTTGGTAAGCTTAACGGCTGGCAATCCTTTTTAATACCCTGTTTTCTTTTGTTGTTGTTTTGTTATCCCTCTGTTGCTCCTGCTGTTTACATCAGCACACAGCACTTGCGACTGGAACTGGTGCTATCGCTGACCACGTCGCCGGTGATGCCGCTGAATTTATTCACCGCATTCGCATTGGCTGCTGCCGCCGGCGCAGCTGCCTCAAAGTCCAGCAAACTGGGACTCATGGCGCCCAGGCCCAACGGCTGTGCGGCAATTGGTCCAGCAGCATTGTTGTTATTGTTGGCGCTGCTGTTGTTGTTATTGTTGTTGTGATTAACCGTAGTGGCGGCTCCTAAAACAGAACCATTAGTTGTTGTTGTTGCTGTTGCTGTTGCTGCAGCAGCTGTTGTTGCAGTTGTTGTGGATGAGAGTTCGAAATTATTAAGCACATTGGCGGTGCGCGAAAGCGAACGTTGCTTTTTCAAATTTGATAAAGTAACGGCACCCGCATCCATAGCAACATATTGCTGTTGCTGTTGCTGCTGCTGATGTTGCAGCAGCAGCGCATGTTGCTGCAACTGTTGTTGATGCTGCTGCTGTTGCTGCAAATGTTGCTGTTGCTGCTGCTGCTGCTGCTGCTGCAGATGTTGCTGTTGCTGCTGATGATGCGTGCTATTTGTGTCTATATGAGGCGTTTGTTTTGGGTGGTGGTGTTGGTGGTTGAGTGGTTGTGACGTTGATGATAATGCGGGCAGGCAGACGACACAAAACGAGCGCAACGAGGCAAACACAAAAGAATAAACATAAAAATTACAAGCATATGTTATTTAACTTTGTATTTTATTCTATATTATGCAAAGAGTTTCTTTTTGTACACCCTATAACCGAGACAGTAGTAGCAGAAGCTTGTGGATATTTACTAGTATAGTGTTTGAAATCATTATGTATGTGGGATGTATATGGAAGCAGGCACATAAGACTTGACAGTTTGTTTCGCAGGCGTATGAAAATGTCTACAGTTGACAGACAAGACATGCTACTAGACTATGGGAATATACACATATTCGTACCAATTTACATACGAGGCGTAATTTAAATGAAGACAAGTTTCTGATAGGATCTAAAGGTCAAGATCAATGTGGTAACAATATAACAACTTGATAAACCTATGGTCAGTATAAATCTAAGTAGGAGTATGCTGTTTCTAGAACGCTTAAAATTATAGAAAAGCCAAGCAAAGTTAATAAGAGTGTCCAAAGATCTGAGTTAGATTTTATACTTTGAGGGAATACTTTATGCTATTAAAATCTGTTTCCAGACATTTCTTAGAATTTGTTTAGTTTTAAAACCAATAAATGCATACCAAATTAATTTTGACCTTTACCACAATTATTAAAATTCGGGGATTTAAATATTGAAGAAAGAATATACAGAGGGAGTCAATAGTTTTTAAGAATTTCCAACTCAAGAAGCCTTTTTTGGTTGTTCCTGTAAATAAGTTGCAAAAAATATTGACAACAACAAATAAATAAATACTTTTGACTACCTCTGTATTTGTCGTGAAATTGATTATACTAATATTGAATTAAGGGAGTGTTTAAATATTTATTTAAGTTAGCTTCCAGGTTACTCAAAGTCCCAAAAGTACAGACATAGTTATAGAAAGCTACAAATAGTATATCTTACACACCACTAGTCAATAGCCAAGAACAATATATTATTAGGACCAAAATGTCTCGTCCTAATCATGCTTTCATCGAATTTGGCTTGACTTTCGTTTTAGTAGGGTCGTTAAATACACATTAGACATTGAAACTGACACAAGGAAAGCATTAAGCGGCGCTTCTTGATTGATGCAAGCTCTGGTGGGTGATTCGTTGTGTGGTGTGCTAAGGTGTGGTGCGTGGTTCAAGGACCAAGGAGCGAGATACTCACCCACTAGAACGGTGACCTGTACGTTGATCTTGCCATTGCCCGCCTCCTTGGATGATTGAATCTGCACCGCCTCGGCACTGGCGGCGGTACCCTTGTCAGTCAATATGACAGCTGCGGCGGATGTGGCACGTTGCAATTCGCCACCGCAGTGGCCAGCGGTATCGCCAGCCTTAAGAAACAGCTGCTCATCGTTTTCGCGACCGTCGGGCGGACGACGCGGCAGATAGGAATGTGTCGTTGTGAGCGTAACATTGTCCACCGCATCCGCGGATTTCGAGTGCGACAGCAATTGGCCATTTAGGCTAGCCGTGGAGGGGCGTTTGTCAGCATTGTTGTTGGTGGTGCTGGTGGCGCTGCTGCTGGATGATGTGTGATAGCCATAGCCATTGGGCAGATCAGCAGTTGTTGATGTCGTTGTGGAGTTCGTATCCGTGGCCTCCTGGGCCTGCAGACGCAGACGAGCCTCTTCCACGGCATCCTTTTTGGTTGTAAGCGTTTTGTCGCGCAGACTGGTGCGACGCACCGATTGGGCTCTACACAAAGCGAAAGAGGGTTGCATTAGATACTATAAGTAGGTGCTTACTAAGCTGTTAGCTACCTGGTATTGTTGCTCTGTGAGCGTCGAACGCGCCGTCGTTGCGCCTCCGCCAGTCGTTTGCTCTCCTGTTCCGTTTTCAGCTGCTCGATGCGTTCACGTATCTCAGGATCCTCACAGATGTCTGTAAATAGTCCCAAATTGTAGTACAGTTTGTTTGACTGATGTCTATCCTACCTGAGGGCGTTTCATCGTCCTTGTTGCGTACATTTAAATCAGCGCCACATTGTGCAAGCATCTCCAGCACTTCGAGCTGTAAAGTAATTTATTATTTAGTACAGGCTGTATAGACAGGCCTCTGCCGAGCTCCAAATTAAATACAGATCCTGCTCTAAAAAGTATGCTATACTATTTTTTGGGTATCTGATTCGGAAGTGGAATTCGGAACAGGTCTGAAGGCTTGGCAAGAGACTCGGTTTACTTACATGTCCCCAACATGCAGCCGCATGCACTGGCGTCCACAGATCCTTGTCCATGGCATCCACATTGACATGCTGCTCCAGCAGAAATTCCACCACACGCACATAGCCATTAGCAGAGGCAATGTGCAGCTGCAAGAGAAAATAAATGTTTAGTTGTGCACAATTAATCTATTCTCGTGAGGTCTAACTAACCGGCGTGGCTCCTTGATAGTCTGGCTCCTCTAGATCGCCAGCGGTGCGGGTTAGCTCCATCAGTTCCTTTAGCATAACACGCTCCGTGGAGGAGCGCGTCTCGTCGATCAGCTCCTGGGTAACGCCACGCTGCGCCATCTCGCCCTCGATAAAGTCGAGCGTGTTCTCATCATCGCACAGATCGTAGGGCATATTGCCGTCGGTATTGACGGCCAGCAGATTTGCATTGTGTCGTATGAGTATGCGCACCAATTCCAAGTGGCCGCAGGTGGCCGCCGCATGCAACGGCGTCCATTTATCACTGTCCTGCGCATCCACATTGGCCCCATAGTCGAGCAGCAGCCGCAACATGTCCACATTGTTATCAATGCAGCACTGATGCAGCGCCGTCAGTCCATCCTCATTGGCCGCATCCGGTGTGATGCCATGTTGCAGCAAGGCCGCCACCTCTGGCATATCATTCCGCGACGCGGCCTCCAATAGCACCACGCTGTTCTCAAAGGATATGTGTCGCCTGCCACTCAGCGTGCTCGAGCCGTTGGCATGCCGAAAATGGTGGGTCGTATCGCCGCCGCCGTTTAGTAGACTACTAACCGTTCCACCACCGCCCCCACCGCTGCCAGCTTGGCCCTTGGCCCGCTGCAGTTTTACCCACTCCTTTTCCTTCTGGCGGGCGAGTTTCAGCTGCTGAGCTCGTCGGCTGAGTGAGAAAAAGAAATGTAACTTTAATTAAAATGTATAACTGGAAACGGTGGTTAAACAAGCATAAAAATAAGTAGCTATGCTTATTTTCTCTATATGATTACGACATTTTTGAATTGCTGCACAGAAACTTAGTTGAAATCAATCAAAACTTGATGCAAACTTTTAGTTTCTCACTAAAAAGTTTGCTCGCTGTGCGTGCTTGGTGAGAAATCCCTGCGCGGGCGCCATGGGAAATCGCAAGCGAAAGTTTAAATAACATAAGTTGCATTAAACTAAATGGGAATTTAATTGTAAGCAACCGAAGAAAGCCATAATAAAATGTGCGTGACTCGTAATTTTAATTGCTTACGACTATTCTTAGTTGGCCTTGGGCTAAATAGCCAAATGCTCACTAAAAAGTGCCCAAAGAAACCAAAAGAATCCAATATTCTGAAGTAGGTTGCTCATTTATTTTGTTCCCCAATCAGCAATTTTAGAAATCAATTGAATTAAATGCTCTGTTCTTGTGGGCATATTACATTTCGGAATTTGAGGGCAACTAGAAATTGTCTTGTTTTCATTTTCCTACTTACTCGTGTTAAAATTGTGTTACAGCCAACGAACTTTAGAACTTTTAAAATTTATGGTTTATATAAGCTTAAGACTAACTTCGGTTGTTTACTATCCCCTGGTTATAAATTTTGTACAGTATTAGAGATCGAGAGTGACCTAAAAAGCATGCGTGCCCAAAATCAAGGCTTTTATCTTTAAAGTTGTAAATGGTTTTCTATTTTTTCCCTTTTTACCGTCCTTTGGACGACGTGTCCCGAATTTGAAACAAGGAACAGGACCCTTCATACCAAATTTGATATCTCAAGCTCTTACAGTCTCTGAGATCATATAGACGGACAGACAAACAGAGAGTCACGGATAAACCGACTCGGCTGTTGATGCTGGTCAAAAATATGTAAGAGATGCCTCTTTGCATTTTTTATAACCGCCCTTTATGCATTTTTAATGTACATACTGTTTAAAAATGTCCCTGCTTATGCACAGTTTACAAATTCACAGCATTGAATGGAATCAACTTTTGTGTGTGTCCAATTCATGAAATAAATGCATCACCCTTCCCTGAAATGATTATATTCTCTTCTCAAAGGGAAAAGAAAAACACAGTACGTACATCGGAACCGGAAAAACTGAGTTATGGTAACATATTCCAACCAAACTCACCAAGTCGCAGTTTAATTATACTTCAAAAAGGCTGACTAAATTTTGTTAAAGGCGGATCACTATATTTTATAGCTACCATCGATAGAAAAGTGAGTTGGGTTTGCAGATACTATCTCAGCCACACTCAATAACTGCAGTTGTATTATAATGAAGTTTTTGTATGAAAAACATTGCTGCAAGATATCTTTATGAACTTAGTTTATACATAGAAACTCTTGAGGACATCTTTATCTTTATGAACTTGGTGTATATGCAGGCACTCTTGAGGATACATTTATCTTTATGAACTTGGTGCATATGCAGGAACTCTTGAGGATATCTTTATGAACTTGGTTTATACCCATGAACTCTTGAGGATATCTTCATCTTTATGAACTTGGTGTAAATACAGGAACTCTTGAGGATATCTTTATCTTTATGAACTTGGTGTATATGCAGGAACTCTTGAGGATCCCTAAGCTATAATATATGCAGAGATGCCACTCAACCCGTACTTACAGCCTGGCCAACTGCAGTCTCTCGTGCGTGGGCAAACTTTCGACGGTTTGCATTTCGGCCACCAGATCGGCGTGCTCCATCTTGAGCTGCTTTGTGTAGCTGGCATCCTCCTGGCTTTTGCGCTGAATCAAAATGCCTTTGATCATTTTGCCGGCGCTTACTGTGTGTGCCACTCTGATATGTTGTAGTGTGTTAAGTGATATATACTTTATTCAGTTTGGTTTCCTACTGATGTTGCTGGCTGCTGTGGCTCGTCGTCTTCTTCGTTTGCATGCAAATTGTAATTTGCATCTTTGAATATGATTTTCGTTGGCTGTGAATCTTCTGGGTGTATTGTTGTTATCATTGGTGCAGCTGTTGCTGTTGCAGCATTTATTATTATTTTGCTTTTTGGTGGTGTTGTTGCTGCAGCGCTGCTCCCGAGGCAGCTCTCATGGCAGCAGCGCGTTGTCCTGTGTCGACACAGTATTATTTTACTTTGTCCGGTGTTTTCCTTTGATTTTAATGGATTTCAGCTCAACACAGCAAACACACTGCAAGAAAAACAAGGGAAAAAAACATGTATTATAGTACATATACTGGGTACAAATATAGTTATAGTTAAGAGCCGGTTAGTTGGTAACTGGAAACTGAAAACTAAAACGCATAGGGCCAAAATCAAATTGCATGATAAACTTTGTTGCCAGCATAAGCAAGATAAATTGATGCTGCCCCTTGAAACAGTACGAGCAACGGAAGGGGCAGCTGAAGCAACAGTCAACGCAATTGTGCTAATGGATCAGCTATCAACTATCGCACAGTTCCACAGAAGACCCATTTCAAGTTTCCCTTCTTATTTTTTTTTTCCTTTTTGGGGTGCGCTGAAGTGTAAGAATAATGTGAATGCGTCATTCATACACCAAATTGTACAGTATACTATATATGCGTCTCATGTCCTTGGCTGCTTAGTTTATTGGCCAAGTTAAGTTCAGCAGTGGCAGTTGCATGCCTGCCCGCCATCGAGTTGAGTTCATTTGAGTTAGGAGTCCACTTGAAAGACTGTCTGCTTTGACTGTGTGTGTGTGTGTGTGTGTGCGTGCGGCTGCATATAGAGAGAATTCTTAAATAGAACTTAAAAAGCAACTTAAACTACTTTGAGCTCACTGCTGTCAACTGCACTAAGTTTCTAATTTAGTATGCTCTCTCCCATTGGCTGCCCAGGTAAGTCCCTAACTAATGAGAAAAATGCGAGTGTGTGGTAGGTATAATACATGAAAGCAGGTTGCAACTGCAATGCTTAAATTTCATAAACTGCATTTAGCATGCGCCTGAGAACGCTTCAGGCCAATCTGAATATCTGAAACAGAAACATGTAAGAAAGTTTAAGTGCGCTCAAATGCGAGATACTGTCAAATATTTATGAATGGCTTTGTTTAGAATTTTGTACAAGGATGAACTTATTTATCATTTCAAATAAATATGATTTGCAAAGCAGTCTTTAGTCTTTATAGTCTTTAAAACTTTATTTTCTATCAGCACAGATAATTTAAACTTCAAATTAAAATATCTATATTTAATATATTTCTAATTTTGAAACGTACATTTATCTTAAGATTTAAGCAAACACTTTCATTTTTAAGTTTATTTTGTATTATTTGTTGCTTTATGTTTGCCATTTCAGTTGATTATGATCATAATATGAGTTAGCACTGTTGACCCATAGTTCAACTCATTATAACTCGGTTGTATCTCATGTGAGTGCATATTATTTTGTATTTGAGCTCGTTTGTGCCCCATGAGGCAGTCCCTTGACTCATGCATATTGTGGAATGGCTCTGCCAGTCGAACGCAAAACAAACTTAAATTGGCACAAAGTACTACACCTGTGACCCTATTTTCCTTAGCTGTTTGGTTAGGCGAGCAGGGACGACGGGGCGAAGGGGCAACGCGGACAATCAGCACTCGAATTTAATTTGCATGGCCTGCCGTTTGGCGAAACCTGAGGCTCCAGTGCCAGTCCCAGCTCAGTTGGGATTCAGCTTGACTCACGTGCGCTCGTTTTATTTGATTTTGATTTCATTTTTGGGGCGCACAGCAGGCAGAACAGCAACAGCAACAACTATAATTTACGTTGCCCTGCATTGCTGTGGCACAGTTTTTGGGTCTCCAACACCCAAGAACAACAATAACAATTGCCAGGGCCTGCTCCAATGCCTCCGCTTGGCCTCGCCGCATGCCGCATGCCACATGCGCGCCTCTTGGGCAACGCTTAAAACTAACATCCTTAACCCTATCCTCATTCTCATCCTCAACCTTCTCCTCCGCCTATGCTCATTCCAATGCTCA
The DNA here is from genome assembly GCA_035043065.1 of Hirtodrosophila confusa. Taxonomy (NCBI): domain Eukaryota; kingdom Metazoa; phylum Arthropoda; class Insecta; order Diptera; family Drosophilidae; genus Hirtodrosophila; species Hirtodrosophila confusa. Next base: position 1,692,910 of record JAWNNI010000039.1, read on the forward strand.
TCCTTATGCTGTCCGGGTGCTAATGCACTCAGTGCAAGCACATAATTCGCTGCCCTCGAGCCGGAGAGCGTGCAACACTCGTAAGCCACCAAGCGGCGTACCACTGTTACAGTGGTAACCAAATTGGATGAAAGCTTTCTAAATTTCACGCACGAGCAAGTGAAGATAGCAAATGTATCAAGTTACCAGAAATTGAATTAGAAAATGGAATCAGAAATAGAATGAATTTTCTATCTAGTAGAAAATCTTAAGGCCCTAATATAGAAGTTTAAGAACTTGAAATTAGGAAAGAGTGGACGAAGATGCCAGAGGCTTTATAGGTGGAGTTCTAAGTGGCTAAAAACATTATTATTTGTCTCTAATAAAGAGGCAAGGATTAAAAGTGAATTATAATTAACCATAATCATGAGAAGTTTTGCCAAGAAGCCTAGATATATAGGCGTAACCACCAAATCAAAATAGAGAAAGTTATATATGTGTTGGATATTGAATAAAGAAATAGCAATATGAATAATTAAACATACATAGCTTAGAATAGAATATAATGTAAGAAAATTGTGGATAGATGCAAATCTCCGATATCCTTATCACGGAGTACTCCCATCCGAATCATCCTTCTGTTGCTAAGGTCCCTTTCGATTTTCTTTCAACGTCACCTAATGGTGGCGGAGTGGGGACTCTCCGTGCGAACATTCTGTATGCCTCTATGGAGGATCCTCATCTTCTTTCCCCGCCACCTTAAACTAAGTTTATCCCCTATACTTTCCTTTCCTTTAAAAATATAATTGGCAAAGTTTCGTTTTACTTTTGATTTATGTTGTTATGAAATTCTTCAAAGAAAAATACAATTTTAACAAAAAGACAAGAAATTTTTTATGGAAAATTCAATAAAATATTAAAGGACTTATGTACCTATTTTATCATTCCAATTCTTTCTTACTCTCTATGTAGAAATTATAATTGAAAATAAGAAACTGATGTTAAAATAGAAAATCCTTTTAGGAGTCGACTTGGAGCCACTGTGACACACAAAACGGCACTCATTAGACCCGCTCCTATCCCTTCTGTACCCTAGCCACCGGTATAAGCTTGAAGGTGTTTTTGGTGCCTGTTGTGGCTTGGCCCACTTGCCGCTCTCGTTGTTGTTGTTGTTGTTGTTGTTGGACTTATGTTGCACATTGCGCCTGTCGAGAGCCATTCATTTGTGCACGTGCTGCCTGCCCCCTACTCCCTTCCCTTGAACAGTTTTGCCTAACGCTCTTCAGGTCATCATCGGCACCGTCGTCGTCACTTGCCTTGATGTTGAGCCACTTAGTAGTATGAATTAAGCTTGAAGAGTTTTGGCCGTTTCTTTATTTTCCTGTTGGCCGTTTTTGTTTTTTTTATCTTTTCTTTAAATGTCTTTATTCCATAAATTATTTGCTTTTAGCTTATTTTCCAAGCAGTTGCATAAATAATAAGCTTAACCAGTAGCAATATTAATAACTTGAAGAGCCAGCGCACGGGCTGACAAAGGATGGTCAAAGAAAGAGACAGGACAAGGACCAGACAGCACAGGACAAAGGAAGCTGCCGGGATTGACCACAGATAACACGCATACGCCCTGATGTACGACTTAAACATGTTTATGGTTATGGTTTTGGGTATTTCTGTCCAGTTGAGAAAGAGCCTGTGGCATTTTCCTATAGAATCTAAGGCCACATTGTAAGCTGCCTGCAGACCACAGAGCGCAAAGGATGTTTCTTTGTATTGATGGACGGACAGCTGCAGCAAGTAAACTCATAAATGAAAATTGCATAGCAATATCCTTGATAGCTTGTTATTGCACTCGTCTACCTACGCATCCTGTGCTTGGCCCTGACCTACGTCAGTTCTCGTCCACAAAGTAAAGGAAGCAGACAAAGTGCCTTGGGGATTCTCGGAACATAATTAATTTCTTGTTTATTGCTTTTGCCTTTTAAGCCTTTAGATATGCTTTTTGCGAGTAAATAAAAATGAACATTAAGAAATTAAATGAAGTGCAAAATATGATTTTAAAAATATTTGAATTGGAAAATAATAAAGATTTACTCGATCCCAATTAAAAGTTATTAGTTTAAGGATTTATTATACTAGACAGTTGAAGTATAATTCTTGGTTTTGCAGCAAACATTTAAGACTGCTTAGGATTATTTTGTTGCTTTAAAAATACGTGCTTTTTAAAATATAACTTAATATAGATTGGGTTAGAACTGAATTATTTTCTTTTTATGTACAATTTATTGCAGCTAAGTCTAAAGTCAGACAGCCAAGCTATCATAGTACAACTAATTTGCCATAAACAAACAAATAAATAATGAAGAATAAATAAAGTGCTTGTTTTTACGAGTATTGAATGTATAATTAAATTGTGCAAGTCATATAAATTGTCAAAATAACTAGTAAAAGCATGTTGCCGAGTTTGTACGACTAGGAGATATCCTGTATTAAATTCGTTTGAAGTGTTATGAAATTTACATGGGGAGAATCAAATATCAAGGCTACATGTATTATATTGATAAAAAATTGTGGATGCATTTTGTTTTCCTTCCACGGGGGACATCCAAAATTTGAAACATTTAACTATGATGTTATTAACCCTATTGATTTTGTAGCACTTTATGCTGAAGTTAGGCGGCCATGACATAAATGATTATCATAACTATTCATACCTTATATCATAAAAGCTGTCTGTCTGTTGTTCTAACTTTTTTAACCCAATTATTGCGTCAAGGGTAAAATATATGGCTGCAAATTCAATAAATTTCATATGATTTCATGAGCAATGCCTTCCCAGAGTTTTTGTGTTGTGCTAAACTCTTGAATTATTACAGCTAAATGATCATAATAATGTTCAAATCATAAATATTCACGAAAGGCCAAAATAAATGAACTCCCTGACAAATTCCAGGAAGCATTATTCAATACTGATTAGAGGACAGACAACAAAAGCGTAAAATTTGTCACTGCTAAGCTACAGTTGGTGCTCTTACTTCCATTGTCCAACACTTGGAGCCCACACACACAGAACAGATGATTCACATGATGTATTTACGTAACTAATGTCTTCATTTGCTGTACCCTCTGCACAATGGTGCCAACTTTCGAAAAAAAGCGGCAGAAATATGAAGAAGCTTTCCAATCGCTGTAGAATGTTAGTTCGAGGGGTTATTGGGCACGTTGGTTCCGAATCGGAAGTTACAGTTCTTAAAGGCAAATAGGGAGGATTCAAAATGGAGGACTTATTTAAATTTCTTTCGATTTAATCAAAATGTCAACTTTTTTAAAACAATTGACCTAAATTCCAAAGGTTTATCCAAGAAATAATAGCTAAGAGTTCCTAGAATTAAAATGTAATGGCGGATTGCAACAAATTAAAAAATGTGCCCAATATAGTATTTCGAAACAAATATCGGTAAATCAAAACGTTTGATTTTATATTTAATCGAAGTTTAAGTCATGAAAAGTTAAAACTATTGTTACACACACACAACTTATTCGGGAAATAGATCAAATAGACATAATAGGTTATGTTGAGTTAAAAATCTTGCGAGTTATAGAGGTTTCCTCTTCTTTGATTTGAGCGTTTCTTGTAAATAATATTGTGATGTGTCATTCAGTACAAAACAAAGCAGAATATTTATTAACTCTAGGACGGAACTAAGTGGTTAAAGTTTTAGTAAACAGGCGTACAACAATGGGAATTGAGTTAAAGGAAATGAATCAAGCGGTAGGGAAAAAGTTTTGGGCCAGTTGAGAAAGGAATGAATGCCAGGTTTTTATAGATTTGGGACCATAGTGCAGAGCATATACAGTCAACTGTTCCCAGCTGATGACATACAACTCAGCAGCAGTTTTGGCCATCTTTCAAAATTTAGCACAACGTGTTAGGACCAACACTGCCTGATGACACATTCAGAGACGCTCACTCTCACTCTCACTCATTCTCTCCACTCCGTTTAACATTCTCTCATTTTCTGCCCACATGCACAGCATGTGGTGATTGTTTTTGTTGTTACTGTTGTTGTTGTTGTTGTCGTTGCTCCTTGTTGTTGTTTTTCTCCACTTGGTGTTGTTGTCATTGTCACTTCGTTTAAGCTGTGTCCATCATTTGTGTCATTTTCTTGCCCCACAGCGCTTAACGAATGTTTTTTAAAGTCATGGGTTAATTTCAGCGGCCGCCCACCATTGCCGCTTATGTTCCGTCTCGCTCGCACCCACCCATGCCTGCCAGCGCCATTTGCGGTGGACACCTGGAGCGCCATCTATCGTTCAATTGTTTGCGCATCGGTTTAATTATTGCCTGTGCCCTTTTTCTTTGTTGCCTGTCCGCTGTCCGCTGTTTGCCTGCTCATTTATTTATATTCACGCCCACGGCTCATTTTCATTTGACCCACTGGCAAACTGGCAAACTGGCAAGTGGCAAATGGCAGGCCCCCCCCCCCCCCCTCTCCCTTCCCGCGTACGCAACCGTCCAGCTGGCCCGTGTCTTTGTATTTTAAATTGCTGTTCCTGTTCTCATTTTCGCTGTTGTTGCTGTTTTTCCTTTCTTTTTAGTTTTTGTTTTTGTTTTTTTCTCGTTGTCTTTATTATTGTTTTTGCCGCTGTGCGTGGCTGCATTTATTTATGTGAGCGCAAAGAGGAAAATTGTGTCGTCGTTTTTCGCAGGTGAAATATTTTTAATTAAAAATCTTTTATTTAAGCGGCTGGCAGACGTCGTGTCGCGCTGCGTTGACGCGTCATTCCCAGCCGTGTGTACAAACAAAATGCATTACTTTAGTGAATCGCTTTTCCCATTCCGTACACGGATTATATGGCATTAACTATTTTTAAGCACAGCTAGTAATTAAATGGAAGCATGTTAGCTCCGTGCAGCGGCTAGACAGCGATGCGTCCATTAAATATGGCCATAAGTTGAAGAATTTATTTAGCTATGCTTATTATTTACATTTTTATTTATTCAGTCTGGAATTTGGTTGGTATGCGACAAAAATTATTATTCTGTTTTATTTCCGTTTAGTCTATTGAATTTCTTTATTCTAAAGTAACTTATTCTTTGCTTCTCTTTTGCATTATAATAGAAAATGTAATTTCTGGCCTGTTTCCATTTCCGCTTCCGATGAAATGTTTCGCAATTGAAAAACGGAGTGCATAATTGATAAGTTTTGCCTTAATTTCACATTTCATTCGAAAATGAAAACACAAAATCAATAACAATTTCCAATGAAAAGTACTTCGATTTAGGATCAGTCCCGTATGACAGAATTTAAACAAATATTATTATAATAAAAAACAAAACAAGTAAGAATGCTATAGTTGAGTATACCCAACTACAAAACTCCCTGTACCCAGGTCATAAGTTTCCGATCGCATCTTCGTAAACTTACACATACACACACACAAAGACGCACACATACAAGCGAGAGCGCAAGCGAGGCATCTTATACATAATACATCTTAAACATATACATAATAATAAAAATAACATTAAATAAATAGCAAATCCAATAATTATTAACCAACATTATTATTAGGGAGAATACTATTAAACATATTTATTTAAACCACTCAAGAAAAAAAACATATATATTCAGGTAACCAAATAATTAAAGTTAACCAATGTGGCATACAAATAAATAACGTAACAATTACAGTAGAAGATAGAAATATTGTTAAACAAAACCAATACTCTAATCCTTTAAATGAAATAAGCCACATGAGTAAAGAAATTAATTATTACATCAAAAATCATATAGACAAGAAATTATTTTGTATACTATAATCATTATAGGTATATTAATAACCGCCTTATGCATATACTTCCGAATTCGAGGACATACTTCGGTTAACCGATCGCATCTTCGTACACTTACCCATACACAAAGACGCACACACACAAGCGACAGCGCAAGCGAGGCATTTTAAGTGGTGGCTGTGCTGCTTCTCTTTTTACGCATTTTATGGGTTCCCTGTACCTGTACTGTAAGAAACCTGAATATTAAACTTCATTCAATTTAATATTCCGAGCTTTGTATTTTGATTTAACTAGGTTTTTGTTTTTATTTTACTTTGTGTTTTCCAAAATCTGTGAATCCGATTGGATGGTAAACGAAAAAGTTTCATACAAAAGTTTTCCGCAAATTTGCATAATTTGCCCAACATTTTTTCAGAGACCCCACCTATGATATAATATTTAGAAAGCTACTGTAAAGATGTCAGGTTTCTAGCCTCTAGCTTTTGGACTGACCGTTGGTCGACAATCATATTTATATATATGTATATCTTATAGGGGTAGATATACACGCCAACAGCCGTAGCCCTCTGTTGTAACTAGTCTACAGTTAAAACTTTAAACTACATCTATATATAAACAAAGGAATACCAAAGCTAAGCCGCTTTTAATAAGATTGTCAAGTCCCTGACACATTGGCATATTCACTGATTATAAATATCCTGAATGACTTGGAACTTTACGATATAAACGTGCCTAAGTCGAGTTCATATAATATCACTTAATCCCCTTAGGTTAGGTGCTGCAATAATAAACCAAGGAATTATTGCTGTCAGTGCATGGAAATATGGGACAGGAGAGAGTTTTTATATACTTTTTACTGTTTATATTACCTCATATAACATTAATGTTGTTTTCTTGTTAGGGAATTCTCAGAAAATCTCAGCTCGTAGTGCAGTAAGATCCCCGAGTCAAGCACTTTAAATTGGCATGTATTCAGAATGAAAAAGTTGCTACTTTATTGTTGCAACTCCTTCCAGCTACGTGGCACCCCTCTGTGTAAGCCACCTTATATCCATTCCATTTCAGTTGGCATATCTGCGCTCCAGTTTTTAACAAGGTTAGCGTCACACAGATACACACACACACACACACATACACACACACACACACACACACACACACACACACACACACACACACACACACACACATACACACACATACACAGACAGACGTGGGGACCAGTTTCATTACATTTTGCTGTTGTTGCTGTTTTTCGGTCATTTGCAATATGCCCGCCATTTGGTAGCGCCCTGCCGCTTTAGGATAGAGAGAGCCTCCTGTCCCTAGGTACTCACTCGCCTTATACTCCCCACTCACTCACTAATTCTGGGGTGATTTGCGAAATGGTGTCAAACGGATATGCATGTTGATTTAATTTGCACCTTCGTTTAAACGCTCGGACCCCCAGCAAACGTGCAAAAGTGAATTATTTTTACGCCAGAAGCGAGTAAATTAGAATTGCCTCCAACTGGTCTAGTTCCATACAGCCCATAGACCCAGAAACCAGTGCCCAGACCCGTACGCGACCTCTATATGTATATCAAATATGCATGTCCTGTGCGAAAATCAACGCTAGCTAATTGCGCGATTTTTATCACCCAGCCAACGAGGTCGTGAGTTTGGCCCCAAAAAGCAAAAACAAAAGTAAAACGCAAAAACCAAATAAACTTTTTTTTTATGTTTTGGTTATTTTTTTTGCTTTGGCCCATCATCATTGTCGGAGCTGATTAATTAATTTGTATTATACAAAGCGAGCGATTTATCTCACAGCGTATACGCAATGCCGTCCAACGCAGCGTATGAGTAATGAGCCTAACCAAATTTTCCGGCGGAAGAAAGTTTATTATGCCCACAGCATGGAGAGCCCGACATTTGGTCAGAATTCTACTATATTGTCGTAACGTACTGGGCACGTGTCAGAATGCCGCTATTTATTTATTTAGTGGCTTAATAATTGAGCACGTGATCTTATAAATGTTATGGCCACGCATAAACCTGCTTTCTCGCCTCAGCATCTCTCTGCCCATCCCACCAGCCCACCATCCAGCCCATTTCCCCTCTTTCTTCCATTTCCGGTAGCCATTTGAGCACGTAATTGGCTTTTGGGAGTACACACAACTGGCAAATTTGTATTAAACGTAGGTACGCGTACACACAGTGTCCGTGAGTCCCTTACAAAAAGGGGTTTACGGGCAGCTTATGTGTGCTTAATACGAACGGACAACGGAAGGAGAGGGGCCAGGGCAGTTCAGGACAGACCGGCGACCGGGCCACCGGCCCACCGGGTGACCGGGTGACCAGGCACAAACTGTCAGGCAACTGAGGCGACAAGGCTTGAAAGTCAACGGCACGTAGTCAGAGTCCATGATATGAATGGAAGGCTGCAACATGGGGCAACCAGCGGCAAGTTTCGCCCTGATAGGCGGTCACTTAAGATATCTCTGGTTTACTGTTTTTCCTGTTACGATTGCACGTGTTGATGTTGATACATTGGAAAATCAAAGCCACAAAGAAGCAATTACAAAATAAAGAGACAAATGTATACAAAAATCTGCATAAAACATTTTTAACAGGTTAAAAAAGACTTCTAGGAATTCGAGAAAATATAAATTTTTTAAATTTTACGCGAATCTGTTCAGCAGTGGAATAATTCAAACAGAAGATCATGTTTGATAACAACTGAATTGCAGTATCTGGCGAGTCAACAAATTCTTCACTTTTCTATGTTATCCCCTAACTATTATATAAAAAATAATAATTTCTTTTGTTCTGAGAATCCCAATATTCACAAAATTTCTATTTTATATTGAAACATGATTGTCAACTAAGGTTTTAACTAAAATAACTACATATTTATCTCTATTATGAGTTTCTTCCTTACTCACCTAATTGATTTATTATTTCTTTACATTTTCCTAACACTTCCCTATTCACAGTTCAACCTCAAAGTATACATCCTTTGCGTATTTCTGCCCCACCATAATTGTATTCCAATTTTGTGTCACCCGTTCAATGAATCTATAAATATATATCAAGTATCTACTATAAATATACCCAATAACTATATTCTATCGCACTTTATATTGGGTTTTTCCCATGTCTACCTACATAATAATTTATATGCAATAAAAGTTATCATCGTATTCAACTATAATATGTATTTCTCGTATGCTTTCAGCTTATCTTTATTTATGTGTGTCCGTTTATATTTAAATTCATGCATTTCACATTTATCAAAGTTGAATATCTTGCTCGAATGCTTTGGGCTGGCTCTCCATTTCAAAGTATGCTTGAATTCGATTATTTGGTTACCTTCTATTTCGCTTAACGAGCTTTTTGGTCACATTGCAAAAGCAATAAAGTAAAAAATTCCCTCAAAAAGTGCTCTTCAACACATGTCCCCAAAGCGCCCGGCGACCAACCCACGGAGCCCACCCTATATAGACATATAGGCTGCACCCTGGGCAACTGCTTCAGCTCCGCCATTTGGAAGCAGATTTTTTGTCGCCCTTCTAAATACTCTCTAGCCTAGCTTACAGAGGCTATATTCAGTAAAGCGAAAGGACGCTTATCACTATCAAAACATCTTAATCAGCTGTGCTTCCATTTTCATTTTCCATTCACATTTGCGAGAGAAAAAAATGCTCCGGAAATCGCGTAATTTTTTTCTTATCAATCGTTGCTGTTTTTAATTAATTACCTCCTCATCACCGGAAAGGCTATTTATTTTCAGAGCCTGCAGAGGGCAAAAAGTGCTTAACAGACAAATCGATTTTCGCAGAATCCAACTCTGTAAATATATCGCACAAAACCAATCACAAATTAAAGTAGCGTCGGTAAATATTTGATTAAAAATCAACCTAAAATAGTTGCTTGTATTAAGTATAGCAGAATGATTTTTGAACATAAAGGACAACTAATTGAATGCTTTATTATGTTGCTTGTTTATACGAGAATTTCCAATTTAGTTTTCAAATTGTAAGCTCAAGTCCGCCCGGCTTCAAATCGCGATATATTTCCGCGCATATTCGTTGTGAAAACTTAATCGCAAAGAATTTGTACGATTCAAATTTGTATCAAAACATATTCAAAAATTATCTGTTTGTCTTAATAATTTTTATTTTAGTTTTTATTTACTTATTTACGAAGTCAAAACAGCGATGCCTCGAGTCAAAAAATATATATGGGAGCTATTCTTACGTTTTTTTTTTATTATTTCAACATTTTATTTTTATTTGTAAAATTAGCAAAAGAGGTATAAATTAAATGTTAAATTAAAAACGAAATATTGTCATTGCAAGTCTCATTGTCGCTGTAGATCAACAAATTGGCAACAAATTAGAAAAATCGTATCAGTTCTTATCCTAAATTCAAGGATTCGTATTTTTACTGGAAAGGTTATGATAAATGCATTTTCTTCTACTTTAAACTAAAAGTGAGAACCGTAATAACTAAGTATGTTCGCAGAAAATAGGTTATTAAAATCTCATAACTATAAAGAGGGAAGAAAATCTGGATCTGCGATTGGCGGTACTGTTATAGCATATTTTTTGGTCTCAAATTAAGATTGTCTATAGGGTAGTTTACAGTCTAATCCTTCAACTATAAGGGATTTCCCAGGGGTTTTTTTGTTGCGAATTTTTTATTATCATGCAAAAGCTTCCTTTTTTTGTTGTTATTCATGTCGCCTACATTTTTGCTTTGAACTCTTAAATATACCTAGATATACGAGTATGTACATATAGTAAATATGTGTATGTATATGCTATTTATTGGTATGGGTCACACTTATGCATGTGTGCGGGGGGCGGGTGTACTTTAAAGGCCGTGACGCATACCAGCGACCAACTTCGAGTTCCACTTCCGTCAGAGTCTCGGCCGCACAATACACTAAAATAACTGTAAATAACAATTTGCAAGTGGGTGTAAAGAGGAAACACATGCTCAATTGTATGGGCGTGCGAGACAGAGACAACGTACGCGTGTATGTGTGTGTGTGTGTTGGAGGGAGACAGCATACCAAGTGCGGATGGGGTCTATAAAAACTGCAAGGATGCAGCAATAAAATGTCGGGGCTGCAACGGTAAAAAACGATGGCGGCGATTTAAGCGATGACGCTGACGACAACCGCAGGCCGTCACCTTCCACCCCCACCCCTGCCACCTTAAACCTCTGGCAACGCTGTGAGGTGGCGGCTCATCCTGTTCTGGCCATATGTGCAACGTTCTCAACATTTGCCGGCGCCTTGGCCAAAAGCGGGTCGTTACGTTGACAACCCCAACAATTGTAGGGTGACCCACATTTGAGGCGTGCCGAGAAACCGTAGGCCCGCTCCCCTACCCTCACCAGTCCTTGACACCCTTGTCACCCACTTATGGCATGTCTTTAGCTTTTATATCGAAATTGAAAAATTTTTTGCTTGCCTTTCAATATGCCGGCACTGAAGCTTCTCCAATAGTTGAGCAGTTATCATTACTTTGATATGCAGTTTGACTACGCACAAGAGAGCCGATTCAAGGACTAATAGAAAAGTTTAAATGGTTTCAAACTTTATTCAATTAAAACTTTAAGAATCCCCCTCAAGCTTTTAAGGTAAAAATATATAAACTGCAGTACAATTTAAGAAAAGCCTATATAAAAGAATTCCAAGCAAATTTTAAATCTAGGTTTTTGGGATATATTAATGTCCGTTCTTTAACAAATCAAATATAAAATAAATATCCATATTTTTGAAAAGTAACATAAATAAATAAACACAGCACATAAATAATAAATCTATATTCAACTAAGTAACATGTTTCCAGCTTAAGCTCCTAAAAGCTTTAATATGAACTTGACAACTAAAGGATGCCAGAATAATCATATAACCATTGGCTTTTGTTAGTAAAAACTAGCATTCTTGGAAAGGTGTATAGAATATATTTAGGACAGTTTTGAATAAAATTATATTCTACAGCATATTATGTGCCATAATCTTCCCTATGAATCCAGGAAATTATATTCAGGACTGTTTTGAATCAAATTCACAGAAATATGTGAAGCAATCATTGCTATCGTCTATAATTTAAGGTATTTTGTATATATATTTTGTTCAAAGAGCATACAACAAGCATTTTTCAAGGAATTGTGGAGTTCGGAACGCAAGTCAAGTTTATTTTGGAACCGAGATATTCCGCCCCACACCCCCGCCATTCGATAAGAACGTTTTACAGCCACAATTTTCAGAATACAGCTTTGGTGTTTGACTTTGGCTAACACTTTGGTCACTCTTAATCTATTGTCCAAATTTCAAGTCGATCGGTTCATAAACACGGAAGTTATTCAACAAACAAGATTCAGTACTGCAGGGCGGGGTAAAGAAGAAGCGCAGCCACCACTTAAATGCCTCGCTAGCACTGTTGCTTGTATGCGTGCGTCTTTGTGTATGTGTAAGTATACGAGGATGTGTTTGGAAGTTGGAGACCTGGGTACAGGGAGTTTCGTAGTCGGGTATACTCGACTAGAGCATTCTTACTTCATTTATTTCCCGCTTGTAGTGCAATTGTATGAATTGATGCGTAATTAAAAATATTTTACATTTTTGCTAATTAACTGAGTCAGTGCTTTAAAATTTCAAAGCGATTTTAATGCAGCTCTTTTTCCGTTGCGGGCACTAAAATAACATTCATTAAATTTATTCCGCGATACGCAAAGTAATAAAGTAATATTTTCATAAAATATTTGGACAGTTGCGTGTGAATCACGTCAGAAAATGTTAAACATAAATTGGATTGTGTGGCAGGCCTTAAAGGGTTTTTCAACATTCAACAAAATAAAGTTTATACGCCGGCAAATGCGGAAATGTGTGAGCGATAAAAGTTAAGGCTCTGTTCAACAAATAATTCAATAGAAACCGAAATATAAAACGAAATAAAGGACATTTAAAGTTCGGTGTGACAGTTATTTAGTTATGCTATAAGCGCTTTATTCAATATACTTCACTTTAATTTGGCATGTCGACCAATTGTTCTACTTGTCCATTCAGTATATGGTTTGCTGACGCATATAAAATAAATATATTATATATACAATGTATACTTTATATATGGCGTACTCTTTTGCTCTATGACAACGCCTTTGAGTAGCTTTAAGTGGATTAATTTAAATCATTTGTTTGTCGTTTTTGTTGTTGTTGTTGTTGTTGTTGTTGTTGTTGTTGTTGTTGCTGTTGCTTGTTTCTTTGTTGTTGTTGTTTGAAATGTGCGGTGCGTGTTGCGGTCGCTGGGCGGCATTTGATAAATGAGTTTTCCATGCGCTGAATTTGCCATTTTACGCCAAAAATTATTGCCTGCTTTTGTGCGTGGCAGCCTCTTCTCCCTTGGCGTTTTTACACTTGAATGATTTTACATTGCATTTTTGTGTTTGTATATATGTATGTATGTATGTATGAGGTTGCCACATCAAATTTTGATGCGCTATGTGGGTTAAAGCGATAAGCAAGAAAAGATTCTTGTGCTACTACCAAAACTTGGTTGGTTATCTTATTTGTTACTTAGAACGAGCACCTTATCGGCTGTCAATTGGGTTTTTGGGATTGGCTTATTGATCATCTTGGGCGTTAAGCTGTCACTTTTATGCATCGCCCATAAATGATTAAGTATCAAAGTATCGCAAAAGTTAAAGACATCATAATATGCAATGGATTTGCCTTAATAACAACGACAGCAGCTTCTTACACACTTAAATATTAAGTGTCTCACAGTATTTAAGTGGATACTTGCAGCTGCCTGGCTGAACAAGTAAATAAGTGAGAGTTTTCCACAGAAATTCAAGGAATGCTGGCAATTCAATAGAATACAAAGCAAAGTAAATTTTATAAGCAAACAGCAAATTCCTGAGCTTTGAGTTACTTTACAGTCTTACACACCCTCAAAGTAACAATTTGATTTGTCTCAAAAAGAAATTCTACTGTGCAAACGAAACAGCACCAAAAATCTTAAGCAGGCAGATTGCAGATTGTTCTTTAACACTATGAAATATGAAAGGCAATAAAGCTAGCTTTAAAAGCTCATTAAAGCTTTGGGCATTCTTAAGTAATTTAGGATGAATATAATAGTTTAAAGTTAAGCTTTTACGCTTGGCAATAATCATAGCTTTAAAATCTCATTAAAGCTTTAAGCAATATTAATTGTTTTGGCAAAAAAATCTAGCTTTAAAAGCTCATTAAAGCTTTGGACATACTTAAGTAATATAGGCTGAATATAATAGATAAAACTTAAGTTGTTACGCTTTTCACTACTAACCGCATAGCTTTAAAAGCACATTTAAGTTTTAAGCAATATTTTTTGTATTGGTTGAGTATAATTATTACCCCATAGTTGTTATAATATTTCAATATTTACCAAACATAAAATAAAGCATATATTTTTGTAAGGTTTTAATGATTTCTAGACTAACTTTTCAAGCAAATCCTACACACGCTGCGCCATAAAGTAGGCTTCAACTTTTTGTCTAGCTGGCTAGATTATTTGTTGTTATTTTTGGGCAGCTTCTGCTCCATCGCCTGTCGGCTTAAAGGCAAAGCTAAGCTTATCTGCATAAATTTCACGCAACTAATTAGCGAAACCAGCAAAAATTGCCCCACCAACGTAAAAATCTCTCTGAATAAAAGCATTGCCCCTTGGGGCAGAAGGGGAGAAAAGAACTCACAATTAGCATAATACAAGTACAGAAAGTGCCAGCAAATTGCAGTCAAAAAATATGCAAAACAACTAAACAACTTTTGGACAGCACTCGTCAAATCCTAAAAAGTGCTCCAAAAAAAATAAATAAACAAGAAAGAACATTTTTTTCTTGTGTGCCGAAGATATAATACTCTTTCCTCTTTTTGGCAGCTACATTTGCAATAAGGTAATCAGATTTTATTTAACCTTGGCCTAATTAAATATATTTAATCGCAATAGCTGATTGTTTTTATTGCAGCTAGTATAGCCGAACTTCTCCATGTAGAAATTTTTCATAACGAATATTTCACTTTACTCTACACCGAATTTTATACTAGCAGTGGTTTTTACTTTAATTTCATGTCTATTTTAATTTCTCCATACCGAATTTATTTATTACGAAGTTTTCGCAGTTTCACCATTCATTTTAAGGCATATTTTACTTCCTTGTAACGAATTTTATAATGATTTTATTTGTATTTTAATTCTTTGATTAAGTGCGTATGTTTATCGAAATAGTTTGTGTTCCATTCTCATCATTTCATCGTGACGCTTACTTTCCGATAACAGCTTCGCATACAGAGAAATGATCGAATTTTAACCAAAATTCTATAGATCAAAACAAAAACTTTGAATCGATGAAGTTGGTAGAGAAAATTATATTATAATTCAAAAAAGTGTTTTTACGATTACCAAGTGCTCCACCTTTCATTCCAATTCCAGCTAATACATGATATAGTATCCGATCCGGATGAGAGACTATTCAGTTTCCTTAGAAAGAAATGACAGAGGGCATCGCTAAATCCACTCAGCTCGTCGTCCTGTTTAAGAACACTTTATGGAATCCGGAAAGCTTCCAATGCGTTAAGCATTTCTAAACAAAGTTATAATACCCGCTGCAAGGGCATAAAAACAGCTCAAAGAAATGGGAACTTAAAGGTTTTAAAGCTGACAGCAGGCAAACAAATTCGGCAAAAACGCCCACAATGAGCAGCTGCCAAATATGGAGGAAAAAGTGGAAAACGGGTCAACAAATTGGCAGCAGATTAGCCAAAAACAGTTGGCCCCATTTGTGGCTATAAAACTGCAACAATTGCACACAAATTGTTGTCTCCAGCAGCAGAACAACAAAATGGCAACTAGCCGGAAACAGCCAGCGGCTGTCGCAGAACTGCGGCTCATTTCCGCTTGGCCAGCAGTGCGCACAAAATCCAAATGAAAAGAATTTTGAATGGCAAATTATGGCGAAAACACAAAATAAAAAAGGCCTTCTGGCCAGACCAACAAAAATAAAATATCCATTGATAGCCATCTTTAAAGTCGAATGCGAATTTACCTGCGTTGAGGCCTTGATCGACGCTGCGTAATCAATAAGTGGCCCATAAATTATGAGGCTGTCAATAGAAATTGCGGGTGTAAATAAAACAGGGGGAAAAAAGAACTTGGTCACATGTGGATAATGATGAGTGCTTTGGCTTGGCACTTACACACACTTGTGTGGCCAATTGAAAAAGTTGGCCCTTTTGCTCTTAGCCTCTTCTTCATCGTAGTTTTGGCAGCCGAACTTTCATAGTAGCCATTTAATGGCATAGTTTGGTGTAGGCCAGTTTCAATTGGTACGAGTTTATTCTGTGGTTTTATGGCTTAAGATTTATATGGCCCAATGTATTCAAAACTTTGTGATCAACTTCAAAATTCTCGTAATTGCCGTAGATAACAACTCACGCTAGTGAGGAAAGCCATGAATGACATACTAAATTCTTGATTAGTTAAAAGTATTGTAAGCATATAAATTTCTAAAAGTATGTTACTTTTTTATTAATTAATTGTAATACATTTTAATATCAATTCACATTACAAGTATGATTCCCTTTTCGCAATAAAGTATTTACACTACAACAAAGGTTTTTAAAAAATTATAATAATAATAATAATAATAATAATAAATATAAATTAAAAGGGAAGGTAAGAGTTTTTTTTCATTGGTGGACCTTCTATTCCGATTAGCTTATGCACAGACTATATATGAATAATAGATAAAGCACTTCAATATTTTGAAGTCTTCATAATAGGTAATATATATAACTAATATAATTATTATTATAGACAAGTTTGTCTTTCAACTAAAACCGACCAAAACCACACTTATGAAATTCAAAATGTTCAATTGAATTTTATTTGTTTTGCATATTAAGAACAAATATCGTAATTAATTATGCTTTAAATATAAACAATACGTATGTTTATTTGGCCAACGCTTTTATTTTGCTTTAATTGTGTATTTATACCATACAATGAAGTCATCAAACAAATGCAAAAACTATATTCGCATTTGTTTGTTATGCTGAATTTGTTTATTATTCAGATATTTATGCACATTTTAATTATGATTTGAGTTCACACAAGTGCTTGCAAATAGTTGTTATTTTATAAAAGTCTGTTTGTTGACGCATTAATGAGTTTCGTTTAATGGCTAAGTAATAACAATATAACCGACAGCTTATGGCTGTCAACAGAACGATCAATTGCAAATCAAGTTTCTCAGAATAAAGCAAATATATATATATATATGCATACACATATATGTACGTATATGTAGTCCAATATTTGGACAGCACAAGCAAATGACCAAAATATGTATAGAAATTTTAGCAAAGTGTTGACACTTTATTTGTGTGCAACAACAATTTTGGGGAATATATATTGGGATAAATTAAAATGCATTTTACATGTAAGTATCTATGTATATATATAAAACAGTTTGACCTGATTGGTGACTGACTGACTGAAAAACCATAAGAGCTAGGATGCTGAAAGGATCACACTAAGACAGCATTTTCCAAAAATTCCACCCAAAAGCGTGGAAAATCAGAAAACTGTTGTATGAAACTTTTTGTTTACCAAGCAATCGGCTTCAACCTCATTTTCCAAGATCTATAAGAAAAATCATTTGACATATATCTCCCCGATTTTGGATAATCCACCCCTATGGGTGGAAAATTGTGGTCTCAAAGTGGTCCGATCGGGTTCAATCTCATTTTCAAAGCTCTACACCTTAAATAATTCGATACATGTCTCACCGATTTTGGAAAATTCATCCGCATTGTCGGAAAATTGGTGGAACACTCTGTAATTCGACATTTTTAATTTGCATGCCATTGGCTTGAAACTCATTTTCAAGGTTCTACATACAAACATAATGAGCGTGGTGCTTACAATTTTTGGAATATCTACCCCCACGCCAAATTAAGACGAAAATAGCCAAATTCAGCATAATGCATTTTAATCTAAATATTTCGCCGGGCAGCGCTGGGGTTTTACCAGCTAGTTTTAAATATAATTTCAAATGTATTATTTTACCTGTGTTTACTATTTTGATTTCTAGTTTAGTTTAGGTTTTTGGGGCTCCGTCATAGAATATTTTGTATTCATCATTTAACTTTATTTAATAATCAATTTCTGCTAGCCGCTTTTAGGGTGACGCCGCACAATAATCATACGCCCCGTGTGTCCAACGATTCAACAATCTATTTTGTATTTTTTATTATTATTTTTTTACCGTTTTACTTATCTTAGGCGGCCGCGCGTATCACGTGAAAAGCAACAACAATAATAAACGAAGCGTAGCAAAAAGTTACAATTGAATTTTTACTACTTTTTTGCCGTATTTGTCTTTGTTTTTCATTTAGTTGCCTTTTTTTGCGCTAATATTTTCGAATTTTTTGCCGCGTGCGCCACCTTATCGACATTGATTTGTTGTTGTTGTTGTTGTTGTTGTTGTTGTTATCGCTGTTGTTGTTTTATCTCTTTGTTGTGCTCCGCACAGTGCTCGCTTGGCATTTACATTTTCATTCCCGTTTCATATTTGGCGTGCCTTGTGACACAAGTCGACTAAATTGCCAAACAAATAGCAAAAGGCAAACGGCAAACGGCAACCGACACGCGGCGTATACGTAATATAATTTTAAAGCTACACAAAACGCGCTGCGAATAATTTCCGACTCGCTCACGTTTCACGTAGCGCACAACGTAAAGACTTCGATAACGCTATCCGTTACGAACTGAACGCGCCCGTTTTGGTGCTGTCGCTGCAGCCACAGAACTGTAACTGAACGCAGTCGAGACACTTGAAATATGGCCAAGCGCCCATCGCGCCAAAGAGCTAAAGCCGTGGCCAAATGCCGCAGCGACATCGTTCGCAGTCGCCTGCCTGCGGGGGGGAAGTTCGCCAGTCTAGCTATGAATGAGTGAATGCCGAGTGACAAGTGGGCGGCGTGTGTTAGAGCGAGAGCAAGCACCGGAGAGAGTGCAAGGCAGACATGGTGAGAGCGACAGACAGAGAGAGAGAGAGAAAGCTCGAGCGCCACGAACACAGCCGAACGTAAAAGCATCGAAATGGTTCTATGTTCAATGTGTACAGTGGCAAGAGGTACAGTAATCAGTGGCTGAATTGCTCTGTTAATGATACGCGCATTACGATTAAAAGAAGCAAAATGACTGGTAATCATGGCTGCAGAACTGTTTTGAGGTGAATCTTTTCCAGTTCTGAACCATGAATAAAAAAAAATTAAAAAAACGATATGGTCCTGATGGTCGTGAACCAAGGTATGAACCAAAACCTGAATTCAGGGATATTTCAACCTGTAATGTTGGTAATAATAAAGTGTATTTGAAAAGGGAAAAATAACAATACCTATTTCTAGTTTACATTGCGATTTCTTATGCGAGAAATACATATATTATAAATTTATCCTGTTTTAGATGAATTTGGTATGTATCAATTAAATATTTGATGTACATATGTACATGCTATATATAATAAAAAGCGTTATAAGAATATGTTATACAAAAGGTGTTTTTATAATTGTGCAAACTGTTGCAAAATAGTTGTTGTCTATCACTAAAAGTGATCTCATTTTAAGCAATTGTTGCAATATACTTGTTTTCTATTACTAAAAGTGATCTCATTTTAAGCAATTGTCTTCTGTAGATACTTATGACAACTAAGAAAATAAATACAGTTGGTCCAAAGAAACTTGGCTAAGTAGTCAACGTGTTATGTAAACACAGTTGGTTCCAAGGGAACTTAGTTAACTTAGCTAAGTAGTATTCGTATTTTGTGAACTATTTAATCATTATACGACAATCAATTTTATATATTTTTTCTTACTGGCGCTTTTCTTAGATTCTAATTGACCTTGGACCACGGTGCGTATGTGCAATGCGCTGCACTGATTGATAGCTTCGCAAAATTTATGTGGGTAGCCGAACAAAGAGAATTTTGAGAGTTGTTTGCTCTCTCTCTCTCTCTCCCCCCCTCTCTCCCTCTCCAAGTCTATCTGTCGCGCGCTCTCTCCCTGCCTGTCTGCTCTTTAAGGCGCCAAGAAACAGCTGCTTAATGTTTATTTGTTTGTTTGCTTTGGGTGCCGTTGCTGTCGCAGCCAAGACGTCGCCCCCCGCAGCGCCTGCTCATCAGAATATGTACTAGTATGTCAGCCGTGTCTTCGACTTGCAGCACTCGATAGCTGACACAGGTCTTGCCTCACCTTACTCCCCACTTTCTCCCTGCCCACTTTGGTTCTTGGGAAGGCATTGTGAACGCCTCTTTTACTGGCTGCTGCCACATCAACTTTATGGCCTTCAAATTGTTTCCGAAACGCTGCGCCATTGCCACGCGCCCCCTTCTAGTCCACTTGGCTGACTGTGCACCTCAGCGCCGGGGCAACATTATCAATTGCCGCCCACGTAGCGACTTCTTGCCTCCCCTTTCGTTTGCTAAAAGATTTGCTCCATTTCATTTGGCTCTGCCATAGATTTGTTTGCCCATTTACCTCGCTGTTGTGTTGTTGTTGTTCAGCGTACCCGCCTTCTACTTATGCGATAAGTATACTTCCTTTACCTCTTCTTTGTACTATCTAAGTATGTCTTTTTATGGCTGTCTTGAGTTGGCCAACACTGTTTCTTAACTAGTTTTGCATCTAGTTGTTATTGTTCATTATGCAGTTGCTGCAAAGTTCTGCCGGAATTCTGCGCATCGTTTTCATTGTTTACATTTTACACAGTTCCGTTATTTATTTGCTTTCACAACGGAAATTTGCCTGCTGCTCTTTGCTGTTGTACTTCCCCATCTTTTGTTGTCCCACGACGCTTTTTATGGGGTGTTGAAAACCACATTGTTAAACACAACTTGGCGACCATAAAAATTGGGAAGAAGTTAAGGAAATTTAAGTAGCAGGAAGAAAACAAGAATCGATCCTATTTTGTATATGTATATATGTATGTATGTGTATAACATCTGTTACTGCGTTTGTGTATGCTATGGACTCCATGATTTCTTTTCTTCCTGTTTATGAAATACATCGAAATTCTCAAAATAAACACAATAATCCTGAAAAAATCGACTTAAGATCGGATAGGAAATATCTCAACCGTATTGATCGCAAGGATATGGTTCAGGAAATCGTTCTTTGTGAAAAAGATCGTTGATCGAACAATTAATTGTAGGACCTTAACATTTAAAAGTAATTTTTTCTTGGAGAAAAAGTCGATTATAATTGTTTAATCTATATGTTTTTACATCCTTAAATGGGGCCGAACAAATTATGATTTTTAAGGACGTATATTAATTCTATCCTAGAAAAGAGAAAAATGCCAAAATATAATATTCAATTCCATAATAAAACTGAAGCTATTCCCAAGGTTTTTGTTTTTAGTTTATGGTTTTGTTTAGTTAATAGTTTTTTTACCTTTTACAGGGCATGCTATACACAAGCCCACCGTAAACACTCCCCAATGCTGTTGCTGGAAATTTTAATAAGTACAACAGCCGTTAAGCGTGAATTCTATTATTTTTATCGTCGTAGTTATTCCCCGTTTTCCCCATTTTATTTTTAATTATTTGATTCTTGATAAGCGTGGCGCAATATTGTGTAATATAAGTATATAAGATTATTTAATGGAGCTGTAAAGTCTGATAATGCCTTTGTGTGCATTTCGGTTCGCTCTTTTGAGGGTGTTACGAGGCAGTCTTTATTGAAATCAGTGTCTTAAGTGCTCTGATGAACGCGCCAATTGCGAATTGTAAATTGTCCATAATTTGAGCTGTAAACAGCTGCTGGAAATGGGTGAATGGATTTGGCTCTGGCTCTGGATTAATCAACGACAAGCTTTCTGGAGAGAACCAACTTTGTGGGCCACTTAAAGGCAAGATAAGGCTTGTGAGTTGGGAAAATATTTTACTAATGCCTGATAACATTGCTTACACACTGCAATGTTTCTAATTTGAGAAAGCGTCATGAATTATACTTATATTATTAGCTAGATAAAAAGATTTTGCATTATATTGCTGTCTTTCTTGGATGCTCTATCAAAATCTATGACTAATGACTATGACATTGTTCTGGTTTTTGGAAAAATGGCTCAACACTTCCACTTATTGTTGAACAAATTTATCAAGAAATATAATCACAAAATGTAGATTATTTACGATTCGTTTAGTTTACTACGCCCATGCCATAAGCTCTTATCAAACTAATTTCATATTATTATATTTATTTTTGGGTTTAAATTTTATCTTACAGGCTTATTTGGAGGACAAGTTGTATGAAACGTTCGAACAGAAAGTTGTAGACCTTTATGCATTTGTGTTTAATAAATACTCGTATACGCAGAATATTGTTAACAGACTCTTATCACGTAAGTAGCTCCCCAATCGATTTGCCGCAGTTTATAATCCAATTTCGGAGCACGGAGCGGTAAATTCTGCGAAAAGCAAAAGCAAAAACAAATTTTAAAAAAAACTAATATGAATTTGATCCAAGTCTATGCTGAAGCGCATCCAGCAAAAACACCAGCACCACCAACCGCACCCTCCATTATCTATTCCCACAACACGTGCCCCTCTCAAAGGTTAACACACGGCCATGTGTGTCTGTGCCTGTGTCTCTGCAACAGTGTGTCCGTGCAGGATTGTAGCCAAAACCTTCAGAGCGCAACATGTCGCCTGGTAATACCCTGTACCCATTAAAAATCGGTCTAAATGGGTATGATAAAGGAAAGGGGTAGAAGACAGTAGTCGTATATGAGGTATGTTCTCAGTTCTTAGAGAACAGCGGTATAACACGACGGTTTTTGATAAAACTTCGTTTCTATGTCGTGTCAGACTTCCATGTGATATTGAACCAGTGCTGCAAGATTTCTTTTAATGAACTTAGTGAAATTTAATACGCAATAGATTGAACACAAAGTAATATTTTCATGTAATATTTCAATAGTTGCGCAAGATTCATGTTAGAAGGATATATTAGAAAGTGCGGATGGCCTAAGGAGCTCGCATGTGTATGTTACAGCTAGAAAACAATCGATAGCTTCGATAAACTCATTTTTGAGCTTGTGAA
The DNA here is from genome assembly GCA_035043065.1 of Hirtodrosophila confusa. NCBI lineage: Eukaryota > Metazoa > Arthropoda > Insecta > Diptera > Drosophilidae > Hirtodrosophila > Hirtodrosophila confusa. The sequence goes on from JAWNNI010000039.1 coordinate 1,715,823, forward strand.
TACAAATAGTATCGATATAGAACTGGCTATGACTTGATTTAAAGTCATATACATTTTCGATTAATAAATTGGTTTATTTATAAAAGGACACAATTTCTTTTGTCAAATCATATCCAGAATTCAACAGCAAGTTTAATGTCTTTTCGATAGATCGATAACATAAACAACCATCTCTAGCTCCTCCTCAAATCCAGATACAGGGTTTTATAGTAGTCGAGCACTCGCCACCTAGATCTTTCCAACTAGTTCCACTTTGTAGTTGCTGCTCATCTGGTCCATTCCCCGGCTCTGTTCTGTTGTTCTTATTTTTTTTCATCTGGAAACTGGCCACCCACAGGCATTACCCAGCTGGCGGCTGCCAGAGCCAGGCAGGCATCAGTTGGAGGTACCCAAAGCTTTTCTGCGGTCCAAGTTGGGGGTGTTAGCTGCATTGTTGTTGTAGTTGTTGAGCGTGGTTCTCTGTCCTCGCCGCCATTACATTGTTTTCTTTTTGTTTAGCGGCGGTTAGGTGTTGTCACCCCTCACATCACTTTTCTAACTCTCTAACCCTCTATGCCGCCATTTTCCCAGCTATGGAGCTGCGGAAAAACTTTTAGTCCAACATCATTTTATAGGGTATAAGCACAGGCTATTATAAGTTAAATAATTACGTGTGTTACAGCACAATACGAGTACATCTCAAAATTTGTACTTCGTTTTCGGTGCACGCCAGGCTAATTGTTTTAAAACTATATAACAAAATGTCTGTTTTGTACTACAACATGTATTATGGTTTGCATATAGTCTTGATTGAATTACTTATATTGTAAACATTTTCTCATCTTCAAAGGAAAAGTTCTGAAATTCTGGCAACGCTACGTCAACACTCAGTCAATCAGCTGGCAGCACTCTTCAATAAAGTGGCCAGATATGTAGTTCAGTATAGATTCATCTTAAGATCTTCATTTCAGTGCTGCCATATGCTATTTTGACAACAAATCATTTAAAATGTGCCCAGTGAAGGGTAAAGTTAACGTGAACATGATAAAACGATTCTTTGAGAAAATCAGGCGTGTTTGGTTTTTGAATTTGTGTTTATTCACTCAAAGGCAAACCATTTCAAGCCGAATGTTTAACAATTCCATTCGGAATGTTTGAATCGGAATCGGATATGGGAACAGGCCCTATTTTGTTTTTATAGTTCCGAATATACAATACGTGACTTGCATGCAATTTATAGAGTCTGTGTGCTTCGGTTTGAAATAACCAACTTCATTTTATTATTATTGTTTATTTTGGCGAAAAGTTTCGTTTCCACAACAATGTTGCCAGCTAGTCGGTAGTTAGTGTCGAGCATAGACGCGGCATGCGGCAAGCGGCGTGTGGAATGTGGCATCCGAAACTGCGAAGCTGCTACATGAGAAATATTTGTACGACAGGATATGCAAAAATATGCTACGAGTACATGACCATGACTATGATGATGGCATTTACACAGCACGCCCCCTTTGTCTATATGAAATGAGTAGTTGGGAAAATTGTTATTATGGCACGCGCTGGAAAAATCGCTTTACGAGCACTTTTTTAGTTTTTCCCGCTCAAAAACTTCATGCTGCGTACTGAACGTGACTAGGTTAGTTGGCCAGCAAGCTTGCAAACTCTCAAACTCTCTTAACTTTTTTGACTGCGTATTTTTAATTGCATTTTCGGTGGCAAAAGCTAGTTTTGGAGGTTGCGAACTGTGTATACCAGCGATTAGTGGAGTGCTAGAAATGATCGGGAATGTTTGCGTTGGGGCGTTGGTGGACACTTGTTGGATACTTATTCATGAAGAGCAAACGAGTTCATTAAAATATCACACATAAAGCAACAAAGTAAACAAAAAGTTTAAACTTGATAGCTTAAAGTGTTGACACACATAATTATTATTATTATTGTTGTTGTTGTTTGTTTTTATTATGTGGCGAATTTACTTTTAATTGAATTTTATTTGTTGCGTTTATTGAAATTGCATTTTTAATATTATGCGCCGCTTTAAAGCTATTAATAATTGAATAGATTTTGGTTAGTCGCTCTGCAAATTGTTGATTCAATATGAATACATATTTGATTATGTGCTTTTTGGATTATGTGCTTAAATATGAACAACGTTAATGCATGAGGGTGGCTGAGGGCGGAAAAGAGCAGCACTGTTGACATTTGAGTGGCATTGAAAGACTTTTTAATCTCATTTCTAAAGATAAATTTGCTCGTCTAACAGCTTTCCAGTTATTTTCTACACTAATGGGGTTTTAATTTCAATTTATTTATTTTTGGCCAGAGCACTTAGAACTAAACTTTTTATTTATATTTAATTCAATTTAAGGAATCCTTCACCACTTCAAAATTTAAGAACATTGTTCAGCAGAAAGTTTGCTAAGCTCAGGAAGGTCATAGAAAATTTAAAATTGATGCATACGTTCCACATGCAATTCATTATTTCTAGCAACTAATCACTACCTTTGACTTAGTTGCTGTGACTAACAAAGATCACACTGTAAGTAAATTATCAAGGGTAACAGATTCACAGACATAATCCAGATGTTAACAGTGTCAGTTACAGTCCTGACATTAACAGTCACAGTTCCGATACTACGCACTGTTAACATTAACAGTGCAATGTCGATTTTAACAGTCACAGTCCTGTTGTTTGTAGTCACTATTTGCTATTTGTCACTGATATTTTAAAGTAACAGTGACTGCAACAATCCAGTATCTCTAATTACTACTATAGGAAAGAGTCGTTTATATATTGTGAGCGGCAAATCTCATGATTGACATACATTCCACCTACAAAATAATGTTCAAGCTGAATTCTCAAACAAAGATTTCAAGTACCACCTTTTTACTCCCTGTACCCATAAAATGGGTAAAAGGGGGTATTGGATTTGTGCAAAAGTATGTAACAGGCAGAAGGAGACATCTCCGACCCTATAAAGTATATATATTCTTGATCAGTATCAAAAGAGATTTCGATTTGGCCATGTCCGTCTGTCTGTCCGTCTGTCCGTCTGTCCGTCTGTCCGTCTGTCTGTCCGTATGTATGAACGCAAGGATCTCAGCAACTATAAGAGCTAGAGACACCAAATTTGGAATGTAGGTTCGTGTATAGCGGGAGCAGGTCAAGTTTATTTTAGATTTGAGATATCTCCCCCGTTCCCCCACTATTCGATAAAAACCGTTTTACAGTTACAATTTTCAAGATATAGCTTTAAGATTTGGCATGTCCAATACTTTAGTCCCTCTTAATCTACTGTCCAAATTTCAAGTCGATCGGATAATAAACACCTAGTTATTCACGAAGAAGATTCAGTGCTGCAGCAAGGGGAAGAAGAAGCACAGTCACAACTTAAAATGCCTGGCTTGCGCTGTGGCTCGTGCGTGTGCGTATCTGTGTATGTATGTGTAAGTTAACGAAGATGCGATCGGAAATTTTTGACCTGGGTACAGGGAGTTTCGTAGTCGGGTATACTCGACTATAGCATTCTTACTTGTTTGAGTTGAAGAAACGATTTCTCATCTTTCATCCGTCATTATTGCTCTTCATCTATCAATTTCAAAGCCTTGGTTGAAACTGACCTCAATCTAATCATAAGCTTCAGCTTCAGAAGTAGCTGCGGGCACAGTTTTCATATTTAGCTAAGTCTGAGCCTTAATTTGTTATTTAGGCCTTAGTTGGAGCTCGTAGCTCAGAACTTGCTGTTGGCTTAAAACGAAACTTTTCTTTATAATTTGTTGCAGCTTACTTGAAGTTGCCGCTTTAAGCCATCGCCGCAAGGGGCAAAACACTTGCGTCCCGCCCATTAATCAAACTTCTATTCTTTGTTCAATTTTGCAGGCTCGTTTTTTATGTTGTTTTATATTTTCTTGGCGCGTTCTATTATTGTTGTTATTTATTATTGTTACGGCCATAAAGTTTTGCCCACAACCAGCTCGAGAATAGCTCGGGGGCAGAACCAACAGTGGACGACCGACCAGTTGATGACCCCGCACGCAATTCCAGCTATTGCCATCTCACTTCCACTAGCTATTGCTCTCCCGCTCTCTCTCTCTCTCTCTCTCTCTCTCTCTCTCTCTCTCTCTCTCTCTCTCTCACTCTAACCCCCTTTACTTAACTCTATTACTGAGTGTGCATATTTCACGCGTTTTTTAATTGTTAAGCGCTTTTCGTTGCCATATCTGTTAACGTTTTTTTTTGTTTTTGTTCCATTTGTTGATTTGGCGATATGGCGACGGCGAAAAGTGTCAACAAAAAGCGTCAGCAGATAATAGAATTGAATAGAAATTTTTTTACTGTGTGGCCATTTAACTGTTTATTCTGTTTACACAGTAAAAACGGGGTATATTTATTTGCTTTATGAAAATGTAATCAATTCTAAAACCCACTTAGCAGTATTTGTTATTTTAATGCAGCATTTTGGAGATTAAGTGTATACAATTTAATTACTAAACATGCACATAACGAAAGTAACCTGAGAATCTTCAAGAATAAATCCTCAACTCTCACATATTTTCAACATAATCTTTCATGAATCTATTTATCTTTTCTAACTTTTAATACTATTGATAAGGTTTAAAGTCAATTTAAGTATTCATTTTAGCTACAGGGTATCGCACAGTCTTTCTTTAAAGTCCTTCTACTTTTTTTGCCTTTTGTTGACACAAGTTAAAACAAAGGCTTGTCTGTTCGGTGAGCGTAGAAAACATTTCATGGTTTTTGCGAGGAAACTCGAACTATTTTTTGGTCGTACACATTCAGAATTGCTATATTATGTGATAGTTTGGCGCAATTTAACGCAAAATAAAATAGACAACTTTTTGTTGGCCAGAACAAACAACAACTGTGCAACAAACACAATTATCTGCAAATTTTATAATCGCATTTAGCAACTGACGGAAGTAAAAAATGACCTCAACATGTTTTACTAGATAAGTTACCAAACATCAACAAAATTAGTTACATGTTTTTGCTACTTTAATAGTCGGGCATTTTTTTTTATACATATATACTGATACTGAAGATAATAAAGTTTCCATAACAATAGTAATAATCAAAAAAGGTGTTGTGTTTAATTATTAAATTTATCTTTATGGATTTACAGGTTATTGGAAAATTTATTAGCACGTCCACACAATACAAACTTAGTACGATGTATTCCACACATTTAACATACGTTCCACATGCAATCCACACCGGTTTTTACCCATTACAGATGGGGGATATTGACTTTGCACACAATGCACATTTAATATAAGTCTTATGTTACCATACATTTGACATACGTTCCACATGCAATCCACAGCTCTATTTACCCATTAGAGATGAGGTATATTGGATTTGCACACAATACACACTTAGTATACGACGTATTCCACACATTTAACATACGTTCCACATGCAATCCACACCTGTATTTATCCATTAGAGATGGGGGATATTGGTATTTGGGGTTACTGTGACTTTACTCCATACATAAAATCTTCTTTTAATATCGCATTATCATTTCCGTCCCTAAATCGCAAAAATGTTCTGTCGCATGGTACAAAAGAGTCCGAAAAAGGAAGGCTAAGAATTCACAGGATTATTTAATTTTGCAAATAACAGAATTGTCTGTGCTACTCGTATTATTAAGTTAATTCTAATACCTAAAATATAACAATTCCTTGCTCGTCTTTTTTTATAATGATTCTCTCCTAAAACTTTCAGAGCAGTCGAGCTCATACTGTTAAAGTTGATATTGCGCTGTTGATAATAACAGTTGGTAATTCGGGACTGCAACTGTTAATAACAGTGAATGTTATTGAGACTGTGACTGTTGACTGTCACTGCTAATATATTAGGTTGTGACTGCGGACCTGTCACAGTCACAGGGTTCGACGACTCTCAGTCACAGATTCGACAATATTGTTCATGTTCATATCGCTCATAAATGAATAGTTGGTGTCGATATAATATAGTACAGCTCCTAGATGACAATGGCATATATAAAAGAGCTTCCCGAGTAGATTTGAATATAAGAAAATATTTTAAGTATTTCATTCTTGCATTTTTTGAAAACCAATTTCAAAAATATTTAATAACATGTATTTCCCAAATGCATACCAGTTCGGAGCAGTACCTTTATATAGAAGTCAATAACAACTGCAAAAAGCAATCGATTGTCCCACACAATGTCAGTGTTTCAGTGACAAAAGCAGCACCAAGAACAACAACAGCAACAATAACAATAACAATAACAACAACCATTCAAATCAACTTGTTTCTGATTAGATCATTCGCGCAAAATATCAGTCAACGTGCGTCAGGCCCGTTATGAAGGGGGGGCAGGGCAGGGTAGGGACGCGGGCAGGGTCGGGCGAATGGGGCAACCGCCTCGTACCGAGCAGCAGTCAAGTTAACCTGCTGCGGGCGCGATAATTAACTGAAATAGACCCGTGACTGCCAGCAACCGAACAACCATCCAACAACATTTGCAATTCTACATAGATATATCGCCTTATAATATATGTACATAGGTACGATTATGTATGTATGTCTACACTAGACACTTCTACTAGGCACTGGAGACAGAGGATAGAGATAGACAGAAAGTGAGAATGGTGTATTTTGGAAAATCGGTTAACAGAAGTTTACCTATGAATAGCTCTACAAGTATTTTATTTTTATTTCATTAATATTGTTTACAAAACTTAAAGTAACAAGCGATTTTATATAGCTCTGGCTGCAAAAAGCCTTCGGCTATATTACAATATTCGAATATATGTATATATGTATATATACAGGAATTTCTTATCTAATATATGTTTTTTGTACAAAGTGTAGGTGGAAGATATACTATGATTTTGAATGTATGTCATATCTATAAGTATATTTATAGAGGTTTCGATCTAACATGATTATAATAATCTCAACTTTTTACTATTTTCATACATTTTTAGTAAAATGCAATTTCTACACTAAACAAATAAGACAGCAGTTAATATTTAAACGAAAACCTTTTCCTATCGAAAAACATTGAACTCGCAGTCCAAGTTCAGTTTGCTGAACCTTACTTTATCGTAAGAAAAAAACTTAACCAGACATTGAGATAAGACGCCTAATGTTTATTAGGAAACATTATTGACAAGTCACATATGGAACCGTATCGAGAAAACTATCGGGGAAGCTCGCGACGTCACTTGCTGGAATTCGAGGTAGCACAATATTTATAAATATAATACAATATAACAATAATTTAACACCAAGACTCTACACAGTTACATAAGTATATTTTGTATACTTATGTGTCTAATATTGCGCTGCAATCACTGCAGACAGAGAGAGGTAGAGAGTGAGCGAGTCAGATGTCTGTTGTAGCCTAGTTAAAAGAATTTCTGCTCGAGAAATGCTCGTCAAAAGGAAGGTAACTCCAAGAAGCTGTCAAGAAACTTTTCCTTACAAAAAAAAACTCTTTCAATTTGTATTCTTTTTATAGATGCGTCAAATGTGTAGCTGCACAGGTAGCTCAGCGCAACTTTTCAATGGCCCACAAGTTGGCCATAAGTCACTTGGCTGACAAGCTGTTAATAGCATTAAATGCGCACAAAAAGCAACGGCCGGCAAAATAAGTTCAATTAAAGAACCTCGAAATCTTTAAATGAAATTTCCGTGTATATAGTAGCATAAATGTATATATTCGTAGCAAATGATTGCCATTTAACCAAATATAAATTTTGGCCAAACTGAACTGGCTGTGATTTGATATTGTGCAGCCACAAAACGTAATTGGCTTCGAATTTGATATGGAAACGCGTTTGAATTCAATACACAGAGCAAAGATTTCTTTGTTATCCGAAAAATTCTGGAACGTGAAATGTATCCGAGTGTGCTATGGGTTGTGGTTGTCCTAGACCACATTTGATGTGCACAGGCAAGCACACGGCCAGCAGACATACAGAGTTTATGGCCGCCACTAATTGGCCATTAAATTGTTATAAATTTAATGTTGTCGGTTTTTCCGTGTTGCTGCTGCCGCTGCCGCTGCCGCTGCCGCTGCCGCTGCCGCTGCCTTCGGGCCAATTAGTCACTTGGACGTCACCGATCAGCAATTGTACATATTTTACTTCTCTCTCTCAATCTTTCAATAGTGTACTTGTGTGCTTACCTGTGCTCCCAAGTACAAGGCAAACATGTCTCGGACATTTCGATAAGCTTCAAGCCTATAAATACTCGCTGATAATTGAAATGTTCAATGTAATTGTTCATAATAAATCATTGCAGACACACGTTCTACAATAGCAACATATGATTACAATTAATCATTATGTTACCTAGAAGAATGGCGCTTTGTTTGCTGGACTTTAAAACTGTAATGTTTTATGGCGCATTTCATATCTAATTACTTAAGTAATCATTTAAATAAATAAAAGGTGACAGCACCCAGATGTGGGGAAATTTAGTTTATAAATTAAACAAACTGAAGGAGTTTTAAGAAAAAATATAAAGTATTATTTTAAAAATTACCTTTTCAGCATTACTTATTTCTTGAATTTCTTTATTGCTCAAGGAATTTCTACGTGTAGTCCTTTTTCGTGTATCAATTCTCTTTGATTATGATTTCTTCTTTAAAAAGGCTACATAATCATTATTTACGATCCCTGGTTTAACCACTAATTTTAATCGGATTAATTGAATTTGCAAAAGTCAATTAAACATTTAACAAATTGAAGATTCGTACACAATTATTCGTTTTAATATTTTACTTTTTTTATATTTTATTTATTTTAGTATTTCTAGCCTTTGCTAAATAAAATATAACATAAATGTACTGTTTTAATGTTATACTAAAAGTTCTATAAAATACTTGTTTTACTTTTTAATTTTAAGCTTTACAAAAACCGTTAAAGTACATTTTTGAATACAATGAAATACGAAACTTTCTCGAGAGTTAATTTGCCAGTTATCGTCCTAGCAAACTTCATTTATATAGGAATAATATTGCGGCAATTACGATTACCATTCATTTTAGTGGCTCATTTATTTTGTGGGTTAAATATAATACTTATATAATTATTCATTGGGCACTTACTTGCAGCCCGTGCACAACTTTCAGAAAGTCAAATACTCAATTACAAAATGTCCGAAATCTCTGAATTCGCATAACTTTTGCCACTCGCCCAGAGTTGCAAGCCCAAAAACAAAAAAAAAAACCAAAATTCGAGTGACTTTCGAGCTATTAGCTGGCAATTAAAACGGCAAACGAACTTTCAACTCGCACAAAAAAGTGAAATAAAACATCGCTCAACGAAACCAAGCCAAAGAAAGTCAACAGAATAAATGATAAGGGCAGAGATGAAAACTACCAGAAGCAACAGAAATAACAACACCAACGAATCAGCCACAAATTAGTAAACAAAAGCACAATTGTTTGCTATTTTGTTGTCGCTTTTTTGTTGATGTTGTGCCGCAGGGCGAAGGGCGCGGCGCCAGGGGCGCCCGTGTGACTTTCATGCCACTCCACAGCGGCAGCAAATAACGTTGACACCCACAAAAATTTACAAATACAAGTAGAAAAGTTTTGTAGTTCTGAAATTTTCGTTTGCCTCCGCTGAGACAATGTGGAATGGTCGCTTGGTCCGGTTGGAGTGGCGTGGCGGAGCGGAGCGTGGGAGGCAGGGAGCGCTCGGATTTGTTGAGCCTCGGAGAACAATGCAAAAACGAAACTGGCACAAAAGTTTTGTGCCAGCCCAGCTTCACAGTGTGAGATAATAAGCCCGGCCAGAGGCCGGTCCAGTTAACCAAAACTCTGTTCATAGCGCCCAGGCCGCAGCTAATTCGGAAGTACTAGCGATGGACACCTCTTGCTAGAGATGGAAACGTGACAGTTTGAAGTGGGTAGAATGACAGGCGCGCTAGAGATGGACACGTGACAGTTTGAAGAGTCTGATAAAACAAGTAAAAGGCAGTATATACCTGAAAAAGAAGATTGGAGCGTTCACATTCTAGTTTGATTGCGATAATGAATCTGCTAAAGTTTCTTATTTTAAGTTAAAGAATTTATAAAAATGTGTAGTTAATGGCTTCAACAACTGTTGTAAGTATTTGATAAGGGAAGTGAGTAATCTATATGTTGACGTATCTTTAAAAAAGAGGGAAAATTCACTCATTTGAAATTGTATTTAATAGAACAAAGAATTCTTGGGCATAAAGGTATTAAGTAAAATAAAATTATACAATTATATTTTAAATATTCTTCTATAAATATAAGCTAAGTGTAGACATAAATAAATTTAAGTTTCTTTAGTGTCTTTATTAGAAATATTATTTCTCGTACTCTTATAATTCACACCACGAGTATCTCACCGATAATTATTTTCTTGTTCTTTCTTATTCTCGCTCACACCTACTTTTTGTTCTCCATGGCCTACTTTTACCCAATTTAAGTACTTCTACACATATTTATATATACTATGTAGGTATTCAGTATTAATTTGATTATTTATGCAATCATCTCTGAAAACCCTTAGTTTTCATCACTGATTGTCCCGTTTAACTAAGTTCCACCTCTAATGCATACGAAATGAACTCACAATAGCTTCATCACATCATTTTGCTTTTACCCCTGAAGCTCTCTTGCTATATGGGCTACGTTCATCAGATTTGGGCAAGTAATTCACATGGCACTAATTGAATTAGTTGACTGACTTTTGAGGCTGCTACCGATGATGCAGCTGTTGCTATTACAGTTGCTCTGATTTTTCCAGAGGCGCATGGAAATATACCGTTAAGCATTATGAACTTGCAATATAATGCAAAGTGAGCAATTAACAACTAGTAGTTTAAATATGCCTTGCACTTAGCTCTGCTCTGCTTAATAAGCAAACTGTCTGGGCCTAGTCAAGGGCCTGTTTGTCTGGTTACCCAGTCTGGGGTTCCGGTTCGGGTTTTGGTTTTGGTTTTGGTTTGGTCGCCTTCTTTTCTGCTGTGTGATCTGTTTTAGTTGGAAAACGCAGCTGTTGCCACTGCCATGGATACACTAATTAAACAGCTGTTGCAGGCACTTCCTTGAAGCGTTCTGTGGCATTGAATTACAAAGACATGGTGCATGTTTAGGTGGCACAGATGTGGCGGTGTAGGCGTTGAGGCGTGAGAGTCCTTGGCAAAGTGTACGACAACTAAATGGTGAGGGAGATGGCCTCATAAATTGGCTATAACAAATGCCATGCTGATTAGTTAGTTATCGATTTCAGACAGGTAAACAATAAATTTAACCAAATTACGTCAAGCTGCCACTAAAAACGACGAAATTTGCAAATCAATGCAAATGACTGGACAAACAACATGTGGACCACACACACATTCACATAAACACAAACACGACCAGTGTTGCCAGGGTTTCTGATCTATTTTCAACGGCAGAAACCCCAAAAATAAAGGTACAGAAGTTAGAATCAAAAAAGAACCACAAAGAACAGCGTGGCAATAATACTTTCTCATGATCCGATTTTGATTAAATTTAACCAAACTATACAATATAGTATAAAATATAATATAACACCCAATTCTTGAGTTTAGTTTAAATATTTGTAAAAACAAAAACGTTTTTCACACAAAAACTCATTTATTAATCGTTTTCCAATATTTTCCGATCGTTTCTATGGCAGCTATAAGATATGTATATTAGTGAGATTTTGATAAATATTAAATTGTATGCATCTAAAGAATATAGGTTAGGTAAGGTTAACCTAACCTAAAGAATATAACGGACCCTAACATTGCCGAAATTGGTGGAGATATCTTTAAAAAAAAGAGTTTTTGATACACTTCTACCGATATATTGATGTTGATCAAGAATATCTACCTTGTGGGGTCGGAAACGTTTCCCTAAATGCGTTACACAAGTGACACCTGCCAAAGGTTATGAAAAGCCATAATTTCCGATAGTCGCTGCGATTTTGACGGGAAAAAAGCTGCTTTGGCAACATTGCGATTGAGAGGGAAACGGGAAGTAACTGAAAGCAAAAGCTTTGAAATTAATTAAGCAAATTTACTTTGAGCCACAAAAGATGTCAGTGTGCCACAAGGATGCAAAACGTGTTTTGATTTTGTATATTAGAAATTGAATTTATATGCAAAGAAACAGGAAAAACGAGTAGCTTGCAGCTCGGAAACAAATAACGAATTCTAAATGCTCTTGTGGTAAACAAAATAAGTAACAATTTGTTGACATTTATTAAAAAACGGCTAGGTCCCAAAAGCTAAAAATGTTAGTTAACCATTTCCAAAATTTAGAACACCTATCTACTTCGATTTTGAATAATTTAATTAGATTCGGTTTCAGTTAAATCTATTTTCAAAATATTTCATTTAACTCACTTGAATCTTTTAAGTATTTTCACATACAGTCAGGCTTTCCCATTTTTGATTTCATTTAAATTGTTCGAAATTGTTCGTTGCTATGAATTCGAAGAAAAGAATTTCGGTGTAAGTAATCCCTTTGGTAATTGTGATTTTTTATTTCATTCGAAAATGGGAAAATAAAATCAAAATCGATACGGAGATAAAGGTACATGGAAATGGCAGCAATCAGGCGATTATGCAGTGTTTAGGAACTTATGAAACTTGGCAATAATTCTGAAATACAAGTACGAATGTTGTTTGTTTTTGATTTTCTGTTTTTGTTAACTCTTTAGTTAACTTAATTTTCCCAGATTGATCTAATATTAAAGTGATGTTTTAAGCTTATTTTGAATGCATATAATATATCATTATTGCTAAGGATTTCCCAGATTAATCCTATTTTGAAGTGCTGTTTTCATGTAGTATTATTTAAGTCTCTTTTTGCGGGTACACTGCAACAAGGACAACAAAGCCAACATGATCCATTGACTAGAGCACAGGTATACCTAAATAGGCGCACACTCAACTACATACATACATACCTACACATGTATGTATGTATGTACGTAGCTGGCCGAGTAGTCGTTTAATGAAAGTGCACTAGCAGCAACAAGCGGCAGCTGGCAACAAGTTGCACGCATGCGCAGCGATGCATGTGAGCTGGAGAGAGAGGGGCAAGTCGATAGTAGATAAGCGGTGTATGTGTGCATAAAGGCAATGCTATAGAATTCATTTTTTTTTGTCGTGTTTAATGATTTTGTAACCGGTTTTGTGGAGTGCTAACAACAGCAACAGCAAGTTGTGACTCCCATGAGAGGCTGCTTGCTGCAAGCCGGGTTCATTGTTTAGCCAGACATTGTTGTTGTTGTTGTAGTTGTGATTATTATTTTTGTTGTCGCTTTGTATGTGAGTATGTGCCGTACTCTTTGTTTGCTACCTACTTGCCCAGCCTATCTGCCCAGTCTTGGTCTCCGTTTAATTACACTTTTTCCGATGAAACAACTTCACATATAGCGGAAGTTGTACAAAAGCCGCAAGAGACCGGCCAAACAAAAACAACAGCAACTATAAAAAATATCAAGTAAGCATGTTCTAATCGAGATTGCTCGACTGGCAGATACCCAGTATCCAAGTCCTCTACACCCTCTTTATCCCTATCCTAAGCTGATGACGTTAGAGGTGGCAAAACATGGATGGTAATATAATAATATAATATAATATAAATTAATATAATAATATCAATATTTTATATAATCTTCACTATCAATCGTTTTCAACATGTGCCTAAACGAAATCTTTATTTTAATCTATTTTATTTTACTATTTTAATCAGAAACTTATTGTTCATAGTTTATTGTTCTCAGTGAGCCAAAAATCAGTTTTGGATCTTCGATTTAAAATAAACAAAATTAAAATAAAATATAAACAAACCTTGATTTTCATAGGGTTTATGAAAACCTAGATACCAAATATAAATTCTATTATATTCTTTGGGGCGTCTAAGTTGTCTTCCTCTATCTGTTACAAAAACACTACTATATTATATCCTTTTATACATTTTATGCGTATAGGGTATAATAGCAAACGGGCTGACAAGCTGAGAAGGTTAGACAAACATGTGTCACATGCGAGAGCGAGTGTATAAAACCCCAGTTGCTTGGCTAGAAGTTAGGCTGTAAATGTGGTTTCATTGAACCCCCCTGTTGGGTTTTATGAACCGGTTAAAAAAACTCTTTTTAATGGAAGCACATAAAGTTGCTCAAAACTTGCAAGTTATAAGAATTAATATAATCATAAAAGCTCTATACATTTAGAAATCATCTAAGTTAAATTAGAAATTATTTATTTAATAATTTACAGCGGTTTATACCAAAAATTGTGGGATGTTTTAAGTGAAGTTTATTTGTGTATTTATCTATTTAGAAAATAATTAACACTTATCATTCCGTTCTTTATTTATTGTTCTTTATTTGATAAGGATTAGTTACAACTTTTAAACAAAAACCAGTCTAAAAGAGTGTGACGGCATTTTTATTTATAATTGTAAGAGTTTAATGGGGCAATGATATTCTTGTTGCTAAGGATCCTACTGGATCTCGCTGTGACCATCCTGGAGCTAGTTCAGCCAACAAAATTCCTTTTTGATGAAGTTGGTAGCTTAAAACTCACCAAATAACTTCAAATTTGCAACAAAAACAATAAAAGATTCGCGGTGTAGGAAATTTGGTGATAAAATGAAATGAAAAGTAGAAAAGTCATCAATCAACTCATCAGTTATCGATATTAGACTAATTGTTATCGTTTTATTGCTGTTATTTCATTGTTTGGAGGATTTTAGATTATTTCAAGGAGTCGCATTAAGTACGTAAATAAAACGCACTCTGAATAACTTAAAAATCAACCGCTTTGCTTTTATAGCAGGTCTTTTGAACTACATTAACCAAATAAAAAAAGTGTCTAATAGTATGCTTACCTCAATAACAAGCTACAGCAACAATCGGCATTGGCGCTGACGTTTTTATTTTATTTGATTTTTATTTCCAATGTTGCGTTCAATCAACACACAAATCACACTGCAATTGTACAAAATTTTATTTATTATACACTTGAGCACAAACTTTCACAGCACAAACAATTAATTGACTAGATTTTTTTTTTGTATGTATGTATCTACCCCTCTCTCTCGCAGATCACGCTGTCTGCATGTTTCTGCTACCTCCTGCGATCAACAGCTGGCCAGTTTAAAGCTGGTTTGCACACTTTTTTCGCACTGTAGTTGAGAGAGACCCATAAAAAACTTTCGCTCAAAACGGATGCAGCAGGCGATTCCAATAGGAAACTTCGCTGGTGGGTCGAAGGTGTAAGGGGGAGAGGGGGGTATTGGGTTAACGTCTAACTGGTTTCTTGCAACAGGAATTTGGACAGTGTTGCCAAATGGTTGGTAATTGATTAACTTGCAAAAATAAAATATCCGGTACGTCGATTTATTTATTATTTTTTCCGTTTATTTGCATTAAACACACACATATTTTTCACCAGACTTATTTACGCATTTGTGGTTGGTTGTCGGTGTTCTAATTTATTATTATTTCAACGCTGGCCTACAAAAACATATTTTTATTTCTTCTTTTTTGCACTTTCTTTTGGCGTTTGGTATTTTTACTGCTATGCCTGCAAGAAGTGATCTTTTTCTACCTCTCTCTCTCTCTTTCTTGCCTATTTATAACAACTCACGCATACCACTCGCACACATACACTCATATAACAACAACCAAAAAGCAGCCAAACGTAGCCAACACCAACAACAACAACGCACTCAGGTGAAAATTAGTGCAGCAATTTTGTGGCTGCTGTTGTTGTTTTTTTTGTTGCTGTTTGCTGATACTACAGTAATTTCGCACGCGTACTACATAAAATATTTATTAACCAGCGAACGCGGCAAAAATAAAATGCAAGCAAATGCAACAAGTTTTTAAAGAAACAAATTTTTGCGGCACACGTTTCAACGCACATACTATGAAATAGTAAATACATAGTTCAAACACCGACGTCAAATCGGCAAGCAGCATCGAAACTAAATTTCTAAATATTTGTATCACTTCCTTATTATAAATTATTACATTTTCTTATATTTTGAGCATACATTCAACGTTTTTGATTTTTAAATAATATTTTATTTAATTTCAGGCATAGAAACCGGACCGCGATGCTTGTTCTTCAACGGGAGAACAACAACAAACACTCACTTCAACGACAAGCAAAGCAAGACTGACAACGGTCCGAAAATTGAGAGCGCATGCTCTCTATCTCATAAGTAAAAAAGTCAAGTCGATCGGATCATAAACATCGTTCATTCGAGTCAAGTGAATCCCCAATTCGTTCACCGGAACCAGCCCGCGGCCTATACGAGTCAAGATATTGAACCATGTCCAACCGGAAAATAAGATTTTGCTCGTACGCCAGTGTAAACCAACTATGACACACGACAAAAAATTTAAATTTTTGGCGGCAGAGCGACGACGCATGTTAACATTGCCCTAGCATTCCGCCTTGTGAATTGAACTTAGTAAGTGAAATTGGTTTAAATTAAGGCTGTCGGCTCCAAAACCCCAAAAGTCTTCAGCGGGATAACAACAACAACAAACTTCTTATTTGAATAATGTTTAAGAAATGTTAGAAAACTTTTCGCGCACTGTTGCTCTCCGGAGGAAGTTAACGCTACTGCTATACTCGAATTGGTTCTGTAAAAGTGATCTGCCACTTTAAAAATATCAGAATGCGCAAAAAAATATTCAAAAACGAAGTCAAACTTTTTTTCTTCGCAAATCAAATTTGTATAATTCATGTTATTTCATACTTCATTTTTTTACAGTAACCAAATATCTAAATAAATCAAACATATTTGTTTCAAAAGCATCTAAAAATTATGAAGCATACTAGTCCATTTTCACTCCTGGTTAAAAAGGGGTATAAGATCTGTGCAAATACATATGTAACAGATAGAAGGATACATACCCGACCCTATAAAGTCTATACATACACCTTAAAGGGCTATCAGTTTACGGCACCCCAATTATACGTGTCCTATGTTTTGTTGTGAAGATGGGGATTAAAATCCTTACGGACAGTACAAATCTTAATCGCAGCTTAAGTGGAAATTTTTATTTGAATGATTTTATTAACATCTAAAAACTTGAAATGATAAATTGAATTATTTGATGGACAATACAATAAAGAGGAAATTGTAAACAATGATATCCTATATAACTATTTTGGCAACTACGTGGACAATGAACATTGAAATTTGCTAAACACACATAAAAAACAAACTAAACTAAACTAAAAAAGGCCTTGGTAATATACGGTGGGCTACATTGCAGCTTGGAGTCCTTCCAATCAAGTGGGAGAAAGTTATTGCATTACAATTTGGACTTAATAACTAAATTATACGCGAAACTTATTTTAAAATAATGTCAGGAACGGGTTGAGGGCGTTGAACAACAAGCCATTGATACATCTAGGGAGGCGCATTCGTAATTGCTGCCGCTGGGCAACTCCTGGGAACAGGCAAAGTTGGAGGTGCTGCCTGTTTCATTAAAACCACTGTCGGTGCGATAGAAACCAATGCGTTGTGGCGCTACATGTGGTTCTCCAGAGATCTCGGCCTGGGGTGCCAAGCAAGCTTTCACTTGTTGATTGATGAGCTGCTCCTGCAGCTGCTCCTCGTCGTCTAGCAAGTTAGCGCTAAAGGACTGTGATAGATTCTTGCGATTTGCAGAACGTCGTCGGCGATGGCCCCGTGGCGTGTCCGAATTGGATGAGCTGCAATTGAAGCTATGCGTGGACATCTGCGACAATTGCATGCCATCCTCTTCTTCCTCATCTGTTTCATAGTCAGCCTCTGGCTCCACATCACCTGCCACAAGCTCCTCGTCATCATGTTGCTCGGCTAGCGCCAGCTCTACCTCCTCAATGAGGGACTTGCTCGACATTCGCCGTGCGCTATTCACGCGCAAGCGACTTACGCGCTGATTAATGCTGCTATCTGTGGAATATTCCAGGGCCATGGGCGAAGAGCTACGATCGGGCGTAAACCTACACGCCACTCGCCCAGTGCCCGTTAACTCCGAGAGCGTCACATATTGACTGCTACTGCTGTTGCTGCTCTTGTGCATGCGCCGGCTTAAATGTTCTGATGGCGCTATGGGCGAGGGCAGCCCGACTTGTTCGTCCAGCAGTTGTTTGCGCTTGCGTGCGCTACATTGCCCATTGCCATCGTCTGGCGTGCCCGGCGGCAGGCCGCATAGATTGCGTATGGGCGAGAGGCAACCAAAGCTGTTGGAGCCCTCCCCAGCCGAGTCCGAGAGGCGGCCTGCAAACATGGTCTGCTTTGCCTGCGGACTGGAGCCCACCATTTCTGCATGCTCCGCCGCCGATGGCTGCTGCTGCTGCTCCTTTTCACCCAGTACAATGATATTCTTCAAATCAAAGAGCTTGCGACGCATGGAGCTGTTGAATATATCAACACCGCTGCCGGATTTGCTACGTGAGCCGGCCAAATGCGGCTGCAAATAGGGACGCAGTGCTTCTTCCAGTGCCTTGGGCAGCACTGGCGGCAGCGTTAGCTCCGTTTGCACCTCGCAGTCTCGAAAGCGGGGCTTGACTTTATTCGATATGGGCGTATTGTCATCGATTTCGTTCAAGATAATGCGTTGCTTGCGCAGCGGACAGTCCACGGGACTGGGCACTATATGAGATTCCTTAAAAAATGCACTAATGGCCAACTGTGCCTTTGACTCCTGCTCAGGATCCGGTGAGTCATGAAATTGTGTCTCGTGTGGCTCCACATCAGCGGGCTGCAGCTGTGACACCTCCTCAATGTCCCAACCAAATTGTGTTGAAGACAGTTGCGGTGTACGCGAGCGACACTGAAACAGTGAGGGGCTGTGGGCGTCTATTAGCAGGCAGTTCAACAAAAACCGTCTTAAAGAACTCACCTCGCAATTAATGGCAAGTGTAGGCGTTCCGTCAAAGCGCCCTCAAATGGATTGCGCACTTTCTGCAGTCGTTTGGGTGGCGGTGTGCACACAGTCGGGCACATTTGGGGACTTTTGGATATTTTCTGTTTGGCGCCATTCGTAGGCGTTGCAGACGCTGCAGTCGCTGAATTGTTGTTGCTGATGCTGCGTCTGCCGCTAGTGGTAATGCGGCATTTTGATTCGTTAAGGCTAGCGTAGTACCTCGTTTTAAGTGCTTGCGGTGTGCGCACCTCATCTGTGTACATTTTTTACAACTATATTTAACAATTTTGGAAATATTAAATGAAAATTTTACATAAATTTTACAAGTCTTGCACCGCTGCCTGGTGCAGGCAGCTGTCAGTATTTCAAATGTTGCAGTGTTGGAAGGTGACGCCGAGCACCAATCGATAAGGGGAAGCTAAAAACTATCGAGTGATTTACTATCGAAAGGGTCATTTATCGAAGCCTAACCATCTTATTAAATGGTACTATCGATATTATTATTAATATCGTTACTGTTACTGTTTAAATGTCAGCGCTATCACCCATTTATGTATCAAGCGGAATTAACAGAACAAATGATTCCTTATCAGTTTCTTACAACTTTTTTTCAAGTTGTAAGGATGTCTAAAAGTGCAATGATCAGGCAAAGATCGGTGATTAACATCCAAACATTGTAAACAAAAAGCAGCGATTTAAAACTGTGAAGAATCGATTTCTTACATCAGTAATCGCCGGTTGCATCTGCCGATAAGCAGCGCACAAATTCCAATACATCACTACATCAAAGACCATTTACATTTTGCATAATTCACAGGGCGAATATATTTACCAAATTACTACTTCCAATTATGGATCTGTGCCGCGCTTGTTTGAAGAGCGCTGATATCCTCATAGGCATCTTTGCCCCAATAAAGAATTCACAGTTGGGCCATGATAAAAAACAGGTATCTTGTGGGGCCGACATTCTGAACGTGCTCACCGGCTACGAGCTGATTGTTAAAGGCAATGATGCACTCCCGCAATATATTTGCCCAAATTGCATGATTGCAGCTGAAGCTGCACTTGAATTCAAGCGTATGGTCGAGAAAAGCCATCGTCATTTAATCGAGGTACAGATGATCACTCGGCAGCAGAGCGAAATTAAAGTGGAGCAGAAGGCCAATGAGCTCATTGAGATTTGTGATACGTTTAATATGGAGGACCTGCAGCCTGCAGAGAACTTTAAAATGTCAATGGATAAAATATCTCCAAAGAAAGACAATGCTGTGACCAATACAACAGATCGAATTAAAACTAGAGGGAAGAACAAAATATGCAAAGACAGTGACACAATACATTTCAGCGATAATATCGATAATATTTGCAACATCGACGAAAACACTTACGGCCAGGGTTTTGCTGCAAAGGGAGTGCGGAACTCGCACGCGGGAGATCAAACTTTAATGTGCCCCTACTGTCAGATGGATATTAGTACTAAAGGCAATCTGATCGTGCACATTCGCACACACACTGGGGAACGTCCCTTTCAGTGCCCACATTGTCCCAAGGCCTTTATTCAAAAACAAAATATGATGGTACATATTCGCACACACACCGGCGAACGTCCACTGAAGTGTCCCACGTGTTCGCTGAGATTTCTCCAGGCGTCAAATCTTGCTGCTCACCTACGCAGGCAACCATGGCATTCCAGGAATGCATCAAAAAAGCACCCAAACATAAAATTGAAATCAAAAAATTCAAATAGAAATAAATAATAAAGCAATTTTTGTGAAAACTCAGTAAGCGTATACATACATACTGTTTTTTTTTTTACCGTGTAAAATGGGTTTTATTCCATTCTTTTAATTACACTAGACCCAAAATTAAGCAACTAATAGGCTAAAAGCTATGTTGTTAATGTTATAGGTAAATACACAATCGGCTCTTCCAAACAAATTCATAACAAAACCACAAAGTGACCAGCCGCGTTTTTGAAATTGACTAAAAAGCTGTGGTCACATACATATATGGGCAAAAAGAAAAATATCCCGAGTCACTGAGCATAGACTCCCGGGCCGATGGTTCTTGAATAGCTGCCATGTTTATTTTTGCTATGTTGATGTTCAGTTATAAATTAATCTAATGTCCATATAATGCATACAAATGCAATAAAACAGATTGAATCCGCAAAGATTTCTGCTTGCATTTTACAAACAAATGCAGTAATTATTGTCAAAATTAAATCCTAATTCTTACATTTAGTTTCCACGAGGGTATATTAACACCGGCCTTTGGAACCATCAGAAAGAACTTGGTATTTTTGGGTACTTTGAAGCAACGTTTGGGTATATTTGCGATTGCCGGTTGCGGTCACACTACAGCTCATTCTTTGAATCGAATTCCTCGCCACGCCACGGACGGCCGTAACGTAAGTAGAAAAAAAATGTAATTTGTAATTGCATAAGAGAATCTAATCACATGCCCAAATTGATTATGAAAATTTTTTCAAATTATTGTTTCGTTTAGTTTATGTAAGTGGAAGCCGTGTACACCAGTTTCAGTATGGCTGGGTATATTGTGGGCACGGCATTATGTAACCTTCAAATGGTGCAGCGAAAATTCGCATTGCCCGCAGAAGCTGATTGAAATTAGATAAATGTGTGCTAATTATATACCTACTTATGTTCTTTGCAGATTCAACTCAGTAATAGACACCAAAAGCAAGACAAGATGTTCTCATCATTCTATCAAACTGCCAGAAATTCGCCATTCCGAACACCATTTACACTCGCCCAGTGCGATGATGGCCAGGCACCCACCTCACCCAAGGCGTCGGTCGTGCCAGCAGTTGGCAGCGATCCTTCCCCAGTGGTTGGTCGCGAAATAGCAGCGGCGGCATCAGCTTCATCGGCAAACGATTCTTGCGAGTTTGGCAGCCCCAAGTATTTGGCACTGTGCGGCGTTGGCGGCATTTTGAGCTGCGGTACCACCCACACCTTTGTGGTGCCATTGGATTTGGTCAAGTGCCGTATGCAGGTCAACCCGGCCAAGTATAAGAATCTGATCCATGGATTCAAAGTCACCGTTGCTGAGGAGGGCGTTCGTGGCCTGGCCAGAGGCTGGTTCCCCACCCTGATTGGCTATTCGGCTCAGGTGAGTGCCACAAAGCTTACATAAGACTTGTAATCTCATAAACGTGACCACACATAACATAAATTATACATATGTGATTTCAGGGTCTGTGCAAGTTCGGCTTTTATGAACTGTTCAAAATTAAGTATGCCGAAATCCTGGGCGAGGAGAATGCCTTTTTGTATCGCACCTCATTGTATTTGGCTGCCTCGGCATCCGCTGAAGTGTTTGCCGATATTGCGCTCTCACCGTTTGAGGCGGCCAAGGTTAAGATTCAGACAGTACCCGGCTTTGCCAATACGTTCCGTGAGGCTGTGCCCAAGATGATGAAGGATGAGGGCATCTCTGCCTTCTACAAGGGTCTTGTGCCATTGTGGATGCGTCAAATTCCATACACCATGATGAAGTTCGCTTGCTTCGAGCGCACCGTGGAGTTGCTCTACAAGTACGTTAACCCATATGAACTTTCCTCGTTAGCTCTATTTCATATTTGTTTTTTTAAATAGGTATGTTGTGCCCAAGCCACGCGCTGACTGCAGCAAGGGTGAGCAGCTTGTTGTGACCTTTGCCGCTGGTTACATTGCTGGCGTCTTCTGTGCCGTTGTCTCGCATCCCGCTGATGTGGTCGTCTCCAAGCTGAACCAGAGCAAGGGCGCAACAGCTATGGGCGTGGCTAGGTCTCTGGGCTTTATGGGCATGTGGAGTGGTCTTATGCCCCGTATCATCATGATTGGTACGCTCACTGCCCTGCAATGGTTCATCTATGACGGTGTCAAGGTCGCTTTTGGCATTCCCCGCCCACCCCCGCCAGAGATGCCCGCAAGCCTGAAGGCCAAGCTGGAGAAGAGCAAGTAGAAGCAGTGCAAAACAAAGCGGCGAGTTTTGTTCCCAAAAGAAATGCAAAATATCTATATGAAGTCTAAATCAAGCAATAAGGAAGAACCGGGACTGCAACAACCAATACCAGAAGGAATGAGTTGGCGAAACTAACATACCAAATCTGCTTTCAAATTTCGATTATTATTCAGACTACGATTTTACCTGCTTTTAGCGTTATGAGCATTTCTATGGCACATGACCATTCCAAGATAACTACTATCTGCATTTCAAAACTGTTCTGCAAAAATACATTCTATACATTTTAAAGCACTAGCTATATTCAGTTTAAGGTATTCTAATCTGAAATTTATTTGTATATACCCACGTATGTATACATTTGTTTTAGTTTACGCTGGAAAGTATATTCGTATGTTGTTTCTCCTACCTCAAATAATAATTGTTGAATTTGAGAATGAGAATATGATATAATGCAAACTCTATGATACGCTATTTAAATGTCACTTAGAAAAATAAAACTCAGAACGATTCCCAAACACTGAATAAACTAAATTATAAAACAACTTATTGATTTTTTTGCACCTGAGGGAAACCGGTTTTTCGACAGCCATTGCATAAATGTAAAGGTAATATACATACTATGTATATTGTTTTGTTAGTTCCAATACGAGATAACCTATGAACTCATGAGTCATGACAATATTTGCTGATTTAAACTTGTTTCATAGCAGTATATGAGAGCTATATTATTTTATGGTCAGTAATTCGCTGGGAATCCTGAAATAAATTGAGTTTGTTTTTTGACAACCAAATAATCCACAATAAATGAAAAACGATGATGTACTATGTAAACTATTCGTCAAAATGAATTGGCCTGATAGAATCGAGGGTTGCTTATTTCCAACTATGATACAATATTGTAACATATAAAACAACTGGGCTAATTTTGTTTTAAAAAATGTATTTTTATAGTAAGGAGCATAATAATCTTATATTATTGCTCGATTTACCATAATTTCACTGCGTACATGTTGTGTTGGCATCTGTTAAAAACTAAATAATCATAGAGCGTAAGATAAGAAAATGAAGTTTCTTGTCTGTTGGGGGTGCGACTTATAACTAAATAACCTCTATGCACTACAGCTAATTTTTTAAAAAACTAAACGCATAGTTTGTATGTATATAAATGTATTTAACAGGCAATTTTCTGGTATATGATATAGCTATATATGTATTCTATGTACAGATCGCTTAAAATTAGGTTTCAAAGTCGGGTTCACACGCACAAAAACAATAAGAGACATTGAACTTTTGTTATATGTGATGTTTCGTATTATATTTTGTTTTGTTTTGTTTTATAGTGTATTGCAGGACGTGTTTTCTCCATAACAAGCCATTTCAGTCTTAGAGTTTCAAATAACCAAAATTATAATAAAAAAAAATTTGTAAAATTTGTTGATGCAAAACTTAGGGGCTAAATTGTCATATATTCGTTAATTTTTGTTTTTTTTGTTTTCTTTTTCTTTATTTGCATATGAAGATAATTTCGAAATAATGGTTTGCTAGGACGACTCACGCTTTAAAATATTTTTGTTTTCAGTTATTTGTTTACTTGTATTGTTTCGTTTTAAAACTAATATCAGTTATATTGTAGACAATCACACAGGCAGACAGGCAAACATACAATACACAATACAAATTGATATTGATATCATTACACAATCAAACATACAACACTTTGAAGAGATATATAAGGATATTATCATGAAATTCCATTGAGTTGATTATTGTAAAACTCGATTTTGCTTAGATTTTAAAGTAGTTTCTGTTTGATTGTACCAATAGAAAACCTCAAGTCAATGGCACATTACGATTTGTACCAAGTTCTGGTCTAAAAATTGTGTCCGTTTCGTCGACAGTACGCTAAAAATTATGAGTTCCCCCCCTTCTAAATATCAGTTATACATTGTTTTGGGATTTGGCATCCACTGCATAATTTTTGTATTCCTTAGAGCCAATTCTAGGATTGGATGCTGTTTTTTTCAAATGGAAGTCAATTCCACTTGAAGGTGGAACAGTCGAAAGGACCTCGATTGTCCCCAATATACGACTATTCAGCCACAGACCTGTATAGCTTTACTTCCCTTTCTATATCTACTGCTCTACCAATATGGTGTATTGGCGTTCTGGCCATTCTGTTCATGGACCTTTGCCAGTGCATCGGTTAAGGTGGATCGCATTTGCTGACTGGCGCTGCGATTCTGACCCTTTTCATAGGGCGACAGGGCATTATAGTAGAAGGGCGAACGTTTGCTGATGGTGTAGTTTTTTCCCTGTAAATGAATTATTGATTATTATAAAGGTTCTTTAAGAATTCATTAACAAGACTTACATCATTATTGTCCCAATGTTCCGTTTCATTTGAGCGATAGCATATGCAGAATTCCAAACGCTTGGAGGATGGCGGAAGTGTGATTTTAAATGAGAATGTATCGAAGACAACGTGTGCACAGGTTGCAGGACCATAGGCCCTGGCAAATGTACAAAATATGTCCTGCTGACTCTTCCAATCGTCCCAAGTAACGCGCACAATCACCTCCTTTTCAAAATCGACATTCCTAACCTTAATGGTGCCCACCACAATCGATTCCTCATCCTTGACAATGACATTCTCCAGTGAGACATAGTCGCGTTCAATCTTTTGTCTGTCAAAAGATGCTTGGGTTAGCCATGTTTGGATATAGATATCTTATGATAGACCTACCTAAATGTCAAATAATCGGATGCTGGCTGCTTAAAGTCCACAGTCCATTGATCTGGCGGATGCGGACTGACCAGTCCCTGTGTGATTTGTTCCAAAAACTTCATGCTCCAGTAGGGTGGCACATTTGAGGGCTCTGACATGACCCGCACCTCGGTCAGCGAAAGACCTTCATCATCAGCAAAGATCACATGCTTTTTGCGCAAGCGACTGCAAGTAAGAAGGCAAAAGCAAATTTATTTATTTATTTATTGATGTGTTTGTATTGTTCTTGAGTTCTTAACTAATGGAGAGCCCGAATTTAAAATAGACTGTCTTTTAACCTTGAACCTGGCCTTATCAGTTCGCGTCCCCTCCAGTCAAATTTCGATACAGTGGTCATTGAGTCAAGCATCATTAGGGATTTCTATATTTATGCTAAAAGTTTATGGTTTTGTTTATATTTGATGTTCAAACTGCGTTGTTGCATTTTTGGTGTCGATGTTTAAATTTGACAAACAAAAGCGCCAAAAAGTCAATTCAGAGATATCGGGCAACATTTGGTTACATATTGATTTGCTTTGCCAGAGAATTTCACAAATCGGAAGCTGTCACCGCCCATTGCCAGTCATTTGGCATTTAAACTTTTATTTTACACCTACATTGATATTGACAGTAAAGAGTCTACAGTCTCTTTTATTTTATTTTATATTATGGTATACAAACTTGTTGAGGATTTAAATAAATATGTTTTTGTTTTTTCCATATAGTATATAACTTTTTGCGTCATAATTTCGGGAGCTCATACACCCCAACAATGTGTTAAAAATTTAATTTTGTTCTATTTTGGTCGCCACGTACCGTTTGCTTTTCAGGCCAAGTAATATACGACCAATAATAATTGCCATGAAAATGATCGGGAGTGTATCTATATAACGTATCTAGTACTTTTCAGATTTTCTTTTATATTTCTAGGTAGCATATGACGACTGACTCCCACAACAAATAAATGTAAATAAAACACGCCCATTTGAATAAGTTTTGAATGAAATACCTAGATATACAATATATATGTAAGGAAAATCAATTCCAAATTTTCAAATGAGCAGAACAGTAATATTTTGGATATTATTTGGTCAGTTTTATAAGGTAACTGCAATACATCTTTAAAAAATTCTTTCTATTTTCAAGTCTATCAAATTTAATTATACAACAGTTTAAAAAGAAATACAAAAATCAAAACAACAAAAATTATCTATATAACTAATGTATATTTATTGACATGATAAGATTAAAATTTATAGCGCCATTTGCAGTGTTGCTAACAACAAATTGTTGGGGGCTTGTTTTAAAATCTGCTCAAGATATAACTAAAATAGAACAGCTGACTAAGGAGTTAAAACTCCCCGACAGACACTTAAAAGATCTCGATAGTAAACCTGCTCCCGTAATTTTAAAGAACATTTATTATCTCAATATGGCTTTTTTAAATGAATTGCAAACAAAACGGACCGATGGCTATCTACAGTGTGTACTTTCTATACTATACGTTCAACAATTGTGGCTATATTGCCATGTTGGCTGAGTTTATTAGTCGCCGCCAATATCAAACAGCCGGCTGGTAAAACTGGCAACACTCGACGATCACGCATTGAAGGCGTGCAATCGACGCTGCATTTTCTTCAACAGGTTTTTATTTAGTTTGTTTGTTGTTGCTGGGGCGCGGATCGGACGATCGCTTATCGTGTGGGTCTCTCAGGCCAGGTCTCGTTTTCAACGCAACGCTTTCCTGCAATCGAATGGTGAACGTGTCAACCATTCCAACAAAATTGTGGCTATAAAGTTGTCTTTGCCACAGCAGCTGACAACAATTTTACATAGTTTTTCATGCATTGTGGGCTGGCTGTTCCAGCCGTTGGTCTTTATAGGCCAGCTTGAGGCTTGAGGAAGCATCGAAACGGGTTTACATTTCTTTCTTGTTTTCTGACATCTTTTCTTTATATTTGTGTTTTTTTTGAGTGCACTCATTTATATGCATTACCCGAAAAAAATGCATAATTCGAATGGGTCCGGTTTACAACAAGGCACGAATATTTAACTGGCCAATTCAATATGCGATGCACATTAAGGTGTCCAAAAAAAAACAAGTTTACAAAGTCGTTTACAAAAGCAATGTTACTTGTAGAAACCTGAACTGATAAGTTAAGATCAGCAGCCCTAATACTAGCCATAAAATATATTTAGCCTTCTAGCCGCTATCAAGAAATTCCACTTGTCTATAAACTGTCTTATTTCCTGTAGATTAACAGCCTAATTACAAATGTCAACAACCCCTAGGTCTGGTGTACTATGCCAAGACCTTGTCAAACATTTTACAACACATTGGGTTGACATATGATGGTCAGTCTGGTAACCTTTACAAACAGCCTTGTATAGCTTTCAATTATGACAAGGTGGTTCCGCCTTTTTACTCTCTTGCTTTCTCAGATGTGACAGAGTTCCCAGAGAATTGCCAAGATAGTTTTTCCTCACCTCTTTTTAGGTGTGGGCGTTGTTTTTGAACACGAATTCAGATCTTATAGTATATGAGAATATATATTAATATTCATAAATTAGCAAATTACATTTGTGGCATGCCTATAAACAAAATTTACAGATCTCATTTTTGAGTGCGCGCCAGCATTTTGAGATTTTACAGATCTCTTGTTCGAACACGTGATGAATGCATGCACAAGTTGCCTATATACAAATATGTATGCTATTATGTACATATTACATTCGTATTAACATATTTACATATGTATAGATCGCCTCAGCTCTGCATGTTGAAATATTTTCCCATACACCCGAAAAAATTGAAACTGTGAAATTATCACGCGTTTAGTTTTAAAATTTTTTTTCGTCTATTTAGTGGCCTTGGTGTGACCTGGTACGCAGTCTCGGATCTGTTTGGTTTTTGCTGGGTTATTAAAAGTGTGGCATGCCTGGGTGACAGACTGTTCTGAGGACGTCCGATTGTGATTAATGAGTGGGCGCATAATTGCTGAGAAGTGAACAATTTTGAACTAATCATCTTGTAGAAAATATAACAATATATTTGAGACTTTTTATGTAATGTCCAAAGCATTATTGACATGTTATTTAAATATATTTACGAATTTACACATTTATCTGCAGAATCTTGGCTCTTTCAGCTCTTTAAAACACTATAAATTATATTGAAAAACGATTTCTCCCAGTGAAGAATTGAAACAATGCAATAACCAACCGCAAAATGAACACATCATCTGGCTACAATTTTTTGTTTGTATATGTACATAGTATGTACGTCTGGTTTACATTGATAATAGCTATGTATATATGCTTTGTGTGTACATATTTATTTGGTTGATATCAGCAGGCAGATATCCCTGTCTAGACATTGCCTAACCAAAAATAGTATTTCTACATTGTATACTCGCTCTGACGTCTGATATACTATGTCTGGGCTGCACTTTCCATTTCGTATTTTTAGGCATTTCAAAATGTCAAATTCAAGTGCAGTCGAAATGCATAAAAGCTTTTAGCCTGGCCGAAACAGTTGAGTTTGCTGTACGCGATTATAAAAACATGCGAAATGATAAGAAACACTTTCGTTTGCTAGCGTTGTGCAATGCTTCAAGATTTAAATATATATACAATATATATTTATCTATATAGTATATCGTACAAAAAGAGAAAGGAAAATAATGGCGCCATGTTTTCAGCGATGAGCACTGAAGTCTTTATACTAAATCCAATTTCGGCCTTAATTTGTTTGACTTTTTTTTTTATATATATAAATATAGACAGACAGTGGCGTGTTTTGTGCTTTTTGGCTAAGAAACTGGCCAAAGATTTCTATCACTTTTAGCATTAAATATTTCAAATTAGATTATTCAATTAGATGCTCTATAATATATTATTGTTACATATTATTTGTACCATATGCAGATCTTATGATATGTATCTATTTTATTCTCGTGACATGTGCTCGCCATGACGTCTTAAAATTGGTATAGACTGCCAAAAGAAATGTTTACACTGTGGTGTGTTTTCTTTTTTTCTTTTGTTGACCACAGACCAAATTTGGTTCTAATGCATTGAGAAATGTGGTAAGGAAAATTTATCAATGGGTTTTCACGGAAATCTTTAGACAATTTCGACTGCTTAGCATATGTATTCGCTCAAAAACCTGGCGGTGTTACAGAACTACAATATATTTAATTATTTTTACGTACAAAGGCTCTTCTGATCAAAATCCAACCGATTACTAAGCGAATTGAAATTATAAGTGGCAGAAAAAAGGCTGGATCCAAATCTTTATAGTATTTTATCAAGAAATTTGGTAGGTACATTTTAAATATAAAAGCAGTCCTGGAAAACTATTTCTTATCTGCATTACATGTTTTTAAAAATTATTATAAGAATATTTTTAATATTTTTAGCAGCCCAGGATAACCTAGAGATGGAGCTGAAATTGAAATTGAGTAAATGTACCATGGAGATTTTTCAATTTTGTGGAGGGAAAGTTTTAGAGTTTCGAGAGAGATTCCGTGACATTCCTGTAGAGAATTAGCTTGATATTTTAAAAGTTCATTAATATTTGAGACGCTTTCTATTTACCCTATTGTATTTCACTTTTCATCAACCCACAACCCAGACACTCAACCGCAATGTAGTTCAAATTGAGGTAAGACGTCGACGCCCCGCCCTTCCATAACTGACGTCAAATGGAGCCACCAAGTGGTTGTGGTTATTCTCGCACCACTCGGATTACCCTTATGCAAGCCCAGGCAAACTCACCTTAGCTCAGAATGGGGCACACCATCGGCATCGATGGCACTGGGGCAGCTGGTGTCTGTTAGATCAGCCTGCTCCGTGGGATCGGCATCCTTGGCGCTGCAGCTGGAACTCTGGTTGCTTTTGTGCAGGCAGGATTTACGACTGAGGCATGATTTGGGCTGTGTGTTGAGCAGCGGTGCTGAGACAATGCGTTCCAAATAGCTGCGGCCGGAGCGACTGCCCACGCCCAGGGGCGTGCCGCCAGTCTTTGTGGGCAACTGTTGTCCCAGAGCGGCATTGGACGCATTGTTGACCATGGCTTTGGAGGCCAGAGTTACCGCCTGTGGGCGACAGTAGCGGGCCGCGCGGTTAGTTTCGTCATTGTAGCTGTAAGCAGAGCAAAGATTAAGTAAGTAAGTATCTTAAGTAAATAATTTCTTACTTATGTGCTAAATTTTGGACTGGCTTGTAAAATATCTGCGCATTAAAGTAACTGCAATCTTATGTTGCCCTGGGGCCACGAGGCGCTCACGTTTACTTTCCTTTTATCAGCCTGATAAGGTTGCCTTTATTCTGGCTCTGTCTTTTACTTTGGTGCGATAATGAACGGCGTATACATAACATGGCATTGTTCAGACCCTATATATGCCTACTATAACATGCCTGCATACTTATATTGTGTACTATCTATAATAAATAGCGTCGGGCTTCTGTCATTGATAAGCAAATAAGATGTCGAGGTTCTTCGTTAGCACGACCTCCGCACTTGATTTGAATACTACTCGTGAATAGGTATTTGTATTTGTGTATTCACAATTTGTTTCCATTTCTCTGACTCATTCATCATACAATTTATTCGGGCGCATTATATTTTTGGAAATACTTTTGGTATAGAGAACAACTGTATTTGTGCTGATTCATTTGGCGAGCTCATATCAATGTTTTTGGCTAGTCATAGAAAACTATAAAGTCAATGTCTGATAAGGGCTAATTTGTTTTTAAAAAAGACTAACCATTATGTGTATTTGAATGAGTGTCAATTGGTTTTGTTATATTTTTCTTCCGCTGATTGCTCATTAAAATAAATATCAGTTTAATTCCAATAAATTTAGTTTACAAACAGCTGCTTTACTTGAGGTAGTTCAGATACTTGAGCTAGTGACTTGAGATATTGAAAGAATAGCGTAAAGTGTGTAACAATAATGCTATAAAAATTTCTGTTAAATTGACTTGAGGTAGGAATGCAATAAACAATAAAAAACACGTGTTCTGACAGTTTTCACAATTTTTTTTCTATTAAAGAAATGATTGTTTTTTATTTTCTTATTTTTTACTAGCATTGTGTGAATATTCCTTCTAGATCCGAATTTACAAATTTATTTATAAATAAATAAAAATCACGTGTGCCAGCAGCTTTCGCTATTTTCTATATAAAATGATACATATTTCACTTTAATTTTTAAATTTTGACTAGCTAATAAGCATTTTGCTTAAGTTTTTTCTAAATTCGAATTTTTAATAAATATATATGGCACAATTTATTTTTAGCTTGCATTTGTTTTGAGTAATATTTGTGGAATATATTTTTTATTTCAAGGGGCTGCATTTGAAGCTTGTGCAGCCAATGGAGCGCACTAAATATGGTCATACATAATTGAAATCAATTGCGTCAAAAGACCCCAAGCAGACCCCGGGACCCAAATAAACAGTATTTCTTTTTTACGATTTTGCCAAAAAGAATATAATGTTTTGCCAGTCTGAAATCTGTTCCCGTCGGCGTCATCCGGCGTACTCGTGTTCAGTAGAAGAAATCTCTCTAAATCTAAGCTACAACAACAGCAAACGTTTGTTTTGATCGTTCATCGCCTTGATCTTGAATGCTTTTGAAAATTTCGCAAGTCTGTTGTCAACCAGAGCAACCTGAACAAACATATTTTTAGTGCGTGCTTCATTGTTGTGAAGGTATGAATAATACATATGGGATAGTACAAGTAGTATAATGTTTATTATTGAGATTTTGCAATATACTCGCAAAGTGTCGGCACTTGTATTAATATGTATCTGGTTTGCCCTTCGTCTAAATAATAACTGATACCTATGTATGAGGTTCACATGTATCAATATTTATCCGTACGCCCTACCTGAAACGTAAACAAACGTGTTATATGGATATTTGCTCGAAAATTTAATGTAAATATATTTATTGTTTACATACATGTCATTTTTAAACTTAGCCCACTTTGGAATGTGTTTTGTAATTCCCTAAACATGTTGGCATATGACAGCAAACTTTCATAATTAAATGGAAAATTCCTAATATGATAACTTTGGGTTATGAAGGGATCTATGAGTTTCAAAAAGATTACAATCGAAAATAACTACAGCAATTTATAAAAATTTGAAAAAGGTTCTATGGGTCTATGTAGAGTTCCATCGTGACAAAAATTAAAAAACGTTCATTAACTTCAGTTATTTTTTATGGCCGTTCATATCGTTGGCTTAATTGATAATCGATAATGCAATAAAAAGTATATGACTTAACAGTGGAAGCGAGTTTCCTTTTATAATGCACAATTTATCATTATACATATTTATAATTTAATCAGCTTTTTTTAAGAGCATAATGAAAATACTTGTTTTTTTACTTTTATTAAAACACGTACGCAGGCATTTGGGTTATATCAGAAAATGCTTTACGTTAATCTAATGATAAGAAATTCCAGAAATTATATATAATATGAAAGCTTAAGACGTGACCACAAGCTTCAACGTTAAGAAAGCATTTATTGGTTTAATATAAGGTTTTAACTAGCCTCTATGGGCAAAAAATCATATTTTGATTGGTTGCCATACTCGTGTATTCAATTTAAATCAATAAAGTATTTTCAACAGATTGGCTGCTATTGGATGCCCCCAATTTGGGTTAGGATTGGTTCGTTATATTGTAGATTTATAGAATATTTGAGACTTACTTCAATGTTTGACGCTGGTGTCCGCTCATGTAGTCCGCTAAGAAACTAACGGGTGGACTGTGACTGAATATAGGTGGACTGTGTGAAATCATTTTATAGCTGGGATGTTATATAGATCTCCAACAAGGAACTATTATTGTGGTTGCAGGGCCTGTAATATAGAAAAATTGATAAAGTGAAGAAAATATTGTATAAACATTTCGTTTTAAATGAAGCGTAAAGCGTAAAATGAATTTTAATTGGAAATAATTATAAACAAAATGCTTCAATGCAAATGTTTATAATACGGAATTATTGATAGTGTTACTAAGCTTGTTGATTATGAGAAATTGTTTTTCCATATTTTTGTTTTTATTTTTAGTGCTGCATTACAGCTTTTGTCAAGAAACTAACCGTTAGTTGGAATATGACTTTGTTATGTCTTTCTTCTGCTCTCCCTCCTCTCTATCTCTTTTTCCTTTAATCTCACAATCCCAGTGGTAAGGAACTTTAATGGTATCACTATTACTTCTTTTCTCCTTTCGCTCAACTTTCTTATAGATCTTTTTTCATGTGTGCATCACGCGCGCTGTTCATGGACTGGCAACACGCGTCAGACAATGAAATTTGGTTGTGTAAAAATTCCAATTTATGTTGAATATTTTAAATTTGTATAACACAAAACACACAACGTTAGCAGCACCGCACAAAACAAAACGACGATCAACAAATGAATTTACAATAAATTGAAAATATTTTGATTTGCTTTATATTTTCAAATCTAATTCGCGCGTTTTTTATTTGTTGTATTTTATATTTATATATTTTTAGTTGTAGTTTTAACGACACGAATAGTTAGACCCGCATCGCGTTTTGTTGTGGCCTGTTGCTGTCCGGCTTTCAGTACCGTACGCCTCGACGATTCAGAGACGAATGAACGGACGTTGTTAGGGCAACTCACCGTCAAGACTGTCCCAGGCACCGCAGTCCGCCAATCCCCGAGAGCGTCAATGCCGCTCGTCGTATGCTCTAGAAGGCGCTTGTTCTCTCGCTCTCGCGACACATGCGTCTCTCATTGATCGCTGATCGTTGTTGCATTTTGATTGCATTGATAGTTGCTTGTGTTTATTTTAGTTAGATTAGTTTAGTTTAGTTTAGTTGCTATTTTTGTTAATTCTAGGCGCCGCATTAGAGACAAAGTCGGTTCATGTGTCAGGTTTGATAGACATGATCAGTGTAAGATCATTAGCTCGTGTGCTCATTTTTTTGGAATTTGTTTTAGTATTAAATGCGAATGCTAGTATATACTTACATACGTATAAGTTTGTTTTGTCAAACAACTTTCCATGGGTTCAGCGTTTATTAAGTGGAATTAACCAGGTGATGTTTTGCTACACACTTATTCACACCCTTATCTTATCATTTAAATTGCTTCATATTTGCTATCACAGTCTGCATTCAAATTCATTTCATCTTGTCTTGGACTGAGAAAAAAACTCACCGATCGAGTGTTTTTGAGTGCTCACTCAGTCCCATGAATTTGTCCATACAAACCTGCTGACGTTTTATGTTTGGCTTTCGAGTGGTTTTTTTCTTTATAGGGTCTGCGTCCTATACTTAGCTGCAATCGGAGACCCGTACAACTTTAAAGCCTACGCTTTTCTTTATGCAATTTGTGTTTGTTTCACGTTGTCTTCCTCGAGATGTCAGCTCTAAATCAATTATGCTTTGGGGAATTGTGTAAAAGTTGTCGTTTTAGATATGTAATCCCTTTTTTCATCGACTTTCTCATGCGCTACATCGAAATTCATCAAGCATATTGTTTATAGGTATGGCAACAGTGATTAAAGAGGCACATACGATACATAATTTGCGTACTTTTAGTACTGGAATGTTTAGAAAGTACTTTACTTTTGTATATGTATGTATGTATGTGTGTCAAGTGGTGGCATAGGAATCCAGTGTAGATCCAGTACAATTTAGGAAAATATAGGAAGGAGCTAGTAGATATATTTTGCTTATATTTTTTTACACAATAACTCATATGGATTTTCCATCTTCCTTTAAAATAATTTTCCTGCGCCTACGCAAATAAAATCAATTCACAAGTAAGATTTGAAGTTTTTTTTTTTGGTTTCAATTCACAGGAAGGGGATGAGAATAATGATATGGTTTTAATATTATTGATATGCACAAGACTGGGCCATTGTGTAGATTTATCCAGTGTTGCATTCAAACCCACATTAAGTGGCGTACATTCATTTACATTTCTAGTACCCACATCAATTCATAGATGACGACGGCAACTCTGTGAAATTGTCGACGTTTTCTGCTACGCATCGTCGGGAACTGAGTCTATTTCTTGTCGCGGTGCATAGAAAGTGTGTGCATGTGTGTGTGTGTTTGTTGTGTTTGTTGTGTGTGGCGTGCGTGACTCGCTGACATTCAGCTATGGCGGCCTGGGCCTTAGGTAGTCGAGCAATGCTCTTACAATGCGTGATCTGCGTAGCCGCTAATGATAATGCAGGTTTTTGTCTTGCTGCGTTGGGCTCACGATTATTTTCTTCGAGTGTTTCGATTGCCGACTCCACTGTGCCACTTTCTTTGGGTGGTACTTGGGGTGGGCAACTGCACTCAAGCCGTTGCCGTCGCCGTTGCCGATGTTTATGTTGCTGCTCCAAGTCCAAGTAATTTATTTACTTTGGCTTGCAGCATCGTGGGGCGGGTTTCAGACTGCGATTCCCAGATCTGCCGGCCGGCAAGCCTGGCACTTGTTCGCCTAGACTCCGCAGACCCCTCTTGACCCCCTGTTCGCCCAGGCCAAAAGCCGGTTTAAAGATGCATCGTTTCTCGAGTGGCTCGTTGCATTTTTGCCGGCCACTTCATCAGCATTCGCCTATATACTCGCAAATACTTACGTAGATAGACAACTCGACTTGCCTTTTTTTCTCAGGGTGATCCTCCTCTCTCTCGCTCGCTGACTTCTTGGTGCACTGCCCTTTGAAGCGTTGGCCATGTGGCAGCCACCGTTCGCAGCCTGTGGCTGCCACAATTCCCAGTCTGTGGCTGCCTCGATTAATGCCCGCACTTGAAAATAGTATCTACGGCAATTTTTGTGAATTATATATTTTAGCCAGCTGTCTGCCTATTTTGGTTACACTTTTCATATGCGAAAACGCAATTTATAATTTGCCTCTCGTCTCTCAGCCGAGCAGCGGATGTGATGCATTATTTAGTAAACTTTCATTTTTGGCCTGTGTGTGGGTTGCCTTGGCAGTGATTTAGTTTTTTAGTTTTATTTGCTGGCTACAAAACTAGTTGGAAAACGTAGGATCATATCAGGAATCTAAGCTTTCCAACAATCCTTATTAACTCATTAATTACCTAAATTGTTACAAAATTGTTGGGAACGTCACATAGAAATGTGTACATATGTTTATCTTATCAAACCAATTATGCATTTCCAATTTTAATAAATAAAAGGCTCCTCTCCTCTCAACTCCGCTCTCTAAGTGCAGACGCATTACCATATCACACATTAGCTGCGATAGGAACGATCAAAAATTGAGTTTTTGTATGGAACCCTTTTCTGCAAGGGTGGATAGAATATAACCCTGTATTTTCTAAATTTTTAACTATTATATTCTTTATAAATATTACTAAGTGTGGTTTTATTTCTTAACTATACTTTTTACCATATTTCTTTTTGGCTTGTCAGCCATATGGCTTATTCGTAGAATTCAATTGTACATTTACTTATCATCTGGAAATCCCTGACTTTCGATATAATTGGCTATTTGAGCGTGGAATTCATCCATTAAGCGATGTTTACACACACTTCTTCTTGAGAAGTATCGCCACGTTTTGCCATCCACTTGTCATGTTAGGAAACCATCCTAAAAACACTACACAATCGTCGGCCACGTCGTCTGGAACTGGGTCTGGACCTGAACTGGAGGGGGGGGGGGGGGGGGGGGGGGGCAACTAGACAACAAATACAACAAGCTGATGAAATCAGTGGAACTGACAATATCAGCAACATCATCGGCGCCAAAACTAAAATATAATCAGCGATCATGTACATATATATACGAGTATTTTTCTATGCAGTATAAAAAGGCGAACCTACAATTTGTAGCTATAACTAAAGCAGCCCATATACCAGAAGCTAGCATATAGTAAGTTAGTAGTACACATACATAGGTAAGCCCGTCCGAAAGTTTAAATTTAGATGGGGCGCACGCCTCAATACTTATCAGTGCAGTCGTGATCGAGATGCTCAGACAGGAACAGGGACAGGGGCATTGGCGGAGGGCGGGGGCAGCTGATGAACTGCGCAGCATAAACTAAAGGCGAAACTCATAAATATAGCGCTAGGTTTATTTTTGGCAAACGAAAATCATGCCGTAACTGACCTAGAGCACCTGATCGAGGCGTGATCAACAATTTGGCAGCAGATCTACTAAAAAAATTCTCTCACTAGCCCGTTTGGATAACGGAAACGGAAACAGAAACAGACAGAGACAATTAAAAGTAAAAACTACGACTAAATAATAAATAGGCCAGACACTCTTATTTGTATAATTATATTATAATATGTAATAGATAAGCGATCAAACATTTGTGGGGGTCAATGAATACGCGCTTAGAAAATGCGATCGTTTATCAATATGATCAATATGTATATTTTTCATCGCGTAATATTGGAGCGTAATTTTCCATTGCAACTTGCGCTCAAAACTTAATTATGCGATTTATTATGCAAAAATAGAAAGGCGCGACGCGATGCGACGCGACTCTACGTCTATTTAAAGACCCAGGCCTCGTTTGTGGTTTGTCTGATGCCGAGCACGAGCTGATCACGTTTTCCACTTGTGCTCGACACCCGATAGAGATTACATATGGTACTACACAAGTAGTAATCAAACATCAGATGGGTCTGAAGAACTGAAAACTGTTTCATTGACATCAGACCGACGCGACGTCTGCTGTAATTATGATATCGCCCATTGTGTCTGCTGATAAGCCAGTCACTCCGAACTATGCAACTGTCCTCAACCTCTTTTTGTATAATATATAGAAACTCTCATAATAGTAGTCGTAATCACCAAGCAAACAGTTCGGCGCCTTATCAAAGGACCCGAACTATTGGAATTGCTTTTTTGGCAATCTAATAATAGTACACTGGGCCAGACTAGACTGGGCGATTATGTACTATGTCTATATGTCTGTAAAGTGTTTGCCTAGCTGTCGAGTTTCAAGTTGAGTGTTTGGGCTTGTGTTTGTTTAGATAATGTATTCAAGTCTCGAACAGGTTGTTAGTTAGTTAGTTTTTCATATAGAGTTTTTGTTACAGTTTTTATGCAGCAATTATTATATTATATATTATATTTCAACACCTTTTCTTGAACATCTGTTTTTAAGCAATTGCCCCCCTGAGTTTGGTTGCCAAGAGAAATTTTCTAAATTGCAGTCACAATCAACAAAATTCTACGATACGAAACCTGATTCGATTGGCTTTGATAAAAATATTCACTAATTAAGAGACTGTAAATTGCAATTTTACTCGGACGTGTGTCAGTTTATAACATATATTTAGCATATTTTATACAATTTACTGACTGGTATAAATATATTTATAGTCGTAAAATGGCGCAGTCCAAATATTACTCGTATTTTGAATATTTTAGTGCAATTTTGTAAAGAGAAAACTAAGTTAAGAGGCGAAGAAAATAAATACAATGGGAACTTCTGCAATTTTTGGTTTTCATATTACCAATAAATGCTGAAATGATGTATGAAAATAGAGGAAAATTTAGTTGAATGAATGAAAATTGCTGAAAATTTAGTAGCAACAGATAGACAATAGTATAGGCATTTAGCATTTAAACATATATCGTATACCTTCTCAATGTATACCAAGCTATTTGATTTATTGCCAAATTAACACAAATCTACTGCCAAATTCTTTCAAATTTGGCTTTAATGCAATCCCCACAATGCAAATTCATTTAACCTAAATTAATTTAACCTCGACTGGGATATACCCTGTATCCAGGCATTTAACAGCTGTTTTCCTCTACATAGTCGAACATTTTTATTTGATTTATTGACAAATTGACTGAATTCTACTGCCAATTTTTCTCAATCGCCATAATGCAAATTCAAATGACCTAAAATTAAATAAGTAAGAGTGCTCTTGACGACGTTGCTCAACTGGGAGATACCCTGCATCTTGAACAGCTGCTTTCTTTTGAAAACTTGAAAATCTTTGGCTACATGATCATTTAATAAATAGCAAGCTAAATCTAAATTATACTGAATACGTATTAAGGTAATAAGTATCTTCAAAATATGGCTGTAATTCGTTTTTATTGGCTTGGAAAATGATTAGGAAAACGAGGCAAACATTGAACTCCTATAAATAATATTAAGACTCTACTAAAAATACGTAACCGACCTCAAGCAATTCCGCCTTTCTTTAAACATTAGGGAGGAGGAGGGAAGGCAGTTACTTATAATATACATAAAAACTTTACAGCATCAGTTTGTCATTTGCATTCCGGTTCCGGTGTTTGGGTACATTAACATAAAAGCGAACGAGGCAACATAAAACATGTTCGAAAATTGCATTCAATGTTGTATGCGTGCATTGCACTGCCAGATACAGACTCATAGATACAAATGTATCTATGTATTTGTAGCCTCAATGTAGTTTGTAGATGCAGCTAGAAAACCGTAGACACTTACATTCTGCTTAATGAGTCAGTCGGGTAAACAATTTGCTAAACGTGTTGGCAGGTAAATAATTATTTTGATTTTTACTCTCTTAGGTAGTACATATTTGAATTTGCAAAATGCGCGACACAATTGCTCAAGAGACATTTGATTTTGATTCTCAGACGCAAAATTTGATTAAATTAACCTTCGACAGGAGGCCAGTAGAAATGGGTTTCTGTGCTGTTACTGGGCAGCCAATTGAAAGATCGCATTAAAAAACTATCTAGCTCGAATTATTGGGCACATTGAACTCTATTAGTAGCTCTGGCAAAAATTCAATAACAGTTTGCATAAGTTTGTTTATTTCACTTGTTTGCATGCCTGGCAAATTGTTTTGTTTATTTGGTTAAAGCAACGGCATCGTGTCTGCAGATTGTGGGAAGCGCAAGGCGATGCGGTAAGAGGAGACATTACAGACAGTTTTCAGATTTTAGTATATGTTGTGGCGGGTCTACCCCAAAAACATAGGGTATCTACACTTGGTACTTCCCTTCGCAAAACCTGCACAGTAATCTCTCTCATGTCTGAGCATTTTTAAACACACATTAGTCTCAACTGGGTCACCTTTGGCTTATCAGGGCACATAAAAAATTATTAAGGCTGATTAACTTTTGGTTGCCGTTTATAGTATCTATATATATAAAAGAGTTCAACCTGATTGACTAACTGGCGACTTTTGGGCAGCCCAAACGGTAGAAGCTAGAAGCCTTTTATTATACAGTTAGTGGGAACTGGTTAAATATATATCCAGAAGTATGAGAAAATTGTATTTGACAAAACAAACATCCTCTTAATTCGTGGGCCTCTGCAATTCTATTTTTCCTAATCGAGCAGACATTTCATTGAGAATGTATTGTATAATTTCCCGAACGTATTAACTGTCAGCATCGAGACGCCAAAAAGCGCAATATCAAACAATCAACACCAACAACAAAACAATTCACAGGCGACAAGCAAACGATATTAAAGTCCAACTAAGATTTTGAAAAATTCTAGAATATAATATGCAGATTACAAATAACTATCTATATATACTATAAAACATATAATTATAGTAAGTGGAAGTACTTGTAGTTTGTATTTCACATCATTTCATGTATTTCTTACTTATTCTCTTCATTACAAAACAGTTTCGTGATATGTACAATCTAACTCATTTGTTAATTAATTCTTATTATTATTTTTAAGAAAATATGAAATTTAGATAAATAATAACCGTAGAACAATCAAACGACAATTTTTTATTGATGAAAACGGCAAGGATGTAAGCTCTTATTATTTTCAGAATTAATTTTCGGCTTAATTCACAATTCGGCCAGAATTACCAACAGAAATCGTTAGGTTGCCATTTCAAATAATGAGAATAATGAGAATGAGATTTCTGTTCGCCTGGTATTTGGGCGGTGTCAATGAAGTTTGGTTTTCAGAATTCAACTTTCCCATTTGTGAGCGTCAAAATGCAAAAAAACAAGTAAGAATGCTATAGTCGAGTATACCCGACTACGAAACTCCCTGTACCCAGGTCTAAAACATTCAATCACATCTATGTCCACTTACACATACATACACACATACACAAAGACGCACACACACAGGCGGCAAAAACGACAGCGCTGGCGATGCATTTTAATTGGTGGCTGTGCTTCTTCTTCCCCCTCTCGCTGCATCAATGAATCTTCTTTCGTGAATAACTTCCGTGTTTATTATCCGATCGACTTGAAATTTTGACAGTAGATTAAGAGGGACTAAAGTATTGTACATGCCAAATCTTAAAGCTATATCTTGAAAATTGTTCCTGTAAAACGGTTTTAATCGATTTGCGGGGGAACGGGGGAGATATCTGAAATATGAAACAAACTTGATCTGCGTATGGTATACAGGAACCTACATTTCAAATTTGGTGTCTCTAGCTCTTGTAGTTGCTGAGATCGACGCGTTCATACGGACAGACGGACAGACAGACGGACATGGCCAAATCGAAATCTCTTTTGATACTGATCAAGAATATATATACTTTATAGGGTCGGAGATGTCTCCTTCTGCCTGTTACATACATTTGCACAGATGTAATACCCCCTTTTTACCCATTTTATGGGTACAGGGAGTAAAAATGGCAAAATATACTAGGCGAACAGAAATCAGCAGAAGGTCGTCTTGCCAGTGAATTTGGGTGCAGTTCAAGTCTTTGTAGATACTTTTTCGCATGCTGTTGCAGAACGTCGCCCACCTTCGAAACTCCTAGGTCCCGCTCAATGTCTCTTGTGCGCATATACCAGGGCGCGTCGCAGAATTTCCTCAAGATAGGGAGATCTTTTTGGGATTCAGCAGCCATGCCATTTTTCTGGCTTTAGATAGCAACATTCGTTGGATCATTGTTGTGTGTCTTCCAAAATTATGCCTCCTATCCAATATGACCCCGAGATATTTATTTATTTATTATATTTAGAGAACCCTGCATCCTAATGCCTGTGAAATACATATGTATAAATATGGTTAGACCCGAGTTTGTATTGTATTGTATTGACTAATTGAAGCGCCGCAGAGTGGTTCGATATGTTCGGCGTGTTCACCTACGGATGGCCATAGATGTAGGACTCGTCCTCTATTTGGGAGTACTGTGTGCGGCGACCATGCGACGGAGTGGATATACAACCAAATCCGATTGAGCTGTTATTACGGCTGCCAAAAGAAGTCAATTTCAACAAATGCATTATTTTAGACTACATATTTCGCCGGGCAACGCTTGCATTTTACCAGCTAGTACTGAGTATAAAGTCATGTATAAATAACTTCCAATACGATTGTAAAATTATTTTATAATCAATTTTCGCTGTTATACCTACAAATCAAAATGCGAAGATTAAAATAACAACAACTAATTACTGTCATAATGTAAAATTTTCCATCTGAACTCCTTGAATAATAAATTAAATTGTTGTTCTATTATGTGTTTATTATACCCTGGTAGAGGGTATTATACTTTTATTACGAAATGTTTAAGCATTGAAAGAGCCCATGTAGGCATGTCCGATTGTCTGACTCTTTCTATGGAAACTAGTCTCTTTGTCTTAGGGCTATCGTGATAAGACTTAGCACGGATGCTTATATTTCATTCAGGCAATACCGGAATATGTGGCTTAAAAGATAAGTAAAATCGATATTTACTCCCTGTATCCATAAAATGGGTAAAAAGGGGTATTGGATTTGTGCAAAAGTATGTAACAGGCAGAAGGAGAAATCTCCGACCCTATAAAGTATATATATTCTTGATCAGTATCAAAAGAGATTTTGATTTGGCCATGTCCGTCTGTCTGTCCGTCCGTCCGTCTGTCCGTCTGTCCGTCTGTCCGGATGAACGCGTCGATCTCAGCAACTATAAAAGCTAGAGACACCAAATTTGGAATGTAGGTTCCTGT
The DNA here is from genome assembly GCA_035043065.1 of Hirtodrosophila confusa. Classification (NCBI taxonomy): domain Eukaryota; kingdom Metazoa; phylum Arthropoda; class Insecta; order Diptera; family Drosophilidae; genus Hirtodrosophila; species Hirtodrosophila confusa. Next base: position 1,759,382 of record JAWNNI010000039.1, read on the forward strand.
ATACCATACGCAGATCAAGTTTGTTTCCAATTTCAAATATCTCCCCCGTTCCCCCGCAAATCGATTAAAACCGTTTTACAGTAACAATTTTCAAGATATAGCTTTAAGATTTGGCATGTACAATACTTTAGTCTCTCTTAATCTACTGTCCAAATTTCAAGTCGATCGGATAATAAACACGGAAGTTATTCACGATAGAAGATTCAGTAATGCAGCGAGAGGGGGAAGAAGAAGCACAGCCACTTTTGCCGCCTGTGTGCGTGCGTCTTTGTGTATGTGTGTGTGTATGGGTAAGTGGACTTAGATGTGATTGGATGTTTTAGACCTGGGTACAGGGAGTTTCGTAGTCGGGTATACTCGACTATAGCATTCTTACTTGTTTCTTTGATTTTTACAATAAAAGTTCCAGAATAACTCTTTTGTGCAATTTCTTTTACAAAAACACTGAAAAATGATTTAAGAAAAATTTGTTTAACAAAAATTGTAAATAGCCTTCGCCGTTAGTATAATATTAAAAGGTAAAGGTTACCGGTGTTATCTACAAGCCAGGTTCAAAAACCGGCCGTTACAAATTATTTAAAATGTTGTAGTGAAATTTAATGACGTCAATAGAACACACTTTATGCATATGATTGACAGCAGCAAATACTATAAAAATAGTTGTAGGTGTCGTAATGTTTAGCCCATTTTGCTAACACGTGATTATAAGGAAATAAATTGCTAGATAATATTCAAATATAACATGATTTTGATACTCTCTATCGGTATTAATCTAAAACAATTTAGCGTTGGAAAGTTGTTATTAATTTAGCAAAAAGTATTTGTAGCTATGGTGTGAGGAGGCTTGTGTGTTAAGCTTATAAGGCCCACTCAGTTTGGAAAAATAAATCAAAACTCTTGTGCAATGTGCGGCACAACTTTTCACAGAAAAGCGCCGTTAATTTAAGTTACTGGAATTTTTGTACGCCCACATCGCAAACGCCACCTGGTGGCTAAAATCGAAGAGCGTGGGCGTTAAATAACTTTAAGACTCCTTACAGTTTGCAGGCGGCATTCAGAAGGCTAAGAGCTTCATTACCCTGGCATATTGGGTTCTTTACCGTGTCTAATCGCACCTTAATCAAGTTTTTCGCCTAATCACAGATATTTACGTGGGGTCTTTATGTAGAAAGCAGTCGCGCGACAAGATGCGAACTATGGAGCCTTCTATCTGTGGTTCAGATTCATCCTCTTCCAATGTTTAGGTTCAATGACTAAACTTAAACGTGAGGTCTTCTTGCTGTCGCTACTGTTCATATTTTTTTGTATTATAATTACTTATTTCGACTATGCTTAATCAGCTGCCAGGTTACTTGTTATCAGTTATATATATTATATATATATATATGTTGCCCTAGTTTGTTTTATGATGGCCAAGCTTTTGGGACTGAATGATGCTGAGAGAGGAGCAACAATTGTGAAACGGTTTAACAATAAATACATATATAAATATACAATATACGAAATAAATTAAATATTTGTATACATCCTGCTTTAATCTGTAATATGGTTCTTTGAGTAATGTTAAAAAAAAAATGTATTTCTTTTGTTTTTTTTTTTCAAGACATTTCTCCCAACAATCTGTTAGGTTCTTTATCATTATATATTTTTTTCTACTCACATACCAAACGTTTCTGTTTTCTTCTGTTTGTTCAATTTTGTGTGTTTGCTTTGTTGTCGGCCACTTTTGACATTTATTTGAATTTACCTACATATTGTGTATAATAAGTAAGTTAATTCAAACGTCATAAGAATGCAGATGCACATTATTCAAAAACGCATTAATTTTAAGATTTATTAACTTATGATTGCAGCTCAAAGCGGCTGAGAAATTTGATAATGAAATTTGGTATGAATATTGGTAGTGTGTTGTTGGATAATTTCCTGATATATGTAGAGTCGGCCAAGCCTTATATAAATACATAATTAACACCGGCTGAAAATGTGTTGTTTAAATGGTCAAATATTTGTCCGAGCTCCTGTGATTTTTATTTAGTTGAAATGGGCTTATAAGCTTTCAAATGGTGTCATACCTTTTGAAGTCTTTAAGATATGATAATGAAATTAATGTTAATTATATTTCAGCAATAATGCGGTTTTAAACCGGTTAAGCACAGGCACCCCAGGTCGTATCATATTTTCAAATAGATCCAGCATATATATTATTTAAATTTTATTTGGCTCTTTGCATCAAAATGCTTTTGATAAGAGACCCCCAATGGTATTTTGTTGCATTTTTTGGATGGTTTGATTTACGGCGCATTATAATGCATAGGTCATTCCTGCATATACTCGCATTTGCCTAATGAGAGGTAGATAGCCCCTGCCCCGGTCTTGGCCGGCCAATGCGTTTTGGGAACACTGCACTGGAAATATAATCGGCCTGATTGTCACTATTTGATTGGCTGTTAACCGAGTTCCGCTTTTAGATTGTTTCAGTTTTTTGCGCTTTAAAAATCGGGTTCATGGGATCAATTACTATTTTAATATAGCTGCGCTTACCAAATCCGCATTATTTTTAGAATTCCTCATTGCCGTTTGCAACGTTTGTATAATTTCAGAGATAGAGGCGAGGTACTTATATGGTGTAGGGACTTGTTATTGAAAACCCGCCCACCCTACCTAATCAAACTGCAATCAGCTGTTTATAGTTTGTCCGACTAAGCCCCAATCTCCCCAGACAGATCCCCAGACATCTTCTAAGTTGCGCCGTCTGAACAAATCAGCAAAATGGGAAAACGGCCGCACACTTTATAGGTTTTTTTTTATAATGATGTTTTTATACTCTGTTCCAATGGGAAAATGGTGTATTAGGTTAATACTTACTTCTTGAGCTATATTTTTTTCCAGAGAATAAAATCCAATTCTGAATATGTTTAATACTGCAGTATTACTTGGTATGCACTAAGTCTAAAAACATCGAAAATTCTGAATACTCTGAAACCGATATTTACTTAATATCTTTTCAATATATTTTTAAAAGTCAAAAAAACAAAAAAAAATCTTTAAGTCACAAAAATATTGTTGTTTGTATTTAAAAATAGCAAAAAATACAGAAAGCCCAACAATTATATTTATTCAGTAGTTTATCAGAAATATATAAGAATGAAAAACCTAAAATCAGTGCTTATTTAGAATTTTTCAAACATCAACATAAAATTCGGGAAATCTTTGGAATTTTTTAATTTATATTGCAACAAGGAAACCCTTTTTCAATATTGCAACAAGGAAACCCTTTTTCATGTTGCAATATCTTCAATAAGATGCATTAATTAAACATTTTAAAATAATCATTATTTAAGGATAAATTTGATGACAGGATGGACAGGAAATTATAGAATATACGGCAGTCTGGAATTTCCAAATGCAAGGTTCTTGTTTGAATTCAGATTTGTGGAGTGGATCAGGCGCGATTAGCAAACATTTGTTTTGAGCGTGTTGCCAGAGCTAAAGGCTTGAACTGAACCTCAGAACCCAGATGAGATAATTTAACGCACATGCAATGTGAGTGACAGCTTGCAGTTAAAGTCTCCTACTCACCTCCCACTCTTCCTGGTAGGCATGGTAAGTAGTTGTTATTTATAGACAAGGCCTATAGTTTTTAATGTCGTGTTGAAAACTACTTTCAATCTTTCAATCACGCTATAGACTGTCTGTCTATCACACCACATCAGTAGAGACATCCTTATTTGGGGCGTAATGTTACGCCTTAAGCTTTTAGTATAAGCAAAAATCAGTTGATAAAGCATTCTAAGGTTAAAGATTAGTACACGTGGGTGTGTTTGAGGGCGTTGCTAATCTGTCAATTAAAGGCGTTAGTCGTAAATCTCTATCAATAGAATGCAATCAAAGCTAATTATAATAATTCCTAATAATCCCATTTATATAGGCACATTTACAGAGTTCTAAGCAGAGTGCCATTATTAGATATTGGTTCAATATTATCATTAATCAATACCCTCATCTACACAGCCCATATCCATGCAATCTATTGGAGAACAGTCAAAATAACATAAATAATGAAGAAGAAAAAATCCATAAAATTATACTAATTATTTTTTCATTGCATGAACTCTAAGTACTAAGTTTAACTTGTGAAATTAAATGAAGTTTGCAGTAAACTCAGCTAAGAATTAAAGAATAAATATTAAATAACTATTAAATAAGCGAACTATGTATGCATTTGGTTTTAGAAAATATGCTTTATTAGTTTTATTTGAGTAGTTAATAGTCAAGCAATCGCAAATAGATGCATTGGTCCAAAATACAAATTAGCAGAGCCGTGCTATATAAATTGTTATTATTATTGCATATCTTTCACACACAATATTAATAAAATATTTAAGGTGTTTGCCATGCTTGGCTACATAATTGGTCCTGTTGTGCTACAATATACATTCATATAGTATAAGTTTAAATGTAGGTAAGCGTTATGTTATTGATAACTATTTGGACTATAATATATGTAAATATAGATATTTTGTGTCCGCATATGACTGTTAATATGTATGCATGTTAATCATAGATGTATATTACTTATAACGATTACAATATGAATAGTATAACAATATGGTTTCCAAACTTAAGTACTTGGTAGGATGTTGCTACCAGTTAATAAAGGTACTCTTATATGACCTATGAGTTGGTTGTGGTAATGAAATTCATGTTAACTACATTTGGTTGGTTATCACTATTAATAATTGCCATATAAGTATGTTGCATAACGGTGTTTATTATTTTAACTATTAGGGCATAGGTACAATGCTACTACCTGTTTATAAAGAAACAGAACTAAATGAGCGGGGATAATTTATATCAATGCTGGTCTCATTTCAATTCCAATCTCGGATCGGACCTTGTTTTGTAGAATAGTATCATAATTGGTTTAGTGTTTTAAGTCTACTAGTCATTGACTGGTTATCAATATAATACGAGCCTGTTCTTAATCATAACAATACATTTTCCTAAATGTGCATTACAAAATGACGCAGATTTGAAAAGAATTCACATTCTAATTGTAATTTATGTAGCCATTTAGACTTTTGATTTTTATATAGATAGTAACTAAAATTTGGTGAGTTCATTTGAATTCATCTCTCCCGAACGCTGTGTGTTCAAATCCGCGATTTTGAATAATTTCATTTAGCAAAACATTTCGCAAATATCATAATCGTATAAAGTATAATTGCCTATTATAATTTGATTTTGTTAGTTAAAATATTAATTTAGTTAGGTAGAAAGACATGACTTATCAAAATATATGTGTATATATTTTAGCATTTAAGGTAAAGTTGCGCTTAATAACATAAATATATATTCTTGAATGTTTATATGTAAATAACATTGCCTTACTGGGCATATATGTGTGTATTTAGTTACTATTGAAATATGAAAGCTTTTCAAAACAATTTTAATGTTCGATTTTGATCCCTTGGCTTGAACTATGTAGTAAATTTTATGTTTGTAAGCAATTGTTGAACATTCCAAATCTGTTGTCTGCTTGTTATAAAATTTTGTTTGAGTTTCTATTTGGTTTTTTTTTGTACTTTTGCTAAAAATGTAACATTTTATTTATAAGCAACTCCTATAATTGGTTAACTTTTGTAATACAAGTATTTTAATTAATATTTTGCTACTCCAATATTTTTTTTTTTTACAGCTACAATTATATATTTAACATTAAGAGTGGCTGGGAATGATGAATGACCTACTGGCCATTTTCTAAATAGTTTGCCGTTTTAGAACTTTTGTTTTGCTTGCACTTTTATATATTTTTGTCATTTGGAATTTTTGAATTAGCTGGATATTCATATAAGTAATGGCGTTACTTCGTCTGGTACAATATGTACTTATAGATTCGTCTGAAATGTTGATATGGTCACAACATAAAAGCACATTCCCGATTTTAACCAAATTAATAATACAAACACGTCTTAAATTATTTTTTAAGAATTATAAATGAACTAACCTATTAGTAACATTAGCTTTAGGCATGTCCCACAGTAAATTTGAACATTTTCTTATAAACCAGCCAAAATATACTAATATGCTGATGTAAATATGTATGTAAGATTTGAAAGTTAACCATGTTGGAAAATAATTGCATATGTTGTACTTTTTATATGGTAATTATAATTACTTGGGATCAATGTGTTTTGCCTCGCAGTCAGTCGGATCTATATCCTGTTCAACTAAAACTGTATTTCTTGATATTGTATTCGCCATCTTTGTAACTGACTCTGAGGGTTTGTAATCCATATAATTTCTAGTCGTTGACCGCCTACTTTTGTCTGCTTCTTGCTGTTGTTTTCTATGCAAATCACTTAGTCTAAATGCTTCCAAGAACTCATTAAGATCCACCTTGCCATCACCATTGAGATCCATCATGCGGCATTTTTCCAACATTTCAACTTTTGAATAAACACCAGGCATATGAGCGACCAGAAGGTCGATTGCCTTCTCGAATTCATCCAGAGTTATTTCACCTGAAGAAGATTATCAAGATGTAATCACATATATAATCAAGGAAAGCTGAGATATTAAACCTGAATTATCGGCATCTATGATATTAAAAATGGCAATCAAGCTGGATTTGTTGGCATATAAAGCATCCATAACTGTTGTACCATCTGCCTCAGCTTCCATCTAGACATGGTTAATTAAATTTACATTATGTCTCACTGACTTCTTTTTAAATTACTTACAATGACATCCATGTCCAGCAGATCCAATGTTCTAACATAGTTGACATTTTGGCTATCAGTGCCTGGTGCGAGTTTGTCACGTAGTAGTCGCCAGGGTAAACCCAACTTGGTTACTTGTTCCATTACAGAACACCATTTGGAAATGGTTATATAGCCAGTTCCATCAGGATCGCACTTCCTAAACTCTTCCTCCAGCTCATCCCGATGTTCACGCATTCGCACAGCCAGATCCTTCAAAGCAGCGCTCTCTACAATCCCCATCCTTTGCTTAAACGACAATTGTTTGGTCTGCGAGGCAGCCGAAATATACTGCACAAAGTGGGGACTTAGTTGGCTATTCAGGCGCATGTAAGCACCTTTATTGGAGCCCATGGCATAATAGTTCGATGCTGAGAATATGGTGATAATCTGCGAACAAAATTTGGTGTACTTAATTAATACCTATGTCCGTTGTAAGGCTTTGTACCTATTATAAATGCTTAATATTAATAATTTATATTTCGACATTTACCTTATTATCATGCATGAACTCGTGTCCGTTCGGCTTGCATTCGTGCGAGCGTATTACATAACTTAGTCGATGGCGCTTTAAAAATACTTCGGTTACATCTGGACCAAACCAAACACCTGCACCTCGCAGGGTGTTAGGTGTACATCCTTGCGTTGCCTGTGGATCGCTCCACATGATATCAAAAATCTACATATTGGCCAAATTGGAATATAAGTAAAGGTATTAGAAGGTTCTGTAAGGTTTGCTTTACCTGTTGCCACTCGGCTTTATCCAAAGGCTCGGCATCTCTAAGAGGTGGACGCAGAATGGATACATACTACATTTAAAAGTTTTTAAAATAAGTTTATTATTTCAATGTATATACACTGGTATGCCCTTACCTTTCCTCTATCAATACTTTTAATTAGATCAAGGTTCGTATTATCTGAGAAACCACCATGTACAATTAACACGCGGCTGTTTAAAACGGAACCCAATGGAAGCCAGCGATAAACCTCATCAATTAACAGAAGTAAACGTTTGTGATTGCGCTGGGATGGGTAAAGTATACCAGAGATAAGTATTCATATTATTTATTTATGGAAAACCAATACCTAAGTGTATATTGCATACTCACAGGATATTTTGCTTCTACCTCGCGAGTAAAGCCGTAGCGTGCATTCATGACGCTATCTTCGTGATTACCGCGATTTAAGAAAACAGAATTTGGAAATGCCAAATAGAGCGACAATAGCAGCAGCAATACTTCTAGGCCTTTTTTTCCTCTATCCACGAAGTCACCATTGAAGACATAAGGATTGCTAGTTGAAGGTAGACCATTCTACAAAGACAGTTTATTTATTAACATCAAATATAGTATTAGTTGGCCGCCTTTTAGACGAGCAACTTTCATCGTACATCGTGTAAACAAGAGCTTATGTACCGCGCTATTTTGTGTGCAACTTGCATGGATATAGAATCCTTTCTAAGCGGTGCAAGAAACCGAGCAATATTTGTTATGAGTGTTGTTAAAAAACATATAAAATTTCTAGCACACAACATTTAAACGCTAATAAATGTTTTCATTTGAGATTGTAAGTATTGTATTATATAAATATTTTACCTTGTAGAGCACAACCAGCAAGTCATCAAGTTTGCCATGTAAATCGCCACAGACTGTGACTTGTTGGGATACAGCAGTTGATACCATCGATATGTTGGGCATCTGTTTGAGAGCCTTTGCAGCTTCGCGCAGTATCAGAGCCACATATTTTGGGTGTAAACGGTTGCCCTAAAACGAATAGATTTTGGGTTATTTATTTGTATATAAGTTGTCGGCTACTACCTACCCTTTTTTTGCGGAATACATCAATCAATAGATCTATATGATTATTTGTTATGGGTAATTCTATTTTGGTAGACAAAATATCGCCGGCTTCTTCCATTAGAGCATCCTTTTCTTCCAAAACGGAAACTAGTTGAAAAATAATGTTTATATAAGTTCTTGAATTGGTAGTAAAATTAGTAGATGTCATTACTAGTTGATGATGATGTCTGACATTTATTCCCGGTGCCAGCGGCTTGAGGCATGTGCTTGATGAGATCATTGAAGAATTTGTACAACTGTGTATAGAAAATAATGCAATAAAGATTAGTGCAAATAAATTACAAATGCTTGTATTTATGTTTGAACGTCATGATCATACATATTTATATACACATACATACACACATATACAATATATACACACATATACACACATTTCTTTTCAGACACTTATCGACTTTCGAATCTTAACAAATGCCAATGGATGACGTCTGTTCTGTTTAGACTGACCTTCTGGGCTTACGTCCATTGCAATATATTTGCATTGTAGTAGTTTGTATTTTATAAAGTCTTCTTTTAGTTTATATCTCACCTCAGCCTGGTCCTGTTCGCTGGCGTACTCCAGGTTTTGAAATATTTGCCAATTACATCGCTTCCGCATTTCTTGTCGTGCCTGATGTCGTCTATACCACTTCTGAATAAATATTGCCGCTCTGATTGCTACAAATTAAGAAAGTTTTTAAGAATTGCCGACATTATGGTACCGGCTTACAAATGCATATGTCAGAATTACCATGGTGTAAAACTGAAATAAGTAAATTTCGTAATTTTCGTGATGTTCAAATTTTGTTAGATATGCCTAAATCTGTCTACGCTTTCTAAGTAGATACGACTAGCGTTAAGTAAACTTCCAGATTTATTTTTTAATATAATACGAAATTGTCAACAAAAGAGGAACTTTTTCAAATATTTCATCGCATCGTTAAAAAAGTAAATGAAATAAATAGTTATCGGTACCAGATAAAAATTATATAGAAGTATTGGTCTCACTGCTTTCCCACAATATCAGAATTATTTAACCTGCTTTTAATTATAATTAATTAATTATATAGCTCTAAAAAATGTATTTTGTGAAATCAGAAAAGTATGCTTATAACTTAACTACTGTATAATTTAACCGGTGCAACATTACATGGCTTATTTGCTTTAAACTGCACTTGACCTTCATATTCATTTAAGAAAATATTTTTAAAAGCTAATAAAGTAAGCTAAACCAATTTATTTAACGAAATTAAGCTAACGTTGTGACAAGTTTGTTGATAGTATATTTTGCAAAAGAAAACCCCTAGAAAATGCATCATCGTCTAGGATGCAATGGGTTGTATATACTTAATGGGTCACAAAAGCTTCTAATGTATAAATTACTTGCCATTCTCATCCATTATTATGCAATGCCAATTTCAACGTTTTTCAGCGAACTTTAACAACTTTAAGTGTAATGAAAAAGGTTTTCCTTGTCCCTAATACATAAATATAACAGCCTTTGTGCTTTATAATTAAATTAACATTTATTAATATTGCCAACAATTTCAAAATACAGTTTAAAGTGGTGTTTTTCTTTTTTTAAATATCGATTTCTTTTTCGACTAAATGCAAGCCACTGAATTAAATGGCCAACCTCCGCACAAGTTGGCTTTTTACAATGTTGTTGTCCAACAAAAACTGTGAATTGTTTTGGTGAAAACTTGTATCAGTCAAAAATAATTTCAAATGTGGAAATATTGTTTACGAGTTAGTAAAAATTATAGAACTAAGGAACTTATTTTCTTTGTTGTACACGCGAAACCCAACGCAAGACTGGGACTTGAACGGGTGAGCTTTTGTATTACTTGCGGTTTTCTTTTTACCCTCCGCATAATATCAATTTGTGTGGCCGTTGTCTGTGTAACGTATATGTATATGTAACGTATATACATGCGTATACATTCATATACCCTATTTGAGGGTGTTCGAGTAAAAGATGCTCTACACATAGGTTTCTCTGATTATCCACCGATCCTTATGAATAAGCGTATCGATATAACATGATATAATATAAATATTAGACAGCGGCTGAATTTATCGCAAGGTATGTGTATGTGTAGTAGAGCGCACCAACTCGATAGTTTCGATAGATTTGTGGTCATACTATCGATAGTATCGTAACACAATAATAACTTTTAAAAATATAATAAGAGCTCTCTGCTATATTTTGGACTAAGAGTGGTATAAAAGAATTGAACTATCGCGATAGTGTGAAAATAATCGATAGTGGCGGAAAATAAAAAGCCATTGATACTATCGATAGTGGCATCGATTGTTTTGCACCTCTAGTGTGTAGCTCTTATAATCCCTAAGATCGAAAGATGGACATCAGCAGTTGATGTTGATCAAAAATTGGTACATTTCATAGAGACGGGTATGCCTTGTCCGTCTACCCACGAATATAGGGTATTAAAAGTGGCAGTCCAGTCGTTTTCCCCGCCCTTCTGCCGTCATCAACATTGTAAAAGCAGCGGGCTTGGCTGGCGTGGACTGCTAAACTAGTTTGTAGCACAAATTGAAACACAATATACTATACACTCTGCAACCACTGGCTCGAAAGCGTCAAGGGTGCTGACCAAACTTGGAAATAAGGTTGAACTGGGTTGGGGTACGTCGGCCATGGTATAGTTCTAGCTGCATAGCTATTACATTTCTTTTGAGTGGTGAAATATTGTGAAATGTTTATAAGTAGACCACTAGGTCCCTTTGAGGCGTGTCTAGAACTATTAAAATTTGGTATGTTTGTATTACTTATAATTCCCGAGTGCAGTTTAAATTAATATGAAAGTTATATATGATTCTCTGCTCTCTATCAAAAATGTTTAAAATCATAATTTTAAATTTACCGCCTATTTATTTAGAATATTATGTATTACTTTTCTATTTTAAAATTATCTTGATAAAATAAAAAAAATATTTCTTGAGTAGTTAAGTTCGGGGACATTAATTAAAATTAAAGTGAGTGTATATATTTTCTTAACGAAAGTAAGTCTACAATATTTCAAAATTATTGTTTAAAAAATGGGCTTATTAAATAACACACCTTAGATATTGGCATAATATTTTTAAAGTATGTTATTATCGATCATATGCTTATCATTGGCTATTCGCCTATTCCAATTTATAATTGTCTGAAATCTTGGATTAATTATATAATAGATTAATTATGGTTGCTTTTAGATGCCTGGGAACCCGCACTTTTCATAACCTACAAGATCTAGTATTAAGTATCGATACTTCGAGTGAGTACTTACATTTTTCGGCCCTGGTTCCACTCATACCTCGCAACGGTTTTCGGAAGCGACTGTACCAAGCTTTCCTGTTAAACAGTTGCAGCAGACTGAAGGCGCCCGTTGCTGCTTGCGGAGTCACCATTTGTGGCTGGCCATTGGATCCCAACGTGGTCGTCTGCATGCTGGCCCCGACACGCTCTATTTCCGATGAGCGACACGACGAGGCGTCTTCCACGGAGGAGCTGCGTCGCTTGTCGCCGCCTGCTCTTTGGAGGCAAACACAACTGCGCAACATGTTGGATTTTGTGGGCTAAGCCCGGATAGGTGCTAACCTCCGACCTTGCCGTATATGTTGTGTAACTCAAAACACCGCAGCCACGTACTAGAGCGCACTTACGGGTCTACAGGTGGGCACCTTTGTCATCGGCCTCCCGCTGTGTCTGTCTTAATTGCAGCTCCGCAAACAACTCAACTCGCTGGTGAGGCATGAACTTATAGTATCACACACACAAGACTGTTTAAATTGAAACTTGCCTCAGTACATCCTACTACGTAGTTTGTCTGCCTCACAATGTAATATGATTCGCCCAGACTTGCCCGGAAAATACGTTCTCTGTCCTTCACCCACTGCCGGGCACTTTGTTGTACCGGGTGTGTGCTCTTTATATACTATGCTGCTGCTGTCTTTTATGTCTGTTGCCTTTTATGAAATTCGGTTTTCTTTTCATATTAACTACATGCACATATATTTTAGTTATTTATTGGCACGGGTTTAATTCATTTATTAGCTAGAAAATGAAATGCAAACCCTTAATTAGTGAAAATAATTATTATCAAATTTCGTTAGGAAAAATTTAAGGCATTGAGTAAATGAGCTTTACTAGTTCAATTACAATACATCATCAATTCTTATGTAAAATCGAAAATTTTGAATTAACATATAAGAAATAAGGCCTATTCAACTAAAATCGGTAAACAAATGCTGAAGATATAGACATTTTAGTGATAAAATGCAAGTTGAATAACCAAACTAAAAATATTCTATATTGCTGCAATAATTATAAATTATTTCCACATTAAGCTATAGAAAAAGATTTTATATTATTTTTGGATTCAGTGACCGATTTCACATAAGGATTGGCTGTCATTACTATTTGGAAAACATTTATTAAAATAATAAGTTAATTATGTATGTACATACGTTCCTTCATACGAACAGCTAAGAAATAAATATGTGGATGCTAACATACTACAAAGTAAAATCAAATATAATATTAGACACATTTTAAATCAAAATCTTTGGCTTAGGCGTTAGCTGAATACAGAAATGTAATCATTTGTTGCTATATCATCATTAAAACGTTGGCTTAACATATAAAGACAAGGATATTGACCCACCTCCTCTGCCAAAACAGAACGATATATCAATTAAATGTCACCTTACCAAGGCACAAATCAAATTATAGTCACTCAATCAAATACACACTTTGCCAAAGACCCAAACCCAAGCAGAAAGAAGTTTATATTCTCATTGCCACGGCAGGCGATGCAACCCACATACATATGTATATACTCGTACTATATATATATATATATATATTCATAGTAGTAGCATATAATAGTACATATATATATGTGTTTTTTAGTGTTCGTTAGCGGAAGTCTGCTTATTGTACGGATGAGTGAATAATTATTTAAAAAATAAAGAGAAAATAACCATAACATGCCCGAAACCCATAAACCAGCCACCATTTTCCTCTTTTTGATTATTTATATAGATGTGGGTGTCAGTGTTAATGAATATCTGTTCGTGACAAAGGACTTTTCGATGCTCGAGCTCGGTATCCTTTGTGTTGGATCAGGATGTTGCTGTTGTCCTCCATGCAGCGAGGGTCGCACAGAGGGTCCCTTCCAAACAAACAAACAACAGTTGAGCCATAAGAACACAAACATAAATACGTTTACTCGAAAACATTGTATAAAACTACAAAGTGTGAAATTAAAATGGCAGAAAATGCAGAAAGTCGAAATGTGGATACCTTTAAGAAAACAAATGAAAGCATTCAAGAATATTCGACTAGGAAATACTCTTGTACTTGTAAATTTAAAATAAATTATAAAATACTATTTTATATCGTGATTGCAAATAATCAAAGGATTCAAAAACAAAAGAAATACAAAAGTGCACAATTTCACAGTTTTGGCGAAGGAAGTTCTTCTTCTTTTCAGCCTATATCAGAATATATATCAGGAGCCAAATGAAAGATTAATTTTAAGGGTTTTGTCACCGCATTGCCATCACAATAGGTAATGGTAAAAATGTATAAATAATTAATATAATAAATTCACTTGCATTCTCTGTTATAGTTTACCTAAAAATTGTGAAAAATATATTCTAAACTAGAGGTGATAAAACATTGATATGCCACCAATCGATACTTTTCGATGTTGATAGTTAATTATATCGATTCTGCCGTTAGTACTATCGAATACTTGGTTACGTTTAATTAATTATACAAATATACTCCAAATAAAAGGAATTTAATCGATTTTATTATTATTTTATAGAATAATACGCATTACAAGACTTCTGGTTATGAACAAGATGTAGCCATCAATGTGATTGTGAAGAGAATTGAAAACTACAATAGCATTGATACTATCGAGAGTACCATCAATGTTATGCCCCCTCTACGCTAAAACTTTCCTGTTATTCATTACGTGTATCCTTATGCAGTATTATAGTATAGCACTGGAAAGGTCTCCTTTTGACTGTTTCACACAATTGCACAGTATTGATGCCTTTTTTAAGCGTATTCGAGTACAAGTATATACACCGCCTTGAAGTTAGACAAAGCAAAGCTGTTCTCACCTTTACATGGCTGTATTTCGCAACAAAGTACATAAAATGAGGGAGCCCGCAGCGTTTCTTATTGGCTCCTTGGCGCTTTCCCCGACCCCGCATCGACGACAACAAACACTGCAACGCATAAATTGAGCTGAAAATGGCGTCAAAAGTGGCATGGGGAAGGTTGTGAAACTTTCATCGTAATTCAATTTGTACAAAGTGGAAATGTGTTTAAGTTAATTTTCAATTTGTAAATATTTTAAAGAAAAGATTATTTTTTAAATGTGTGCGTTGAACACACAGCCACGTTTTCTCAACTTGGCTGTCACGAATTTGGGGTGAATTAAATTACATTTTGATTTATCATCTTTACGTTCAGGCAATGTTAAAATGTCGATAAGTTGACAATAACTCATCGACGAGCAGGTGGGGCGATTACAAATTTATTTATTGGAAATATTTACTGCAAAGTAACCTTTTTCAAGCAATTTCAGGTAGATCGAAACGTTTTCAACTACAAGTTGAAGTAGATATTAAAATTGACGCTCGCATACATATAAACATAATATATATTGATATAATATAATATAATGAAATATATATTTTTCAAATTTATGAGTTTATTATCTTAATCTTAATAATTCTTAATCTTTACTAAAATGTTTGACTTGTCCTTCATTAAAAGTTTAATAGGTTTTGACTGATTTTTAAGACTTATTTTGAAATAGTTGCTTGTGAGCGAGTACACATTTTCAAGCATTTTCTGTTTGCCAATTAGCTCCGTGTAGAGATCTTGTTTAACTAATAAATATTTGACAACTCACAAATGTCAGAAGTCATCTTATCCAAATTAATGGCAATTGTGGCTTAGTAACTGTATATGGGGAAAGAATTTGGCTTAATATCACTACCATTTGTCCTAATTAAATGAGCAACTTTGCTTTCGGGTATGCACTGAAAGTTAGGGCACAATTTATTTCAATTACCCGCATCGTTAGGGTCAGTTTCCGTCCTTGGATTCCGGCGGATTCCTTGGTTAATTCAAAATCCGGGCCACAGGGATATAAGACAAACTTGGTAATGACATTATCTGCCCAAATAATTTGCTAAAACAAACGCTGTGTTGCCCAATAATCCCAGACTAAACCGCAACAACAACTGTCATCTGGGCTTCGGTCTATGTACTACATACAACAGTCCAATATGAGATCCAGCATTCCCTATCGACACATAATACGCTTCCACACAAATGCCACCTCTGTTAATTTGGTGGCTTGCCCCACAGAGTGGTTCGTGTGTCACGTTACTTACTAAAGTGATGGTTGGCTTGACTCAATTACGATAAATTGCTTGTCAAGCTCTGTGACAATCAGCAAATTTACCAGCTAAAATGCTTAGCAAATATTGCGGGCTGCACAAATAGACACCACTTAGAGAAAGGAGGGGCATATAAAACATTAAATTTTTACATTTATTTCATCATTAAAGTTTAGCCACAGGACAATTAAACAGCGCCTGAATCTTGATCCCATGAGACCGATTTTTTGGCCTAATTGCTTGCGACGGCTTGGCTCAAAGCTTGTTAGGCAATATTTGTTAGTTGGCGAGAGGCATATTAACCAAATCATTAAAGTCGACTTCAGCCGCTTATGAAGGAAGTTCTGCTTTCCACTTTCACCAAGACTTTTCTTTCGAAAAACACTAATGCCGTTAAGCAACAAAATTGAAACCAATCTTATTGGCAAGTGAATTCAATCCTAGATCAAAGACAAGTACTTTCAATCCACATTAGCTTGCCAATAAAGGATTTTTTATATTAACTTCCTACCATGGTTTTTGGCTAAAGAAAAGGGTAGTTTTAGCGAAAAATGTTCCCAATACTGGTTGCCTATGACACGAAGGGATAGTATATAAACTCATTTAAAAACAATTGGATTTAATCTTAACATATCTTGTAGAGAATATTAGCTCAATCAACATTCTCGCATTCGATAAGGATATGATAGGATGATGGGGGCTAAGAAGGGAGTATTATAAAGGTTATAGGTCGCCGTACATTATTCTCACCGAAATAATAATAAAAATAATAATAATAATAACAATAATCGTAATCATAATAATAAATTTATAATGCCAAGGACTCATACACTCAAACTTGTATGTCCAGAGACACCAAATGTTGTTTGGTAGTTTAAGGACGCCTGTAGCTTTATTGAACATATTTATATATTTAAATTGAAAAGCTCAGCGAGCTTAGTTTTCAAATTAAAAAATTTCATCACATATATAAATATTCATAAATTTGAAACATTTGTTTTGTTTATCTATTATAAGTTTTATTGCTGAGCGTTTTTGGGGCAAATTGTAGGTATTTCGTTTGTTTTGATTTATATTTATACATCTACAAATACATATGTATATACACAGACTTTTCACTAATGATTACCAAATGGCTTACTTTGAAATTTTTGTTTCCAAGATATTTAAATACTATATACATATGTATTATTAAACAATAGAGAAAACAATACTGAGAACTGAATGCGGTATTAGGATTTTAGCTCAATTATTAAATAATATAGTTTAGTTCTCTCGACAATGGAGACATGCATATGTGCATAAATCAAATCAGTACAAAATGAAATACAAAAATAAACAAATATATATGGTATTTATATATTATATTAAATAATATTGAAAGTTCTTGTGGATATACCTTAGCAATGGAGATTGCTGTTAAATACAGCGCGTAGTTTCATCTCTTTAATACAGCCTTTTATTTAGGTAGTATACTCCCAAATGATGCCACGGCCACGATGACAGTGGAATTAAAGGTATATACATACATATATGCGTAAACACGAATTTTGTGTGCGCCAGCAAATAGCAGATACATCAACGACAATAACAGAGGAAAATAAAAAGCGGCAAATTACTTATTAAAAGAAGCCACACAGAAACAGAAAACTGATGCGGTGGCAATATCAGCACCAGCAATTGCACACACACAGTACACACACACAATACACACAGCGTTACGGCTGTGAATCCGAAATAGCACACGACAAGACGAGTGCAGCAGCAATGTCAATGTTACGTATACGCAATGTGGGGACGTTGTTGGTGCTCGCGTTCCGTCTTGTACGGAATTCCGATACGAACTGAAAGCACGGAAATCCTTTTAGTCGATGTCGCTAGCGCCGTCGCAGTCGTCGTCGTCGTCGTCGTCGCCGTCGTCGTCGCAGCTAAATTGCAAAAAAAGAAAACAAAAATCGTTAGCCGAAATCAGCTGATTGCCTACTTGCCGCTTTTTATGCTGCCCGTTTCGGTTCGGAGGCTGCGCGTTCGCACACTTTCACTCTCATTTCACACAGCCGCGCCAAATTGTGTCCCCTTGCCCTCAGATTCTCTTGGGGTAATATACGAAGTTAGTAGGTAAATAAAACGATGCAACATAAACCGCACGGTCGGTCGAATGGCCGTATCCACTCGGCTTTACTCGATGTGGATGGGGATGCCCTTTTCTGCTCCTTAATTCATAATTTGCTTAGCTTCAAAACTCCATAATCACTTTAGCTTCGGCACCTGCTTAAATTAGGCACAATACTCGCATAATCAAGACTCTTAATATATTTATCTTTCGCATATAGATGTGCAAAATTCAAATGCGCTTAAACTTTTAAGTATCAATATGGAAAGCAATTAACCACATGCAAATTTGTACACCCTGTACCCATAAAATGGGTAAAATTGGGTAGTAAGACCGAAGACCTTAGAATAATTCAACTCTAATATCTTTGGTCAAAGGTAATAGGCATCTTCGACCCCATAAAGTATATATATTCTTGACCATGTCCGTCTAGCTGTCTGTCCGTTCAAACGTATAAGAGCAAGCATCTCGAAGACTATAAGAGCTTGGGAGATCAAATTTTAAATGTAGGTTTCTGTATATCAGACGCAGATGATGTCTATTTCAAATTTTGGATACCGCCACCTCCGCAAATGAACAAAAACGCCTTACAATAATAAACTTTAAGATATAGCCCTGAGTTTAGTTAATTCTGGCTTCACAATAAATCAACTGCACAAATTTTATTCGGATTGGATAGTAAGCATTCTGCAGAGCAACAGTTTCTTGCTTGCATTCCGGAATTTGCTCGAAATTAAAAACGCTTGACTAGGGCATTCTTTTTCGTTTAATTAAAAAAATATATATAAACGAAAATCTAGTTTACTAACTCTTAAATCATGTTCAAATACGATGTAACAGATGATGATCAGATCGAGCAAACCATATTGCTATTTATGTACCCATTGAGGCGCGTAATTATGTCGTGTAAAGAGCCCCTGTTTATACACATTCATGAGCAACATCTAATCAATCTAAACATTTATAACTTCTGCTTGAATAATATAATCTCAAATGCAGCCTCTCGTATACCATACAAAGTATATCAAAAGCAAAGTAACAGCTGCAATTACGAAGTTATAGCCTTGATATACTTAATTTTAATAAAAATATTGTTTTTATTATTATCTTATATTTGTCTATCATCAAAGAAATAAAGCTTTGAAATCTTTCTTAAAAAAGCTGTTTCATTCAAAAAATTCGGCTCCAAAACACATTAACACAAGCTTATTTTAATTTTAATGAATCATCATAATTATTCGCTTTACACCGAAGACCTATTTAACATTAAGTGAGCTCATCGCCCAGCGGCCCACAAAAGCTCAAACAAGGATAACATCAAATTTAATGGGAACAACCGTGGTTAGCGGTAAAAATCAAATCACCTGCTCCGTACAGTATTAAAAAAAATGTGCTATGTACGCCTGAGTTGTGCAGGGGGGCATGAATGAGTAAAAAAAGTAAATAAAAAATAAAAATAAAGCTGGTACAAAAAGAAAAACATCTAGCTTTAGAAGAAAATACAACTTGTGCAAGAAGGAAAACAAACTTCATTGCCTTCGTTTCAGTCCTTAAAAGGGTTGCTTACATGGGCAGTGCACGGGTATGATTTATTGTCATACACAACAAATACTCGTAATTGGGTAGAAAGTGGTTGTGGGAAGTTGCATAATATAATTTAAAGTTGTGCAAACTGAGTTAGTCATAATGGAAATTATGATAATAAAGAACTAAGTGTGCACATAATGTAATCATAGAAAATTAAAAGTGCCTTTTGCGACATCGTGAGCATTCAATTCTGTTAAAGCGTTACAATGAAACTGACTTTTGTTAACGTGAAATTCAGCAACAAATTCAAAATGAGGGCGCGACCAGGCGACTTCTCAAGGCCAATAAAATGCCTGGCCGGTTATTATGTGTGACCATGCTATGGCGCCCCAACTGGGCAATAAACGGAAACAGGAAAAATACATAAAAAAGCGAGTAACAATGCTCTAGTAGAGTATGCGACTAGGCAATATCCTGTGCTCGCATAACAGTACCATAACATACACTCCCTATGGCATACTTACATACTTCCTACTTACATAAAAACGCACAGGTTCTAATCTGCGCCCTTCAAGCAGTATTAGCATTGCTGCTTTCCACAGCTATTTTTGAGAAAGTTGGTTTTCTATTTTCCGACCTTTACAAAAGTGTAGCATATATTTAAGCAGTATCCTTTGAAAATGAGGCTGACTTTGTTTTTCTTACGACTTGGAGAATCGGATTACATACTTTTCCACAGGTTTATGCTACCATTTTCTTTCTATTTGACGGTTACAGGGTATAAATAATCAATACCAAAAGGTGAACGCTGGCTTTTTCGCAAAATGAACAAAAGACTCGTGCAAGAACATATTACTAACATGTAAGAGTGCTGGAATAGGAGATACCCTTTATGCAGGTCTATAAAATTGTACACAATTTGGTTAGTTCTATTGTTTCCCATATTCTTACACGCTGCTCCTGGTCGACTCGATGATATCGTATTACAGGCAAAGTTTTAAAGATATATCTTCAATATTTGATGCATGTATATTACACATGCAGGTCGGTTAGTAAACACAAAAACTAATTAATATTTGTTCCTGTATAAAAAAATAATTATAAATGCATGTTTATGAAAATCGTAATGATTATAAAAATGTATATAAAGATCTCAAGATGTTTTCACATGTTGAATTAATAGTCATATATGTAAATAGGTAATTTTATTATATTTACAAGCAATGTATTTGATTTATTCAATAAACTTAAGAGCGAAAAAAGATTACATTTAATATGTAGCCAGAAATAAAGTATAACTTCGTTGATGTGCATAAAAATAAAAGGCCGCAAACTATAAACTCTATGTTATGTCTTTGTCTGATTATTAAACTGATGTATCCATATATACTAATGGTATTCAAAATATTTAACGGTGCGCTTACCTATTACATTTTTCGATTTTGGATGCGTCGACATATGTGTAAAACTATTTAAACTATGCATTTACATGTATTCAAACAGAAACTATAAAAATTAAGAGATTTTAACTTATGAGAGTTACTTAAGAATAGCCATATAAAATGATATATACATAAGTTTTAAACGTGGCTACAACAGTAGCGTCTATAAACACTCTAACTTAGCACGTTTATGCAATATGCAAAACCTATGGCTTGATTGATACGAAAGACTTTCTTAACGCAAAAGCACAACTTAGAATATTGCTATCGATAAAATTAACAACTCATTGAGTTTATTGCAGCGCTGTTGTATACAATAATACACTTTCAAACTTCAGCTTCAGTAATTCCAAAATGCCAATTGCTTTTCTTTGTTATTCATTACTATTGCAGAACTTCTCTAAAGCGTTTTTGACGCTCCAAGCTCTCGACCTCAGCCCAACAGTTACGCATGTTACGAAATAGCTAAAAAGTGTACAACATAAAATATAATTAATTCAATGGCAAAAAACAAAAGGGACCAAACACTTACCTCGTCAATCCAATTGTGCTCTGCAAGCAGATCATTTAGGATTTCTGTTGACGTCTTGCCGGGAAACTGTTGCTGTTGCTCTGTCACACGCTGCGAACAGTTGATAAACAGATTGAACTTCTCATGTGCAATCTTGTGGAAGAGATCCGCACGCGCGGCACAGATACGACACAATACAATGTCCTGAAAGCATGGCAAAGTTAAGTACTAGAATTTCTAGTCAAATGACAGAGTTATTACCTTCTCGTATACAATACGTGCATCTGCAGATATTGTCTGCATGGTGTTTGGATTATAGGGCTCCCCGAAAAGCAGGAAACGAACAGCGATACCCGGTTGATGACAGCCAGCGCAATTCTTTTGAGTCAGATTGTTCTGCACCCACTCGGAGAAAACGTGGCACTTGGGCCACGTCTCAATTGATGAAATAATGCTGCGTGTCCAAGGTGTAATTGCCAACAGTTTCCGCTTGCAATTGTCCATGATGTTGTCTATCACGCGCACGCTTCCCAAAAAGTAGTCATCTGGAAAGTGTCAATTAAAGTGCTTTAGAAACAACAAACAATTAAAGAGACCTGAAAACACATTTTATCTACTTAATGAACGGTTGAATGATTGGGCTTGACTTATTTTTGAACATCATTTGAAGTAAGCTTAATTCGGTCTTAACTCTGGAACAGATTTGATTATGCCGTTGAATTAATCAGCTATGTATTTATTATGCACTACTCTCCACAAATTCACTATCTTGTCATCACGATTAGAATTACCCACAAGTTTTGCGAATATCATAGCTCTATGATTGGCTAATCAAGGTTTGTTTGATTAGTTTTTGGATAATTTATATATGTAGCGTCTTATATCTTCATCGTTATTGTTGAAAATCTTTATAAAATTAAAGAATATGGCAATTTAAAACTAGCTATCATTGTTCTGATCGGATTACTACAGTATCGCTTTAATAGGATATCTTAAGTCTGTTACATTATATCATTTCTTCTCCCACCTGCTTTCTGTTGGTTATTTAATTAATTAAATGTATTGTAAAAATAAAAAAATACATATAAAATCTACTCAAGCTTTAACCTTAATTAATTTTAATGAAATATAGTTGATCTGCGTATGGTATCCCAAATGTGGTTTCTCTATCTCATATAAACTTCTCGATCAACGTATTAATGTCGAAGAAATAGACAACTATGTGTTGATCGTAAGTTCCTGGTTCTGGTTAAGTGACTAGATACCTTACAGTTTTATGTTTACATAAAAATACACTGATACCACTAAGCGTACACGCAAATATCAATATCATTACCTTTCTCGCGCGTTATCTCAGAGAAAAAGCTTGGATCAAGCGCCTGCGATATCATTGTTTGTATATAAATTTCAAAATTATCCCTATACGACAGATAGTCCTCCATTATCTTCTCTATGAACTGCTCTGTATCGTCGGCCAGCAACTCAGATCGCATAAACTCAACAATTGTCTCAGTGTGAGATTGCAGCTGGATGCGCACGGGTGCCTTGAGGTAGAGTTTCTTCGTTTCTAGATTCCAGGAAGCGTACTAAATGGATACAAGGATTATTAAAATTTTTGCCAGACAGAGGATTGATCAACACAAATTACCTTGGACATGTTGCGGTAAAAGGTCTTGCCGTTCTGTCGAAATGGCTCGTACTTTTGCAAAATACATTTGGAGTCCACCTGCCAAATGGTGGGCCAGTCGTTAACCAAGTCCGCACGTAAAACGATAAAGTCTCCGGTCTGTGCAGTAGTTAAAAGCAAAATTATAGAACGTAATTTTATTTTGAGACCAATCCTTTGGCAATCAAAGCCCTAATGAAAGTAAACATACTTTGAAATTCTCAGCGGTGGCTGCGGTGCC
Organism: Hirtodrosophila confusa; assembly: GCA_035043065.1. Lineage (NCBI taxonomy): Eukaryota > Metazoa > Arthropoda > Insecta > Diptera > Drosophilidae > Hirtodrosophila > Hirtodrosophila confusa. Next base: position 1,782,924 of record JAWNNI010000039.1, read on the forward strand.
CGTGGATGTACTACCATAACCAACATCCGCAGCACCTTGCAGATCCTGCTGCGGATTATAGCCATCGCTAGCGGAATGCAGTTGTGGCTGCTGTTGATGCTGATGTTGTTGCTGTTGTGTCGCCTGCAACTGTTGCAACTGCTGATGTTGCTGCAAATGCGGTGCTGGCTGGCAATAGGTGTTCTTGCGCGGTGTGCCCTTGGTGCGTCGGGCGGCTTTGCGCTTGCCAAAGCCTTTGCCATCGTCGCTCTGTTTTGATAGTGTGGATAGTGTGAGGAGTAAGGAATGAATTACAAAGGACGAACGAACAGAGCGAGAGCAAGCATGATGAAACACTTACATCTTCCTCCTGCGGTGTCCAAACGGGATCCGTGTCCGAGTCGGTGAACTCCTCCGGCTCACCAACCGCACCGCCCTCCCCAATAGTGGACGTATTCAAGAGCAGCGCGTTCATGCTGCTCTCCTTGGCCTTGCGGGAGCATTGCTCCCGACGTGGCGGCAAATTTAAAGGGTCTGTGAAGAGCACAAAAGTGGTTAGCAAGCATCAATGTGATGGAGGGCGAAACGGGTACAACAACGGGTAACGGGTTACGGCAACAACGGAACAACAACTACGTCAACAACATGAACAACCCATTGCCGTGAAGCCATCGACGACAGCTGACTCCGCAACCGTTTGGCTCGCAAGTAAGTAAATAATAAAAATACACGTTTTTATTTTTCTGATGATTTTCTTCATTTTTTAAATTATGTAATAATATTTGTTCTCGTTAATCCATCTCAAAAATACTTATACTTTTTTTGTTTTGCTTTTGTTTTTTTTGCTCATGCGTTTCGTCTTTATAACAATTTTAAAAGTTAAGTTTATGTATTCGGTTTTTACATATGCACAATGTCCTGTCCCATCACGTCCATGTCCAGTCCATGTCCAAGTCCCTGATCTCATCTCAGGTTCGTTGTCTGTTCCGTCTGTCGAGTCATCAAGTCATCGTGTCATTATCGTGGCTAATGCTGCCATGGCCAAAGCAGATTTATAAAGTGATGAGGATTGGGCGCGGCGGCGGGTGTTGCCACGCTAACTGCTGCGTTGATGCTGGCGGCCGCCGCTGACGTGTCGGCGTTGGATGTGTGATGGTGGTTGTTGTTGTTGTTGTAGTTGTTGTTGCATGCCGCAGAAGTTGTTGCGATAGTAGAGTGCTTATTGGAATTATGCTGTTGGTCAAGTAACATACCTTGACTGCCACTGCCGCTCCCGCTTCCACTTCCACCAACCCCAGTACCCTGCAGCTGAGCGCAATGTTGTTGCACAAAGTGCTGCGCATTGGACAGCCCACCACCAGCTGGCTGTTGTTGCTGCTCCTGCTGGGCGTATGGGCGAAACGAGGATGTTGTCTGATCGCCCGCAGGATGCTGGATGACAGAGGTAGTTGATGTTTCAGCGGCTGCTGCTGCAGCAGCTGCCGCCGCCACCATTTGTGCATGCGGCCTCTTTTTCGGCAGTATTTGAGTTTGTGAGAGTATTTTAATTCGATGACCATCGTCGCCAACCAGCCCACTCAGCCCGTGCACCGCCTGATTGTCCTGTCCCGTCGCTGCTACGCTTGCCGCTGTTGCCTGCGATGTGGATGCCTCATCAGCGCCCGCAGTGCCCTTTGGCTTGCGTTTGTACGGTGCACGTGGATAGTTTAGCTTGCGCGAGGGCTTTACAACTGGCGGAGGATCATCGTCCCGCTCTCCCTGCAGAAACTTGAGATAGCTGTCCATAAACTGTGTCTTCTTTTCCCCAATTGAGGTGCCCACGCTGACGGGCTTGGGTGCGGCTGGGCTATACGAGTTTGCCGTTACACTGGATGTGCCGTGCGCCGTGGCCGTGGCCGGCGTTAGGCCATTATTGCTGCAGTCATGCGATGTGGAAGAAGGTGGTTCCGGCGAAGGCGTTTTATTGGGATTACGTATGCCAAAGTTTGTATTGTTTGTTGAGGAGTTGGTGCCACGTCCGTTTGGGGTTAGCGAATTGGCATAGCCCTGTTTGGGCTTGCTGGTTGCATCGGCCAAAAAGTCCAGCTCCTCCTCAATGTTTGGCACAATCACTTTATTGCTTGCATCACTGGCAGCTGCAGCAGCAGCCGCTGCTGCTTCCTCCTCTTGCTGCTGCACAGACTCAACCTTTTCCTGTTGATGCTGTTGCTGTTGTTGCTGCTGCTGCTGGTGCTGTAGTTGTTGCGTGTACACCTGCTGTTGCTGCTGTTGTTGCTGTGTGTACACCTGCTGCTGCTGTTGTTGTTGCTGCTGCTGTTGCTGCTGCTGCTGCTGCTGCATACACGCCGTATACTGGGATGCGATGGGTTGCGGAAATGCCGGATAGTATTGTGCCAGCTGGGTGAGATGCGACTGCGCCTGCGATGATTGCAAATGTGCAGGCTGCGGCAAATGCTGCTGCTGCTGGGAGGACTGTTGCTGCTGCTGCTGGCTCTGCTGCGGATATGTGGGTATGTTAATTGTTGTCGCTGGCGACACAGACGCCGCATTATTCTCCGTTTTGAGCGGCGTATTCCACTTGTTATTAAAATCGTAATACGTATTTTGCTGCTGCTGTTGCTGCTGCTGGTTATGTTGTTGCTGCTGCTGCTGCAGCTGATGGTGTTGCGAGTCCTGTGGACTGCGAACTGTGTTGTATTCGCTACTCGCAATCAGCGTCTTCTTCGGCTGCCGCTTGCGCGGCGTCTTCGCTGGCTTCGGTGGCGGCTTGACATCCTCCTGTAATTGTATTAACAAAAGTTGTCGATTAACACAAAAATGCATTAAATTGCAATGATTAGATTAGATTTGCTTTCATTTGCAGTTGGGACATTCTATAAAATATATATTACAAGGATCACATAAAACTTTTTCAACAAGCCACACACAAGTTTTTCAACGTCACGTCACAGTTTCAAATTGACCACAAGATTTTCGCCAACAAAACATTTCAAATATTTGCTATAATTGAACAGTTTAAACATTATGTACGTATGTATTTAAATTTAAAAATAAAAAGTTTACAACAAAATTAAAATCAAAAGACCGCCAACAAGTTGGAAACAATGAAAGTATAAAAGAAGATTACAGAAGTTAGAGCCGCCACAAGTTGAAGAATAGTTGTACTTACTTGAATAATGAATAATGATTAATGAGATTCATTAGCAAATAGTTTAAACATATTGAATTTAATCGATCTATTGATCTTTCCCTAGTGAAATCGATTACTGAGGCAATCTAAACGAAATAAATCGGAGTTTCGCTCTGCATAATTTTATATTTTGGTAGAGCCGTTATTAAGTTTTATTATTATGCACATATTCTTCTTTGACTTGCTAGGCCCTTGATGGCAACATTGACATTGGAAGATATACAGAAGTGTTCCCATTTCCGAGTACTTTTCATTTAAAATAGTTTTTAGTACAGTTCCCAATTTCGAGTACTTTTCATTTAAAATCGATTTTGAGTTTATGATCATATTTTCGAATAAACTATTCATAAACTATTTTTATTTGTTTTTAATAGGCAAAACTTTAAACAGAATTTTCAATTGTTTTTTTCTGAGTTTAAAACAGCATTTGGCATTATTTGATCGGAATCGAATAGTGGGAACAGATCTACATATCTTATGCCTCAGCCAATCATTAGGCTTTGCCCTGAAACTAGATTATTTTCTTTGGCAAAAGCAATAACAATTTTTGTATGCTACGCATTTGTAGCATTCTTTCTATGACTTTGCGACCTATTTGTTCTCTAAAGAACTATATCCCCTTTATGATTTCGATTGCATCTCATCACAGACGTAAAATTAACAGAATTTGAAGACAATAACACACACAAAATAAAACCAAAGCAAAAAAGCAATAAAAAAAAAACAAACAAACAAAAATAGACAACAAAAGAAACGAAAAACGTAATCGAAAATAAATACATACAAATTATATACAAACCTTTGGCACTGTTTGAATCTGTGACGCTAAGCTGCTCGATGTCCCGGGTGACATTATCATATTAGCCACAACGTGCTGTCGTCGTCCTTGCGGCGAGGCAGCACTCTGCTGCTGCTGTTGCAGCAGATGCTCCTGCACGACAGCCTGGGCCTGCAAGGACGCCGCTGCGGATGACTCAACATCGACAACGCTCGGCTGATAGAATGTTTGCTTTATCTCAAGACCTGGCGGCAGGTTAAACACTAGATTCTCGCTGCTATCAGCACCGCCAGCTGCATCATTGGCATAGTCCAGCTGCCGATGCTCTTGCTTCACATGCAGCTGCAGGACACTTTTCATTTCCTCTTGCTCGTCCTCTGGCTTTGTCCAGCAGTGTTGTTGTTGCTGCTGCTGCTGCTGTTGTTGCTGCTGCTGCAGCTGCTGCTGAAGCTGCTGTTGTTGCTGGAGTGTGCTCTGTATCACAGATGAGTATGCCACCGTTGTGGGCGCTGCAGACGAACCCGCGCCTGCCTCGTTCATAACGGTTCGTCGCGATACTGGCGATCCAGCCGCTGTCGCTGTCGCCGTCCCACCCCCCGTTGTTGTCTTATAGACAATCACCTGTGGCGCTCCGACTACATCGACAGTGTGTAAATTCGTTATAGGCGATCCGTCCGCTGAACTCAATGCAGGACTCGCATACTGTGCCGCATACGCGGTACCCACGTTCTGCTGTTCGATGTGTATGGGATCCTTTCGCGACAGCTTTAGCTTTTGCCCGTCTATTGTGTAGTACGTTTCAGCCTCTGCAATATCATGTTGCAATTGTTGTTGTTGCTGCTGTTGTTGCTGCTGCTGTTGCTGTTGCTGCTGCTGCTGCTGTTGTTGCTGCTGCTGCTGTTGTTGTTGTTGCAATTGTGTCAAGTAAATTAGTTCCTTGTACGCTTTGATTTGCATCTTTGTTTGTTGTGTGTTTTCTTGTTTGATTTGCTACAGATCGTTGTAGTAGCCGTGGAAAGTTGTCAGGTTGATTTTGGTATTGTACATAAATTTGATGGAAACGGAAATTGTTTTTTTGTTTTTTCGGATTTGGATACATACATAAGTATATATATATTATACATAGACAGTAGTAAGGGATAAGATGAGGCATAGTCTAAGCATAGTTTAAGGGAAAGTGCATGTTATGGAAGGGAGCGTCAAAAGGGGCCCAGCAGATACTAATTTATATTAATAATACACAGTCGGAAAAGTATATAATTTTGATAGTAATCTTCTAATACAAGACAAACTGTTCATAGTTATATTTCAGCTCCATAGATATCGATGTTTTTTTTTGTAAACAAATATTGCAATAAAGGTTTTCAATAATCGCTATACAATCATTTTTCTTTTAACAAAGGCTGAACTGTTCATAGGGGTACTCAGTTTTATAAAAGAAAATCAAAAATCTTCAGTTTATTCGAACTTTTGTTTAAGAGTTGGGATTTAATAAGTTCAGTAATTCAATTCGGACTCTGATTGAATCGATGCAACTCTATTTAAGGCTAAATCCAAATGATATTCTGCTTACAATGCTGTCACATACTGAGCCCCTTAGAAGTTCCCGGATATGAGCATCGGCAACTCTTTGTTAAATTGGATTGCAATAATAACAATTGATACTCACCACTTTGTCAGCCACTAGGTTCAGTTGCTGCTGTTGGGCTTGCTGTTGTTGCTGCTGTTGCTGTTGGGCTTGGGCCTGCTGCTGCTGCATGGCAAGGAACGTATTGGATATCATGTTGGGCGTGTTCCACGTCAGCGATGTTGAGGTCAGGGCCACTGTGGTGGGCGAGGGTGAAGCACCGCTGGATGATGAATTCTCGCCATAATAATTGGAGGCAACATTATTGGCGGCCGCTGCGGCAGCGGCGGCCGAGGAGACAGCCGCCACTGCAGCCTGATTTTGGAAGCTGCTGAGCTGCTTGTCCAGTGTGCTGGGCAACTGCAGCTGCTGCAATTGTCGGTGCGGCGTATTGACCGTCGATGAGGCATAATGCGCCGGCTTGGGTTGCACACTGGCTGCTGCTGCATGATGGTATATCTGCTGGAATACTGGATTGTAGCTACCGATCGGCGAGGGCGGCACAAAACTGCCGCCACTGGCTGCAGCGGCATTGAAGCTGGCGAGGCTTGCTGCTGTTATGGTGGCTAAATGCGGATGCTGAAAATCCTCCGCTGTACCTCCCGTGCTGCCGGCGGAACCGGGCACAATGCGGTTGTAAGCGTATGACCAGGGGCTGGAGTTGGGATCCATGTGAGGGGCTTGAGCTGAAGCTGAAAGCAGGTTTGGTTCAGTTCATTTATATTAGTTCAGAGTTGGATAAACCAGGGCTGCATAAGCAGACATGGCCGACATACATACACACGTACATACAGTTGTATTTGCAACTAAATGCTTAAATATGTTCTTGCAGTTAGGTTACATGTGCATAATTTACAAAAATATTGTTTATGGGTACATAAATACAGTCTCTGTTGTATGTAGCCCTGGCGGCAAGTGCATTTTTCGCAGATACACTGATATTTATATGTATGTATGTATGGATGTACATACATATGCATACATACATACAAAAGTAAATTATGCCGCGCACAATTTAGCAAAAGACTGCATCATGCTTTAGTTGTTTTTATACGGCACATTTTTATATTTTTACGAGCAGTTTTTAGTATCTTTAATGCATTTACATACAATTGTATGTATGCGTGTATGTTTGTACGTCAGTTGATATTTCCTTTGAGCACTTTTTTTTAACATGTATATACATATGTTTGTATGTATGCTTAAAGTGTATGTATGCATGTACATACATACATGTGTGCGTGCGGTGAGAGATAGTCACTAACAAGCAACTTGCGTCGTTTTACTGCTTCGTTGGATTCACACTGCGATGGATCATCTTTATATTTAGCTTTGATTATGCACTTGTCAATATTCGATACAATTTTAAGTAAATTTATTTTGTAAACTTCTATAATGTGGCTGCATAACTTTTTTGTGGGTGAAACAATCTCCAAAATGGCCGCTCAAGTACAAATGAACTAGTGACTCATTTGAACAATGCACACGTGAATCGGTTCGATGAAATTCGTGTGCTTATGCTTCTTGCCTGAGTGTTGAGCTCCTTTTTGATAATTGTTTATATTGTGTATTCTTCTGTTATTAATTTTTTGCTTGGTGAGTTGAGTTAGTGACAGTAAATATTTATTTTATGCCTCCTATGCAGAGAGCCTTGCACATATAAAACGTGCATAAATATATAATATTTTATGTGTGCAATGTACATACTTTGCTGAAGCCATTCCTTCAAGTGTTGTAAAATGCGTTATCGTTATACACCTGAGGTCAATTAAATCGTTACAGACGTTTTGTTCTACTCTGACAATGTAACTTTAATTAGTTAACTTTATCTATGTATAGTATTCTGATAAATAGCTGAACATGCTGGTGTTTTAGAATATGAATGTATAAATTAATTAATATATTAGTCACGAATTGATTCCACCAATAAAGCTGTGTGATAAATAGTTCGTTACAAGCAATCACGGGTCGTATTGGTATGCAAAAATATGGAATATAAAAATTAATACATATAAATATATTTTAGCTGCAAGTGGAAAGTTTTGCCATTTATCAGTAAAGAATAAATCGCAAAATAATGAATAAACTATTCTAGCTTCATTCAATATCTAAAATTAGCGCAATTAAAATGTATAAATTTGTCGATTTGAATTATATAAACTATCCAATATACCTGCATCTAAAAACCAAGCATTGCGCACTGCACCTTAAAATGCAAAATTATGTAAAATTAATTAAAAAAAGAGTATGAAGACAAGTAAAGTAATGACAAGTTAAAATATCATACAACTACAAAAAATTAGTCAAAATAAGCATATTCGGGATAGCTTATTTTTGGCTGGTCTCCTGTGTCTTTGTTATGAATTTGTGTTGAGGAGCATTTTCGCATAAGCAATACCGCTTTTCCGACTATTATTATTATCTAGTTGCAAATTGATTTTCACGATCACATTACTCTCGTTGCATTTGGCGAACACATTAAAATAGGGAGTACCCGTATAAGTTTCTTAATAAATTGAAAATGTTCATAACAATCGATTCTTATCGAGAACCTACCATCTCTAATAGTGACAGTCGTTTCTGCAAAATAAATTGATAAAATCTGAGAAAACACGTAAATACATATTCTAGATTTATATATACGCATACGTATATATTAATACCTAAATAAATTGGGTTTTTGTTGCAAGGAAGTCAAGAGGTACGTACGTGTTTGTATTTTATGAAGTGTGTCAAATGTGTTTTGCTTGAATATTACACATTTTTGCGTATGTGTGAGTGAAATTACGCCCATTAACTGTGACTATGTATGTATGTATTTGTGTCCAAATTTTTATAGTACAACATGGATTTCGGTGACGATTTTGCTACAAAAGAGGAAGTCGATCCGGCGGCAGAATTCTTGGCACGCGAGCAATCCGTCCTGGGTGATCTTGAGGCAGAAATAACAGGTGGATCGACCACAAGCGCAGCTGCGGCTATTGCAACTGACGATGGACTGCTTGGTGGCTTAGTGGGTGCTGGTGCCGATTTAGGCAACGAACTATCGGCAAATATTGGCGGAGGTCTTGAATCATCGACCGGCAGCTTCGAAGTTATCGGCAGCGAGTCGAACGAACCAGTTGGCATCTCAGGACCACCGCCATCTCGAGAGGAGCCCGAGAAGATAAAGAAGTGGCGAGAGGAGCAAAAGCAGCGGCTGGAGGAGAAGGATGTCGAGGAGGAGCGTAAGAAGGAAGAATTGCGCCAGCAGTCCAAAAAGGAACTAGATGACTGGCTGCGCCAAATTGAAGAATCTATCTCGAAAACGAAACTATCGTCGCGTAACGCTGAGATTCAAGCCGCTTCGCTGGAGAACGGCGCTATCGAACCGGGTACCGAATGGGAGCGCATTGCCAAGCTGTGCGAATTTAATCCTAAGGTCAACAAATCGGGCAAAGACGTCTCACGTATGCGCTCCATTTACCTACATCTGAAGCAGAATCCCATACAATTGCAGAAGAGTGCCTAAATTAGAAATCGCCTAATCAAACATTTTGATTTGAATATTTAAATTCTGATAAAAAGTATTTGCTTTAAATTCCAATTATGATACAAATATTTACTATAATCTATAGCTGATGGAAAGTTATTTGATAATAATGTTTATGATTTATTATATATTTCATGAATAATAAACAATCATACATATATACATACATATGCACACAAGCTGTTCCTTGTCTCATATCTAATCTGGCAATGTTAGTTCGATTTGGTGAGTGTAGTTGGGATATCTTTATAAACAAAAAGGTTTTCATGCAACACAATTTTTGACCGCTCCAATAGAGTATATAGTGATTTGATAGATGCAGTTTCGACATATCCAATGCCTCAACATCTGTCCTATCTATCTAAATAGCTCTATAACTAGAACATAACATGCGCACTCACATCGGAGAACTAATAGCCTCTCCATTTACATAATTATTACAGTATTATGTCCACGGATCCGAAAAACAGTGAAGAGAAAGCAGCAGTGTCGAACTCAAAGTCGCAGAAACGACAGGATTATTTAGAATGGGACGATTACTTCATGGCCACAGCGGTACTGTCGGCGAAGCGCAGCAAGGACCCCTCCACACAGGTTGGCGCATGCATTGTGGACACGAATAATCGTGTCGTAGCTATTGGCTACAATGGCTTTCCGCGCAACTGTAGCGACGATGTATTTCCTTGGTCTAATGGCGGAAGCGATCCCTTAGAAGTGAAATATATGTATGTGGTTCACGCTGAGGCCAACGCGATCCTCAACAGCAATAGCGCCAGTCTGAACGGCACCCGCCTCTTCACGACTCTTTTCCCCTGTAACGAGTGTACAAAACTTATCATACAATCGGGCATCAGAGAAATATGCTATATGTCCGACAAGTATGCGGATAAGCCCAATTTCCGAGCTTCCAAGCGCATGCTCGATGCGGTCGGCATCGTTTACAAACGGCATGTGCCAAAGCAAACCAAGATTGTTATTGACTTTGACGAATACACTCTGGAAGAACTTGAATCGCCAAAGGACTTGAAGAACAGGGATTGTGAAGATCTTAGCTTGAAATTTAGCGAAATCCTTTCAACCAAGTAGTCGAAATTTCATTGCCTTAAATATGCAAATGTTAAACTATTTAAAAATTAAATGATTCATGGCATCGTCTAAAGGATAGAGTGCTAGCTGCTGTAATTTATGTAATTGTCTCCAACATCATTGTATAAATATATGATTTATAACAACAACAAAAATATATATCAATAAAATCACAACGATATAAACTTAATTAACCCTGTTCTCATTTCTGTTTCCGATAATATTGTTCGGCGTCGATATGGTTAAGCCTTCTGAATTTCGAAAAGAAATTATATGTTCGGCTTGAGATTTGCCTTTGTTTTCGATTCGAATGAATGAATTATCAATATGGGTAGTTATAAGTAAAATTGATCGGCATTCCAGTCAATACAACGAGCGTCTTTGGATTCACCCAACATCCTGGTCAGGCGTCACCGAGCATCTAATGGCACAGTCTCAGACGTCACCACTTCTTCAGAAGAATATATATTAGAATATACCGAAAGTGGGTCGCAAAACAAGCCCACACATTTCTGAGCATTAATAGCCTTTTCATTTTCATAATTATTTTCAGTATAATGCCTAAGGATCTGAAAAACAATGACAATCAAGCGGCAACGTCGATCTTAAAGTCACAGAAACGACAGGATTATTTAGAGTGGGACGATTACTTCATGGCCACCGCGGTGCTGTCGTCAAAACGTAGCAAGGACCCCGCCACACAGGTTGGCGCATGCATTGTGGACACGAATAATCGTATCGTAGCTATTGGCTACAATGGCTTTCCACGGAACTGTAGCGATGATGTGTTTCCTTGGTCAAAGATCGGAAGCGATCCATTGGAAATGAAAAGGGTGTATGTGGTTCACGCTGAGGCCAACGCGATCCTCAACAGCAATAGCACCAGTCTGAACGGCACCCGCCTCTACACGACTCTTTTCCCCTGTAATGAGTGTACAAAATTAATCATACAATCGGGCATCAGGGAAATATTCTACTTATCCGACAAGTATGCGGACAAGCCCATTTACCGAGCATCCAAGCGCATGTTCGATGCTGTTGGCATCGTCTACAGGCCGCATGTACCAAAGCAAACCAAGATTGTTATTGACTTTGATGCATTTACTCGAGAAGAACTGGAATCGCCAAAGGATTTGAAGGATTGTAAAGATCTTAGCTTGAAATTCAGCGAAAGCCTTTCAACCAACTAATCTAGTTTGCACTGCCTTTTTTCACAGTTTCTCTAAGTTATTAAATTAATTGATTCAAGGCATGGTCTAAGTTTTAGAGTACATACCAAGTCATGAAATTTAATTTATAAAATATATATTTGCATCAAAAGTTATTATTATGCCCATTTCCGATTCCGATTGTCATAATCACCCTATATTATGTATTTAATTTATCTATTGAACTACGAAAATAAACCTCCTAAAATCAGAAAACAATGATTGATTGAACTATGTATATTCTCTTTAAAAAAAACTAAGCGAAGTAAGGCAAAAGCGGCATCTTGAGAAAATTGATTGATATTAAGATACATTAAAGGCTCGTACACATATTACGTAATCAATTTTTTGCCCTTTTATGATACCCTCCTCCATATAATAAGCATTATCATTTAGCTGACCTCCAGCGCAATCATCATCCAAAATTAGTTTCTTCAGAGAAATAAACTATTTTGCACACGATTACCTATTTTTATTGGGATCTTTTGGAACAACATTCATTTGTAATTAAATCGTAATGAATCTTTCTTCAGTCGACGTGTCACAGGGTCGAAAAAAGCATCTTATTGTTAATGCTTTTGTGAAATGCACGCGATAATATGATCTCAATTTTAAGATTGTTTCATTTCGTGTAACGCGAAACTTTGACTGTCAATATAAATTGTAGTGCCATTCTCAAAATAAGTGATAGTTTTATAAATTGGGCAGCCAGTAAAATTAATACATATTTTATGACATGATTCTACGATGATTCTGACTGGCGAGTAATCCTAAGTCGGTTTATGGCTTTGAACGATCTTTATATGTATTTTGGTATGTCTTAGATACTATTTGATAGCACATTCCAAGATTAAGCAACAAAACATAATAATATAGGCTTATATAAGTATACTGGAAATATCCATATTTATATCTATACATATATTTATATTTCTAAATGTGTTTTTCGGTTGTGGTGCATGCAACATGCAAAAGTATTCAAACATTAATGCACATCTGCCGAATCGGCTACGTTTGAATTTTCCTCAGACTTCTTAGGCAGCGGCGTGTCACTAAGACGTGGGGAAAGGTCGCGCAGCTTAACAACGTTGCCTACAGAAACCAAATTGGCCGCTTCAGAAACCGAGTATCCAATGTCGGGCGGTGTGCCCTCCGGATAACCTAAATAATAATCGGCAATGCGGCCAGCCTCACGTAGTCCGCTCAAGTAGGCGCCGTGCACCGTAGCGGGATAGTTCCGTATTGTATGCTCGCCGGCAAAGAAAAGGCGTGGCAACTCCTCGCCTTCTTTGCTGGTGTGTGGCTCAGAGCTGACTGGAGGTATGACTGGTGCTGCCAGAAGATCATAGTCACTACCAGAGGAGCCCACAGATACATAACTGTATGATCCGCGAGCCCACTGATCACTACGCCAGCGTGTGACGACTGTTTCCTTTGGCTGTGGCACGGATGTGTTGCCAAAAATATTCTTCAAAACGGACATACAGCGACCAATAATAATGTCGTCCGTCACGCTCTCGACTATATTTGCAGCCATCCCAGCGACGAGGGCCAGCAAAACCGGCGATGAGCTGATGCTCCAAAACAAAAACATTTCACCTTAAAGTTAAAATTTGCATGTTATATCATTGAATAGCAGAAGTAAAAACGCGCTACTTACCACGACTGGCCGTGGTGCTGCCCACATGACCAAAGAGATTCGCATTTGGATCCCAGAATATACGATCGAAACACAGGACCACCTTGTTGAGATTACCAAATCCCAGGCGACGTATCGCGTGTTGCTTCCAGTCTGGCAGCGGTGGATCGAATTTGACGGTATTTGCATGCTGCGACTCTTCATGCGTAACGGCTACCTTCAGTACCCCCAGGGTGAGGGTACAAACAGCCAGATCGGCCTTGTATGTCATTTGTGAGTTTGAAGTTTTCAAATTTTCGGCCACAATCTCGACACCCTTGCTGCTGTATTTTATTTCCTTGACGGCACTGTTGAGGCGTATGTCAATGTTCTCGGTTAGCGCAACTGGAACGCAGGAGTACCCATTACGGACTGTTGTATGATGACCAATGAACTCAAAGTCATCATCCTGGTCCCAGTGTTTCAGCGATAGATTGTTGAGGCGTGTCGCGTTTGCAAATTCCAGGTTGGCAAAGTGCCAGTCAAGTATGAGACGATCACGTGACGACAGATATACCTGGCTGCATAGATCAAAAAAAAATTTAATAATCTTTGGTATACACAATTTGTAAGTGAAGTTTTTAGATTGCATTAATATAATCGAATGCTGTTTTAGCATATCGAGTATTTTTTATGTTTCTAAGGATGTTTGTTCACACTAACCTAGGTCCATTTTTTCGAGCTCTTGGAGCTGGTTCTCCAGTTTATGGCCCTGGGTGCGTAGCTCCTCTTCAGCCTTGATAGTGTCCTCCAGTTTTATTTGGATGATGCGAATATTGTATTCTTGCAGCGCATAGGTAGTTTCCGTCATAGCAGTCTTTGGACTGCGCTGCTTAACCAAAGCTTGACATTCAGCTTTGAGCGATGCAATTGTTTGAATAATGCCCTTCAGCCGCTTGCGATGCTCAATGACTTTCGTCTGGGCGGCAATGATATCGTGCATATGTGCGGCGCGTTTCTCCTGGACGGCCTTGTCCTGCATGTTGATGATCCACTCAAGAGCGTCACCCAATGATACAGGATTATTTCCGGCGTAGTTAAAGTCCAGGCGATGCGATAAATAGCTCGCCGATTCGAGCAAACGATTAAACTCGCGCTCAATCACGTCATCTTTTTCCTTAGGCACCGGCTTGCCATCCGGACCGTAGAGCGGACATGTCTGCTGAATTGGAACCAGGTCCATGCCAATCTGCTTGCTGAGTATAGTCATTGGATTGCCGTAAACGCCCGTTACCACCATAGCGCCTAGATCGGCTATATAGCTATTCTTGCGAAAGGTGGCAATGCGGCCGCCAACGCGATCTCGTGCTTCCAGAACGATGACATCCATTCCAAACTGCTGCAGCTGCTGGCCAACGGCTAGGCCAGAAATGCCCGCTCCAATCACGATTACCTTGCCAAGCTTCTTGCTGGTAATTGGGCACAGCCGCTTAAATATGCCAAAGTTGATGAAGCCGTGGCGCTCCAGAAACGAGTGCACACGCCTCACCAGATTCGGTTCGCTGTCGAAAGGCGGCGGCAGAGTCTTCAGCGCATTCTCAAAGGTCAACTGCACCTTGGGGTTGTCCACCCACATGTGCAGCAGGCTGTTGCGTATGTTGAGAAACACTCGGTGACCCAGTATGCCTGAGCGGCTAATATCCGGAAAGCACGCCTCTTCATTTGGCGTCATTTTGCTAAATGGCAAACGTGATTGAAAGACTGCACCCTCTTGTCCCGAAAGCACAGTGGGCGCGCCAGCATCCCTCGGCTCTCCATTGGTGCCATTCGCCGCCTCCTTCTGCAGTGAGCTGCGTGTACCCGTGCTGGTAGCCTGGTGAGCTGACGCTTCCGATTTACGTGAACGTGGCTCCGCGTGTACATGAGCGCGTTTGTCCGACGGTCCAGCGTTGTTACCCGAAGAAACGGAGCTGTTTTTCTCAAGAGCATTATCTGCAACGGCAACTGCCGGTTTATTTGTGTAGTCAACCTTGGGCTTGTTCCGCCGACTGGTGCGCCGTTCGTCGTTGGTGGCGGGTGCATCGTTGGAGTCATCATCAAATTTTCCTTTTGCTTGGCCAGCGTTACCGCTGCCAGAGGCGATGCGCTTGGGCGACGGCTCTCCGTCAGAGTCATCGCTAATGAGAGTCACATACTCGATGGGTTCACCCGTTTTGGTGGCATTAGAGCCGGTGGTGGTGTTGCCACTACCGGACTGAGTAGGTTTCATTTCGGTGCTTTTGGTCAATTAATAAAATTGTTAGCTTAAATTCAGCAGTTATTCAAATAGATGCGTGGTTTTTTTCTTTTTTTTGATCACTTACATAGTATTTATGGCAATAGCAAGATCAAAACTCAAGCCGAATTTATATAGGTATATAGGAGCCTAGCACTGGGCCTTTTTACTCATATTTTATATGTGCTTCTTTGCTTTTACTGTCAGCCTAACAATTTGCTCAATTCTACTTTCTCAATTGTTTTCTGTAAAAAAAAAAAAACAGCAGCTAATTTTTGCCCTGTTTTATTTTGTATATGTTATTCTTTTGCAGTGTGACCGAATCTTAAAAACGAAATTAAACCGTATGTATATTTTCTACTTAGCGCATTCACTCTTTGCTGTACGAACTGTATTATTGGAAGGAAATGCAACACCAAATGCTGAATTTGTTGCCTGGAAAAGCTGACTTTTCTGTTTTTGCACTTTGTCGAAGTCGATGCTGCAAAATTGCAGAAATTGTTTGATTCAGGATTGTTGTTCTAGACGGCCGCTAGTTTAACCGCAAGAACCAAATTTGCTGCAAAGGGGCAATTCAAAGATTTTGACTGAAGTTGAAATTCTGGCACAGTGATTTATGGTTTCAATTACTTCCCGTCGAGGCACGTTACGACCCGATAAAATCGCTACTGCAATTTTCTCTCAGCTTAACGGCGCGAAAATTTAACATTTACGTAAACTGTGAAATAGCAGCACATATTTATATCGATAATATTAGGCAACTGCTTTCTTCTGAGCACGTATGTACACTTTTGTTTAACAGAACGTTAACAAATCAAATCACTAAAATACTAAAAATCGTTTTGTTTATAATTTTTACGATATATCAAACTCACATCGATCTTGCGATACGGTTTTCAATTTAAGTATCGAAATTTTTAATTATGTTCTTAATCTGATCTAAATAAGATACTACTACTTGTAGCTCAATACTGTTCGATTATAAACTACCACTCTGTGCAAGCAAGCAGAGCAAAATTGCTTCATGCATAAAAGGGTATGTATGAATTTTAGAGTAAACTTGACTAGAGCATTCTTAATTGCTTTAACTGGGCAAGAGTTGAGTAGTATTTCTGTAGTGAGACTCACTAGGTGAGTTATGAATATGCTAGACACTCAAATAAGAAAAAAAATGTTTTCCATTTAAAACCTTAATAATCATTTATAAATTTCACGTGTTTTATTATAATACAAAAGCTTAATGCTGCTTTGATAACCGAATTATTTGATAAATAATGGTATCTTAATTTCCACAACTTTCCTTTTTAATTTATCTCACCTTTGCACCAAATCCTCTTATCGAACAATTTGCTTTGTTAAATATCGATGGTGTTACTATTTGCAATGTTTATTAATCAACCAAAATTCCACAATTATCGCATGTGCAAATATTAAATTTAAAATCAATGATTATATGCAGACATCTACAGGCGTATGAACAATTGTACATCTTTTCATATGTACCTCAGTCACGGCCATCACAGCACCCGTCGAAGATCATCGCTTGCACGCAGGACTGCAAGTCCTCATCGAAGAAGTAATCCCAATGACAAGTGCTTTCCGACACCTGGACGCCATTCACACATGTAATAAAGTTGTGGCAGTTATTTTTGCTGCTGGCAACGAGCATGGTACCGCGGCTTTCGCAACGGTTGTGTGTGCACACCACCGATTTGGGCGTATCACATTTCTGCTTGGTGGCATCGAAAAAGTAGCCCTCCGGACATTGGTGCCACGTGGGATTGATGTCAGGAACACTTCCAAAGTTGGCGCAAAAGAAGTAGCCACGGCAAGTTGCACCGTCCGGTTGGCCACCGATAAGAGGCTTATTAGATTTTACGCATACACCCTTCTTGGAATGAGCATCACACTCGACTTGGCTTTTAGTCACACAGGAACCCTTGTTTACATCAAAGTATTGCGAAGATGAGCACGTTTTGAGCGAATGTTTTCCATTCTTGCATTCGTAGTACTCGTTGCAGTCATTCTCTTGTCGGAACTTGGCCTTGTCGGGCAATATTTCGCATATATTTGCAACGTCCACGCAATTCGAGTCAACGCCATACTGGCACGTCTGGGACACTTCATCAAAATGCTGCGAGTTTTCGCAATGACCGGATAGGGCTCCCCCTTTTACAAAAAAGTAGTTTTGGCAGTCCGTTGGATCAGCTACCCAGCGGTCATCCAATCCCTCACAGAGATTGCCACAGTGAACGCTGTTGCTTGCCGTTGCTTTCACGCACTTCTGGGAGTTAGCGTCAAATACCATGGATTCGTCACAGGATTTAAGTGTGCCGTCGGCGTCGATGCAATGTATGTACTCGTCACAGGAAGCAGGCTTACGGATTAGGGTGCCATTTTTGACAAGGCGACAGAGACTTTCGAAATTGGCCTTGGCTTGCAATGGTTGGGGCAAGCATAACGCCAGCACGAATACTCCAATACCGAATAACAATGGCGCTGCAATAAATTGGAAATAGACCCAGATTACCATCAATTTTAACTCATATGATATGACGCCGTAAACGCCAGCGCCTGACGCTGTAGATTTGCCACTTGTTTTTAACTCACATTGCATTATCGATTTAGTGGGTAATTCCTTATTTTTGGCTCTTATATAGAATGAGCTTCTGATGTGACTGTTCAAACGGATTGTCTTGAACTAAATGGAAACTGGTGCTTGAAAATCATTTATATTTAGGGTAGAATGTTACTGATACCAAAATTTTGCAACAAATTAGGGTGTATGTGTTCAAATCTTATCTTAGTTCTGCTAAAAGTAAGCAGATGGTTTAGCTATTAAGAGAGGAGTTTTGAAATTACAGAAAACGGCATCCGCAATTCTAATGTCTACATATTATACATACTTGCATATATTCCTGCAAAGCATAATGCTTTGTGAGAAGATTCTTGAACTATTGATTGAATATGATATTTTTCAAACCAAACCATTCTTTCAAAAAAACATCCCATATTGCATCATCTGTTTAAACAGTACTTACGTAAGTCCGAACATACCTTGATCTTCAAATAAGACATGATCCTACGTTCCTTGAATATATTTAAACTCTAATTCAACATTTACAATTTAATATCCGTAAGGTGAAGATATTTATTAAACAAAAAATTTTGTGGCAAAGTTTTTATAAAATTTAATGTTAAGCATGGGGAGGTATTAAAAGATTGCAATTAAATATAAAACCTTTGAAGTACAGATAAAATTATACTCTTAATTATAAACGCAAAAACAATAATAGGATATAAGCTTAAATTTACAAAATTTTGCTTAAGATTCAGTCTATTACGGGCAAACTGTTAAGTACTCGTACTTTTCACTTGCATCAGTAAAAACTGGAAATAAAACTTAAAAACTAGACGGATTAAGGCGGCTTAATTACAAAAAATATTCGATTTATTTTGTTTTGAGTTCAAGCGGTATTATCTGTCCAAAAAGTCCTCGATAATTTAATTGCTTGTAAATTACCCAGGGCTTATAGAATTCAGATATAATTAAAATAAACTGAATCAATTATGACAAAGAAATAACATAATGCTTGGAGCGATCCTCGTTGCGATTAAAAGATTACTAATTTTGTACCGCTCACTTCAATTATTTATTTATGTTTGTAGTAACCAGCAAATCTAGTACTTGTATGTTTATATGTACAATTGTTTC
The DNA here is from genome assembly GCA_035043065.1 of Hirtodrosophila confusa. Lineage (NCBI taxonomy): Eukaryota > Metazoa > Arthropoda > Insecta > Diptera > Drosophilidae > Hirtodrosophila > Hirtodrosophila confusa. Next base: position 1,801,932 of record JAWNNI010000039.1, read on the forward strand.
TTTGCTCAGTAAATCTGCCAAATTGATAAACTGATTACAAGAAGCTAACATCGTTCATTCACTTCATTGAAATAATTTGTTGTATGGCTTATTTTATTTTTTACACGTATGGTCTATCAATTAATCTGATATATATAGAACCCCTTGAACTATTTATGGGCTATTGCTTGAATTGTTGAGGCGTGATAAGAACGGGCTTAATTGGTTTAAGTAATTAATTGTCAATTTAAAGAAGTAAAAAGATTTCTAGCAATATTTTTAATAGACCGTCTTGCAACTCTTTTTATCAGGGCTTATTTACTCGTACTTGTGATGAAGACAATATGAAGTACTTGAATTTCTTTCATTTGGTATTATCTTAACAAAATTATTCAGTGAACGATCCACGATATAATTCGGCATAGCAAAGAGTGGTTTCTGAACATGTTTTAAAATTTTAATTAAATTATGAGAACTGCAAGCCGGGTTTGAACCGATACGGCTTAAATCGTAAATTCCAGCTATTTTCCTATACCGAAACGAGTTGGACCGCAATCGTTGTTCAAAGAAAACCTGAACATAAGAAGGCTACGGGTACACACTTATACATCAAGCAGTTCAGCGGCAGTGCAAGCAAGCACAACATTTTAGGTGGTGGCTGCGCTACTGCTTTCCCCTGCTCAGTAAGAATATTATTATTATTTATTGAATAACTTGTGTGTCTATTATCCGTTCGACTTCGAATTTGCGCATAGAATTTATTTGATCGGTTTGCGAGAGTGTGGAATACTTCAAATTTAACATAAACTTGAACTGCGTCAACTATATATTCCAAATTCAATGTCCCTAGTCTTCGAGATCCTTGAGATCATATATTCGGCTATTGATACTGATTAGGAATATATATACTTTATAGTGTCGGATATGTCTCTTTCCACCTGTTTCATACATTTGCACAGTTTTAGTACCCCTTATAACCCATTGTATGGGTACAGGGTGCTCTTAGTTAGCATTAAATTAAATGCGTATGATGGCTTGGTTTTTTAAGCTCTCTCCTAAAAGTATACATTGTGTGTTCCCGAGTTTGCTTGGTCGGTACCAACCATTTCACAAAGAGCGATTTAGCCGGAAATGGCGTGGATCACTAATATTATCAATATTGAATAAACTCGATACTTGAAGCATTTTTCAGATAGCTAGAGAAGGCTGTGTGCGATAAGTAATTGGAATGCCATTGTATTAAAAGCTAATTACACATAGAAATCGTAGAAAACGTAGATACCGAAAAAAATTGATAATACAAAAAAATACTTGAAGATAATGTTTATATTAATCAGACAATGGCTACAAATAGTCGAATATCAAACGCGTTGGTCAGTCTATGGCTAGAATGGTCAAAAGGCTTTCAGGGTGGTCGAGAACGACAGTAATTTCCCAAACGCCAATAAATGCCGAAAAAGGAAGGAGTGAAATACTAGGAAAATGTTAGGTTGAGACAAAGATTTATCGCGCAATTTGCGCTAAAAATATCAATTTTAATTATGGTAGTTTCGGTGTGTTTTGGGTGGGTAAGCTTATCTGCAAAGGTACAAACAGTTTTAATTAAACTCAACGATATGGTATTAGAGTTCGCTGGCTTGGCTCTCTATATAAAGGCACATCATATCATTGGTGGGGTTAGTACTGAGGTGGATTGCTCCAATTGCATACGAAGCTAGCTAACTAATCAGTCATTCAGCACCAGAACACAATGGCAGGTAGGACTGTGAACTAAAATGGATACGGATAATACTAAGGATTCCTACTCACCCATCTTTGATTCCTTGCAGCTTTCTACTTGACGGCAACCGCGTTTGCGGCCGTCTGCTTTTTGCTGGCCCCGCAGTCAAGTGCCTATACTATGAGCGATATGTGTGCACAGTGGCCTGGCACAGGATATATTGGCAATCCTAGCGATTGCACCGGCTGGGGCTATTGTCAGAACCAGAAGCTAGTGTCCTGGGGCAACTGCGGCAAGGATTTGGTTTTCGAATCGCAGTCTGGTACTTGTCAAAAAAACACAAATGTGCCGTGCTCCACCAACGTGCAACAAACATGTAAGGTGATGACAACTCCCGGATACATGGCAGACCCTTTGGATTGCACAAAGTATGCCTATTGCTACGGCAACGGTAACTTTGCAAGCAGATCCTGCCCAGCTGGCCAAAAGTTTGCCGCTAGCAATACCACCTGCGTCTGGGGTCCCACCTGTCCTCAGGATTCGATATGCCGTTTCATGCCAAACAATATCTACGTCGGTGATCCGAATAATTGCGGTCAATATCTGCAGTGCATTAAGGGCTCCGGAGTATGGGGAAAATGTGCAGAAGGCAGATACTTTAACATTGTCGGCGGAGTTTGTTCAACCAATAATCCGTGCAGCAATAATCCTTCTGCTCCTCCATCCGAAGCTGGTTTACCACCTGCGACAAGTGATACAGTTTGCAAGGCTGCGACAACATTTTATCCAGATGGAGCGACTTGTTACGGATTCTACTATTGCGAAACTGCTACCGGCGACGGCGTTTGGGGCTCGTGTCCTTATGGAACGGAATATGATGATACTCTTCAGAAGTGTGTTTCACCCGCAGAACTTGCCTGTACATATGACCGCTGCGCAAATACAAATTTGACTTATGCAGCTCTTGCGGGTACTAAGTGTAATACATATACATACTGCCCTAATGGTAGCGAAGGCCAATGTCCACCGGGCTTCCCATTTTTTGATGAAGTATACGGGAAGTGTGTAGTGACCAATCCGGGTTACACTATTTGTTCATCAAGTTAAATGCCTGCCTGGAAATGATTAAATTATCGGCTTTATCTATTGTCTTAAATTTATGTTCTATTCAGATATTTCAAAGTCAAATGCATATAAATAAAATCTGTTAATCTAGCACTCCATTCATTTTTGAACTCAATATATAAATAATTAAATTTGTCAATTTGCAAACTTAAAATTGAATTGCAAATGGTTGATTGAAAATAATAAAGCATTTTGTTAGAATAGTTTAAGTTCTCATGCCTTCAAATGCTTTTAGCTATGACAATTTAAATATTAGTCATTTGCACTGTATGTGATTAAGACGTGCAGAGTCCAAAGTCAAATGCTTACGATCTCTTTCTACATGAACGCCCCCAAGTTCAATAGTATTTCATATCTTGGCCTATAAATTGTTGACATCTCGTTAGAAACCAATTTCAGCCAGATTTTATTTTGGAAATACTTGAATATTCATTGATTTTATTCAGAAACGCGTTCATTCAAGTCAATAAAAGTCGCTCACCTCGATATGTCGAATTTCCCTATCAGTATCGTTTGTGGCTCCATGGAGATACCAAAGTGAGATGTTATTGCCGTGTAATTTACATGCTGTTCGCTATCTGATGCGAATGCTATCGCTCACATTGATTGAGATAGATTGATAGAGAACAGGCAGAGACACCGACAACGACATCGACATTAAAATCTATAGCGACATTGTATTCCTTGGCCCTGTGCATTTTCAAAATTGTTTTTCCCTCTAAAAACAATTCGGCAGCTACAATGAGGCTTTGCATATTTAAGAAAGCAACACCCACTGGCATCGCATCAGTCTAGCTGTGGAGCTGTTCGCTAACAATCAGAACGATACAAGGATAATAATATTCGCATAAGGATGAAGCAAGGTAAATGATATTTGACAACTTAGGGTCGCTGGTCTTCATAGTAATGCCGATAATTGCAGCTAGAGGAGTCCTGCCCCTGCTTGTGCTAACCCTGGTCAGCATGACTAGTGCCGATAACAAGATCGCCGAATTTGAGTACCTGACGATACCAGAGATGTGCGAAATGATTCCATCAGACACGATCTTCCTGCGTCCAAACACCTGTAATTATTGGGTGCGCTGTCCGGCTGCTAATACACTCTTGGAGGAGGGCACCTGCGCCTCAGGACTTTACTATAACAAGGATCTTGGCCGTTGCGCCATGTCCCATACTGTCTCCTGTCCCTACGTCAACAAAACCAAACCCCTTACAAATGTCTGCGCCAATGAAACAGACAGCACCTTCCTGGCCGATTCCAGCAGCAGCAACTGTCAGGGCTACATACTGTGCAAGAACCATCGAGAGGTCAAGGCCAACTGCCCCAATGAGCTGGTCTTTAACCCTGTATCGCGCTCTTGCGTTTACAGCACTCAATACACTTGCCCCGGAGGCGGCATAAGTACAAAATCTCCGGCATGCCTCTCTTTGGCCAATAACACTCGCCTGGCAAATGAGGAGCATTGCCACAAGTACTACGTCTGCCTGAATGATGTCCTGCATGAGCGCGAATGCGCCCCCGAGATGGGATACGATGTTGCCCAGGGTCGATGCGTGGCCGCATCCAATGCCACCTGCTACCACACCGCAAAGCTACCTCCGCCGGAAAACACCTTCTGTCTGGTCAATGGCACAGCGCGTTTTGGCTACTTTGCTGACAATGAGTCCTGTAGCCACTACTATGTCTGTAGCAAAGCCGTCAAACCCGGTCAAAAGCACGACACACATCCTGCGCACATGGAATGCGACCAGGGCAAGTTCTTTGACGAGGAGAAGCTGTCTTGCCGGGACCGTCTCAATGTTCGCTGCCTGCTGGACCGCTGCGCCGAGACCAGCCTGACCTATGTCAATGTGCTTGGCGACTGCCAGAGCTATGCACGCTGCGCGGGGGGTGTCACTGTCGGCTCTGGACGCTGCCCCATCGACTACTACTTTGATGAACGCAGCCAGGGATGCACACCCGTTAACCACAACTACGTCGCATGCGCAGCCTGATCCACATAAAATATATATGCGAGTACGAGTACCAGTACCAGTACATCTTGAAATTGTATTTAATTTAAATAAATCATCCTAAAATTTGGTGAAAGTCGTAAGCATTGCACATTGACTCTATTCATTTTTTTATAGATCGTAAATAAGCTCACAATATAATACATACGTTATGTTCTTTGAATAAATCTTATATTTTTCATCTAATATAATATACTGTGGGGTTTTTGTAAGTTAGAGCTTGAAGCTAGATTCTGGTAGTTCGTATATCAAAGATGTAAATATAAAACCTAATATTGACAAAAAAAACGTGTATAAAAATATAATTTCCATATAATCTGGTAATGAATGTACATATTTAAATATTTGTATTTTGTACATTGTAATTTGTCATGATAAATTTACATTACTCAAGAACTTGATGCTGGAGCATTTTTTAATTGTCTAAAGGTTTTTTTTAGGTTTTTTCTCAAACTGCAATCGTTTTATTTTTACCAGCTAATGGAAATGTTCATCAGATGAGCAGAGCGATAACATTCTGGCCCCTCCACCTCCACCATATTTACACCTTGATATTTCGGCAGTTTGTTTTCATGGTAGCTCCTTACCTTGCCATTTATCGCAACAACGATACTTACTACTAGTAAGTACAAGCACCTGCAAATTATCAGTGCTCGTCAGTATTAATTAGCGCTCATAAAGTGGGTACATAGTACAAAACAAGGTATACGTATTTATTGAGTTCGTTGGAATTTGATATTTGAGAATCCGACAAATGATTTTAATCACATTTTCAGTATGTTCTCAGCAGTTTATTGATCTTGGTGAGTGTATGTGCTTTGGGTAAACCCTGCGAGTGTTTCTTGTCGTAATCAAACATAACGATATGATATAAATAGTATACACACTAACATACAAGTGGAGCTTAGATAACCAAACACTAATTTCAAAATGTACAGACAAAGAGTTAAGATAAATCTGATAGACATTTAAGATCGCAAGTCTTGTCTATGGAGCTGTTTATTATTTATATTCATAGCTGAACATGTTACTTTTGTTCACTTATCACCTTATCACATTTATATTAATAAATTCTGAATGTGCAAATATTTAAAAAAAAAAAATAGGATAGATTTTGTTGTATAACTCTAATTATTTAATGCGGCCCATTCACGGCGATCATTATGTCTAGATATTCGACAAAAACTCAAATATCATTTAGTGCTGTTCCCATTTCCACTAATCATTTGAAATTAAAATTTTTAGCTGTTCGAAAAGCGATTGAAAAATGATTTGCTTTTGAATGTTAACTATTCGGACCTAATATGAAAAATATATGAATATATGGTGTTGAGTTTATTGAAAAACGGGCACACTAAATCAAGATCGATACAAAATAATAGAAAACGGACATGGGAAGTCCAATAAGTATATGTAATACATAAAACTACTCATTCAAAACCACTAGAATTTGATAGAATGCATCGACTGGTTATCTAAAGACTTTGTGATTAGAAACAAATGGTAAAAATTAAGATTCTTTGGTTTTTGTGCATTTAACCGTAGTGTACATTCTTTGCAAACTTAAATTAAACTCGTCGAATCAAAGGTATTTTCCAAATTGATAAGGCGATAGATACTCAAACTAATTTTTATGGTTCTACTAGTTTCATTATAATTATTATCGATAATCGAGCTTCTCTCTAACATGTATATTTATATATATATTTATGTACTATACAAGCAATTCCCTCTCCGACTCACTTAACTGTGGTCGTGTCGTCATCCATCTTAGTTTGCAGGCTGATTTGTGTCGTGGATTTTGTTGATAGGGCGCAGGCCAAATAAGATACGACCTGCGTGGTGCAGCGCTGAGTCAACTCATCGAAATACTGGCCATCGGGACAGGTACCCTCGCCGATTCTGGTACCGTTTTGGCATATGGAAAAACCGGTGCATCCATCATCCGACTCGTTTGCCAGCTCAATGGTTGTAAGCCCCAGGCCGACGCACCGATCGTAGTCGCATTGCACATTCGAACGCGGCACACATGCCCCTCCATGGTCGTCATAGAAGAAGCGACCATCGCTGCACTCGCCGTGTACAATTATCATTTGACCATCGGGATTCTCACTACAGTAGTAATAGCCATTGCATGTACTCTTGTCAGACACAAAGCTGTCCGCCTGGGGGCAGAAGTCCGGCTCTGCTGTCTGGGGCGGTGGCTCGGTGAAGGCGCACTCCACGTTCTGGGGGTAGACGCACTCACCCTGGCTGGCGCTGAAATAGAATGTGCCGGGGCAGGTGCCATTGATGACCTCTCCTCTCCAACACATTTGCCAGCCGTTGCAGTTGTCGTTGTCCTTCATGAAGACGCCATCGGGTAGTATGTTGCATACGCTGTCTGGGTTGGTTTTGCCACTACAGGGAAAATCACGTATGCATGACTGGGTGCCGGAATTGTAGTTCATTCCAGGATTACACTCGCCGCGCGTGCCAATACCCTGCTTGCAATAGTAATACCCATTGCAGGAGTAAGGATCTCCGGCAAAGCCATTCGGCAGTTCTGCACAAGGATCGCTTGAGATGCACGTAATGTCGCTCGATGATACACAGCTTTCACTTTCCCTGTCATACAATAGTCCAGCGTCGCAGCTACCACTCACAGGTTTGCCATCGATGCACTGTATCCATTTATTACAGGCCCGCGGATCGTTCATTTTAGTGCCACTAACAACCAGTGTGCACGCGATTTCTGGATCAAAGCTAGAAGTCACTGTCGCGACTGGTGTAACAATTAAACCAAGTCCAAGAAGTAGTATGGGTAACATTGTGTGGCTTAGAGTATCTGCGGAAGAATTAGAATTGCCAATTAGATTGTAAAACTAACTGTACTGCTTAGCGAACACTCAAAAACATATCACTTTACTTTAATAAGCTATTCTACAAATTTATTTGTATACCCTTGCAGAGGGTAATACTATTATCCCGAAATGCTTAACGCATTGAAAGAGATGTCTAATAAGCTATATAGTATATTTATTATTGATCAGCATCATTGGCCGAGTCGATCTACCCGTGCCCATCTCTCAGTCTTAGATATATCTTGATGAAACTTGGCACAGATGCTTCGTTTTGTTGCAGGCAGCATTTATATATACACAGGACTGTCCAGATCGTATCACTACTTTTAGCTTATGGAAAATCTTCCGACAAATAGGTTGTTGTCTGAAAAACTTTTCTGCTTCCCGAAGATTGCCGTTCGTTTTTTTCGTATACTTATAGGGTGACAATCTGTTATAAGTCAGCCCTCGCGAAAACAGATTTCAATGCGTTTAAATTAAAGCTGGAAACTACTACTTATTTGTATTAAATAATTTGCTTATTAAGTTTACGCACTCATATTTATTAAACGGGACGATCACACGAGCGACCAGCACGAACAATGACTACGACTAACTGAGAAGCACCCACCACGCTTATTAAATATAACTTGAGAATATCTATACATTTTTGCAGATAGTCGGTATATAAATTTTGGCGCATTATAATAAAGCTGAAAATGTCGCCAGCTGTTAAATTTGGAGTCTTATTCTATTCTTTTTATCAAAGTCGCGTAATGCCAATTTGACAATTGATAAATTTTGGAATCACCGTAGTTGTCAAGATAACCCTATTTGCGAATTGTTTAAAAATACTTACTACAGAACTAAAATCAATAATTCAAAATCAGTATGAGTTGTAATCGAAAGTATGAGTAACCCACTTATGTTCTCATACCCTGTACACATAAAAATGGGTAATGTGGTTATGATAAGGCTGTGGATATATTTGTAACAGGCGGAAGGAAACCTGCCAAGAAACTTTAAAAACTAGAAATATAACAAGTTTGTATAGCATCAATTTTATTCATAAATATAAACACATTATAATAAATAATATATAATTAAGTTAAAAAAAGAGAAAAGCCTATAAGGGATTGCATAAAATATTATTAACGAGACCGACACGATTTAATTAATGCTTCTAATGGGGGCTTTTAATATATAGCAATTCGGTTCTTGTGAGATATTTGGGAAAACTCAAAAGTCATTTATACCGCAACACAATTTATGACTATCCTTGTTGAAGTTATAAGATATAGTCATATGATTTTAATGTTCAGGAGTGTTCTAAACTAGAGACTTATCCTAATAGAATCAGCCAGATTAAAATAACTTCCTATTATGTTCCACAACAATAATAAAAGGTGACTTTTGTAATATTCTTGAGCTGCACACCGCTGGGGTGAAACCAGCAAGTAATAATAATAATTCAATTATAGTATTTGTTTATTTAATTCTCACCAAACCACAATGTTGGTTTGCCTGGGCACTTTTGCCTTACAAATAAAGTTACATAGACGAATGCACTGGTTGTCGTTCATAATAAATTTTGTACGATTAAATGACACCAGCTGTACGCAGTGTTCATTAAATCCCATATTATTTGGTTCAACTTTGCCCCACCTCGCGAAGCTCACAGGTAGTCCAGTGGTAATTGAATGATACGTGTGATGTTCACCGAGATTCGTTAAATCTAGCCAGTAGCATTGTTTTAAATTTAATTTTCTTTGAACAGCATTTAATTCAGCATCGTTTTCAAAGTTTGCCAAATCGGCACCCAATTCACGACACTTATGCATTGCTGCAAACCAAGTGAGGCGTTCTTTTCGTTCAATATAGTAATATTTTGAGAGCACTTTCTGAAAAGGTTGTATATCCGCATAGAATTCCCTTTTAATTTCATTTTCTTGGCTTATGTGAGTGAAAGCCCCTAGTAAAAAATAAATAATTATAAATTTATTTATAAATACAGTGATTCTTTCTCAAACATTACCTTCCATATGAGCGAGCCTAGAGGACTGACTGCCAGCTTGAAGAAAGGAACAACAAAGGAATAGCGATAACAGTCTTAAATCCATTTCAAATAAGTAATATAATGCAACTTTGGATCCGATTGCACAATGGATACTGAATTTTTATTCGAATTCTCGACTTTTATATGCAGCGAGGTACCCGCAATTGTAGTATTCGTATAAATGGTAGGGCTGTCACCCTTTGCGGTGCCTTGCATTTTGAAAGGAAAGAAAGAAAGAGACGCAATATTTTAATTTAATCACATTCTTCTTAGAACATCGGATGTATAGACACATATAAAAACAAGCATATATATATTAAATAAAAAAAAAATATTGAAAGATTTGGCAAATTTTTGTATTCTTTCCAAGACAGTGTAATTTAAAGTTTAACACTTTTTTTTTAAGTTCACTCTATTTTCAATATACTGAACATTTCCTTTTTTTTTGAAACCCTATAGCAAATCACTATTTATTTGTTATTGGGAAATATGACTCTTAATCTTATACTAAATCACTAAAGATCTAAATATGTTTCCTATACATACTACATACAGCTAATCTAAGAAAACATTCGATTTTGAGTCACATCACCTACATATTTATAAAGTGTGATAATATACGCGTACTAACTACAAATACTATTATTATGAATCTGAAAGACTGCGATTTCAAAGTAAAAAGAGTAACTTTTTATTTCATCATAACAATTTATAAAAATACATATGTATACACAATTTTTCTGCATCTTCAAGAGAGAAAAGTAACAGCATTGTAGTCTGAAGTTCCCGACTACAGAATACTCTGTTTCAAGTCCTATAAAATTTGGATACTTGGGTGAATTGATTGCAATAGATTGAACGTAAGATTTGGTGACTCTACCAGGTGTGAGAGCTATAGATTTATCTGATTTGCGGGTGATGGAGGTATTTTAATAATGTTTGAACCAGATCTCTCAAGGACGTCAACGATAATCTCCGTCAAATTTGGTAACAATAGCTATAACAATTTTTAAGATATATGTTTTACCCAAATTTTGTGGAAGGGGTGGGGAGGCATTTTATAAACTGACGGTATGCTCTAGCTTTAGGGGTACGGAAAAATTGCGTTCATGTGGGCATGAACAGACAGACATTGCATAAACCCAATATACTCCTTTTTATAAACAGTTTTTTGGAATAAAGTATAATGATACAGAAATAGTATAAAATTTGATGTATTGCTTACAGGGAATATTTATAAATTCTTAAATGGTCGCTCATAAATATTTAAATTCAGTTCACGCTTAGATGTCACCAGGTTCACAACAATTAGTGCTTGAGTCAGCAAATTAAACGTAGAGTCGGGAAAAATACTAGTATACAAAAGGATGAGTTTCAAATTTATATTATTGGCTTGCCTAGCTGCCACTGTCTGCAGCGCTGAGAAGGTGCGTGTTGGCATTTACTATAGTTCTCTGTGCCCGGCAAGCGCCAAGTTTATTACGGAGCAGCTCTATCCGGCGATGAACAGCGAGCTGAGCGACGTGGCCGATCTCACATTTGTGCCCTTTGGGAAGTCCCAGTTTACCACGGAAGACTCTGAGCTGATCTTTACCTGCCAATATGGCCCCGATGAGTGTTATGATAACAAGGTGCACGCCTGCGCCATTGAACGCATCGATCCGAACTCGTATCAAATTGAATATAACCCCGAGCTGCTTACCCTGGAATTCATCAACTGTCTGATGAAGGCGGGCCAGAATTTCACGGATGGTGTGTACCCGGGAGAGCGTTGCGCCAGCGAGAATCAGATCGATAACTGGGCAAGTATTGAGATCTGTGCAAACACCATAGATGGCAGCGCGCTCCTGCGCAAGCAAGGCGAAACCACAATGAGTCTAAAGGAACAGCTGACCAGCACGCCCACCATTCTGTTCAATGAGCAATTCGACCAGAAGGTCAGCCAGCGTGCCCAGGTCAACTTCATTGAGACCCTCTGCAGTTACGTCTCACCGCCCCAGCCCAGCATCTGCGCTCAGCAAAACACTGCATCGGTTCTGGTTGGAGGCAGTGTCCTTTTGTGTTCCCTGCTGGGTCTCTGGATTATTCGCTACCTTTTCTAAGCTATCTTGGTAGTACTTATAATTTCTTTAGCTAGCAATCATTTTGAATATCTTTAATCTCTGAAATATGTCTACTAATAAGCTGCATTTTATATGCAAGAGCAGAAATAAGTTAATGATTTAATCTATGATATATTTAATGAATTTAATAAATATTTACTAATGTTTCAGTTTATGTTAAATTTATTGGTTTGAATTTAGAATACAGCACAAAAATAGAATTCACCATATGAGAATGGTGAATGTCCTCGGTCGGCTTAATTCGCAAATAAAGAAATATATTCTTTCATTACAAGAGAAATCATTTATAACAAAATCTGTGCATGGATTTTTCTCACAAAATAGATGAGCGCAATGTTCTTTTCCAAGAAAATTATCAGGTTGGTTATGCTCCCAAATTGGATACTGCCCTTGACATTTCCGGTAGTTAACGAACGAAATATACCTTCTTTTGCAAGATCACTTAAGTCCACCCAGTAACGTTCATGCCTATTCAACTTAACGGTCACAGATTTTATTTCCTCATCGCTTTCCAAGTTTTATATTGCCTTTTATACTACACTGAGACCCCAATGAACATGGCTGTATGGTGGTCAGATGTATTATGTATAAGTTTAGATAGAAATAAGCACAAGGGTTTCTGATTACAAAAGATGTTCGATTATAAAATGCATATTTATTTATATAGTATGCATTGTACATACATATATGCTTATTATACTCTGCTTTCAAACAATAGTTTATTGGGTTTATGCAATGTTCTGTCTGTCTATCCATATGAACGTAATTTTTACACACTCTTGAAGCTAGAGGAACAAAACTTGGTACACATGTTTTCGTATACCCTCAGTTCATAAGTGACTCTCTTGTATGCAGTTTACTGCTTTTTAACTTTAAAAAAAAAATGTTCTACGCATTTTGGTGCTCAATGGTGTACAGAACGGTTTAGCGAAAAACTTGCCGATGAGTCGCATTGAAATAGCAGCTGGTGACGTCATTAATATGGCGGCCAAGCCAATAGCGCGAGCTTTTTTGAGTATCGGGCAAGCAGTTCAGTCAGCTGACTGAGTGTGCATTTACACGGAGACATTTCGCACAGGTTTTATTTGATTTGCTTTTAAATTTTTCTCTGTATTTAACTCTAGTTTTACGTAATGTGATAGTTCATATAAAAAGTTCATTTATTATTGAATATTTTTTATAAATTGTAATCGATTTCTTATTTAATAATAATAGTGTTTGGCACAAAACGTTGTGTTAAACGTGCATGTGTAAATGCTCTCTAATTTAAAAAAAATATCTATCTTGTTTACTTTGTTTTTGTTTGCAGTTAGCTTGTATTTAGTTATAAGTTAATTTGTAAAAAGTTCCAATGTTTAATAAACTCAACGACGACTGCTGGCTAAACATTCTTAAATATGTAGATCTAAAGGACCAACTGACACTATCGCAGCTGTCCAAGAGCTTGCATGCCAATGTGCAATGCCACTGGAGACACCTAAAAGAGGCTCACTTGGACAATAATGTTCTGTCATATTTCGAACTGCACCCAAACGAAATGCACGATTTCCTGCAGTTTGCCAGTGGATCGCTGCAAAGTTTGGTGCTGTCACAAGACGGAGGCTGTTTACTGCGGTTAGAGTCATGGCAGCCCTACAGTTTTCCCAAAATGAAAAGCCTTGATTGCAATCTGTGGTTCATGGACGATGTGGAGGAGGGTGACAAGGAGACGCTGCTCCTGACACAACTTTTTCCACTGCTGACCAAACTGACGCTGCAGAGCAGCACCAGTGGAAGGTATCTGTGGCACTGGTTCCAGCTGGAGGAGTTGCATTTGATCGGCTGCGAATCGTTGGATACGTCAACGTTTGAGCAGATCTTTAGCACGCTCCCGTTGCGCAAAGTGACGCTGCTCTTTTATGGTTACAATGTTGTTCTGGACCAGGGTGTTTTGCCTGCCTCAAGGTGTGCGACGTTGGAGGAGCTTGTTATTGACGATCATCACTTGCTCGGCGCTTTTCTGCCCAATTTAATGCAATTGCCACGGTTTCGACGTCTGGCCTTCTACACCCGTGACTACTACGAGGTATTGCTTCAAACGGTGGCCACTCTCCAGCCGCTCAAGGTGAAAACGCTGCTCTTTAACGATACCTACTGGTGCAGCTCTCGTGTGAGCGATGTCATTGGGCGTATGGCGAATCTGCGTCGGCTTGTGCTGCAGGATGATGACATTGAGACGAGGCAGCTATACAACTTGTGTTCCACCCTGCCACATTTGGAGGAGCTGCATTTGATAAGAATGCGCGCAATGCCAACACCCACACAACTCTGGGACATGGTAGCCGCATGCAAATCTTTAAGGGTTCTGAACTTATCCAGTTCCAATCTGAATAAACAGTTTTTGAGCCTGAGCTCCTCGTGCCTAAATAGAGTGCTCAACGAACGCAGTGCAAGCTCGCCTGTTACACTCCATATCCACAATACCTTCCTGGCACGTGACCTTCCACAGGTAAATATATCTAATTTAATTTAGATCAAAATGCTATTAGTAAAGTAAATCTCCTTGTTCTTGCAGACCCTCGATCAACTCAAGCATCCGAATTTGAGAATCTCAGTAAAGGCAGTCGATATAGATATTTGGAGTTCGCGATTTGTCGAAATTGAATTTAGTCCGTCCATGGGTTAAGTGTTATTAAATTGCTTAGTTTTACTTAAATTATAATTTTAGTTTGTCTTTAGTTTTGCATATAATAAACTTATATGGCATTGCATTTTAATTATGTACTATCTTACAGCTGTGGAAGGATTTTAGGACCAACATATTTGTGCTAGCAGTCACCGTGACTTTTACTTGACATTCTAGGATGTTTCGAATAACACCTAAAAACCATAATGTGTTGTATACTCAAACATCTGCCGTATAACTTTTCTGTTAAATATATGGTCCTTTTCTGTATTTCAATGGACGACAGTCCTATAAAAAACCAAAGTAATGTGTCTTGTGTATACAGGATATTGACCAAATAATATCTTTTTACATGAAATAGCTCGTCTCGGTCGTGACTAAGGATTGGTCAAAGTAAATCAAAATCTTCATGTTCGTATTCCTCCTACTAAAGCATTGCAAGTTGTTGGCTATTATTATTACATTCCCCTTAGTGTTCGAAAAATCAGCAGAGGGATTCATTTGTAATATCCGATCCCACGAACATCAGCAAATTAATTTCAATATTTGTTGTTTTTCACTGTTGTTGTATTTGTTTATAATACATACACATAAAAATAATACAATTATCAAAAATTATAAAAAATCAAAAATAAATATCCATAAATATTTACGCTTATCGGTTTAGTTATAAAATGCGCTTGATTGAAAACCGATGGTTCCTAGATGCGTCGAAAGGCATACATAGAAATATATATACTACATATGATATATATATTGTAAGTATTCGCGAATATATATACTGTATAGTATATATGTTCGTTCACCGATTACACAGAGTTTGTGGCCTTGACGCATCTGATTACCGATTTCGAATATATCTCAACTAAATTACTAAATTACAGATCAGTACAGTTAGAAATTAGTTATTGCTGCTTATGTTTGTTTTTTGTTGTTGTTATTTGTTAATGATTTAAATATGCTGGCAACTTGTACATACATATGTATGTGTATATGTATATATATATATGTATATGTATATGTATAAATATAATACAAATATAAGTTTGCTTAGTTTACGGGCTAAAATGTTTATAGTTAATTTTTGCTAAACGATCACAATGGACAGGCACTCACTCAGACACTCACAAAGCCACTCAAACACTCATACACGCATTCATTCACTTATAGCTTAAAATTTCGCACTTAAACTTAGGGTGCTGGACCTTAACAACTAAATGGGGCTCGTTACGTATTCCTTTCCTTATACAGTCACGGGCAAAAGTTTCAAAAGGAATCAATTATGGCATCGATTTAATTATATCGTTGAATATAATTCGATGTGGCCCATAATTGATACGTTTTGAAAGGACTGGCCCATAACTGCAATTATTTCATTGCTTTTTCATTGCTTTGACAAAAGTTTTTATAAAATTTTGGACTTGCATATCGTATATAAGAAGTTCTAATAACATTTTTGTTTCATGGATGAATGACTGAGAGGTGTGGGCGTGCAGCGGACATGGGGGCGTGATATGTTCCACCTCGGCTGCACTTGTTCGCTTGCTCGCTTCGTTTTCGTTGTGGGCAGCGTTTGAGTAATCACAGCAAATCGGCGCAGACGCCACCGAACCACGCCATATAAAGTGGCAGCAAATAGACGACCAGAGCACGACGCAGCGTCATCTTCTCTGGTGCACTGGAGGTGCGTGTGGCTCCATCTGTGGAGGAGTTGTGCACGGTGTCATCTTCCTCATCGTCATCATCGTCAGCGCCATGGTGTGACTCATCTAGATCATTATGATCGTGCGTCACATGAGTGGTATGCACCAACGGATTCTTGTCATCCACATTGGGCCGCGACGTGTGGGTGGTAACCGATGGATGCGTATCCTCATCATCGTCGTTCTCAGCGTCTACACGCACCGACGGATGCTCCACGTCTGGCTTGTGGCTGGGCTCGAACGGACCCAAGCCAGAGCCCTCGTCATCGTCCTCATCATCCTCGGAGCCGGAACCGGAGCCAGCACCGCTTCCCATATAGGGTTCCTCTGCAAGTCAAAAAGCATTAGTATTGACAAATCTTCAGCTCGAACTCCACACTGTTCATTTACCTTGCTCGCTCCAGTCTACATCTTGGCCATTGTAGGCATTGCGGAGATGACTGATCGCATTCTTTAAATGGAACAATTGCGTTGACATCTGCGCGGTTTGACGCGTGCTCGCTGGATTGCCACTGAACTCTGGATTCGAGCCGTGTTCCGTGGTCACAGAGTGCATATATCTATAAAATGAGAGTATGATAAGCAATGCATTCTCTTGCTACAAGCCGATCAGACTCACCTGTCTATGGTGTGTCCATTCCAGCACATGCCGTCCACGTCGGAGGAGGCAGCGATATCCTCGTTGCTGCATATCGCCTGCGGCAAATTGGACCAGAACTTCTTGTAGTCCTTCACACGCTGACGTATGTCCCGCACAATTTTGTCCAGAATAGGCTCCCGGCTGCCACCATTGCTGTTGCCATCGTCGTCCTCATTGTCATTGCGATTGTTCTGCTGCTGCTGCTTGCGTCGCTGCTGCTGCTGTTTGCGGCGCTGCTGTTGCCGCTTGTTGCCACCTCCATTGCCATTGCCAGACGCGGGCACGTCCTGCTCCTGCGACTGCTGCGCTGATGACTCCTGCGAGCCAGGCTCTGCGGCGCGTCGCTCGCGCAGCACAATCGCCTCATCCAAGGTGGCATCTATGTCCAGGGTGTCCGCCTCCGGTGCGTCCTGCAAGTGCAGTTCCTGCACAGCGGCCGCAGCTGGCGCCAGCAACAGTTTGGGGTTAACGGAGCGCTTGGCACGTCGCAAAGTGGGTCTGCCACAGCCCTGGAAAACGCGATTGGTAATGTCCTGGCCAGAGTCCTGTAAAAAAAAAAGCACGAAAATATTAAATGTTGTGTTCATTGACATAGTAGGAGATAAAGGAAAATATATAACGAACTAAACATTTAAACTACAAAAGTGAGGAACAATTTGGCAATGAATTTTATTTGGGTTTTTAACATGTATGTATAGTAAATAGTAATTCGATCACCATACCCCTGAAAAATCAAAATCAAGGGAATAAATATATTTTAGATTGACCTTATAAATCAGTTTTTGTCAATTTGCAGGACTGTGGGGGGACCAGTCAAAATTTGCAACAAACTAAATCTGCGTACGGTATCAGGAGCCTACGTTCCAAAATTGATGTCTCTAGCTCCTATAGATCCTGAGATGAACGAGATTATACAAACGGATGGACGGACAAGGCTGTAACGAATTGGCTGTTGATGCTGATCAAGTATATATACATATGCTTTATACGCTCGAAGATTTCTCCTTCTGGCTGTTAGACACATATCCATAGATCTAATACCCCCTTATACCTAATTTAAGAATATACGGAGTAATTTTCTTAGCACATTTTACTACATAGAAGGTAAAATAACTGAATCACATTTTTACTCCCTGTACCCATAAAATGGGTAAAAAGGGGGTATTGGATTTGTGCAAAAGTATGTAACAGGCAGAAGGAGACATCTCCGACCCTATAAAGTATATATATTCTTGATCAGTATCAAAAGAGATTTCGATTTGGCCATGTCCGTCTGTCTGTCCGTCTGTCTGTCCGTATGTATGAACGCAAGGATCTCAGCAACTATAAGAGCTAGAGACACCAAATTTGGAATGTAGGTTCGTGTATAGCGGGAGCAGGTCAAGTTTATTTTAGATTTGAGATATCTCCCCCCGTTCCCCCGCTATTCGATAAAAACCGTTTTACAGTTACAATTTTCAAGATATAGCTTTAAGATTTGGCATGTCCAATACTTTAGTCCCTCTTAATCTACTGTCCAAATTTCAAGTCGATCGGATAATAAACACCTAAGTTATTCACGAAAGAAGATTCAGTGCTGCAGCAAGGGGAAGAAGAAGCACAGTCACAACTTAAAATGCCTGGCTTGCGCTGTGGCTCGTGCGTGTGCGTATCTGTGTATGTATGTGTAAGTTAACGAAGATGCGATCGGAAATTTTTGACCTGGGTACAGGGAGTTTCGTAGTCGGGTATACTCGACTATAGCATTCTTACTTGTTTTAATTTACTTTTATTTTTGATTAGCTTACAGAATCACAATTTAAAAGGAATAATTTTTTGTTAATAGTTTGTTCTCTAAAATATCTTTCACTCGCTTCAGAAACCAACATTTTGCAGATTTTTATTGATCAATTAACTCTAACATATCAGTGCATCAAATCTGAATCGGCTTAAGAGGAATTTATTATAACGAGGTAATTTTATGTGCCTTGTAAGTACTGGGATAATTTGAAATCTCTTAATTTTTGTCACAATAATATTTGTAGTGCATCATCAAAGGTTTGCAGCAGCTGTATACTATAAAAAGGAGAAAATCCACAGCTTGATATACATATCGAAGCAACCACTTATTTAACCTTACTCAGGCGACCTGAGACCGTCAATAAATTGTTGGTTTGTCTTGGCCACGTTATCAGTGACTCTTTATCAGCAGCTTTGGCTGTTGACTGGTTGGCTACCTAAAGTAAAGCATAGATAGAAATAAGTGGCAAGCTGTTCCGACTGCCATTAACCATTCCATTTACAGTTCAGGGTCGTGTTGATATTAGGGTTAGGACTCGATCTTCAAAGGGGCCGACTGACACGCTTCTGTGGGCCTATCCCAACTATTTACCACTACTAACTGTAATAGCTGAAACTGAGTGCTGTGTGCAATCTGAGATATGCTAAAAATAAAGCGCTTTAAGTCGAAAAAACTAATAAGAATTAAATTAAAAAACTATTTTGCTTTCGTCTTTGGCCTTTTATGAGGCCGACTTGCCAGCCAAATACAAAACAAAAAATAAAACACAAAATAAATGCGCAAATAAACACATTAAAAGACAAATGCCGCACAATAACAATAACAAAAACAACAGTAAAAACAACAACAATAAACACACACACACACACACTACAATCAAAGTAAAAATGTATAAATTTTAAATGGAAATATAAATTAAATTCATATGGGAACCAAATGTTGTGCAAATAAATCGTTAAAATGGCAAACAAAATACAAAAAGGTTGAATAAGAAACAATGAACCGGACAGGGAACACACAATACGGTGGGGGAAGCGCGGGGCCATAAAATATTGCAGTAATCAAAAATCAATAACTTATGAGCATTATTCATGTGTAAATATTTTCAGAATGTTATGCATAATATTTGTGTAAATTGTAGCATTTTATGGAAATTTATAAAATAAACTGCAGATTATTAATAAAATTTATTGATTCTGTTTAGGGTAAACGGAATAAATATTATATTTAAAATGGACACATCGAAAGAAGGGGATGAAGTAGAACAATCAGAAAATAATGTCTAAAACAAACTAAACGAAATTAAATTGAAAACTTGTTTGCAAGTGGCACCCTTGAGCGGTTTTCCCATACTTTCTGCAATCGGGTCAGTCAGCTATTCAAATTAGAATAACCGTAAGCCACGCTGACAGCTTTATGGGATAATTTATAAACTAAAATCAATGGCTAATAACAAAAAACCGAAAACGGTTAAAAAATGTTGCACCTGTTTGCCAAAAACGAGTTGAGTTTTAAATTTTGAATAGGGAAATATTAGTGCGAAACTAACGACGGACCTATCGAGAAGCCCTCGATTGTTTTTCTCTTTATAGCGATAGTTTTTTTTCCCACTGTATTTTTATTATCTATCAGACTATTGGATTTATGGCAGGACGCTCGCAGGAAGGCTATTGGATTTTAGCGAATCTCTATACTCTCTGGTAAAGGCTTGCCTATCATTCTGATCTCTTTTCACACACTCTGTAAGAATCTGTATATCCCTGCTTTGTAGCCCTTTATATTTATGAAAGTGGTTTAATAACACGTAGCACGAAAAATAAATGTAAGCAAACCAACAAAGTTTTTATTATAACTACCTTTGAATTTGCTATCCCTGAATTCTAAAAACTACGGTTCAATAATTGAATTAAAATTAATAAATCAAGAAAATATTGAATGAAATATTGATGCGTAGGGCCAGAAAATACAATTGAGATACCCTTAAGGAATGGAGCTACTATCAATAGATGTACATATGTGTATGTTTTTCTTGTGTACCTGGAAGTTCATGATGGCCTCCGAAATTTTGATATTGATGGGCTCCACAACCATCACAATGTTGAAAGAGCCCAGCATGCGTTCCGCCACCTTGTCCATGGCCATTGCAAAGTTCTCCCACTCGGTGTCGAACTCGTGAAGGTAGTGCAGACAGCCCTTGATCACGTTCACGCAGTAGTTGGTGCAGGGTTTGTCCGTGTAGCCCTTGCAGGCGCCGCAGTGTTGCATTTTGGTCAGAGCGCCCGTGCAGTCCGGATTGAGTCGAATCTGGAACAATATTAAAGTTGCAACTAGATGGAAATCTATTTTTGATTGACACAACTTACGGTTAGAATTCGCTTGGAGACGTCGGCTGCGGTGGCCAGGGCCTGTCCGTAGGTTCGTGTGGCCACAAAGGAGCGCTTGATTTGCACGGAAAGTTTGTCGGGCACATCACCAAATGGCTTCAGTTCCTTCATGTGCTCACTGACGCACTGCATGTATCTGCAAGATGCAAAATGATACGCGTAGGGAAAATGTTAGCAAAATATTTTCATTGGCATTAGCGGAAATCGTTGCTTGTAAATGGCAAAAGCTGAACGACTGCAGCCTCCTCTCAGTCTTTGTCTTTCCCGTACTCTACACAGAACAGATATTTATGTGGAAAAATAATAAAAAATATTGGGCTGACTGACTCTCGGCTTGCTTGCTTGCCACATGCGGCACGTTGCACCTCCTGGCCCTGAGACATGACAGCTGCTGCACTTGTAAGGGTGCCCTATGCCCTCCGCCTTGCCCCGTTGCGCCACCAGTTGCGCAGCAAGGGAGTCGGCCAAAGAGCACAGCCGAAGCAACGTCAGCTGACGAGAGGCAAGAGTCGAGGGCGAGTTGTCGCCTTTTTATGGTAGTTTATCTCCATTATTTAAAAATTACAGAATGCCAGCTTTAAGCGAGGTGTCAGTTGTAGGATCAACAGCCAAATCAGCTAGTTAGCTGAGTTGGCACTTAGAGAGTCCTGGAATGGATTGATTAGATAATTGGCTGAGTATCTCAAGACATTCCTGATCAGTCAGAGGGCAGTC
Source organism: Hirtodrosophila confusa (assembly GCA_035043065.1). Lineage (NCBI taxonomy): Eukaryota > Metazoa > Arthropoda > Insecta > Diptera > Drosophilidae > Hirtodrosophila > Hirtodrosophila confusa. Next base: position 1,823,656 of record JAWNNI010000039.1, read on the forward strand.
ACACAAGTTTAGCATACGTTGGATAAAGTTATCTACTGATCTAATATTTATATTTTACTCCTAGTTTTATCAAGGATGCAATATTTCTTAAGCTAGACATTTGACAATTAAATTCTTGAACTTTTATACTTTCAAAAGATTCTTCTAGATTTAAAAAGTAAACTGCATACATCTAAAATGTTTTAATTCTACAGACTCTGGATTCGGCTGAACGGTAGTCCTGACTCGATAAGTAATCTTGATTAATATTGTTAATCGATTTCTGGTGAAGAAGGATCGATTAAGAGCCAGGAGAGTTGGTAGGAAGTACCAATCAAGAGCCAAGAATAATTAATAAGAAAAGTTAGCATTTTAATAAATAAAACTATGATTTGAAGGTCGACGAAGGAGCATCCATTATTATTACTTATTGTGTTACAGTCCTAACAGGTATTATAACTTCCAACTAACTTTTGCCTTCGTTTTAGGTAGGTGTATTGAACTAAGAGAAATCTGGACTTTAGCTTAATTTTCATGAATTCGATTTACACGCGAAGGTTTGAAATGTTTTCAGACTCCGAACCTTAAATAAGTATTTTTATGTGGACATCTGTTTGCACTTTAAACAGGGAACTTTTTGGTATTTTGCAAACTAAAGAAATCAACGAACTTAGCTAGGATTAGTTCAAACGAAAGTGCCTAGGTTGATACAATGCCCTTACCTATGTATCCTCTATAACATAACTATGCTAGAAAATCCTTTCCTGCAACACTCGTTGGGTTCATAGAGCTGTAGCCTGCTCTAATCCTGTAACAACTGGTAAAGCAACCCCTTCATTAAAGGCAGCACACACTCGTTGTTCGAACTGTGGACTCCGTTCTGGCTCTGGTTCTGGTTGGGGGCTCGGGTGACCCGGCGACCAACCGCATGCAGCAAACAACAAATAACAAGCAGCAAGTGCCAGCAATTACGCGACGGAGTTGTCGTCGTCGCCGTCGATGTCGTCCATGGCAATAAACGGACAACGTGCCAAAGCACGTACGACAAACTAAAACGATGACAATAAAAGCGAATTGCAGGCCTCGTCGACGGCGGCGGCGGCAGCGGCTGCGGCAGTGGCAGCAATTGGAAAGCGCGTGGGTAACACGAGCTGTGGCGAGGATGGGGCGCTGCCTATGCCGCCGCCAAAGCAAGAGCTGAAGCCAAAACCATTTGGCCAGGCGCGCGTAACAATTCGCCAAGCCGAGACCAGGAACGGGTCCAGGGCAATGAGCCAAGTGGGCGCAATTTGGCGTGCAGGAAATGCGAGCAGCTGGCACAGGAACTGACGCAAAGTGGGTTTCTCGATTTGAATGGGGTTCACCCATACAGTGATTACGTAGGTAACATAGGGAGTATGTGATATGCGATACCACAGATGCTTGATTAGCTGGGTTGAGTTGATAGCTTATGGGATGACTTATGCGTGTAATATTTGGCCAGGATTCGGACATTCTTTGTAGCAGCTAAGCCCAGTTAGTTGGGTCTAATTTAATTCCTTCTTCGAAAAGTACGACCTATTAAAGTTGCATTGCCATCTTCTAGGATTGATTGAATGTTTTCTAATAGACATAAGTCCTATTTTCTTGTGTCTCAGCACCTTGCTTCCAAAGCAAGACAAAGGTTTGGGATAATACAGATGCATTTTTAGTTTCTTGAGATCGTTGGATAATGATCTGCTCTGTTGGTACGGATCGGAGTGAGTTAAAGGGCTCAGGGATAATAAGGTCTCATAAATTCTCCTCGGATGTTGGTAAGAATTCCCCTATCTCTTCTTGGTCTAAAATTTTTTTCCTGTGTCTAAAATACTCTCCATAAGTTGATTGGGATCCCACTTTCTCTTCAAGATCAAGGCTCCACTACTTGACTCTTATGCCTAACTGCATTTGCTAGAGCATCTGGTCTTCGTTGCCTAAGGTACCTAATTTTCAAATTTTCCTGTTAAGCGTTTCAACCGCAGCCAAACAAAAAAACAACCGAAAGGGCTATTGAGACTATAGAGAGCCAACTGAAATTGCACACCAGAGAAGAGTCAACCAGTCAACGAAACGTCAACGTCAACGTCGACGTTAAAGTTTTCTCAAAGCTTTCAACAGAGTTTGCGTTCAGTCAGTCAACCGTTGACGCTCGACACTTTGCGGTTTCACACGTCTGTAGCTCCAAATCTCTCAGACGGTGAATGGATGGTGGCGGAGGGAGAAGGATGGGTTACGGAGGTGGTATGGAGAAGAGAGGATATTCAATTACTATTATGTATATGGGTACTTACTTTTCGTCAAAGGCATACTGCGCATTAAGCACCGTGAACATCTTTTGATAGAGCGTGCTGAAAAACTTGTCCATCACCTCCAGGAGATCGACACGTCCGCGGGCATAGTAGTTCTCCAGCTCGTTGAACAGATCCGAAAAGACGTACGAGTGCTGCTGATAGATGACGCCATATGTGCGCATAAACATCGCATGAAACTGTCCCTTCGATTCCGAAAGCAATTTGCGGAAAATTTCTGACAAAAGCAGACACAGAGATAGAGATGGAGAGAAAAATTAAGGAAATATGTTCAGAGTTTTATTGAAATGGCGCACATCCGCCGGCTAAATATTTAAAGATACTATTCTTAAATATTTGTGCAGCATCCGTTGCACAAAATAAATCTCAACATCCGCATTGTCGCCTGCCACTTGACATTGCCTCTGCCTCTGCCTCTACTCTCTCCCTTCGTCTATGTAACCAGAGGCCCACATTAACTAGACGGCAGCCACTTGACACCCGCAAATAGTTACAAATCTGATCTGTGATCTGTGAGCTGTCTACAGGCAATTAGATGTGGATACTTGTTGGGTATAGGTTTATCTGGCAGCTTCAAGTGGCTGCTGAGCGATATTTCTGGCTAGATTTGGTATAACTTACCATTAAATTTGGTTGCCTTGCCGCCCAGCAGGCCGGACATTTTGGTTATCTGCTCCTTTGTGTGCCATTCGAGCTGTTGGCGCGATTGCGCCGCCATCCGCGTCTCCATGTTGTAGGTGCAGCAGGTGCCCACCGAGGGAGATTCACAGTAGCGTAGCACGCGTTCTGTAAGACCAAAAAAAGGAGGGGTTATTAGATGAGTAAATGATATAATATTAGGGCATATGGAAAGTCATAATATAGGGGAGAGTTATTGAATAGTTTCTATAGTAAGTAAATTATTAAAAGAAGATGAGATCTAATTATGAGTTTGCAAAAATAATGTTAAGAATTCATTAAGATTTCCGATTCTTCATATCTATTTAAAAATATGTACAATCGGAAATCTTAATCTCTCCCATTAGCTTGGGTGAACAACCCTAATTGGAAATCCGAGCAATGCACCAAAACATCATCAAGAGATCATCATAGTTTAGCTGAACGATCGCAAATTATTCCCGAATTGGGAAGTATATTTCAGAGAATTGGAGAAATCTAAACGATCAATGGATATGCTATTGAAGATATTTTAAAGATAAGAGAAAGAAACCACTATCAACAATACTGTTTAATGGTAAGGGCTTTCCCTTATCTTCTCTTGGTTATTTGATTAAGCTTGCAAGATCGATTGTGAAGCAAAGAATCTTTGAGAAAATCTCTAAGAATCCCACAAAGAATACAGAGTGACGGCAAAGGAAAGGAAATCTTTGAGAAAAAAGGAACCCGATCGACAAAGTCTATATAAATGATCGCACACTGATCATCATCATAGAAGGTGATGTGCTGGTTCCCCAATGCAATAACTAAGTAGAACCATTTTAGGACCACCATAATGCAGCTTCTGTCTATTTGTTGATTAGTGCCCGCATCAGTAGACACAAATTTCGAGCGAGTGAACTGCAGCATTTTGTTTGTTTGAACATTAGAGAGCCACCGTTGGATGCGTTTCATTTGTTTGCTGGTCAGTAAACTAACCAAAAGGTACTGCAAACAGCAGTTAATGAACATTCCAAGAACTGGAACTTGCCACTGCCACTGCCACTTGACATGGTAACCAAAAACCCGAAACCAAAGGCTGGTCGGCCGGCAAAAGCAGCTAAAACTGCGTAGCATTCTAGGGCCGGGCACTACGATTTCACAAGAAAACAAACGAAGCGTTTGCTACCGCCATAGTACCATAATACCATAACACCATAACGAGTAACCGTAACCCGAACCACGGATACGGGCGTGGCATAGCCTACTGAGGATGCTCGAATGTTTTCCGGGCATATTTATGCAAACATTTAACACGTTTACTCTTCACAGGCGAGTGCAGCTCAGGTAGTTGAGAAAATCTATTTAAAAGCGAGAAAAATTATGCATTAGTTCCATGCCGCGATATAATCACAGTGCCCCAAAAAAAAAAGCCTACCAACAGCGTCTGGCATTTCTTTTGGGTGTTTTATGGCCAGCATTTTTGTTTATTTAGACAATTCTTATGAATGGGGAGACGAGCACTGCACACAGTCCAAAAGTTCAACACTAATTGAAAGCAAACAAGTTGAAGTTGACTCTATTTATAACTTTGCAGAGGTGGTGTTATAATTTTGTCAAGAAATATGTAACGCATCGAAGAAGGCATATTAGATTTCCATAAACTATATAAGAATACTATGTATAAGCTTAATTAGTATGTAAGATGTTGCCATAATTGTCTATTTTACAGGAAAGTAAACTTCATTAAAATGAACAAACTATAACCGAACGAAAAATCAATTTTATAAAGGCACATCGAACCAGTGAGAACAGTATTTTTCGATAATTTCGAATATATGTTTTCTGACTTTACACAAAAGTTGAATGGAATGATGATCAAATGTTCGTGATATACTTATAATAACGATAAATATATCATTCATGCCCTTTCCTCTGTCTGTAGTATGCAAACTTGTCTTCCGGTTCTAGGCCATATTAATAGAACTTGATGGATTTAATCACTCTATAGCTGGTCTGTGTACGCTTGGTCGAAAATTGAGTTGCATGAACGAACTTTGTTTACAACAACTTTGTTAACAACATTACTAAGCTAACTACAAAATTTCAACATAATTTTAGTTTAGTTAAGATTACTGTATTAAATAGTTCTCATAGTAAAAGCAATTTAATTAATACAAATCGCTGCTAGGGTATTTTATATTCCTTATATCTTTTCTTCTTGCTTTCTCCTTTTGGATATTCGATTTTGTATCTTCAGCTATCAGCTGCAGCTGTATCTGTAGGTGTTTCCGTATCTGCAGCTGTACTTGAGTTGCCTGCGCTCATAAATTTTGCTATCTAGTTAAATGCATCATCATCAGTGCATAGACGACTGTATTTTGTATGCATTTTGTTTATTTCTAATATAAATTTAGCTACATTCGTGCACATTTTGTAAACAATGTTCCGTTTTCATTCCCAGACAACATGATGATGTTCTCTTTGGGGGCTCTGTTGGTTTTATGGTGTACACTAATTGTTATGTTGCCCAAGATATGAATTAAGTGTAGTACAACACAATGGGCTAAATCGAAGCCAGGCAAAGTCTGCATGCTTATCTAAACTGCCTCGTTACCAACGCAAACAATTGGTGGCAACTCTGGTTGTTGTGGGCCAACATTAATTATTCCGACTGTGTTTGTGACTGGCATGGCTAATGTGAAACAGGATTATGCTTTGCTCTTTAAGTTAATTGAAATCTAGTTGATGAAGTGCTTAAGACTTGATACAACTGAAAGATGCCTCAAAGCAGGCAGACTGATAGCAGCTGTAACTAAGGAAAACGAAGGCATTTGTGGGGTGAAAACCCATTAAATGTCCACGCAAAAGGTTTGTCGTAAACTCAACCACATATTCCACACTCAGAGAATCGATAAAGCGTAGCTAAAATCTATGTTAAAATAACATTAAGGCCTTAAGGATAGGCCATTTTTATGAATTGCCGCATAATTTCTCCACAGACAACAATAGAAGGGGATACGCATAACAAATGTTGCCAGGAGGCGACGTCGAGAAGGTGTCATGAAAATAATAAATGACCTTAACTTACCGATATGGCAGTTTTTTTCCTTGCTTTTTAAGCTGGCTCTTTGCAAAAAGCACCCTGTTGTCTAATAGAAAATTCCTACTTGGGCTTGATAAAAAGTAAGCAGGCAAGCCACTTTTCACCCACCCCTTGGCACATGTTGTTGCTGTTGTTGTTGTTGGCTCTCTACACACGCAATTTACTTAGTTGCAGTGCCCAAGTTGGCCAGGGGTGCGTTTTACCTACTCTGGCAACCAAAGTGAAAGCAGTGGAGCGAAATTCATTTCAAATGATTTACTGTAACGATCAACAAACGACTCCTGCGGCGACCATAGACCAAACAGCCACCCAGTCACCCTGCCACCCCTAAGGGGAACGACGTCGCGTCGCATCGCGACGCCAGCGTCAGAATGTTAAAAGGGTGCGAAAGTTTAGCAACGCTTCTCTAATAGATAACAGCGAGGGGGAGCGCATGATGGGCGGTCAGAACGTCTAGCAGGTGTCTGCTGTTAGTGCTGAGCTGGTCTCAAGTTCGAGGCTGTCCCTGAGAAAGGATATTCCGTGAATCACAACCCCTCTCGACCATCTGAAGCAGCCGTTAGTCAAGAATCACAACGGGGCGCTTGACACCGAAATGCAACTAAAAAACTTTGCTTCGTTGGCATGGAAAAGCACAGCGCATACAATGGGATACAGTAGTGTGTTTGAGATTATAAATAAAGAGAAGTTGAGACTTTGTGAAATTCAATAAATTCAGTACATTTATCGATAACACATCGCAAAATTGGGTTATCTAATAAAAATTATGGTGAATTGATTTTGGTTTGTTTTGATCGTTTTATATTCGATTACAATTTGTAAAAATAGTGGTTATTTATTGTCCTTGTGATATTTTAATACATTGATTTATCGATAGGTAAATAAGGGTTTCCAATTTAAATGGTCCAATGTGGCCATTAAGTAACGATAAATATGCTCACATACAAACTCTAAACTTCTATGTTTATAGATAACACATTACTGTACTCGTATGTTATTATTAAATTTACAGCGTCGATAGCACATCACAATCTGTTATCACTAAGTTTTAAATAGTTTTTTTAACATTAGTTTTGCCCGCCCTTTGAATAAGTTTGTGGAAATCTTTTTCCCAAATGCCCCATTTCCATCATGTCAAAGTTTTCCCATTCAACCTCTTCAAATTTCCACACTCACTCCGACCCCCTGCGCTCCACTTGGAGATAAAAGCGCAAACGGGCAACATTTGAAACAGTTTGCGAGTGAAAAGCCAAACAAACAACAACAAACAAAAGCAGCAACTACAACGTTGAGACAGAAGCAGGCGTTAAAACTAAATGCGCTACCACCCCAAAAACCAACAACAAGCAACAGAATAAAAGTTTCCTTCCCCACTCCTTCCCAGAGTGCGGCAAACTTTGTTTTGAGTTGAGTTCCAATGGCCACTATAATGCAGAGCGAGAGAGATGGATGGAGAGAGATGGAGACAGCGAGCGTGAGAGAGGCTGGCAAAATTCACTCATCGCTTCGTCCTTTTTGGCTTGGCACAAAAATGCGACGCGGCAGCTTTACCAGGCGCACAGAAAACAACAGCAGGCGGCAACTGTTGCACACGTGGCCAAAGCTGCTCAGTGGAAAAGGGAAATGAATAGCCAGACAGCCGGCAAGTCAGACAACGCGAGAGAGCGGGAAGGATAGACAGATAGTGAGAGACAGAGAGAGAGCGCGCCGGCTATGCGAGAGGACGCAACTCATCGTACGAGGTCGTTGCACGCATATGTAGCAAAGCTTTCACTTTCAATGGGGTTGCACTTTGCGTAGGTCTGTGGCTTGGGCTGGGGTTGGGGCTAGTGCAAACAAAATGGTTGCCAGACCAACAACCCCCAAAAACTAATGCCGACCTCGCCGTCTGGCAAGGAAATTGCATTAAGTGAAGTTTCCCAGCCCCAAGACAGGCACAAATGCTTAAATAACCTGAGAGATTGTCTGTATATTTTTCCCATTCTAGAAATTCCCTTCTGGTCGCTTAATTTAACTTCAATTTCCGCTCTGCATTGCGTTTACTTTTTGTATTATTTTGTTTGCTGTAAAGTTCCTTGCTCAACTTTATGCTTATGGTAATGAGTTTTAATTAGGCGCACAGCAAAACGAGAGCAGCGGACCAGTCCGAGCCGACCCGAAAGCCACACCACCCACCAAGCAACCACCCGGCCTGGCAATGGGCCTGCAAATAACTAGTTGTGGGGTTGGGTTGGGTTGTTTCTTTTTGACTTTGGGTTCGGGCTTCTGCCCGTAGGCTTTTTAAGTGCAAAAAAGTGATTTTAATTCGCTCATTAATCTGTAAATTGAAATTTTAAATATGTTTGTGTGGCAACAGCTGCCGCTGAAGTATGAAATTGGGTCAGGCACAGCAAGGAAGAAATCTTTTAATTTGTTGTTCTTTAAAGCACCCATCATAAGTACAGAATTAAAGCTGTATAAAGTTGAATTTGCCTTCAACACAAAATGCCACTACTTGCCTAGGTTATCTTAGGTTTTTTTGGGGCAACACAAAAATCAAATGGAGCTCGCTAGGCAATTGCATTTGGATTAATCGGAAACTGTAAGACTGCATGTGGATTCGAATTTCAACACATAACTCAATTCCCACCCGTCGTCAACCTGTGCGCAACAGATATAAAAAGGAACACAAAACAAAAATACAAACTTTACCCAAGATAAAGATACAACAAAATGTACAAATATTTGGCGGCTCCATCTCGCATTGAATCGCACTCAATTAATTTTACAGCACTAGACCTCCCGCCTGCAATGTTAGAGAAGGGGCGGAAACCTTGCACAATATCCAGCGAGTACTTCTTATATGGGTCTATATTCAAGCTAATTGATACTTAAAATAACACATGGCACAGGAAACACGCGCAAAATACAAAGCAAACAACGAGATTCCCAAAGGAGGCCTTGTGATGCCGGAGAAGAAAACCTGTGTAATGCAACAGGAAAAATATTGATAATGAGATATTGATGCTTTCACCAAAAAGAAGTTAGAAAGATGAATAATGAAAGAAATTCAGAGAAATAACTTAAAGTAGTTAAACAATAATTCACATTGATAGAATAATATAATGAATACTGATTAATTTAATTAATGTATCGAAGTATGTTATCGAGAATAACAAAATGGGGCCTTCAAAATGATGTCATATAATAATCAATTTTTATTTTTTATTGCAAGCTAAACTTGTATTGTGTTTTCAACCAAAATATATCTTTGAGTAATGCTGGATGAATAATAATAAGAACTGTAAATCAAAGTTCTCACCAAATGATATTATTCATGAATGTGTCATTCAGAAGAATGACTCAAAAGTTGAATTATACAAGAAGAACATTGCTGCAAATTATAATTATAATTGTCTCATGGAAGGTTTTGTCTCGGAATCGAACTTAAACTATTAAGCTATCTATAACAAGTTTTATTATTATGTTTCTAAGAGTAGTACTCTTATAAGCAATGTACTTCATTTGATATGCCATAAGTTATGGGCAAACGAAGTCGTCTATGAGACAATAAAATAAAATAATTGCTTTTACCTGCAAGCTATTGTCTTTGAAACGGGCTGTGAATGTTTCCAGATGAAGTATTTCTGTACAAACTTAATGGAGTTTGCAAATACCAGCATAATTATCAGAAATATTTGCATTTTGAACCCCCAGAGATTTTTGACCAGCTGTGCAAACAATGATCTAGGGCTAAGAATGGCTAAACACGAGTATATTCCAGAATTTAGCAAAGAATGGACGTCTTTACTTTGGGTTAATACTCAGGTAATGTTCTATGCCGTCGATATCTAGTTGAGGTACTTGTATCAGAGAATTTGCAGTTTCGACATGCATTCCGCAGCAGCTGAACAAACTAAGCGAAGGCGTTTCGCTGTTAATGTGCATCGGGTGCATGCAACATTTAGCATGCCCCGCCTTCTGTCCAGCCCCCTCCGCCACCCCAAAACCCCGTGCCGTGTGTAATTACGTGTCGTGCCAGGTCGTTGCATAAATGCCAGAAGAAGAGAGCAGAGTTGGCTCGGGGTCGGCCTGTGTTGGTTTGGTTTGGTTGGGTTTGGTTAGGTTTGCTTTTCTTTCCTTCAATCTTTTTTTTTTTTTTGCTTTCTACACGTACTGGCGGCTCTTTTAGGCGTAATTAAAATTACTCGACTGCAAACCGGGGGAACGGGCGGCAGGGGTACAAATGTTTATGCTGCCAACACGTTTCATGTAAACACAGTGCGGAGTTTGGAGTTTGCAGTTGGTGTGGGAGTGGGAGTGGGAGTGGGAGTGGGAGTGGGAGTGGGAGTGGGAGTGGGAGGAGGAGGACGCGTTGGAGTTGGAGGTGTTGCCTTCTTCCTGGTCGGGTTCGGGGGTCGAGGCTTTTGCATGATGAAGTGAAGAATGTTGCAAACTTTGGCGTTGCCCCATTCACATCTGTTTCATTTGTTGTTGCAGTTGCCAAGCTGTCTGCGGCGCTATTCCCAGCAACGTGTCTCCCCTCCCTTGGCTCCTACATTTGGCAATCAGCGCATTTTCCTCGCCGTCAGTTTCTGAATGACAATTTCAATGCGCAAATGTGCGAAAATTCATCAGTCCACGGGGCACATGAGACAGAGATTTCAAAAATAGCACAGCAGGCAACAAATTGTACTTGTTGTTGTTGTAGTTGTTGCCATGTGTTGTTTTTGTTCTTACTATATTTATGAGCCATAATTAGCCGCTGGGAAACTGCAGCTGAGTATTTGTAATATTATTCCCTTCCGTTTTTCGTTGCCCCTTTTGGCAGTGAAATATTCCAATTGATGAGTTTAGTCGCCATGTGGGCGAAACAAACCCCCAATAGTGTCGGAAACATCTGCTATCTAAATAACTAGCCAAATCTACATTTCCCTAAGCATGAGCATATAATTTCAAATTTTCAATTTGCATTATAAAGCCAAAGCTGGCGTATGAAAAATGTTGCTCATTTATAATACAAACTTGAATATTAGCAGGCAGAATTGTACTTATTTAGGGGGATTTTTGTTGAAATTTCGGACTGCAATTAATCAGCAAAAAAAAACGAATAAAATTAATTTCATATTTTTTTCATTCTGCGCAGCGTAATTATTATAGTCCATTATGTCACTGAATGGCTTTAAATATTGTAGACAGAGCTGAGCGATATTGTGATTTTGCAGTCACCGTGACAACTGTGGCAATTTGCGATCTGGTAAAACTTTGCTCAGCAAATTTGCTTATACAAATGTTGAATTCAAATATAACAAAATTTCGATTATTTTCTTTATAGTTTACATTTTCTTAAAGGCTTCGGAACAGTCCAAGCGATAATCAATGATGTTTAATATCGATAAGTGGTCTGTGACTGTTAAAATCGATTAGAACTGTTAACTTTAACAGTATGTAGTACCGGTACTGAGACTATCGATAGCAGGACTGTTACTACGTTTATACACACAACTTATTTATTTGCACAGTACTTTGATCTACTTTACGTATGTATATCAGTACTACCATATAATTCATAATCAGGCATTACTAACAAGAAAATCTATTTGTGTCTGAAAAGTGCCGCAAAAAAGTAAGTTAATTATTTGCAATTTATTTTAAGTTGCAAATAGCTGGCGTTTAATAGTAAAAAAATATAGTATTGCTGTTATCGGGACTGTGACTGATATAGAGACTGTGCCTACTATCGGTACTGTAGGTACAAACCTGCTACTCTCGATAGTCAGTCACAGCGACTCAGTCACAGATATGACGATATTGCCCTTGTCTAATTAGAGCTAATGAATTTCAATACACATATAGATCAATTTAAAATAAGCAACAACGAACACACGACCATGACAAATCATCTAAAGCCAACTTAAGGCTGTCCAACGATTTATGAATTATGAATAAATTGCACATAAATAACAGAAAATAATTGTCAAACGAAGAATTGAGCAAATATTGCTGCGGCCTGCTTCCTTTGAATTATTTGAATCTAATACCATTTGCAGCTATTTCGGGTGAATTGTTTGTTTTACTTGTTTGCTGCCCCTGCCTGTCTCCCTGACCCTGCTTCCATTACCAACTACGCGGCCGGCGTTCATTCAAGCGAAATTAATTAAACAATAAAATTTGATTTATGGTATTTTATTTTGGCTGGTGGTGAACACAGAACGTGGCCAATCGGCTGGTCATCAGTTTGGTTAACCTGTTTGCTGTTTACATTCGCGACTTTTGTTTTGTTTATACCAGGCACACAGAACAATTGGCCAACGATTCGTATGCCCCATGTAAGCCATGTAAAATTAACAAAAGCCTCAATGTCTGGGCCAGAATATCGTTCTTTTTGGTAATTGGAGCAGCTGTCGAATGGCAAATTGTTGAAAATCAGGTCAAATCTGATTGTAGTCGAAACTAATTGGATGAGCTTGATAGCTAAATTATGTAGACTGGGCAAACACTTTCAGAAACGAAATATCTTGTAAGTCTTAATTACATATATCAAAAGGTAGAATCAACTGAATACTTTGTTTATTTATTTTGAGCTTTTTCTTCAACGGAAAGTATTCTTTTTTGTTGACATTTAAACTATAGATTTTACACTGAGAAAAACACGCTACTCTAATGCTCCATAACATTGATAACTCTTCATTGAATTCTTTTTAAAATAGCTTTTCTGGCCTTTCTTTATTTATAGATATAATTTCAAAACACAAATCTCACCATTGATCGAGCAGACAATCGATGAAGCAATATTATTTAATATTATTAGAATGCAAGAAATAAATTATTTTGGATGCAAAATCTTAGAAAAGAATATCGGTTTTCTACTCTGTTTTTTATTATTTCTCTTCACTAAAATTTTTTTACAGTTTATTGAAATGTATATAAATCTTTCAGTACAATGTTGAAACGGATATCATGATGACTGCTGTTCTTTGTTTGCATAAAGAATAAATATGAGTTATTCATATACATACATATATACTATAGGTGTTAATTTACCTGTAATTAGAGCTAATCAGCAGGTGGCTCTTTAAGATCAAAGTATAGGCCCCTATCAAATACATCATTTTATATACATATAATCTGGAATTTGTATTTGTTGACAATTGTAATTATTGTACTGAAATGGTATCGTTTGGGCTTCCTATATAAATTCACATTTTTAAGCAGTTCTATAGTTGATAAGGATGTATTTTCTATTTGCTCAGCATAAACTTGCACCCTGCATTTTCCATGCAATGAGTTAAAGAGAACTTCATAAAATAACAACACGCTTTATAAAATATGCGCAATAAAGCTTAAATCAAATGAACATTTTTGCAGCTCATAAAACTTGTAGACCAACAAAATGTTCACGCCATCAAACAAATCAAGCTGAAAGACAGCTAGAAATGCTAGATGCCAGCAGGGTAAGGGGGTTAACAAAAAAAAAAAAAAAAGAAGAGGTGGGCAATCAAAAGCGCCGCTTAGCCAGATCGAAAGCCATCGAAACAAGTTGTGTCCGTTGGCGGGTTGGATTTAAATTCGATTTTGGACACGAGATAAAACGCGCGACAGAGATTTACAGCGGTGAGCGGTGCAAAAAAAAATCACAGTCGCGTTATTCAAAGCACGTTCCCGTGTTATGGAGTTTCACTGTACCCTTGCTGAGGGTATTATAATTTTGTCACGAAATCTGTAGCGCCCCGAAAGAGGTGCTTTTGGGCCCCATAAATCTACTATACTACTACTATATGCATATATTAAGTTGGTTAATGAATGGGCGCTTTTGTAATTGTGCCGAACTGGCGAAAGGTATACATTGTTTTTGGATTTTTAAACAGAATTTGTACTTGGTATAATTCTTTTTGTGCCATACAAAAATGGTACGCTTAGTTTTCATATTGAAAAATTCGCCCCCACGATCGTGAAATAAATGGGAAATTCGCAAATTTTTTGCGAGTGACCTTAAACTCAATTTGAATTATACATACAAAATGTACGCCCAAGGGTAGAAAATCAGGATAAAATAAATAAATGATCCCGGGTCATGCCTGGCAATAGTTAGCTAGGTGTGGCTAGTTATATATATTCCCGGGCAGGACGACAAAAGGAGCTGGGTCTATGAAAACTACTCTCTCAATTTTCATGCCCTTAAGAACTTGGATTCCTAGTTACACTCAGTTTATATATCGCAACTGAACTACAACCTAGTAAAACACTATACCATAAACCTGGCATATTCGCTCGAAAATCAATTTTTTATATGAATAACTTTTCTGTTTTTACAGATATCTCAAGCAAGCTCAGCAAGTACAATCTAATAAGATCAAATTATGTAAAAATCGCATTACTATATCATCATATCAAGAATTCAACATATCTTTTGTGTAATAATTTAATTAGCATCTCTGCAAGGGTATTTAATTGTCGGCACGCTGACAATAGCTAACCTTTCTTGTTTTTTTTAAGTTTTTTTTTTTGCAATGCCGATGACGATAACAGGAGGAGAGATGACGCTGACGGGGAGGACGTGTTGCTGTCAACTGTCTGGGCAGTCAGCATGCAACACGAGCAGCATTTTTTATTTAATTTTGTGGCCCAATTAAGTTGACGACGACAATTGAAAAATGTGCTTGGGCCATAAAAAGCATTTAGGCCATTTTGAGAGGCCTTGGCTGGTAAGCTTCTCAGCTCTCACCCAGCCGCAGAGACGTAAACGAAACCCTTTATAACCACAAAGTAAACCGCAAATGCCATAAAAGCCGAGATTTCCTCAATTTTGCTGCCGAGTTCCACAAGTTTTGTGTGTAAGCTGCCGAAATTGCTGCCAACCGCAAAACAATTTTGTATAAATATGAATGAAAACGGCCAGAAAAACTCATCAGTAGAAAATAAGCAAAAGAATCAAATGGATATTGTCTGTTACTTAAAATAAATTAATTTCATAATTTTGCCTGGCTCTGAAATTAATCGTCTGTAAAAAAGCTGTGTGCTCTGTGAAGAAAAAAAAGAAGAAAAATCGAAGCCAAATAACAAGTAAATGGCGAAAAATTGCAATCAATATGGGTAAAACAAAAAACAAAAACGCAGAAAAAAAGGTTTAAATAATGTGGCTCAACAATGGCAGCGTCTGCTTGTGGTTTACTGCCTGTCATTCCCCCCACTCCCTTAAGCCGCACTGCAGTTGACATTATATGAAAAGATATTGTATCTTTTGCAACTTATAGCTGTGTATCTAGGAGGCAACGCTTGAATGACTTTTTGGTGGCTTGTTAACGTTGCTTAAATGGCTTTGTGAATGGAAAGTGTCTATGGGTATATGAATCGGAAAGTGACAAGCCAGGGGGGTTACATATACCCACAGCGCATAACAATACCCTATACTTATTATGAATACGCCCTGCGGTGGACATATTCGTTATACTAAGCTCCGCTTCCCTCAACGCCGTTCTGTGTGTGCGAGCAGCCGTAAGTATTTTACCTAGATTTTATCTGACTCAGACTCAACACATTACAGAAAATATTACATTCTGCTCTGCTCTACGACAAAGCCTCTTCAAATACACAAGTCCCAAGCGAATATGCTGAGTTTAAAAGGTTTGAAATGGTACTAAACTATATACGCCTATTTATAAATATTTGTACAGAATTTTTTTGATTTTATAAAAATACCTACTAATAATTATTATTATTATTTTTATTCATTTAATTTTAATTAATAAGCGTAAGAAAATAATTAACTCAGTTGGGAAAAATTCTAAGCTGAAAAAATTCAAACTCTTTAGTTAGTTATCATTAATATACAATTATTTAAAATAAAACTCAAGAATTCAGTTTTATAGCTCACATATTTATTTTATTTATCCTGTATTGCTTATTATTACTTATTAGATTACGCTTAGAACTCAAATATAAGAAAACTATACAGGATGGTTTTATTTCCGATTAATTTTCATTTTGAAATAAGTTGTAACTATTTATGGCTAATTAAATACCTCATTTAGGAATTACAAAAGTCGTTTAACTGACTCAAAGGTATAGGTAACTATATATATTATACGTATACTTTATGCTGCAACAATTCCCTTTCAATATGATTTTTACAGTTTAAGATTTTCAAATATTCCCCGCACGAAACATTGTACTTGAAATATTCGGAATCGGTTACGCTACATCAGAGCTTCTAAAACTTAGCAAAGCATCTGAGAATTGAAAAGTTAGGAACCATTCCCTTTAGCAAATGACTCATTCAACCCCAATTTCGGATCATCGGCACAGCCCATTAACCACAATAGATTAATAAAGCTGACAGCTCTCAAGAGCTGTTTCTCCCCTCTTGGAATTGTCTTACAAATTTCGTCTGTCAGCTGCTGGCCCCACACCGTTCCGCCCCGCCCCGTTCGTCCGGTTCCACTCGATATCCCTGTGTGCCATAAATCGTTTAAAGTTTCAGCGATGCCGCCCACTTGTTGAATGCAAGAAATTACGTTATTAAGCCGGCAACAATTTATTTAGTTTAGTGCACTTGTCATTAAATATAATTTATAGGACGGAGAGGCTATGACACCATACATATTATCATAAGTATACATGTTACGTACGCGTGGGCGACGACAGAATCTCATCCCTCCTAAATATATAATTGGGCTGAGGGCATAAGTGTCACACATATGGACGAGTGTTGGTAGCTGTTGCAACTCTATAAAGCGCACTAAATGATGGCTTTTTAAGTGCTATATAATATGAAAAATATATAGTATATTGAGTAGAACTCGCGCGACCTGTGCAGCTGCTGACATTTGACATGCGATGTGGCAAGCAGAGAACTTCAAACATTTAATATGCCATTCAATGGCCATAAAATGTCAAATAAAGCCCATTAAGAGACGCTGTTTTTGCTGTTAATTTGGCTGAATAAACCTCATTAAATATGCTGACCAGCAAATGGCCAACCACACAGCACAATAAATATGATTAATAATCATCAGCATTGAGAGCCAATCCCACAAATTATGTTGTCACATGCAAAAGTTGCTCATACGACCCGTTTGCCAGCGCTTTTTACTTCGCTTCTTTTTCTCCCTGCTTCTCATTCACGCGTCTCTAACAGGATTATGTCGCATGCAACATTAACCAAATCCTGTCTCTACCTGTCTGCCCCGTGTCCATTGCCTTCTTCTCAAGCGTTGCCTAATTTGTCGTCTCCCTTCAGCCGCCGCCTCCGCCTCCGCTGTCCATTCTCTACCTGCTTTTGAGCAGCGTTTTTCACAGCGGGCGTTAATTTTGTTGGGATTTTCGCTTGATTATGTCCACATGAATTTGAAATTCGTATAGTATGGTATATATTTCTAGCATGTTGTGTCTCTCTGCCCTGCCTGCTGCTCTTTTGTTGTGCTTGGCTACGATCGATTATTGATTTAATTAATTATCAACGCACTGTGTGTGTTTTATTTTTATTAGGCGTTCATTTGACTTTCTTGACTGCGTAGTAAAATATTAATAAACTCTGTGCTTCGACACAATGTGACGCTTCAAATGGCTTCATTCCAATGCAGCGACCCCCAACAGTGCAAAAGGGCAGCCATCTAGACCCCAATAAACCTTGTGCTAATAGTTTATTAAGGCAACTAAACAACAAGGTTTGAATACTAGAGCACATATGTTGAGAAATTCAGATGCCTATTGTAGCTAGTGTCTGTTCACACCATTTAATATTCACGTGTCATCTTTTCTAGCCAGAATCCCGCTCAAAATATTACTTTGCGTTCAATCTGTTGCGCAGTAAGAGCATGTTAGTTAGAGTTACAATACTGTGAACTTTACATTTATAGTCAATATAACATGCAAATTATTATTATACGAAATAGAAACGGAGCTATCGCATTTGTTGCATCACATCACTGACGTCCTACAATTTTTTTGTGGTCAGACTTAGTGACGTCAGAACTAACGTAGTATGACAAGTAGAAGCTAAAATTGATAAATAATTAACTGAAATATATTTAGTATATAAATTTATGACATAAGTAGAAGCTAAATTGATAAATAATTAACTGAAATACATTTAAATTTTGGTTAATTTCCACTCATTTATAAGAAAATCGTGTTCCTGTTTTCACTTTAGTTTTGCGGTTTGAGGAAAAATATGAATTTCCTGTTTGAACTGCTCTGAAAATTAGCAAGTTTGTGGATATATATTGTTTCCTTTTTGGTTTTAGCTTGTTATTCTTCACTAGAGCAGTTATTATCTTTGTTTCGATCAAATTATCAAGCTAAAAATGTGATTTATGTTTATTTTTATTATTTATGATATTTTTTTTATTTAAATATTTTTTTTTGATTTCTTATTGTTTTAATTTTGTATATATATTTATTAAACAAGTTTTCAGCATTTAAATTTAAGATAGGGTTAGAATATAAGCAGCTAATGCGTAAATACTATTAATAAATTTTATGTACCTTTAATTATTATATTTCTTTAATATTAATATAAATTGAAGCTTATTTATATGAAAATTAAAAGTGTCAGAGTTCAGAACCCGAATTAAAATTGCGAAAATGCCGTAAATCATAATATTAATAAAAATTGTTGTAGTTAGCATGGAATCCCTTCACTTATTTCAACTTTGTAATCTTAAATAATTTGTATGCTCAGCAAAACTTGTTGACAACTTGCAAATGAAGAGAAATGTTGTAACAATTGTCTGAGCACGCCTCTTCATAAAGCCTGCACTAAACACCCTTTAGAGAGCATGTGTCCAAGATATTTATTTAAATTAAAATGCAGCTCGCGGACAGTCACAGATGCAAGGAAGAGGTTGGGGCTACCAATTGTAGCTTTGCTCTTTTTGTTTGCTCTGCGTGTTGAGGGACAGACTCTGCCCACTTGCAGCTTGCAGCTTGCAGCTTGCAACGTGCAACTTGCCACTTGCAACTTGCCACTTTGAAAGCCAGCTCTTTGTTGCTGCCCCCGTTCGTGCGTTACATGCATAAAGCGTTGCCTCTGTGCACACGCAAATTTATTGCTGATAAATTGTTGGCTTGTTTAGCAGCATTTAGGAGGCGGCTGCCGGGGTAGGCCATTCCTATGGGCATTAATATGAAATTGCCAGTGTTTAGGCGCAAATTGCAGTTGCTTTAATTAGCAGCTAGAGTCATAAAGGCTGTCGGTCCAGCTGCATCGTGTTGTCGATATCAATCAAAGGCAATTGATTTCAATTGAATCGTGCACACCAAAACAGTAAAGTGAATGAAGAGACTGCATGACCACAAATTTTGAAGTCCCACTTTAAATTTCAATACATAATACAAGCATTAACAAAATTGATATGGTGCAAAAATGTAAATTCCAAATCGGAGCAACATTAGCCGAGTTACAAGAGATTACTGTTTGGTATGGATACACTGGCATTAAGTGAAACTCAAGTGCAGATTATAAATTCAATTTTACGTTAATAGCATCTTTAAAAGCTGAGTTACAAGAGGTCACAATTGTATAGGAAATATTAAAATTAGGAAGAAAAATAGACACAAAAGAAAACCCATAAGATAATCATTATTCATTCAACTCAACTTTAGGCATATTTATTTCTTATCGCGTCCCTTCAAAAATCAATTAATAAAAGCCAAAAACTCAAAATTTCATGCACAGTTGTGGATTTTGTGACGTCAACAAATGAAATCTGTGCAATGCCTAAGGAATTGTGTCAAATTAATAGACATTAACTGGACAGAACGAAAACTAAGAGCTGAAAGGCGGAATCGAAAATTTTTAAAGATTTATTTGGCAGCGTATAAACAATTAAAAACCTATATAGATTTTAAGATGAAACGTAGAAAATCAATGGACGCGTTCCGGACATTAAGCCAAACTGGGCGTGGGGCGTTCCCCAACAGAAAACAACATTCATTTATCATCCGACGGAAGGCAAAATTCAAATGCGCAAAACCGCAGTGGAGAGCCAAAACAGAAGGCCCACTCGATGGGAAGATTCCACCAGGCATTCCTCCACTTATACTTCTTTCTTTTCTGACCAAGCCAAATAAACAAGATGAACAAAGAACGCAGCTTGAAGAGCCCAGCCCCTTCCCACTAATTGAGTGCGCAAATAAATACTGGACAAGTTAGACCGCTGCAGTCGAACGGTCCCGATTGATATATACTCTGTTTCCACTGGGGATGTAATATAGATGGGTTAATCTATTATAATTTATTCGATTGGTACTTTACCGATACCATTGATATCAATAATATCGATAACTTTTAGGATTACTACGACTGTTTAATCATTTCAATCAATTTCGTGTACTAAGCTAATAAAAATCTTTTAAATAATGTATCCTTGTTTAATTATATTCCATAATAATGTGTATATGAAAGGAATTCTGAGTTCTGGTACTGGCTTTGGTTTTATATTGTAAATAAATTTTTCAAGATTATCAGTTTTTTTCCTCAAAATAATCGATATTTTCGATCTTGCTCTTGGGGTTATTGCATAAATGTTTTGATATTTAAAGTGATCATCAGTTTGGTGACTCCAGCTTGACAGACAGACACTGCACAAACCCAATATACTCTTGTTTGCATTGGGAATCGAGTATCAAATTATATATTCTCTGGTAGTGGAGTGGGCACTTGTGGCTCTAGCACTTTGATTAATTTCTGGTTCCAGTGCCCATTCCCGTTCTGGATGACATCCTCCAGCTACGCACTCGTATGTGCTCAACCAATTAACGGCATATTGAGTTTAGAGACGATCTTCAGTTAAGAGTTGGCTCATTTGTTTGGAGTGCTGGCCAGAACTTGACCACAGGAAGCTGCCATTAAAATATTTGCAAGCACGGCGGGGGGCTGGCGGTGGCACCGCTCAACTCGAACTCGTTCTAGACCAAAAATAGCTCGATGGAAATGCAGAGCCAGCAGCGCATTCCTTGGCCCAACGTGCAACGTGAATTTATGAATCGTTCAGGCTGAATGAATCTTTTGCTTGGGTGTTTTGCCCCGTACTCAGACTAGGCCTGCAACTCGAACTTGAGCTCCAACTTGGTATCTGTCTCTGTCTTCTGTCTCTGCCTTTGAACGTTGCCATGGGGACGATCTTTGTTGGCTTTCGGGGCGTTTACAACGCTTTGGTATCTTGTATTTATTTAATTGACGTTTGAACGTGTTGGTATTATAAAATAGCCAGATCGAGTGCCCAAACCACAACGAAGCTGAGAGCTCAGATCAGAGCAGGTCCACCATTGCCATGTCCATCGTCTGGGCAATTATGAGTGCATCTGGGCGTTGCTGGACATGCATGTGGGGGCAATAGATCGGCATCGTCCATTGACGTGTTTTCTGTTTGGATTGCTGTACGTGCTGGCAGGCTAATTAGGCCCGCAACTAGGCGTAGCCAAAGGATTGCCTGGGTGTTAGTTTATTAAGCCTGCAGTGCGTTTTTAATGGGCACAAATATGCCAAAGATGTGCCAAGGCAAAACAATCCCAGATAACTATGTGGAGGTTCTTCAGGAACCTCAAAACTAGGCAGTCACATATGAACGAAATTGCAAAACCAATTAAAAAATATTTCAAGATTGTGTTAAGCAGTCTTTATGTTCTCTTAACAACTCAGGAACTCTTCTTTAACTACTCAAAAATTAATGTTGATTTATTGTTACTAAAATGGCCAATTTAAACTCTTTTCATGTTTTTTGATATGTTATAAAATGCAAACTCTTACACTTATTAACTACCCATCGAACTGAAAGTTATTTTAAGTAAATGAACAGTATTCCCAAATATTCGGGTATAATCTGTTTATTTTCTTACTCAACTTAAGGCTCTCTCAAGTATTTACATATAAAACAATCTATTTATCATTGTAACTAAACCATAACAGAAGTAGACATATGTAAGTCTGAGTTCAATTCAACTTGCAAGATCATCGATCAATGAAATATTTCAACTCTCTCACGATAAAAATGTCACAGAAATGGTTTCCAAAAATTATACAAAAAAAAACTCAGGCAATAAATAAACAAGTTTATGCCTCAATTGAAAAGCCATTAAAAACGAGTCTAATTTGCAGGCTAGCAGCAACAACAATAAAAAATAAAGTAGGCAAAGGTATATAGGTATTTAAAAAACTGGAAACAAATACCGGACGTGATTGGATGATAGACAACTATTTTGTAGCACAATCAATGGGCTATTCAGAGTGGAATTCACACGACAGCTCCCACAGAGATCCCAGCAGACACATGGACAAAAATTAAGTTGTAGCAGAAAACGAAGAGCAGCCGAACCGGCTAACCCGGACCAGTCCCGTACCAGACCCGGCCCAGAGCCGGCCAGACCGGGCCAGGCCAACCCAGAGACTCTGCTCCGATTCAGAGACTCGGGCCAGATCCACTGATAAGATCACCGCCGCCGCACTAATAACAGCCAATGATGTGAGCCAACAACGTCGACGATGCTTTAGGATATGACTTGGCAAATTTGTGTGTTATTAACAGAATATTCCCCAGCGGAGGGAGGAGGAGGCGAGATCTTTAAGATCCGATTAAAACCATTAACACTTTTTGTAGCCGCTTGATAGAAACAATTTTTGTCGACAATTATAAAATCAAATAAAAGATCGTTGCTGTTGTTGTTGAGGATGAGGCAGCAACGAAATGTAAACATTTATTTTTTCTGACTCACAAACAGAAACAGAAATATATATTTGTATGTATATAAAGTAAGACAGAATGTTTTCGTGGGCCTTACAATTTATTGCTTATAGACAGGTAATTAATTCATTAGCACTTTTTATATATCAGCAAAACAGACAAATAGTTTCGACTATTGGCCAATACAATAAACAAGGAAACGTATTTCTTCCTCTTGGCCACAGCTGTGTGCGGTGGGTGTTGATTTAAAATCAAAGATTATCGGATTATAAAATACCCGAATACTCAGATATGCAAATAACTAACACCATGGGAAACTGATCCGATATAATGGGATGTACATACACACTTTAAGGAAGGTAGTTCGATCATTCGTTCAATTGTTGATTACACAACATGTGTTCGGCCTTCTCATCGAGGCTGTCATCACACTTTGGTGATTTGTGCAGCTTAGCGATCATCGCTTCGAATGGATTTTTGCGCACTTAACACATTTGTGTTCTATAAATGAAAATAATCACACTTTGTATATAAAGGTATATGGATAAAACTCACATGTTTGCTATGTTTCTCATATTTATGCAGCTGATTTTTACCAATTAGCTATTTCTAATATTCACAACCAAGTAATAATTATTCTAATTATGAGTACTCTGACATATAATTAGATAGAGAGTCTATCAGGTATGTTGAAAACCATTGTATTTATATTTGATCATTGTTGGATTTAAGATATATTTGTTTCCGTTTTATTTTCATTTAATTACTTGCGTTTGAGTTAATCTGATTTCTTTTAATAACTGAATAATAATTTGAAATTCCAGTTATCTTTTGCTGAAATGTTATGAATTTTTAGTTAATGCAAGATCTCCATTTAATTAAAATAAATGATAATATAAGCCTTATGTAAGAATCTTTCCTTGTTCTGTTATTTCATTCTAATTCAAGTCATAAATGCTTTAAATTTCTGTATAATTCAGGTGCTTAGTTTGTAACCTATTATAACTAATTTGTGTTAATCCTTAAGCCACGCCACGCAGTTCCTGTAGCCATTACGCTATCCTGTCCAATCTAACACACATTAATCACATTTTCATGATAACGCTCACATTGCCATTAAAAGCATTTTTCTACACCGATGCCGAATATTTCGTTTCCGCTGCGCCCCGAATAACAAGTAACCTCCTCCATTTAAGCCAGAATAAAAAATTCTTAACCATTAACAGGCGCACACTCAATGGCCGTTCAGATTATTAGTCCTAATCATGCAATATGCTGATGAAAAGGTGGCCCCGGGCAGCTGGGAAAAGGTGTGTGCTAATCAGAGCCCAGCGCTACAAAATCTGTAACAAAACAACACCAAAAAAAAAAGGTAGTCGGGTTACCAGGAAGGGGCGTTGCTAAAACCATAACAAAGGCTCGAAAGGATAATGCGTAACGCATAATGAGAGTATTGAGAGCACAGAAACCAAACAAAGATGTGCGCAGACGGGGGAATTTTGGAATTTTTCGAATCGATGCCGCAACTAATGGACCCCGAAAAATGCAGCGCAACGAATCGACTCAAGAGCTCTGCGCCCCATGCGACACATTTCCCGTGCTGATTGACAGGCAAGCGGCCAGAAAGACAACAGAAAATGTGTCAATTTGCAGTAATCTAATCTGTGTGCGGTCTGTTTGGTACGCCTGGGCATAAATCTTGAAGAAATAACAATAAAAAACGACTAAAATAAGAAGCAACAGCGTGCCGAAGATATATTAATACCCTTGTAGACCAATTATATAATAAAGTGATCAGATTTTCAGCAATCCATATAAAACCTAATAAGACTCGCAATTGCTGAGTTTGGTTGAGATATATGTACAAAAAAGAAGATGTTTTTAATACAAAAACTAATTTTTTAACCAATTGTTTCTGTAGTAGTATTATACAATCTTATAGTGTTCCTAGAAAAATGATGGTTGCAGTAAGAAGAAACAGCTGTGCCAAGTTTCGTCAACAACTGAGAGACTTGGCCATTGACGTTATTCAAGATAATATATACTTTATAAGGTCGGAACGACTGTTATGCGTCACACACTTCGTGACAAAATTATAATACCCTCTGCAAGGGCATCAAAATAGGCTCGAATGTGAAATTCAAGTGAATTACGAGCACAATTTTTTGATAATGTGGCATTCCAAAATTTAATCAATTATATATATTATATTGTTATCTGCGCTGCTGTGACGTGTTGTTTGTACAAATCGATCACAAAATTGTTTGTGCTCCAAAGTGAAAGTGGCACAGCACCGTGGGTGGAGTATTAAGTTGATATATCCTCAATTAGGCTGTACACATAAATCACCAAGTAGTCAGCTCAACGGAAGTTTCAACAACTTGCATTGATTTGGGTTAAAGATTTGTTGTCATTGATAGGCTAGTTATTTTTTTAATAAAAGGAAATTCCTGCTGATAAACGAGTTTTCAATACGAGTTGGATAAAGCTGAAATGATTGGGAAGCAAAGCAATTGAGAGCTAGCTTAAAGGCGCCTGCCAAATTGAATGATTTAAAGATACAAAAGTATCTATAGGTAGCACAAGCTAGCTAATGATGTATGACACAACTTCCTTAAGTTTGTTTAGATTGCTTCAGCTTTGTCTTAAATGTGTATGTTCTTAAAGTTCTTTGGTTGCATATCTTGGTGCGAAAAGTCTCCTATTTGTGAATACACAATTCTTGAAGTTCGTTCTCTTTGTCTCTAGTATGCAGAGAGGCAAGTGCTTAAAAAGACATAAATTAAACACTCGGCTACCTGTCATCATCATTCTCAGCATCATCCTCTCCTCATAATCACCATCATCCTCTGTGTTCTTGTCGTTGTCTTGTCGGCATCAAAGCTTTGATTTCAACAGGGCTCCTCTCTGGCTCTTCTTGTGTCGAGTGTCTTGTGGTTCTTGTTGTTGTTGTTCTTGTGTATCCTACAGCTAACAATTAAGTCTAAAGTGTAGCTACACACACGTAGCAGGCAGACGACAA
The DNA here is from genome assembly GCA_035043065.1 of Hirtodrosophila confusa. Taxonomy (NCBI): domain Eukaryota; kingdom Metazoa; phylum Arthropoda; class Insecta; order Diptera; family Drosophilidae; genus Hirtodrosophila; species Hirtodrosophila confusa. The sequence goes on from JAWNNI010000039.1 coordinate 1,849,387, forward strand.
GAAAACTTTGTAACAAATTTTACAATAATTACGCATAGAAACAAAAAAAGAATATAAAAGAAACGCAGAACATGAATAATGCGAACATGGTAACATATGTTGCAGATGCCTCCCAACTATGCTGCACAGTGCACGGTTTGTGTGTGGTGCCATTGTCAAAGCCAAAGCGTGTGTGAGTGTATAAAATAAAATGCGTTTTTAATTTGCAGATGCGCGTAAAGCAAAAAAAAAATACAGAGCTTGGCATGTTACTCGTTTTTATTGTCGCCGCGATGGTATGGAAATTATTTGCGAGTGGTAAAAGGTATGCCAGGCACAAAGCAGCTTCAGCACAGGGGGGGTGGTGGTTGGGGGTGCATTGCACCGTGACCACCTGTCTCGGTGACAACAACATACGCATAGATAGACAGCTGCAGATACGAGTGAGGATGAGCTACCTATAGCAAAGGTCGAATCGCTGATGCGCTTTCTGAGAATCGCATAGGAAGGCGTACCTAATATTAGGAGAGAACTGTCGAGGGAGGTCTACAACTGGCATTGAGAAACTAAATATGAAATGTTGTAAGTTGAAATATCTTATTGGCTTATAGAAATCATAGAGTTAGAACATTAGAATTTTTAGGAGGGAGCTGCGATGGGAGACAGGGAGAAACTTAATATGAAATGTTGTAAATTGAAATATCAGATAGAATTTACTTATAGCTAGAGATTTTTAAAGAGAGAACTGCGATGGGAGACAGGGACAGGGAGAAACTTAACCTTTTATATAAGAATCGCGGAGAATTGGAACTTGCCAAGGGTGTAAGAGTTTATAAAGTCTAGAGAAAAATCTACAATTTATTTTATAATAACTAAATAGATATATTTATAATAGTGATCATTACTTAAACTAATATTAATCACATTTCAAACAGGCGTTGACATAGAGTTCTACAATTTCCTCCCGATAGAAGCTAGAGAGATTAGGAATTCCAGACTCTTGCAGGAAGGGAGGTCTAAGGATGTCTTGAATGTTGACTGGGTTATTATTTTTAAGAGCAGTGCTTATTTTTAGAACTGCAACTATCTTATAAAAACAAGCAAGTAAATATTTATATTTGATAAAAGCTCAACAAAGGTAATGTCAGTTCAAGAGGAGATTAATGCTTCTGTGGGTATTTAAAGAATATGTTTGCTAAGTAACGCCAAGTACGTCTAGATAATAAACTTAATAGCAAGAGGTTAAGCCAGATAAGCAGTTAAGAGACAGTTCAAGAAAAGAATAACGCATTTGCTGCTATTTACAGGATCAATGACATGACAACATAAAGCAAGAGGCAGACTTATCAATAGATCTTGTGGGTATTTACAAGCCATGTAACTCACTATCAGTGCTATCCTACACAATCCCATGCAACTGCCCACTAAGTAGCGCATTTGTCGAGTCGAGTCGTGCGTAAGCGTTGCACAAAACCTTTCTATCTTTATGGCCAAGGTAGCAGCCGTAGATAGCGTAGTGTAAGCAGCCAGTTAGAGAGTGGCGGCGGCTAGAACGGGCGCTCGTTGCATGCCTCAAATGCCAGCACAAAAGCGAATAAAAAGCCAACTGCCAGGGCAGCCTGACAACAGCGGCGACAACGGCGACAACAGAACCCCAGTCCAGGTCCCAATCCAAGTCGCATTCGCAGTCCAAGTCCCTGTCTCGGTGTCAGTCGAGTAAGCCGTGGGTAATGAAATATTGCCATGTGCCAGCGCCTGCGCCTGCGCCTCCTGACTGAGTGACTGCAATGCCTTCAGCCTACCGGCTCTCTCCCTTCTGCTGCCTCCTGTCTAGAGCCTACCCCCTTTGGGCAAATGTTTGCCGGCAACAGCTGCTGTCGGGGGCTGCTGCTGCTGCTGCTGCTGCTGCTGCTGCTGCTGCTGCTGCTGCTGCTGTTGTTGGTGTAGGTTGACAAACAAACATGCCAGCGCATAAAACAAGAACAAGAACCAGCCAGCGCGAAGGCACTTGAATGCTGCCTCCTTGGGTTGCACTTGAAAGCTACAGAGTTCCGCTGCTGGCTCACCTGCCCAAACAGCCTAGCATTGCAACCCAACACAGAGAGAAAACCCCCCAACCTCTGCGCCGTTGAGAGCTGTAAGTAGACATGGCTAAAGCCAACTCGAGCCATACGAAATTCGCATTCACGTTTTGGCTTTTTACCTTTGCGCCTATTTATCATCAAATGCAGCAGCAGGCAACGCAGAGGCAGCTGCTTGAAAGGAAGCTAAAGAAAGGAATGCTTGCCACGCCAAGTCGAAGCTTAAATGCCCTTGCAACTGAAGTAGGAATAGAGTATTGGGAGGTAGTATAGGGTGATCTAACATATCTCTACTCTCATATAAGTTTGTATACTTTCTTGAATAAATTTTGGATTTATTATACGATTGATGGATATCTATCCATATTTAAATTTCAGGATGGATAGATAACATATTTAAATTTATATATACCAAGATTTAACACTAGGGGCATGTGTACATTTTCGAGGTTTCATTCCGAATCGATTACTTAATCGGCTTGTGGAATTATAGGTCAAAGTAACCAGCGTCTGCCTTCACATACACCTGCACAATATAACGATATCCATTTTAATAATTTGTATGACTACAGGGTATAATGAAAGGGTATCCCAGAGTAAAGTCGCCATGCAAATGCACTTGAGTAATAACCAACAACAACGACGGCGACGACTCCATCGTCGACATGTGATACCATTTAAACCGAACTGCGACTGGGACTGGGACTGGGTCTTTGTCTGGTATGGGGTCTGATGCTCTGGACCAAAAGCTGGTGCAATCAGGCGAAATTGTTGCCAACTGTGGCACCGACAGTGCTTGGCATTCCAAAGGATCGACTCGGTGACTTGGCGACTTGGCGACTCGACTCCTACTCCAGTATAGCGTGAGAAAGCAAAATATTGATTCAGGGGCCCTGGCGATATGCAAAGCGCGATAAAATTCCAGAGCAGTACCAGCAGAGTCCAAAAACCGGCTCCCGATCAAGTCAAAGGTGCTAAATGAAGTTCTTAATTAAGTGCGAGTGGCAGCTGTTGGAGCAGTGGAACTTATAAAAAAGGATTGCCGTGGAATTAAAATGGGTTGGAATGGGATGGGATGGGATGGCTGGCTTCTGGGTTGGGTTGGGGAACGAGTTTTATTGGCACATCGTTAGCCTGTGCTGCTGTTTGATTGCATTTATTGCATAATTTGTTAATGAATGGAAAGTCATGCCACACGCTTCAGGGCAAAAATGACAAATTAGCATCATAATTGGCTGAATTCCAAGGTAAATACTTGAAATTTATAATTTTGAACGTGGGAAAGGAATGTTGGTCGCAGTCAGCTAAACATTTGATGAGAGGGAAACGAAAGCATTTTTAAATATCATGTGATTTTTCATGACTAAGGCATAAATCTTATCAATGTTATCAGTCAAGACTGGAGACAGAAGACATGGGAAGAAAGAAATATAAGAGGTAACTTACGTAGGTACTTAACTTTCTATTCCCAATCAACAAATGAATCCGCATCGTCTACAACTATTACTATAAAACCTACAAATCTTATCAGACGTTATTCAATCGAAAACTGATGACACATTAAATCAGGCAGATATGGCTGAATGATGGCCAATAGTCAATTTATATTCGCAATCTACAATAGAATCGCGACTTTTATTTGCTACTGTGAATCCACAATTGGATCGCTGTATCTCTGTATTCATCTGCTACTAAACTTCACACGTTTGCCCTCATTTTTGACTCAGAACTCCCTTCTTCTTATATGCCAATCAAATCTACACTGACTCATTTACTGAACTAACTTATCTGCAGTCACATAAATTACAATTTAATTAACATTTTCCACATGCCAAGCAAAAAAGAAACTATCAAGAGTGCTATAAATAATACGACTAAAGGAAGAAGAAAAAAAACTGAAAACTGATTATGATTAGTACTCATAAGAAGAAGCAGCAAAAGCTGCTCGATCCTCATAATTAAGCGACATTTGTGGCATGACACGCAACAAGGGGCAGATTACCATAAATTTTAAGACGTCATTAGACGGCTGGCATGTATGGAAGGAAGGGAAGGGAAGGGAAGGGACGGGAAGGGAAGGGAAGGGAAGGGAAGGAAGGGCCAAGGGTCGGGAGCGAAATTACCAAAGGTAAGCCAAGTTTTATGGGGCGCAACAAAGTAGTTGAAGTGCTCAACGCACACCTGTCCAAAATTGTACGAGTATGAAAATATAAAATATGATTATTATGCACTTGACAGGAGACAAAACAAGCACAAGAGTTTCCACTCGAAGATGTGTGAAGCGTTGGCGTACGTTAATAATAATTGTAGATATTTATCATATAAAACACATTTGTGTTCTACTCAAGTCTCTTCGTCCAGCATCGTCTATAATTATTAGCGCTAATTCCTTGTGAGAGGCATACAAATCTCTCGAGAGTTGTTTTTTGATTGAAAGATGTGCCTAATTGATAGTCGAGCACTCGCACGAGTCGTCAAGACCCCGAAGAGTCGGAGACGAGACGAGACGAGACAAGACATGAAGAGACAAGACAAAACGAGACTTCAAGTGCGTGTCATTGTGTAATTTGGCTTGATTATTATTAATTTGCAGACGCCGTCGCCACAAACTGAGGTTGAGGAGGCAGCCAGGGAGTAATTGCTATAGGGAGGTTTCTTTTGCCGCGGGCCAAAATATTTATTTGATTTGCTAATGGAGCGGACGATCAGAGTTTGTAGTATGTACAGGGGACAGGAAATGGAAATGGAAAAACATTCAAAGAACTTACGTTAAATGGGCGCCACAAAGACTTGACTTACCTGTAAAGAGAGCAAAAGAAAATTGTTTTAAATTGGGGTTATAAGAGGTGCATGTTGGGGCTTATAACACAATGATAGCAAAGCTTTTTTAAAGAAACGATCATGTTTACAGATTGTTCTCATGTCTCTGTTGAAGAGTTCTTTTCTTATTTTGTTGTTTATTGTTATGCTGGGTATGTTTTGGTTGAACTGAAGATCTTTGATAATCTTATGTGGTTTTGGGAAGCCTTTTTTGTTTCTCTTTCGATGGAATGTTTGTAACATATGACTTCTGCTGATTTCTTACTCATCCTATATCATATTTAACTCACGTGTATTTCATGGAATTCACAAAATAATTTATACATACGCATTTTTCTGTAGCCTTTGGACTGCCTCTATTAGCAGCTCCTCCTACTCCAACTCCTTTCACCCGCTAAGCGGCTTCTACAGACAGGAGCTACACTCTGTGTATTGTGGGTTGTGTACTGTCTACAGTCTACGGTGTACGGTGTACTGTGATGTGTGTGTGTATGTGTGTGGGTAAGCACTCATGTTAATTTCACAGAGCCCGACTCAGACAGACAGTCAGTCGTACACAACCAAGATGATTGCATTGGGCCACAGAGAATGGCAGTCAATTGACGCTTTGTTTTATAACTTTCAAGCCATAAGATAATAAACAACAATTTCGATCTCGCTCCCACCCTCTCTCACTCTCCAACCGTAGAAGGCTTCTTCTCACTTGTGCAGTTTTGGGCTGCTTAGGTAGTTTGTAGACCTTTGGACGACGACGAGTGTGTTGCAGGTTCACAAGGCGCCGACGACGAAACCACCAAAGGTGATGACTGCTGTAATTGTTGTTGTTTCTTGGTAAAAGGTGTTGTAGACACACATACGCACACACAACACCATGCATATGCACATGCACATGCACACACGTGGGATTTACATTTCCTTACCGCAACCTAAGAGCAAAGTTCTCCGACTCAGTACTGTCTGTGAATTTCGTTGAAGTTCGTTTTTGACTCTTGACGTGCGAGGTTCAGGAACAGCGTTGGTATAGGGTTAGGATAGAGCTATATACGATTACCGGTCTCGGCTGTGTACTTTGAAGTTTGTTTAGGCTTATGCCGGGTACTAACATGGTTTACTCGAATGCGTTTTGTTCACATGAGAATTTTTTCTTTCTAAGGATTTCTTAGAGACGAAATCTCCACAAGGAAAATAGCTTGTAGCTTGTTCTGATAGTTAACAAAATATTTACTATGTATTCTTTGCTAGATCTATATTACTAATTTTCTATATTTATTTAGAACCAAGTTTCTTACATAAACTCTAATACAAAGATTTGTATACAATGTCTTTAATATATATTTCAGGATCTTTGTGATATAACTAGGCTATTCCCACATTTGACCTTGTTTAAAATGTGTCTAACTTCATATGTACATATATATTTTATTGCATTGCAGTATCATTATAAAATAACTTAACTTTTACTCTCCTGTTAGCCTTCAAGCTTCCTTCCAAATTTCACTTGATTTCTCTGCTGCATCAAACAGCAACAAAAAATCTTACAAATCTCTGGCAATTTACTTTAAAAAGTGGAGCACAAATCGCCAGCATTTAGCATTGTCCAAGACGCCTTTCAAAAACAAAAATGCCTGGCCTGAAATCTTAAACATGCCACTCAGCAGCAAAGCCTTTGGTCCGAACGATGCTCATTATTAAATTTTGGGCATTGTAATGCATACTTGAGAACACCCTTCTCTCCTCCCGCTCTCTACCATTCTTGGCTTAATGGCTACGAAACACGCGTCTCATAACGGTTTTAATGAAACACATAAATTCGCCTCGATTTCTCGTCGCCTCGATTCCACTTGGGTGAGCCATCAGCCTCAAGTGCATTTAAAGTGCGATTCAACGATCCAACGATCCAAAGATCCAAAGATCCAGAGACCCAGAGACCCAGAGATCCAGCGATCTCTGCCGATCGATCGATCGTGAGCGTGAGCAGTTTACTTAAATATATTTTAAGGAATTATTTTCTTTTTCTTTGGATTTTTCCTTCAACATTATTGACTGAAATGTATAAGACGATTTCCTGATTTTGAAATAGTTTGCCTTATTCGCACTGCATTGAGTTTTTAAAGTTTTGCATAGAATTATTCCTTGGCCAACACATCCTTGCGAAATTTACGGCCATGAATGAAATGAGTTACTACGTTGATGCCGACAAAAGATATGTATGCTGGCCATAAAGAATCCAACACTCCCGAGCTGAGTCGACTCGAGCTGAGTCCACTCAACTGCGAAACAGGTACAGGGGCTGTAGAAGAGAACGAGACAGGATATGGACAGGCAAAGACAGGCACAGACAGGCAAACAGTCGGCAAAAGTACAAAGCGTATCGGGGTGAAAGAGATTTCTTCTGGTTCCTTTCATTCGATTTCAATGAACTCGGCAAATGTTGCAAGTGCAAAGACAAAACAAATACAAACAGCTGATAAAAATGCGATAGACAACGCGCAACGCAACGTACCCGTATCCGTGAGATACACAGTTACACATTCCAGGGGATTTGCCCAGATAGACAGACAACGATTGCTGATACTGATACTGATACAAATATATATACTCGCATACACAAAACTATCATTACATTTACTTTTTGGATTCACATTACTTACGTGTGGATCTCAGAAAGGACTATTTGCCTGTCGCTGCTTTCAATTCTGCTTTCCGAATATCCCTCGGCATTGTAATTGTAAACCATTTGTCAGCAACTTTCTGTTTGTATGGCTAATTTCTCAGCTTCCAAAACTGCCGGAAATGTCTTTATTTGCCAGCGTCTGGCCTTGTCGTCTCAATGGTTATTTATGTGTGCGATTGCTTATTGGATTTGGCACAGACTCAATTGAAAGTTTATTAAAACGAATGGAGAGGGGCTGTAGGAAAAAACAGCAGACAGATAAATAGCGACTGTAGAGAAGTTCAAATGGAAACCCTTGCTGAAAATAATATGCTCTCCTTAAGGTTTAAGACTTACTGCCTTTATGCCATGGAATTCTCGATATCTTTGTTCAAATGCTAACATATGAGAACTTCAGAGAGTTGCCATATATTAAAAGTCCAGAGCTAAGTTGGCTGCGCCTTAACATTTCATGTTATTAACATTATGCAAGTCGAATTCACGAAATGGTATTTAGGGTTTTACCTATGAACGTGTTTTATGAAATGAGTTTGCAGTAACTAAGGTCTCTCAAATCTATGGGCTTGTCAGGAGGCTTTTCTGATACTATCATATAATTATATGAAGTGTAGAGAAGATACCTCAACATTTCATGTAATTAACATACTGTAAAACGATTCACGAAATGATTTTTATGCTTAAGTTTTCGAACCTGTTTCATGGGCTAAGGACTCTTTAATCGATGAGCTCACTGTGCTTGTTAAGAAGCTTTTAAGTCCCATCTTCTTGTTATAAGATCTGCTGAGAGATGCCACAGATCAAAAGTGCAAAGTGAAGTTGGCTGCGCCTTAACATTTCATGTATTTAACATACTGTAAAACGAATTCACGAAATGGTTTTTATGCTTTCATTTCCGAACCCGTTTCTAAGGACTCATTAATGTATGAGCTCACCACAACACATGAGCTTGTCAGGAAGCTTTTCATATACTATCATAACATTATAAGATGCTAGTTTATGGTCTGATTATGATTGGCGCTTCCATAAACCTGAGCATACATCTCGCTATGATATTTCCAGTTTCAGCTGCGTGGGCAGCCAGTCAAAAACTTGTTGTGGCATCATTTGAGCTACCGACAACGACGGGTCGGTCGAGAACAACGACAACAACGACGACATATCCACATCATCATAGACATCATCTGGTTATGGGCCAAGCGCCTGCATCGTGTGGGTTGTTGTCTGTTCAATTTATCGCTCTTGACTTCTACGCATTTGATTTCGTTGTTTTTTTTTTGGGTTTTATTTAAAAATTACCTTGCCAGTCGGTTGTCAAAATTAGTTTTCATTTTATTATCCGCACATCATCGTTAGATTTGTCGGCTTGCGACATCTTGGGGTCGTTCGGTTTTTGGGTCTTGGCTCTTGGCTCTTGGGTCTTGGCTTTCCGGTAGCCTGGCCCATAAAACCCACAAATTTATGGCCAGTGACGCTTTGGCACTTTTGTTATTTGTCTTTTATACTATTGTGCGCCTCTGTGTGGGCTTTTCAATTTTTTTTGTATAAAAACCCATTGTACATATTTCATAAAAATTAATTTTCATGTTGCTTTATTTTATGAGTATTTAATGTGCTGCGTCGCTGGCGATCATTAACGAAATTGTCACTAAATTTAATAGCCATTGACTAGTTTCACATCTTACACATTCAAAGTGCTTTTTATGGCCATAGGCTTTCAATTCATGCTCATTTGTTAGTTTTGACAACAGAGTCGTTTTGGGTGTGGTTAAACTTATAAGGTATATCAGCTTGAAGACTGCCACTAGCTCTCATTTTTCAATCGATATCAAATAATACCCATTTAACTTCAGCATTTTTGCATGAAAACAACAGGGAGCTCAGTTTTTGCTCTTCATGTTGCCATTGTCCAGCAGCTTTTCCACTTGAGCTAACGTTAACGAACCCAGCTGCCGGAGATACTCTGAAACTGGACCGTAGAAAACTAATTGAAAACCATTATTTGCAAGATTAGGCCAAAACAAATGGCCAAGGTTAATCGTGAGATTTGCATGATGCCGGACGGCTTAGAATCCTTAACGAACTGTAGAAAATTGAAACCCGAGCAGGCAATTGCATTTTATTTTAACTGTGCGAGAGGCTTAGGGCTTAAGCCTCAAGGCAAGCGACTCATTCCATTTCAATCTCATTCTTTTTCCACTCCGCACAACACTTGACTGTGTCAAACGACCTTTGATGGGTAAGTTGGGATAAGGCTTGCGCGGCCTTTAATGAACTTTTAGATACGCACGTAGCTGAGATATACTGTACGTTAATTGCACTCTCGACAGTCGGCAGCCGGGGAAGAGGAAGAATTGTGAAAGAATCTCTATAGCGTCGTCATCGCATTCCCTCAGGCCTCGGAGAACTTATCATCAAACGCGCCATCAAAGTAGGTGGCGCAAATTAACAAATCTTTCATGTGACCTAATTAAATCAACGGCGAGGTCGTTACAATGTTTCTCCACTCTTCTAGGGGCGTTGCAGTTACTGATTTGTGCCCAGCACTTCAGCAATTTAACATTCGTCATGCTCACGGCCAAGCAAAATAACTTAAGGCAGCTCCCAGCTCAGCTAAGTTCAGCGCAGCTCAGCTCAGCTCGGCTCGACTCCGCGGTGTTCATTTAAGTGGCTGCCTGGTCAGAGGCATCTTTGGAAAATTTACTTGGCAGCAGCAGAAAATTTGTTTGCTCTGGGGCAACTGGAAGGAAGACTGTGTCTAAAGCTGAAGTTACTGTGACCAAGTGGGGTAACAGAGAACCAGCTGAAGTGGGCCTAAGGAGGGATGTCTATTAAGTCAGGAGTGCCATGAGCAATGACTAGTTCTTAACAATAATGAAGAGTGGATTGGATCTTTGGATTGCATTACAGATCGAGCCAAGTGATTCTCTGTAAGCTTTAAGAGCAACTCTTTTAATATGATCTTCACGAGAAGGTCCTCAATCAATGAAGGTATACTCGAAAGGTTTATCCGAAGAATGTTTTACTCGAGATCATGTAGCTTGACGATCATTGGGCACATTTGGAGAACTAATCCCAATAAAAATATATATAAGGAGAATCGGTAAGTTGGGAAGGTACTTCTGAAAGGGCCACAAGAGTTACTACTGTACCTCTCGTATGAAGTAGAACAGGTCTCTTGTCGAATTTCTGATTTCCCAGAACAATTTTGAAGTGATCAACCCTTTGCTTAGGTTCAACGTACCCCAGTAGCTGGGAATCATACATAATTATGTAGATCTGTTGCCAGATCTTAATGAATTGCCCAAATACAATGTGAACTGATCGCAGTTCACACCCTCAACTGTTAAATTTCGCAATATAGCACAATTAGTTGATGACGGTGACGGGACTGACAGATCTCTGGACAAAGTATTTCGCAACCTTTAAAAACTTGAAGAAAAATAAAAAAGACATGAGAAAACCACGCGCGCTATCAAAACAAAAGATGACAACAAAGCAGCCTCGTCAGCGTCGTCAGTAAAGTTCTAAGAATGAATCATGCTGAGTAGACGCCATGCGAAATGAAAACGAGCCCAGAGAGATCTCTCGAATCCATCGAGCAACGACTTAATTGCCACAGTCCCTGGCACAAGTGTCGGGTCCCAAAAATAGTTACGTACCAGCCTGGCAGACAGACTGAGGCTGAGGCTGAGGTTGAGACTGAAACCGAGACTGAGACAGAGACAGAAGATAGAAGATAGAAGACAGAAGATGAGAGCCAGACGAGATACCATAAAGAACCTACACGGTCGGCATATTTCTCAAGGGCCTGTCGGCGCTGATGTGCCCAGTGATTCCCAGTGTGTGTGCAACAAAAACAAAAAGGTCAAACGTGGCCACTTGCGAGATACCCAAAGATACCCAGGAGTTGCCCATTGTCCAATGTCCATTGCCTGTGTGGTCTCACTCTCTGATCTTCGCATGAAATGTAAAAATTTTTGTAGCGTCAGCAGCAGGAGCTCCTTAAACAAGTTCTCTATCTAGAGCTGGAACTAAAGTTGAAGTTGTAGCTGGCGCATTCCTTCATTCCGAACCGGGCAGCGCATTTGCAGTGACTTTCATATATGGACTGCTTCGGGATGCCGGCAGTTTTGCCGATTTGGGCAGCTTCCTCCCCGCCAACCTGCCCTGCTCTGCCCTGCTCTGTTTGGCCTGCTCCTCCTTACATTTTGTTGTGGTGGTTTCGTTTACCAGCATACCAATTTGGTCGCTGCCTTAACACCTCCGAAACATGCAAGGATCGGAGGCAGTGGAAGAGGCGGTCGAAGTGGATTCCATGTCCATGTTTCATGTTTTATGCGCATAAAATGCATTTTAATTGTTGCATTTGAAGGAGTTGATTGAAAACAGAGAGCGCGCGCGAGAGAGTGTGCAAATGTTGAGACTACAACATTTTCTCACGCTCAGCTACTTTGGCTCATTTGGTACGAGCTTATGTAGTTGCCCCATCGTTTTTGGGCAATTTCATAATGTGCTCCAGCATCCACAACATGGCAATTATCCACGCCCCAAACGGCAGCTCCAAATAACAATTACATTTTACATGTTTATTAATAAGCAGCGAGGGGAGGGAGAGTGCGGTTTTTCGGAGATGCCCAGAAGCGTCGGCCCATTTGACCAGCGAGTGGAGCTCACAGATAATTAAGCAGTTAAAAAATCTAAGACTAGACTTGGCCATTCAGCTAGCAGCTCCCTTCCGTCCCTTCATCATCATCTCCATTATCATCTAGTGTGCCTTGTTAGGCATACTTGAAAGCAGTTAGGCGCCCCAGTACATCAGTACTTCAGTTCCCCAGTCTTCAGCTGACTACACCGCCTCCTTCTTCTGCAACTTTTGAATTCCAGGGCCTAGGCAAATGAAGCATTAAATCGTGCAAACAAACAAGCGACAACAACAACTAACATTACTACCAACAACAACTGTGTGTACAACAAAGTTGTATGCCGACTCTAGATAATAATAGTATACTAGTACGCAAAAGACACGATGGGCAGAGGGTTACAAAGTTGCCAGAGTGGGCGCCCCAGCATTTACATAATGAGCATGTCGGGGGGTTAAGTCTTGAGTCTCGGAAAATGCCAAGAAAGCAAACTTTGCAACTTGCTGCGAGTTTCGTTTTAGGAGAGAGAGTGAGAATGGAGGTAAGGGAGTGCTTGCTTGCTCTATGCCCATTGTTGTGACATCTAAACAAAGAGCTGTCGCAACCAAAATGCAACAATTCGCAAGGGAAACGCCAAGGCGCTGTGCCACAATATGTGGCTGGAACCAAGTTAAATGTTTCATTTACCAATATGTTTTAAAGCGTCCACAAAAATTGGGAATAAAAAAGATTTCAATTGGTACATCTTAAATATTGTGTCGCAGTTATCATCCTGTATATTCTAAAGTCTCTAAAGTCAGAAGAAAATTGCTTAATTTAAGAAAGGAAATAATTCTAGATATAGTACATATGGTGCTGGGTAGGGTCCGTGAAAGTGTTAAGTGGTTAATCTGTGTGCTTGGCATGTGGTTTAAAGGTTTTGCTTTAAAGTATGCCATTAAAACACTCTACAGACCCTTTATTATTATTATTTAAAATGTAGAGCATATATTTACTCTTCTACTTACTTCGAATTCAGTTTTTGACCCAGGAAGCCAAAGAATATTAGGCACAGGAGAATTTTGTCATCAAAAGGTAAATATAGTTTCCCAATCCTACAGAACCACCCTTAATACATTCCCTAAGCAGTTGAAAGAGATTAAATGCAGTCTCTTTAAGTTTTGGCAGGATGATGATTGTCAGCAGCCCATGAAATAATGCAACACATACTTTAAGCTCAATTCTCCATTCTTTTCATTTGGAAAATGTGCCTGAAACCCAACACCAAATCTCACAATGGTCAACAATACAGCAACTAAGGGAATTATTTCGCATAATGATGATATAGTGCCACATAGGCTGGTACACAACTGAAGAATGCGGCCAGCAACCGCAACGACAATGCAAAAAGGGCCCAAAAAGTCAAGAGACAGCGACAGAGGGAGAGAGAGAGAGAGAGATAAAGAGAGGCAGTGGCAGTGAATGAGAGGGCCATTCAGTTTTGGTCGCTGGAAAATGATTAATAGTCGTGCGGTTGCTCGCTTGGCCCTGGCAACGACGACGGATGCAACGCCGCAGTTGCCACAAGTTGCCGCAGTTGCCGCCTAAGTGGAGCAGCAGCAGCAGCAGCCGCAACGAAAAATCAACGGCGCTGTAAATTTCCTTTGGCAAAAGGTAGCTGCAGGGGCAGAGGAGTACACAGAGTCCACAGTGCTGGGGCAGCCAAGAGATCTTGGTCTTGGCCCATGTTTGATTTTGTATCTCTGACTGTGAGAATGTTTTACGTGTGAGTGAAGATTTTTGTTGGCTGCCGTTGTCTACCACTCTATATATAAATATATCTCTCTCTTTCTTTAGATATAGCTCCTTCTCGCTCGCTCCTTGGAATTATTTTTAACGATTTAATGTTTTGTGAACTGCTTAAATTGTGCAAACAATTTGAACTAAGTGCCACGATGAGCTGCAGCTGACGGGGCAGGCGAAGGAAGGCAGCGCTTGCAACAAAGCTTTTTGATGTTGTTTGGGGCACCGTCCCATGCCTTGGACGTTGTTGCACAGGAAGTGCAACTTTAATGAAGCGTTTAAGTGGCAGTTGTTGTACTTCATGGTTGTTGTTGTTACCTGATGATGCCAGCGATTTTGGGCACACGGAAGGTGTTATGCAGCTGTTGTTGCTGTTCAATGAGAATGTCAGGTATGCCCTGGGAATTGAGCCAAAGTGTTGGCCAAATGAGCTTCCTAAAATGTTATTATTATGTACAAATATCTAAAGCACTGCGCATCTATTTACGCGTAATGTATTTATTATATTTTATAAATTTAATTCTTTAATATTTTCTAGCGCAACTGTCAATATATTACATGAAAATATTAATCAGCGTTCAATCTATTGCTCCATATTTTTGGAAAATGTTTTTAGTGTTGGCAGCGGCATTACAGACTAGTCCCCATCTCCTATCTATAAGATAGTATATCGCAAAGTCTAAGCCCTAGCCTGTAACTAAAGCCCCGACACCTCCATGCTCAGTTGGTTTAAGCTGTGCAATTGTTTAAGCTTCAGCTGCTTTGTACTCTATTACCAAATGTGTAATTTAATAACTTGGCAACAATCTCACGACCAGACAAAGAGAACACCCCCTATGAAGAGCCTTGTCTCCCCTATCGCTTCATGATTCATGCTTCCAACTCCAACGCAAAGCCGCACCAACAAAAAAAAATCGGAAAAAATACAGAGAAGGAAATAAAATTCCACGCAAATCAACTTCGAAAAGAACGGAGCGATGTACATATATATAAAACAAGTAAGAATGATCCAGTAGAGAGTGTTCAACCAGAAGACACCCTGCGCTTTCTGTGTTTATTATTCGATCATTGCAGAAGTATGAACGTAACAAAAATCAAGATTATATCCATAAAAATGTGGATTTAATAAGTTTTTTATTTGTGAGGAGCGAGAGGCGTCAAACATTTAAATAAACATGTTCTGATATTTCTATATCTTAAGGATTCTATTTAATATTAACAGACTCAAACAGTTTAAAGTTACATCAAAGGAAAAAGTTTAAAAATGGTTCTAACTTATTTTTTGACAACTATTACCCTTGAAAGATGTTTTTATTATCTCTAACGATAATATTTCTAGTAACATCCGAAACACTTGATCAAATATATAAACATTGATAAAACAAGTTAAGAAATATTTTCTTATGCAATTTCGAAAGGTTTTTCAATACTGCAGTGTTGGTAAATGTCAAATATTTAAATTAGAGGTCCAACAGGATTCAAAAATCTTTTGAGTACCATTGTAACGTCCGCAACGCAGCATTAATAAATATGTAGATAGTATATAATGTGTAGGATCGAAGATGCCGCCCTAAGTATATTTACTCATTTAACTTAACCCTTTTCCCGAAATTATATAATTACAGGGTATACAAAACCGAACTCTAAATAACTTTACAGCAGAGGAAAAGGAACAGACGGACACTGCTCCAGTGCTCGTCGCTCGACGGCTCCGCTGTCCAGTCAGCGAGTTTGGCGCATGCGTCGACTACTCATCGTCTTTCCCTCTGGGGCCCCCATCCTCTCTGTCTACGCTGGTTCACAAAAAAAGGGTACCAGTTTCAAGACCAGTCCCAGCAGAAGCCACAACGAAAAAGTCTCTCAAGAAATTCCTTTAGCACAAAAAAACAACAAAAATTCAAAATCAAAGAAATCTGTTTTGGAGCGCAGAGGCAAAAAAATGTTGTCACACCGCTTTTACACACTGACCAACAGCAGTTGTTGTTGTTGTTGTTGCTGGTTGGGCCTAGGCCAAGTTCTTGTCTTGGTTAGCTGGGACGTGAGCTCCTTTTGTAGATTTTAGTTAATTTGTATAAAGCCTGAATTAATCACGCTTAATTGCAATAAGTTGACCAGCCCAATGTTCTTCTCCCTCTCTCTCTCTCTTTTTCTCTGTGTGTGTTTGTGTGCGTGTCTCTCACTGTCTTTGCCTTGCTTGCTTTGGTTTTTACGTTTATTTGATTTGTTTTCAGGTAAACTGTTGCAGCCTCTGCCTTTTGCTCGCCTGCCCTTTCCCTTTCCCTTTGCCCAGCTCTTTACCTGCCGCCGTGTTGCGTTTGCGTTTGCGTTGTTTATTTTTGGTTTTCAACGTTGCTTGATTGGTTTTTTTTGTCTCTCCTCATCGGTGTTTCAATGTTTCTTTATCTTTTGGTCAAATGCAACGCGGCGCGTTGCGTTTCGTTCATAATTTCATGGAAATGCAGAGAGGATGAGTGAGAGATACTATATAACTAAAGAGAGCGAGCGCGAGAGAGAGAGAGAGGAGGAACAACAGGTAAGGTCCAAGGCAGTTGTTGCTGGCTTGATATTAATCAAGGTGTCATTGAAATCGTTTAAATTATGCACTCCAATCCAATCCAGTTCAGTCCACTCCAGTTTCAGTTCAGGATTCGTTTTTTTCTTTCGATCTGTCGGCATTTTTGAACATTTCTTTGTTTGCTTTCATCTCTCTCGCTCGCTCTTTCGCCCTCTCTTTCTTTAGCAGTTGCTCAATTCTTGGTTAGATAAGTTAGCCAAATAAATAGTTGCAGCCTCTTTTTGTTGCTCGAGTGTTGCGTGAGTCATAAATTTTATTGCTTCCCTTCTTCTGCTTCTTCTCCGGCCTTCTCCTGATAAGCGCCAGCGTTCAGATAAAGCTGAGAACTAACCTCGCGCCTGGAGAGTCGAGAATCGAGAATCGAGAACAGAGAATCGACAGTTGCTCAACTAAAAACTTTGATGGTATTGTACGTATATTTCCAGGTATGTAAGTAGGTTAGTTGTGAGGCTGTGTGCGGGGGTTTGGATATGAATACGGATAGTGTGCTCGCTGATAAGACCAATTGATAAGCAAATTGACACAGAGCCGGCAAAGTTGTAGACCTTCTGGTGCCCAGAGGGTTAGGGTAGGAATTGTTATGCATAAATTCAGTTTCAGCTAAAGGCCGACTGAATCAATGAAACTATTATTTGGAATTATCAAAAGGGTTTTAAATAAAAAGATTGTTCTTTCCCTGAACTTCTCCGCTGAAACAATCTATAATTAGTGTTAGCAACTATAAACAACAAAGAACGGCAATCTTCGGAGTGCCGAAGTTATATACTTTTGTAAAACTCAATTTTCGTCTGATTGCTCCTATGGTAGCTATATGATATAGTGGTCCGATTTTGATAAAATTATAGGAAACTATTTGAAGTATAATAAAACTCGCACTTAGTTTGGGTGTAATACAAAAAGGTTTTGATACAAAAACTTATTTTTCACCCGATCCTATGGCAGCTATGTATGTGATATAGAAGTCCGATTTAGACCAAACTTGGTCAGGTTGTGTAAATATCCAGAGACTCGGTTTGGGTGAGTTTTTGGGAAGATATATTTATAAACAAAAAAGTTGTTCATACAAAAACATAGTCATCGATCGATCATTTCTATGGCAGCTATATTTTATAGTCGTCCGATCCGGCTGGCTCCGACATATGTACTGACTGCAGCAAAAAGAAGGGCCTGCGTCAAGTTTCAAACCGATAGCTTTAGAACTGAGGGACGGACATCGCTATATCGACTCGGCTATTCATGCTGATTCAGAATAATTATACTTTGTTGGGTCGAAAACATCTCCTCACACATTTCGACACAAAATTATTATATTATAAATAAAAAGATTATTCTTCCCTTGAACTTCTCTGCTGAAACAGTCTATAATTATAATTATAATTAGTGTTTCCCTAAAGAGCGTATTATGTGCTCTAAGTGAACCAGAATTGCTTTTACTCAGTTTACAATTTCAACATTGATTAATGCACGCTATTTCTAAGCTTTGCTTAAAGTCAACAAGTTCAGTATATATTTACATATGAATATATTAAATTTGAACTTTTTATTCATGAACTTTGTTGTCATGAGACAATGGTTATAGAGTTTACGTTACAGCTCAAAGTTCTACATTACTTGGAAAACGTATTAATCTATGACAATCTAGTATGTTGTTAAAGCTTTCAAGGAAAGTAATCCTTTTAAGGGGTCTTCGAATTAAACTTAGTAAGGCTGATTACCTTGTATAACTACAATACTATTATACTGCTCAGTAAATATTAAATATCATGGTTTTTCTTATGGTTTTGGAAACTATCAATACTCATTGATAGTTTGTATTAAATAATTTCGTACTTTTAGTTTCTGGGCTGTATGTTTGGTCAAGAAACATGTTTCTTATATTGTTTTTTATTTTCTTTTTGATATATGGGGTTTTAATAAAGGAGCGTTTCATTATAATATAATTTAAAAATACAAATAGGACTGGCTTTGACGGTGTAAGGATATCTAATTACTAGAATTATCCGAGTTTACCACCTCCTAGATTATAACCTTAAGCTGTGAAATAAAAATATGTTCCCCCTTTTTCGATGAAATATCCACATTCATTGATAACTGGTATTGATAGTATTTTGTTAACTATCTAAACTATCGAGAGTTTGGTATATGTTTGTCAGTGAATCTAACCATGTAAAACAGTTAGGTTTATGTAATTTGTCTCACAATTACTCTAGAATTCTCAAGCTCCAATCTATAGCTGGACAAGCAAAAGGATGTGGAGGATTGGACCTCTTGCTTTTCCAAAAAATGTGTCATTCCTGTTCTGATAGATTATACACTATAGGCAAATATCTTTGCCTGGTCATTTTTGGCATAGGATGGCAATTAGGGCTAAAACATCTAAGAGCTAATGCTTATTTTGACGTTCTTTACTGATAGATAGATTGATAGCATGTATCCTTGTTTAAATTTGGAAAAATGTGGCTTTCTGGAGATAAACTATTTACATTCTTCTTTCTATATAAAATTTCCCTTTCACTGAGCTAAAATTTCGTAAGTTTTCCTTTCTGGACATTGAACATTTATGTAGATAATATACTTCCGATTCTTCCTATTTGTATTTACTATGTTTACTGGTTTTACTTACCATTGCTGGGCTTTTGTGGTATCTCATTGGCATCGATGCCACGCGCCTGGAAGATGTGCGTAACGGCGCTGCAGTTGGGACTGAATTGGTCGAGGATCGAGGAGCCGCCAGGGAGAGCGGAGGCAACGCCCGGTCCGGCAATGGGGCCGGGGGCGGCCAGTGCAGCAATGTGGGCGGCAGCTAGGGACGAACCCTCTTGGGGTTGGGGCTGGGGTTGTGCCTGTGTTGTTGTTAATAGCAACAACAACAACAGACTATTAAATATCACAAGGCAGGCGGCAAATGTTCTTGTTGTTCTTCTTCTTCTTCTGCAGAGCAGAGGTTGCTTTTGTTGTTGTTGCAAACTTTGCGTGGCGAACTTTGGAGCCAACATGTTGTTGTTGTTGTTGCTTGTTATTGTTGTTGCAAACGTTTGTCACCACCAAACACACGCGCAGTAAGAAGAAGACGCAGACTTTTATGGCCTTGCCGGCTTTTGCTAGTTGTTGTTTTTGTTATTGTTGTTGGTTTCTTGCACTTTGCTTTTGCGCCTAACCGTAAATATTTTTGGCCACAGCGAAATGGTGTGAGAGAGAGAGAGGGGGGAAGAGACACACGCACAATATTCACAGAGACAGAAGACTGACAACGGAATGCATTTTACGCTGTTTTTGCCGGCATTGCACTTGCCTGCTGTTTCTTACTGTGCATTATACGATTTGCAGGTGCAGGCTATAGGCTCTTTGGTTTCGTTTACAGAAAGTATTCAAAATCAACAACTATTAACGTAACGTACGCACACACACACACACAACACAATCGCAGACGCGCAACACGACGAATTCGAAGCGAAGCGCTACGCAAACAAAAAACGTGCGTGCGGATCGAGCGCGGAAATTCGACTGAAAACAAAAACAGCCGCTGTTACGGATAGCAGCGCCAACGGTCCACAAACGTAACATGCAGTGTTGCCAATTGAGAGCGGCATGCCTCTCTCTCGCTCATTCGAGTCAAGTGAACCCCAAAGTCGTTCCACAGCCATAAAACAGTGACGTAGGCGGAACCAGCCGCGGCCTGTCGAGTCAAAAATCGTCCAACGGGAAAATAAGATTTTGCACGGACGCCACTGTAAACGAACTATGATTCAAAAAACTTAAATTTTACAACAACTACACGAGTTGAGTACGAATACGTATTCCGAAAAAGCGACCGTTGTTGGTTTTTTTATTAATCAAAAAAATGATAAGCTATGGAATGGTTTAATAAAAACAGATGCTTTTGTTGATGTTTGGTTTTAAAAGAAAACCAGTTCGTTAAAATTAATAATTCGTTTATCAGAATTATACATTAAATTTTTCCAAGTGGTCAATTTTTAATGAGAGTTTTTTCAAAGAGTGTGGAAGCATTCAGTTATATAAATTATAACACCAGCCTCTTTTCAAACATATTTATATTTGAAGTTTACATACGAAACTACCTTTTAAAAAAAAGTTTCTTATAAAAAGTTGGCAGCGCGGCTGCTCTTTCTTGTTGACCGGCTTTTATTTTGGACTGGCAGCACTGTCAGCTGCTGTTGGCGGCAGTTTTGAAATGACATTGTGGTTGTTGTTGTACTTATCGATAGGCCAGCAATCAGCTGTGCAATATTCCAAAGCTATCGCTTTGCATTTTCTGACAATCGCTTCTCCCATCACAATCGCAGCTGTTTTGGCGGCATTCTTGTCGAAAAAATACGCAATATTATTGAAATAATTTTATTATGTGCAGTTGATTGTTAAGTTAGCCTTGATTCAAGTGACAATATGACGGATAAGAGTGTCATAAACGAGGCGCTGGAAAAGCACTTTGGCCACAAGACTTTCAAATCTGAACTGCAGGAGAAGGCTATCAAATGCGCCGTAGGAAGTAAGCAGCTGCGGAGGGGAATTTCGAGCGTGTTTAAAAATGTTTCATGATCATTGCAGAGAAACAGGATGTGTATGTGTCGATGCCCACAGGCTCGGGCAAATCGCTGTGCTTCCAGCTGCCTGGTTTAATGTGCGAGAATCAGTTGACAATAGTTTTCTCACCGCTGCTGGCGCTTATCAAAGAT
This sequence comes from Hirtodrosophila confusa, assembly GCA_035043065.1. Classification (NCBI taxonomy): domain Eukaryota; kingdom Metazoa; phylum Arthropoda; class Insecta; order Diptera; family Drosophilidae; genus Hirtodrosophila; species Hirtodrosophila confusa. The sequence goes on from JAWNNI010000039.1 coordinate 1,870,632, forward strand.
CAGATCGACCATCTGGCCAAGCTGAAGGTGCAGGCGGACTCGTTGAACTCCAAAATGAGCACCAAGGAGCGTGAGCGAGTCATTTTGGATTTGCGCGCCATCAAAACGAACATTAAATTCCTGTACATAACGCCCGAGCAGGCGGCTACCAAGTTCTTTCAGGAGCTGCTGCACTCGCTCTATAAGCACAAAAAGTTGGCCTACTTTGCTGTGGATGAGGCCCACTGCGTCTCCCAGTGGGGTCATGACTTTCGGCCCGACTACCTGAAGCTGGGCGAGCTGCGCACCAAGTATCCGGATGTGGTTTGGCTGGCGCTGACCGCCACGGCCTCGGTGGAAGTGCGCCAGGACATTTATAAGCAGCTGCGCCTGCGCCAGCCCGTGGCACAGTTCAGCACGCCTAGCTTTCGATCGAATCTTTATTATGATATCGTGTACAAGAACTCTATTGAGGATGACTTTCATCATTTGGCCGACTTTGCCCAGCATTGTCTGGGCAATCAAGAGGAGTTCAAGGCGTTGCCCAAGTCGAAACGAGGCTGTGGCATCATCTACTGTCGCACGCGTGATCAGGTGGAGCGCGTGGCTGTAGGCGTCTCCAAGCAGGGCGTAGGCGCGGTTGCCTATCATGCGGGTCTGAAGACTACGGAGCGCACTGAGGTGCAGGAGGCTTGGATGCGCGGCGATCAGCCCATCATCTGTGCTACCAACAGTTTCGGAATGGGCGTGGACAAGCCCAGCGTGCGCTTTGTCATCCACTGGGATGTGCCGCAGAATGTAGCCGCCTACTATCAGGAATCGGGTCGCGCAGGACGCGACGGCCAGCAGTCCTACTGCCGTCTCTACTATGGCCGCGAGGATGTGCGCTCCATACGCTTCCTGCTGCAGAACGATGCGAATCGTGCTCGCGGTCGTTCTGATCGCGAGCTCCTCACGGAGCGCGCATTGCGTCAGTTCGAGCGCATTGTAGAGTTCTGTGAACAGACGCGCTGCCGCCACAAACTCTTTGCCGACTACTTCGGTGATCCTGCGCCCGCTTGCGGCGCTCAGTGTGATTCATGCAAGCGACCCAAGCTAGCTGAGAAAGCGCTGGAGATGTTTCAAAAGCTTTGCATGGATTCAGCGTTCAAGTCGCACATATCGCTGGAGGATTGTGCCGATCTTTACGAGGGTATTCAACTGAGTATTTATTTTTTTAAGCTCGTTAGTTTGATATTTCGTTTCTCTTTCAGGTGGTCGCCCCGGCAGCAAACGAGCTGCCCAGGAATATGCCAGCGATAGCTCGGACGAGGCTGGCCAGAGTCACGCAGCGCTTGCCAAACGCGTCAAAAAAGAAAACGAGAGCTTTCTACGTGAGCAGTTCAAACTGCGGAAACAAATAAGTGCTGCTCGTCAACTGGAGCAGGAGACGAGCACGCAGCTTGCGCGTGTGCGTCAGGCGCAGTCCACAGGGACCAAAATCGCTGGACTACAGCACAGCCAACGAGAGAAATATCTGGATGCTATTATGGATGCACTCAAGGCGAATGTGTCGAATGCTGAGCAGAAGCCGCGCAGCGTCCTTAAGAACAACGACTACGAGGCCATGGCTGTGGATCTTGAGTACTCGGTGTTCCAGCAACAGCGTGTGGTCAACATGTATCGACATGCATTGGCCAAACAGGTGGGTAGCCTTCTGATTGATAGTCTGAACTGCTGAGGTTGATGGGCGGCAATTGGAAATGTGATGTAAACTTCTTTTATTTATGGCGGCTTATTCAGAGACAGATTTAACGCTTTAAAGACTGCCAGTGAAGATAAGGGATGGACAACAGGGATTTAAATTAACCAACATGGAACTAAACTATAAAAAAAACCTATTAAAAGTATTTGCTCTGTGTTTTACAAACAGATTTCAAACCAAATTTTAATAGGTATATTCTTCGAGCTATTTTTGGCTAGTCTGCAAAAAATAAATGATAAAAATGGAACTTCTGTGGATATTTTTTTGGGCTAAATGAAAAACATTCGATTATGAAATCATCCTCAAAATGTACAACATACCTGTCCATATATTGTTCTTACATCCTCTTGTTCAGTTAATGTTGTTTAACTTATAATTCTAATTATTCTTTGATTACGAAGTGGGCAACGAGTGTAGATAGAATTTCGTTCTAAGGGATGAGCTGAAAAGCGAATTCTTTACTCTTTTAAGATATGATAGGATTCAGTATAATTTGCTGTCATAATTTATAGCTGCATCGACAAGAAAAGTGCGTCTCAGTTACTTTTGCAAATCGATTTTATTCATAATATTTTCATTTGTATGCATAATTCAATACTATTTGTATTAAGATAGTCAAGATATCTGCGAACCGCTTTATCAACTTATTATATTTATTGGTTATTTTTGTAAGATACAATTTTATTTTATTTTATTTATTTATTTTTAAAGCTGGCTGCTATTAGGCAAGAGACTGTTAAGTCGACGCTTTTGCCGGTTCTATTGGACTATGTGCCACGACCGGAAACAAGCGCCAAGGGCGTCTGGACAGGCGGCAGTGTGGCCTACTTTGAGCGTAAGCTGAAGGAGCTGGAGGAGCAAAAGCCACAGTCCTTGAAGGAGCCACCAAAGGCGTTACGCGAGCGCAAAAGTTTCAAACAGGAACAGAGCAAGCAGACCTCAATTTCTAGTTTCTTTACAAAAGTCAAGCAGGAAGTGAAGGGGGAAATTGTAGAGGAAACAGCAGACCCAGACGAATCACTGCTGGTGCCTAAAACCGAAGCTGATGACGAGGTAATGGCTGCCACAGAAGAGCAAGGCACGGAATCACCATCCGATGCACCAGTCGTGAAGCAGGAGCCACAGCAGACAGAAGAAGAAAACACACTAAAAGATGAGCCATTGGAACTGGATTTTGGTGACAGAAAATACAAACTAATGTCAAATGGCGATGGCAGCTACGATATGCATCGCAAAACGCGCGTCTCGCATTTGGAGGAGGCGCAAAAGAAGTCAGCAAAGCCTACAACCAGCAAATTCCTTTTTGAAAGTCCAACATCAACTGAAACGGAGCAGGAGCAAACGGAAAAGGAAACAGAAACTAGCAAAGTTCCCACAGGTTTTACAACTGCACGTCAAATGCTGGAAGAAAAGAAGACGCAGTCGAAGTTAAATGGTGAGCAGCAGGAAGAAAAGAAGCCACAGGAGCGGAAACGAGAAGCGGGAAAGGATTCAGCTAGTTTTACGACAGCACGTCAAATGCTGGAAGAAAAAAAGACGCAGTCGAAGCTAAATGGTGAGCAACAGGAAGAAAAGAAGCCACAGGAGCAGAAACGAGAAACGGGAAAGGATGGTGGTTTTAAAACCGCACGTCAAATGCTGGAGCAAAAAGAAGCGCAGGCGAAGATAAAGGATAAAACAGTTCCGATGCCAGAGCGCAGCAAAGAGAAGAATAATCTCAAGCCGCAAATCAACAAGCAAAAGAACGATGTTAGTAAATCCGTGGTGGAGTGGCTAAATCCATACTATAAAAGAAAAATAGCTACCAAGGAGTTATTCAAAGCGCTGGCCAAACTCATCACGCAACGCATCTGTGACGGTAGCCTGGGTAAGTTCAAGGATATTACAATAATGTTTCAGAGAATAATTAGCTCAATATCCACAGGTAATGGCGATGTGTGCAAATGCTACATCAAGGAGAAATTTCACGGCCTTAAAATGATTGAAAACGATCAGGATATTGAGAAATACTTTACAACTGCCGTCAAATGAGGAATATTCTCGAATTCTCGCTGTTTGTTATTAATCTGTTATCAACGTTAAGTTCTTTTTTTGTCCTTAAATTTTTTTCCGTCAGGCATCGAAAAGATCGTGTGTGGTGTTTTTTTATAGAGTTTGTGAATTATTTATGAAGATCACAAAAATGTTTTCGAAATGTTCATTGATAAATTTTAAGAATTGTTTGAAAGTCAAGTTTAGATTATGATGATCGTTGTAAGATCGTTATAGAAAGACGATTAAAATGTCTGTTTTTGGATTGTTCAATATAAATTCTGTTTTTTCGTTTTTGTTACTTGAATATAGGGCCTTTATATTAACAGATCCAGTGTGGAGATACATTTTCATTGTTATTTTGGTGAAAATTTATTTTCTTCGATACAAAAATATTCAGTGTAAAACTTATGTTAAGTGGATTAGAAAAAAACATTCGTGATTTATATTCTTAGGGCTGTAAGCGATACTTCAACACTTCTAACTCGTCTTCTAAAATTTTCTACAATTCGTTTTGTACATTTCCTTTTCAATGATGGCAAATATTATGTTTTATGGTACAGATTTTTGATATGTGCTTCTGAACAATTGTTATGATTAGCAGGGGAGGTGGGCGCTTACGACTATGCTCTGTAAATATTACAGTCACACTAAGCCAGAGTCTGGAACAGTCCGACATCATGTCATTCGAGATCTCCGTGCACGCCAAAACGAATGGTGAATAGCACATCCAGCAAATAGACCAAAGCAGTGACCAGGGATATGGAAGCAGAGGCCATTATCAGATCCAGGCGATGCATATTCGGATGCCAGTAATTGCGATCCTTGGTGGTGCTCCAGTCTCGGAACAGCAGCGCCGTCACGGCCACATACAGCACGAAACCCACCAGAGACCACAGTGTCGCTGTGCGCCATGGTGTGCTGCAGGATGAGAGATTATAAGCGGGGATTCAAGTTGATTTTGGGGTACTCACAGATCACCAAACAGCGCCATGATCAAATAGATTGCCGTGTAAATGGACAGTGCTCCAAAGGTCACATAGCACAGCGCCATGACTCGGGGCGTGATGAACACGCGTAAATGCGAATTGGTAGCCGGATCATCGATCAATCCCAGGCAGCATATCAGCAGGCACTGGTAAGCAGAGAAATGGTTAATACTTAGTGTTAAAGTAAGGAGTAAAAATACAAGAAGAGGGAACACGTTTTCCTGACTAAAGTCAACAAATTACAATAATGTCCACTCGACCACAATAAGTGGTAAGTAATGGTAAGAAAATAGATCTATGCATATTTAATGTAATTGAGATTAAATAATCATCCGTTGTCACGGTCATCCACATTTCAGCATCCTGGAAGAAGCAAGGATGAGCTAACGCTCAAAGCATGCTACATGACGCATGACAGGCAGACTCCACCGTCCCCGTGGGGGTAAGTTTCTTATTTATTATTTAATCTAATTTACAGAAGTCATCAAACCTGATATACCTTAGACCTCACACACAATAGAATTAGAATTACCCGCTGAGTTATCCTGTTATTTCGGGCTTTAGAGTATATCTAAACCCTGAACCGCAATTTATGCTATCGATAATGTGAACTGTAGCCAGTATTCCCTTTTAGCATTGCTCACAATGGTATTTAATTTATTTTAATCATATGACGTGAACAATAAACTCACCAGCTCGACAACTTTGATGGATATCAGCGTGTAGGTTGCCTTCTTGTTGCCACTCGTCGTGGCAAAGGAATTGTCATCCGCCGGCGACATTTCGACGCGTGAGATTTCTGTTGGATAGACGGGGAGACAATCAATGAATCAATTTACGAATTGGTCAATTAAGCAATCCCATTTCGTTAGATCAGTCAGCCAATCGCTCCATTTATAGAGTATAAGTACCTATAGAGCGCAAGTAACTCATTCTGTACGTCTGCCTTATGGATTTCTATCTGTTTTTGTAATTTGGGACAACAGCCTACAATGAAATATTGCAAGATTGTCTTCAGTATCTCTGAGTTTATTTGCCATGTTTGGCTCTGGGTTATTTGTTATTCTCATTAGCTCGGGTGCGCAGTGGAGCGTGTTAAATGCTACGCCGTGTGGTAGGAATTTGTGTCAATTGTTGGCGAAGGTCTCTCTCCCACATAGCATTCAAATGGGGCTCAAATGGCTTCTAATTGATTGGCGGTACTAATTTCTAAGGGCTGTTAGGCTGCCAAATGATGTCATAACTGGGTGTGGGTGCAATTTCAAATGTTTACCAAATTTTGCCATATTGCATACAAATGTGCTGAGAAATATCTAACAACAATCGTTCAGCAGCTGTCTTTTTATATACCTAGTTTCATATTCAAATAACTAGTTTGATAACATCGTTTTCGAGTTGATCACATCAGTGATATATAGCCATATTTTATGATGTGTCAGTAATTACAGGTCATCCCATCGAAAAAACAAAACAATGCGACACCTAACCAGGCCAACACTTTCATTGTACTCGTAATAATTCCATGGTTCACTTATTCGAGCATTCATTCATGCCCCATTGGCGACTCATTGATTAAGGCTAATTGCATTACAACAAAGAAGCAGTCATAAAGTGCAAAAGGCACGTCCAATAAAACCAAGCATACAGGCTGCAGGCTGTGGTGTTGCAGAGGGGGGACCTCACAAAGTTAACCCGCTAACCCCTCTTAATATCATAAACATTAAAATGCAAGCTGGAAAACCCGAACCCGAACCCAACTCCAAAACCAAAACGTAGCGACAGGGCCTACGTAAAACTTTCCCCCGACAGTAGCGGGAGCTGTGTGAGAGAGAAAGAGTGGCAGAGAGAGAGAGAGAGGAAAGTGAATGAGGTAGCACATGACGCTCTTTTGTTGTTTATACTAACCCAAGGTGCTAATAAACATTTTAGTGTCTAGGGTCTGAAACTTGTGAGGGTGCGTAACTATTGCGTGTTTTTATATTTTTTTATGAATTAACTCTACTAAAAGTCTGAGTCAGTTGGATTATTTATGTTGTATCCAGTGGAAACCCTTAAATTATTAATATACTTATTTTATGTGATTTTCCCCCCGCAAATCACCTAAACCTATAACTCTGACAATTTTAAAGATAGAGTCACCAAATTTAATATGGAGACTTCTGATAATCGTTTCGACAAACGTGTTAAAAAGTATTTTGCCATGGCCCTTTCCTTCCTCAAAAAAGAAGAATTTGTAACACTGAAAACAATCGTATATCGCAGTTTAGAGCTGCTCTCACTTTTATTTAGATTATCACGGCTAGGAATAACTTAATATTTTAAATTTAATAAAAGGTCGACGTAATATTCGAACCAACTATGCACTTTATTACTTCTAAGCATCCTGACTTGATTAAATAAATCTAGTAATTTATAAAGTTTCTAATCTTACAGAGTCCAAATAACACGTTATCACGACCCTGCGATAAAGTGTAGAAAATTGCGGTTAAGTAATTTTCGGTAGCAGTAACCCCAGCCTAAGTACCCATTATAGAGTAGCACTCGAAAGTTTTGACTGGACACGACAACAGCTTTCATGTTGTTGCTAACAAACTTCTCACGTTTTTTTGACCACAGCCACAACAGGTAATGACCAAAACAATTTAGAAGAAAGCCAAAAAAAAAATAAAAGGAACGGCCGACAAAAACAACCACGAAAAAATGTAAACAAACAGCTTGACCAGTTGAACGGGTTTTCAAGGAGTTGCGGGTGGGGGGACGCGGCTTGACACAGAGAGCGAGAGAGAGTGGAAGAGCGAGGTAGCCACACCTGTTTTGCGCTCGCGCAGCCACAAAAACCACACAATCCGCTCTCTCGCGCTCTCGTGAAGTCTGCACAATATTTTGGCCAGCAGTGTGCTTTAACCTCGTTTCGCTTTCTGCCGCAGAGATCCTCAAAGGGCTCGCTGGGCAGCCCTACAACTGGTCTGGCTGGTATCGGTACGGATTGGGTCATCGACTTGCCAGTTTTGTTTTGGTCTGCCATTCTTATAGACAAAGTAGTATCTGGATTTGTTTTGTTTTGATTGTTTTTACTTAAGAATGTGGCACATGTGCGGCACCCACCTACTTTGCTTACTTTCAGTTCATATAATAATTTCCTGTACACATCATCATCTCAACATCCCAACTCATTGAAAAACGTAACAAACAACAAAACTCGTTTTACCACACAATATATCCCCCGTAGGCCCGCTCCCCAGCAGCAGCTGCATTGCATTGATATGCACAACAACTGGTAAACTGGCTTTGAGTAGATACAGTCAGAAGGGGGCGGCTTGCATTGGCGCCTACTGTACTTGGCCAGGCCCAGTACGCTGCCGCTTAAGGGCCGCCAGCCAGGCAGGTAGGCTGTTTTGTTAACTGAGTAAACGTTGCGATTTTCTAGCGCGCTGTGCGTGACCTCATTTGAACCCACACCCCTATTGGCCGCTCTCAGCCTTTGTTTTAACTAACACATCGTCCAGTCATGCAATTTGATACTATAACAGGTGGAGGGGTGGGCGATTATGGAGTGGTTGCCTAGGCAGCACTACATTGGCGGGCTGGCACTTTTAATGACAAACCTCAGCTGAAGGTCAGTGTCAGTAAGTGTTAAATAAGTTTTTGCCATAACTCCTAATAGCACATGTTGTTTGTTATAAGTTTTCAATAAATTTATCATTACAACGTCTAAAAATACTAACATAATATAAACTATTTACGGCTCTAAAACCATTATCAACTGAATAAACATCTTCATTATTTTTTTTGTAGAAGTTATTACAGCTTTAAGTTTTTCTAACAATTGTCCTAATCTTAACTTTTACATTTTTTTAAATTTGTTTTTGTATATCAACTAAGTGAACCTTTTTTTTTGTGTTTTAAAACTGGTTATATAATGTGTCTGAAGTTTTTATATTCTACAAAAATAATTGCTAGAAATTGTTGTATTTTCCTTGGCATATTTCAGTTATTTATGGGAATTTTTGTTTTCCCACACCTAAGCCCAGTTTTCCATTGAGAATATGATTAATTTCCAAAAAAAACGTAAATAACATGTAAAAGTGACTAAATTGGTGTGAATCATAAAACAAACAATTTGTTAGCTGTGTAAATAGTGCATAATTAGCAAGTCTAACAATAAAAGCAGCAAATTGCTACGCTCTTCTTGTTATTGTTGTTGTTTACTGTACTACAATAACAATTAGTTTTCGGGTGGGGCTCCAGATTTCAAGAGACGCTCCGCGAGAGCGCTGATCTTGGAGAGCACAGATCTTTATCTCCGGAGTCTGAAACTCATTGTCTGTCTGTCTGCCTTAGATATGATGCATATGAGTATTGCTGCAAATTAGTTACGGTTTTTTTGTTGTTTTAATTTCATAAATGTATTTGTTGGCTTTGCTGACAAAATAAAACAGGTTTTAGTCTCGTGTATTACAACATTTTTTTATGCATTTGCGTACATGGCTAATACTTATTAGAAGTGCAGAAAAGTGCAGCCAATTTTTGTTAGCTTTTAGTATTCTTCACACACACAGAGACACAGTGAGACACAGACAGAGATACAGTCAGAATTTCAAGCGCGCAAATTTGTATATTTATTGTTTTTTTTTTTTCTTTGCTCAATCGGGAAATTTTTAAACTGAAACCGACGACACGCCAACGTCAACTGTTGTAACGTGCCTAAAACCCAAACCGTTCAGGCCCAAGCCCCAGTCCAGAGCTGAGGCCCACTACTGAGAGATAGAGAGAGAGAGAGAAAGCGGAGAGCTAGAGCGTAATTGAGAAAACAAAGAGCGAGCGCTTGAAACATGTTTTAAAACACAAAGCGAGCCAAATGTTTTCGAAGTTGTTTGCACAACTTATATTTGCTCAATAAATACAAATATTTAACAACATTTTTGGATTACCAATTAGCACTATAATTAAATGCAAGTTCAGCAATTTCTAAAGAGAATAAAGGCATTTATTTTAGTTTAGTTTTTAATTAAAACTATGCTTTCGGTCACCAGTGTAACTAAGCAACCTGTTCTTTTAGCCAAGACACAAGAAACACTAGTCAGTTGCCTTGACTAGTAATTTGGACGACACTGTACAACATTTGTGTGGTTGCAGACCTTGCTAAATTGATGCCATGTTATGGCTCTGTTATGCTGTTATGGCTCTGTTCTCATTTACAGATAGTTAGCAGCTGTTAAGTTCGATCCGTGTACTTCGAATCTTAACATTTTTATTATAAAAAATATTATTTTGTCTACTTTTCACCAAATTGCATAAATATTAACTATAGTTTTAAGAAATTGCGAAAGCCGAAAGATGAGTAAAATCAGTTTTTCAACTATTAAATACATTTTACCAAATGGGAATATTATAATTTTTTGTTGACCTTGAAAAGAAATATTTCTATAAGGTACTGCAGCTCTTAAGTCAATGAAATATATTCTAAATCTATTTTTAAAATAAAACAATATTACGATAAATAGAAACACAGTTCAAAAGCAATGCTTTATTTTTTTTGTTATTGTTTTTAACTTTTGTTTTATGTTTTCTTTTTTTTCATTTAACAAAAAATATACACAGATAAAAACTAGGAAATAGAAAAACTTGAATAAATACATACTTGTAAACTGTACAGGGCATTACAAATAAATTTGTTTTATACAAATTACATTAGATTTACATCGTTTAAACAACAAAACTTAAACACAGTCTTTCCGTTTACACGCACAAAAATAATTGCCGCTACTTAAGATTTAAGATTAACAATAACTACAACAACATAAAGAACTCATACAAATACAGATATAGTAAAAGTAACTGCATCTATATGGATTCTACTTTCTAGACTTATCTCGTATATACAGTTTGGTTTTTTTTTTTTAAATTTCTGGGTTATATTTGCTCTCTATTGTAATTTTTTTTCATACATTGGACGCTCACAAATTGAAACTATTTATTTAAATGAATTCATCAAAATTAAAAAAGAAATCAAAGAATTCCAAGATTCGGATAACTTTTTAAAATTTTGAAGCATACTTTTAGGCTGAACTTTGGGAGCTAATGATCTTAGTTTAAGGTATCTGAATAGGTAAGTGTTAAGTAGGGCTGTCCTTAATAATTTTTCCTGATAAGTAAGGGTTGTTCTGTTTAGAAACTGGGTTAGTCTGGACTCAAAAGTAAGAACATTTAAGAACAGCTTTAAATAAACTGAATTCTGCTGGAAATTCTAATTATATGAGGAATCAAGCGGTTCCAATTTGCGAGCGTGTAAATACATATGTATGAATTCTACTTTCTAGACTTCTCTAGTATGTACAGTATTGTCTTTCCTTAACTTCTTGGTTGTATACAAGACCTGCATTCCATACGATTCAGATCTCGCGATCGCGAAGCCTTAGACTTAGTGGCGTTTTAGGCGCTAGCAAAAACTCAAATTCTGTTTCCAGCGGCTCCACAAAGCTGACTTCGAACGCCAACACAAGCTGTATATAATTGGATAATAGTAAGTGATCTATAGGGAGAGATATCCGATGACTAACCTTGGCTAGCAGCAGCACCACCTCCATTTCGACAAAACGCTTGCCAGGACACGTGCGTCGACCCACACCAAAGGGCACCACAATGCTCGCACTATCCACGTTCACAGTAAAGTTGCCTGAGGCTGGATCTATCCAGCGTTCGGGACAAAATTGCTTGGCCTCTTGAAAATTGCTGTCCTTGTGACAGGCGATCATGTTCTGGCACAACACCACCGTCTAGGATCAAAAATAGAATGTAAACTATTAGAAATTGTGGTTGACATACTTCCATTAACTGTCTTGCATACTAACGCCCGCATTCAGGGAATAACCGGATAGCTCCATGTCCTCTTCGAGGATGCGGGCCAGGCAGAAGGCTGTGGGTCTCAGCCTATACGATTCCTGAATGCAGGCCTTCGTGTAGGTGGCATTGGTGAGGGCGTCCTGCAGAATGTTGGTGTCCCGATACTCAAGGAACTCGGTGAGTATGCGAGGCATTACTGAGGACTCTCCCGTCACTGAGCTGAGCACAAAGAGCAGCGTATTGGCTAGCTACAAAGAGAGAGGATATAACAATTATTAGGAAGGATTACTATAAATCTTAAACGTTTACGAAAGCTACACAAAGAAGAACGCGGAAAATCGAGAGAGCATCTTAGAAGGGAAGCCTCACTCACCGTTTCAATGCCCGCTGCTATAAAGTCTATGATAGCCGACTTCTTGTCCCGTATGTCCAGCTCCTTAAGCTCGAGTATGTTTAGGAACACACTGCGTAGTCCGGCAGCATCCTCGTCCTCACAGGCCGCCGATTTCTTGTGCTCCTCCAGCTCGTTGTCAATAATCTCAGAGATGACACTGTAAGTGCGCATTATAGATGGCTGGAATAGTAGCTTACACATATCTTATACCTACTCATAGATCAAGTCCTCGGCGCGCGTAAAGTCCCTATACGTCTTGGTGGGAAAGTATTTCCACAAGCCCAGACCATAATACGAGTCCCGCTGCGAGATGAACAGCTGTTTGACAGCCGCCGCCAGCTGACTGATCTTCTGGGGCTGCTTGGCATTCGGGACCAGGAAACCCATGCGTCTACCCAGCATCAGGGTGCAAACGGCCTCTAGACCCATCAGGTTGGCCAGCTCCTCAAAGTTGGCCACCACATGGGTTTGGGGATCGCGCCTAGCGCGCAGCAGCTCCACGAAATCATCACAGACAGAGTTCAAGGCGGGCAGAAAGTTCTGCAGGATGCGCGGCGAGGTGATGCTGGAGGTGAGCGTGGAGCGTAGCAGCTGCCACATTGGACCCTGCTCGTTGACAATGCCCACGCTGGCATAGCGATCGGGACGGGATTGTCGATACATCACAATGATTTCGGTGGGTGGTCGAAACGGATACTTGCTGGGATACTTAAGCACCTTCTCCAGATCGACGCGATTGTACAGATGCACTATGGGCAGATTGGAGGGCATTACCTCCAGCACAATATCGCCATATTGTCGATTCAGATCTGCAGTTAGAGAGAAGACTATTGGTATGTGTTCTTCAAAAGTTTGAGAGTCCTTCACCTGCGTAGACCTCATGCAGCTTTGTCATTTTGTAGCGGCGAAAGAATATCAGGAATATCCACTTGGTGCCCAGGAATGGTATGCGCTGTGGTCCTGGTATATCCCAGATGCTGCGACGCTTCCGCTGCTCAATGGGCGTGGCATGATAACAATCCTCCAGCGGTGTGTTCTTCAGCAGCGGCTTCAAGTAAATCGCGCTGATCTTTTGCCTGTGAATCGCGCAATAGCAACCGAGTACGAGTGCCAGGGCAAGCAACAGTATCACGGCCATTACCATTGGACGCTAAACGAGAGGGGGCGGAGGAGGGTGGAATGGAAGTGTATAAGTCGGATTTAGTCGCTTGCCTTTCGGATTTATAGCGTTTTAAAAGCTTTTCAAAGTTTCTATGCAAATTTAATTCAGCACTTGAACAATTTAGGCCTTTAATTGAAGTCATGAACAGAGACCCCAAAACCAAACCGGTCTCTGGGCCAACCTCTCCCAGACGCGTTTATCAAATGCTGCTAAATATATTGAAATCGCCGTTTAGATTCGCTAATCATCGATTTTGCATTGTGTTTTTGGCAGTCCGATAAGAATTTTTGGTACATTTTTTGTGGCTACTCCGCAAATGTCTTTGTGGCATAAGCTTTATGAGAAATACATGTGTGTCCAGATAAGATAAACACAACAACGATACAGTTCAAGGTTGTATAAAAAACTTTAGTCTTCATGACTTGCCGAATTTTTTTAGTGATAAGCTAAAAAGTGACTAAAATTGCGTTCTTAACTTTTTATTATCGGGCAAGTTGAAGGCTTAGGTCATATGCAAAAAAGACAATTGAAGATAGATATTTTAAACTGTTACTACAAACTACACACTAGTCTTATACAAACATATAATCACCCGCAATTAATCTAATATATTTTTAGTAAGGTCTAATTCTCAATATAATATTTCATTCATTCCTTAAACTTGTATAACAATTTCATGCACTCGAATTTTTATACCATCGCAGAGGGTATTATAATTTTGTCACGAAACTTATAACGCATTAAAGGAGACGTTTTCGACCCCACAAAGTATATATATTCTGAATCTACATCAATAGCCAGCCGAGCCGATATAGCGATATAGGTCTGTTTCTATGCAAACTAGTCTCAGTTTTAAAGCTATCGTAATGAAACTTAACACAGATTCTTCTTTTTACTACAGGCAGTGTCGAAACCGACTGAATCGGACCACTATAACATATAGCTGCCATAGTAATAATCGGTCGAAAGATATGTTTTTGTATGAAAAACCTTATTATATATATCCTCACAAAACTGACCCAAACCGAGTCTTTGGAAAGTTAATACAATCTGATGAAGTTTGGTCAAAATCGGATCACTATATCATATAGCTGCCATAGGAACGATCGGGTGAATAATGAGTTTTTGTATGAAAAACTTTTTGTTTATACAAATATTAGATCCCAGAGTGTCTTATTATAGTTTAAATAGTTTCCCATCATTTTATCAAAATCGGACCACATTATTATAAAGCTCCCATAGGAATATTCAGACGAAAATAGAGTTTTTGTAGCTAGGGCATATACATAGCTTAGGCAAGCCAAAGATATCCATTCCTTCTTGTTAATCATACTTTGGTGTATTAATCTAAACTTAATATATACTTGTTACGTCATTTGTTTATCACATGCACATTCTACTTATTTTGGATTAATGTTGCTGCCATGAAATTAACTTTTGCTTAACGCAAATCCACAGTAACTTAATTTTTTGAGTCGTCATTGCCCGAAGCTGTCGTAAACTTTGTTGTGATAAACAAAACAAAAATTGCCAAAAAAATAATATAGTATACATATATATATATTTTTTTAAACAAAACCCAAAAATTAATTTGCGCTTTGGCCCATTTAAATGGTATAGAGAAATAACTGCTAGAACTTGTGAAATTCTAAACCAAAACAAAAACCAAAAGCAAAAGTCTGGGAGAAGAAAAAAAAAACTTTCCCATCGTGCCGCTTTACATAATAAATTACATAATATGCTTTCTAATGTCGCATTCTACTTGGCTTGGATGCTTTCTTCTGCTGGCTGGCTGTGTGGCTGGTTTCTGAGCCGGTTTGAACATGGGCTTCTAACACGGCTCTAACGACAAACAACTGATAGACATCGGGCCCCCCGCCCGAGCCCCGGTCGGTCCATGTATCTGCATATTAATCACGGTGCCGGCAACCGCAGAGTCGAGAGCCAAGAGCTGTGCGCTGAGAAGAATTCGCAAGAATTCTTATTAAAAAGCGAGCTTTTTTTTTGCTGCTGCTTGGAAAAGTGAGAAGCGCTTAGAACGGCGCACGCGTCGACTCGAAAGATGAGGAAGTGATTAACAGCAAAGAAGGAAGTGCTGAACTGGCTATGATTTCAATTTCTTGTGTTTCCACTTTTTTGCACGTTAGAAATCCACGGGCCTATCGGCTCGGCTCACGGGCAGTGGGCCCTATAACAAATCCGTAAACGAGTTGGCGACATTATGAAATAGCGCAATGTCACGTAGATACCCCAAAAATTGACGGTCAGACCTCATAGACCTCACTTACCCAAACTGATCTTATCTTAATTTCTTTGCAAATAAATTTCGGCTGCTACCTCATCGTGATCGTTAGGCTTTATTTGATATACGGCGTGTGTATGTGTGTGTGCTCATATTTGTGGCCTGGACAAATAGTGTTGTATCATCCATGAGCATATATCGTTTGTAGAGATAGAACTATGGGTATTGGCTAAAGAACATTAATCATTTTCAAGATATGCCTCCAAGCAGCAGGCACATTGATTTCCAGACTATCATAACAATATGATGGAATAACACTTCAGCACACAGAATACTTAATTTCAATAGAACTGGAATAGATTTTATATGAATTCTCTAGCCAAAAGCAAATTTAAATACAATTCAATATTTATATATATAAATACTAGTAATACCCAGGGATGAAAAAGTAAGAAATATACAAAAATAACTTATCACTATTTTCCCTCCCGTGCCTTATGATTTTTATTCCCTGTACCTATAAAATGGGTAAAAAGGGGGCACTAAATCTGTACAAATGTATGTAACAGGCGGAAGGAGCCATATCCGACCCTATAAAGTATATATATTCTTGATCAGTATGAAAGAGATTTGGCCATGTCCGTCTGACTGTCTGTCCGTCTGTCCGTATGAACGCGTTGATCTCAGTAACTATAAGAGCTAAAAACACCAAATTTGGAATGTAGGCAATCCATACGCAGATCAAGCTAGTTTCCAATTTCAGATATCTTCCCTCGTTCTCCCGCAATTCGATAAAAACGTTTTATACCAACAATCTTAAAGATATAGCTTTGGAATTTGGCATGTTTAATACTTTGGTCACTCTTAATCTACTGTCAAAATTTCAAGTCGAACGCATAATAAACACGGAAGTTATTCACGAAAAAATATTCAGTGCTGCAGCGCGGGGGGAGAAGCAGCACAGCCACCACTTAAAATGCCTCGCTTGCGCTGTCGCTTGTGTGTATGCGTGCTTGTGTATGTGTGTGTGTACGAAGTTTTGTGTTTGTTTAGAGTCTGAAGAACGTAGAATCCGATCTAACAAAAACCTTCTCGCCTACATTTGACCTTCAGGCTATTCCCGTCCGTGGTGACGGGTGGGAGTGGATTTTTCAAGTTTCATACAATAGTTTTCCGCCGGTGGGTAGTAGATTTTTCAAAGTCCAGGTCCAACAAATCTAGTCTTAGCGCGCACTTTCGTCATTAATTTAAACTACTACTAGAAGGTAACTAAACTATTTTAGGTTTTATAATCGGAAGAAAGTTATATTTAATTTGGGCTAAGAAGGTAAAGCATAACAAACAATTCAACAATTCATTCAATTAAAAAGACAGAGAAGTTTGTATATATTTCTAAGTGTTTCTTTCACATATAGCTAGCTGATAAGTTTTTAATACTTAAGTATTACAATAATAACAAAATCGAGCTGTCAATAAATTTCATTCCTTTCCATAGCCTGCAGCCCACTGTACGAGTCGCACGCCCTTCTCTGAGCTACACGCGAACTGTTAACTTATTTGTTGCATTTCTTAGCCTAATTTGCTGATCATTTTTCAGTTCTCATCATTTCTTTTGTAATTTGGTTTTGTTTTACAGCTTTCGATGAATGCTTTCCCCAATAAAAGTTAATAAAAAACACAAAAAACAATTTCAGCAAATTACGTTGTTTGCATTGAACTGATTCCTGTGGCGTCAGGCTGTCCAAGTCCAAGTGCAACTGCAAAATAATGTTGATACCTACATAAAATTATTCAGCATTTGCTTAGTAATTTTGTAAAAAAAAAAAAATAAATACAAGTCGGCCTGCAAACGTTGCTAAAAGACGACAGGCAACAAAATGTGACACAAAAAACATAAGAAATAAATATATAAAAAAAAATAAGAGAAGAAAAAATATGTTCTACCAATTAGCCGATTTGTGTTGTTGCTTATTTCGCGAAATAAACAAGTTTGTGTTTTCATCAGAATTTACATACAGTTTTGATCATATTCTTGGCTATTTTTATTGGCACATTTTTTCACATTTATGCAAATAAACCAAATCGAAAATACTCGTATAATGAAATAAAATTGAACAAAAACAAAAAAAATAAGAATCGCGATCCGCTGCGCAGTTACAGAAGAAGAAACCGTCAGTCCAAAGCGTAGAATGCTCAACATCAGCAGATTATGTCACTACAGACCATATATATATATGTATATATAACATTGCACACGCAACGGAACCCAACCGAACCGATGGCTTCATGGTCACGGCCAAGCCCCAAGCCCCAAGCCCCAGGCACCAGGCCTAAAGCGACAAAACAGCCAACAGTCAGCGGGCCAACAATTTCGCGCATAGCATTTGTCAGCTGTTCCATGAAGAGATGGATGGCGAGAAAGACTGAAGGAGATGTAGAGAAAGAGAGAGAGGGAGAGAAAGACCCCCTCAACCCATTAGTTAAGCCCCATCCAACGTTTGGCCAAGTTCAATGTACGGCCAACGACGCGCGTGAGACAACCACAACTGAATAGAGTCTATGAGCAACCACCTAACAGCCGCAGCACCACCGGCAAGTCAATCCCCCCCAACGTTGCCCCCCTCCTACAACAGCGCTTTCAAATGGTAATAGAGAAATAGAGAAATTTCGCATTAGATTTTTGCAGAAGAGCCAAAGCACTTGAAGCCAGCTCTGGTCATGACCAAAACTAGCTTTGTGTTTGTTGTCTTTTTTGGACGTTGTTAGAGCTGTGTTAGTTATGCAATAGACGGGGCCCACAACTCACTGGAGACTCGTTACGGCAGAGAATAGAGAAGAAAAGTGAAAGAACTTTTGAGTAGACCAGTATATATGGCTACCACGTCGAAATATGTATTCTTTCTTTGAATAACAATGAGCTTGCTGCATAAGATCTTTCTCGAATCGTCAAAAACAAAACTTTACAAATGTATTCAGAAGAAAGGAATTTTTGGAGTGGAAAGTAAAGAAAAATGCAAATTATATTAAGTAGCCACGATACTTAAGAAGGTTAATACGAAGAGTAATATGAATAAGCCATTACAGACAGGATGATATATTTCAAATAAAATAATTAATTTGAGGATTCTTGTAGTTAGTTTCTTTAAAGAATCTGAATTTTTTTCTTACATTCTGAAGTAAAGAATCAAATTTTAACCAAATCTGGTACGAGTATATAATATTTATTATAATTCAGAAATTGATTATTAATGGAGAACTAACTCAAATTTTATTTTATTAAGCTATAAAATTTAAACAGAAAATATGTATCAAATATATGGAATGGGAAAATTTCAGAACTAATTTAAATTTAAATTAACTTCAGCCATAAAATTTGCGGAAATATTCGGAAGTTCAAGATTATTTATATTCTGCATATGCTTACTTTAGCTTTATTTGTAAGCTGATCCTTTCTTCACTTGCCTGCAATAAAAGTGATTCATGGTAACCCAATCCTCAGAACAGGGAAGCTATCGATGCTATTGTAATTTGATTGGAAACTCGCAGATGTATATTAACTATCAAGTTGTATATGTCGAAAACGCCTTAAAGACTTTATAAACAATCGTATCATCTGTAAATAAACACAATGAATGAATGAGTATATAAGCCTCATATTTCATGCTCGAAACCCAGTTCAGATCGGTAAACGTTCCATAAACGAAAATGTATCATCGCCTCGAAAAGTGGCGGTCAATGTACGTTGTTTTATTTTTACGAGTGCCAAAATTTAATTGAAATATGGAAAAATGTACAAATTTAAAAAAATAAAATAAAAAAACAAACAGCGACTGACATTCACTTTGAAAATGTTTAAAAATGTACAATCATTTACATATTTTTGTTTATTACAAATCAGAATAACAACAACTAAAGCGAGTGTCAATTACGCAATGTATGTGTGTGTGAGTGTGTGTGTGTGCCCCCACAGCTGATGGAGTTTTATTTTTAATGATGATAATGAACTTGAGGCGAATATAATTGATAACAAAAGAAAATAATAATAATAATAAAGCAGGCGAATTTTTATTTCTCACATTGTAACACTTGAAAACGCTTGAAGCCCGCGTGCTACTGCCTGATAAATAATAATGAGTAAAAAATTAATAAATAAATAAAAAATGAGCTGCAAGTTAAGCACACACGCACCCACACACACACACACACCCGCACACACGCACACACTCTCTTGTTAAACAAGAGCAGCGACGTTGGCAGCAGCCGTGAGAAGAGCTGAGAAGCTAATTGCAATTTAATGCGTTTGTTTGCCAAAGTAAAATAAATTCATATATGTACATATATACATACATACATAAAATTATATATATATGCTTTTTTCCGATTTCATTTTAAAGTTACGTACATTTAATTATAATTGTACTTGCATTTCATGATTAACTGCGGCTTAAAAACATTTTTATTTATAGGTCTTAAGTTGAAAGGAATTCTGTGCGAATCTAAGCGCCGATCTTCGAATTTAGCATTGAAATAGAAATATGTCCATAATGGAATTAGAGATCATCAGTTATTAGGAAGGATACTGAATATACATAATACATAATATTTCATGAATAGTAGTATCACGCAATATTATGTATATTCTGTATCCTATCAGTCTCTATGAATAGTATCAGGAAATATTATGTATTATGTATGTATATTCAATATCCTTCTTAATAACTGAGGATCCTTAACTCATCATATTACATACTAATATGGTAGTAATAGTAAACTAATTTTAAAATACTCGTACTCAACAACTTGCTTTAGAATTATCTACACGTTTTCAAGAGTATTCTGTGGACTATAAAATAGGCACGACCTTGACACATTTTATCTATATAACTTAAAGAAAACACAATCATCTAATTCTTATAATAAAACGCCCCCAATTTGCCAAGTATGTTAATTAATCTTTGTAGAACAGTTAAAAACCATATACTTTTATAGTAATTCCTTCTAGAACACCTTTTGTTTTATATTACTTGCCAAATGATTTGCATTTCTTTGTTTGAAAATCTTTTTGATTCGGAAGTCCTTGACTTACCTTCTTAATTGGGAACTTGTCTTAAGTCCAAAAGAATGTACTTTTATGTTGTTGTTAAGTTTACGGACTTTCAGCTTGCATTTCAGGCATTATTGTTTCACTAAATTAACTTATTTACTTATGTATATGTATATATATTGACAACATTGCACTGCATTGTATAAAAACTATTATCACTAACCGGCATTTGAATTGATTTTAATTATATTATTACTAATTGATATTTTCTTTTTTCTAGAATATTTTAAAAATATTTTAGCTATATTGCACATTGATTATATTTGTTATTAAAGCTTTATTTATTGCTGCATTTTTCTTCGATTTGCGCTCTAATCAGAATCAGCTGCTGCTGCTGCTGGTGTTGGTGTTATTGTTATTGTTATTGTTGTTGTTGTTGTTGTTGTTGTTGCTGCTGTTGTTGTTGCTGTTGATGCTGCAGTTGAAGTTGCTCTCGTCATGGTTCCGAAAACAATTGAATATGCTGAACTTTTTTAATCACAACCAGACATTGCACTTTTGCACTCGTACTGGAGGTTCGTAATTGCCGTCTGCTTATTGTTGTGTGTAATCAGAACCGCATCCGTATCCGTTCAATAGAAATACAAATGTGTGTAGCTTCTAGCGTTGTCCAAACCGAAACCGTAGGAACCAACAGTGGCCAGTAGCAGTACCAGTGCCAGTACCAGTATCACAGTGCCCGCTGCGATGACAACTGCGACGCTTAGTCAAAGACTGACTGAATATGAATGGGAATGGGAATGAATGTTGAGCCCACAGTGCACGACGACGATCAACGATCGTTTGAGCCACTCGGCAAAGCGATCGCGAGGCGAGGCGAGGCGGCTCTTCAACTGATTTAATAACCACGCACAACAACAACAGCGACAACAACTATAACAGATGCAACAATTGGCTACGATTGAATCGATCGTGTCGATCAGCTTTTGTATGATCAACCGACCCGATCGACCAGCTGTTCGAATCCGTTTTGTGTGAGTAAGGTAAGGTTCTATGACTGTGTATGTGTGTTTATGTGTCTCAGTGTCAGTGTGTGTGGGGTCTGGTCTCCCGGCAGGCGATGCCGCTTGATATGATAGAATCGGGTCTGAGCCGTGCCTTGCCCACGCTCTCTCACTCGCTTCTCACTGACTGGCTGAGTTGCTCTCTTTCTCTCCTTTTCGCTCTCTTGCTCGTTGCTCTCCCGCTGATAAGAAGACAACAACAACAACAACAATGCCTGACTGCGTACTCACTGTGTGGCTGTATTTGTTTTTTTTTTCGCATATAAAATCTCAATGAAAGTTTGCTAAGAAACAATGAGCCCCAAGGCGATTTGTTGCTATTGTTTGGTGGCTTACTGAAATGTTTACATAGAGTGCATTTATGCAACCGAACAGCAGCAGCAGCAGCAGCAGCAGTAGCAGCAGCAGCAGTAGCAGCAGCAGCAGCAGCAGCAACCAGCTATCAGCAACCTATCAGCTATCAGCAATCAGCTAGCAGCAACTACCTCAATGCGTGGCCGCGTGAGCTGCCTGAGGGGCCTCTCGGCTAGCTGCTTGGCGTGAGGTAGGTTTGGACTACAACTACAACTGGAACTACTGAATAACTGGTTCGTCTAGGCAGCGGAATCAGCTGTGCTCTGCGTCCGTCCGTCTGGCTGTCATATTGTCTGACCTGCTACAACAATGTTGCCGCCTGACGGCTGTGATTTGTGCGTGTGAGCAATGCGAGTGCTGGATGAGCCGGAGGATGAGGCGGCGAACGGGTTGGGGTATGAGTATAGGGAGCTGGAGATGCTGATTGGGTGAGGGGTTGAGGATTGCGGGTAGGCGGGTTGAAAACAACGAGTGTGCGCGCTAATTGCCTTGATTGAGTTTTAAATTAATGCGAATTTGAGTTGGAAGTTGTGGTTATTGTTTTAAGTCATACGATAGCGCGTTTTATGTGTACATACTATACATGAATTAAGTGGAAGCCTGCAAGTGTTGTAGTAATAGTTTAATAGCGCTTAGTTGAAGTATAGAACAGATAGGAAACTGTGTGCAGGAAGGGGTAGTACATCTGTAGTTATAGTATTGTTCAAATCGAACATTATGGAGAGGCACAACAGAAATCCGAAAATTAGTTTGATTAAAATGTTACAACTTCTATAGTATACTTCAATCTATTTTATTAATCAACAGTTTAATTTTCTCGTGACGAATTAAGCTATAGGAATATTTTGTCCCGGAAATCCTTATATTTTAATTTAATAATAACCTTAAAAAAATGTGCATACACATTAAAAAAAAGTATTCCATGCATTCCAATATAGCTGCTTTTCAAACTATTCACCTGAAAGGTCAATTTTATATGCTTCAATTTACTTAAAAAAATTCCTTTTTAAAATCAACAACCCAAAACTGGTAATATCTAGGTTTTTAGGTAATTCACAAATATTAATTTTGTTTTGTTGAATTTTCTCACTTCAAAATATGCGAGCTTCATTTTTGGATTGTAGGAAATTACTATCATATGTTTGGGTTCGAAAATACTGAAAACTAGTACTGTTTCTCTTTGTAGATTAGGATGATGTTATACGACATCTGAGATCTATACATCCTTATAAGCCTAACGCCCATTTTCCCGAAGGTACCTACTATATTATATAAGAAGGCTACTTCCAGGCTATATATTCTGAATCTACTTGTACAATGCATATTCCTCAAATCTATAAAGGGTCCTGTGTCGAGATATAATACTTAAGCTAATTTGCCTAATTTGTTTCCTGCAGACTGGCACAACTGAAGAGCTAGTCTCGCCTTTATTCTAGTACCGAATCGACTCTCAGCTTCATTGACTTTTAAGTAGCTCACACGCTTGTATGAATGCCAGCACATCTGGAAATGTATCCTGTCGATCAACAACAATGCCTGGTGAAACGACAACAAAGTTAAGATTCCTAAGCAACGCATCAAGTCTATGATTATGTCTCATCGGCTGACTGGGCTAACTAACTGATTGACTGAGTGAGTGAGTGAGTGAATGACGGACTGAGTGAATGCAAGCGCATGGGCTTTGCATTATTAATTAACTTGGCTGTTGTTGCTGTTGGCTTCTTCTTCTTGTAAATCCCACAATTATGCCATACTAGACTGCCTGCCTGCTCCAGCAGGTTTCCTCGTCTCGGTTTCGGTCTCAATCTCGGCTTGGTTGGTCAGTCAATCAAGGGCAAAAACAAAAGGCAACGCTGTTAATACTTCTTTTCAATTAGCTGTGGACGCTGCACACACTCAACACACACACACACTTACACACACACACTAGCAACAACAACAACAATAATCACAGTAAACAACAACAAGCCTCTTTTCCAACGAACAGGTTTTTCACGCGCTGAGGAGGACGCCAACGTTCTATGCCTTGTGTTTTGTATTTTCAAGATTTTCATTTGAATTTTCATTTTACGACAAGTTTCTTCCTTGGGGCTTAGAACTTTATTTCTTCACTTTTCTAATCTCCAGGTCTCGTATGTGAGAGAGCCAGTGTGTTTATAGTATGTAAATGAAGGCTGTCCGACTTGCCAGGCAAAGTTCTTTTCAACGCGCCCGCCTCGACACTTTCGGCTCACTTCATTTTATGGACTAAAGCGTAAGACTTGGATCGGGTTTTGCGCCGACTTGCCGCATCTCTTGGCACAGCAATTGCGATTGGGGGAGCTGCCTCTGGATGGAGCCTGAGCTCCGTCCCAGTCCCAGTCAAAGTCGCAGTCTCAATCCCAGCCCCAGTCAAAGCCACAGCGTTCCCTTAACATTTAATGAGCATTAACAAGCTGCACTTAAATGCAATAACAACAACAATTGATAACAAGCAAGAATGCTTCATTTGGCGAAGAGAGAACGAAGCGAGTAAAAGAGTTTGGACGATCATCAGGTGCCCTGCAAGTTATCGCTCTTCTTTCCGATTCTCAGGATGAAAAATCAAAGCAAAAGCTAATTTGTTTCCTATGTGGGGATAAGAAGTCAAGAGAGATGACACAATTCGATAGATATGTTGATAACGATACCACTCTCGATAACAACTAGTGGACATTTATTTATTTGTAGATAAGTTAAATTTTAAAATGAATAAGGTCTTGATGATTTATTTATCGATAGGATTGCTGAGACAATTGACTTATTAATCGATTAAAAGCGTTCGTAGATCCAATATACCCCTTTGCTTCATAATGCAGTGTTTCTTTTTCTGTAATTTTAATAGACAACATATCTTTTCCGATAAATAAGTAATCTATAAGCTGATATATGTCAATCTCTAAATAAAGAAGTTATTTTGTAACCAGATTGATGGATCTTCAGATGCCAAGTGTGTGGTTATCTTTATATAAATCGTGTTAATTATGATCCTTAAAAGTAAAACACGGAATCGGTTTTAATATTCCTTTTCAATTTAGAGCAAATTGGATTTAGATATACTTACCCATATAATGGATGTGCAGGGTACATTGCAACAACTACTCACAATCAGCTCCACGCTGTCTGAGTACGCGAGCACACATACTATGAGTACTCGTAATACTTGCGTATGTGTGTGTGTGTGTGTGTATGTAATCGTGTTTATGTGAGTGTCTTGCTTGATTAACACGAGCTGCAAATTCATTTTGCCTTGCCGTCTTCCTCTATACATTGTATACTTATAAGTGGCCCGCAGGCAGACGCTACTACTCTCTCGGCATCCTCATCCTCAAGAGCTTCAGATCAGTTTTGTGCCAGTTGGAAGCGGTAAATCGATGCTGAGGGCCATCACATTACCACTTACCGCGTATGTATGTGACCCAATGATCTACAAAGGGCGCGGGCAACGGGCAGCGGGTCTAAAAGTTGATAAGAAAAGCGAAATCAATCAGTGCGATTACTTCAGCACGAATCGGCACATAATCTACAACACATTACAGCAGAAGCGGCCCTAGTTTACACACACTCACACACACACAACAAACACACAACACACACACACACACACATACAGCTGTCCATTCATTGAAGCACTCAGACACGTGCATATGAATACGAGTGCTCGTATAAATACATCCATTGCCCATTCCCCCCCGCCGATTCGGATTCCCATTCATTTCCATACGTTGTCGTCGTCGTTGTTGTTGTTGTTGTTGTTGTTGCTTGGCTTGTCCTTGAACTTGACCCAGCAGCGCTGTCCCTTTTTATTATTGTTGTACAAGTGTACACTACGTACTATAATTAATAAATTGTAGTCTGTGTGGATCTCTCACTGAATCGCTCTGCGCTTGGCTACTTATCTTTCAAGTGCTCGTGTGCGCTGTTTGTCACTCAATTTTGTATTATTGTTACGGATTGTAATGTTCTTTAATCTTTATTCTTTTGACAGCTTTTTTTGTTTGTTCTTTTGCGTATTAAACAAATTTTTTGGCGCTCTATGTGTTGATCTATTGCACTTTAAATTGATAGGACAACTGAGCTGTATATTGCATTCGCTTTTTTTATTATTAGATTTGAATATACAATGCCGTTGCACTTTATAAATGTATAGATAGCTCTGTAAAATAATCAATAAGGCAAAGGTACTCATATCTTTGATAGCAGAAATTTGTAGAGTTCTCTTCTATAGAATAAACATAGAATAAACAAATCAAGGGCATTGAAAAGGGTTCTCAACATGGAAAGGAGTAAGGAATATGATTATAGCAGGAATTAATCCTATACTTGAAACTTGGAATAAATATAATAATTTATGAGGGTATTGAAAAGGGTTATGAAAAGAATTAAATATATATTATGACAACAAGATTTAATCCTAAACTTGGAACTTAGAAAAGTGCAAAACGAAACTGTAGGAGAAACCACGTTGAAAATGGATGAAATGAGAGTTGCCAGTCTAGCAATTGGGAACTTAGCCTGTTATTAAAAGCACTTCAATATTATTATGTTAACAACATTCTGTTATAACAGGTTCTGTTATCAAGAACTGTCAATGAAAAGCTGTTAAAAGCACACAGCTAATAACATGTGTTCCTGAAAGTCCGCTGTAAGATTTTTACTATGACGACCTTCTGCTGTTGCTGTTCGCCTGGTATTTTGACAGTACTAACTTCTTTATTTACCCTTCACAAATTAGTGAATGTGGAAAACTCTTCATTTACAACTTGCTTAAGCAGAAAACTCGTTTAATAAAAATATATAAAAATTAAAACAAAAACTTTTGATTTGTTAAATTTGCTACAGCAAATTATCTATCACATCATTTCTATAATTCTCTTTTTTGAACGGCGCAACTCTATTAATAGTATATTTTAATACATAAAGGATCTCGTTCTACCTCCTGCTCTTGCACTAGCTCACTATCTTGCAAAAACACAATAACGAAAAATAATTTAAATCATTTTATGCAAAATGCATTTCCGCATAGAGGAGAACCCGCCCGAACTTTGCGAGCCGGCAAATTATGCGACAACAACAGATACGCACATAATAAAACAGAACAGAACAGAACCCAATTGGAATCAGAATAATAAAACACATTGCCAGGGGTCTCTGGTAGGTCTAGTTTATTTAGTAGTCCCTCGCCTAGGCTTTGACTTTGGCTCCGATTATGGCTGTCAGCTCGCAAATTGTCTCCATTGACATATTTTTCCCTATTCTCACTTTCCCAGACTTTCTCATGGATCAGACCTGCGTGGGTCAGCAGAATTTACAATGGGGTTCATTTGCATTGGCCAAAATATTTCAATATACCATCGATCGATTTGTTGTCATAGTTCTGGGCTCGGGTTTGGCGCTACTCGTGTTACAAGCGCCAATGCTGCCCCGCAGCCCACCCGGTTCTGGCCAGACTCGGTCTGTCTGTCTACAATTTCGATTCGTAGCGCTATTCTAGGTTATTTAGCCATGCACTTTTTGCAATTGCCGCATTAAACGCAGCTTATGTGACTCGCATGCAAATTTCGTAATAGTCATTTTCTAAAGGCCCAGACCCGCACGAGTCTTTGAGCTGATTATTGGTCTTTATAGGGGGTTGGGGGTTCGTCCAACGGTGCGTATGCTTAATTAGTTGCAGTCTGTCCCTGATAAGGAGGAAGTTTGTTTTCTATAGAGTTAACATTAGATTATATTTTACAAATCATATATTGCTAAGTTCTGTGGAAGAAGCAGAGTTTCTTCCTAAATGTAACTATCATACCTTATTAGTTTAATTTAACTTATGTCACTTTCAGTATTTGTCTTTCGCTTAATTTGTGGCGGAACCTAGCGTTCTGAAGTTAAACAGATCCTAAATATAGGTACGAAAGCTTCCTATCTTAATAGTAATAGCTTAATTAAATAAAACGTGAAACCTATATCCTATATATTCTCAGTTTGCAGAGATTTATTCATCGAAATTTTGAAGATATGTAGATGAATATTGGTATCTAACTTGATAGCACTTTGTGATCGAATCACAATATCATATAACTGCCATTGAAGCCATAGTTCGAACAGAGCTTTGACTCAAAGTTATTTTTAGCAAAGCTGAAAATGAAATTCGTTAATGCGGGAAATTTAATGCATTTCATAAAGAACGTGTATCGTATCACTAATTTTTAGTTTTTTTTTTTTTAAATGATTAATATTTATTATTATTAATATATTGTTTAGAATTCAGGAACCCTTAAATCTACATTTGGATTTTCTGCTGTTAATCATAAAGTTAACTTATAATATAGTGTTAATCAGAAATTATCAGAAGGTTTGCTTCAAAATTTATTTGATGCACAGGAATTAGCTTTTTATCTTACCTAACCTATAAACTGTTGTAAGATAAGTATGTAAAATGCTTTTATATAGTTGTGCTCGTCATTACCAACCCAAAAACAATCTTCAAGACTTAAAAATATGTTTTATTTATTATAACTTAACCGATTGTTATAGCTTTTATAGAATTCATATGAAATTAGCGCCGCGGCGTCGAACTGACGACCATTTCTCCAACTAAGAAGCATTTAATGCAACGCCCAAAAGTATGCAGCGATATTTGCAATTAGCTCGCGCCCCATATAAGTGAAAATGGTAGAGGGGTTTCCATACCTACACACCGACACACACACACAAGCACACATGGAATATGCATGTGAGCACATCACCTATGGTTATATTAACATTTATAGCACAAGTATAAACAAATGATCAAATTTAATTAATGGCGCATTTATTTTTGTTGCTGCCACTTAATTTTTATAAATCGCAATTCAGCCACGCCAGCGTAATTAAACACACAAAGACCAAACAACAACAATTGTGCACAGCAACAACAATTATTACGCACAACCCACGACATCAACAGCTGCGACACTTTTGCAGTTTCATATTACGAGTGGGGGCTGTACTTAAACCCACCCAGCCCAGCCCAGCCCAACCCCCTTAACGCTTTTGGTAAAAGCCACAAAATGCGTGTTTATTAATTAAGCGCATTTGTTTTCATTAAACAAACGTTTTAATTGAGCATGAAACTTGGCGCCAAAAACAACAGCAACAAAAATGCCGCGACAGGGCAACAGACGTAGCCCAAAGCCGCAACCCTTTTGCAACCCCAACCACCCACCTGACAGCCAGCGCCGCACCCTTCACCCTCCAACCGCCACCCACTGCCACTGCCCGCATATATTTATACATAATAATTAATTTTAGGTATTTTAATGGATTATTATACTCGCATTGTAGACACAACGAGACAAAATCCGCGTGCCCGAAATGTTTACCAGCCTTGATTGATGAAAATGTTGCCAAAAATGATTTTCCAAATGTCATGTGGAGAGCCTTAAGCCATAAAGTAATACATAATTACTTATTAGCCGAACTGTAAAAACTTCGCACACTTCAGCAAATTGGCAAAATCTCAAGTTACTTCTGCAACTTGACTTATTCCATAATACGAGTACTTTATACCCCAGTATGTATGCCATAAAAGACGCCTTTCTCTGAACGCACTCTGCTCCTGTCTGATCCTAACTCATCGCGCCAAAACGAACGCCGCACACAAATCATAATCCTGATGGCCATAGATAAAGTAATGCGGCGCTAGCTGCTAAATGGATTTCCCAAAACATTTGCCAAGTTTATGAAAAATAATCATAAAGGCGCAGGCAACGATATCTTTATAGATATAGGGGAATTTACGCACTGGGCTGCGTGTGGACTGGCGTATAAAGTGCTTTTAAAACCGGCCAACGAGTTGATGTGTTTGGGGGCTAAAAGTTTTTGGGGCCAGCCAGAAAGCCCGAAAGAAGTGTTTTTCAAAAGCAATAATAATAATTTCGAGGCCGAATTTTAATTGCACCCAAGTGGCACATTGAAAAGGCAGCGAACTCGCACACAATATACGAGTAAGTTAAGAAGGGACTAGTTGAATGATGGCTTTCAACTGGAATGAGGGTATAATCCAGCCAAGAGTTGGCCAGAAAAGTGGGTTAAGCTCAAACGGGCGTATCCTTAATGAAGTGCCAGCTATGTGTATAAATGAAGAGTAAGTATTAGATTAGTGAACAAACAAATAATCATATGATATCTAAAGTCAGTTCATACAAGCGGCTAAAGTATTTTATACACTAGCTAAAAATTTAAATTGAAAACTATAGAATTGGAAATAATTTTCAATGCACATAAGTAGCTTAAATAAATTTAAAATATGCTGACGCATTCACTTAATTTATGTATCCCTACAATAAATAAGTTTCCTTATTCGTAAAAATATTAAAATTAAATAAAAGTGAAAATTAGGAAGGAGATATGGGCACAGGCCACGAAAAGGTAACCTTGGTTTTTTTAAAACCTAACAAAATTGACAAGACGTACGTTTAATTAAACTCCCTGTACCCTGTACACTTGCACACACACATTTGCAAAAAATAAAAAAAAAATGAATAATGTGGCAATCTTGTTTCCACTTTAGTCTACCGAAGCTTAAACTAGTTGGGAATTATAGTGTGCATCACAAAAAAATGTACCCAACTAAAGGTGTTGCCTACTTTTTTGGTTGACACATTCGGTTTTATTTTTTATTTATTTATTTTGTTTTCAGTTAAATCTTGTAATTTTTATTTAACTAGTTAGTTACTTATAACCGTTACGGTCCCTGACTAATTCTTACTCTTTTGCAGTCAAACTTGAATTCAGCAGATAAGTTTATTATATATCTGATTAATGTTGGGAATTTAGACTAACCAGACCTTGCAGCTTAATAATTTCTAATTTTAATATTGCCTGCAAAGAATGTAAATCTGCTAATTCATAGTTTCAATTTCATTTATAGTTAGCATGCAAATAAAACTTTATTTTTCAACTATGCTAATGCCAATTTCCCCATTGATAACAAAAATATAAAGCCCGAATATCCAAAATCTATTCTTTGAATGCTTCGGTTCGTTTGCCAATGGCAAAGTAAAAGTCAAAAATATGCGCACAACGAATTTTTAACGTTTCTATTCTTTTTTGTTTATTTTTTTTTATTATTTTGTGTTTCTCGTTTTACGGATTCAATTTGCGCCAGTTTGCTGGGGGTGTAGGGGTATCAGCAGGGGCAGGGGTGTGTGTGTGTGTGAAAGGAGGGTGGCGGTGGCACACACCTCACCGCTTGTAGTGTCGGCAATGTCATAAAAATATGCGACATTTCGTTTTTATCGCTTTTGAAAAACTTTGTTCTTGGCGCTTTGTATACCACCCAACACTTTGCTTTCTGCTCTCTGCTCCGTTCGATTTTTATTTTATTTACAATGGCAATTTCTTTGTTTTAAACAAGCAGCGCATTGCTTTTTATATGTGTAGCTCGATTGGCGATTGGAACGCGCCCGATTGGCTGCGATTTGGGTAGACTGGAGGGGTTCACCAATCTACAGTGGAACCTAGATGAAAAGCATTGAATGAAAATTAATGTAAGTATAGAGTTCTTAAGACGATGGCAAGATAATGGATTAACATTTTAATTGAAATATGTAAATAAAAACTATATAATACTTATATGTATATATATATAGTCTGTGCCGAGTATTTCCCCACACGCCTGCAAATCAATAAAAACCATTTACTATAGGGACAATTTCAGATATATGACCTTGATTTGGCATGCAAATTTCTTAAGTCACTCTTGATTTATTGCGTGAATTTCAAGTCGATTGGATAATAAACACAGAAGTTATTTAAGTAACTAGTTTCAGTACTGCTGAGGAAATGGTCTACTTGCTTGCGCTGCCGCTGAACCGCTTGATGAATACGTGTATGTGTATGAAGATGAGTTTGGAATTATAAACCTGGCTAATGGGTGTTTCGTTGTGGATATACTCGACTACGAGTAGAGCTTACTTGATACATATTCACATATTCATATACAGTCTAGTTAAGATTTCACTTGCTAGAATTTCAGTATTCTAGTATATTGGGTCCACTGTTTCACTCGCACTTTCCCATTCCAAGGAGCTACTCACTCCAGTAACTTAAACATCATCAACAACATGGCTGCTCCTTCCAGAATGGGCACTCGAGGAAAACAGCTTTTTCGCGTCGCCATAAAATGCAAGTGGTCAAAAAGAGCGACAGAGAGGCAGCCACAGAGAAGGAGAGAAAATCACAAAATGAAAAACGAAGAAAAACAATTAAATGCCAGGCAGCCAGCGGCAGCAGTCGTTGGGCAAAGAAAACAAGCAAATAAACTTGCGAGCTGCATTTGCGACACGTCGAAAAGCGTCCGCGCCAATGCCAACTCAGTTTAATTGAAATCAAGTTGAAGGCACTGGGGTAAGGAATGGGAGTGTTGGGGTATCGGAGTATCGGAGTGGGCGGGGTTCAGCTTGCAAATCGAATTGAAACGCCAAAACGTATTCGAAAATCGACAGCAAAAGTAATTGAAATTGCATGAGCAACAATGTGTACGAGTATGGCTACAGCTGAAGGGGGTGGTCAACGAAAAGCTGGACAGCCCCACACCGCCCCCCACTTTGCACATAAATTGGCAACAGGACGACACTGCGGCATGAAACAATGAAGATGGGGAAAAGTAAGCTGTATACTCTTACAAAGACATTATTTTCGTATTGAAAGAAATCAAGTTTTTAGTTATTTTCTACATCATACTTTAAGGGCACATTTTACTAATAAACTAACGATCTAAACCTTATCTTATAAGCTTAAATAGCTTGTGTACCAAATTTAAACAGCTTAACTCAACTCTGAGACTGGTTTGCATAGTCTGTCACATGTACATATATAAGCAAAGAATATAAAGTCATATATATTCTTTGATATAATCTACAGCAATTAGATGTTTGGTTTTTGACGGCCTTACTAATTTTTAAATGAGTGCTTCAGACGGCTCGAGTACAAGTTTTAAAAACAAAGAAAACAAAGATTATTACAATTGATATTCCGATATATTTTGGTCACTTTTCGGTAACCGTTTTTAAGATGGCTAAAAAGAACTGTAGCACAGATTTTTCAAACAAATTCTTTCGTTATGTCAACAAAAAACTTAAGACCTACCATCCTTAGTTGCAATTTAGTTGAAAAAGTTATCATACCCGCTACAAGGTTACCAAAGAAAAGTTTTTCAAGCCTTGGCACTTTTTTTATGGTTTTCGTTGACACACCCACGCTTTATGTGAAAATTTATGAACCATGTTAAAGAAATTAAAATTGCCAAGGGCTCGAGGATTGCCAGTTTCTTAAGCTGATTAGCTGGCAAACAAAATAACTTGTAATTACTGCGTCAGAAAACACCTTCGACTCTCAGCCCAGCTCAGTTTGTGATTCACGTTAGTTGGCATTGGGGCTTTAAGCAATTTGCAAATTGTTTTCTAAGCGCACGGACGCAAAATCGAAAAGTGTCAGCAAAATAAACGCTGACAATAAATAAAAATGGAAAATGATTGAAACATGTGTCGGCTGTTCGTCGTTTGATATGCCATACACGTCGGTGCCTCTGCTCTATATCCTCCACCTTCTTCGCATTGTTATTCCCATTTCACTTGCTGTCAATAGCCGGCAAATGTAAACAAATAAGAAAGCAATCACAGGCGACATTTTTAGATCTAACGTGAGCGCGCACAAAAGTATGCTATAAAAATATGATGAGAAGTGCAAAGAGGAGCGCAATTGTTTCGATTTATATTATACCCGTATGTATATATGTGTGTGTGTGCGTGGGTGCGTAAAACCCATAAAATTTGTCCTTAAAGAAGTGTTGCCATTGTTAAAGCATAAATTCATATACGAGTACGTGCAGACGAATTTCATATAATTCTTTTTGAAATGAATGTACTAGCAATCAATTTTAACTAAAATTTTTAATAGAAGTCAAAGAAGTCTTCTTCTTATTCCTTTCTTACTACACTAGAATAATATCATATATAAATTGGGGTAAATATTAATAACATTTTCCTAGCGCACTGGTGAGCCGACTGATTGCTGTGCCAAGGAAGAGAAGCCTGAAGAGATGTTGAACAGGGATCTCCCTACGAGAACCCTTTAATAAATACTATGAAAACTCTTGTTTTTTGAGATCCTGACTCTGAGCAATCCCACCAAAACGAAGCGTCGGTGCACTTTATATAAGCTAAGCAAATTTGATCATATTCGGATTATTATTTCATATAGAAACCGATCGGTTGAAAATTAAGTTGATTAATAGCTTCTTCATTAATGAAGATATTTAGACCAAACTTATCAATTCGAAGTCTCATAATGCTTGTTAAAAACAAAAATCAAGCTAATATTCTGCGCCAAAATTGAATTTTTGTTAGTTTTGGTATCCTAGTTTTTAATACCTTCATGCCGTCGCCCATCTGCCCCTTCTACCCCCTTTTCCGCATTATAATTGTACCCCAGAAAGTCGAGCATATCAATATCAATAAACCATATCGATGTCACACAACGACAAGCCCAACTAATACCTTATTGATTGCTTATCAATAACGCAACCCTTGCGCCCAGTTGCACCTTCAAAGCGCCCCAAAACATTTACACCACATAACTCGGCATCAGACAGAGGGTCTGTTGAAGTATAAAAGGGTTTTATGACCTGTTTGCAAAAAAAAACACAGTTTTTATATATATTTATTTTTAGTAAGTGGGTAGAAACAAATCCCGAACAAACATTAATTTGTAACGCACGTTTGGCCAATTTCGGTTTTACAATTTGCTTTCTTTTGACCATGCTAAACCAACAAAATATACCCCAATGACCGCATAACGAGCCGAAATCAATTTGCCACGTTGATAAGGTTAGCCCAATGGCCCAACAATCCAACAACCCTTGCGGGCCATAAAGGGGTAGTGGCCCTGTCATAGCCGGGATTTATAGATATTAAATTAGACAAGATTTTAACGCGCACGTAACTTTGACATACATCAAATCCCGGTAACCCAGACCGACTTTACTTTGAGTAATAACCTTAACAAAAAAATGCAAATTGCATGCCAAATGTTGTGATTTTTTTTGTTTGTTATATTTTATTCGTTATGTTTATCCTCCATTTTGTGCTGACCATTCAAATATTGTCGAATGTTGCACACATGTGACCCACCTTGTTCTTGTTGTCCTTGTTGTTGTGGTTGCCCCAATTTCGTTCTGAAATCGCATTATAATAATACACCATAATAATAATAATAATAACACTAAGAAGCAAAGCAAAGAAACTTCAAATTCCAAGTAGGTGTCAAACAAAATTTGTTTGAATTGGTCAGCCATTGGTCAACTCAGCCACAGCTGTTCCGCAAATTCAAATTTCAAAAGGATTATTGGCTGAGCATTGGTTTTATTCCAAACGGGAGTAAGGGTTGAATTGATTACACTCAGACTGAAGTGTGTGTGCTCTGCGGTATCGAGTTATGAGTTTTAACGAGTTTGGAATCAGCCATAAGCTAACATATTTCACACGCAATACAAAAATCAACTTTGTATTTTTTCAGATATATAAAAACCTTTGAACTATTGAAGCATTTTACATGTTCAATTAAAGAGTGGATGTATTGAGAAGAAGTACATAATACATTATAATTCAAATAAAAATGGTTTAGGCACAGCTTAGGACAGTTTTGATGGCATTTCGTCAGAAGAAAGAGACATAAATGTATTTTGGGCACAATCTAAAAGATATTACTCAATTTCTTTGATGGTTGGTTGAAAAATTATAACATTATATAACATTATAATATGTAAACTTGATAATTATAGGGTTTTCATCGATCACTTTTTGTTTACAGGGAAGAGATCTTGAGGCCTGCTTAACTACATCTGTTTCCTACAAAGAAAAACTTAACGAAGAAGCTTCAGACAAATCCGGTTTTCTACTTTTGTAGTGTTATTTTTTAAGAGATTAAATGAAATATTTTGGCCTTTAATTGCTCTAAAAATACAGAAAACTGCGTATAGTTCTAAAAGCTGGCAGAAAGTCATATGTCTTATATATTAACTGCCTGCAACTTTAAGAATTTCGTATACTATTTACCCTGAAAATATAAATGAAGTAATAGCTTGTACTTATTTCGAGACTTTTAAGAAATATAAAATTGGTTAATCTTTTGATAATTATGTTTAAGAAATACTTTATTATTGAGAATAAATTCACAATTGCATATTTATTATTCTTAAGTTACCAAAGTGATCTGAATCTACAGATTTTAACTTTGTGCTTATCTTTTCTTAAGATACTGTTCATATTATAATATTTATGAATAAATAGGTGTATGAAATATTTATATACTTTTTTTTTAACAATGATTGTCGAGATTTCAGTTAAGATCAGATTTTTTACCATACTATGTGTGTCAAAGGTATAATTAATAAGTTTACATAGATAACTTTTATTTCTTGCTGAACTTTTATCTGCCAAATACTTATGGGCGTAGTATGTAAGCTTCTTATTTGATTTACTTGGCTCTTTCTCTGTTGGGTGTATTTTCTTTTCTTTGTAATGTACCTACATATAAAAGACTTCCAGCTTCCACAATTACCATTTCACCTCTAACAGATTAAGACTTATAAGGCCTTTCTAAAACTTACTTCTGTGCATTGTGTGTCGGACAGTCTTTAACAACAGCCACCTGAAGAAAAGAGTGGTAAATTCCAGCGCGGAGCTCACTCTGCTACAGCTGCCATTAATATCTTAGCTGGATTTTGGCCCACTGTCAGTTAACAGTTTAATGAACTGTGTGGCAAGGGGAACCCAACCCAGATACGGAGTCTGGCCATCCACATTAGCCATGGCTATTTACCTTTTGGTTGATTTTAGTGCCAACATGTGAAAAAGGCTCACAAATTATTTATTAATTACCCGGCTTTCGTGTCTGGGCCGAGTAAATTCGACCAACTTTGGGCAATTTTGTACAAAATGCTCCCGCACTGCCATAAAGTAGATATTCTGAAATATATATTCTCTGCTTACGGCTTTTTGTCATTTCTGGTGATTTTACTTGAATTCTTTTGGTTTAGTGTGTTTTTTTTTGGCGCAATAAAACAATAAATCAATCAATGTTAGGGTTTCATTTATCGTTATCTTTCTTCAACTTTTTAGTGGCTTGTTAGATTTTTCTGTTATGCCTGCTGTTTAGTTGTGGGTATTTACGAGTCTAGCGTCATATTCAAGAAACATTTTGTTGTTTCAGTTCGCTTTTTGTGCTGGAGATCTGTTAAGTGCGATAAACTTCTATGACATTGTTGTATGCATAAATTTATATTGAATTGTTAGAAAGATCAAAGCCAAAGATGCTGGCCAAATAAAACTGGGCTTGTTGGGGTGTTTAGTAGCTTGTAGGCCCCCAAAAATACACGCACATACACATATATATATACATATATACATATATTTGATAAGGTCTATTAAATAGAGAACAGCAGCAACAGCTGAGGTGAAAAAAATGAGTGAGAGTGGCAAATTGAGTTTGAGCTTGAGCGTAAAATCATTTGCTCTCACTGTTCACTCACACACATAGAGTTGGGTAAACAATGGCGGCTGCCTCTCTCTCTGCCGGCATGTCGCTCTCGCTCTCTCGCACCGTTCTCTCTCTTGCTTGGGTGCTTGTGGTGGGTGTGGCCTGTGTGTGGCGCTGGTTCAATGCCATACTGTTTCATTTGCTTGTTTTGTTGCTCTTGCTCTTTTGTGTGAGTAAATTAAAATTGTGTAGTTTATTATTAAATGAAGCGCATTTTTGTATTTGTATGTGTCTCTTTGCCATGTACAGCAGAGACAACAATAGCGCTGATTCAGCATTGTGCATTTGTATATGTATATGTATGTATGTGTGTGTATATTGTATATATTGTAAATCGTTGCAGACACATAATAATATTGGAATGTTAATTAGCGCATTAATTATGTTTTTATATTATTTTCTTTGATTTAAGTGCTGATAAATAGGCGCGCAGGCTATTAATTTAAATTTAATTTAAACAACATCTTGGCTTGATTATGGAAGTATCAAATTTATTAGATTCAATTAGTTGCATATTTGTGTGTTCTGAACTTTCAGAGTAATATATCTTTATATTTACGATCACTTCCAGTACTTCTTCCTATGTTTCAAGACTCTGTCTGTAAACTATCTATTTTAGTCAGTAATTTGTGCGAAATACGCTTAAGTTTATTTCCCAGTTAATTTCATTTGAAATTCCTGCCCAATCTCGCTTTTCACACAACAACTGCATTCGATTTGCATTTATTACGCTTATTTATTGCAATGAACAACTTTTAATTATTTAAATGAATAAAGCCACAAAATAAAAAAAGAAACTGTTACTCAATCCCTGTCTGCCACAGCTTCACTTAATATTTATAGCTTTTTAAACAAATAAACAGCATTCACAGTTGGGCCGCGCCTCCACCAAAGGGGGGTCCACCTTACCCAACAACAAACTGTGAAAATGCACTCAACCACACACACACAGACACGCACGCACGCACACATACAGCGGCAACTCTCTCACATGTACAGTCCGGTTCCAGCTCCAATCCAATCCGAAATAGTTGATTTTAATGATGTACATAATAAAATTCCCATTCGTTTTGTGCCATTGCCACTGCGTTCCAGCCTCAATGCATGTTTACACTGATTGTGAAACACTCACACATACCCTGATTTGCTAAGGCGCGAGTGAAACAGACACACAAGCGCGCTCGCTCCCACTCGCTGCGCTTGACTGAGTGAAAAAGAGCAACCAACCGAAGGCAGAGGGTTGCTCAAATGCTGCTGCCGCTGCTGCCTCTGCCTGCGGCTAAATGCTGCTGCTGATGCTGCTGAGATTGTTGCTGAGCCAAGCGAACTGAGCTGGAATCATTCGTTAGTCTTAGGCCTAAACAAGCGGACACGCGCGCGGCTTAAAGCATCGAAAGGCAAACAAAACTCGTGGCTGAGTTCGACAAAATTGAACAAGTGCATAAGTTGCGTAGTTCTCAAGTGAAACTCAAAGCTCTGAACCTCTGAAAATTATTAAGTGAATAAGAAATTTCAAGGCGATCGCAGCTGGTTGAAAAACTGCAGTTCTCAAAACATATTCTGAGTGCAGCGCGTATTTAACACATATCCCAAGCTGGGTAGTCCATTTCTGCACAGTACGCCCGCGGGTGGCAGCTGCAGCAGCAACAATCCCTCACCCACACCCTCGGCCAGCAAGCAGCTCGCCCAGACCTTTCAGCTGTCGGCCAACTCGGCCTTCAATCTCGCCCTGCCGCCCAGCTTCTACCATCGCCTGCCCACAGACGCAACGGCTAACGCACCGGAGTGCGCCCCTCTGGACTACGTACACTCGCCCAGCACCGATCCGGACATGGATCTGATCAATCCCTATA
Organism: Hirtodrosophila confusa; assembly: GCA_035043065.1. NCBI lineage: Eukaryota > Metazoa > Arthropoda > Insecta > Diptera > Drosophilidae > Hirtodrosophila > Hirtodrosophila confusa. The sequence continues at coordinate 1,909,919 of JAWNNI010000039.1, forward strand.
TGCGCCATCACAGCTTTGCGGCTGCCGCCCAGGCCAGTCCACCGTCGGCGGCGCAGCGTCATCATCTGGCCGCAGCGGCTGCGGCGGGACTGACCAACGGCTTTGCGGACGTTCATGCACATGCGATGGCCGCCGCGGACTATCAGCAACAGCTGGCCGACTATCACAGTGCGGCCGCTGCAGCGGCTGCCTATGCCAACAACAATAACAATAACAACAACAACAACGGCAACCACAACAATAACAACAGCAGTCCATTGATGTTGCTGAAGGCCGCACAGGGCGGGGGAGCTGTCGCCCGGCTGGAGGCCAAGTCGTCAGCTGAGGATTCGCCCTCGACAACCCCGCCGCCCGCCTCGTCGCGCCTGCACTCGGAATCGTCACCCTCGCCGCGGTACGAGCACAACTCGAGTCCTGGCGTCGACAGCGCCAAGTCCTTTGCATTGAGCCAGCGCAGCAGCGGCGGCGAGGATCATTGCCAGAATAGTGAGTCCAGTCCGCCGCCCTCCGACTACAGCCCGGAGAATCTGACCAGTCGCAAGTATCAGCATCAGAGCAGCGGCCTCAATCCGCTCAGCCTGCACAACAACAACAACAACAATAATATTGGACACCATCACAACAACAACAACATGGAGCACAAGCTGCCACTGAGTTTTCTGGGTCCGCCCCTGGCGGCGCTGCATTCCATGACCACAGAAATGAAGACTGCACAGGGCGTTGTCGGCTCCGGCGTGGGAGGAGCAGGTTGCCCCGGCAATGGGCTCGGCTATGGCCACAGCCCCAACTCGCATTTGATCAGCGAACGTGTCACGGGCTCCAGCTCCAGCAGCTCCACAACAACTAACTCACAAGGCGCCGCCAATCCGCATGGCATCGATACGATACTATCGAAACCGCCGCCGGTGACATCGGCGGGTCTAAGTGCTTTAACGGGAGGTGAGTGGAGACAAACAATATAAAAGAAGAGTACTGGTTATTCGGCTTTGAACTCATATTCTGTAGAAATATTATTTGAGTGCAAGCAACCTTGGTCACGTTACTGAGCATTGCTTGCTTCCTGAGCAAGCATCACTTTTTTGATATTATTTTAGGTTTTTATGCTGTGTTTTATTTCAATCACTTTCATAATTATAAACGATAGAGAGCGGAGATACGCAGGGATCTAACAGAGGAAATTATGGGCTTGATACATTCTGGTGAACGGTTTGATACATTTGATTGATTGTATCCCTTCTTTAATCTACGTGTCTTGTCTTTCTTCTGTTTACATTTAGATGCGATGTAGTTTCTTCAAAATAAACTCTTTTCCTCTGCTAAGTGGATAAATCAAATGTATAAATGTCTTCAGGAAGCTTGTTGACTAAGCCTAATTAACTAGTTAAATTCATCTTTAATGAATCTTATTTTTATGCAGACATAATCAATATAATCAATATCATTATAACAATCCTTTCGATAACAACAGCTATTGGTATCAGTATCAGTTCATAGCAGCATAATATTTATATTCTATGCTCATGCATCATGGAACAAAAAATGGTATACTATGGTATCAATCGCCTGAAAGATCAAAGCAGTCATCAATGTGATCAGTAGCAAGTTATGCTGCTGAGCGCATCCATTGAGTTTGTAGAAATCGATGATTGATATGTGTAAGAATAAAGTCTAAACTGACCTTATATAAGTTTTGAATTCGAAAGCAATTTAATTATTCTAAAAGAAGGCGGACTTTGTTTTTATAAGATAGATAATTAAAGCAAATTGAAAAATTCAAGATAAAACTGATATTTGTTTTATATTATTAAAATAAAGTTCTCACTTTGACGATCATAACAGTTTACTCTGCGTGTTCATGTTCTGTGTAATATATTCAGAGTTCTGTCAGGAATTTATATATTTAAATAAACTAGATTGAGTGTGTATATTATAAAAGATGACATCTTCAAGAGACTTAATGACGAAACAAGTCAAAACATTTTATAAACTATACTTTACTTTGTTATTATAAACTATTTATTTTCTTATTATTATCTTGATAAGTTTTTCTCTATATATGCTGAGCTAAAACGATGCAGAATAGAGAACAACTCGCTATTTATAAAAAAACAAAACTTCTGTTAGAGTTCAAATCAATATAAATTCCACTGAATTTTATTTGTTAGCCAGCACAAAAGCTCTAAAGCTTTTCGTGTACCAACAATGGCATTAAATAATTTATTTGCTATCATATATCAAATGCTTAAGTAGAACTAAAGTAATTGATCAGTGGTGGAAATCAAATTTCTCTCTTTTTTCATGCACAGTATTTATCAAAGTCAAATTTTTCTAGATAATATTAGTATTTACTACATTCTGTATCTTGTTTATCTTCTATAAGAATATATCTCATGAATAACATATTTTGTTATAAAACAATAGAAAACTCCTACATATCTGAGCAGTTTTCTATAGTTATATATAGAATATTGTAAGTTGGTATGTTCTGAGAGTTACTCGTCAGATAAATAATCTAAAGAGGCAAAACATGCTGCCCTTTTAATGCCCCCCATCATTATGCAATGCCAATGTATTGAATATACAATTATGCATGCCCCCAAAAATTGTTTTTAAATGCTTTAGAAACTGGTTCGTCCAACAAGCCAACAAATGTTTTGCGCACGAATCCGGTTTGACATGATTCCACATGATTCGGCTTTTCAATAAAATGGCAACAGCAACAACAACAACAACAATCAACAACAACAACAAGAGCCACAACTAAACACAATGGAGGCCCTCCCAAACAGAGTGTGGAGCATTTTATTGGGCACAATTTCCAAAAATCATATAATATCAAATTGCAAAATGACGCAAAACGTAATGCGATATACGCGTCGTATTTAAACGTTCGGCAATTAGTTGTCAAATTGTTTGTAATTAAATCAAAATGACACACGAAATACTTGGGGGTGGGAGGGCGGCTGGAAGGGGTAAACAACGTATACATATGACTTTGCCGTTTCACTAAAATGATTTCAATTTTTGACAGTTAAATGTAGCCCAATTGTGCGGCATGACAGAGCCGACAAGACCAACAAGGAGTGGGTCAACATTTGTTCAAAATCTAAAGGTGTAGAGAAAGGGGAGAGGGCATAGGTGTAGGGGCAGGAGTTGGGGACTGCGGGCTGCGGGGCTCTCTGCGACGGGGCGTTGACAATTTACCATAACATTTTTAATTATTTTTAACGAGGGCGTTTATGTGATTTGACTTTTGTAGCTCGGTTTGTGTTTTTTTGCTCAGCTGAACAAAATGTTTTCATTCTTTTTATGACAAATTATTTAATGGCTTTTAATTAATTCGTTCAAACCATTTGATGGAGCAACTTCTATGGACAATGAGTAGGCAGATGCTTGGAGCTTAAAATTAAATGATTTATTTTGTTTGTTGTTATAGACCTTCAAGCAGAAACTTGGCGCTGGGCAGAACCGACAATTTGTTAGTAGAGAATGTTAGTTATGAGCATAAAGTTAGTTCTTATGTTTAATGAACAGTAGTTATATAATAATAGGATTTAACGTCTTGTTAAGCATACAAAAAGTCATAAAGATAAATTAATTCAAGCATGAAGGAGGATTTTTAAATATAATATTTGAAGTTGTAAAGATTATGGCTTTTATGATAATGCCAATCGACTTCGATCACAATACCTGCACCTAAATTTTATTTTTGTATTCAGAATACAAAGAATTATTCTGTTTTCCTTTCTTGCCCATGTTTTAGGGTGTAGAGTCCTAATTTGTTGTATCATATCATACTTATTGTCTACTTGTCTCACTTTATTAGAAGAGTGATTATATACAATTTGGGTGTCGAAAAATTGTGTTTATACGAATAGTGACATTGTCAAACGGACAAGCAAAATATACTATCTTTTTCCAAAATAAATTTATAAATAAAGTATTAAAAGCAGCAGAAATCAGTCAGCGATTGTTTCTGCTGAACGAGCCCAATCATCTCTAGTTTAATCAATCAATCAGATGATCGGTGGACAATAAAGTTGATTAGAAATATTTTTGCTTATAAATGTATACTAATCAGACTTAACAAAGGTTCGTTGTTTTATACAAGCAACAGTTGGTAGAAAAAGGAGTTCTATGAGAGATTTTGATGTTTTTCAAGATATCTCAATCAAATTCAGCAATTCTACGTTTTGGTATACTCTTTAGATACTCCATTCAATTGATCAAACTGATCACTTTCTTTTTACTTAGCTTTAAAGGAAACAATCTGATGATATATAATTTATTGTATGAAAAAGGATTCCGTGTTTTATTGTATTTATTATAGTTTTATCAAAATCCGAAACATACAGCAGACATGTGAAAAATCGGTCGAACATAAAGTTTTTGTATGAAAAAGATAGCAAAAGATAGCTGCTCATTCTAGGATAAGATTATCTTTATAACCACAATATGATATTATTATAGTTATTTTATTTTCTATCTATTATCCATGTGATCTTTCTGCTATTTTATAAAAAAAACTAAAACTCTATTTACAATAATTACTTAATCTAAAAGAAAATTAAGTCTGATTGGTTATAGTTATGATGCTGTTTCTAATTACTTGAATTCTATCGAATCTCCATCAACTGTTTTACTGATTCCAACTCTGTTTGCAATCTTTTCTCCCACAGCTGGCATTCCACGCTTCTCCATAGCCGCCGCAGCAGCGGGCATGGCCCAATATCTGTCGCAAAGCCAAGGAGCACCGCTGAAGACGCACGCCGGCCACATTGTGGATCGCACGCATCTGTACTGGCCGGGACTGCAGGGGCTGGTGGCCAATCCGATAGCGTGGCGGGAGCGTCTATCGAATACAAGTAAGTGAAAGAAATGGCAAGCCGATTAATGAATATGCGCACTAATTTGCAAGTGAGAGGCACTTTGCACCACTCGATGGCTCGCTGGAGTTGGTTAGCAATCAGTGCATTCAGTGCACGGTGGCACGTAATTTGGTAACAATTGTTGCGGCCTGTGGGCCAATGGTTTGTCAACAATGAAAGCCACACCTCGAGCTTCGAAACCGAAATCGAAATCGAAATTGAAGCCCGAACCCAAGCCCAATATCATAAATCCATTGAAGCGCAGCGCAACTCGCTGCTGACTTCCTGTTGATGCCGCTAACAAAGCGCAGCGAATGAGGCAGCTGCCCCTAATGATCGTGGATCGCTCCTCAAGTGATTACCAATATGACGAGTCCAATGTGCTTAGTTGAGTTGGCATTAAGAGGCCGCGGCGCATTGTCCAACTCATTAAAATAGCTGGCGGAAAAAAGAAAAAAAAAGAAGTAATAATAATAATAACAATAATAAATGAAAAGAGAATCACTTTAACACATATCAACGATCGACGCATCCATCGATCGATCCACAGAGAGCTGACAATGACTACACACAAAAGATGCCTTCGAACTGAGAAGCAGATGAAACATTAATTTACTCGCACGCTTTTGAGCATCTTGGACCTCTTCTTGGGGTCTACAATTTTCTGGATCTGGTTACTTCGTTATTACGTCTATTTATAAGGCACTGAGCTGTCCCCGCACTCACTCCGCACCTAAGCTCATTAAGTAATCGCCCAGCATCAACTCCAACTCCAACTCGAACTCGTTTTCACATTGTTTATTTATTTAAACGCCCCTCCGACAGCCGCCGCCTCTTCTGCTGGTTAATGCTCTGGTTAATGATCATTCGCATTGGCAATTGATTTGATTTGATTTAGTGTTGTGGCTACTGCTAGGGAGCCAGGGAGCCGGAGAGACGGGTGGATCAGGGATCTGGGGAGTCAGAGTCAAGCAGTGAAGAGTGGAGTCAGTGGAGTCAGCTGCTGTTTGGCTTTTAATTGCGGCGATGACTGTGCACATTTATTGGTTGCCTGTAAAGTCGGAAATCGTACATAATTTTCTTATTGAATTAGTGACGAGATCACCAGAGATCGAAAGAGAAATGTTGTCGTTTTGTGTGTAGTCTTGTGTTCGATTTGATTTCTGAAGTGTGTCGTGGAATGTTTGGTAGCTGCCCCGATTAAATAAATATTTGTTCAATTGATTTGCCAAACAGTGCAGAGCGCAGAGTCGTTAGTGGAGCAAGATGCCAGTGGAAACTAGGAAACTATATAATTGAGGATGGAGGTGGACCTCACTTTAAATGTAGGAAACTGGGAGATTAAAGTGAAATAAAGTAGGTTCTAACTTAAAATCATAGCAAAATCTTAACAGACTCAGAAGTGTGCCAGGATCAAAATTCAAACAAAATAGTTATTACTTTTGTATAATTTTTATTTTGTATTTTTTCCATTTTTTTTAACAACTTAATTAAGGTTTACTTTATTTAGAATAACTGTTTTTGCATAAAGAAATCTGATACTAAGTTTCGTGACTGTAGATTGCCATTAAGCAAATTTAAAAATTGATTCTGCTTAGATTTGTTTAGGCTAAAAGTAAAAGTTTAAAGCAAGAAGAAAATAACATTCGCACTGTTTATATAAGCCAACAAGCTTTTATATTACCTTTTGCTACTGATAGATGTATTTACACATTTGATTAGATACGATAACTAACCTATACAATAATATCTACATTTAACTGACTAAGCTGACAAAACTGACTTTCAATGCGATAAGCAGAACTGATAGCAACTTAATTAAGGATTTTATATGAAGTTCTGCCCTTGAATGAGTGGCTATTTAAACAATTGTAATCCCAAGCCCATAAAAAGCGCAATGAACTCACAGAAAGTCGCCCGGATAAATGCAATTGGCTTTAATGAAATTGCATTGCAAATATTAATAATAGCAATAATGATAAAAATAATTGTGCAATGCTTTTAAATCAAGCCAATTATTAGCCATAATAAACAAAGTGTGCCAGATGACAGTGCAAACAATTTATGCCGCACAAATGAATTAATATGCCACAAAAAGTTTACCCTATAAACACTATCAAAATTAAATGAAATTCCCAGCATAATCAATAAGTAAATAATGCATAAAAAACTGGCAATCAAATTCAGCTAATAAAATGCAATGACAATATTAATAACAAATAAAAAATGCAACAACAAACAATAAAAAAATGTGAAGATAAAATCAAAACAAAGCGGCAGAAAAAATGTATAGTATACTTTTGTGCGCATATCAAAATTTAAATGAAGCAACCAACGACCGCCATTTTTGGTGCGGATGTCCTGTGCGCAGCTTTCACACAAAACAAACACACACACACACACACACGAACACATATATATACATAAAGCTTTTGCTGCCTTGTTAACATGACAGCCTACAAGCATAAAACACATACGCATACAAATATTCTCACACACACACACACAAATACTTGCCCCCATTTTGGGCTTGCCCTTACTATGAGCTCTCTGCCAACCCCCTTGTGCTGGTTGTAGGTTCGCTCTGCCAACGTCTAGATAATAATGTGGCAACATATTCTCGCAGCGTCTGCGTCTGCTTTTATCTTACGGCAGCCTCCCCGCCATATACACGCTACGTACTATATATACACACAACATTTATATAGAACATCAACACACCACACACAACAAAAACAACAACAACAACAACAGGCTACGGCTTCAGGCTGCTTTAACTTTTCCGGTAAAAGTTTTTTCTTTTGCGTTTTTTTTTTGCGCGCTGCGTTTTGTCTGGCAGAGCAGCTGTCGCAGATTCGTCGACATCGGCGGGCTTTTTTCAGCCATAAATATGTATGTACAAATAATAAATAAATAAATATACATTTTTATGTAAATAATAAACGCAAACACACACACACACACACTCAGCATTTGTGTGTTGTGCTGTGTTTTATGTAAATGTGCGGAATGTGAAATATACGAGTATGACAATGTTTTGGCCTGGAAAATTATGTGGAAACGATGAGCAAAAACATTGACAAGCGGTTGAAACATGCTTTCGAAGTTTCTTTTGTTTTTTAAATGGAATTTATGGCATGTGTGTAAGATAAGAAGAGAGTTTCTTATTGATTTTCCGCCATAATGTTTGCTTAATATAGGTTTTTGAGGTGAAACCGGAATAAATCGAGACTTTAATGTAGCAAGAAGTGTGCTCAGGAGTCATTTGAAATGCAAAATCAGTTTATAAAGATAGATTATATTAATAAAGAGATCTTGGCTTATATTTAATGGAAACCTTATATAATGAACGATATTTTTAACAACGAAACTGCAGTGAATTGATATTTTGAGAATAATTGTATGCCATTCTTATGCCCACCAATATCCGATTATTTTTAAGAATTTGCATACCTTTTACATAAGTTTTAATTCGTTAAATATCCATCCGTTTCTTGACCGCCTAAATTATTATAAAAGACTTTTATTCCCATTCTAAAATGCATAATTCTTTGTAATCAATAATCATTTCTCAAACGAGACTTAAAAACTATTTAAAATAAAGGGTCAAGGGATTATTAAATTGAAAATACTTCTTTTAATGTAGTAAGCAGTTATTTCTAAAATATTGAAAGTAATTGTATTCAAAAATGGCTGTAATTCTAATGGTAATTACAGTTTTTTATATATTACATTTAAATATGTATTTGAAACTAGAATTTTAGTATATTTACTATGTATAGTCAGGCTATTTAATGGATGCTTAGCTTATGAATGCTGGCTCTTTCACATCTTCCCACCCGCTTCTTCAATGTAAGTCCACATGCTGCTGTGTATAAAATAATTAACTTGAACACAAAAAGCAAACACAAGCTAACAAAGGTAGATGCGTTAAAGTGTACCATAAAAGGTAGCATTAACTAAAAATACAGCCAGTTATGAAGCAGTTAGAGCTACCCATAACCAGATATAGAAAGGCAGCAAGAGCCATCCAACCAACCAAAACCGCAGTCTACATTTGACACAATTCATTAAGCTTAATGAAGACAGCATCAGGCCAACAAGAAGGCCCAAATAAAAAAGTTACAGCTGCCAGGATTGAGACAGGGACGTAGACACAAACGGCAGGCTGAGCAAGACGGGGACAGATACAGCACGCGAAAGAGACAGAGATACAGGTGGATTGGTAGGACAAGGGCAGGGAATCAAGCTCTTCTAGCTGTTGCGTTTAATTAAAATTCAAGTGGCATTTTGTGTGTCGGTGTCGTCGTCCTCATCGCTGGCCAAAAAACTTGTGCTCTAAGCATATAATCGGGCATAAAACAGGCCATAAAACAAATGCAATGAAGCCCAGCCCCGAGGGCAGGATACGGAGCAGCGACACTTAATGAGCGCCTGCTACCCATGGAGAGGTTTATAAAAGCTCCTGACGAGCAGCTGAAAACGACTCGGGCGGGGGCATGCCACGGTATCGTTAAGTTTATTGGGGTAAACAAGCTGCTTATCGTTTGCTGTTGAGATTGGCATTAAGATATTACAAGATTGTTGTATTCACGTGAGTAACATGATGGAACATGCATGTTTTCCAAGGATTAAACAAGCTTCAAAATAGCTGGCTGCTCTGGAGACACATCAACCCCACCCATACTAGCCACCATTTGACTTTTAATTAAAAATTCTGTGTCAAGAAATTGAAAAGATCATGCCTATAAATATATTTATAAATCTAAATGAGCTATATTAAAGATTTAATTATCAACTGAATAACATAATTTGTTAATTTATACCTATACAACAATATAACTCTGATATTTTCATTAAATTTTGTATGAACATATCACTTATACTATATTTAAAATCCTTTGAAAATGTTTAAAAAACTGAGAATTATGTTTTTCATTTTTCCATTAATCTCTCTATTATGCTGAAAAAGATTCATGAATCGTTATATTAAAATGCGATAAAATCACAGCAGGAACATAAGTACAATGACTCTTATACCTGAATTTTAATAAAGAATGTAATATACTTATTAAAATGAACTAAGTACAACGGCCTTATTAACTCGCTTTAGGATACACAAACAATGTCCGTCTGTCCGTATGACCCCTCCACACAATTTGGGGAAAACCTGTATCTTCCACATTTTTAAAGCTATAGTCACCAAATTTGGCATACAGACTAATGTTGAGATTCCTGACAGATCTGCATCAAAAATTTGTACTAAATTTGTAGTAATTGACTAAGATGAAACTGAATTACTGAATAATGATAGATAACATTGCCTAAAGCTGATATCCTGGATAATAACAACAGTTAATGCTCGGATTAGTTAAAAATTAACGACAACTGTTCATTATCCCACAACTTTCGCATGCCTATCAACAGTTGTTATTGACGACTTCCGCAATTTCTCCCTACCTTCTTTCTCTATCCACACGCCCATAATAAATGACTTTTTAATGTTTTCAATAAGGCGGCATTGGGCCAAAACATGACACGCCCACCTTGCGCGCCCCTCGCCACACATTATTAATATCAATAGCGAAATAAAAAAAGAAACGGAACCCAAAGTATTAACGCCATAAAAAAGTGGCAGGCGAAAAAAATATTTGAAAGAGAACAAAAGCAGAGAAAAACGGCGGAGAAAAGTGCAAATGCAGCGATGCCAACAGGGTGACTTATGCGATTATAGACAACTGCCGCAGCCCGGGAGGAGAGTGCAGGGAGAGGGCAGGGCGGGGGAACTGGCGAGGGTCGCTCCAGAAAGTGAGCCTGCTGCCAATTCATTTCATTTGGAAACACTGCGTGAGGGCCGTGACATGAGCAAATAAACGCTTCATATTTGTCGGTTATTTATGAGGGTCCTTGGGACGCAGCTGCAGTCCAATAGATATAGCCAGCGATGTAGAAAGGAAGCGCAATAGAAACAGAAAGGGAGAGTGTATACGCTCGCGAAGAAAAAAAGTTATCACTGCCACAATTTTTCTTGCTAAGGATTAAGCTTGTTACGGTCCAGGCTTGGCCTTGTTGTCAGACTCCGCCCCCCATCCGGATGCGGCAGGAAATATTCTCCACAGCCGCCTTATTGACAAGTATTTTTTTATTTGTAGCTGCTGCTGGTTTGTTAAGCTTCTGAATTGTCTGCGAAAACAAGAACAAAAAAAACATAAATTTTATGGCACATATTTATTTTGACGCGATTTTATTTTACTTATTATTTGATATCAAATTGTGCAGTTGCAGCTGAGCTGAGTATGAAAGAAGTGAGAATGGAAAGCTGCGAATTCCCTTAGATTATGATATATCCTTGTCTAGAATGAAGGCTCAGAATTCATAAGAAAACTTCGCATATATATATAGCTGGTTACTGTTAATTCTTAATTTAAAAACCTTGAAAGTCCTTTTGACTGTCAAGCATTTATCGTCAGTGACCTCTGTTGGAACTATTTTTGCTGAAACTGTAGGGTTTTGAGCTACAAAACTGTCTATTGCCATAAAACCCTTCCAAGCCGAAGTCCACGGAAATTTTCCTTTCCATTAACAAACCTCTTTTGAATGTAAAAAACTAAGCTATATTTGGTTTGAGTGTTGTGAAACTTGCTCAATTGCAGTTCGAATTGATGATGAATTGATGAATTATTGTCTTTAATGAACACTGGCAACGATAGTTCTATGAATGCGCACTCTTGATGTTGGCTTGGCATCTAAAAGGGTTAACATACTGCACAATTCCTTTCTGTTTGCATTTTTCCTTTTAATTTTTCTGTTATTTAACAATAACTTTAATTAAACTTAAGCATAAATTAACAGCAGCCTCAGTTGTTGCATTATGTTAACTCTAAAATTGACAAATCGTTCTGTGCACATTATTTAGCACTAATTTTTGAAATAAATCTCCCCAATTTGTAAAGTTTGCTTGGGTTTGCATATTGCTTTGCATATTGATTAACCAAACAATTATGTAGTTATATATGCAATTGGCGCTTTGATAAATGATCAACTTTTTGCAAGGAAAATCTTACCCGCTAGAAAAACATGCTGAAGTATACTAAAGATCTGTCTCACGACAGAAATGCATCGGCAAACTGGTGCTTAAGCTAATCTGAATGTTTTTATCCTACATTACTCTACTACTCCCAGATTTTAATATATATTCTTCGTATTCCCAGTATGTGCACAGTTTTATCTCTAGCCACACACACATTCCACGTTCTAGCTGTAACAATTTAAATTAATAATTTCGCAGAAACTGGACCGAAGTATCATAAAGGGACCCAAGTTGCGAGCACATTTAGAAGGCAAATGTTGAAATGAATTTGAGGCCACACAGAAAGGCAGACCCTTTTAGAAAACCTTATATTTTGCCACCCTCCTCCAGCCCCCGCCCAGCAGCCTGTCTGCACAATTGTGGCTTTACCTTTACCTAGCGCCAGGCGCGCCCTGTGCATATTTAGTTAAATCATTTCACATAATTAGGGATCATTTAATAATGGGGTGACATTAATTGAAAGCACCCTCACACACACATACACAGACACACATAGACCGGAACAAGGGCTGTTGGCCCACTCATACTATGAAAACCGCCTGCTACCGTTTAATTTTATGGCCACCACCCAACCATGTCCACTTGACGGCCTTTACGAGCCTTTAGCGGGTGGTGGTGGTGGTGGTGGTGCTGCACGTAGCGCCCCTTTAGTGGGGGGCGTGGTCCCTTGCTTTTATTGGCCTCTTGTCGTCGTTGTCCTCGTTGTCGTTTTGGCTAATTGATTTCAATGAGAGCCCGAGGCCCGAGGCCCCATGGTTAAGTTGAGTGGTCCTCATAAATTCTGTGGTCAATTTGGGTTTGTTAATTGTCGCAACGTGAGCTTGGCTCCGCAACGTTGGCTACTTCTTTCTGTTCTCCTAGCTCAGCTGTAATTAGTGTCTAATTATTATGCCTGGCCCATAGCAGCAGCCATAACAATAGCTGGCCAAAATGAATCACCACAAAAATATATTACCAAAATTTGCATTCATTTTGGCTGCAGCTTCAAATCAAATGTTTCCTATTTATTTCACTCGCATGGCAATCATATCGAGTGCCCATTTTCACGAGTTTCCCCCGCTGTTTGATAGTCATCCATTTGTAAGGCTCACATCCCCAAAAACAGTTATTTTCTCAACTCGACCGCCTCTTAAATTCGCAGCTGTCGCCAAAGCGCGCACCATAAACAATTAATAAATGTCAAAAAACTTTGCCGCAACAGCAACAACAAATAACAACAACACCAACAGCTCTTACCATGCCCCAAACTTTATTCAAAGGACATTATAAACTCGCTACATTGTATGGCATTGCTTATTGTTTCATAATTAAATTTTGAGAACTGTGTTCCAGAGACGTGTTTACAACCTCCTTAAAACACGACTCTTAAACCTACGTTTTGTCAATTTGAAAAGTTTTATGTTGGAAACGTTTATGGCCCGACTTGGTTAAGGCCAGGAAAGTAAATTATCGTAGCTTTTCTATTGATAAAGCAATTATTGCAGCTTGTTTAAAGCCTTGAGAGAGTTGAGGGTAAAAGAGAAGGGAGATTTTGTGTGTTTCTTGTAAATTAATATTTTTTATAAGCAGTCATCGACCCTACCCAACACCACATATCTAGAATTATTTCTTTCCTTAAATTAAGCAACATCTATCATTTAATTTAATCAAATTAATTTTAAGTAACACCTTGTGTGATATCACCTGTAAATACCCATTTGTAACATATATTCTTTATCCAGCTAATTTTAAGACATATGTACATAGCCGAAGGCATAAGCAGCCAGTGCTATCTATTCCTAGGTTGGCCATAGTTTTAACTAAGCCAACTTACTATTAAATAAATAAAATAAAATAAAAGCAGTCATTGTCAATTGACAACACAAATCGCAGTTTTGTTTATAAATATTATTATTTTATTTTTTATAGTTATTTATAAACTGATGTTTATTACAAATAAATCTAAATAGTACCTTCTTTATATTTAATATATGTTGAGATTTATTAAAAAGGTATTATTTGTTAATGCTTTTGTTACAGATTTTGTATGTTATCTGAGAGTTTTGCTGTGTATTTCATAATTTAAATTAAATTTATTTTAAGATATAATATGCATTCAATTACCCGTTTATATTTTATATATTTTATATTTATTTTTTAGAAATTATTTCATATTACGGCTATATTGATGCGAATTAGAATGAGGATAGTAATGTTATTAGAAGGTCTTAATTTATATGATAAGTTAAATGATTAAACAAAATATGCAAAATTTCATTAGAGCCGTGAAATCAAATAAAATCCAATCACATTTTGAGCTGATTTTCGATGGCATTTTAAATATGATTATAAACACTTCTAACTCTTGAACTGTGTTTTATTTATTACAGTGTCCGCCAATCTGTCGCAGTCGCATCAGCATCATCCATCGAACGACAAGGATGGCAAGAAGAAACACACCCGCCCAACATTCAGTGGACAGCAGATATTCGCGCTGGAGAAGACGTTCGAACAAACCAAATATCTGGCTGGACCAGAGCGTGCCAAGCTCGCATATGCCTTAGGAATGTCGGAGTCGCAGGTTAAGGTAAGCATCGAGAGCCTTTTGAGACCCTTTCGAGAACCTTTCGACAACCTTTCGAAACATGCGAGTATGCAAATTAAAAACTCATAAAATGGCAGCGGGTATCTAACCGATAAAAAAGGTAAAAGCAACGATACGAACAACCTGCGCCCCTGCCCCCCTGCCTCCCCACGCCATTGACTTTTGTGGCAATTTGCATTTTTATTGAAACGCAAAGCTCGTGGATTTTTGCTTTATTTTTGTCGAAGCCGAAAACAAAATGGCGCCAATGGTCTGCCACTGGATACCAGTTCCCTGCCCTGTCCCTGCGGGCTATGCCCTAAAGGCTTAGTGCACATGCCTGTCCCTGGAGCTGCCCCAACCCCACCTGCCCCAGTTACAGCCCTAAAAAACACACCCGTGCGCGTCATTTTAAAGTTTTCGGCAAAGGTCGCTTTTATTTCCCCCCCTGAAATGTTATCAACAAATAAATCCTTAGTGTCGTCAAATTTGTCGAGCGGCGTCCCCATCGCCATCATCGTTGTTGTAATCCGCCCCAGAAACACACGTGTCATTGCCGTTGCCCGTAAGTCGCGTGTGCGACGCGGCTTTTGTATCTCTTTGGGCTTGTCATTTAAATTAGTCGTAAGCCAGGCCAGTTAATTGGTTTTGCGGTGGGTTCTGTTCAGTTAGGAGAAAGTACAAACATATGGCAGCCGTGCTTAGAGCTGTTTTAAACTGAACAGTTGACGGAAGCGTTATTAGATGGAAGATCATAACTAGCAAGTAGACCACCTTTTGAGGGGAAAAATAAAAGGAATAGAAAATCCCTTCGATTGAGGACATAGAAGATAGACGGATTTTAGGGTCAGCCAGACAGTTAAAAACTTGTTAAGTTAAAGAAAATTAGCTGAAACCCAAGAGTTTATCACAATGGGAATTCAGATACTGAAATTTCGAATTTAAGTTTTATTTTTAATTTTTTTGATGTTTTTATAGGTTTTTAATGCTTTCTTTACATAAGACGTGTAGAAATCTAAAATATATCTAAAAAAGACATTTGCTTGATATTATAAATGCATCTTTAGTAATAAATATTACTTAAAACACCTCGAATACAAACATATCTTGATATTTTAGGAACTTACTATTAGAATATGTGGTTATTATTGCCCCGATCTAATATAATGTTTGTAAAAGAGAATTCATGTGAGTTGATCAATAAGCGCTGCCAACTTTTCGATACGGTGCTGCCAACTCAACCAAGTAGCGTTGCCTCAATGGGACAACAATTTTAAAACTGTTAATGTAAAGATGACAAAACGAATCGTTTAAGTTCCCCTCAAAATTTAACTATGCAACAACTCCTAAGTATTATTCCTAACATGAGAAAACGGGCGTTATATTTGCAATTTCATTAGTAGATACTTGATTGTACCATTTGTCAGGCAATTTGTAGACCCCAAAATATCTACAAGCCTCTCACTTAAGCCCAAACAGCACACCCCGAAATGCAACTCTTCTCTCAGCCTCAACAACTGTGCACAAATCAGGGTCTCAGCTCAGCCTAGGAGATAGGCGAGTGAAAAGAAATCACGTTTATGATGAGCAAAATGATTAATTACCAATGAATGAGGCCGTTGGCATTGTGAGGCGTATGAAACAGGCAAATTTCTATGTAGACCCAGTCCCAAAGCGAAGGAAGGAGTAGGAGAGCTAGAGAGGTCCAGGATTGATGGCTTGAGCTGCAGCTAAATATGCGTCATTTGTGCTGGGGCTAAACAGATACAGAGGAGACTAAAACTGACAGAGAGAGGTAGAGAGAGCGGGAAGAGAGGATGAGTGAGCGCTGATGACGAGTACAAATGGTCAGGGAGATGGATGAGTGCAGGGCAGGATTGGGTGGCCTCTGTCTGATAGACATGCCAAATGACTGCATGACTTTTGGGTGAGTGTAAATTAAATTCTGTGCAAGGACGCAGCAACGACGACATCAGCTTCATACATATTCAATTAGTGTGCGTCTGTATGGGTCTATGGGGGTGCTCTCACAGGGACCGAGATGAAAAACAGCCATGATGATGATAGTATGCAAATTGACAAACAAAAACACAACAAGCCAGCACTGGATACTGCAAACTGGACACAACGAGCACCCATGCCAAAAATATGACATACACACAAAATGCTAAATAGTCAGAGACCGAGTGTGTGGTTGTGTGTGTGTGTGTGTGGGTGTGGTAGCTGTGGGCGTGGCTGCAACTGGGCGCTTGCCAAATGATCTTGACAAGAATAATTGCGCTGTTATCATAATTAAAACCGTTTTTGGACACAGGACACGGACTCAACCGAGTCAGAACGAGGGACATTTCGTTTTAGCAATCAAATGGTCGCCATTTTGTACGTTCTTATAACGGTACCGCAACTCTCTCTCTTTCTCTGTTTCTCATCCTGTGTGTGTTTATGTGTATGTGTGAGTTATAACGTCTGCGACCATTATTAATGACATTCTGTGTGCGTCTATATGGACTCGTATAGTTAGTACACGCCATAATATTATTGCATGATTGTTGTTATAGCTTTTTGTGATTTCGCTTTTGCATAAATGTATAAAATTTCCCTACTGATTGTTGAGTACATGCATGTAAACACATGCGATAAAGAAATGATTCAGAAGGCGGTTGGGTCATGTTCCTGGCTAGGTACTTTGATGTATTTCGAATATACGATTATTTAAAGGATCAAATTTGACAATATGCAATGAAGTACATTAGGATTTCATATATTGATCTTATAGTAAGCAGTCCAAGTATAAAAGACCTTAGATAGCTGAGCTTGTGGATGAGTCAGAAACTCAGTTCAAGTCTGACGAGAATTCATTAACAAAACAATCCCAAGTAACTCAGCTTAGAGATTATCGAGTAGTATTCATAAAACTTTTTTGGCCACATAATAAATAAAGAGATCTTTTAGCTTCGAACAATGCCAAAAAGCCTCGATTAACTCAGCTAATAGATTAAATCAATGCAAGTGACATATAATATAGTAAATATTAATTACTTCAATCAACCTTAGATAACTCGCAACTCCAGCTAAACAAGTATAAAATATTCACCATTTGTTAATTATATAAAAATATCTGGTTGTCTGGCAAGATATAAAGCCAGCTTAAACACCTATGACACAGCATTATTTAAGGAATAATGCAAATTATTGTTTTCTGGTCTTTAATTGGCTAGTTTTATTAATGTCAATGGCTTTCAGATATTATTTTAACTCGCCGCATAATTAGCACATGTATAATGAAAGCTTATAGACCAAAGCGATTCGAGGCGACTGTCAAAAGTGATATTAACAATGGCATCAGGCCGTGGAGTGTGGTATGGAACTGAGTGACAAGCCGACAAGTTGACAATGGGACAGGCAGCTCATAAACCTTATGACAGATATGTGAAATATTGTCTAATTGATTTTTAGGAACCGTATAGAGAAATAGTCGATAGAACACCAAAATACCAGCTGGCCCATTGTTGACTGCTAATGGATTTGATTGTGTGTTAATGAATGGAGAGAAATGCTATTGAGTATTTCCAATGAGAGATGGAGAAGAAGTCTTCCATTAGAAGCGCTATCAGCGACTGCGCCATTGCTCCACACTTTTCGACTCACAATTAGTCAAAAAAAAACACGTTTTATGTGCCTTGCCTGCACATTGATGGGCTAAAAAAACGCAAATAAATCACAAGCTCACATAAATTCGAATACGAATACAAATACGAATAAACCAATATAATGGGAGGGGAGCCTGTCGTTCAAATTAAAATTTACGAGCCGCTCTTAAAAGCCAGAACTAAAAAAATGTTTGTTAACCAATAGGAGAAAAAAATACAGTCAAAACGTAACTGCAACTTGTCAGTCGATCAGTGGTAGGCAACGGGTTTTAAAGGTGTGTGCGCAGCCATGTTGTAAATTTTCATGACTTTTAAGTACCCACAGAGAGAACGATCCGATCCGATCCGAGTCGAACAGGACGCGTAAACAAATAAATTTCCAATTTGGTCAGAGTCATATATTTGCCATCGCAGAGACACAATCCATAATAGTAGACGACCCGAGTGCGGCAAAAAAATAAAAAGGTTTGATTTTGACATCCGTTCCTACGAAATTTACATAACGCTTTTCATCCTTATCTGCCCCCGACACCTGACGGACGCCCCGCGGTGGTGCAAAAAAAAGAAGAACAACAGACAAGGTACCAAAACATTGGCATATGTTTTATAACCTTGCCGTGCGTCCTGGCCGCAATAAATAAATCCGTATGCCCCGAAATGGACAAACCAATCCGATACTCCACTCCAATCCCATTCCATGCAACCAATCGAAGCGTAACGTAGCCACATCAAATTGATTGCCACAATATTTGATTGACTTTGACATGTTGCCTGTCATAAATTTCCGACTGTGTCTCCACGACCATGGTCTTTTGCTATTGCTTTAGCTATACCTCCTCCGCTTCTAACTTTAAGGCGATCTTGATCTCGTTGTGTGGTCATAAAAGCAGTGCGCATATTTGTGAAAAATTGTCGGCGTAGATCAAGGAACGTTATGTTACTTCTATGCAACATTTAGTAGACACTGGTCTTCAATATCTGATCTTTAATTTTGATGTTTAAGAATCTGTAACTGGCGCCCGAGCAGGGACATGAAATTTAAGCTGTAAGAATTAATATACAATATAGTTTCTCTTTCGTTTAAAACTTTCATTCTAACTTTAAAAGTAAGGGAAATCACAGACAGATCAATCAGATCATTATTGAGAAGTTTCTGAGTGCCCGGAGTTGGCACCCGAGCAGGGATAGCAAGTCTAAATATATTCTCGTCATACGTTAACTTCAGCTGCTTTACTTTGGAAATTTTGTTCAAAAATCTTAGATATTGAAGGACGCTAATAATTGTATACAAAACACGATTTTCATTCAGCCCTTTAAGTTTTTATAATTCATCTCATGCTCAAGCACAGTGACAAGTATTCAATTCGACAGTATGTTGCCTTCCAGTTAGAAACTATGCTTTAGTGGGTGCTAGATGACGCATACACCATCGTTATGATGTCGAAAACGGCAGGGCTGCCTCCCTTGTACAACAATCCCCCAACCAGCCACAAGGTCCCGGTTTGGTCGAGCAAATCCCAAACAACATGGACACAGCTGTTACCAAAAAATAATGACCATGAAAAGCAGCCTTAATGATGCCAACTAATGTTGTTGTTGCCTGTCTGTGCTGGGGCCAATTGCCAAGGCAAAAAAGAAGCTCCACTCTGGTCCTTGGGCTCTGTCTCTTTCTTTGGCATGCTGCGGCATGTAACACACGAAAAATATTAATTGTATTTTTATTTCGCATAATGTTGCAAATAATAATTACAAAAATGTGCAAATGAAGTTGTAAATTATGTTGTATCTGGTTTAATTGCACCTCTGGGTCGTTGCTGGCGCTGATTTTTGCATGGCCTGAACGAATATATTTTTGTATAATTATATTTAATACCAGAAATGGTGAATGAGTATTGAAAACACAGGAGTTCAGACTACTATACCAAAAAGCCTCTTTAAATTCGAGTTTTACAATAGCTAGATACATTTTAAAAAGATATTTCAAACACTGTTCCATAAATGTTTTCATTTTCCCTTCTCAAGAACACTCCATCAAGCCAAACAACTTCAATTAACTCTGCTCTCAGATGAGCTAGCAATATTTTAAAAGCAGTTACAATATGCTCTTATCAAATAGGTCTATTTAACTTGAAATGCCCACTTAAACGCGCTGTTAATGACTTTAACTACAACATGTTTTGCCATGATGAGCTCCCGTCTGTCTGGGCAAAAGTGCTCTATCATGAAACAAATGTAGAAATTATGCCCGATTTTGCAGCAGCACACGCTTTGGAATATATAAAAGCTACAAAACGTGTCTAGGCCTAGGCAGAATACTCCCCTTGTTGGCTGTGCCGAGGCCGAGAGGAACTCCTGGCAGGGTGGCCGGGTGGCATGCAACATATGTTGCCAGGGGCCACTGGCGGTTGCAAAATGGAAAATGAAGCGCAACCAAAGACGTTAGTCATGGTTTTGCATAGTTTTTGCTGTTGTAACTGCTGTTGGGCAACGCCAACGCTGTCCAGTGCTTAATATTGTCTTAATTGAGGGTTAACCGGCGTTGATGATGCGACTTATGGGCTGTGAGACGGGCAAGTGGGAGACGGGCGTCGACTTAATGACTTTGACAATGTGTGCCTCATGGGCTGGCTGGACGGGCTAATTACACATGAAAGTTTGGGTTCGCTTATTTAAAACTTTAATTGCCATACACACACATAAGCATAAGCGTTTCTAAAGTTTTCCATTTCAATTTGGACTTTTACAGGTTTGGTTTCAGAATCGTCGCACCAAATGGCGCAAACGTCATGCGGCGGAAATGGCAACGGCCAAGCGGAAACAGGACGACATGGGTGGCGACAACGATGGCGACTGCAGTGAGACCATGGACAGCGATAACGAGAGCCTGGACATGGGTGAGGCACCCGCCAAAGCAAAAGGAGCCGCAGCAGCAGCAGCTCCCAGCAGCACCATCAGGATAATTGTCGTCATTAAAACGAATTTACAAAACGGCAAAGGATATACAAGCAAAATTAAAACAATTTCAAGCGCCAGCTAATAAACTACAACAGCTACAACAGCAGCAGCAACAATAACACAGCGAAAGGTTCTCAACAGTTTAAGGGCATTTCTGTTTTTTTATTAGTTACCTACACAAAACATTACAAGAATAATATAAAAACAAAAAGGTTTTGCCACTTTACAGTCTTCTGAAGACGTCAATTTTAAGGCTACGCAACTTAATTTCGTCCTCGATTCCCCTTGTTTCATATGTGTGTAAATATTTATGTTAATTTTTAAAGCGCATAGGTATATAGAATTTAGGTATTTTGTATTAATAACCGGGCTCTTAATGCTAAGTCGTATTAAGGCGCACACTTTACTGAATTTATTACATATTGTATGTTTAGTTTCATAGTTTCAAAAAAACTAAAACAAAACACAAAAAGAAAGAACTATTGAAGCATCCCCCTAATATTAATGTAATTTCGTGCATTAGAACAGACTTTAGGTTTTTAAAATTTAAATATAAATAAATATTCGAAATGCGAGCAAATTTAAATAATATGATTATGATAATGACGATGATGATGATGACTAAATGCAGTAAATTATGTAAAATGTATTTAAATTAAATTGTAATTTTAATTATTTCAAATTGATAAAGAATAAAATGATAAAATATGAAAAATACAAAAAAAGAATTAATTTGTTTGCAAAAATTTGACTACAAACTGTTTTAAAAGGCTTACAATTTATCGAACTTTACTAAAGAAGACTACACTTGGAATGGAAGAGTTAAAAAAAAGTATTCAAATGGAATGAAAGAGTTTTCATAAGGAAGTAAAATGTAAAGAATCTCGGTTTATTCAGTAAACCTGCTCTAGATTGTTTTTTCTCAGCATATACCTAAAAATACCCAAGTCAATGGCCTTATGTACAGTAAAACCTACACATAACAAACAGCTGATGATAATAATACACATTGCTTACCCAAAATCAGCTCAGTAACACCCACAAGAGCAGGAACAATGGGTGCAGGGCTTAGGGCTCATAACAATTACACACCGGAAATCTGCTTATATAGTCAATGAGTAAGTCACTCAGTCAGTCAGTCGGATGACAATCCGTCAAATGTTGCAGTCTGCAGTCAAAAGGATTAAGCCAAAGAGTCTCTTGCAACAAGGTGCAGACAAAAACGGAACCGCACTGAATAGAAATGTGTGAAAAGAATCACCAAAAATCCTAAGATTGATTAACTGTCAATCAAAATGTTAGAGAAACCTATACAAGTAATGAATGAAATTGAAACAGGTTCAAAATTATTAATGCTCCGAGCTACAGCACTTGACGAATCTGTGAAAGATGTGGAAGATTGTGAATGTTGACAGTATGAAATAAATAACTTGAAAAGGGCTGTGGAACATTGGAACCACCTTGAAGTTAGCTTTTATCTATTGATAGGCTTGTTAGGAACGCCTGCTAATGGCTCTGTTGCAATGGAATCACTACCGAACTCGCATTGTATACATATGAACGAGCATGCATGGATGTACATTAATCATACTTTAAGTTTATGGCAAACAATAGACCAAGAGTGAGCCAGGGAGGCTTGACTATGACCTATTCAAAATACCATTAGCATACCGCCGATAATTGCCTGGTCGAGCCATTAGCGGACCCGACCCCTACGCTCCAAAGTAAACAGCCGCCGTATTACGTTGTGAAAATCCAGATCAAACAACATTATAGTATAATACTCCGGTCTCTATCTCAGTGATCAAACTGCAAACTCATTCAAAGCGCAACCCGCACGTTTCACTTTTGACTTTGCAATTCTTTCCTTAGAACTAACTTCCGCACACTTCCGCTTCGAGACCCGGTTTCTGTTTCGGCATTATTGTGTTTTATATATTTTTGAGTACGCGCCCAGAGTCAATTTCCAGCAATTGACGAACGAGTGTGAATTGCCTTTGAATTTGCCATTTTTCCGTTCCAGCTGCGCAGGCGTAAGACAAACGTGCTCAGTTCAGGTTTTTTGCTGCTGCGATCTCTTGGTTTCAGGTAAATCCCTTTAAGCCGCTTATTGAGCCAGAGGTTAATAGAATTTTAGAACCACACAGTCACACGTACACATACACAAACACAGTGCGAACGTGTCCTGGTCCCTGGTGTATAATTTGAGTTAGGACCCTGTTAATCTGCTTGCTGAAAAATTGCAAGCTGCTGCGGGTTTTGGGTTTGCGAATTCGCATTGTTTGTATATGGCGTGTCAATAAAATTGATTAATTGCTTTATTGTTGAGTTCACAGTGGAATGCAGAAGAATTGCATAAGACTTAGAGCTGGGTGTTAGAAAGATCAACGTGATCCTTGAAATACCTAAGACGATTGCTAATGTGCTCAAAAACTAACGAGTATTAAGCCTTAAGCTGTAAGTTATGTGTGTTTGAGATGATATACAAAGGAATATAGAACGTACATATGTATATCTAAAGAACATACTTGTATTGTAGAAGATATGATTCATAATCAACGCACTGCCTAAATCGTCAGAGCTAGGAAGCTGAAAATCACAGTAGTTCACATATCCGACAAAAATGTACACTGAGACGGGAAATTGAAAACCTCCATCCAAAAGTTTAGGAAACAGTTGTATGTGACTTTTTTGCTCATCAACCGATCGGCCTCAGCCTCAAAGATCTATATATTTCATATTTCACTTGCCGGAAAGTCATATTTTCTTACCATCAGTTTTAAATTAACTTTGAAGGCTCGCCACATTTAAATCCAAGCATATCTTAATAGGTTTCGTCGTTAAGCGATTGGGAATTATAAATGCGTTGAAAGTGCATGTATTAGTTCCAATTTCTTAATCCTTTTTATATCTTTGCAAAGGGTATTATAATAATTATCATTATTATAGTTAATAGTATATAAATATGTATATTCTTCAGGCCATCAAGTTATGTCGACATAGCCACGCCCATCACAGTTCCTTTTTTGGTTTCTAATTAAACAGGAGGGTGTTTGAATGTGCCCAAAAATGGCTGTACCATCTTCTTTATTTTTAATTCCCCTTGGCTTTCTCCACCAGTGAAGCTCAAAACCTTTGGGTTAATATATTGGCGCAATATGTCTTTCTATTTCAGTAAAAATAATTTCATGGATATTATAGTTTTACCAACAGACAATATACTTAATAACTAATAACTTTGGAGTTTATGGAAACGGGCTTTGATAAAATATCTAAATCAACGATCAATAAAACCGAGCAGCCAGGCAAGCACAATACGCGGACCCTCTGAAAATGTGTAAGCAACGAGTGCGGCTTGATGGCAGGCCATACTCGTAAATAGCAATAGATACTCGGGAGTCGCCTACACAGGCTGGCCAAAATGTACTCCGCTGTCGAGGCATTTAGCCAGACAATGACAGGCCAGCCATATACCAATTTGCCAATGCAGAAACCCGGCCAGTCAAGCAGTCAAGTTGGCCATCAAATTGTTTGGCCTGCAGGCGCCGCAGCACCTCAGCCCCAGCCCCAACCCGCTTGGCCCATAGTTCGCCTATTCAAGTGACACCTCATGAATGTCCGGGAGCGCTGAAACAGAGACACAGGCACAGACACAGACACATTGGATGGGGCTACTAAATTGTCCCTCGACACAAATTCGAAATCGATAAATGATAAAAATCAACAGAAACTTCATGGATGGTCTATCGCTTGCTCGCTTCCGCCCAAATGGCAAATGGCGGCGATGTCGCTTCATGAAGCTTTTATTGTCTGTCTATTTCTAAGCTTTGTACATGGACTCCCCAAAATGTATTGCTATCCCGCTCGTCGGATTAGACGCCCCCTCTCTCTCTATCTCCCACTCACACACACACACACTCACACACATTCGCCTGTGCAGCAAATTTTCGAAAACTTACCAAATTGTTTTCGTTGTTAGGGTTTACCGGGTGGATTCCAATGCTGATATACGAGCATTGCAAGTGGGTTCGTTGCTTTTGGCTTGCTTCTGTCTATTTTGGGGGTTGTCTGTGTGTGTGCTGTATACACATGTGTGTGTGTGCGTATCTCTGTGTGTGCGTGTGTGTGTGTATGAGTCTCTCTTTTTGGTGCTTTTGCAGACAGTCGACATTGATTATGCCGTGTTTTTTGCTTGTGCTCTTTTTTCTGCGCTTTTGCTATTTACATTAAATTGAATTATTGTTTATGCTTATAGGAAAACAATGTACGTATGCCTTTTTAATGAGCAGCGCGTGAATTTATGAGCACTGGTCATATTAAAGGTAATAGAGATGCCAGATTGCAGACCTGAGCCAAGAAATCCATGAGATTGAGATACAAAAACTTTCATTAGAAAAGTTTCAAGTTGATAACAGTATAAAGTTAATATAAAAGCGGGTGATGTGCTAAGACTGCAATGTTTTTCATTATTCGTAATTTTAAATGGTGGGCTATGCTTGGATTGTAGTAATGTTATTGACTTGAAAGTAAATCAGCTGATTTATTTGCTTAAATCTATATATCTAAGGATTAGAGCACTCCCCGCTTGTTACAGTCGATTGTTTTTGATAATTTCTATAGTTTTTAAATGAACTAGTTTTCCATTATATTCGTATATTTATTTATTATCATTTCAGTACTCTAAATTAAAAAATATTTAATTAAAGATTGTACCCAGTTTTAAATCAGACTAGACTAGATTGTCTATTGTTATACGTTCGAGTTTTGTACACAAGATTATGAATTGACTTATTTCGTTACGTTAATCAACTTGGCCTCTATCGAAATTTGAAGTAAAATCATGACCTTTTCCAGAAATATATAAACCTTACAGATTTTTAAGCTGTTGTGCGGTCTGATTAAGTTACTCTTGACAAATTCGTTCAGTATATGATAATTTGCTTATAATGTTATTCTGAATGATGGTACATTCTCTAAACGATTTCCAGCAATTAAAATATTAGTTTGAAATGAATTATTTAAGAAAATCTATTAGTATAATTCCTTAATAATGAGTATATATTCATAAGAGTTGTTTGCTTAAGGAATTCCCATTGAGCATAAAATATTAACTTGCTAATGGCCTTCAATGTCTGAAAAATTGGTTACCCAAACCCAAAACTTATATTTTTGTAGAAACTTTTAATTAAAATCTCAAGCAAGCCCCAATCAACTTGGACTGTTAATGAGCTGGCCCTGAGTGTTCAGTAGCCTATTAAAAATGCAACAAACACGTCGCAAAAAGGCAAGGAAAACCCAAAACAAGTAGAGAAGGTCAAAATGTAATCAGGCCCAAAGCAGCTCATTAATTTCACCACGCGCTGACATTGAGTGAGAGTTTGAGTTTGAGCACGAGTTTGAGTGCTAGGCCACGCCCACAAAAAGGTCAGACATGCGCAGCGATGGAAACAAAATGGCCATGTTAAGCAATTTCCCATGTTCCGTTTCCCACTCGTAGCATGGCAAGTGCGCATGGGAGACAGAGAGGGAACGAGAGAGAGAGAGCGCGAGTGCAAGAGCGAGTGCGAGCGAGCGAGTGAGTGAGTGGTGGGGAGCTCGCTTTTTAACGCGCTCGACATGAAAATGAGCAACGAAACGTGCGACAAGCGATGGAGTCCATTTTGAGTTTATTGTTTGATGATTTGAACATTTTATACATATACCAATAAGTATTGCATGCATGTGTGTGTGTGTGTGAGCAGCTGTAGTTGTATCTCTTTCGGTTTACTTTGATTGTTGTTCTTTTTGTAATTGCTAGTTACTTGGCCCCAACTTATATACCCTGCTTAGTTTTTGTGTTATCAGATGGCGATTTTCTAAAGTATTCGAATACGCACTGCTTGCTCTTGGCTGTCGCCTCTCTATGCGCTTCTCAGCGACTGCTTGCTGTTATTTACAAGCTGACAAGCTTACTCTCTTGTAGTGTCTCTGCTCTGCTCTGCTTATTCATTCATTTGCCTCACCGTCTGCCAAATTTATTGCTCTTTGATTGACAATTTGGCGCAGTGAATGCAATTAATTTGCCATATAATGCATGCGTTACAGAATCTCATCAATTTCTATTGTATAAACGTTTGTCACCTCTCCCGTCGAGCCCCGGGCACAGTTTATTAATTGTCCATTCTTTTTGCCCCAAATCAGAGACTGGCAGACATCTATTGTTATTAATAGGCATTAAGTTTTTAAATATGACTGCAACGAATTGCGTTTTTTTCCCCATTGTTGAATTCAGTCGTCAGCTGAATTTTCAGGAGGGTAGTTGGGCAGCATACGATAACTAATTGAGTTGAATGCCAACTCTGATATTTCAGCATTTATGACAGCTTGCTTTTTATTTGTACCGATATTTAAATGAATGTACATTTTTTCTTTTAACAAATGAACTGGTTTTGAATTTAAGACACAATCAACATGAAAATTTCCTTGGTTTGTTGGATTTTTATATCCCTGCTGTGACTATGAAAGCTAATTTACTAAACAGGACTGTGCTTTACTGCTAGAAATTTAGCTAAGCATGTTTTCTTAATTTTAGGCTGGTAACATTTAAGGAGAACAATATTCGATTTGGTTTTAATAATCTAAAAATAAGAGAAATTCCATTGCATAATTCTGCGTGAAACCTAGTACACAATATATAAATACATAGATATTTACGATGGTAAAATAAAACTTATAATGTTTATAAGGCGACAACAAACAAGATTGATATTATTTATTTACAAATATTAACTATAATTTTCAAAAAAAAAAATATTACAATTAATTATAAGGGAGGAGCACAAGCGAAGATTGGCATGTTTTTTGTATTATTAAGTTCTACAAAAATCAAAGGAAAAAACAATCACTTCTACTTAAATAATAATAAAATATGAATATCATAATTTAAATCGCCATTTATATCGTTCGATTATCTTAAACTAGTTGGGGACTTAGGAGATCCTTCATTGTGAGCTCACTTACTTTTAAGCGAATTTTAAGTATGTTTAAAGACAATGTTAGAAACATCTTCAAAGTTCTTTCGAGGAGAGTCCCAATAGCACGGGATCCACCACTCTCTTAAGACACTTTCCCTATAGTTTTAAGAAAACATATATTCAAGTCTTAATTTGTACTTTGATCATTCTAATCATTTAGTGGTAATAATCAAGCTGATTGTTTTGCTGCTTGGAAGTACTATTAAATATGGTAATAGTTGGTAAATTCAGCTTAAAGTTTTTCCCATCAACACAGCTTGTTTGTAACCATTCCGATTATAGAATCGCTGTAGTTGCAAATGAAAGTCTAGAAGCATCTGAAGTAAGCTAGGCACA
Source organism: Hirtodrosophila confusa (assembly GCA_035043065.1). Taxonomy (NCBI): domain Eukaryota; kingdom Metazoa; phylum Arthropoda; class Insecta; order Diptera; family Drosophilidae; genus Hirtodrosophila; species Hirtodrosophila confusa. Next base: position 1,938,394 of record JAWNNI010000039.1, read on the forward strand.
TGAAATTGAGTTCAACTTTAAGGTAGCTGCCCTCAATCAATGAAAACGCCATAAAATAGTTACCGAACTCAATAAACTGCTTAACAATGGCAGACAATCAATACGAGTAGATGCAATTCACACTGCTGCGAAAATCTTCAACTGACATTAAAGCCAACTAATTTATGGCCTTTTAATTTAATGGGCTGGGCTGAAAACTGTCCCTCATTTAGCAGCAAGTAATTCAATTCCGGGTGGGTTGTCTCCTTGCAAAACTAAACTCATAAAATCTCTCTTGCTCTCTCCCATGTGATATGGGATATATGGTTATGGATGTCCTGTGTGTTTGCTGTTTGCTTCTGTTACAAATTCAAGTTCATAATCTATCACATATGAGGGTTGCAACCAAAAAGGGAACACAAAAGCAGAGCAAACGAAATAATCGAATCAATTTATGCTGCAAATGTTTTTTTTTTTTGGCTTTTTGATTTTTTTTTTGGGTGCTTATGTGGAAAATTTTTAATCTATAAATATCTATAAAAATCAATTTTGTGTTCACGCGACAGTTTAGCCTTTGGATGAGTTTACCCGGTCTCCGTCTGGGGATCAGTGAAATGACAACCGGATTAATTGCAGATGTTATGATTTTTTGTGGAAATGCGAGCAATTTTTCGATACATTTTTTCCACACGATTTGATTCTGCCTGCATGGCGTTTTCTGCGTGACTGACTGACTGACTTGAATGGATTTTTTAGATTCTGGAATATTTAGCACTTAACTGCAAAGACTTTAGAGCAGTCTGCAGCTGCTGTCGTTGAAGAAATCGCTGATAAGAATCAACATCTCATAAAACACACACAGAGAAAAACCAAAATAAACAACAAACAAGACGATAACTAATTATATGAAAGATGTACGGCCAGGAGTCAACTGCGAGCCTGTTTTCGGGCTTTTCAAAAACTCATTTATCACACTTTAGGCCCTTCTCCGCTCGGGCTGTGATCGGGTCTATCGTTTTGCTTGTAATTCGCTGCCAAGCTGCGCAATTAAAGATCAACCAAATGATAAAGCAGCGAACGCAGTTCCAATTCCAAAGACCCATTGAGCTGCGAAATTAGCAAGGATAATGGCAGCGGTGACAACACACAGGACAACGGCCAGGCCACTGTCATTAGGGTAACTCAGGTCGTGCCAAAAGTCGACTCAGCTGCGACGCAGTGCTTCCGTTTATACGAGGGGTTGATCTACTGACAAATGCACAATCTGGTTCAGGTATAAATACGAGTATACGGACCCGAACACGGACACGGACACGGACACGCACAACCGGAAATCGGAATATCAGTTCATTGGGTTCAGTTTCAGGTTTACGGGCGACTGTTGCTTTGACAATGCGCCCGATACTTGGAGAGTTTGTCTTTATGGTTGCTTTTGGTTTTTTGATTGATCACCGTCACCCAATTAGTGTAAATGCGATTATGTATATGAGTGTGAGGATATAAACAGTTGCACTTTTCAATAGGGGAAAGCGGGGAAGTGTTCTACATGCACTGTACAAAATTATTGAGTAAAAACTCTATGGGAAACCGAACGGAAACAAATGATTGACTAAGCAAAAATGTATTCTATGCATTCATATTTTAAGTTGTTTTATAATAAAAATAATTATAAAGGTAGTACTTTTTTATTATTAAAAGTATTTTGTGTTCAGTCAAAATTATAATACCTAAATATAGTTGTATTCAATGTCACTGCATATTCAAAAACGGCTATTTATTGCCAATAGGCGATGACTGCTCAATAAAAATATTCATTCAACTAACAGCATTAAAATTAAAATAATAAGTTATCTTTGGGTCTATCATAATTATTGTCTTTAAGTTCTCTTATATCTATCTAGACAGATATTCAAATGTAATTAAGGCTTTCAAATATATTTCCATAAATCTATTTTATAAAATACATATTTCTTGATTCGAGCCAGCATTGTTTTGTCTTTGTAAATAAATAAAATAAAATAAAATACATGTTTTTTGTATATTTTCTGATGTGCTAGCCTATGGTTCTATAGAAATTTATGTAACTTACACAATAATTTGATTGCCTGAAAAGCTAATATTTATTTATTTACGTATAATTGTATTGAATATAAGGAAGAGATCTTTTATAAAGTATTTATATTATATTTATGGGTATTTATATTTATAAGTACTTATATATAATAATATTCGTTTATCAAAACCATTATCAATATTTAAATTGCTTTACATTTTTTGTTAAGAAAAAACATTGCTAAAACTTACAGATTTTCTGATGCTCAGCTTGCAGACACTCTTATTTATTTCTTTTTTTAGATACTTCTTATAAGTCTTGCCCAAACCACTTCAAATTTCTTGCAGTGTATTGTAGCTATTGTATAAAGAGGACTTATTAGTGCACAAATTACTTTTCAGTGCCACTGTCAGTCCCTCATCAAAAACGTGGCAAAACACTCGGCTGAATGTGAAATACAAAAGGATTTTTGCTAAATTAATTTTTCCCAATTGACTTTTTGGGACATATACAAAAAGTCAACCAGGGGGTTGATCATTGTCCCTGTCTCGCTCTCTCTTTCACATTCTTTACCCTATCATTAACCGATCATATTTAGGGTATGCCTAAGCACATAATTAGGGGTTGCTTTTCATGGCGTTGTCATTTCTATAATTGTGACGATGCGACTTTCTGATTTTGTGTGAAATTGTAGGCCTTTAACAGTCCATATACTATATAAGAATTGCTATCATTAACGCCGCTGCACTTCAAGCGCATTTCCATTGAGTTGAACACAATTTATGTTGGCGCCAAATGCAAATTCCGAAAGACGCCGAAATTAACATTTAAATTGCAATTAATGTTAGTTGAGCAGTTACACATGAAAATTAAGAAGCAACGCTAATGGGGCTGGCGCTAATTAAGCCAACAGCTAACCCCACCCTCTGGGAGGGGGTCCACATGTGTGTGAGTGTGTGTGTGAGTGTGTGTGTGTGTGTGGAGAAGTAATTAGCCAAATCCTCTCTTGTCGTAATCTACGAAATCATAAAAATATGCTGAACGACAAAGTCGCAAGTTATTATTATTGCAGCATTTAGAGAGCTAAAGCACCTAAAAACATTTAAGCAAATTAGCTGGAAATGTAAATGTAAAAATGACGACGACGCCAAGGATGCTGCTACCAGTTAAATTTTACAACCCTCTGGCGCACACACACACATGCCACAGTCCCCCTCTCCGCTGTCTCTGTGTGTGTAATCCACACAAAAACCATCTTGAGAAATAATTAAGATGTATGTAAATGGAGAAAATGCTAAAATTGTTAAAAGCATAATATTTCTTTGGCCACCAACCCGAGCAGCCACCCAAGCCCAAATCCAACCCGAACCAAGTCCAAATGATGTCGCACATGTGTTGTATTTTTTGTTTCAACAAAGTTATGGCTCATGTGTGTGTCTCTGTGTGTGTCTGTGTGTGTGAGACGCCATATTCTAATTCAATTATCACTTGGGCAGCTCTGGGTGGTGCCTGGCTGGGACAGGGTGTTCACGAAAACTGTTCCAAGTGACACTAAAAGCTTTGTCAGCGACTTTGGCCACGGCAACTTGTGGTAATGCATGGATACGTCAGTTTTGGGGCCATCCCGCTTGATATATGGCCTTACTTAGACTTGTGTAAAGCGTTGCGTTATTTAGTAGATGGTTAAATGAAATATACTTGAGTGAAAAGCGGGCATAAATCACAGTTGTATACAAAACAAAGCAGTTTTGATGAGTTCCAACTGAATACGATCTTTTATGCTCAATATATATAATAGAATATATATTCCCGACCTTACAGCCATCTCAATTAGCTAATTTAGCTGCTGCAACATTTTGATTTCACACATTGTCCTAAGATTTTAATAAATTTACTTTTGGCACATCTCTCACCAGTAACCGCAAATTTCGAAAGTTTGCTAGCAAAAATATGCCAAAAATATACCCACATCCATAAATATGAAACTTGGCTCGCATATCCCTCTGCAAAGGACACCGCAATGTAAACAAATTAAGTAAATCAGTTTCTAATTGCAATTAGTTGCTCCACTTCCATGGAGAAGTATAGAAGGTGTTCTATGAGGTTGGGTTGTTTGTTTCTCTGTGGTCCCCAAACAAACTTTGTGCTCCAATCGTAAATAGGCAAATAAATAAACGAACTGAAGAGTTATGACCTTAGTTTGGCATAATGTGTAGAAAATTGTTTAATAAATGCAGTTTTAAGTTTGTAAATTTGACGTGCTGCTTATTAAACATGAATTATTATTTTTCTTGTCATCTCGATTAATTGTGTAAATATAATTTATGTAAAACTAGTAAGAACTTTTCGAGCTTTTGCTAATTATATATATACATAGATAGGTAGACCGATTGTTGAACTGTATCTCTTTGGGATTTATGGGAATATTTCTAGTTGGGATGCCTTCATCCAGGAAGTCATAACAAAGCTTCACAGATTTGAGTTCTTTTCACAGAAATAATCCAAGCAAATTCTAGAGATACAAAACGAGTAAATTATCCAATTCCTTCCCAAAAATGTATGCAATTACTTTCCGCCCATTCATAAAGCATTTTAATGGGCCACACATAAGGCAGAAAATAGTCGAGCTCTAGTACAATATTAACCAATATTTTAGATTGAAACATTTGTGGAATCATGTTTGGCTTTCTGCTTACCCAATGGCAAGCATTTAACTTTTACAAATAATGTTGAGGGACACACATGTGTTAACAACAATAAACGTTAAACGCAACGCACACAAAATTTCTAATACTAATTACAAATAATAAAGGAAATGCTGCCCAACTGAAAGCCTTATAAATGGCCCAGCTCTCTACCAGACTCTCATATGAGAGTTCATAATCCATTCCAAACGGCGAGGCGAAATTAATATTCAGATTTATGTATTAATAACATTACACGGACACGTACATCTACTGGCCAAAAGGGGGGTCAATTTGCGCTTATCGTATAATTAGAGAGGCCCAAAGGCATTGTACCCCTCCCTCGCAGCCACCCCCTAACCTGCACACATCATGATGAAGGCGAACCCGCCCGACAATCTGAAAATCTGAAAATCTGAAAATCTGTGTGCGCGGCAAATAGCAAAAGTCGCATAATTAATCTGCTTATGTGCTGGCCTAATGGGCCAAGTACCGTAAGGGTTCGGGTGTGACTAAGTAATTGCAAGTAATACTCGTTAGATTAATAAAACAATTTCATTTTATGCCTCAAGAGACCCTGTGGCACTTGCTTGTGGTGTAAGTCATACTGGCCCAATATCTGCCCAAGGAAACAAAATGGCCGAACTTGGAACTTGCGAGGAGGAATTCGCAGTCTATAAGATGTAGTTCTGATTAGATTAGGTTGCCTCTAAGGTAAACTAATCCCAAAAGATTTCAATACATAAAAAACAGAAAATAAGAAATTATAAGAGTTAGTTTTGTGAACATTTTCGAGCTTAATAAGTTGTAGCATATAAAAGTATTGTTAATGTGCATTCTGCTAAAAGTAATACACAAATTATGCTAGTAGTAGTAGCATAGTAGAAGTAGTAGTAGTAGAAACTCTTTGAATTGGTTAATAAGTTTATAGGACTCTTTGGTATGGTCTAAGTCAAGGCTTTTCAAAAAATATCCTGAGATAAGTACTATAATGGCCTTATTTAATGATCCTAAACATAATATTATATAAATCATAATAAAACTAATATTACATAAATATCAAATCCAATAATTATTAACCAACATTATTATTAGGGGAGAATACTATTAAACATATTTATTTAAACACAAAAAAAACACAATTTTCAAAAATGTAGGGCAAACATCTGGCACCTCATCATATACATGCTAAAACAATTTGGGAATTATAAGCATAAAGAAAATAAAAATAATTTCAATGATCCTAAAAAATAATATTTTCGCACATTTATACATCTTAAACATATAAATAATAATAAAAATAATATTAAATAAATATCAAATTCAATAATTATAAACTAACATTATTATTAGAGGAAAATACTATTAAACATATTTATTTAAACAACACAAAAAAAAACACAATTTAATATTAACAACTTTAATTTATATATATATATATATATATATATATATATATATATATATCTTATATATCTTTTATTATGTTTTCATAATTTAAAAATATTTCTAGAATATAAAATCCTTTTTTAAAGTACTTAATTTTTGTTTAATATAAATATGTATATTTATCGATACATAGTTTAGAATTTAGAGACCCTCAAATCGAAATTTAAATATTTATTTTCATAATTTAATTAATAATTAAATCAACATTTTAATATTGTTTTAAGTTCTATGGTGTCTAGCCTAATCGCCGGGTTATTTATCTTAATATTTATATTTCTTTAACTTTTGTTTCTTAATTTGTTTCTGCTTCAGAGTTAGACAAAATAAATAATCAATATAAATTTAGATATAAATATTAAAAGTAAAATACAAATATTTTAAATTCAATAATTACTTACTGCCTTAGAAATAATATATAGTACTTAATTTGTCTGATATACTTATGAGTATATGTACCCACATATAAGTATATATTAAGAGCCATGGAAAAGCCTAGTAAACCACTAACTTCAGTGAACTTTTGGCAATCTCTTCATCAGCCATAAATCATACCTACTCGTATAACTGGAAGAGAAAGACTATCACATAAGTTATAAGAATTGGCAAGCTACACGGCGTCAATAAATAAACAAAAGGCGTATCAGGCATTGCCATTTTGCTTGGCCTCCAAGAACAAAACTAGCCCCTCCCACTGCACACCCCAGCACCCCACCATCCTGCACCCACCACCCACCACCCCACGAAAGCCACTCGCTCACTTATATTTATGGGCCGCCACCGAGCAACATTTGCATTTTGCATGCCTGGGGAACAGGCTGAGCAAATGACCGGTGTTACCTTTTACCAAATTTCATACCATTTCAGGGAAGAGGTATAGTGGAAGGGGGGTGGAATGAGGGGGAGCAGAAAGTATCGCGCAATCAAAGGCCGTCTAGCGATTTGCCATTTTCATACACATGCGAGTCGGGCGACGCATTTGCCATTACTTCTTCTTTTTTTGGGGGACCAACATATATCATTGTCTGGCCGAAACGGAGAGACCAAACCGAATGCAACGTATCCCAAAGAATCCAAGCCAATCCAGCGAATCCAGCGAATCCGGCGTATCCAGCGAATGCCAAGCGAAGCAACCTGCCGTCGTTGTCTGATTTATGATGCTATTTAGATTTCACGTGATTCGTTTTCAATGTGCGCGTCCAGCGCGCAAAGATAGAAAAAAATTGCGCACAATAAATCGCGGCCGGCAAAAAGGAAAACTAAAAATACCAAAAAAAATATATAAAAAAGAATCTATGCTAAAAATTACAACACACAGCTGCGTGTGCATAAATCTTTGCACAGATCTGCCAATGCATTTTTGTAGAAAAATTAAAAAAGCCTGACGCCCAGGCAAGGGCCAAGCAACCCATTCAAAATGCAATAAAAATAAAAAAGAATCTAGAAATATTGCCTATATTCGTTGGTAGCGAACACTAGATACCCTTGCTGAGATATTCAGAGCTGTTCCTAATTCCACTTTCGAATTAATTCCACAGAAATATGTAGAGCAGGATTTTAGGATCCTTAAAAAACATAATAAGCCTACGAAAAAGGAAAATTTGTGTTTCTTTTAAACATCAAAAAAATAATAAAATAAATAAATAAAATATAAAAATTATGCGCTAATAAGTATGCTACATAATTTTTTGTGGAAAGAATTTTAAAGTGGAAGTCAGAACATACCTGATAAATTAAGTTTCGCTTATGGCAACTGTAAAAATATATACAGTAAACTGATCCTAGCCCAATTTTACATACTATTCTTTAATGAAATCAGTTTAATACTACTTCTTGGCATTGTCATATACATATACTTTCCAGATTGAAACTATATTTGAATAGTTTCAAATGAACTATTTTAAACTATTTAGCATTTTACATATTCCTAAATGGTTTTAACCTGATACTTCTTGGCATTGAGACTATATTTCTTACAGTGTATAGAATTATTGAATCCCGAAGTCTCTTAAGTAAGTTTTGCTTGCTTTAAAACGTTACTTACTTCCTAACAAAGTAACTTTACCCTGTTCAAGAGCACACACATTCGTTGCAGCTTCGACTTAGATGGCAAAATTGAATTTGCATCTCTCTTTTCATTTTTTGTTGGCTTATCAACTATTAAACGCAAATGGCGGCATATTTAGCATGAAATTGGCTAAAATGAAAATGATCTAGATGTGGCATTGTGCTGCTGTCCCGCTGTCCCGTTGCCAATTTCCGTTCTGTGATTATGATGCTAGAAATTCGCATTCGATTTGCATATATTTTGTGTGTGGCATGAATAATCGCGACCCAAACCCCAATATACTATTAGGGCGACCCTCGTGCGACAAGTTCATGAGTTCCGCCGATTGACTTTGAATATTAGCTGAGGCGGGCAGGAAGCGGGTTTTGGGAAAAGAGGAAGGGTAAGGAGCAAGGGGGTTGGGGGCTACATCATTCGCCAGCTGTAATTGACATGCAAGTTGAGCGCATTTAGGACGCTGATTTGATATCCAGTTGCTGCTACAATCAGATGATTGCTGAAACTCATGCATTTGATTTGATTAATTATTGTACAACAACTGCTTTAGTTGTTCTCTGTGTATGTGCGTGTGTGTGTGTGTGTGTGTGCGTATGTATGTTAATTCAAATTAATTAATCTGCGCATATTGCACACAACATTTGAGAGCTGCAAGACTGAGATTGATTGCACTGGGGTAATATTTTGCAGGGATTCGCCTTTGAAGTACATAATGCTGTTTTCAATTGTCCTTTATACCCATTTGTAGCTATATACTCCTATATATTTATATTTCTGTTAATGAAAATGATTACTTTCCTACAAAGCCAATTCTTATCTCTATCTTGTATCTATCACTTTATGCCACAGATTGAAACTGATTAATAAATGAAATAAGATAAATAAAATAAAATAAATCAATATAGTTAAATGCACAGATTGAAACTGATTAATAAATGAAATAAAATAAATGAAGTAAATTAAAAAATTTGAATTAATAAAATAAATAAATAATAAGAAGTACTATTTCTATCTTGTATCTATCACTTTATGGCACGCATTTCAATTGATTAGTAACCCGCACAGATCGTAGAATCGAAAATAAATAGCCGAAGACCAATATCCAGATTTAGTCTAACTATTTTACTAAACTTAACAAACTTATATTATAGAAATTGAAGCATATGTATCTTCTTTCCAACCACTGTCAGCCATATTTTCTGTATTTTCATCTCTTACTCCATAATAAATGACTATCAGACATGTCTCAGAGCATTATATAATACGTAAATTATCATAAACAAATTAAAAAAGTTCGTGATGTGTCATTTTGACAACAGTACAAAGAAGGGGACAGCACCAGCAAGCGAACAAGACCAAACAAACACTGCGCAAGAGTTTAATGTTTTTCAAAAGTAATAAGCAAAGCCTCGTGGGTGGTCTGCCGACTCACCGAAAAGCCCAGGATACCAGAAACCCGGGAACCCAGGAACCCAGGAACTCAAAAGAGCCACAACTCCCCCACCATCCCCCTAATGACACAAGGCCTCTAAGCACAAACGTAAATCCAATTGGAGCAAGCAGAGTGGGCCCAAGCCTCAAGTCTCAAGTGTTGAAATAGAAACACCCACTGGGATGAGTGCGATGCCCAGGGACTGCTGCGGGTACCAGGGCTGGGGCATTTTAAATATAATTTATTTGGTCGCCCCCAAAGGGGTTGCCTAAGTGAATCACAGCAGGCGGGCTGAGGGGATGCGCCGTGCGAGAACAATCACTCAACATTTTGGCAACTTGACTTACTGACGCACTCATATTATTTTCATAATTTGATTACATTAAAAGGCACAAACAGTGAGAATAAACATTAGCTGCCCATGGCGAAACGTGTATACCCTTACGGAGTTTCATATCTAGGATATCAGCTAATTCCCAGTTATTTGGAATTTATAATATAATATTCACTGTATAAAATAGAGAATATAAAACATTTTATAAACATATTAGAGAATATAAAACATATTATGCATTTAGACACTTCATTTGACACTTTTAGAGGAATTTTAGAGAAAATAAAGCAGATTACTTAAAGATTATTTTCTTAATTAATCTTATTTAAACAGAGATTTTTAAATCCTTGCAAAGGGTATTATAATTAAACCAAAATATGTGTAACGCAAAGAAGGACGCTTTTTTATCTTCTAAATATTCTTGACCATCTTGTTCTGTCTGGTTGTTTCTAGGCAAAGCAGACGAAAATTTTAAGATTTTATAGATTTTCTAAAAATATAGGATTTAATTTTAATGAAAGTTTATTTGGAAACTAATTTTTGGCAAGTGTATTTAAAATATGGTAATTATTTCTTGGCCCTGAGCTAATGGCCATAGATGCTAAACTATTGTTAGCTTGTAATTGTACATTACAAGTTAGCGAATTTAATAAATAAATAAATATTTCTTGGCCCTCGTAATATATATATAGTCGTTCGCGATTCACATCTGCATTTCAACATATTTGATTTCATATAATCAGGCCTGTTCTCAATTCCACTTCCACTCGAAAGTGGAATTACGAATCGTTTTAGCTGTTCCAAATACATCAAAACGACGACCTTTTTCATTTTGAAAACGTATGCAAACGAAGTAAACTATCCCTAAACACAATTTTGTAATATTCTTCATCATATTTAGAAAAGAATTAGCTCACTCAGTCATTCAGTTCATTAAAGTCAAATTATACGTCTAATATTAGAATAGTTTAATCCTAGAATTAGTTGATTGCATTCATTAAGTTTATTTCGAATTGCTTCACGGAGTTAACATACTTTCCGTAAGGGCATGACAGGCGGAAAAACTTGTAGCATTTGGTTTTGTGGCCGAATTGGCGACACGTGACCAGGTCACGTGGCCCAGACGCCCTGGAAAACGGGAAGCGGCGTGTCAACTCACATGTAATCACAACAAACATGTGGCCAGGACTCGCCCCGGCTATCGGATAACTGATATCTGGCCATACAATGAAATTGCCATTAAGCGTTTAATAGTTGCCTGTTGGCACATCCCACGGATTGACAGAGGCGGCAATCCGGAAAAGGGGGGGTTGAGGGATTGGACGGCCGGTTGGCAGGGTATCTGCGGCTGGCCGCGTGCCGACGCCTCATCATTCATGTGGATGTCGTGGTTTGCTGCCCGTTTAATGTTCATGTAAATTATGCGCCAAAAATTTAAATTCTAAGCATTAGAGATAACATTTTACAGAGTTTACAAATCGTGGGATTTGTTTTGAGGCAACAGCCATTAAAAAAGTGGGCAAAACAATGCGCGGGTTGTTCCTCCAATGGAAGCTGCGGGGGTTCTCGCTTTAGAGTGTGTTAACCCAAAAACGTGCCAAGGTTCGCTGGCTAGGCCTGTAGCTCGTGTATTACAAATTTATTGACATGGGCTTTCCATTGATAAATATCTATAAAAAAAAAAAAGAGAAGGGACACTGCTGCTTAGAGTCACGAGCAAATACACACAATTTTGTTAAACCAGCTGGAACTACTTGCGTTGGCCTGGCTGGGAGATACCCTGTACCGAAGATTCATTCAACACAGACCAGTCAATGACCAATAGTCACGTTCATCAGCATAGCTTGCTCCCTGTTCAATTTTCTGATTTCTTTGGGGAATATATATATCTGGAACATGTTTATTGCCATGGAGTTATTCGAGGGTATTGTATTCCCTGTATATGGTACACTAAAACTGAGCATTTGTAACAAATAAAAGCAAATTTTGATAATAAACACAGCGCTTATTCAAGAAACTATAGTTTCAATACTGCAGAGCGGCGTAAAGCAGCTGCTTGCTTGAACTGCTTGCACTGCTTATGGGTGTCTGTATGTTTAGGAATGATGTTTTTGATGGTTATGAAAGGTTATGCAGGTGATTGAAGATCATTGTTTCAACTATAACACTGTGATACTTAATCGGAATTTGGAAGAAGATGATTCAAATTTAGAATAAGATTTAACAGCGAGAGTATAAAACCATAATCCGTAAATTGATTTATAATTTTCAAGCAGCTCTTAAGTTATTGAAAGAAATGTGGCAATTCTTCCCATTCCCAAGTGATTTATTCAGTTAATTTCTCAGGCTATACCTCCAAGCCCTGCACATGTGTGGCCTGTTCACCCTAATCCAAAATAAAAACGCAATAATAAGCGGAAAATATAATTTAATGCAAAACAAGAGAAAATGCAACTTTGATGGCCAAACTGGGTCGACATATTGTAAAACTATAAAAACAAAATATACATAATTCGTGCAAATCTCGAATCGTAAAAATTGCGCAAATTTCGCCAATGCCGAAAAACCGCAACAAATTGCGACCCAGCTGTAAGGGCGGGGACAGAGGGGCAAATTAGTCCCAAAACACGCGAGCGAGCAACATAAAAATGCGACATAATGTGGCAACACGACTGTGGCCTGCCTCCCTGCCTCCCAGCCCTTCTGCTGCCGTTGCTGATCCTTGAGCCGGCCGGTGTCGCAGGAAAAGCTCATAAAAAATTATAGATTTTCATCTTTACATATTTAACTTTTATCGCAGGCCGTTCTCATGTGTTCACCAGAAGGAGGCTTTTATGCGGCCGCAGCCTGAAGTAGGCATAAAACAAATGTCATACTCAGGAGGTGGCAAGAAATCATGTGTACCTAAGTATGATCAGACCCTTCCCCACAAAGCCCAACTGCCATAAAGGTGTTGTGTGTGTGTGTGTGTGTGTGCAGTGTGTGTGTGTTGTGGATTTTTGCATAATCGTCAATTCTTGATTTTAAAATTTGAGTGCATAAGGGTCGCTGGGATTTGCTTGCTGGGATGTCTTGGTCAACAATAAAAATTCATTTTTATAATCCTTACATGTGTTACGGCAACAGCAACAGCAGTAACAACAATAACAACAACAACAATCGCAGTCAGCATTCAAGCATTGTTGTAAATAAATATTTATTACTATTTTACGATTGATTTGATTTTAGTTTAGGTTCAGGTATTGCTCTGAGCTATTTGGCAAATAATGTCATTAAATATATTTTATTGGCTAAGGCCAACTCAAGTCATATGCATTTTCAATATGGTTAGTATTTACGAAAATTTCATATGAATTCAATATTGGTACAAGTTTTTAACACCTATACCAGATTTTATCCTACAGAAGACCAACTATCTTCAACGTGCCGAAGTATACATAGATACTATATACTTGCAGAAAGATTCATGTAACAAAAGCTAAATTATTGTCCCATTGTCCTATGACAGCTGTCTGATATAGTACTGCGCTTCTTACCAAATTTAGGCAGCTAGTTTAAGCCATTAAGCTGCTTCAATTTGGTGAGTTTAAACAGCCAACAAGTTTTTCATGGCACTTTTATAATATAGTGATGCTTTCCAGACAGTTCCGACATACTACTTATGTACTGACAGCTCCAAAACTAAGAGATTATGCTAGATCACGTGGCTATGATGCAGCTCAAGAGTTTATATACTTTATCTGGTAATAAATGTCACCTCTAATGCTTTACACACTTCTTGACAAAATAACGATACCCTTTGCAAGGATTAAGTTCGTTTAGGACCTTATTCAATATAGAATCAGATCACTTTCCATCTTAAACTAAATTTGAGTGTTTTCAAACGTATTTAGATTTGAAAATCGCAATCTTAACTGAAATCTAAACAGGAAGAGTCCAACTGTTGATATTCAACTCTTGCTGTTGAATATTATAATTTTCCAGTCTTCCCAATCAAAAATGTTAGCTTAGCAAATGCTTTAGCAGTAATATTGAGAGCAGTGTTGACCTTATTGCTGTTTAATATCAGATATCAACTATTGTATGATTAACAATGTCCTTAGCACCTGCAGCCTCCACAGAAACAGGATCCACACAGTCGCGGAGCCAGACAGCTGAACCAAGCCGGATCAAAAGAAGACTCGCACCATGGACCACAGCAGGTCTCGGGGTATGATCCACAGCAAGTAGAGCACCATGTCGTACATCCAGCAGAGCATCTCCCACATGGTGAGCAGGTCTTGCAGGGTTTGCAGGGTTTACAGGGTCCCCAACAACTTCTGGGCACTGGTATACCGCATCCGAAACGACAAAGCTTTATACACATGGTGCTTAGAAGTTGTCCTGAATCATGTGTGGATTATTGCCTTGAAAGGCAACAACAACTGAAGACAAAGCCAAAGTTCTACAAAGGAAATGTACGGATCCCACGTGGGATTCTATTTTTAGCTCAAAAAGCTAACATTGTGCATCAGCCTAAATGGTGGAGGAATAAGGAGACTTGAAATTAAATTGAATTAAGAATTGGTAAATTCACTTACTTATAAAGGCAAAAATAGAAGGTCCCACAGGGACTTTGAATTTATAGAAAACAGTTTTGAAAACTGATTCAAGGTTTACTTAAAGGAAATTGAAAAAGAGAAGGATACACTCATTTTGGACTGCAGCCTTTGAATTCTTCTTTTGTGCTACTATTTTCAGCTTAAACAATTTGGGAATTAGCAAAGAAATCCAAATAAACTCATTCCGCATCTTGAGCATTATTTAAGTAGTTCCTAGTCCTGTGGCTTTCTTTAAGAGAGGCCAATTTTGTTGGCTTTTTGAGTATCATATACAAATAAAAGGCAATTGTTTATTGGTTGACAATTTATAAACAAGCGAAACAGCAATTTAACTAATGGTAAAGCGCCTAAATGAAATCATAAATAAATGACAACTTTGATTTACTTGCCCTGACAATAAAGCCAGCATTAAATAAAGTGCAACACCAGAGAACAAAAGGGATAACTCCGAAACTCCGGGGAACCCACTTAAAAATTTCTCGCCCTGTGCAGTGGAGCGTGCACTAAGAGGATGAGTTGTTGGTTGGGTGAAGGGGAAATTGCGCATTAGCCACGGCGGAGAACCAAAGCGAAATCCGGCAAAATAATCTGGCAAATGCGCAATAGTAAACATTGAATGCTAGCACAGAGTCTCTCCCACCCTTGCAGCCAAAACAGGACACAAGGCTCATCGATGAGCACAAATAGGACATCCCAATGCTTGAGCATACAGCAATTAGTTGTTCAATTTGGTGGATGGGTTGCACCCACAAGCAGGCGGAGTTCTGGGTCCCACAGGTGCCGCCAGAGTCCTTGGCACCTTTTGGGAGGCATTAAAATGGCATTCAACGCATCCCATAAAGTGGCAATTAAAATCTTATTTTCGCTTATTACATTTCGCCCCGCGGTGGCATGGGGCATGGGGCACGCAGCTGCAGCCGCCGCCAATAAACACGTCTAAAAATTGTTCCCATGCCACGCCCCGTTTCAAGAATTTGTCGCCTGAGTTTGCCACCTGTTTCCATAATTTTTTTTTTTTTTGGTTCGCGTAATTGAATCATTTTAGCGCCATTTATTTTGCTGAACCACTGCCCCAGCCCAAACCCTGCCCGTCTGTCGGGGGGCTGCCTGGGGGCCTGGGGCGTGACATTTGTAAAACAATTTCTATTTTCGAAATGAAATCCGCAACAACAATAACAACAACTGGAACAGACGCTAAGAGCAGGCACATAAATAATAATGCGTTAAATTTATGCGTTGATTAATGTGAAGCAGTCAATCTACATAAGCGAGAGAAAACGGAAACGGAAATGGCAACGGGAACGGGAACGGGAACGGGAACGGGAACGGGAACGCAAACTTTTTATGCTCAGGTGTTGCCAGCATGCAGAACAACAAGTTCATATGAATATTTAGCTGGGACTTAGTGCGAAAGCTGGATTGCAAAACAAAACTCCAAGCATACATATTGATTTTAGTATTCTAATAAATTATACTTGTTTTCAACCACAAATTCGGAATATAAGTTAATACGGCCTGATTCGATTCCTACTTTTATTTTTAGAACGCCTTTGCGTTCGATTTTCTATGAAACTATAAAAACTATACATATTTAAAGCTTTTATTAGATGACAGATTAATGAAATCTCTTTATGTACATTGTTTATAATAATTTATTGCATTCTCGACCTTTCTTATTAAAAGAATTTATTATACTTTCATTTCTTATTAAAAAATCTTATACTTTCTAATCTTATTCTTTACCATTGACTAAAACAAATGAATCAATTATTTCAAATGATCTCCATTTAATAATCTTTTAACAAAAACCCAATTAATATTAAAATAATAAGACTTAATAGTTATTGTTTAACCAACTCATTCCTTAATTTTCCTGAAGAGCTCATCAAATTAAATGATTCCTGTATCAGCCCCTGATACTCCGTGCCAAATACGTAGGCATTTAGCGAAACGTTTATTTCATTATTACGCATAAGGGGGAAATACCCAAACCACCGCAGACGGCGTCTACAAAATGCACAAAAGTCAAATTGAAAAAGTCAAAAAGTGTTTCCTGCATTTGAGCGCGAAACCCCAAACAAAAACCCGAAGGGTGGCTAAAGTGGCCCACCCACAGGGGTTGGCATCATCGCCAAACTAAAAACCGTAACGGAAGTACTAGCAGCTAAATGACGGTCCCACCACCGAGCACCCAGTCAACCAACCCAGTCCCAAAAAAATTCAAGCCAAGCCATACACTAAACAAGTAAGCATGCCTTAGTTCAGAATGTTCGACATTGGGATACCCTGTACATAGTTTCTTAATACCCATAGTAACACACGTTGAATGTATTTCTCTTCAGAATTGAGCAGAAGTTCTTGAAATCTCGAGAATATGGACTTGTCATGCTAAAGTATGTATGTACAATAATTCAGTAGTTAATGTTAAGAAATAAGGTTGATTTCCCTATTGTCCCCATAGAGCAAGCGGGCAAGAAGATGATTATAAAATTAAATAGAAGATCCTTTTCATCAAACTATTTTATCCCTCTAGCAAATATAGTCTCTTAGATGGACGCAGTCACTCGGGACTTATAAGGTTTGTATTTTACATTATAATATCCGTTTTATCTCATAGTATTTGCACAGGGTATAGAAAGGCTGGCACTTGTGCTGTGTTCCACCCCCCGCGAGGCGTCCTCAAATCACATGCATAAGGTTTTCAAGTTCTGTGCTTTGTCATATAAGTGCGTGGAGGACGATCTGTAGATACAGTTGTAAAGATATGGTAACAGGCGCATAATGTGACAGCATTGCCAGATCCTGGGCAGGCGGAGCGGAGGCAGACACTTGTTTAGGCGTTGCCAGCGCCGAATAGCTGTGACGTAGTTCTGTATGTGCAGCGAGGGTGGCTTGTGAATGTTATGAAATTGGGGAACACTCCAGTTGAATTATTTGTAGATGCCACTTCTGGTAACACCTAACAAAAGCTTGCCATGTTGGTTCTGATAGAAATATCCTTCTAATTTATATGTGCAGGAAACCGGACTATTCAATTCTTAACTTAATTCTTTGAGCTTTAAGAAATGGGAGTTCCCGACGAGGAGTTACATAAATAAATTCTAGATCAGCATTTATAGCAAGGTTTGTCTAACCTTTTCAGTTTGTCTGTATGCACTTCTCGATATCGGAGACTATAGCAACTAGATATAAACATGAGCGTTTTTGACTGTTCATATATTAAAGGCAGTACAATTTAAAAATTAGATAAGATTCTTTGAAGCCCGCAAATCGATAAGTAGGAAGTATACCCCTAATTTTAACAAATAAGAAAGCTGGACAAGAACTATGAGATCGCTTGTATCTACATAATATGGCAGAGGCATCTTCGATCTTATAAAGTAGGTATATTCTTGATTACTATTTTAAAATCTGAAATTTTGATATTTTCTTTCAATGTTTCGCAAAGTATGCTCAGAATGTATAACTTCTTTCACGAAATTAAATATAAGGATATAAGGATCTTGTGATCAAAACTGTTGTTAATTAGTGTAGTTTTTCACCCTTCAGATACTTGTATTTCTTAACCAGTAGAATATCTCTTAAATACTTTAGAGAGACAGCAATTACAGCTATATTTAACGAATACTTTGGTAGATTTTAAACATTCTTCTACACTTCTTAAACTAACCACTCGATGTGGCTTTTTGGCAGGCATCAAGCAAGTTTTGGATGCCTACTCCCAGTAACACCACCCACACTCGTATTACGTGACATTTGCGCCCACTTTGTTGACATTGCCGGCTTGTTTACACGAATTGGGCAGCCCAATCCAGATGTTGGGCCAGAAATGTTTAGATATCTCAGCGCAAATAGCAGCAACTAAAATTAAATGCTGGGCAAATAGTTGTCCGAGCAATTGGAACAATTGTTTGCCTTCACCAAAGAGAGCTAGTTGAGGATATAAATATATAGACATATAGATATATTTATATGCAGTACTGCAGTTCATTGAAGTCTCGAGGAGAAATTTAATTAAGGCGCACAGGTGACAATGCTGGGGAAGGTGCACGGGCAATCATAAATCAAAGTTCAAGTGCGAAATGAACTGAGGTAGGGGCGGGCAGCAGGCGGGAAACGGGAAACGAGAAACGACTGCTGCAAGTGTCAGCAACATGTGGCAGGCAGCAAAAAATTGAGCTAAAGAAATAAGCGCAGCGCAGCAATCAAAAGTCGAATGGAACAAATGTTGGTAACTTTGCGAGTTTTGTGACTTTTTGACATGGTCAAGTTTAATTGAAAAAATAATACAGCCAAATTTGTTATAAAAAAGCAAAACGCGACTCTTGGCCTGACATTTAACGCTGCGCAGCTGCTCGTAATTTCAAATTGTAGCAAAACAGAGCTAAATTAATTTATTCTTTTTTGCGTTTTTTAATTGAAATTTCTTTATATATTTTTCTTCTCTTTTCGTATTTTTTTTTGTTTGCTGCAGATAATTTTTAATAACCTGCCCTGCACACGCAGCAGAGAGTCCAAAGGATGCGCCAGTAATTGCCGTGGCAAAGCGGAAAAGGAAATGTAGTGGCTGGAGGAGGCTTGGGGGTGGAAAAAGGGTTCACTTTTTGCTCATCTTTTATTAACAAATTTCGCTTTATTTACGCTGCACGTTACGTTATAATTAATAATTGGGCAAAGGTAGTTAAAATTTCTTGCGCAGGTTGCTCGCCAGTTGATTAAATTTGACACAGTTCAAGGCGAATCCGGCACTGGAGGGAGTGGGGTGGCAAATGGGCGTATTGCCGGCATTTTGGGTCACAAAAGGGTTAAATTTGTGGTTGATTTTTGGTGACATTTATGCGAGTTATTTATGTGGGTGGGCGATATGGGCGGAACGGCGTTTAACAGGGTCTCATGTGAGTCGCAAGATATGAATACTATTAGCTTTATCTAAAATAATTATCTAGTATCTTATGGAACCATTGAGTTCGCTTTTGGCTTGGTAGTCGCCAAAACGTTACATATATTTATTAATTCTTCATTTTATTTTTATTTCGCTTATTTACAACAAGCAATTTTAATTTTTGCTTGCAATAACAGTAACATTCCCCTTTGAAACAGCTATGTTAACGCCGCTGCAACTTAACATCAGTATTACAAATGGTTGGCAACGCTAGCATAGACAACTCAGCTTATCCAATTCACAAACCGCTTGTCGCATACTTGCTGGTTGATGTCACGGGTTTCGAAATTGAAAAAGTACGCTGCCAGTTGCGATGTTTCGAAGTTGCTTTGAATCCGGCACAATTATTGTCGGTTGAAATCCGATATAGATCAAGATATATTTAAAAACTTGTTGGAAATATATGTATGAGCTACATAAAATGTATAACTGGCAGTAATAAATATTGTCGACTTGCTTTAGTCGAGTATACACGGATACGAGCATTAATTTAAGCAGCTCGCCTCGGCTGATGATACTGATCAAGGATCTATACACTTTATAAGGTCGAAGATATATACTTCTGCGTGTTGCTTACCATTAAATAGATTAAACAGATTAAATATCCCTTTTTGGTAATTTTAAATTAAATTTCAAATGTAGAATTTAAATGTTTTGTAGGACATAATAAAATTAACCTTGCTCATGTTATTAAAATAGTTTGTAGGATTTGAAGGCTCACACTGCGCATATTGAATTAATAAATAGAAAGGGTGTTTGCACATTTTTTGAAAATACAAACTTACTTAATTCACAGCATTCCACAGACATAATATAGTAACAATTTCTATATACTCTCTTTTTTCTCATATTTAAGCATAATATCACGCGCCAGTTTCATCTCATCGAGCAGAGCTCCCAACTGGGCGCATTCAATATTAACAATATGCGTGGTATCTTTCGGTAGTCCATCGACTAGTTCCTGCGAGATTTGTAGTTCCAAGGTGGCACAATTGGGGGGCGTTTCGCCCAGCGAGGTTACATTTCGTATGCTCTGCAGTTCATTAACTGAAAGTGCAGGGAATCGCATTACAAAAGGATTCACATTATTCGATAAAGACCTACTTCTAAATGACTTGTCTATGAGTTTTTGTCTTATGGCTGTGGCATGTGCTTGCAGCACGCGGCACATGGCCGCCGCATGATCCTTGGGCAGGCCAAGCTGTTGTATTTCCTCGCCAAAGATGGCATCGGTGCAGCTGTAGCGTGCCGCATTTGTGAGCATATAGTGCACGCAGGCAACGGCTGTCTTCCCATCGTTTGTGACTGTCGAAGTGAGCGATCTGATGGCCGCTTCCTGTGGGGGAATCGGAGTGAATAAGCATCTTTAGTAAAGGTTTATTCAGATACTTACCTCAAATTGCTCGCCACTGATGCGCTTTGCAACCAGCTGGGCCAGCTGCTCCAAGTTGTCGACGCTCAAGTTGGATAGAGTGGATATGATTTCAGCTAAGACCCAATCAGGACAATCGCCATCGCCACAGAAGCGAAATTTCTGCAAGTATATGGAAGGAACAAATGCTTGAAGACTTATTTAGTTAGCTGCTTAAAGTACCCCTTGGGCTCTACTTGGTATTTGCTCCTTATTTACGCCCACACATTCATCACGTCTCAACTAAATTAAAGAGCATGGGTTCGCAACAAGTGGGCTAAACCAGAAGTTCGAGTGAAAAAAGAACTCGTAAAGTGCTACCATATTTGCATATGATTAATTTCATACGCTTGCCTGCTAATCAGCGAGCAATTTGTACAACTGACTGACAAGGCAGCCAAAAAGGGGTGCCACAGCCGGGGTGGGGGTGGGGTGGCATGGGTGGCCGACTGCCACAAGCTAATGAGCAGCCTGTGACATATAAAGCCAACATGTACTGTAGCGCTTAGTTTCAAGTGCACGTCACGTTTATCTATGGGCAGGTTTCATAAATTTGCAACGGGGGAGCAACAAAAGCCGTTACTTGCTTAAGAGTGCGCCGTAAATTTATTACACTTGTTGCAGGAGGCAGAAGGCAGCAGCCAGCCACCCCCGCCTCGACCGTACAACCAAAAAGACATTGCGCTGCTTATTAGGACGCGCTTGCTTTGCCGTGTGTAACGGCTTAGAAATGTAAACGACAACGTTTTATAATTATTTTATGAACTTCAAAGTTGACAGGCAGCCGTCCACGCCTGTGGGTGGTTTCTGACCCACTCGACTCGGTATATAAAGCGTTTGGAGTGCCGTTTGCCTGCACAGTTGCTCATTGCTAATCTACGAGTGCGCGCGTATCTGCTGCCAGTGCCGTCTAAGAGTGTTCCAAGGGAATCCACAAAGTACATCGACTGCGACAAAATGCTGCACACTTGGCGTCTGCTCTTGCTGCTGGGCATCTGTAGGCAGCTGTATGCGCTGCCCCAGCACACATCCGCGGATGCGGAGCTGAATACCTGCGAGCTGCAGCTGGCCAAGTATCGCAAGTTCATACTACAGGCCATACTCAGCTTTGAGGATGTCTGCGATGCGTACAGCGCGCATCCAGTGGCGCCAGATGATGGCACCTTAACCGACGCCTGGCTGTTCCATCAGTATGCCCCACCACCGACCTCGCAGCGCGGCGAGATTTGGGCCTTCTTCAAGCTGCTTATGGCGCAGTTTAACGACATTGAGTTTGCGGCCATCATACGGGATGCGGTCATAGAGCGCTGCCGCTTCAAGATTCAGCGCGACGAGAAACGCAATTCGGTTGTTCTGGGCAAGAAGCAGCGCTTCCATTCCTGGGGCGGCAAGCGCTCACCGGACCAGGCAGCGGCGACCGGAGCGCTACTCACGCTCCCGGAGACAGCTGCGGCTGTGGCGAGCTCAGGCATGGATCACAACTATTATTAATCGAAGAGTTTCCCAATCTACTTCCAACAATGTATGAAATGCCAATTCAACCACTTAATTACAGCACTAGCTATAAATGTTTAATAAAACTATGAAAAACGCAGCGAGAGGTTTACTTACCATCCTTGTGCCAAATTGTTTCAATTTCTTTGATATTTGTTAATTAAACTAAACTCTATATCTAAACAAAGTAAATAAATTCCAGCTGACTATTTTGTCGATAAGCGGCCCGTTTTTGTTTGTGTTTAATGCAATGTGACCGAATCTTCTTGAGAGCATTATGCCGATTTATTGTATTCACGTAGAGGCATTTCTATGTCGTGTCGATATGGTCTTTTGGCGGTAAGGTTAAATATTGAAAAAAATTACTCACAATTTATTAAAATATTTGAAGTCGCATTAATTTGGGTTTCAAAACTATTTATTTAGCGCACACCGACTACGTAGTAGAGCTCAGCAATGTCAATGTCAGCAAGATAAGATTATTTGAGATTAAGTACGAATTTATTGGACTTTTTTGACTGTCCACATTAAAAAGCTGAAAAGTCGTTCTAAAAAGTGAGCTTATAAGCTCAGTTTAGACTTTCATGTGCATACTTGTACGCGTACACCGAATATTTTTAAGCGCTGATAGGCTCAGCTCAGCTCCGCTCTTTGTGTGCAAAAGCATAAAGCAGTGGAGCTATCAATGAAGTTGTGCAATTTGCACTGAAATATAAATACCAAGCAGTGTCCAGACAGCCCGGTATTTTTAAGTACGAAGACTTGCTCGTAGATGGCGCTTTACGAAGATCAGATTCAAATGAAATTACAACCATAAATAAATGGCAAATAAATTAAATTTCAATGCATTTCATCAGCATACTCCGAACAGATTTTAATAACACATTTCTTCTAGTGTGTGACGGTGTAGTTGGTTGTGTGTAATTTCAAATTTCATGGCATTTAACATTTAGAGTGCATTCTATAAATTTATATAACGTTCAGTTATTATTTCTAGTCTAGCCTAGTCATCATGCATGTTCAGATCTATTTTCTTATCAACTTCAACAGCATCTTCTTGCAGACCGTCTGATTCCAGATCCAATTCTTCTGCCTCACTGTCATCGTCAATGATTTCTCCATCATCCATGTCATCGCTCAGTTCCAGCTCCAAGTCCTTGAACTCTGGATTCTGGTCACTCAGCTCACTCAGCGCAGTCTCCAGTTTGTTGGCCCGGGCCAAGAGCAATCCCAAGCGCTTGTCAATCTCGCCGAACATGTCCGGCTCCGGCTTGGAGGTGGTGGCCTGTTCCACATCAGCAAAGGGATGTTCTGCCTTCTGGGCCTCCTCCGAGCCAGTCAATGTTGGCTTTGTTGGAGCAGACATCGTTACAATAATTCGAATATATATTTGTTGGGCTTGAAGTTTTACTAAGTATTGCTCCGATACACAGACTGTATACAAGTTTACTCTCGTATATGGAGTGTCTATAACTCTGTATTATAAGCCTAGGCCTACTCAGTTGTCAGAGAGGAAGTTTCGTCATCTCGCGATCAAACTCCGCCGCCAACAAGTTGAGCAGCGCCCGAGACGATTCTCTGGCCGAGGCGAATCTCTGGGAGCGATCGGCGGCGCAATGCGGCTTTTTCAGTGAGCGCGCGAGCGGCAAACGGTAAACAACAGCTGCTGCCAACGAGCTGAAAGAAAACCAAAGCCAAAAACAAAAAACAACAAAATTACAAGAAAACGAAAAAGACAAAAAAAACAGCGCGTTGGGGCGAAAGAAAAGCACAAAACGTTGCCAGTTGCCAGTTGCCAGTTGCCAGTTGCCACAAAGGCCAAGAGAGCTGGAAGACGTCAACACATGCAACAGGCGCCGAGAGTGCACGAATGTATCTTTCGGATGCGCGCATCTTCAGTGTGACAGATTGAATAATTACGCAAGTGAGTCGAGTGCAAAGTTTTGTTTGTTTGGAATGAAAAGTGTCCAATAGCCAATTGTAATTACTAGTTAGTGATGAGTGCCTCACAAAACCACAAGCAACGCGCAACAGATACTTCTTATCAGTGACATTATCTGAGTGTCATTTCCTCACTTTTGTTCAATTCGCAACCTGTGATTCTCAGTAAGTTCCATTAGGCAATCTATCGGAATGTCATATGCAAACAGAGCAAAATAAGCAAACTTTTGGATACGCGTTCTCTGTTCTGTGTATTCATCTATTTTAACCTGCCACTAGGCCAAGTTAACGCTTGACTTTCCGCGTCTCTTGTTGTGGCCGTTCATCTTTATTAACGCTAGTTCGTTTTGCCACCTTGTTGTAGTCTGTAGTCTGCCTGAGTCTGTGTATTTACAGCTGTTTGTGGGAAACCAGTTTGTCTGAAGCTTGCTTAGGTGTATTTTCTAACGTTATTTGGTTTTTCGGGCGCATATAGCAATCCAAAAAGTCAAATGTGAACATTTGTATAAACGTACAAAGGTGTGTATATTAAGTTCGTATGTATTGCAAACTTGCAACAGGCGGTTATATACAACACAAACACACCTATATGTACATATGCGAGTGCAACGAAACTGAAAGTCTGCGAAGTATGTTTTCAGCTTTGTTTGAAGTTGCACAACTGAAAATATACAATAGTTAAATACATATGTAAATAATTCAAATATAAATTGTTCAATCTAGCGCGACCACAAAAGAAAAACAATATTTCAATAATAACTATAGCAGTGCGGCTTAAAATCAGTCTGAAATATGGATTCAATACAACGGCTAGTAAGCAGTGCATGAGCTATTCATGTAAGCAGTTCAAGTTTTGTAAGCATTGCACTGCTTTGTATTGAATCGCTTCTTTTTGAGCAGAAGCAGCTGCTCATAAAGCAGTGCGTTTTAAAAGCTATTAAGAAAATATGATATAGAATTAGCGACAATTTGTATTTTACCCTGTATCTATAAAATGTGTTATAAGGGTGTAATGTTTTGTTGCACATCTATGCAACAGGCCACTTTTAGCATATATTTTAAAATCAATATTTACGGCCGATTGGATCCATTTATTATCTTTAATTCATCTGTAACTCAGAGATCCCTTCAGCTAGACAGTCCAAATCTTCTATGTAGTTAGGGTTATATAAGCCTAGCACAGAACAAGTTTATTTTAAGTATTCGATATCGCTCTCCCGCTGTTACCCGAACAAATAATAAGTACGAAAAAATCCCCAGAAACCTTTTTCTTTAGTGCTAAACAAAGAAATTGTCTGAATGTACGCATGGCTGTTGTGTATGATCAAGAAACTTATCTAAACCAATAAAAAATAAATAAATATGATAAAGACAAGTGTTGTGCTGAAAAGGTAGACAAACAGATATGTATTAGTCACCTATTGACAAACATAAAGATAAAATCAGAAATCGGAAATCGTTGGAAGTATAATAAAGCTAGAATTAAAAAGATATCCATTGTAAAAAGCATTTTCATCCAGAAATTCAATTTTCTACGGACTTACCCTGTGACAGCTATAAGATATAATGGTCTAATTGTGATTATAATAAGTCGACATCTAACAAAACAAAATATTATAAAACTGTCATAACTTGAAGCAAAATATTGTTGCAAATTCATAAAATAGCGTCGAGATCTGTACTCCTTGCAATTTTTGTTGTTTTCCTGTGCTAAGAGGTAAAAGAATCCCCTCTATTTAGCCTACTTCAGTGTTAACTTTATTCAGTTGTTGTGAGTTTTGTTTTCTTTTATATAAAAGTACAAAATATGCATACCGATAAGACTACAACTAGAGAACTATAACTAAGCTGAAAGAGAATTCGCGGCTTAGTAATCCTCGTCGCAGAAGCAGCCATCCCGCGAGTTCTCCACAATCCAGTCGAGATACTTTGTGACTCTGGTATAGACACCTGGATAGTTTGGTCGCGCACATCCATTGCCCCAGGAGACGATGCCAATCTGCTCGAAGCGCTTGTCATCGGGACGCAGACGGACCAAAGGACCACCCGAGTCGCCCTGACAGCTGTCCCGCCCACCGACGCCCGGGTAGCCGGAGCACATCATGTTCTTGGTGATCATTTTCTGCGTATAGTTCGTTTGGGCCACGCACTCGTCGTTGTCCAGCACTGGCACCTCCACCTCCTGCAGCAGGCAGGACGGCTTGCCATCCTCCTTGAGCGTGCCCCAGCCGGTGGCAATGCCGCGCGTGCCCACAAACAAATCATTACGCTGCTCCGCACGGGGCAGACAAATGGGCCGGATGAAGCTGGTAATGGGCACGCGATCGTTGAGACGCAGCAGGGCAATGTCATTGTCAAAGTTGGAGAAGCTGAACTTCTGGCTAAAGGCGCGCAGCACAAAGCGCGTCTCCGGACGCTCCTTGTCGTTGCAGCGATCGTGCTCGCCGAAGGTCACCTTGATCATGAACCACATGAAGCCCTTGACGCAGTGCGCCGCCGTCAGCACGTAGCGATCATTGATCAGCGTGCCCCCGCAGTAGAAACGATTGAAGTAGCTCAGTCTGGCCATCCAGGGATACTCGCTGACGCCAGTGGTGGTGCCCCCAACGATTCTCGACTCGTCGTTGCGCTCCCCACATCTGCAAAAGTGGGTAGAGGTAGAGGTAGAGGTAGAGCTAGAGTTAGAGTAAGTGGGCTTCAATAATAAATGATTGTCATGCACTTCACCAGACATGGAAAACATTTCCTAGCCATTTCATTTGAAAATCAATATGTTTGCTCTGGCCCGTTAGTTGACATATGCATTTATTATGCATTACTTTACATAAATTGAACAATTCTTACTCATAATCTATGATCAACTTATTAATCGTAGTTGTAGTTACCCAATAATTCTGTTTAATAATATGCCCTTTGGATTAGTTATTCATTGTGTGACTTTACGGTCTATTTCCGGTATAATACCTGCTTAAATATTATCCCTTGGTAGTTAACAAAAAATAGCTATATAGGGCAATGAAATAGGTAAAAAGAATGGCCTCTAAGATTAAAATAAGTTAATTCATTCTAAACTTTGGTTTGCTAAGTCTGTTCTCAGTAAAATATTATGGCTTTAAATATTTTTGACCGAGACAATTTTCAGTAGTTCTCATATTAAATTTGGTGAGTAGCTTTATGGCTGTGGAAGATTTGTATATATGAATATATACATACCAAATTAGCTTGAGGCTCAGAAGGGGTCGCCTCCCCACTGATAATGATAATATTTATTTACAATAATAATTTAATATTTATTTACAATTCATAAATTGCTGCTATTAAGACTCCCCTGACACATTACAAAGAAGAATTTCTGTGGAATGAGCTTTCAAAGCACATTAAAGCTTTAGATTAGCTTTTTTTACTTATACCCCTCTCTATTTGTGCATAAAGCGTCTTTCCGGTATTATTCTCCCTGAAAAATTATGCTTAAATCTGCTTTCAACTAATGTCATTAATACTAAAACATCATACTATATTGTAATTCAAAACGTGCCTTGTTTAGACGGTATTTTCCCTGTCTAGTTCAGTGAATGACAAATCAGTTTTGATTAGTGCAAAGTTCAATAACCCAAGAGATTAACAACCTTTATTAATAATGTCATAAAGAAAGTGTCAATCTGTTTTATGACCATGGCAAGCGATTTGCAGATTTTCCAACATCTTTCATAAAGACATTGTTACAATAAACTGGTTTTTAATTGCCAAAAAACACAAGCAACTGCATTCAATAATCTTTCAGAGAAAGAGAGAGCCGGTTTGCCAAAAGGAAGCACCACAAGTTCTCTTCTGCCTTGCTAAAAAGTCTTATATACATGGTGTAGTGTGTAGTATAAATATGTATTATTTTGTTTTTGGCCACAAATCAATTGACGGCGTACAACAACAACAGCAGCAACACTAAAAACAACAAGCGGAGGGCTTCGGACTTGGCTCTGTTGTTGTTTAATCAAGTCATTGCCCCAAAATGGGGACCAAGGCGATGGCAAAGGCGTCCCGAAACAAAGAATTGTGCGACCCAATTCAAAGAATGCGGCGTCCCCCCCGCCAGAGACTTGACTGAAAAATATGACGCATTGGGCCCGGCTTATACCTTATAAGTATACCCATACACCTCTATATGCGAGCGTGTGGGCAGAACTCGATACAGATACAGATACAGATACAGATACAGATACAGATACAGATACAGATACAGATACAGATACAGATACAGATACAGATACTTAAAACAACGATACGCAGCGACTGTTATCAAATCGTATGCAAATCAGTTTCATTTAAAATGCAAAAATCAAAAATTAATAAAAAGTAAAAATAAAAATAAAATACAATTAACGAAAGACAAAACACAAAACCAGTTTAAGGCTTTTCAAATAAAAGTTTATTAAAGCCGCTAAAGAATTGCTACAAGACGCTTTCAAGCGATCTTCAAATTGTCTCAACAAAAAAGAAGAGGGGAAATTTTGGGAGAATTCATTTTATACCAAATTTCCAATAAAACCTTTTTTAAAGCGTGATAATCGAAATTGTAGAAAATCAAATTATTTATGTGGTTTTTTTTGAACAAGTTGAAGAAGAAAAGTGAAAATCAAACACATTGCGTTTAGAAACTGACCTAACCTAATTCGATATAGTATAATAACTCATTCGGCCATTGTTTACCAAAGGTCCCATTGAGTTGATCATCATTCAATTCCTAAGCAAAGAGTGCCGACAAAAGCATTCTTCACAACTCCCTGAAGTGAGTACTTTATGCAAACATTTCCGTCTCTCAACTACTCAATACCCACGGGTACTTGACAATGCTGGAGCCTCAGCCTAAGGCAATTCCCCACTGGCAGCCCAGCTCGACAGGGCAATGCAATTTGTTGAAGGCATCTCAAGAATGCTTTTCAAATGCACATCTCTGGATCTGAGAACTGAGAACTGAGAGCTGAGAATCGAGACTGAGTGGCCGGGCCGCAAAAGTACAGTGTGTCTGATTCCCGGGTCAAGCAGAATTATTTGAAACCAAGTGTGGAAGTGACACATGAAGAAACTTCAGGTTAAAGTTAAGTGTGAAGCGTGAAATTGATAGCCAATTTGACTTGTGGGCAATAAAAGTTAAGCTTAGAGTGAACTCTTCTACCTCTAAGCTGGGAACTGGGAGCCTTATGCTTTCTAACTTCAGAAGGAACAAATAACGACCTCTTTAATATCTGACCCAAGCTTAAACAGAAACTTAAATTATTTTGTATTATCTATTGAACCAGGAGATCTTAAAAGAAGGAAGGAAGAACGACTATAGATTGGCAGACTTGATTTATAAGTAAAAGGTCTCTTAAATAATACAAATGAAAACATATTGATAGAAAATATGTATACATTATTTTCGCTGACAGCCTTTGGCCGAAGCAAATGGCGTCGTATTGAAATCTTGCGTGAAATCTAGCGCCAGAAATGCAGCAAGAAATCTCACCTGCATTGTAAGGCACACCTTTCATTAAAGGGTTTTGCAGTCGTGCAGAGAGTTGAAGTTCGATAGATAGAAATATGAATTTCAAGCGCCTAAGGAATTCAATAATGGGCCACTTAACGTCACTTAGGTGCAACATTGTGGCAAGAGTGTGCTCAGCTTGCAGCGTAAGTTATGATAAGAAAAAAGAAAGAAAAAATAATAACTGCATAAAGAGATTCAAAACTGTTGACACAGGCATCAGGGAGTGGGCAGAGGCGTTTAGAAAAATGATCGCGTGTATCTGTATCTGCAAAATGTATCTTTAACTGTAAGTGTGATTTGTATGCCGTGACAATGATTTGTGCCTGTTATTACTGTTAGTGCTGCTGCGGTTGGGTAACCTGGGTAACTTGGCTAACTGGAAGTTGGCTGTCATGACCATGACAGCTTTTTGTTAACTCACCTGCAGGAACATGTCGTGGCTGTTTGGTCTTGAGCCGGCGGCGAATTATTGCGATTAAAGACTCCAAACCAATTCTTGATCGGATTTTGCCGGAATACTGGTTTGTTGACACGGGCATCCAATCCAGTGGAGTTACCAGCAGCGCCAATGCCACCAGCCCGCAGCTTCTTGGCCTGATGCTGGCTGCCGTAGGCCTGATATTTGCCTGGTATGGAGGATGCAGATGGTGTTGTTGATGTGCTTGTTGGTGTCGCTGTTGTCGCTGTCGCTGTTGTTGTTGTTGTTGAGGCGGCAACAAGGCAGGAAACGATGGCCAACAGCAATGGCCAGCAATGATGTAAGTGGAGCAGCAGCATCTTCTAGTGGTTGTCCAACTTGTTGTTGCTTTTATGCAATTTTATGCAATGAAAACTTAATGAGTCAGCTAAACGTTGACCCGTCCCGTTAGAATATTTTGTTAGTCGTTGTTTTTTTGTGCCTTTCAGGTTTTCCCCGTGTTCACTTCACGCACGTTTTAATTATGTTAATCACATGCATCTACTATTCTGTATTGTATGAACTATTTTCCCATTTCTCACTCGTTTAGCACATTATTCAAACTGTCAACAAGTCGCACCCATAGATAGAAAATGTTCGTCTCTTTCCTTTGCCTCCGATTTTGATTTGTTCACCTCTTTTGTTGTTAGTCGCTTCTTTCTCTTTTTTCGACCGCACACGCGAAAGTCTGCAAACCGACTGATACCAACAAACGGCCGACGATCTTCTGGCCCAGACAAAGTTGCGCATGCGCCTGCTTTTCGCTGCGACGCCCGACGCCAGCGTCAACGCAGACGTTGACGTTGACGTTGACGCAGACGCCAACGTCATCGACGCTTCACTGGCAAACAACAGATACCAAGTCGCATTTTTGTTGGCCCGTTGCGTTCTTAATATGCTAATGTGACAGTTTGCCATGGTGTATCAATGCGGAGGTTCCTCCAGGTGAGAGCCGCTTCTCCCGCTCTGTCAGCCTGTATGTGTGTGCGTGTGTGTGTGTGTGTGTGTGTGTCTCTGGTGCGTAGAGTTGGGCGCGTGTCGTGCTCTGCCTCGTGACACGAACACGCACGACTCAACACGACGTGTTCCTGTTAAATTCAGGGACTGTAACGGTGCTTTTTATGTAAAAAATAATTCATTTTAAGCATTATTTCTTAAATTTATTTATTCCTCAAGAATTTTTGGTATTTTTGGGTATTTTTACTTCTGGAAAAAATACTGAATTTGTGATATTTCGGTATTTTTCGCATCTGAAACATACTAATAATATACTATATAAAAATGTGCTTCAGAATTTCCATAATTTCTGATATTTTTCGAACCCAATGCTTCATTTCAGTATTAATTTAATACAGATTTGAGTTGTATTTTTAAGCAAAATATTAAAATCAACAAAAAATCAATATAAAACTCAAGAAATTATTTTTATTTCTGAGCAAGAAAGTATATTTTTTAAATAAATTGTATTTTAAAGGATAAGAACAATGACCAAAAATAAGTTTTAGTATTGAACTTATCTGTATAATTAAAAAATAAATAAAAATCATTGCTTCAATGGATAGTTCTGGCAACAAGGATACTCTGGTGTAATCACTTTTCATGTATCTACTATCTTTCATTATGATTTTTTCCTTTGTGCTCACATATGCTACAATACACCGACCGCATCAAACTTTCTTCCACTGAATTTATAGAAAATCGTTTCTTATGTAACTTCGGTGTACAACATATTATTCCATCGATATAAAATTCTTAAAGAAGATCAAGAGTGGCATAGGTTTTTCAAGTTTTTCCTCCTTTTATTTTATTTTATTTTATTAATTTGCGGCGAAAACAAAGCCGAAATTGTAAACAACTTGGTATATATTAATCGAAATATTAATCAGACAGACAGAAGCACAGACAGGCGGATATGGTCAGATCAACTTGATTTTTAATGCGGATCATAAGTATATACACTCTACAGAATGCCAAATGCGTCCTTTTGCCTTTTACATACATTTGAACAGTTTTGTTACCATCGTTTACCCATTTTATGGGACAAACCAATATCGAAATACATTCTTAAACTATTCTTTACATATTAGAAACATGTGTGTTTGGGTTTAGAGTTCATGTTTTCTGTCAAGTTAAAGAAAATGAGACACGTGCCCATCTCTAATATAGAGCTCTCTCTGGCAGCACTATCTCTGGGCCTTTTTAGGCCCTGTCGGCGGCTGTTTAACGTTTGTTTATTATGCCTGAAACGTCAATACACCGTGAGAATTTAAATGATGTTTGAATATGGCTATAGATTTCGATGATAACCTGTTTAATGAGCATTTCCTGAGCCAAGTAATTTAACTAAATAGTTGCATATTTCAAGCCATGAAAATGGTTTTATTTAGCCCGGCGTTATGGTTGGCAGATGACATAGAAATTACAGACAGCCAAACAATTGATTTATGTAACGTGCTCTGCAAGTATTATTAATGTATTTAATCAAATTATTTTTAGACCAAAACGTAATAGCAATTTAGAAATTCAAAATGCTTAGCGCAGATTTTGCCTAAACTAAACATACTAGGCACAAAATCTTTTTTTTCTACATGCCATATTATATTTCAGATACTTCTTATGATCCTTAGAATCCCATCATTTTTATATTGCCAAATAATTTTCAATGTTTTTCATTGTATATTATGGAAAATATTTAAAAAATTAGTCAGTTTTCAGAAGAAATACCTGAAATACCCTTCCTTCTGATTTAAGAACCCTCGAAGCAAAAAACTTGTCTATACTTTTGTTAAGATTTCAGTTGCAAGATCCGATTTCATATTATTAATTTTACATATAATTGTTTACAGTGGCCCAGGAAACTATATTTTAGTGGTTTATAAGCATTTAACTCATATTTAAAATATTTTCATATTTTTCAACTGAAAACGAGGGAAATTACAATATTTAAGTATTTCTACCAATTAATACAAGTACTCAGTTGTCCAGAGTGTCGATTTTAGTGCTGTCACCATAACAATGACATTCCTTTATGGGCGGGCTCGTTAACCTCTGTCACCATATAAGGCCGTAGCATGTGTACTCGCATTTTACTCCTCAAAGCGCTCATTTGTAGCTTTTATGTTTTCCGACACTTTTCACTTGGATGCCACAGCCCCAAAGGCAAAAAGAGACAGTAAATACATACGAAAGAAAGAAAAAACACGGAGAAAAATTCGCAATTTCATGTTCATTTGCAGCTGCTGTCGTTTATTTGTTTACTTTTATACTTTTTTGTAAATCATGAATTAACAAATTTTCGAACGGGATAATTTAACTTTTCGCAGTCATCCGCTGCAACGGAATCGCCAGAGGGTGTTAAGGGTGGAGGCCTCTTAAGAGGTGACAGCGGTGAAACGAGATGAAAATTTGCTTAAATGTTTATCAGAAATCCGTGCTACAGATTTTGTTGTGTCTGTGTCAGTAGAGGATTGGCATGACAATTATAAATGGATTACAATAGGTTCTGCATATGACGGCCTGCTTTAAAATCATTGAGAATTAAATATAGATTTTAGGTACGAAATGAAGTGCGAATAGTGAAAGTGACAAAAGCAACATAACAAAGAGTCTTACTGTGAATAAGTGGGGTGATAACTAATGTGTTCCAACCGGTTGTTAGTTTTAGAAAACCAATTGAACTGTTGAGTTTAAATGGTGAAGGAATAAGAATGAAAAATAATATTCTTAATTACAAAAACTATTATTACTTTCCGAAAAGGCTCTTATTTAGAAATCAAATTCATTTCTGGGCCCATGATTTTTCTTAATGGATTGATGTTAACTAGAATTGTTTGGTAAAGAAGGATTTCCTGTCAAATCTTCCGTCTCCTTGTGATACCCTAGCGAGGGTATTATAATTTATTCATGAAATGTGTAACGCATTGGGGCATTACCCCAAGTCACGTTGATCTAACGATGTTCATCTGACAGCCTGTCAGTCTTTCTCTATGCAAACAAGTCTCGCAATTTTAAAGCCAGCTTGATGAAACTTGGCACAGATTCTATTTGTTGTACGCACTGTGTGTATTGGAACCGACCGGAGTGGATCACTATAACAAGTTGTGGGAACGACCTAATTTGATCACAATCGGACTAATATATCTTATGGCTACCATAGGAATAACTGGTAGAAAACTTAGTAACATAAGAAAGCTTTTTGCTTAAAAAACTAACCAGTTCAAAGTTTCGTTGATATATGACAACTAGATAACAATTTCAAAGTCTGGCTATAATATAAAAACTAGATTGAAACATAGCCTCTTTCTATAGTAAGAATATACTTATATTCTCTACAAAGCTGTAAAACTATTCCAGGCAGCCGTAGTTTAGCTTCATGGCTCATCTCCCTCAACTTTCTATAGCATGTTGTGGGCCCATTGCCTGGCCACATACCATTTCTCATACTTTACTTACATGTTTTAGCCATAAAGTCAACAATCCATGCCAGAAACTAGGAAAACCGTAAGGCGCGTCTGTCGAACTTCCTTATTAATGCAGTTCATGCAAATTTTCGCCCACTTCTTAGCCAGATCGAAATACTGGTAATTGGTAACTGTGCCAGTTGGTAGCTCAGGAGTGCATAAAGCGAATCTCTGGCAGCATTAGCGTCAGCGTCATGCCAACAACCAACAGGGGCTTAAGCACGACTACGCCCATTGCATAACTGGCAGAATATGGTTTACTGCACTGAAAGAAAAATGTGTTTAAATCTTATTATTTTTCATATTTAATCATACTGCTATTATAAAGTACTTAAATTGAACTTAATAGATTAAAACTAATGCAACTAAACTAAACTAAATTAAGTTGGAATAATAAAAAAAAAAACATTAAAAATAATCACATCTGTCTTAATGAAATCCCTTGCTTAAGCATATTGTTTGTTTATTTGGAAGTTATTTAAATTTGATATTTTAAAAAACCAACATTTTTACTATTTTCCAATATTTAAGTAATTAATTTGACCATAACATTTTATCGTACTTATTTATACCGCAAATAATTTTATTTATTTACAAAATTTACTATACAATACTAACCTGAATAAATTCATACCGAGTACTAACAACTAGGCCTTCAACTTGCAAATAATTGTAATTTCTCCCTACATATTATTATATTTTAATGCTGTTTTGCTCTTAAATACAAATTTATGTTTTCATACTTTTTCTCTTGATTCGTTCTTGACTGGAACTCGAACCGGGAAGTTCATGCCAGATCGACACAGCTATTGATAGTGATTAAGCATATACTATATACTTTATAAGGTCTACTTCTGCCTGTTACATACATTTGCACAGATCTTATACTCCCTTTTACCCAAGTTATGGCCACGGGGAGTAAATAGTGTGATATAACGTTCTAAAAGTTATTACAGCTGTGTCTATTTGTGCTTGCGAACAGCTGTGCTTAGTTCTAAACTGTGTTTTACTTTCAGTGTAAACATGAGTGCTGCCTTTCTCGATATGATGGGTGCGCAGTCAACGAGCGTGGCGGCGAGCGCCTTCGATGGGAGGCGCAATGCACGGGAGAAGGCGGTGGAGAGGCGTCGCAGCGGCGGCAGCAAGTACGGCGGACGCATTGCAGCCGCCGCTGGCATCCATGGACATGACAAGAGCATTGGCAGCGTCAGCGCCGGCCTCTACAAATCATTTCGCGAGCGTTTCCTGAGCAGCGACGCCGGCAGCGACTATCGAGCGCTGCGGCAGCGCGACGCCGAGGCTGCCAACAACGAACTGAGCTCGAGTGGCAGCTCCGAGGGGGAGGAGGAGAGCCAGCTGAGCAGCAGCAGCGTCGAGGAGCTGTTTGCCAATGAAGCGGAGCGCAGAAAGTGGCGCCGCAAGATGCCAGAACGCAGGGCTAGAAGAAGAAAGGTAAGTGCCAGAAACGTCAGGGCTCGGTTTTCGTATTGGGGCGGCTTTCCATTTCCATTACCATTTTGGCCAATAGCCTCTCTGCTTAAGTATTCCGGTCAGTTCTTCAATTGCTACCGTTACGTGCGTGACATGTCGGAACTTGTCTCCGATTTGTTGATTTGATTTGTTTATGACGCGAATTTGGCTCAAATTGCACGAGCTCGGACTTAATTGCGGGCCAAGTAGTTTGTTTAATTTACTTTCGTTCGTTGCCTTTGATAATTGCATTAATATTTATCCATTGTTTTTATTAGATAATTGCTTAACAATTTTTATTTAATTTACAAACGTGTTTACGCTCTGTTTCAAGTGAAACACATTTCACTTTCAATTGCGCCAGATATGCAAAACTATTTTATGATCGACAGATTAATCTACATTTGCAGAAGGTCAGCTCATATACATATGAGCCGAGAATCTAAACATATGTAAGCTATACAATGTAGTATATATAAATATATATATGTTTGTAAAAAACTTTGTAGAATACGACTGTTTATTTGCGGCTAAATGATCCCCATCTGTTGGTCAAGTGCTTGGGCTAAAACAATTCTCTTGAATTTATTTTTAACAATTGTGATACACTTATTAAGAATTACTATTTGATTATAGGTAGGCACACGATTTTAAATAATTATATGAATCAGTTAAAATGCCGTCTCGGTGAATGAGTTGTTTAAGTGGCCCGAATCGAAGGTTAAGTTTGTTGTCATGACTTGGCTAAAGGTCAGCTTGATAGATGATAACTACTTATTAAATGCCTATGCCTATAAAAGCACACAATAGATATGTTACATTTCAAATAGTGTAGCAATATTTGTTATTCATTATTATTTTGTTATTCCTATAATTTAAATTACCAAAACTCTTTATAAAAGGCCTGTTCCCACTTACGATTCTTTGTATATATTGCTCGAAAAATGCGTAAAATCTTTTGAATATCGTTGAACATCTTTTACATACATTTGATTTGTGTGCCATTGGATTCAAAATGTTGAAAACTAAACAACAAATTTAATATTAATATTTTTATTTATTAAGCTAAATATATTATGCACTAATAAAGTACTTAAGGATTAGAGTACCAGCTACAAGGCCTACGATTCTAAAAATGTAATAGTAGCTACCTATATTGTATAAATTTACACCTGTTTAATGGGGGCTATATTCAGATTTGTGAAATTTTGATTAATATCAGATTCACCAATTTTTGAATCTGGACATAAAAATATTTATTTAATTAATCATTAAATGTATGGCTCACAAAGTTAGAATATTATAATATCAAACGCTGACAATGAAGTGCATTTTCAAACAATTTTGTTGGTATAAATGGTATATAGTATTGAGTATCCGTAAGAACTACATTTTTTTCATATTCTTCATCAAATTTGTTACACCTGTTGGCCTATCCTAGTTTGATAGTGTTAAGATCTGCAAGCCTACTATTTTTCCGCAAATAAGCAAAATATAAAAGAATGGACACAGAGTACTTTGGGAGCTTCCGAATTTACTCAGTTTTCGCATGCCCTGAACCCACTGTGCCACGCAAATTCAGTCAGCTGTTGCAGAGCTTTCGACTTGTTTACAAACAACCGTCAAGCAAGCAAAAAGTCTGAGCACGTGGCCCACAACAGCTGGCCAAGTTGGCTCTCTCGGTGGGGCTCTCTTGAGCGCTTTCTGGCAGCTTTTGGCTCTCTGTTTATGACT
This sequence comes from Hirtodrosophila confusa, assembly GCA_035043065.1. Taxonomy (NCBI): domain Eukaryota; kingdom Metazoa; phylum Arthropoda; class Insecta; order Diptera; family Drosophilidae; genus Hirtodrosophila; species Hirtodrosophila confusa. The sequence goes on from JAWNNI010000039.1 coordinate 1,976,418, forward strand.
AGTTTGGCAATGGCCATGGGCTGCTGCTAGCTGGTTTGTGGTCGGCAAACGTTTGGCTTAAATCTCGGCCAAGTCATTTGAGCTGAACCTCTTCTTGCAGGCCATTTCGTGCTCCAATGGACTTTAAAATGTGCGCTGCTTAAAGTTGAGCGAGCGCGTTTGGATTATATTTTGTTTGTTGGTCCTTTGGAGTTGTTTCGGTTTTTTTTTAGAACATTTTTGTTAGGAATGACTCTTATGGCTGATGCTGCTAACTTGGCTTGGTTAGTTTTATTTTTATGCTGCTCTTTTTTTAGTGTTGTTCTTTTCGCTGGCTCGCATCGCTTGACTGCACACGCTCAACTGTGCGGCAGCGGCATTCATCCTGCACAATCCTTATTTTTTTATTATTATTTTTTTTGGCTATACATATTATAGTTGCTGTGCTGCTGCGGTTGTTGTGGGAATTATTTAACTAGGCGCATTCATTTCACACACACAGCAGAGGGACAGGCAGAGGGTGCTGCTGAGACCATACTTTGTTGTCGGAAGTAGTTTTCCTTTTGTCGCTGTGCGCTCGGTTTGCAAAATGTTAAAAAAAAAAAAATAAAAAAATAAATGGCCAAAATTGTGCGCCACTGTGTCGCCAAAAATGCAATCAACAGACCCAGATCTCTGACGGGAACTTGGCTGCGTTTCTGGAATCTCTGAATTCGGTTTGCAGTTGTTTGTTTGGGTCCAGAAGCCGCAGCAGCAATAACGAATTGCCTGTAATGGGCATCAAATTCAAATCTCTTACATAAATAAGTCCGGAACTCCCTTAGCCGCCATCAGGTACCGCCCATATGAGTTGCCCTGGCTACAAGCCGAAAATGTGCAAGTTTTCAATGATTTATGCATGATACTTAATGTCTTCTTAATTACGTTTTATGCAACCCCCCCAGAATATTATACATGCTCGTATTTTGTGGAAAAACAGCGCCAAGAAAAAAATGCCAGTTGGAGCGCTTTCAGCACACAAATCATATTCAAAGCAGCAGCCAAAAAAGAAAGAAGACGAAGAAGAGCTATCCTGGTATCCTTGACTGGTCGAAGATTAAATACCCTGGCACAAATGCTAAATATATTGCTCTTATGACTAATGTGCGGCATAAAAATGTAGTTTAAATCAAAATATTTTCACTAATTTCTAATCACTTTTTTTTGAATTTTAATTTAAACTGAATATTAAACAAATTTTGATCGAAATTGACCAAGTGCAGAATGTAGTGTATGATAAAACTCGTAGTTGATGACATTTTGTTTCAAAAACTTCAAAACCGATCGTTCCAATGACAGCTACCATATGATACAAAGAACAGCTTGCAACAAACAGAGGCAACTGTACCAAGATGCATCAACATAACCTCCAAACTGAGATGCTAGACAAACATAAACTTAGCTTGTCACTCTGACCAACAAGGAATTTATTGTGTGGGATTTGAAATTTGTCGCCCAACGCGTTACACATTTCATGACAAAAATTATAATACCCTCTCGCAAGGATACAAAAATATACACAAATTTGTAGCAGCTGCGTCGAGGAACGTTCAGGCAGCACTTTCACTTATACTTTCACTGCCAGCTTCCATGTGGCGCTACGTGCCCGGGATGTAACAAAAAATGTATATCTCGGTTGAAACTGAAACCGTTTGGGACTGGATTTCAGTTGTAGCCTGTGGACATTCTCTACCGGTTGCGGGGTACGGGTACAGTCAACACAACTATTTTTTTTTTGCCCGTATTGCAGTTCATTGAAATGTGCGACGAAAACACAATTACACATGTATTCATGCATTGGCCATTGTCTCGTATTTGGTTGCGTTTGCGTCAGCTGGGAATTCGGGGGAACCCCAGGGAGGACAATCTGATGTGGCATTGATAGCTGTATGCGTGAAACAAGGTTAAAGCTCAGTTACGTGATGTTTTTGTAGAGCAGCGCATTGTTTACACTGAAATTAACTTGAAAGGACTGGGACAGTGCTGGCTGAGAGAAACTTGGTATAACTTTGGGATAAGACAACTGCTTTTGATAACTTAAAACCTTTGCCTGATGTAAGCATTACATTTTCAAAAAGGAAGAAAGTTACAGTAAATCACATTAGTATATTTCGCAAAAATATTGTCCTGATAAACCTTTAAAGCTTGCAGGATTTTAAGGCCATCAGATGTTGTCAAAGTTGCTTTAATTCCAATTCAAATTGCTATCGATTTTTTGGGAATTCTAAGAGTTTAAAACTCTATTTCAACATTTTTCAACGATCTAAATTCATTTTTACGAGCAAGATAAATATATAATTGTTTACAAAAGTTGCACAACAAAGTTCGTTTAAATTATTATTAAAATTAGAAAAATTATCTCAGATCCAAGAAAAAAATACGATTTTGTAATTGTAAGAGTTAAATTTCTTGATTTAAACCCTTAAGTCTCCTCTTCTGTCTGAATTTGAAGTGGAAACTAAAGTGTGTTCAAGTCCCACTGAGTAAAATCAAAATGTAGACTGTTTTGAAAAGGGTTTAGTCCCCAAATGGAATGTTACGAGCTCGGCTGCATTATAGTTTCAAGATTTAGGTAAGGAAATCATTTTAAGAAATACACACAAATAAAACAACTGTCTCAACATGCGAAGGAAACATTGTTAATTTTTCAAGTGATATGGGTCTGACCGTCAGCTTGGAAAGTTAGTTTGGCTGTCCGGCTAGCCAGGTCAGCTTGTGCTGACCAACTTTAAGCTGTCAAGTGGTTGCCATTGAATGAAAGCGGCCAACAAATGTTCCCGGCCAGCACTTTTGCTGTGAGTCGAACCGGGAACGTGGTCCGGCCATGTTAAACAAATTAAACACGTAGCAACCAACATGAAGAATAACATCCTCCAACAATAAAACGATAGCCAAAATCCTTTTTTATTCAGGCCAACCGAGATCTGGCCTGAGCCCCATGTAGCTATTGTATCCGAGTCGGAGCTGAATGTGTTGGCAGTCGGAGCCATGTTGTTAACATTTAACACGCGGCCACATTTCCATGTTTCTGCTGCTGGCCCACTCATTGTTTTTCGCCCGGTTTTTAAATTAGCGCCGTTCAGAAAAGGACGCGCGTGAAAAATGCAAATTTGTTGTTTTACTGCTGTTCATAATTTTTGGCCACGGCCATCGTAGGCAGAAAGGCAGCGACCAAAACCCAATGAAGGTCAACAATAATTATACAATTTATACAATAATTTGCAAAACAATTGTTTTTGACAACTGAAATATTTTCTCTTTCTGCTCGGGCTTATATTTGGGCTAGTTGTCGAGAGGTTTTGAGAGCGTCGCAATGGCCGGGCAAAAGTTTTTTGAATGGCACCAAGTTTTTAATTGAAATGCCTAAGTGAAGGAGCATAGTTGGGCGGGCACTGGATATCCTTGACAGTGAATTATGCATTTAGTTGTGGGTTAAGGCAAAGGTCAAAGATGTGCAGAAGGACATTATTTTCTGCTGAATGAGCAAAATATTTAAGGTTTGATCACAGTAAACTGCAGTCTTTAGGGAGATTTATTGTAGTTATTGTAAGAGCTCCTTGAGAGTTAGGACCGATGGCATAGGGTGTAATAAATTTAATTCCACATGGCTCGACACCTGGTCATACTTAAACATTTACTTACATCACTTTTAAAAGCTTTATAAATTTATATATAATATATAATGTTCCCTGCTTAGCTATTTTATATAGTATCTAAGAAGCGACTTCTTAGTTTCTTTTATTGGGACAAAGATCTCACAATGGGTTAAGGAGATTCTATTGCCTGTCAGGTTAATCAAATAGATCATATTATGATAGTTCCTAGTCCCTCATTAAATCTGAATATATTAGCTACCTAATTTAATCGATAATCATTATTTTCTGTGCAAAGGATTCCTTTTGGCTTGTTTTTGTTAATTCCCTTCCTACCCATTTTCCTGTTGCCACACAGTGGAGTAGTAACCTGTGAAGTTGCAGGAAACACTTATTTCTTGACTTGCCTTAAACTGTTCTAAAATCTCTAACAAGAATAAGTTCAGTTCATTGTATGCGCTTTCAAATTAAGGAAATTATGGTCCTCCAACTGCACCCTGACAACCTTTCCTGCCACATAGCTCCGTTGCCCGGCCAACAGAATAAACAACCTACAGCTGCTCCCTCCCGTTGCTAGCTCTGTCAAACAAACCCGGCGAAAAATAATACATAAGTAGGCTAAGAAATCGATTGGAGTTTTCAACAGGATATCAGAGAGCACGGCATGTACAAAATTTATTCTTCATACAAACGTCGAGCCGTAAAGACGACAAAAATTCAGCTTGAAAATAATAGAATAAAGTTATATTTAAAAAAAGGGGCATAAGTAGGAAGTGTATAGGATTGCGTATAAACCATGTCGTTGTTTGACAATCCCGACCAGCTGCGACAGCTGCAGGATTTGTTGTGTCCCAGGCGCAGGCGGGGTGGGATCGAGTGCAGCAGCGACAGCGAGGATGAGGAGGAATCCCTGGTGGTGGTCTCTAACCAGAGTGAGTAAACAGCAACTGTGATTGACCCTCTCCCCTCGCAGCATCACTCATACGCCTGTTATACCAACTCAGCACCTGGCAGCATTGGGGCGCAGCCAGCTGCTGCAGCAACACCTGCCACCAAGGCCAGTGGCAAGAAGAAGAAGGTTAACTTGTTGGCAACGCCGCTGGAGGAAAAGGAAAAGGCGCAGCCCAACACGCTTGAGGAATGGCAGGACGCGCAGGAGCGCGAGGATGCGGACATTTTGGAAACACGCAAGTGTCCCGAATACACGATGACCTATCGCCAGGCCGTTGGCACCGAGGATGTGTTTCTTCAGGTTAGCTAAGCCCTCCTTCCAGCCCTTTGCGCTCTTGTGAAACGCTAAGATAACATTTGCATTTAGATGGGCCAACGCTCGGCAGCCTCGGCCAGCTGTGAAGATCTGGTACTGGAGATATCGCTGCCCGATGAGCAAATGGCCGCCGATAAAATGACCTTAACCCTGCACGAAAAGGATCTGGACCTGGGCACGGCCTTGTACAGACTCAAGCTGCCGCTGCCACATCCTGTGGATGTGGATAAATGCCAGGCCAAATATGACAGTGAGCTCTGCAAGCTGCGTTTGACGCTGAGGCTGCGCCGGGAGCTGGATTATGTCAATTTTTAGAAGATATTTATAGCTATACACACACACAACATAACACAACACAACACAACAACACAATACAACATAACACAAAGTTGCGTGTTTCACTTTTAAGATGAGAATTGTTTTCAGATTATCACCATAAGCACTGCTACAATATATATTTCGACTGCTCTAATAAATTTCTGTTCAACACTTACGTAAACGTCTTTTATTTTATCTAGACTTTTGCGTGTTTCGTTTCCACTTGTTCCTAACCTTAAAAGCGGCAGGATCTGGTGGAACAAAACTACGTTTTTATTATGTTATGTTATATAAATATTATATTGTATTATTGTGTTATAACCAGACTGATCTGGATCTTCGATCTCAACTGGGTGAATTTCTTCATTTAAATCGGCGTTCTTAATATATATGTATATATATATTATATAATTGAATGAAATGAATGCATATGGATGATGGGAGGTTATATTTAAGAAACATCCTAGGGAATACAATGTACATTTGCAATGCTAGTTGAACTTTAAGTAGATATAAAATTACTACTACAAAATATACAATTCTATTAACTAGATGAAAATGTGTTTAAAGCATTATTAATTCCGAGGCTTCAAAATACAGGACTATATATTTTTCTCCCCTTTATGTAAAGTAAGCATCTCAAAGTTTTCGTTTAAAAGTTCAGTATTTTTGATATGTGTCAGCGTATTACTTTAAAGGTGTTAGACCGATATAGGAAGGAAAGATTCAACCCAGTAAGATTGGTTGCACTTTACCCGAAATAAACAAACAACAACGTTGCGACCTTGACACTTTATATATGGGGGATATACATTAAGATAACATATGTACCAAGTTTTGTTGCTCTAACTTCAGGGATGTGAAAACAATTTTAAAAAAAATGTGTTTTAAACAAAGTATAATTAAGTATTCGTTCTGCGAATATACAGTATATTTACTTTTACATTTTCGGGTTCAGCTGTTCTAAATCGCTATGATAAAAACTAATTTGTATGCGATAAATTTGTTCAGATGAAAATAACAAGCCAATGCACATCCAAACGGCAAACAATTCATTCTGCCTTTAAAGACAGGACTAATGGCAAGCATTCTGTGAAAATTCAATGACATGATGTAATTTACCATATCCTATATACATTTTTACAAAGGAAGGCCTTCGCTTTTCTCGTCTATTTTGCTGTCAAATTGCGCATACGCCGCATTGGCCCTCAGGTCAAACACAAATTACGCTCAAACGAAGCAGAAAGTATGCCTTACGTACACATAGGACATTAAATGGAGTACAGGCCGAAGGGCCTGCTGTCAAAAATCACTTAAGCTAAATATTTGTCAAATGCAGACATCGAACGACGTTAAAAAAAAAGCCAAGTACACATTTTTCCATCATTCAAAATCTGAGCTACAAATAATGAAAAAAAAGAATCAAAAGCGGTCATTTCTTTTAACAAATTTTTTTTTTGAGGGGATTTGCTCGACTTAACCACGGTGGTTGCGGGAGGGGGGACAGCCCGCTGTGACTGCGGCAGCGATTTGCCTCATTTACTCTCAACTGACGCGACCACATTTCAATTTGTGAACGCCGCTCAGCGACAGCCCTCAGACATGATAAAGTGTCCTCCCAGGCAGTTCCTGAATAAAGTTCACACAATTTGACATCGAAATATCCTGGCCCAGAATGATAAAGGCCCAAGTTTCGGGCTGGCTGAGGCGCGTGCCTCGCGTGGCGAGTAGTTTTCGTCCCGAGAACTTGGTCAGTGGATTTTTGGATTTTAATCATTTGGTCGAGCAAAAGTTTTCTCCCGTTGATAATAATAAATCATCAGACGGCGATGGCGATGACGACGGCATGCGACAACTTTTTGGTCTTGGCTAAACTTTAAATTCAATTTAATGGCCACGAAATGAGCTGCCAGTTGGTCACTTGGCTAAATTGCTGATTATCTGAGTGCCAGAGCAAGATGCCGCGAATTTGCAAAACAAACTTTATGAAAATATTACAAACTTCATATAACAATTGTAAGAAATATAATGCAAATTTCGTAGCAAAAAGTAGACAACAATAGTATTAATTAACTAAGTCGAGCTTTAGCTTGAATTTTTAATACAAATATGCACAGATGAGTTGGATGAGTTCTTATTCGGGAAAAAAATAACATAACTTTCCTAAATTCCGGAATGAAATGGAAATACTTAAAGACTTATAACAAAATAGGTGAATATATATATAATTCCTGTTTAAGGATGAGAAATAATCTGTTATTGCTAAAGGCAAATTACATTTAATATTCTAAATAGCCAACTCTCAATAGTTTGAGAAGTAATATCATTCTTGGCTGGATTCAAATATCAATATTTTAGTATTAAAAAATAATTCAAAACTTGTTTATTTTCATTATTAAAATGTCACATAATTTGAGTTTTTTCTATATTTTTTTAATTTGTATATTTTCTGCTATCTATCGTGGCAGCTTAAGCAAGTTGAACATGCGTATCTTCAACATCTTCAACTGATAATATAAAAGTTATCAGCAAAATTGCAAACTAATCAGTTACTAAATTTTTGTTGTCAACTTTTCACATCTGAACATCACAAAGCCCTGGGCAATCAACGAGCACAGAGCCCAAACTCAAAGTTGAACTTACAAAATTGCATCAGCATTTAAAGAGGCTGAACAAGAATACCTTCTACAACTTGTTTTATTTTTGTTCTAAACACAAACATGCGTTCAATGACATCTGGCAGAAGCTGAAACTTGCCAAAAACTGCACAGAATTTGAACAAAAACGTATCCTTTTCAAAGGCAAAAACAAACAAAAATAGCTGGGTAGAGACTAGACTGGGGAAAAGCAAACAAAAAGCAAGGCATGAAATGCTAGAAAAACTAACACAAAAAGGCCGCAAAAAATTTATATATACTCGTATATATATCAATTTTCTTTTCTGCTGTTTTCGACTCATTTACACAAATGCAGGTTTCATCATCATTATCCCTATCATCAGCATCATCATCATCATCATGATATCCCACATATTTACATGGCAAAAACTAAATATACAGTGGAACTGGCTTGTTTGTCGAGCCGCACCCTTTTTATCAACTCTTAGGAAACTTTCATCAACACAAATACAAATTCGCATGCAAATTCGCAATGTTCTCCATGTGCAACGCCAACTTTTGTGGTGTGTGTAAATTTGCTTGCTCCCAAAAAAAAGAAAGAAAAAAAACCCTGAAAAAGCGATGACAACAACTTTGCGCCAATGGAAAACTTTTGGATAATGTGTGAAAATTGTTTGTGTTGTGCTCTCTGTGTGCAATTGCTTAAATTGCAAATATCTGTGATTAAAAGTCAGTTGCCGTATGCAGTTGGCCTTGGTTACCTTTGAAGCAGAAGTTATTGTGGTTTAACCACATTTAATAAATAATAATAATAATAAATGCAGGCGGGTACTTGAAAAATGTAATAAGCTGCACAACAAGCACCACAACAGCAACAGGGCGGGGCTCAGCTGCTGACAAAGGTCCTGCGAATGTTGACGTTGATCCAGCAGATTGTTGCTCGACTTTTATTCATTACATTTCAGTGAGCGGACTCGTGAGTGGGCCAACATCCACTTAACCTGCAAAATGGCGAACAGCTCTGAAGAACTGAACTGAATAGCAGGTGCGAAATGAGCGGCGGCTTTGAGTGGGGGAATGAAGAGGCAGGCCACGGCAGGACATCATAATGAAATGTGCTGGAAAATGTGCAAGTCACTTGCGTTAAAACTGAAGTGCAGCCTGAACTGTGTTATAGGGCACGCATCCTTAAACCAGCTAAAATGCAATCATTAAAGAGAAGTCCTTGCCGTCCTGTAACATTCAAATGTTATACAAAAAACACCATTAAAGTAACATATTACACCTGGGAATGAACTGAGACAAACTAACTCTAATTTACATACTTTGAGTCTACTTTTTGTCCTGACAAAGTTCAGAACAGTTGCCCTCAAGATATGTTTTCCATGCGGATAAAATGCGTTTTGTTTTCCCATTTTTAAGCTTCAATGCTTGGCTTCAATGATAAAATAAAACTCACATTAATAAAATGGGAAAGCAATTAAGTGTAAATAAATATGCCTCATTATTTTTCAAAATCAATATTTCTTACTTATGTGTTCTAGTCAAGAGCCTGGCTTGAACACCCTGTAACCGAGTTTAAGGGACATTTAAATGCATAGTATTTATGTACCTTCGCGCTTAATGCAGCGACAGTACTGCTCCCTATTTAATAAAGACATCAAATCCCGAAGATTCCTTGGAGCAAAGCGATAAGGATAAGAAGTAGCAGTGCCAAAATACATTTTAAGCCAAAGAACCTTAAAACTTATATAATTGGCAAGTGGAATTTAACTTAAACTACTTAGTATAAAAGGTGTACAAGGTGTATAAGCCCCGCAATTACCGAGTTTTATTTATATTTATTTTATTTTTTGATATTTATTTATGTTTAAACGTTTGTGTAAGGGGGAGAACTTGACTGGGAACGTGGGTGGGAAGCAACAATATTGGTGTGTTTGTATATGAGTGTGTTTATAAGTATACAAATTGGATCTTAAAGAAGTTGGCCTTCAAGACACAGGCCGTGGATTATTGGTACAAAGAACATGATAAATCTTCGATTTTGTTTAGTTTGTTAGAGAAAAACCTAAATATTAAGAATAATGCAAAAACAAATTTATAGCTATTTCTTTCTTTTGCAGAAAGTTAAATTGATCTGATTTGTTAAAACTTTTCAATTACATTTATTTTTGTTTGCAGCAATTCTAGAATTGCGTCACTCTCTGGCAAATCTACTTAAAACTTAAAAAACTTATATCAGTCAGTCGCTCTAACATACCAAGTCCACTTACTTAAATCTCCTTCTCTTCACTTTGCTGCAATTTGTTATATTTAATCTTGCCTTGCCGCGTTTCCCTGCTAATTGTCACAGTCGGAAAATGCAATTTAAAGCTGCCCTTAATCTGGCAACAAGTCAGAAACGAAACCAACTTAAATATTTCATTGTATGTAACGTAACGTTGTCCATGTTGGTCAGAAAACACTTTTTCGAGGGGTTTCCGCTGCACATAAATCTGCAGTTTTTTAATTGCCACAAAAAGCCATTGTCGTTTCGCCAGATTTCAAGTTGAAACGCAAACAAGTTAAAATAATAATAAAATAATAACAGAAAGTACAGAGACAGAAGCCCAAAGAGAATTTTCAGCTGAATTTAATAACTCAAGATATTATTATTACAAGAGAATATAAAAGAAGAACAGATGGGATAACAGCTACTGTTTAGACATGCCTTTCAATTGCATCATCTGCAGCTTAACAATTTGGCAAATTTCAAAACATTTCACAATTTCGAATTAAATAGCTGCACACAAAATTAAAACGAACAGTTTAGCAAAAATCATTTAAAGAGCAGAACGCTGGGGAATATTACACATGCGCCATGTGGTGCGCAAGCAAAATAACAAAATCATTGTGGAATTTAATTAAAGGCCCCTTAGAGTCTATAAGCCAGTGGCGGGTGTGTGTTATGCGTGTGTGTGTGTGTGTGTGTGTGTGTAACGCAGAAACAAGGCCATTAACACATTTTTCAAGTTTAATTCAACGTAATAACAAATTTGTGAGCTCCGCAGAACTTGAGGCAGATATGCTACAGACAGAAACTGGCACTCGAGCAGGCCATATAAATTACAAAAGGACATGAACGGCATACAGCAGCTGGCTGAAAGCAAACCGGATGCAGACATGTTGGCCACAGCAGCAAGTAGCAAGTGTTGTCCTTATGTGTTTCCACTTACTGTGCGTGGGCCTTGGGGTTTTGCCCTCAAATGGCAGCTGACTTACCCTGCCCAGTCCCATAATTAAGACAAATGTAAAAACTACTAAAAGACATGCCAAAAGTCACTTTCACTTGCCAAACAAAAGAAGTAGAGAAACAGCAGCCAGGTGCCAGGTGGCAGCTGCCGTTGCCTTTGCTTTTGCCTGTGCCTTTGCCTCTCAGGTTGTTATAAGGCACATAATTTCACTTTACTCTTCCGCTTTAGGCCCTGTTGACACACGGCATTTTTCTTTCACGTTGCGATAATGTCACGTGTCTGAAGGCTTGGCCAAAAACAATAGTTACACAAAAAACACAAGCCAAACAAGCATGTTCTAGTCGAGAATAACCGAATGGAAGATACCATGTTGCCATGTTCTATTTTTGAAATACTTGTGCTTAAAATACTTTTGAGGTTTTATCGAGATTAAATTAAAATTATGATTTTCATTTGTTGTTCACATTTTGCAGAAAAATATAGAAATAATACGTGCAAGAATCGGCATACCAAATTTACTATCTGTAGGTCTTATTGCCTCTTAGATCGACAGGGTTATTAAGAGAGACCACTCCACTGCCAAGGCCCATTAAGAATATACTTATTTCTTTCAAATATCAATGTGCATAACGTTAACATACCCTTTTTCAACCATTTTTTGATGGGTACAGGGTAAAAAAAACACAATCAAATGTCAATGTATCGTCTAAAGTAAGTGGCCCTCGTTGAATGCTTGAATGCTTGCATGACCTTTTCGCATTAATCTCAAGAAGATGGTATTTTAATGCAGCCATGTGGGCGTGTTATGCTCGTTATAAGCCAAGTAGTCATTATGATTATTTATTGTGTTGGAACTACAATACACAGCTGTTAAGGCCCCGTATCATGACGCCTGTTTGTTCAACATGAACAGAGATTGGCCAGCATTCAATTAGGCGCCATATGATGGGAATTTTATTGTAATTGACTGACTAAAGCTTTGAGAGCAGTAAGTGTAAGTAATAGTATAATAATATTTCAGCTTCATAGTTTTATTACGATCATTAATTTAGCTAGCTTAAATAGCTTACAAAAGGACTGACTAAAGTGAGTTAAGAATCCTGTTAAGTGTGTTAAGTTTTCAGCTTTAAGTGATATTAAATTGTTAATTGTTATAGACTTGCAGAGGGTATTATAATGTTATCACGAAATGTGTTACGTTTATTTATTTTATCTTATTTTATTTTATTTATTTTTGTATATAGCCTGCCTAGTTTCGTCTAAAACAATCGGTCGAGAAATGAACTTTTTTATAAAAAACATTGCTGCAAGTCTATATGACTTCACACAATACAGACATCTGTTCTATCTCATTTAATTTTGATTTGGAGGTAATTTTTATTTAATATCATCGCCAATTGACAACATAAATCGCAGTTATTGATTATGCATTGGCATTTGATACAAATATATTTATAAATTATACATTTTTTGCATTTTAGTAAAATCTGTGTTGCATTGAAATAAAAAGGAACAATGAAAAATTCATTTCCAAAAAGCTGGCACATTTATACCCACGAAAATCCTGAACTTTAGTTGCAGCTGCATTTCCACTTAATTAAATAATTCAATGTTAATCGGATATTGATGTGTCATTGGACAATTCTATACAAATTACAATCACTCTTGCGCAACACTACGCACCGCACACCAGCTCTTTCCAACACTACGCCCACTACAAATAAATGTTGCCTACTTATCAGCGCAAGCAAGCTGCAATGACTGTGGAAATCAAATACAATTTGAAATCCATTTGATGCTGTCTCTTGTATGCAGCTGCATTCACTTGAAGCACATAAAATGCAATTTATTTGTCTACACAATTTGTAGACTTGTATGGTTTCCTTATGCATAAGAAATTCATATGAAGATATTTCTTCAGCAAATTTATTGCTTTAGTATGCTGAGTTTAATGGCTGGCGACAAAGGCCACAAAATATAAATGTGGCACATATATTAAGCATATAGCAAACGATGGCAAACAGCCATTGAAACAGTTTCTTTTTTTGTTCAAATAGAATGGGTGAAATTCGAATAAAAGACGAATGGGAGATGAATGCTGCATTTCCGCTTTTGGGTTTTTGGCCTTTTTGTCTTCAGCTGCGTTGGCGCCTTCTGCGCTGCCATCAACAGCTTCGCTCTTTGACTCCCTCATCCATTGTCATCGTTAACTTATAGACTTTTATTGCGCAGCCATGGCGGAACTTGTCCGTTCCCCCTCCTTTTCACCCCATTAAAGTGGCAACTTTCAGAGATTTATTTGCCTGCCATCGTTGACTCGCTTACCCATTGACTGTGCGTATGTTAAACTGGCTCTAATTGATTCCACATGATTTTATATGAGTATTTTGTCGCATATTTTATACATAAACGCATCAAGGCAAGCTGTGTAATTACTTTACAGATAGTTTGTGCTGAGCTGAAGCTCATTCGAATCTACATTACATTCACAACAACTAGACGAAATATTGCTTGATTTAAAATACTACAAAATTTTTATATATTACTTCATACATGATAATCTAACGAAATGACCGACAAGACAACTACAACAAGTACTTTCCGCTCTGCTGATGCAGAGGAAGAGGATGAATCATTCTGGGACGCAGCGGAGTATAAAGCTATGAACGACAATGGGGATGAAAAAGCAATGGTCCCGGAAAAGCCACGGAGTGATGACTTTGAATCAGTCATGACAGCCGTACAAGAACGCGTTCAACGCATATTGCAGCGTGTCCATATGGTGTCGCAAGGACTTACGAAGGTACGTAAGCAGCTCAAGGAGTTCAGGAAGGATGAGGGCGCAGGGAAAGGCAAAGCAACATATATTGGGGCCACTCAAACTGAACTGCTGGCCAATACCGACCTGACCTTACATGTGGAGCGCAGTGGTGATACCGTGGCCTGTCAGACCATTGAGCCACTTCCGTTTTCTAATGATGAAGACTGAGACAGCTGAGACAGAATATTGAAGGATGCAGAGGCGCACACTGCGGCATTATTATTTCATATCAATTTAATTTTTTTTTTGTAGTTAATTTTTTATTTTCGATCTTAAATAAGCGTGGGCATTACGAATATGCTGGCAACAATAATTGAACAATACATTTTGCGGCAACAATGAATACATTTATTACCAGAACGACCAAAACAGCTGAAATACAGCTCAAACTTGCAGAAAACATTTACGCCAAATTAACTGTGGAGCAATTAAAGTTCAACTACAACAAAAAAAACAAATGATTTATTATAAAAAGCATATTTGTACCTGTAACATACTTTGATAACTATAGAGACCACGAACGTAAGGTTACCATTCTACTTTGAGGAATGTTGGTTTATTTAAATCCAGCTAAAGTTAAGACACTTCTCAGCTTAAAGACATCAGCTTCCATTCCATTCAGAAAATAAAAACCGTGTCAGAAACAACAAGAAACGAGTATAAAAAGCACACTTCAATTTAAAATCTAACCAAATTTATACAGTTCGAAATCAGCTCGTTACTTTATTGATAATAACTCTTCATTGAGGAGCCAACAATATTGCTTCAAGCGATTGTAAACAGCTGCAGTTTGTTATGGACATTTTGTTTGAAAAGTTCTGCTAACCAACCGACAAATAAGTCAAAATTTCTGCAAATTTGCATTTGCCTTTGCCAGAATATAATATTGCCTCCGGGCAAACAAATATGTTAAAAGCAATATAGCAGGAGCTGAATAAATGCTGCAGACTTTATGGAAAAAGCTGTGACAGCCAACAATAACATAATACAATAAACTGTTCAAGCAAAGCAAATTATAAAATATGAAATTTGCATATATTGCTAACTTGCTGCATGGCAAATATGTCAAAAGCATTTTCTCCTCAGCAAGTCTCTCAACAGCCACAATTGTGATACGTTCATCACTTGCAGTTCTAGCCAGCTGCATTTGTGGCAGTTACCTTTGTTGTGGTCTCCCCATTCTTTGCGACACTTGCAGCTGCTGTCTCAGCTTGTCAAAAGCTGCATGCAACGTGCTCCTTGGGCATACTTCATCATCTTTGGTGTGATAAGTACGTTGACTTTGCGAAAGATGGTGTACCCATAAGATGGGTAAAATGCGATACTAAAACTGCAAATTTGTTTAACATATATATTTTTACTTCTGTATAAAATACAGAATTGGGTATTTTCTGGTATTTGTTAGTATTTTTTGGTATTTTTTTGGTATTTTTTGGTATTTTTTTTGGTATTTATTTAGTATTTTTTGGTACTTTGCGCATTTGATATACTTAATAAAAATGTGCTTCAGAATTTTCCAAAATTTCGAACCCAATGCTTTAAGGAATCGTAATACATAAGTATTAATTAAAGAAATTGAGTTTAGATATTGAACCATATATTGTTAATTACTTCAGCAATTGCATCAGGAAATATAAGACTTGGTGAAAGTATCTAAAAAGTACAATTACTTGTATAAAGAATTCAACTGGGAATTCAGAGGACTACTTGAGTAATTATATTATGTCAAAAATATTGTATTTATATTTATGCAAAAGATAATAAAAAAACACTAGTAATATTGAGATAAAAGTAATTCTACTTACTCCCATGTGAACTTAGAAATAACTGAACATTCAGAAATAGAGTTGTGTGGTCTAATTCATGAGTTGGATGCACAACAACTGATGCCAAGCTTACCTCAGCCAGTAGAAACATCAGTTGCAATAAATAAAATGAAACTCATTTAACAAATGTCGCAAGTTTTCAGCCTGTATCATAATCGGGCGTATTCCGAAATGACACTCCTCAGGGGGCCCGGTTTTGGCCACAGAGTTTTAAAATATCGACGGCACATCAAATACAATTCCAGGTTCAAAGTAACTGTCAAAAACAGAAGCGAAACTAATAACATTTCTGATAATCGCACGCACAGCACAGAGGGGCACGGCAGGGGAGGGCAGGGCAGGGCAGGACATGGATGTGGAACCAAAACCAAACAAAATGCGCATTCAGAGAAAATCAATCGAATTGAAAACGAGAACGAAATTGAAATCGAAATTGAAACTGAAGCAAACGATGATAAGCGGAAATTCAGTGATGAGTTTCAACCTGAGCACAGGGGACCCTCCTTTCCTCCTTTCCTACTTTCGTAAAGCCGCCCTGTCATTAAGCAGAGACCCATCACATTGAGAATGACTAAGTCGGATAATAGACAACCTCTCAATGAGCTTGTCCAGTCTCTCAGTGTGCATTTGCTGCTTATGGTAATCAGTTGCAAAAATTCCTTCCTTTGTTGGACCTCCCTAAATTCCAAACGTGGGCTACCCAAATTAGCATTTCAATCAAATCAATTTTATGTGTCTGACTTGTTTTACGCCTCAACAGCAACAGCAACATCATCAGCATAATCATTATTATCAGCGCCATTTGTCTGAATGCCAAAATGAAAATGTATCATTCAGTTTATGTACGTATTTGACGAGCCACAAGAAATTGTCCAAATTGATTGATTAAATATTTATTCATACGGAAGTGCTTAGCGTGTCCTCAGGGGCCTCCCACATGCTTACATATTTGTGGCTGAACTGTCTGTGAACATATTCCTTATGGCCAGTCTGATGAGTCATTAATTTGGTTATCAAACGTAAATTCAGTACAAGCGAAGGAACTCACTTTGGAACCAGTTAAAAAATACAAGAAAATATTAATGGAAACAGTTTAAATTTAAACACGCAAATAACGAGCTAGCTTAAAGGAATTACTTTAATTAATTTCATGAAAATATATATACTATAAGCTACACGAACTATAAACAAAAGTATCATCTTTATATATACCATTCGAATTAAGTAATCAGCTTAAAATGCGGAGCTCTACAGCGGTGGAACAGTTTGTGAAATACATATCTCAAAATCGAAGCTTGAAAATTCCGTTTGATCTTTTTTATTAAAGTCTGAAAGATACAAGAAAATAATAACAATGGAAAACAATTCACGCCGGCTTACCACTGCTCATTTAGCGGAACATACTAGTTGACTGAAAGGACTAGGCATTTTTAGTAGCAGACTCTACGAATTTGAGGGTGAATCCTCCTTGGGCATACTGACAGAAGAAGTAGACTCTTATGAAAATCCTTGCAGATCGAGATGTTGAGCGAGATTCGATAGATCTTATAGGTTGTAGAACACGTACTTCTGAACAGTTCTCACTTGCACTTTCTTTCGGTTTGACTTTGCTGCAAAGTCCCAGATCTCCATGCCAACTAACCATGAGGCACTCAGGTCAGAAGGAGTCGCCAGCAGTTCAATATTGATCTTTAGAAGAGCCCCGTAAGTCACACACGATCGAAAGCCTGCTGAAGGACGCGCAGCAGTACTCCTTTTGATCATATGTTTCGCAATCAACTGGTTCATTTAAAGAACTAGTTCGTCACGAGTTTGACTGTCAATTTGATTGAATATTTATTTATGCCCGCATGTCCTCAGGAGTTGTCTTCATTTAACTCGTAGGAGTATTTATTAAAGCATCAGCTGCAATCGCCTCATTATTTTGGTTAGCAAATAGACAAAAGCAACCCAAACCGTTGGAATTGAACACTTAGAGCGACCAACAGACCCGCAGGAAATCTTAATTAAACAACTTGTATGGCAAATCCTTTATAAATGGCCAACAAAGGGCCTCGGTCCCGGCCCGGCAATGCCAAACAAAGGCAGATTTCTGTGTTGGTATTGAACAAATGCCAACGTTTTGCTGCAAGGACTTTGGCATACACTAAGCATTAAGCAACAGCCAACACACATACACACACACAGACAGACACACACATACACAACAATTTGGCGGTTTTGGTACATTTTCGACTTTGATTTCAGCTTAGAGTTTCAACTATCTCTGCATCCTTCGGCTGGGTTCCCCCTCCCCCACATTGCTGTTTGGCCAAGTAAACGGACTGAAGCAGCCGCTTGATGGTCCTTAGCAAATTAGAAGTGTAGCAGCTTAAAGTCCTTTTGACTGCAGTCAAGTGTCGAGCTATCAACTTGAGGATTGCTACAGTTTGTGGCCTGGCATGGGCCATTAAAGACCTAATAAATACATTTTCATGTGCATATCAATCGATGGCTTAGTAAACGCTGCCAAAAATACGCCATAAAGCCAACTTTAATGGCACACACCAAACTGTGTTCTGTGTATTATAAATAACAAGTAAGGGTGCTTTAGTCGAATGTGCGCAACTGGAAGATACCTTGTAAGCAAGTCTAGAATAACTTAACACCTTACAAAGCAGGAGCAACTTTTCTACTTCTCTCTGCTCCGAAATCTTGTAATGCATTTGATGATTACCATCCGATGGGCTTGAAATACGAAGGAGAGTTCAACAGCTTGTAAAGAATACGTATAATATTACGATTATCAAAATTGTGAATGCAAATCATTATTATTATCTTTAGCGTTGTACGGTGGACAGGTTTTAAACAAGTTTCGTCTTTGTCTGGTATCCAAGAACTCACATACCAAATTTGGTAACTCTAGCTTTCTAAGTTTTTAAGATCGATCATTAAGATGGGCATGGCCAAAGCGACTGGGGTGTTCATACTTTATAGGGTCAGTGTTACATCTTTATGTTGTTACGTAACATTTGCCCAACTGATTAAACCCTTTTAGCCACTTTAAATGGGTATAGGGTATAAGCTCCTGAGAGTTGCATAGACAGCAAAAGGAAGTTGTGAACAGCAGCTCTGCATTGAATATAGAGAACATATATATATGTGTTGAAAATATATATTAAACTTGACATTAAATATTTGAGACGTTGAACTGAATTTTAGTCATAAGAAGATAAAAACACCTAGGATAAGTAACCGGTCTTAAATGTTTATAGATGTATTTACATTTATGGTTAACTTTCATTATTTAATACGATTAATTAGTGTTTCGTAAAACTCAGAATCAACTCACATATTATAAAACTTGTAAGTTCCGGGAAAGTTTTCTGTTTTAATAGGAACCTTCCTCAACTGTCCTCCCTTTTCGCTTCTCAAATGTGGTACTTGCTGGATCTTTCAATGGGGCCTAATTATGGGTTGGCTTAGCAATGTTTCCCATTTTATTCCCATCATTATTTCAGCTTTTACACATTTTGCTTCATGCACTGAAAGTAAAAAACGAAGTGACTTTCCCTGAAGCATTACACTTTGTGGCATGATAAGGACCCTCGCAGTCCCTTTTGTAGCCATTTGAGGGGCTCAAGCTGGGAGGATTGCCTGCACTCCTTTTCAATGGCGGCTACTCCTAGAGTTAATAAAATATAAAAGCATAACTAAAAGCAAAACTCTTTTATTTTGATATTTTGCTCGAAATATGCAAACTTCTGTTTAATGTCCTTGCAGCTGGGCAGTTGGCTGTCCAGCCTCCCGGAAGAATTGTTTCGCTAACGAGGTGTGGGGATTCCCCTTTTGCCTTTGCTAGTTTTTAAAGAAAAATGCTTCAAGTCGAGCGTACACGAGCGCAAAGGCACACATAGACATTTTTATTTAATAGAGGGGAGTGGGTTGTAGAAAAATATGAAAATGAACTAAGTTGTGAATGTTATACAAAAGTTACGGCTAGTCCTTGGCCACTTTTGCATTACATTATCTCAACTTTGCGCTGGCAATTTCTCATGTTTTTCTTCATATTTCTTCGCTTGCTCGTACTATTTGTGTTGCTTCCATTGTCGTCGCTCTAAACATGTAACACGTTTGTTGTTGTTGTTGATGTTGATGTTGATGTTGTTGTTGTTTATCATCATTATTTGCATCATGATTGTCATAGCCAGAACATGGAAACTTACGCTTGGAACATGTCGCGATTGTCTCCTGTTCGCATCCTTGGCCATCATGTTGTCAGTCAGCGAACGATGCAGGAAACTTTGCCTCATTTTCATGTCAAGTCAAATGAGTTTTGGTAAGTTGGCCAAAGTTGACGCTCACTTAATGGCGACAGTAATTTTTAATAAAAGCTGAAAAGTGCCAGGATAAGTACGTCTCACTGGTCTTCAAGGAGAGTTTGTTTGAGGTAATCGGGAACGAGGACGTGTAGGTGACGATGACGGTTACGACGGTGGAGTAAACGCAACAAAACCAAAAATAAAGAACGCTCAAATTTAAACGGTTGCCTTCAATTGCTGCATTTGTTTCTTTGGCTCATCGATCTAGTTCATGTTGGACTCTCTTCTGTATATAGAGCCAGGAGCTTGATTCAAGTTATTGCCCCAATGTTTGCATATAAACGTTTTCGATCCATGCGAGCCTACCAGCATGCGATGCTCCACACGCTCCTGCCTCAAGCTGGAGTCCGTTACACGCCTAGCATGTGCCACTGTTGCCTCCAGTTCACGTCGCAGCTTGATGCACTTGCTGGTGAGACTGACAAAGATCGCGTCCAGCTCATGTGAGGTGCGTCCTTCCACATTGTTGTCCTCCCAGCTGTCCATACTGTTCCCCGACAGCGAAAGCTTGCTGAGCGTCGATGTTGAAACCGAGTTCTGGGGATCAAGTGTTATGTCCAAATCGAATGGTGTCATCTCCATTCTATACAGATCGATCTGATTATATTTTCGGTTCATACGTTGCACAAGACCAACACAGTTCACCAAGTCGCTCTGTATTAGCTTACAGATTGACAGCGCCCGGTCAATCTCACGATTTTCTGTTTGGCTAATCATCTGTGAATGTTTTGTGTGTGTTCTGTTTTGAAGACGTGTATCACACGAAACAATTTCGAATGCCATTAAGTTTGAGCTTCAAGGCTAACTAAATATATTTCATTTGTGTATGTTAAACATAAGCATATACAGATATTCTAAGATTCATTTAACAGATTTTAAAATTACTGCCTTTGAGAATAACGTATTCATGTGGAAATAAACAAATTCCTTTGCTGCAATAAATCATACATTTTCTGTAATTATTACAAAGTAATTTAGACTGAGTACTAAATGTTTTTGCATAGTCGCAATAATTACATGAGCAAATTATAAACTATAATTTACAATTTAGTTGCTATTGCACAATTTCCTTTAGACAGCATCGTATAAAATTTAAAACAATTGAGAAATAATTGAGCAATAATCGTGTGAGAAACTCCCATCACTCTCAAAGATTTAGTTATGTTGACTTTTATTAACAACATCAACAAGCTTGCTCTATAACATACGGAGAAGCCCAAGGACCGCCCTTATACTTCTGCCAAGGACCTATTTATATTATTAAGGAGGTACTTCCCTGATCGCTACCGGGGCTCATCCATTTTCGCTCTTTCTCCGGTGATGTTCCACTCAACAAGCTTGTCCTCCGACACTGTTGAAGGATCTACAAAATGAGACATATTTAAAAGGCTAAGTCTTGACACACATAACGCCAACTTCAATTCTAAGACATACCTTATATTTAGTATTTATAATTCAAGGTTAATTCCAAATCCCGCGCATACTTTTTTAGGTATTTGCAATCGCCATTATTGTGCTCAAATCCTCCATATAATATCTGTGCCATTCTGATTGCTGTACTCTACTGAGACAACTATTCAATCATTAAACTAACTGTATTAAATCTCTGATCTGATCTAGTAATCTATATGCTTTCTGCACTTTTAATGTGCGAGATATGCCAGTAAAGTAGCTGGAAGGATGCGCATAATTACGACAAACGCTTAATAAATTAGATTCCCAAGAGACGAAATCAACAAAGAAATAAATGAAAAGCATAAAAACCCACAAGAAGCAGAAATTAAAAAGAAAGCGAATATCGAAGTTTCAATGCTCTTTAAAAT
Organism: Hirtodrosophila confusa; assembly: GCA_035043065.1. NCBI lineage: Eukaryota > Metazoa > Arthropoda > Insecta > Diptera > Drosophilidae > Hirtodrosophila > Hirtodrosophila confusa. The sequence continues at coordinate 1,998,296 of JAWNNI010000039.1, forward strand.
TTATAACTGCCAAGACAAGAGATAAGATACAATTAGACAAAATTATATATTTAACGTTAAGTAAAATACAATGCACTTGGGCTAGTTGGAGGTCAACCCCAACTTGTGTCACTTAATTGAAATCTATTGAAACTAAAAACTGTGCTATTATCTGTGCAGCAATTGAGAGTTGCTGAGTTTTGTGTGGAGCCATCTGTTTAAAAGACCCTCGATTATATTAAAAAAGTGACAAGCCGCATAACAAACTTATTATACGCTGTTCGCTCTACCTAACTCGTATCTCTGCAATGATACAACAGAAAAACTGCCAACATGCAATTTTCCACGCCCACAGCGGCGCTTACTCGTTAGTATCTGCAGGTTGGCGTTGCCCTCGGAGCACTTGAAATAGATACCCGGCTGGGGAACTGACTCTGCGACTGCGACTGTCTGTCTCTCTGTCTGTCTGGGTGTCCTGTGGGCGGACACCCTCAAATAGAAAACAATTTCAGCTACGCAAACAGCGCACCGAAAAGGGAAGCACAAAAATTAAATTGCAGGCGAAATGTGAAAAGTGAAAAGCGGCAAAAATGGAAACCAAAAAAAAAAATATAAAAAAAAGTAGGAAAAGGAAAATAATGGAAAAGTTTTTACGCTGCGTTTGTCAAACATCAGGTGAAAAAAGTACGAGCACAATAATTTCCAACTTCAAGGTGTTTGCACAGCCATCGACAAGCACGGCGATTACTTTAATTAAGCAACGCTGCGTATGCGTAATATACTACAGCTCGAGCGTTAGCCGCAGGATACGTGTCACGAAAATCAATGCCACAGCTGCTTGCCACCAAACTGACTGCACACTTGCCACAGCATCGCATCGCATCGCATCGCATCGCATCGCATCGCGTGCAGAGTGTTTGACTTGTGGCACGTAGTGTGGCAAGGCAACACAACGCGGCTTGCTGTTGACACCTGTGCAGCTGAAACCATTAGTCCCCCCAGTTGGGTAAGTTGGCCCTAATACCATGCGGTGCTTAAAGTTCTTAAGTAGTTGCATAGTTAATCTTTTCGACCGAAGTCAGTGACAAAGTCCTTCATGCATCGCTGGTCGGTAATGAGCAAAGTTTTCAACTGAAAACTTAATGGAATATCGCAGCAAATACCTCCAAATTATTGGGCATAACAATTTTTCAATCAAATCATTTGGCTGCTCAACATTGTTTACCTTCAATAAACATTGCTCATGAAAATTAATAATAGCGCTCCACTCAACCGAAAAAAGGTATTTGTTTCCCTTTTTAAATCGAGCGTGGAAAATTAAAATGAATTTTATGCTGGAATTCTATTCGAACAGAAGGTATTTAAATTTTATCATGAAATGTGTAACGCATTAAAGGAGATATTTGCAAGCCTTAAAAGTATATTATTTATATTATTGATCAGCATTAAGATTTAGCTGTCTTAGAAACGATCGATTATCGCTAGAATATTTTATTTATTTTTGTTTTTCAACATATTCCCAGCAAACACCCACTCTGGGTTCTTCATACAAATTAATTTAATTTGGTCAAAATCGGATTACTATATCATATAGCCGCTACAGCGAGCTGTTGTATGAAAAACACTTCGTTTATTATTTTTTATATTATTTTTTTTATTAAAAATTTATATATATAAATAATATATACAAGTATAAATATAATATATTTAAGCAAGCTTTCTGCTACCTTTAGTGGCAACTTGATCTAGTTTTTCATTTTCGGCTTTACTGATACTATCTTAACTAAACTCAGCATTGGCAAGTTATATTGTACCCTACATATATAGATTGCTATAAATTTGATTAAAATCGTATCCCTACTACTACTACTACAAGTGTATAAATGTCACCTCTTCCTTCTTGTTTTTATTTTCTTCTAATGGGCTTAACAATTTATGCTGTCACTGATAAAGTTACTTTGCTAACAAAGTTTTTTAGGGCGTAAAAAAGTAATAGTAAAAGTTGTTGGTTATAATAACTTTCATTAATATCTCATTTCTATTTTCTTTATAGGTAAGCTAGAAATGTTATATATACAGAACTAAAAGGCCCTAAGGCATTGAAAGGTAAGCTATGAAAATTGATGTTGAAAACTTTGCCTTTGTTTTACTTTTAAGAACTTTTACTCAAACTATAATGACACTAGTTAAAACTAAGATTATTCTTAGTAACCTTAAACAAATAAAAGCTTTGAAGAAAGTGGAAATTAATATTAAAATACAGTCAAGTAATAAAATGTAAGGTTTTAGTTTGATTTGATTTATTCAATTCTTTGGAGTGGAAAATAATTTCAAATAATAAAACTTAGTTCTTTAGTTAGATGAGATTCATTCTCAAAATTAAATAGTCTTCTGTGCTTTTAAGGCTCTTCTTTATTAGATTCCTTAAATGTTGTAAAGTAGATGAACAATTATTTTTGCTTTTAACGGTTTTTGTCGAATTTTTAAAAAAACCTTTTTGACTTTTAAGCTTGCTTAAAACTATTCGATTTGTTTTAAGCTATTGTCATTGTAACTTACAAAATTAATCATTTATTTTCCTTTACTTTGCATACGAAATGAACTAATAATACTAGAACTTTAAGACTATTGATTTATCAAACTATCAACTGGCAGAATCCATTTAAGCCGACAATGCGAATTGAAGCCGAGGGCATTAAGCCGATTTAAGCACAATAGCGCTGCTCAATGGCGCCATTGTCAGTGCATTATCGGCTTACTATATGCATGAGTGCCGACACAGATACAGAAACACAGATACAGAAACAGGAACAGACACAGAACCAGCACATGCACACAAGTATCGAGGAAAGCTCTTTAGTTCTTTCACATTTTTGACAATTTGTTGCTGCAATGTCGCCAAGACCAAGGCTTAAACTTCAGCTGCTCCGAAAGATATAGTAACTATTCAGCTGGCCCGATGTCGCAGTTATCCGATTGCCCAAATAAATCTATTTGTAACATCTTCCTGGAATTATTTTACTGAAACTGTCCATTTATGAAATAGAGCCAGCTGCATTTGAATCTGAGCACTGCCGATTATAGGGTGCCTGCGCTACTACTTAGATTAACAAATCCATTTGTAGTTCTCAGCTCGCAATCAAACTTCATCACTTTCAACACCCTGTACCCCCTAAATTCGGGGAACTATACTAAAATAAGCTAATGTATATACTGGGCAGATGTAACCATCTGCGACCCTATAAAATTAAAAATATCTTGATCATTACCAACAGCAGTACGATCTAGAGTTGTCCGACTGTCTTTCTATCCATCCGAGTGAACGCAAGGATCTCAGAGACTATGGAAGCTAGGGACATCAAATTTAGAAAGTAGGTTCCTCTATGGGGCTGTTTTAATATCTTATTTTGACATACCTAATGTTGTACCGTTCTTTTATTTCATTAATATATTTTTAAATATATCTAAGTAAAATACTAGAGCGGCGTCTCCTGGATCATGGGAATAGATTTATGTAGACATTTGTGTTTGTCCCAAAGACCATTTAAGATGGAACCCAAAAGTTCGGCATTGCCTAACACATCGAAACGATATTAGATTATATTAGACAACATCTACATAGATATTATAAGCAAAAATCACACAAATGAAATAGTACCAAAGTAGAATACTGCTTAGTTATGATCTTAGATGTGCTGCAGACATTAGATCACGTTCAAATACTTAATAAACATCTCCATGTTCTATTCCCATGGGTTCTAAGACATTTGGTTCTAATACTTTGCACAAAACTGAACAAGCACTAATTTAAATTCTTGTAAATATAGTTTAAGTTTAATTTAAATAGAAAAATGTATAAGAAAACCAAACTTAAATCCTTAAAAACCTTATATGGCTAAAAGTAGCTTGTTTTTTGGCTGAAACCCAACCGGCAAAGCAGACAAGTCCACTTCAATCGGTAGTCAGAGTTCCGCCTAAAGAAGATTAAAGCACACATTTTGTGATTGTCATTTTGATGCAATATTGTAGCTACCTACATTGTGGTAACTATTCTTTGTAAGAATACAAAATTAGCGCTTTTAATTAATAATATTTAAGCTGCTTGTGTTTGACGTTCCGCATACGCTGCCAAGCACAGCCCCCAAGCCCCCCCACAAAGTTCACAGTTCGGCCTCAAAGCTGTGCATATATTTGCGATTCATTTTCGTCGCACAACAAAATTTTTCAAACATAATTGAAAGCAGTTGATTGATTGGCGAACATAATCTAGTCAACTGGAGCTACCCCCCACTTCCTTTCGCCTGATGCCCTTCAGGTCTCTCTCAGTTTTGGGAATTTAAAATTGATGTGCGGTTGAAATGTGATTTATTGCAAACTAGGCAAAGCAACCATTCCAGACGTGAGGCTTTCATTATGCGACAAAAATGTGGCTCATTTCAATCACCGAGAAAAGCTCACAAATAATTGATGATTCAGGGTCAAGAAAAAGGTTAAAGGTCAACGATGTTGATTAGATGTAACTGCAAAAGGTTGTGTATAGAAATATCTGGATAAAGGATATCCATAACATATGCCCTTAAAATGACTAAGTGGATTTAATACTATCAGGTCTGTAACGGATTGCACAAAAATTATGCAGCATTTTTTCTGAAACAGAATGAAAACGTTTATTTAATTTCTTACGATACGATTACGATATTTGTTGAAGCCGCAAACCGGCTACTATCAGATGTAGCCATGTCCTTCCAATGTTCCGCTCTTAAAACCTTGACGCAGGGATTCTAACCATGGCAATTGCTTATTAACTTCTTGCTTTCTCTATAAGTTTCTAAACATACGTTGAACTGAAACTAATACAACACTTTGGTTTGAATTTCTTCTTTATTACTTTACAACACTTTAAACAAAATTTATATAACTGGCAACTTCCTTTTGGTATTTTGATATAATTCTTCAAATAACATTATGAGACAGCTTATTTGAACTTAATTTTCCTTCTTGATGTGTACTTTTAGTAAGCCAACTTGTAATGTGTACCAAAATATGATCCTAAGCCATATAATTGAGAGTATATGATGCGCATTCCATTGTAATTCTAAATATTTTCTCATAAATCTTTTGTCGTCCACGGAGAACAGGAACACTCTATTGCTCTTCAGGTTTCTCAAATGTTTCTTCGGCTGAAACTGAAGAAACAGTTTCATCTACAGATTTCTCAAATGCACCTTTGGTTGAATCTTCAGCTTCTTTTTCAAGTTCCTCGAGAACTTTGGCTGTTTCTTCCATTTCTTTTTCAAGTTTCTCGAGAACTTCCTCGGCTGTTTCATCAGTTTCTTTATCAAGTTCCTTGAAAGCTTCTTTGGTTGCATCTTCAGTTTGTTCTTCAGATTTCTCAAATGCACCTTTGGTTGAATCTTCAGTTTCCTTTTCAAGTTTCTCGAATACTTCTTTGGTTGCATCTTCAGTTTCTTTATCAAGTTCCTTGAAATCTTTTTCACCTGTGTCTTCAGTTTCTTTATCAAGTTTCTCGAAACCTTCATTAGTTGTATCTTCAGCTTTATCTTCAGATTTCTCAAAAGTTTCTTTGGGTGTTTCTTCAGTTTCATCATCAGATGTATCAAAGGCTTTATCGCTAGCTGCTTTACTACTAGAGGACATAGCATTCTCCACACTTTCCTTTAATGTCTGTAGATCACTATTTAGCTTCCGGATACCCACCAAATGGGTCCGGGAACGTATCAAGGCATTGTTGATGCGTTCGCGTATGTTTTCCTGCTCAATGCGCATATTTGAGGCATTCTCCTTGAGGCACTCCAACATCATAATGCGGTTCTCAATATTGTACAAATCCATTATAAAGTTCAGCCAATTGTTGTTTCAATTTTAGTTTTGTTTCAATCTGGTTTCGTTTGCCTCGTATGCTTTGTTTGATTATCATTAACGACATTGATGAACACGCCTGCTTGTAATACCAGATAATTGATGGAATTTACTGAGGCTAATTAATCGACTAACCCGATTAGTTGACTAATAAGCCAAATGCAGCTGACCAGACAACAAATCAATGTCGCAATTAATATAAAATTATCATGCACATAATTGTTCGCATAATACATTTATGATAAAGGGCAGTTATAGAAGTTGAGCTTAACAGGATGTCATTTAACCTCCTCCCTCCTGCCCCAACTTGGTCTGCTTTTTGCTGTGTCTTGCATTCATAATTGATTGTCCTCTGGGCGAAACGTGTCCTTGTGTGCCTGCCGTCTTGATGTCCTGCTTGCAAGGGATAAGCATTTAAGCTTAATGATAGCAAACGACTTAATTTTCACTTAAATTGCGTTGACGAAAATGGCATCTACTTAAAGGATTTCATGTATTTTGATTTTAACCATTCATTTCCCCCAATCTCATAGAAAGGGGACTAAAATACAATTTAATGAATATTCAGTCCCTGTGTCACTTTGACACTGACCTAACCTCAAGCCAAGTCCGCAGTCTGCCAATTAATCCAATTAGGAAAGCAAAACCCCTGCTTTGAGGGATAAGGGACGTAGAAAGAAGCGCCAAACCGAAATCAAGTGCTTTGAGCAATTAACATTTCTGCACACTTGAAAAATGGGATTTAAGGAAGAGGGAGAGAAATTCAAATGGATAAAATCAGAATATAATCCGTTGAGTTAATGTCAGCATTGTGAACGCAATTAAAATGATAATAATCATTAATTATAATTTAACTATTTGCAAGCATCAGGCTTTAAGCCAGGGGAGAACGGAAACGCATGCCAAGGACACGTTTCGTCCACAGGATTATCAATTATGAATGCATCACACAGCAAAAGGCAGGCCAGGATAAGCAGGGTGAAGGCAGAAGTCGTCAATTACTTTAACTGCCACACAAAATAATCACAGATAATGACAATCATGTGAATGATAATTATATGTTAATTGTGAACGTGATTTGTCGAATGGTCAGCTGAACTTGGCTAATCAGCTTACTCGAATAATTAAATTAACCAAATGCCATGAATGTTGTGACTGGAATGTGTATATCTATTCTAAATCAAACAAACAAAACGAGACAAGCGAGTCTATTAAAATCAGCTCTAAAATTGAAACTTGGCTTTCTTTGAAAATGGATATGAGAAATGATAACAATTTATCGATGGCATTGCAGTGCATGACAGAGAATTTCACAAATATTTTACAAAATGACATTGACGAAAGCGAGTGATGATCAATAAATAGAGCTCCGAAGAGTCCCAGAGCATCCAAACGTTAGGAAATATCCATCCGACGACAAAACGGAAGTCGGTAAAGAATTGAAGGAGCCTCTAAATCCTGAAGAGTGCGACAAGTTTGGAGATGATGTCGATTGTAAGCAACACAAATACATTTGCGAGAGACTGCAAAAAGTATTACTAAAAAGCTTACAGATGCGAATTTTCTTTTAAGACCCTTAGCCTTTAAACATATTCTATACAATGAGTAGTCTTTAAGCTAAGCGAAAAGAGATTTTTTTTCGATTTTTCAAAGAGGTAGCCTTGAATGAATAACTCCGATCTCAACTTAATGTTCAACTGTGGATGTTTACTTTCTTTAAAAGCTTATAAAGTATTTTATCAAGAAGCCATAGATCACTTTTAAATAAGAATTTCCGCTTATTGTTATTTGGGATTAAATTCAAAACTATTGCGCTAAAATTTGCCAAAAAAATTAAATTTTCAACAAAACTTTCTCCAAAAATAGAAATTTTTTTATTTGGTATTTATAATTGCTTATTATTATAAAAAGGCTGTTTCGTTAAAAACACTGGGAATATTTTAAGCTTAGGCCAATTTAATAATAATAATAAAAATTAATTAGAAAAATTATTTTAAAAAAAATTAATATAATTATTGCTCATTAACAAAGAATTCCAGACATTTTAAAGGGCAATCATTAAACTTTTCACAAAGTTATTAACAGGGCTGGTAGGACCATGGACTCGGCTATTGGTCGTGCGTTTATAGGCTCGCAGATGTTTCCTTCTAACTGTTACATTCATTTGTACAGCTTTTTATTAGCGTCTAAGTCGACGGACAAGCATACAGACAATGGAGAAAACCGATATACTCTTCGCCCCTTTAGCGAACAGAGTATAAACATTGGAAACAACATGGATAACAAACTTGGCTGCAAAGCGCTAATCGCCGGTATTCAGTTGTGGTCAAGTTATTCAAACAAATTATCAATGCACAAATGTGTACATATTGCGTATACGCAATGAACGCTTACCAATAACTAAGCCAAAAACAAGAACTAAAACAAAAGTCTAATCCGAGTCATGAAACTCGCAGCGCGGAGAAAACTCAAATCCGCTTCTAAACAATTTGTCGTCCATTTAGCCATACACACGCATACACACACACACACACACACACCAGCACTTTCATGCATAACACATACGCACTGTTTGCCGCACATTTGTGTGTTGTGGGGCTAGAAGCGACACCTGTTGCCTTTGGCAGGCAACTAGCACTCAACTTTTGCACTCAATACGCTCCCCCATTTTGTGGCTCATGCGCTCTTTGAGGCGTTTGTTTTGCTCTGCTCATTCGCCGGCAACAACATGCAGAATTTGGCGCCAACTCACAATCAGGTTTTCTTTTTAAACTCACTCAATGCCCTCTCACTCAATTGCTCCAAATGGCGTTTCCAGCTGTGGCTTTGGCTGGCTGCCGTGGCTCAGTTTACAGTTTAGTTGCCGCTTGTTAGTCGCCACGTGCGGTTCGGTTTCGGGCTTTCGCTGTGGCTCCCACGCTCTCTCACGCTCACTACTCGCCCATACTCTCTCTCCGTGGTCAAAAGTACGCGACTTTACGTTTCTCTCGTGCGTGTGTTGAGGCTTTCCATAGCTGTGTGAGTGTCATTCGCGTGCTTTAATAAACAGATACATAGACAAGAGGCTGGCAGTCGGGGGCGGACGGGCGGACGGGCGGACAGGCGGATATTCATTTCCATTGCGTTGGCGTTTGCATTTCAGCTGCGTCGTCAGCGTCGCTGCTGATTTTTCATTAGTTTATGCAGCACGATCTATATGAATTTTGATTTTGTTTTTCAAGACCGCACAATTCCACTCTCCCTCTCTCTGTCTGTTTGTATTTCCAACTGTAATCAAATTTCACGTTTCATTTAAAACTTGTTATAAAATTTGATGTAGTTTCACATTCGCTTGCGTGCTTTTTACTTTGCCACCGCCGCCGTTTTGTCTATGCCACAAAAATTATACAAATCACAAGCATACAAAACTTGCCAGCGATTTGACTTGGCTCTAACTCTGGTGAAATTTTGTTTATACAACAAACTAGAAACAGAAACAGAAACAGAAACAGAAAAAGAAAACAAAACAACATTGCAATCCAAGGGAAGACGTTTTATAAGCAGGGCGACCTGTCAAGTGTTATGAAGTGCTGCCCAAACTTGGCTTGCAGCGCAACTAACTTGGCTGCTTGCCGAACTGACAAAATGATGCATTAAACTAATTGCACAAATGTTTCTCAGCGTGTGTGTTTTTATAAAGCAAGTCGGTAACTAAAATAGTTAGAAGTAACTGCGTAAAATTAAAAAAAAATATATATATATTAATAATAATAAATTAAAAAAAAAATAAAATTTAAAAAAATAATATTATACATTTTATAAAGTAAATAAGGACACATCAGAAAATAAATAAATAATATGTCAACTGATAAAAGTATTTGTAGCTCAGCAAAAAACTTGATTTTAAATGCAAACAAACTGAAGAAATAATATTACATTTTTGAATTTTGTATAACGTTCAATAATATTTATAAATAACCAGATAAATGACATAAGAGTAAAACAATATGCACAAAAATAAAATACTGTTAAATTAAATAAAATATAATAAAATAAATTAAATGACTTCATAAATTAAATTAAATAATATAAAGTTAAAAAATTGATTAAATTACTTGTATATCATAAAAAGCAACAGTATAAAATTGTAGAAAATAATCTACAATATTTCATTCAAAAGCTTTTAGTTATTTTTGTTAGAAATATTCAATTTTATAAATAATTCGTAGTGAATACCTATTAATTTTATTCAAATTCTGCGGTTGACACACCTCAGAACTTCGTTAAAATAGCAATTTGCACGTTTTTCTGTCGAAAAGTGCTGTTTTTCTTTTCTTATTTTTATTTATTTTCACCTGTGTACACGCAAAGGCATCACAATTGACAAACAAGTGTCCAGTGACATAAATGCAAATATTGTAAATATTACATTAATATTTACACAATAAATCTTGTTAAGGTTGAAAAATGCACGCACATTGATTTGTGTACAATTCAAAATGTAAACAGCAGAGGAACACGAAGGGGCACTTGGGGCACATGGAATATTCATATGGGTAAAAGCGCAAAAAGTTGCACAAATAAACATAAATACAATTCAGAGGAGGAAAACTGGGATAACAGCCTATTGAATATGAGATCAAGTGCGACACTTCAAGTAAAAACGAACAAATAATGTTTGATTTAAATACGAAAGCATAAGACAAATGCGGCACGGAGATAATACAAATCGAAAAACTGAAAAGTTTAAAAACATTATATACAATTTCTATATATACCTGACTGTACACATTTATGAGCTCATAGCGCGGCCAGCTGTCCAAAATTAGGCCGTTTAATTTTGCTGTATGTTTCATATATATTTAACAGACATTCGTTGCTATATTTAGACATATTCTTTGGACGCCGTCAGAAGCAACAGTGCGTACGAATTATTTTCAATTGGCCGATGGATGAAAGTTGCAAAGCAAACCGAAATTGATTAAATTAAGAAACAAGAAAACTTTGTCCAAACAAAGTCAACAAAAATGTGCAACTGTGTAGAAGAACTAAGTGTGCTCAACTAGCAAATACCCTGTAAAAAGCTCTCAAACTAGGTACAACTCGCTAACGAATTAACGTAAATATATTAAGATATGTTTAATATGTAACACACCTTAATATCAAATTTTATTTTATCAAATTTCGCAAGTATATGAATATATATCCGTAATTTAATACTACCCACATCTGTGTATACTACTTGAGACTCTGCATACCAAATTTGCTGGCTCTAGCTCTTATAGTCTCTGAGATCAAGCAGACGATTATTTAGACAGACGTAAGAAAAGATCAAGATTGGGAAAACTTTTGCTTGTAAGGACAGTTCTTGTATTATATTCTATTCTGAGTTCCGAAAAACGAATGAATATTCGAATTAAAAAGTTGTACTTTTCAAAAGTAAAAATTTTATATAAAATCAGGAAATAGAAAACGATTGGGCAGGAAAAAATAGTTTGAAGAGTACAGAATTCCTAAAGCTGTGACGCTTAGGTTCTAAAACTAAAGCGAACTTGAGCAAGAGAAACAAAATCACTTATAAGAAGCGCTCACAGAGAGCAAAGGTTTATGAAATAACAATTTTACTGATAGGTTTTCAAGCGTAGCGTCTTTTCAAATTCCCCATTCGCATCATAGCAACAACTGCACACAAAAAAATCACAAAATCTTATCAACTTAAAGCTGCAAAAATCAAAACATCAGCTTGTTCAGCTTTGTTCTGAGCTGAAATAATTCTCTGAGTTTTAGATTTATTTGCTTAGTCAGTTTGTAGAGACCCGCGCAATTGTTTACTCGTATAATAAAACTAAATGAGAAAAGCTGCTAAAATACACAATAAAAATAATAATAAAAAAAACAAAACATTTGAACGGTAATGACATGCATTGTACAATTAGGTAGTAAAAATGTAGAAACATTAAAATTAATCAAGCTGTTTTATATAGCAATTAAGCAATTATAAATGCGTTTTAATGTGCATATTTTTGTAAAATGCGAAACTAGGTCAATGATGATAAATTAGCTGAGAAATGTTCAACATTTAATTCATTTAGAAATGGATTTAAGCAAGTCTGCTAAATGTTTTACAAACAAATTATTATTCCTTTAGAATACTGTCGTTCACTCTCCAAATACAGTAAATTCTAGGTGAATCCAACTTTGTCTCTTTATTTATTTTATTTTTCTCTGTTTCGCTTCATAAGTGGTTATTGTCATATGTTGACCATATCTTCAATTGATCGTGACCAACACAGTGCTCTTTTCTACACCCAGATTAATATAAATTAACTATTGTATACTCATTATTATACCAGCGTGAGATATTTTAATTTTCGCTGAAGGAGACTGATTTCACAAAGTATTATAGTATGTAATCTGGATCAGCATCAGGAGTTGTGTGAGTTTCTCAGTATTATCGGGATAAAACTTAATTGTTCCTCAAGATTTTGCAACAAAGCTCAATTCTAAGGTAACATACACAAGTTATACTCAAAATCTATTCAATATATCTTTTAGTTACCATAGGAACAATCTGATGACAAATCCGTTTTTCTATGAACAACTTTTCTGTTTTTTCCGGGTTTTCAATCAAACTTAGCAATTAACAATGTTATTATACTTTATCTGAAGTTTAGAACTGAAGTTTACTACTGAGTAGTATATTATATTGCTGCCATAGGAACAATCAGTCGTAAATTGAGCTATTCTATTGAAAAACTTCCTGCAAGGATATATCTCGAATATATATGTGCTTTCTTGCTTATCATTCCAATATAAACCTTTAAATTTTTGCCAATTTAAGGATTATTCATTTTTAGAGTTTTTTCTAAATATTTATGTTATTAGTACAATATAAATTTAATAATTTAAATCAAGATTTACTTATAATTAATAATTAATTGTTTTTGTCTCCAACTTATCTGCTTGCCCACTCCAAATCAAATGAAAACAAGTAAAAACATAAGGGAGAACTTGTTGGCATTAATTCGTTGGACCCTTGTCTCAAGTTGATAGATCCTTTCATAAGTTCCCGTCAGTCTACTGAAACCCGTGTACAAATTGATAATTATGAGCCATTTGGAGCACAATACTTATTGCCATACAAATGCCAGCTTATATAGCACGTAAATCAGAGGATATAAAATAAACAAAAATGTAAAATTAATTGATTAAATTTAACGAGCGGTCGTCGCGACGGCAGCCACTTAACGGGACAGCAGCACCACAGAGCAGAAAGAGGAAACTGAAAATTATAAAAATAATTAAGCCGCCATCAGCAGCAGCAGCAGCAGGAGCGGCAGCAGCAGTAACAATAACAAAAAGGACGAAGGCTTCTCGAAAACTTGACAATTTAATGCTGTTTTAAAAGTCGACGTCCGACTTTTTGTGCCGCTTAATTAACACTTTTGTGGGCGTGTCGGAGTGAGCGTGGGTGTGGGCGTGGCTGTGGGCGTTAAATGCCAACAATAAGCTGCAGGATATTTTGAGGGCAGTTGCACTTTTAGGTTTTATGAATTTTAAGCAGAGATTTGTGCCAGCAAATTGTGGCGATAGACACTCGAACATTTTTGTTGACTTTATGCAAAAATCCGATATTCGAGTTGTTGTTTGTATACTCGTTTCTATTTGTTCTTGTTTACTGTTTTTTGCTGGACTCTTGTGGCAGCTTCATTGCGCATTCAAGTGGCCCCGTTTTGCCAGAATGAAAATGAAAATGGAGAATAAAAGCAAAAGCAAAGCCAATGCCAAAACTTGTCTACATGCCCAATTGAGCATTTAAGCCGCGTGGATTGCCAGCTGGCCCTGTTTTGTGCCTGCCTCGGCTGAATTGACAGAAGTGCTGCATTGGTTTACATGTCTGCTCCGAAGGGAGACTCTGTCTGGAGCGCAGTTTTCATTAGCTACGGCACAATTTTCATAGCCTAATTTGAGGCGTTCTCGCATTACGTATACGTATTACGTATGCGTAACGTGTTACGCGCGCGCAGTTAAACGGCAAAAGAGCAGCGCGTTAAAAGGCAAATAAACAAAAGCAAATAACAACATAAACAACAACATTGGCTCATCAAAAAGGTAAACAAAATGCGCTGAAAAGGCAAACATTTGCCGTTGAAATGAGCTAATTATAGGGTCATTAAAAAGGCATATAAATTTGTTATACATTTTGCCACAGCCCTGTGGCAGGTTCTGGTCCTGGTTCTGGTTCTAGTCCATCCTCTCATGTTTCTGCTGAGTGATTAATTTTCATATTAATACTGAAAAGAATAAGCAAAAAGGTTCAACAAAAAATGGACATTAAACCAAAAAGGTCGAGCGTTGTGCAAAACAAAAACAAAAACAAAAGCTGCAAAAAAAACACCTGCTCACTTTTATATATTTATGCATAATGAAAGTGTCGACGAGTGTAATGAACATTGAAAGCAACATTGAAGAAATGTGCAAACATGCGAGGCCTTTCACACACGCCCACGCACAACCACACACACACACACACACACACACACACACACTCTTAAATAAGCGCACACCGTTTTTATATATAAATTAAATGCCACGTTAATAAAAAGAATCTTGTATGCGGTTAATGTGGTAACTTTGCTGTTGCTTCAAGCAAGCACATTAGTTAATAGTTGCTGCTTTTCAATTCCATTTGACTTCTTTCATGGCAACTCAAGGGTCCTTGCAGGGTCCTAGACAGCCTTCACTCAACTCCAGGCGGTACATAAATACTCATTTTAATGAGTGCATGCTGCGAACCCTTGAAAATTGTGACGATTAATTTACTTGAAAAAACTTCTTTTCTTTCCACAATACTTATTTTTTCAATTTTGTACAATCTGTCCCTTCAATGAATTTATTTAATTTGACTTAGGATAGAGTAAAAGTATAGTATTTAAGGGGTATTTTTATTATATATATTTATTGGTTTATTGTTTATATATAAAGTGTGTGTAGAAGAAAAGTGCTTAGTTGCTTTTAACTGGGCTGAATGGCAAATCCCAAGCGTAAGGTTTATTTAAGCGGCGGATGTGGAGGGTTTCATCGAGCAGGCTGACTTCATCTAATTTCTATGATGATTCTGAGATCAAAACCAATAAACGGTTAAAATATTCAAAACTCATGATTCCCCAAGCTTTAAAGCCTATTCAAAAAGATATTTAATAGTTTGTTTTTACTGTGTGAAAAACCTGCTGTATACACAACAAAATAACGTACATTTTGCATTTGTGGCTTTTGGTGTGCGGTCGCAGCTTTGGTTAGCACTCTAATACTACAATATATACAAAAAAAAAATACATTCAAAGCAAACATGTTTATCACAAGCACCGCAAAATAACATGAGCTATTGTTATAATCACACACGTATTATAATTTACAAAACAATTAAACATCAATTATTTCAACTTAATTAGCGAGTGCATCGAACGCTACTTTAATGGAGCCCATTCATGATCCAGCAAAACCACGCTCAAGCCTCGTTGAATCTGTAAAATTGCGTGACCACAACGAAAACAGCCCAGGGCCTCAGGGTGCCAAAAATATATTCATGCAAATACTCAGTTTTCGACCAATCGTTGCCCAGCTATATGGTCGAGTGTTAAGATTTTGGTAAATGTTATATACGGAAAAATAACATTCTGAATTGCTGAGTTTTATTTAAATATTTCATATTTTTATTTATTATATATATTTTTTTTCAAACGATGGTTGTTAGCTATTGCAGCTACAAGTTATAGTGATCCGATCAGAAACGTCTTCTTCAATGCGTTACAAATTTCGTGACAAAATTAAAAAAATAACATGAGTGCGTCGACTGTGTGAGTTTTTGACCTACATTAACATGACCGCCGTGAATGGGCCACATAATGATCTAGTGAGCGGAGCTAGAAAGAAGAGCGACTCCCGGAACTCGGAACGAAAGACACACCAAGCCACTGCTGCTTTCTCTTTCTGTCGCGCTGCTGTTGCTTGTTATTTAATAAGCTGTCTTGTATTTATTGCATTCATTGCACAATATAGAATGCAAAGTTAATATTATCACTTGCAATCTGTGTGCGACATTCACTCACCCATTGTTATTATTAATAACTACATTAATAATTCCGATGCGTTCAAAATTGCAGCTTTGGAGATTTTTGACTGGCTGGTTAATTAATTAGCACACACAAACAATAAATTGCTCACTGCACTGAAAAATCAACTGCTGTATTGTTTGTAAGACATTATACATTAATGTTTTAACTTAAATTTTATGTTGATAAACAATTATGACGCCTACGAGACGAAGCTGCACAAAATTCAAGAGAATAAACTATCGAACTTGCTGGTTGTATCAAGCGTGTTTCTATCGAACTTGTCAGTTCTCTGGCTCGAAAGTTAACATTTGTGAGTCAAAAATGAACCATGGTTCCAGTGATGCCAATTAATTTCCGAAAGAAACAGACAAATCGACCAAAGAAAAAAACTAAAAAAAAAAGAAGAAAAAACCGAACAATATATTTTTTTAAATTTAACTTAAAGTTTCAAGTCATCTTCGATGATTTTTTCCCCGTCGTTTTCTTTCTCCATCGTACGTCACCATGGCACCTATTAACCTTTAAGGCAATTGCCAGACATTTATTTATATGATTGGCAACAAGATTTGTGACGACGCCAATCCGAATCTTCAGAAGATAAAATATACATATGCATATAACTGAAAATTTGTATAATATATGTATACATTTACCCAATTGTCAAAATATCATTTATGGTCTCTTTTTCTAGACGGTTCCTCAATTTACTTTTTATCGAACTAACTAACTAACTAACCTAAAAATCCTCTCTACTTCTGCATTTGACCATGAAGACGGATAGAAGGAGGAGTCAAAGCGGAAGTGACTAGATCTGAAAAAGGTTTAATGCCTGCAGAGTCTCGATATTTTTGAACCATGATGGTTCATATAGTCGGAATCGGTTTTCTTGCAATTTGTGGCAGAAAATCAACTGAAGAGCATTTTATATTTAAGTGTTTGCTGTTTGCAAGCTGTGTGGTTTTAAACCATAAGTAAATACTAAAAACTAAAATAGCAGCCACAAAACTTTACTTCAAACACTTGGAGTCCGCACAATACAAATTCCATTGCCGGCAAGTTACAATGTCCGCCCATTGACGGGACGTGTCCGTGCTTGCTTCATTTTTCGGCACAGTTGGCATACTACAAGTGGCACTTCAATTAAAATGATTGTCTTAATGTTGGAGAGCTCGACAGGGAGAGGGAGAGAGGGAGAGAGAGAGAGAGAGAGAGAGAGAGAGAGAGAGGAGCGTTGGTTGCTGGATGCGATTACAACGCGTCTGGTTGATTCATTTCACAGTCAGTTGCGAACTCGCACTGGCCGCCCTCATTCATTCATTCACTCATTCAACCATTCGTCATTGTGGCAGTAACAACAATAACGGCACTTAATGTGCTGAAAATAACACACTTGCACGTAGTTGTCTAATTTATTTGATTACGCTCACAATTACCGTAATTTTTTTGTAAATTAAAATAAGAGTAGTAGGAGTAGGAGTAGTTCTCGCTGTAGTTTCTTGATTAATTTTCCTTGTTGCTTTGTCGAATTTAAAGTTAAGCCAAAGTTTTTAAACAACTTCCGTCAAAATCATATTAGGTTGTTCGCCCTCAATCACGAGAGAGTTGAGCGTCGTCTTATCTTATCTTACTTAACACACAGCTCGTATTTCTAAAAATTGGTATTTTATTTATGGGGTACACTAATTTTCGTTTAAATTACCTGGCACACAAACAACTTGCGCTTAAATATTGCACCCCATAAATTAACATTGCTTTTGCAGCTCAAATTCGCCACAGTTTACAGTTTTAGAGGCACCGCCTAATCTATTTGCAAGTTGCTTGTGAACTAGTTCCATTCAAAGTTCTTTTTAAGTTCTTGCCGGGTGGGGGGAGGGTGGGTATTCTCATTCTATCAAGAAATTGCCAGGCGTATCTGGCTCCGTGAAATATATACACAGCCGATTTGATCTAGCTCTCCTAAAAATCCGAATCAAATGAGATCACTATATGAACCGGTCAGTGCAACAGATTGATTAACTAGCTCCCATCAGCCACAATAAAGTTTTAATATTACTGATGATCGTATTTTGACTATTCTATCTTAATAATTTTATATACGGTTAGATAAAAGCTATCTCTGTATTAATGGCTTCTACAATATACATACATATATTTCAATTTATAATATGAAGAGAATTTTAAAAACTGACATTTTTTCATCACATTTCCCAACTTTTTGTCAAATTTAATTAATCAATCATATCACACAGCAGCTAAGGGAGAAATAGATTTGATTTCTTTTATTTTGAGTATAAATACATTTATTTGGGAAAGTAGTCAACAATCAACAATCAGATCTTTGACGTATCCCCACACAACGTACCATAAATAAGTTACTTAACAAAATATATTGTTTTTAGAAATATTCCTATTAAACTCAGCAATTCTAAACTATACCTTAGTATACTCATAAGTACTACTATATTCGGTGCCCCGCAGACCCATTACTATTCTTTCTTGGAAAATTTGGATTTATTTCGAGAGCTGAAACCTTGCTAGCATGCTTATTGCCTGAAATTGTAATATTTTATATGTATATGTATTAGCAGGCGGTTACATACGTTTTAAAGATAACAGGACTTGTGGTAAACACAAAATATATATTCGCCTGTAATACATGTGTCTGGCCCCAACAAAATCACATGTCCGCTGATCAATCGATGGATGATAATGTCCACTTATAGCCATTAAAAATGTCAAATGGCTCTGATATCGATAAGATTGTGTTGCGTGTGTATGGATAGGGAATTATCTTATCGCGACTAGTCCATAAATATACAAACAAACTTAATGCTTGATCCAATTCCAGTTTAAACGTAACTGTGCGCTAATTCAAAGGCGGAATATCCATCCAGTGATGCCAAATGCCAGAAACGAGACTCACACACAAATATGTACATTGTATCTATTTGCATTTGAAATACAAACAAACATACATATCTATGAAATTTTCATTAGGCACGCAAATTATGCACAGAAGACCGGCTGTAAACTGTAACTGACTCTGCTTTTGGGTCTTGGGGTCTGTCAGGACTTAAGCCTGAGCCTGTTTCTGGTTCTGGTTCTGGTTCTGAATTTGAAGCTGCGTTCCTGGCAGCCTCTCAAGCAGCCAAAAGTATCTTGAGCATGGAAATGCCCAAAGACAAAGGCTGAGACCGCATTATTTGCACCTCTCTTGAGTCGTAAATATTTGTTAAAGCCTGCGAGGGAGCGAGGGGCGCAAAATCAATATTTCAATTTAAGCAACAATTTTAAAACAGAATTCACAGAATATTCGCAATTCACCACAAGACACGTCTGGAGGACTACATATATATATATATAGATACATGTGACTGTACTATGGCCAGAACAAAGAACTTAAGGACCTTGTAACCGTTGGCTGTATGTGAGGAAAATGTGAGGACAACGACTATTACTAATTTGTTGCTTTTGTGTGGCGATGCTTTTTTATGGCTAAGCATTTTGATATTGGCCGAGTCCTTTATGTGGGCTCTTCTGTTGTTGTTTCTATTAATTAATAGCTTTGCCGGCGCTGGCTTGCTTCTATTGTCATTTGGCAATGAGCTGTGACCAAAGGCTTTTGCCATGATTAGTCAGAAAAGAGCTTTAGGATGGCCCTGCAGAAGCGAGAACGAGAGATAACAGCTTTAAAAATGACAATTAAATACCCAAGAATTAAGATCTAGACAACGCCTGAGCTGACAGCGGCGAGTGACAAGTAAATTGTTGAATAAATTTAACAATCATTGTCCTTCATTCACTCTATCAAAATGTACATTTGTTTACACTTTCGTTTCAACTATTAACATCATTTACGCATCATTTCACCTTAAATATTGCACATTTTATGGACATTATTTAGATATTTATAACAATTCATTAGGCAATTGAAATAAAGCCAATAAATCTGTGCATAAGTTTACTACTCGCATTTATCATTGTGAAATGAAACACTTTATTTTGATAATTAAATCCATGTCTTAATTGTCTGAAAAATATTAATAAATATGAACTATTTAATATTGAGATTGATAATATGTATTCGCAGCTAGAGCAGTAACGTAAACGCTTTAAACTTGTAGCGCTCGGATATGTCAATAAATTCAAATCAAATTTAAATTTTAATTAAATGAAGATGGATACAATGGCATAAATCCTGAGTAGCACGTTTAATCATACTATGATACGCACTAATCGATTATTTTGTCTCAACTTACGATTTAATTGTATCGCAAAATGGATTTCGATTAATTGAATATTTAATCGATTATTAATCACAATTAATGACATCACTATTTGCGCGTAAATGCTAAATAAAAGGTGGCTGAGCAATTTGTAAGGATTAATTATGGCATCAACATACAGCAAAGTGTGGAAATATTATTCCAAAACTAATGAAAAGGATCATTTATGTGCACTTTTATTTATTTGTTAATTGTTGTTGGTATCAAATGGCCCCTGCATAACACATTCACATGTAAAATTATCAAAAATTGTTGCAAATTTTTAAAAATCATTTCATTAATCGATTATTTTCATTTTTATTCGATTATTTGCGATTAATAATCGCTTGGTTTAAATTAATCATGTAATTAATAATCGATTAATGCAATTTTTTGCCATCACTAGTCGTGACTAATAATTAGATACCTCCTAATAATTTCGTTTAATTAATTACTCTATGCAATTTTCCCTCTTTAATATCGATATCTTTTCATTCTCCCAAGAACACTCAATTACTTCAAAAACTAAAAAACTTCGACCTTTAATAGTTAACCCTTTTTACTTATCTCCACTTAATCTTCAACTACATCAATATGGCTTAAAGTCTTAGCCTGCTGTTCCTCATTCCTCATTTGTACTCCATTATTTAGGAACAGTCAAAAAGCCATTTGAAAAGTAATAATACAATACAATTCCTCTTATGAGGCAAGCAGCTGTCAAGACTGCAGCTACAGAAAGTAATTGTATAATGCCACATTAGCCCCAACATCTAGCCAAAAGAAGTTAACTTTTTATAGCAGACGCCACAACCGACTCACACATTAAACTACTTTGAAAGGGGGGAGGGAAAGGCACGTGGCACCTTCTAGTAGCAATCTTTGTCACGCCAGCTGTTGCCAGGCTCAGCATTTATTTGTTGTAAGCTATTTCATTGTTGCAAGTTCATAAATAAGCATATAAATTGAATTTCATGTAGGATTGAGGCACCGACAGCTGTCAGTGTCCTTGCAGCGCCTTGCAGTAGGCAACATGAAATGGTCACCGTTCTTGTGAATGGATGTGTCTGTGTGTGCATGTGTGTGTGTGTGTGTGAGGGGACAATGCTTATTAATGTCAGCCATAAAGCAGATTACAAGTACGTCCATTTAATAACCAAGCCGTCGTGCAAGGTAATAAAAACTTTGGATCAAGTTTTCCAGCTAAATTAAAAGCTACTCTTCTCGTAGTTTGTAGCCTGTGTCCTGTGTCCTGTTTGCGTGTGTCTGTGTATGGCTGCTTGTGTGTAGTACCTAAACTAGTTTTAATAATGTGCCAGGCCAAAGTGAAACATAAAAACATTTTATTAACTTGAACTTTATGCAAGCATCAAAGCCCCATAAAAGCAAACCTAAAATATATAAAAAAAGAACCATAAAGAAAATGATGCAACTTTGCCTGCAAAATCTTATACAACATCTGCATACATGAAAATTAAATATTTACAATATTTATTTAATTTTAGCAGGCTGCTTAAAGCATTCAAGGCTTATCAATGAATTGGCTGCGAGGCAAATGTTGTTTTGCCGGAAAATACCGTCCTTGGTTTTGCCCAAAAAAAAGGAATAAAATAAAATAAATATGAACTGAACCCTAAGAATGGGCTAAACCTCAGGTCATATACATACTTGAGTAATTTTATGAATTGGCCTGGTTTGATTTAGGCAGCCAAAGGAAACGACAAAGCAAGCCACAGCAGCAGGCAGCAGGACGAAAAATCAATTAGAGTTTTTATGCAAGGATTTGGGCTTAAAAGCCTAAGCAACAACATGATTTGTTGTAACATAAAGCAGGATAATTGAATGTATTTTCAATTTGTTGTAACAATTATAAGGGACTCTGCCAGCTTGAACATTTTTGTGAATTGAAATTAACTTAATCTTAACTGAATGTTGTATTCCAAAAACAGTTATTAATTGTGTTTCTTACTATGCAAAATCTTTCTCTATAAAGTTGATATGAATCAGTGTTGTATAACAATAAAAGAAGAATTGTGAAATCCAGCCTAATTGATTTATTATTAATTTTCATGTATTTTACGACTGCCTGCATCGTTATTTGCGCTGAATCCTTAAAGCTATCGAAGCAGCTGTTTGAACAGCTTAGAAAGCACCGGAAAGCTTAGAGTAAGATTTATTGTAATTGCCCAATGCATTGAATCACACTTAAAGCTTACATTAAAAGCTCTATAAAGCTACTTTTACTTCAACTGCTTTACAGCTTGTATAATTTTATTGCTGAATTGTTTGGCTTGCCAATTAACTTGATGTTAAGTAATTTAAAGTTTGAGTATTGCTTAAAGCTAGTGTGATAAAATTACCGAAAAACACTTGACACATATTCTATTCGCTCATCATAAACAGGAGCTTAATTAAAACACTTTAATCAATAATTTATGCAGCTCCTGCAGGACATATCAAATAATAATTATAGACAGAAGCCAGACACTGTCCAAAGCTGGTGTCCGTTTAGAAACTCCTCTGCCTCTCGCCCTCTTCCGCCCTCTGGCTGTCTATGTGCCTTTGTCAGTTTATCTCCACTGGGGCTGTCAACAAATTGCCAACATTCTGAACAGGCCAAGGTTGCCTCCACTCTGGGAGCATTGAAGACATTCCATAGACAAAGCCCAGTCAACTGATAAGCTGATAAGAGGCAGCCTGCCAGCCTCCCAGCCTTCCAGCCCCGCAGCCTCATAAACCAATGACTAATAATGAAAGTTGGCTTAAAATCACGCCGCTGCCTTTCACATTAAATGAAATTGTGTGGCAAAAATACAAATGACTACTTATGTATATTCCAAAATTGGGATTGGGTTAATGCTGGAGCCTGTCGGGCGCCAGTTGGCATCCGTAGTTCGCTAATTGGCTGGTGCCATAAAACTTTATTACTTTCGAATCAGTTTCGGCATAGTTAAAAAAAAAATGGGGGTAAAAAAGAAGTATAGAAAAAACAAAAAACAGTTTTGCGCAAGTGGCCGAAAACTTGAAAATTTATTTCCAGGCGAAAGGCCACCACGTTATTTGAGCCAAGTGTTGTTGGGCAACATTTTGTTGCATACCTCTTGGCTGTTGGGGAAGTCGAAAACTAGAGATGTGCGTGAGTCGTGAGTTATGAAAGTGGGTTGAAAGTGGGCTTAATGTTCTGTAACTATCAAGATTTACAAAAATACAATAAATATTTCTTTATTTTAAAAAACCAATATCAAATACTTAAGTTTAAAATTATAACTAAGAAAAAAATGAGAAAAATTAGAAAGATGATTTTAAGCAGATCCTTAATTGACATTTTATTTGTGGAATTGAGTTGAAGGTGTATTAACCCAATGAAGTAAAATGAAATCTAGTTATAAATATGTTAAAATATACGTTAGATAACTTTTCATTCATTAATAAAACTAAACTAATTTATACCTTTGAAAAGTTCTTATCCTGGTAGGGATATTAGTTTATAGGTTAAGTATCTAAAAAAAATAAATATAAGTGCGAATATAATCTGTAGTAAGTGTAGAAAGGATTATATCCCCCCTGTGAGCGGAGACATATAAGTATATGCCGCCTATTAGACGTTTCAAGCCTCTTGACCAGAAAGTTGGGATACAAATTAAAATTAAAAAACTTTGATAACGAAAAATGTCAAAAACAAGACGAATATTTAGTATTGGAAGTGTCACGTGAACATCCCTAAATGACTCTAGTTTTAATTGCATTCCAACATTTAATGCTAGTACTACTGATAATAATAAACTTCTTAGAACGAACATACAAAATTAGAAGCAAATTTGCATTTGGAATTTCAATATTTGGAATTGCATTCACAGCATTGTAAGACATAATAAATTCAGTTTGATATGCTTTGAATATTTTCGCATCATCATCTGACAAACACATTTTGTGAACATTGCATTTTCCGAAGCGTTCCTAATGTTGCCCCATCTCTTGGTGCTCCCCTTGCTGCCCCTTGCTGAAGCCTGAAGCCTCTCAGAGGCGTTTCTGCAATGCGGCGAATGCACTCAAATAATTTTTATTAAAATGTCAACAGTCGGGCAATGAGCAGTGAGCATGAGCATTGAAGCCTGCCAAGTGCTGAAATGCTTGCCAGCACATTGCAGTCATTTATATATGTGTGTGTGTGAATATATATGAGTGTGTGTGTGTGTGTATCGAGTGTGTGTGGCCCAGGACAAAAAACGAATCCAGGCGAGACTTACATGTCAAACAGAAGTTAGGCAGGGATCCATATTGAAGCCTTCAATGCACAAGAAAACTTACAACATTAAAGAACAGATATTCCCTTGGTGCTGAGAGCTACTATATACCCTTGTTTAAATATTCAGAAATAGCTCTAATTGATTTCAAGTTATATATTGAAAATGATCTATAGAAAATACGCTTAAACGAAATTGGCTTTAAATGTGCTTTCTATAATGAAGAATTCGGTTTCATTTATTCAAAATACATGCAACCTGTCATAAATAAAATAAAAATATATATTAACAAGTATTAAAGCTAAACTGTATAATAATATTAATAAATATTTTACGAGAAAATAAAAATAAGAAACAGCAAAAAAAAAATATTATTCAAATTGTACGAGGTATAAGAAAAACTAGAATTTATTGAGTTTTCTTAAGATAGTAGTATCTACATTTATAGGACAATTCCAATAACCATTTTCTACAAGGCATTCCTTGCAGGTGTATAAAAATACAACGATAAAAAGTGTTGCGTGCTTTTAGGCGCACCAAAAACACGTATCATATGGAAGAACTCCTAATGTGAAACGTGTGGCAATTAGGATGCACTGATAATTCTTGAAAGAGCATGAAAGTTATGTCGAATCGTAGCATGCTTTTAGGCGCATTACAAAGAAAAACCAACCTGGCTGGCTGGCTGGCATATAAATGAGAACAGAACCCGCAAGAACAGGTCTCATTTGCAGCAGCAACTTCTTGGAGAATTTTAGTCGCTCCGAAATGCTTTTTTAACCAACATTGCAGCATTTTGTTGCAACAATTTTCTCCTATCTCTCTCCTTCTCTCCCTTTTTCTATATACTTTCTATTATTGCGGCAAATTGTCCGCACATGAGTTGCAGCTTAGCATGAAAAGCAACGAAAATGGGGGCGATATCACAGAACAGAAAAGGTTGCCAAAGTTCATGGAGTTTTTGGGGGGCACCAACTGTGCAACTAACTGGCCAAGTTCATAAGTGCGCACTTCAATTAACTGTACAAAATGCAAAAAAGAAAAAACCAACAACAACAAAATGAAAAACAAAATGGAGAAATGGAAAAAGGAAAGACTTCAAAACTGCCGCCCAGTTTAAAAATAAAACTTTATGTTAATCGTAAATATTTACGATACAAGAAGTCAGTTCTTATGGCTGCTAAAGTTACACAACTGAAGTCAAATTGAACTTTGTTATTGTATTGTTGTTGTTGCTTTTGTTATTGTTGTTGTGGCTGATATCATGTTGGGCTTACTGCGGTTAGTGGCGTCTCAAGCCGCTTGTCTGAGGCGATAAAATTTGAAATTTATACGACAATTAGATGGTTCAATTAGGATACACTTGGCTTTATATATTGAGTTATTTGAGGCTTAGGGTTACCGCAGGCTGCAAAGTTGTTGAGCTTGATATTCTAGAAGGGCGCCAGAGATTCAATAGCTTAATATGTGTGTGTGTTTTTCCTTAAAGGTGTATTCTGAATAAAAATTAACAGAAAATTTGTATACACATCAAATTATAGGGAAACAAATGAAAACCACTATTTATTTATTTATTTTTCTTAATTTAACTTTATTTGTTTTACTATTTTTGGCAGCTTAAACGAGCTGTAATAATTATATTATAATAAAACTAAATTAAAACTTCACAGTGTATACAAGTTGTTATGCAAGTATCAAAAGCTCAATTTAATCACAGATTAACTTATTTAAGCTGTGACAGTAAAAATAAACGTTTAATTAATCATCTCATTTGCATACTCCATAAATTTAACACATAATTGAATTTCGCTGTCTAGCCAATATTAACAATTTATACTTTTTATATCATAAAAAAATAAATGATTATAACCAAAAGTAATAACAAGTGAACAAACAAACAACAAAAATATGGCAATACTGGCGGACACTGTCGCTCGTAAATATTTGCACAGAAATCCAATAAACTGGACCATTTTTTTCACACAGCTCATAAAATAGCCAACGAAAGCAAATAATACGACTATTCGAAATTCGAATGCAATAATAAAGACCAAATGACAGAGAGAAAAGGAATGTATGTACATACATACTATAAACAAATGTAAGCAAAATAAATTGCATTATCGCTGATTTGTAAATTTATTGCATGTAAACAAATCGCTAACGCAACAAATCAATTGTTGTTGGTGTTGTCAACGTAATTTCGGTTGTCAAAGAAATTGTAAAACGAACGAAATCAAATAGCAATCAAATCACTGGATTCCAAAGCAGCTTCCGCAATATAATCCAATTTTAGAGAGCACCTAAAGTAGAAGAATGTCCAAGAAAGAACCTTAAGCTTTGAGTACTTTTTGTTAACTACTCGTCAGACATGAGAAATATCGTCGTACAGTCACTGACAATATCGTGTCACACTGTGACAATATCAAGAGTAACAGTTCTAAAGTCACAATCCTGATATTAGCAGTAACAGCCACAGTCCTGATAACAGTCACACTTCTGATGTTAACAGTAACAGTCTTGATATTAACATTAACATTAACAGTGCAATAACGATTTTAACAGTCACAGACTATGGTTTCAATGAGGAAAAAGTAAGATTTACCAGGAAGACAAATATGGAAAAACAAGGAGAGATTAAGTCATATTTTAAGCCCACAATTATGCTGATTGCCACATTGATAAACTAAATTAACTTACTAAATTTAAACCTTGGACTTTTCTACACCATATAACAGAACAGGAAGCTATATCAGATAGCAGAATTTAGTCTTTTTGACTAAAAGGCTTAAATTGCTCGTATTTAAAAAACAAACATTAATTTGTAAGCAAGATGTTAACAATTAGAAACAGAAAGATTATATTTGTAGAAAATAGATACTGACTCTGATATTTAAAATTAAAAGTCACAGTTTTTACTATGACAACATCGCTCATCTCTTCCACTTGCACTTGTAAACTGTATTTTTTGTTGCCTGTAAACTGAGTCTTAGAAGGAGTGATGAAAACGGCAATAAGCACGTTTGCTCACATTATTATCCAATTTAACTTGTGGCCGATCTCAATTTCGTTTTCTTACTATCACGATAGTTAAATTTGTCGTTTAAAGATATTGTATAGTTCCTTTGCACTGTAAATATTTAAGTGTGCTATGAAAATATCATTACAGTGCTGCCAATGCGTTTTCATATTCACATTTGGCAACACTGAATGATACAATTTGTGGCTAATTTTGGGCGAGCCTGCCCACTTTTCGAAAGTGTGCCGCCAACTTATCTGTGTCGTTGCCATAATTGCACACAGTTCTTAAAGTTAAATATCAAAAGGATGAGAAAACGAAACACAGAATAACTTGGCGGTCAGCTATAAAGTTTTTTGCCCACAATGACCTTTATAAACTACTTAGTTTTTTGAACAATAAGTAATAAGTTGTTAAAAGACTTTAAATCTTATACTTCGAGTTTGTATTGTAAATTACACACAGCTAATCTGAAAGTCTGTTGACTTTATTGTAGTGACCATAAAGCCTATAATGCTGATAATAATAGTATTTCAATTCGTTTCTGTAATTGTCATGGTCTATTTTACAGTCAATTATTTGCTTTCGCCTTTGAATGCCAACACTTTATAAACGCGACGAATTTCACAATCTTGCAGCTCTTGTGCTTTTTGCCAACCCTTTTCAGCAATCCATTAAATAACAGGCAACGAAAAAATTTACACTTCTTAAGTGTTTCCGCACAATTTGCTTTTGCAGCACTTGCACTTTTCATTGCCAAGACCCAAAAGGCTGCTCCAAACTAATTTTGGAAGCCAGTAAAGGGCATAAATTCGTTCGGTTGGGCAAAGTTAAAACAAGCAAAAAACAAACCGTAAGAATTCGTGCGGCAGTACCATAAAAAAAATCAACGAGCAAAAAGCAAATAAATTAAGGGTCGAGTTGAGGGCTGAGGACACTTAGACAACAATTTGTCTAAGCTCGGTCTTAAGCATTTTTGAGAACTGATTACGAACAGACAATGCCAGCTGATCCCTCGTTAGGCGCACGCCTTGAGAAAACCGAATTGACACTGAATTTAATTTCGCGTCAAATGGGTGGAGAGGGGCATGGGGCATGTGGCATGTAGAGTGGGTTTGTTGCCACGACTGCTGACATTTGAATTGGTAATTTTTGTTTTACTGAATGCCAGCGCATAAAAACTACGCACACAGACATTGACACACATACTGGCATACACACACAGACACAAACACACCCAGTTTTAGTCTTGTTTATGCCACAGCGGAAATTGCCTTTTTTGCGCACCTTCCGGCCGCTATTCCGCCAGCATTTCAATGCCGCCGCCCATAGACACCACAGCCGCCATATTTGCCGCATCGTTTGGCAGCCCCTTCATGCCTTTAGCTCAAACTGTAACTGACAGCTACCGTTGGCAGAATGGCTGCTCCTTCGGCACTTCTCGACACTCGACACTCGGCATGCCACGCATAAAGCTGTCAATGTCAATGTAACGTGTTAATTTCAAAGTGGTTTAGTTTGTTGACGTAGCTTGTTAGGAGGACAGAACCGTAACTGTGGCAGCACCCAGTCAAGGCAGCCAGCCAGCAGCCACCAGCCCCTGAGGCATCATCAGCACCTCCAGCAACCATCTGGGGCATAAAATGTTTTGTGTTGAAGCACATATGGTTTTAATACCTAACAGCAACCGGGGGGAGCACCAGCAAGGGTAAACCCTTTTTTTTCTACCCCTTAGCCCCAGAGATTATCAGCTCCTTCGAGTCCTTTGGCTGCTTCTACTACTCCTGCTCCTGATGCTGCTGCTCCTGCTGCTGATGATTTCTATCGTGGCATTTGATTGATTGAAGCTCTTTTATGCTGACTGCTTAGCAGTCGGTATGTTGACGTTGTTTGCTTTTTGCTGAGCACATTTACCTTATTGATTAGTCAGGCGAAGTGGCAGCAGCTTAAATGCTAGTTGGCAGAATTGAAATATTTCTATTTTAAAATGATTAATTAGGTAAGTGATGTGTGGTAAGTGTTAAAGCAGCTAGGCAGCCTTATTTCTCTCATTTTTAAAGAAGTATTTATTGTATACTCACTTTGTTAATAATTTAATAGCACACATATTCGACAGCTTTGCTTGAAAGAAAGTCCTTGTAACACACACAATTTACACATAAGTTCTTTTATACCCTAGCAGAGGGTATTATAATTTTGTCATGAAATATGTCAAGCATTGAAGGAGACGTTTCTGACCCTACAAAGTATACATATTCTGAATCAGCATGAATAGCCGAGTTGATATAGCGATGTCTGTATGTTTCTATGCACGCTAGTCTCTCTGTTTTTAAACTATGGTAATGAAACTTGGCACAGATCCTTCTTTTTGCTGCAGGCAGTACATATGTCGGAACCGCCCGGATCCGACCACTATAACATATAGCTGCCATAGAAATGATCGGTCGAACACTATGTTTTTGTATGAAAAACTTTTTTGTTCATAAAGATATCCTCATCAAACTCACCCAAACTGATTCTCTGGAGAGATTATATAATCTGATTAAATTTGATCAAAATCGGATTACTATATCATATAGCTGTCATAGGAACGAGCGGGTGAAAAATGAGTTTTTGTATGAACAACTTTTTGTTTATGCAAATATTACATCCAAACTCAACAATTGGGAGTTTTATTATGCTGAAGCATATATATAGTATCCTAAAATCTTATCAAAATCTGACCACATTATTATATAGCTCCCATAGGAACAATCAGACGAAAATTGAGTTATTGTATAAAAAACATTGCTGCTAGGGTATATACTAGGTTATGCACATCTAAGATAGCCGGTTCTTTTTTGTTTTCTTTCGTTTCTTTCCGCCAAATAAAAAAAGTTTACGTGATTACCAAAGGGTGGAATATATAATTATTTACTTTTTCGAGCCTAATATTATCATTCCTTAAGATAACGTTATGACTTTGCATTTGTTGTTTCTTTAAGAAAGCTACATCGAAATAGATTCAAATTTTAATTAAATATTATTATTATGTTGTACTTTAATAATAAAAAGAAAAAAGGCACAAAGGCGCTATAAAACTTTTACAAAGAAATTCTAACTTTATAATATTAAGAGAAGAAGCTTCGTAGTGCAGTTCCTAAAGTGATAAAAACAAATAGAAACGTGTGTTTGCTGTTGTCCTGTTGTTGTCCTGGTAGGCCGCAACTTGGCTTAAACCCAAGCCCCAACTATACATGTAACTAGCTGGCAATCCAAACAGCTACAAGCAAATTCAGGACCCATGCACGGGCCAAAAAAAAGAAGTCCATATAAAGCCCACATTAGCAGCTTGTTAAAATGTATGGCCTCATCTGGTGGCGTCTCCTGGCTCGGCCATAAGACAGGCCAAAGCCTAAAGGCGGGGTTCAGTTGATGCCCCACTCTTAGGCTCATTACAGGCTGAGCCGCGGCATCTCGTTTGCTTTTTGCCAAAATGCCAACTGTCATGTGGAGGTGGAGATGGAGGTGGAGTTGATGTTGGTTCCTGGTCTTGATTCCTGCGCCTTGTAATGGGCTGACGTTAAGCGCCATAAAAGCAGCTAACAGCGGGGGCTGAGCGGTGCGGAGGGATGCTGCGGCAGCTGTGGCAGCTGTGAAGTGCCAGCAAATTCGAGCATAATAAAATTTGAGAGATTTTGCACGTTGACAAAGACTGCGGTTGCAGGACTAACAGGGAGAAACAAGTCAGCCAGCCAAGCAGCCTCCTGACATCCTGGTCCATAAACCAACTACCAGAGAGCGGGGAGCGGGAAGCGGGAAGCGGGAAGCAGGAGCGGCGACACCAACGAATGGCATTGACTACAATGGCCCCAGCATGAATGTAAATGTGTTTTGGGGTTTTGGACACTTGAATGCAGCAACACTAGGGGGTGCACAATGTGTGTGTGTGTGTTAAGTTGCAGGAAGCAGCAGACAGCGGGTAGCGGGTAGCGGGGTGCAGCAGGCAACAACGCACTCCAAAAATCCAAATGCATGGACACGTCTCCCATGGCCAAAGCTCATAAACTTGTTAAACGAAAATTCGTCCAAATTCCGGGGGCGGGGGAAGAGAGAAATTTGCTTGTTGTTGTTTATGTGTGGATTGTTCATCATTTTGGCAGCTGGCATACGGAACATGACAATGGCCACATAACAGCAGCATTGACATGCTTAAACGTGCTCGTTATTTGTGTGCAGGCGTAGGAAGTGGCATTGGTTATATAAGATAGCTCCAAAAGCCGGTTCGCCCTGGCCAATTATGTGGCAGCAATACAAAACAAACCACATCCTGGCAATGTCCTGGCATCTCTACTGCAGCTGCAGGCAGTCAAAAAGTCACTCAAATGTCAGGAAAAACAGTTTACACAAAAACTGTAGCATACTTTTTAGGGCACAAAAGTACCAACAAAGGATTTTCATACCGAACTTGTTTGTGTTAACTGCACGTATCACTTATTCCTATATCAAAAAGAATAAATATCATAAATATTTTAACTGCCACTATTGTCTGCAATTGCAGTCCGAATTGCTACAAAAAAGAAACGAAAATGCTTTACATTTAACGGGGGTAGACGAAGCAGCACCCTGTACTGATATTTCTTATGTTTTGTGGAGTATGTATAGTCATAAATATTACAAGAAATTTAACAATAGATCCTTAAAATATCGAGAAAATTTCAATATTAATGACAAATGAATTTCAAGAGCAAATTATAGCAAAAAACTGAACTGAACTGAATTGAAAACAGTTCAGTTTTGACTCTTCATTATTTTTTTGTTTTTAAAATTTAACTAACTATACAATCAACATTACATTATGTCTATATGTTTTGACTCAGTGTAGAAATCTAGAAAGTCTAGGAAAATCCAAAAATTTAAAGTAGGAAACTGAACAAACGCATTTTTATTAATTTTACGAACTATTTTTGTTCAAAATTTCAAGCACAGAATAAAATTCATAAGTTTCTTATTTTTGATATTTTTTTAAAGCTATAAAAACGAAAAGGTATTGAGTTGAAATGATTTGAAATAAAAATGCACTACTCAACGGCTAGGAGGTTTTTCATTGATGTATCCTTTTTGGGCATTTGTTGTGTGCAGGGTATACAAATTTGATTTGCCATGCTACAAAACGCGACAAGCATTTAATGCTCAACCCAAATTCATGTGTAGTTGACCGCAATATAAATAAACGGCCACCATGGCGTATGCGCAATATAAATAACTGAATGAATAACTGACTCAACTGTCAGACTAAAGGAATGTAAGTGAGTGAAAGTGCCAGCTTGTGCACTTGAGGCAATTTGTCCTGCCACATACGTGACTTTCGCTACTCTCTCAATTTGAACATTACTTTTATTCTCTATATATATTATTTTTGGTTTATTTTTTGTTGGTTTTTTTTTTGGCATGTCAACACGCAAAATATTTCGCTAGTTGTTTGGCTGGCATTTTATTATATTGCTCATACGCCACATGTCAAGGTGCGACTGCGAGGTCAGCTCTTTCACTTTGCCCCAGCAGATACCCCCAAATATATGGGAGGGGCAGGCGGTACTGGGAGCTGGGCGCCAAGCTGGGTAGAGATGGGCGGTAAATCCCGGCAAGCGGAAGTCGCGCACTTGGCTCTCTCTCACTGGAATGTTCAAGCTATTGCATAACATGACACGACACTGACACTGATACGGTTAACGGTAACTGTTATTCTTGTTGTTGTTACTGCTGTATGCTGCACCTGCCGCTGCTGCTGCTGTTTCCTGCTGTGTGTACTCTGTCTCAGCTAAATGCTGCCATTTGTCAGTCTGCGCTGCTCATTAGGTTATGCAACAGAGTTTTGGGGGGGGATTGTAGTACTTATGTTCATACATAGATGCACATAACGAGCGGATTATTAACGAGAGCTCAATGTCAAGTGTTTGGCATACTTAAAGCACTTAAAGCTGACACTTGGCTCACAAAACTTGGCCAACACGGCAACAGAAACCAAAAGGCGCTTAGGCAGCTGAACAGAGCAGGCAAACAGAAAAACCAAAAAAAAAATATACACAAACAGGTGCAAAAGTGAGAAAGAAAATCACGTAAAGCCTTAAGGTAAACAGTCAAGAGATAAGAACCACCAGCATTGCCACAATACACACAAAACAAAAGACTCAAGAAATGGGAGGGTGGGGAGGAGGATGGTGGTGTTGAAGATACTGCGGTGCATTTGTCTTAATTCGTGACAAATGGAAGACAAGCCAAACAAACAAACAGGCAACAAAGTGCAACTAAAACCGACAACAAGCTGCTAAACAGAGTAACTACAGCATGCAGTAAAAGTACACACACATACACACACCCACACACATACACAAACCAAAAAAGAATGCAATGAAGCGCCACAGGATATTTGGACAATGTGCGTTCGAGCAAAACTAAATGCAAACTTTGACTTAAGCTCTTTTTTAATGTGCTGCTAGTTTCATTAAAAGTTTATCGATTTGGTATTGTTTCCGACGAAATCTGACAGCCACTAAATAAAGTTGAATCATCTAGTTTTATAAACTGTAGAGTCCAAAATGACTCCACTCAATAAAGAACTTAAACCTAGAATTTTGTCTATGCTTAGGACTCAAATCTTGCGAAACTGCACAAAATAAAATGTTTTCAAGATACTTTTTATCTGGAATTCATCAAACTGCGCTTTAAACAGATCATAGTATTCATAAAAGCTGTGTAAGACTATAAACAAACCAAGAACAACACCATAATCATGCCTCTGCCAGCGTATTTGCCGGAGTTGGCCTCCTGCGTTATTTTCTTGTTCCCAAATCTGAAGAGACCCTTGAAAGGACTAAGCTTTGCCACGATTGAGGAGAGACCAACCTAATCTTTATATCTGTTGAAAACAAACTAAAAATGCCGCATGGCTAATGATGACAACGTATGTTAGGAATACCTCCATTGACATAACAAAGAGAACTTTTATTCTTGAAATTTCCCAGCCCAAAACAAGCGATTAAAACTTTTACGTTACTTATTATTAAATAGCATATAATTTTTTAATTATTCTCTCAACTAGACTGGCAGTAAGAAAAACATGCAATATGCCCACCTTATTAAAGGAAATAAGTAAATAACAATAGTACAACACCTGCTGTAGATATGCCACAAGCGTAGCAAATCTCTATATATTTGTCAGTCAAATGATTTCAAAATTTTAAAAATTATCTTTTATATTTTCGATCAATTTCGGCCCAACAAAATTTGACACACAAACATTTCACAAATGGCATCCGCCGCCCGTGATAAAAACAAGCCCAAAAAGGTGATTACAATTCAATCGAAGGCCGATTTTGAAAAGATCATCGCTGAGGCTGGCAATAAGCATGTCCTGGTTGAGTTCTTTGCCACCTGGTGCGGTCCCTGCGCCCTCATCGGGCCACGTCTTGAGGAGTTCGCTAACGAGTACGAGGACTGTTTGCTCATTGTCAAGGTCGATGTGGACGATAATGAGGATCTCGCTGAAGAGTATGACGTTAGCAGTATGCCCGCATTTATAATCATCAAGAATAAGGTGACACTCGAACAGTTTGTGGGCAACAACGGCGAGAAAGTGCAGCACACCCTACAAAAATTCTGCGGCAAGCCGGAAGGCAATAACTTGGCCAAGCCGGGCCCCAGTGCCAAGCCAAATGATAAGACCCCAAATCGACTAGTGTCCATGCTCAAAGGAGTGGCAACGCCCAAAGCTGCGGTACTCGTAAGCGGAAAAGCCGAGGAAGCGGCTAAGCCAGAGAAAAAAAAATAACAGCCCCGGGCATATAAGTATATCAATTAGATGGAAAACTTAACGCGCTTATTCGAGCTTCTTCAGTGTATAACCTCAATTAGCAGGCCAGTTTGAATTCAAAACCTAAATTGCAATGTGTGTTTGTACATTCATAAATAAAAAGCTTTTTGAAATTTATCTAATTAACATTAATTTAATATTGTAAAATTAGATATCGATAGCAGAGAGCGACAATCATGATGGAAAAATGTTGCCAACTGTTGTGGCTGTATCTTATTTTCAATAACTGTCAGGCATAATATTCAGATGCCTTTTCGAACAATTACTTATAGCCAAGCATTAAAGCCCAGAGCTTTAATCATGGTAGCTTTTAGGATTGTGAATACCGCTGTCTAAGCAAACTGCTGCTGGTGAACCTTTTGATGTTCTTAATCGGTATAAATAACATTCAAGGACTTTATTTTTTATCGATATCACATTTAGTACAAGATATTGCGATAATACTTATAATTTAGATTAAAATAGGCGACGAAATGTTCGGTAATTGCACTCTTTTATATTAAAAACGATAAGGTGCTTTAATTGATGTGGTCTATATTTTATGGTAAGACCGTTAATAACGTTTCTTATTCAATAAAAATATACTTTTACTACCGAGTATGGTAGTAAATAGTGGTTAGCTGATTGCTAGAGCTATACGCACATAAGTATAGCCAACATTTTATTATCAAAAAATAAACTATCTAGTTTATAATTTAAAATGTTCCCGCTTCCTGTTTTGAGCGCCTGGGTTTATTTCCTTATTAATTCGACTGTGAGCATAAGTCTGCATTTTGTAATTAGTTTAATTAAATTAATTACATCTCGCTGACTACTGCAAACTGATACTCTATTTACGAACAACTCAACGTCAATCTGAACTTGCTGCCGGGAAGGGAAAAACAAATCTTGTAGAGTTCATCATTGCTTCTATCGTTTCTTGGCTTATTGAAAACTTATTTCCCTTATTGTCTGTAGTCTTGTGTTGCTCTTCTTGTTCTTTGTTTTCGTTGTTATACTTTGTTTTAGCCGTCATGGCGCAAAATCGAAAAGTTTTACCAGCGTTTAATATGAGAATATGCGCTAGAGTATGGCAAGGAGAGGGACAGGGAGCGAGGCAGCGTCATTCCTTCACTTTGAAACAGACCATTTGCATTTTTATTAAAATGAGAAATTGCAGCAGTTGCACTTGACGGAAATGTTGTCCTTTGGCTTCAGCCATGTGACGGATATTACGTACCAGAGGTCGAAGGTCGCATGAATTGTTGTTCCAGATCAAAACAGAACAGGCTTACTTTAATCAACAAAAAGATAAATTGGTAAATTTACAAAATATTTAAATTACGAAAATACCCTTGAAATTTGCAGCAGTGTTTTAAAAATCTGGTTGTGGTTCTGTTTTCGCCTAATTGCTGAAATCTCATACTACACGAGGTCCACAAACTTTAAGTTATTTAGATTTTATGCACGTTTTTCTAAGCGTACCTGATACGTAAAAAAAACAGGAGCGTATTCATGGCCTCACTTTGTGTTGGGCGGCACGGATTTGCCACATCGGTTGTAACTTCTCCCCAGCTTTGAACTTGATTTAAAGAGATGTAGAAGGCCTTAAAGACCTTTTATGATGTGTCGGCATTGCCTTAAGCTGGATTTTTTCACGGTTTCCAGACAATCTTGTGTTTTTTGCTTATCCACTTCATATGCTGGGTGTTTATACAGCTACTGCAGCTGGTCGTGGCTGGGCGTTGGGAGAAATAATAATGAATTTGCGGCATGCCACACGAGCACTTTCAACGCCAACGCCTCCACGCAACATGCGCCAGATTTAGCCCGAGCTATCAAGAAGATGCACATACATCAACACGTGCCCCTTTCCATGCCACAGCCAGCGCACATGCCGCTGCCCCGTGCTGGGCCACCGAATGTGTGTGTGGCAGCTAATATGTTGGTTGTGTCGCCGCTTGGAGTCGCTGAAAAATGCAGTGACATGTGCTACAGCTACAGCTGCTGCGGATGCCCGCTACCCGCTGCTTGCCCCAGCTCCTGCCGCTCCCCCTGCCTCTGCGGTCCACCAACAGCTGTTCCATTGAAACAAATGCACGGGGCGTGCGTGTATCCTGGCTGAGAGGCGGGATGGGCTACGGGGGCGGCGTAGAGCTTTGATGCGCTGAACAATAGCTATAAAAAGGATTAACTTGCATAACAAAGAAGTGCGGGGACGTTTGTGGGTGTATGTGTATATATGTGTGTGTGTGTGTGTGTGTGTGTGTGTGTGTGTGTGTGTGTGTGTGTGTGTGTGTGTGTGTGTGTGTGTGTGTGTGTGTGTGTGTGTGTGTGTGTGTGTGTGTGTGTGTGTGTGTGTGTGTGTGTGTGTGTGTGTGTGTGTGTGTGTGTGTGTGTGTGTGTGTGTGTGTGTGTGTGTGTGTGTGTGTGTGTGTGTGTGTGTGTGTGTATAGAGGCGGACGACGCTACGACAGGCAGCTGGCATATAAATTTCCCAGAGCCAACCAAGTGCCAGGCATTGGTCCATGGGCTAGCAAATTTATAGTCCCCTCCCCACCTCAACAAGCTACTGAAGAGATTTGTTTTTGGAGTGCTCCCAACCACATTGTTTGTCCTGGACTGCATTTTTCGATTGCAATTATTTAAGCAAAATTATTTTCCGTGCAAGCAAACTGCTTAAAATGTGCATTAAACAATTGCAATGGCCAAGAAGGGAAACATGCTAAACAATGGGCGCAATGAATCACAAATAGGTCAATAGATTATCATGCTATCTGCCAGAAATTAATGTTGGCTATAACAATTTGCTGCGCACACACAAAATATGATTTTACAACCGGTTGTTGCTCTCACATAGTAGTTCGATTCAATTAATTACATATTTAAGGTATCTAAGAAGAAAAAGGAAAACAATTTGCAGGAAAAACTAAACAGTTGCTTTCCACAGTTTCCCAACCATAATAAAGTATGCAAAATCTCAAGGCTATAATTTTAGATTGTTGCTGTATAGGTTTTTATAAAAGTGCGGGGTTCGGAGAAAAATATCTAAAATTTGAAACAAACTTGATCTACGTATGGTATACGGGAACCTACATCCCAAATTTGGTGTCTCTAGCTCCTATAGTTCCTGAGATCGTCAAGTTTGTACAGACGAACAGGGCTAGATCGCCACGGCTATTGATAATGATCAAGAATATATAAAGGGTCGGAGGTGTCTCCTTGCTGTTACACACATTTGCACAGGTCTATATATACCACCTTCTTACCCATTTTAAGGGTACCGGGAGTAAAAAGCTTTGAATATGAGTTTGAAGCTGATAGATCCAAAATAAGAGATTCGGCCATATAATATTAGCCTCCTTTTTGCTCCCAGGGAGTTGTTTTTTTAGAATCTGTAAATCAAAAATCAACTATTTTTAATATCTTTCTCAAAATCCAGAAAAGCTAAGCAGCTTCTCATATTTTCTCAGTGAGGGCAAGCTCTCTTATATATATAAATATAGATATTTCTTATAGAGTCACAAGGGTCCCTGCTGGCTTACTTACTTTGCCAAAGTCTATAAGACCCGCTTTTTCTCGTTTTCAATTGATACAGCACATAATTATAAACCTTATTCAGTTAAAATACATATAGTACATGTATTTATTATGCATTACATCAAATTGCCCGTACATATTTATGTTCATGACAGATTTGAGGTATTTCTTTTGTATACGTCTTCTTTCTTCAGGAATGCTGGATATTTTCGTTAACAAAATGTTATTAGTGATTAACAATAACGAGGAACGTATTGTCAAAATTCAGCAGAATAATTACGGACGTGTATTCTGCTTTTGCTTCTGGGGCTCCTCCTCATCGCTGCTGCATTGGCTGAGGTCGCTGATACTGTTGCCGCGCCGTGGCACCATTGGCATTGGTGGCGCAGGCGGAGCGTCCTCACAGCTGGGCTCGTTCGCATAGTATACATAAGCGCCAATTTCATGATCAAAATAATAGTGCGGTCTACGCAGATGTATAGACGGAAATCTACTCGAACGTCCACAGAGATGAGTTGCACGGGCAGGTCGGGTGCGGAAACGCGGGAACGTTCCACGACCAATGGCGTCCCGCTCGTGGGCCTGTAACTGACGCCAGTTAGTCGAGGGACGACGTCGTATTAGATCTATGGAGGCCGTCACCGGGTGCAGACCCAAGTGGGAACGGTTGGCCATGATTTCAGCTGGCAATGGTGCAATATGGACCGTTCCTGCACTGGTTGTGGCAACAACTTCATCATCATTGGTTGGCGGCACAGTAGCAGCCGACCCTTGGTAGTTTGGATTGTAGAGTGTGATGCCGTTCAATGGCGGTGTATCATCAAATATAAGGTCCAGATCCGGTTCAGATTCCGAATCGAATGCCGCCTCTATATTTTCAGCATCCGCTAACAATTCGGTTGGCACTATCCCATTCAGATGCTCCACATCCATAAACTGCGGCAATGGTCCAGGTGAAGAGCCCGTTAGCGACTCTACATCCTCATAAGAGTCCGATGATATGTCTACGTCATCAACGAATACATTGCTGGGCATGTTCCAAATAGGCGAGGAGTTGTTGTCCATTGTATTATGTTAGTTGGATAAAATTATATACTTATGAAGTGAGAGAAAAATTTAGAAATTTTTTCACGTGACTAGCAGATTTGAGTTAGACTTAAACAGTGCTGCCCATAAGTTCACGCAAGGGCTACTACAAAAATGGAAAGCATCGATAACTCAAGGAGTCGAAATCATTTCGGGAAGTTTCAAAATAAAATTCAGGAAAGCGCAAAAGTTGAAACAATATATAAATATAGTTTTTGTATGGCTCGGATCTGCCAAACGTGAATACACACTTGTCGATAAGAAATCGATTTGTTGCGAATTTTATTTGATATACGCAATGGAGCTATAACTAGCTAAGTACGAATAAATAAACATATTTTATTATATTATTATAATATATTCCATGCTGCTGTTTTCATTTTAGTTTTGCGATTCTGTTTTGAAGTGCTCCGAAAATCACGTAACTTTTGTTATCGATAAGTGTTGTCTCTATAATGTTCTTAGCTTAATCTCATTACCGGAACAGCTGATTTCACATTTTGATATGTTTATTGAGCAATAATAATGCTAAGAATATATTTCTGTCGCTTCTTTGTGACCTACAAGGGGCAAAAAGGGCCCAATTGGCAAATTGATTTTCGCACTTTCCAACACTAAATATCACAATAAGCCAATTCGTAAGTTGTTATTGAATTGATCGGAAATTTGGCACCATTACCAATTTGAGGAAGGATCTGTATATATTCAATTAAGAAATCGTTCCAAAATACCTGATAATAATAGGTAAATATATAAATATATAGGTAAATATAATAGGAGTAAATATCGTTCACATATCGATAGCTACAAACTATCGCTTAAACAGAAGCTACTAGTTCATGTTCATTCTTTTCTTGTCGCATTCACTCGATCTCGACCCTTTGGCTTCTCAAGTAAAGTGGATTGAATGAAATTGATGAAGGTTGTGGACAAAGCTGCTTCTTTTTGCTTTAAAAGAGGGACATGTCCTGCTGTTTCCGTTCGTTTCTTTCAGCTACTGTCAGTCGCCCATTTGGTCCCCTGTTGGCTGTTGAATGCCACTTGCAATTTTCTTTTTTCACTCTCCGCTCAAATGACAAATGCACAAATGAAAAATCAAATAGTCTGAGCGTTCAAATGCTGGATTAGCCGTCTCCGAGTGCAAACATACGCTCCTGATGTTTTCCTGCTGCCCAAGCCTGTCACTATATCAATAACAAAGCGATTTGTCAGACGAGCCAGTTGCGCATTTCGAATTTCCTGTTCGCTGCAGCTCGAGGACAAATTGTTTTTAGCTTTTAAACTCATTAATATTTAATGAATTTCAGCTTAATAACAGCTGTGCCTGTTTGACAAGATAAGATACCCAGCTAACAAGACCGCAAGTAAAAGTATCTCGGATATTCTTAAAGCCTAAAGTAGCAGACATTTCCAGCCTAATGGTCGTCGTCTGGTCAATTTAAGAGCTGTTGATTGATAGTGGGTCATTAGAACTGCAAATTATTCCAAAGTAGGAATTTGCCATTAAAGTAAAAGTATGTTGAATATGCTCAACGGAAATTGCTTTAAACATGTACTGGAAATACCTGAAAGACACAATACGAATTACAGTTTTATTTGATTGAGTATTTGAGTATTTGTTTAATTGCAGCCAAACTTTGTGAGCTATATTCATTTTATACAATTAATGTTGGTTTAATGGCTTTTAAGTCAACTGTCAAATGCAACTCTCTGAATTCTTGAAAGCAGCAGCTTGCCTTCCTTTCGACTAATGTCATTGTTTCTGTCTGTTTTCTCACACTTTCAATAATATACTTACATGGGTAATCAATCATAATTCAACTAAGTACTTTTACAATACTCGAAATGCAGTTTATCTATGCAAATGCTTCAATAATATTTTAATGAGTTTACAGTTCAACACATTATTTTCTTTCCCGAAGTAAATTGCTTTCATTATATTCTATTTTTCGAATAACCGTGACACAAACTTCTGCGGTTGCCCTTTTACATATTTTCGAGCACATTAGCACAAGGTCTCAGCACATTTATCACATTTTTTGGGCAACGATTTATTTCGTTTTTTTCTTGTTTCGCAAAGCAATTTTTAGCTACTTT
This sequence comes from Hirtodrosophila confusa, assembly GCA_035043065.1. Taxonomy (NCBI): domain Eukaryota; kingdom Metazoa; phylum Arthropoda; class Insecta; order Diptera; family Drosophilidae; genus Hirtodrosophila; species Hirtodrosophila confusa. The sequence goes on from JAWNNI010000039.1 coordinate 2,040,328, forward strand.
TCCCTGTTTATATAAGACTTAAATATGCGTTTTCCTTTTCTACCCCGTCCACACAACATTTGCCCACTCTATTTAAAAAGAGTATAAAGTAATTGTGGCAACATATGTAACAAACAGAAGGACGCATTTCTAAAACACATAAGGTATACACATTCCTGATCAGCTTTAATACTGAATGGATTCTATAATAAAGGTTCTTCTATATTATACCAAAGACTTATGATCTTAAGTCTTTGATCATACTCAAGTGCAGCCTGTTTAAGATTTTTTAAATATAGTTTGATTTGTAGCTTGATTTATTTACTAAAAATATCCTAGATATCGGTTAGTAGTCATATATATTATTAAAGAATATATTGATTTAAGGCTGGGTTAGTACTTAACACTTGTTTACAGGGTATTGCCAACCGAGCACACCTTAAAGAGCACTCCCATTATGTTGTTACTCCCTGTACCCATAAAATGGGTAAAAAGGGGGTATTGGATTTGTGCAAAAGTATGTAACAGGCAGAAGGAGACATCTCCGACCCTATAAAGTACATATATTCTTGATCAGTATCAAAGAGATTTTGATTTGGCCATGTCCGTCTGTCTGTCCGTCTGTCCGTCTGTCCGTCCGTCCGTCTGTCCGTCTGTCCGGATGAACGCGTCGATCTCAGCAACTATAAAAGCTAGAGACACCAAATTTGGAATGTAGGTTCCCGTATACCATACGCAGATCAAGTTTGTTTCCAATTTCAAATATCTCCCCCGTTCCCCCGCAAATCGATTAAAACCGTTTTACAGTAACAATTTTCAAGATATAGCTTTAAGATTTGGCATGTACAATACTTTAGTCTCTCTTAATCTACTGTCCAAATTTCAAGTCGATCGGAAAATAAACACGGAAGTTATTCACGATAGAAGATTCAGTAATGCAGCGAGAGGGGGAAGAAGAAGCACAGCCACTTTTGCCGCCTGTGTGCGTGCGTCTTTGTGTATGTGTGTGTGTATGGGTAAGTGGACTTAGATGTGATTGGATGTTTTAGACCTGGGTACAGGGAGTTTCGTAGTCGGGTATACTCGACTATAGCATTCTTGCTTTTTTGCTGTCTTTGACTGCGTATACGCAATTTGAAATTTCTTTCTGGTATTTTGTGTTTCTTATTTACTTTACTTTTGCTCGGGCTTGGGCTCTTGTTATTGTCTACCGCAGTCGCCTGGCACTGACAATTGAAAACCACAGGCAGGCAAACATTTGTAACCTTAACGCGGCCGTACAACGCGGCGTATGAGTAACGAGTTATGTGCAATGCGACGAACCAAACAAACAGCAAAGGAAACGCACTCGTGTGTATGTGTGTGTGTGTGTGTGTGTGTGTGTATGTATTTGTCTCTATTTGTGTTATCCTGGGCTTCGTCTTCATCTTAGTTTACTCCCCATTTTACCGCAAATTTGTATTCTCCGTCTTTGTTTATTTGTTTGCTTATTTAAATTGCTTAATTTGCATTAAATGACAAGCAGCAGTCCTTCCCTTGGCTGCACAAATGAGATAGGAAAAGTGGGTTTGCCCAGGGTAAACTTTGGGATCGGACAGGCAACAAATGCGTTGTGCAGACACGAACTAAGCTGAGCACAAGACAAAGACAAATAATAAAACAACAGGCAAATAACAAATATATTTTAGATAATAGCTTTTAAAGCTAAATAACAAATTCGAAAAACCACACGAAACTCCATTAAAACAGCCAAAAACTATCAACAAATTAAATGATAAAGGTTCAATTAAATAATACAAAAAATTCAAATAATAAAATATCTATCAAATGATTGCCGACTTGCTCAACAAAATATAAAAATAAATTCCCGCATCGGTTGGAACTCAAACGAACTCAATTCAAATCATAAAAAAAAATTCTTGAAATATTTGTAGTGCACACTAACAGCTGGAATGCAAATAAAAATGTTCAAAAGAATGTGCCATAAATCATAGTAAAATAAATAGTTGAAAAATTGTGTAAGAATACAAAAAAGGATTTTTAAAAATGCCCATAAATAACACTAAAGCTTGAGCAGCTTAAAAACAAATGTTACAAATTTGAAAATAATTTTTACAAGCTATGCACAAATAAATGTGCCAAAATATCAACTAAAGCCACAGAAATTGTCAATTTCAAAAGAAATATACCAAATGTTGTTCAAATTTTAATGGAAAACGTCTACTTTTTAATACAGTTACAACTCCTAACTTTATGCACACGTAAAAACACAGAAATAATCCACAAAACGTTTACAAAATGTCTGGAAATGATGTTTCGGCAACTGAAACAGCACAAAGCGATCAGGTATGTATTAAACTAAGAGCTCTTTAGAACACAAACCCTATAAACACCTGACATAGACCCCACTCTAAACATATGCTGTTTTTGTTAAACAAACATATTCCAATTTATGCTAAAACCTAGCGCATGATCTTGGCACTGTTTTTAAATTAAGCCTAATACGTACTATTAAAATTTGTGTTTTTGGCATAATATTTACTATGATTTTTCATGAATTTTGTTGTCTATGCTTGTAAACAATGGTCTGTGTTATATATTTTGTTTAAAGTCCCTAAAAAGTCAGTTATTTGCTATGCATTTTCATTTGAACAATTTCCACGCGTAATTTATGTGCACATATGAGTGTAAAACTTAAAAATGTTTATGCATTTTATTTTTGGACGTGTTATCATTGGCCAGTTCTAGCACACACACATACACACACACACACACACACACACACACACACACACACACATGCATGCATGTATGTGCTAAAAGTATTATTTACTGTGTTGGCGCATTTGAATTTGTTTTTGGTTATGCATGAGAAGGGGGATGGATGAAGGAAGAAGGGTGTAGAGGTTATTACTGCAGGCATAGTTAATTAATGGAATAAATGCTTCTACCGCATTTAGTTTAAAATTGTGGTAGAACATGTATAAACGTGGCATTCATTTAAGAAATCTTATTAAAATAAACTGGAAAAGTTTTCTTTTTATATACTCCTCCTAATGCATCATTAGTTAGAACTTCTCTTTGGAAATAATAAATAAATAAATAAAATTAGAAAAACAGATTACAGATTACAATTTACTTGACTGGAGATTAATCGTTTATTTCAATTTTATAAAACTTCAAAATAATCATTAAAATAATCAGAATCAAAGTAGAATAGTATTATCGGTAGTTCAAGTAAATATCGCTTTAGTTTTCGAAGCTTTTCACCATTATTATTCAAGATGATTTCCATTTTATTTTATACCATTGCGGAGGATATTTTAACTTTTCACGTGTAATGTGTTGAAACAGGCATAAAGTATATATATATATACACATATTCTTGATCAGCATAAATAGCCCAGTTGGTCTAGCCATGTTCGTCTGTCTTTTGAATATCTGTGAGATCTAGGAACTCAGTTTTAACTAGCTGAAGGCAGCTTTCCAGCTATATGATATAGTGATGTAAGTATTCATAGAAAAGGAGTTCTTTGAAAAGCTTTCTGGCTTACAAAATATCTTAACCCAGCTCATGATTTTATGTTGCCACAATTGGATTAAAATTGCACATTACATCTCATAGTTGCCACAGGAAAAAACGGTAGAAAATGAAGCTGTGTAGGAAAATGGAGCTTTAGTTAGAAAAATCGATCTGCAAGAATAAATATCTTCGGCATCCCGAAGATATTAATTTTCTTCCTTATATGTGGGATGCATAAGCTTGGTTTGTTTTTATTTTGATAAATATGCAACTATTCTAAATAGAAAACTGCAATTAAAAGTCAGAAACGCCTGTGGAATAAACAAATCTCCTGCCCAAATTAAATATGCCTACTTCAGAGCAATGTAAACTCTCTTAAAACTATCTTTTAACTATATTGTTTTCCTAATTAAGTATACGCACTTCAAAGCAGAACTTTCAGCAAGGCTTTCTAGTTTTCTAGTTTAGTTTCATAAATTAAGGAACTATCTAATTGACTTCGTTGCATCGACGAATACCAAAAGTTTCCAACGTTGCACACTCTCTCGTGCATTGATCAAGTACTAATCAAATAAGGACTCAAGCCCAGGACTCAGTTCATGGCAAATTGTTTGGTATTTACATACCATTTGTGCTACATGGCAGACAAGTGCCAAACTGTTTGAAAGGTGCGCCGCGCCACTCCCTTCCCCTATGGCTACGAAAAGTGAAAGCCTTGCTCATTATGGCCAGACGACACCAGAACGACAAGGACGTGGCGGTCGAGGATTGGGAGCGGAGGTGGGGGGTCGCACATGACACAGTTAGGGGCAGCAGAGAGTTTTTTGGTGCGCTGCCAAGTGGGCTAACGATTTTTGTGGACCCTTTGTTGCTTGGGGTCCCCGCATTTGGCCCCTTATTTGATCATCATTAGCGATACGTATCGGTCCGAGGTCTCTTTGAAGATTCGCATTGGTTGCCTGCATGTGTGTGAGTGTGTGTGTGTGTGTGTGTGTGTGTGTGTGGGCGACACTGGGGCACTGATGACGTCGCCACCCGGAGTCCTTTCTGTGGTTGCTGGCGCTTTCCTTGGCTGCCTGCACCAAAAGTTGCAACAAAAGTTCTCGTTGCTCTTTTGTGTTGTGCTCGACTTGGTTGGCTCTTTGATTAAGCCAAAAGCAGCCTGGTCGGCAGCCAGCAGGGAGTCCGGCTATATCAAGCAACCCAACAGTCAGGGGGCCACTGTGTAATTAAATAATTGCGGTGAGCTCGCCACCAAATCGAGCTAATGCATTTGGCTCAAAACTCACTTGGCTTGGTTATGACTTGCTTTGCCTTAGTTTGCTTTAGATTCCTTTATTTGTCTATGTGGAAATTGCATTTCATAACTTAGTTTGTGTACTCTCGCTGCAGGCCATTTGAGAATTTCAATTTGTAAAAGTTTTTGCTGCATTTCTACATGTTACAAAACGCTTAAATAAATCTGACGTTTCGATTACCGCAATTCGCAAGTGCATTTTTCAATAATATAATATATATTGCGGCTGAAATGTGTCTTATAATATTTTTGTCTAATTTTTAAAATGAGATTTTAATGCACTTAAGTGTCTTGTCTTAAACTAAAAGTTTTAGCCAGAAACTCAGCTGCATTTGATAGTCAATCCTTAGACACTAAAGTTCAAAAACTATTATTGAATATGCACATAAATAATATCGTTTTGCAAGCCTGCCTTAAATTTAAAGAATTTTAATAGGCAAAATATTAATAAAAAATATCCCTTATAAATTCAATGAACACGTAACAATTCATACGGAATATTTTACTTCAATTTATGATGGTAGCTTTCAAAGGCGCAAGCCAAGCTAAAACTAAAGGAGTATCTATTACAGGCATATATCTATATATGCAAAAGAGTTCAGTGCCATTTAAAAGCCTTAAACACAACAAATGTCCTTGATTTTGGCTTTGTTGAAAAGTTGGTGTCAAAGGGCAGTGCAAAATGTAATTTTGTCTGCAACGTGTTGTGTGTAGGGCAGGTAAAAACCGAGTAAAATAATGAAGGCTAGCTAGCTTAACGAAGCTTGGAATATATTTGCTAGAATTCTGTCGAATAAGATTTTCAGATTATTGAAAAATGCCTATCGAAGTAGTGCTATTAAATTGTAATAAACAGCAATTTCTCTACAACGATTTTGTGTATTAAACTTTAAAAGCTAGCTATAAGTAGAGATCGAAACCACTTTATATTTTATAATAGGCGTTTTCAAGGTTGTTATATAATAATTTTTAATTTATTTAATATTTAAGTAATAATTTTTCAAATATTGATGTCTGATTTTATTTTTATTATTAAAATTGCAAAATTATATAAATTATAATAATATAATTTTTATGATATTTATGTTTCATTTTATTATAATAAAATGATTACTAAAAATATAAAATTATATGAATTATTATATAATTTTTATTATGTTAATGTTTTATTTTATTATATTAAAATTATTATTAAAATTATAAAATGATATAAATTATAATAATACTATAATTTTAATAATATGTATGTTTAATTTTATTATATTATTCTAAAGCGGCGTACGTCTACAAATGTACTCGAATTAGCCAAATAAATTCCAATAAAAATGAATAATCAGTATAATTTATTAACGTTTCATTTTCAACGTTTCACCAATAAATAACAATCGATTTACTCATGCCATGTCGATATTGGAACCCTTTTTTATCGGTTCCTCTCGATAAATCCTGAATGCGATAACACGATATTAAATTAAATAAAAGAGCTGGTTCCAGTTCCTAGTTCACTGTGCTGTCCGGTCAGTTGAAAGCACCGATCAGTTCAAAGTACTTGCTGTTTATTTATATGCATAGTTTGTAGTTTATAGCCATGTTCTGTCTTGTAGTTGAACTTATTGCTTGCTGTCCTCAGTTGCTGCTTGAATTTGTGTTTGTCTCTTTTACGTTTAATGCCAAACTACAGCTCCTGCTCCAATCCAACAACAACCACAACAACAACATCCAGCACACACACAGACAGAGAACACTTTAACAAAGATTTAACAGGCGCACTTGTTGTCAACAAACAATTTTTATGGCTGCTGTTCTTGCTCTGTCCGCGATGGAAAGTATCTGCCCACCACAGCGGCCACGGCACATCATCAATATTATCGCTATCACAACCACAAGCATGCTCAGCAGCAGCAGCAGCAGCAACAACAAAGCTGCATGCGACATATACCACAGCAGCCGCAGCAGCAGCATCGCCAGCTACAGTGGGAGCAACAACAACAGCAACTGGGCAACAGCTCAGGCGAATTTGATGAGTTCCACTGGCCAAGCCAGCAGCTGCAGCAGCAGCCGGGCACTGTTGGAGGTGTGGTGGGTGGTGGCAAAATCTATATAACACCCGCGGATATACCGCCCCCGCCTCAGCCGCCGCATCCGCACGGCAACAACAGCGGCGGCAGCAGCAACAGTCATAGCCACCACAATGGCAACAAAAGCAGGCACCAGCAGCATCCACAAGCCACGTTAACGACCCCGCACCGAACGCCGCCGCATCGCTGCAAATGCGACCATCCCATTGAGCTGCTGGACTATGACTATGAGGATGCAGCGGCGGCCACATCCGCGTCCGCGTCCGCTCTCCACTTGCATCGACACCAGCACCCGCCCTACTATTATAAGGCCGCCTCCAACACGGCAAGCAGCTATCAGTTGAGACGCCACAGCGCCAAACTTCACGAGTCCATGCTGGGCGGGGTCGGGGGCAGCAGCCTCGACGATGACGACTTGCACAGTGCTGGTGGTTTTGGTGGCGGCATGACACGGTTCAAGGTAAGCCACACACACACACACACACACATACAAAACAATATTTGGCCACAAATTGTTGCTCTTCAATTAAAATTGATATTTCCTGAAGTGTTCTCAAGTGGTCGGCGGGTGTGGCTGCAATAATGAACCCCTAATTGAAGTTGCCAATGGTCGATTGCTCAATTATCAGTCAGCATAAAGCCAATTCCACAGGACAACGAGCACGACCGCGGGGCAGTTCAATGTGGCAGAATGTGGCATGCAACAAGTGAAATCATATAGAAGTATAATTGCGGATGGAAGCCATTTGTCGAACCAATGAAAGCTTAAAAGGTTGTGCAATTTAAAAGTAGATACAAAAGGAATATAGCCAGGGAAAGCCTTAAAGGTTAAGAGCTAAGGATAGATTAAAGAAAACTATGTCCAGAAAATAAAACAAAACTATTGAAATTTGTAAATTCTTTAAAGGAACGTATTTCGATGTAAATTTCAATTTAGTTATAAAATACGATGTAATAAAAAGACAAATATGAGAAACACAGCTTAAATTGAAACAAAGAAATGAATAAAAAGCGAAGTAAAAATTGCTAAGAAGTCTATTTTAACAGCAATATTAGAAAAATAGAAGAAAAGAAGTATAAAATGTATGAATACATACATACCTGTTCCCATATTCGATTACTTTTTAATCCGAATCGTTTTCGATTTTGCGTTTCCGATTCCGAAAGAAGTAGCACAAATTTTTTCTTTTTGAAGTTTTGTTCGAATAGTACTCCTCTGGCATTTTAAGCAGATTATTTAATATTTTCGAATTCCTTAACAACTTAACGATATCGATTCCGAATGATAATAAGCTGAATTCATAAAATTGTTGTGGCTGTGAAAAGATTAATAAAAAACCCTTAGATTTCTATAAAGTTAAACAGGAAAACAGGAAGATTTCAAGGAAAGTTACGTATATATTCCTCACTTATCCTAATAAACTACAATACCAAGTGATTAACTCTTATAATTTGTTACTCACTGTAAATTCCTTGGACTCATTATATTATTATTACACAATATATGTGGCCCATTTGTCTAACATGCTTAGCCGAAAATGTGTTCACAATTAGTAAAATTGTATTAAAATCGCCAAGAACAACAGCAGGAGCAACAGGGAGCGCCCAAGGACAAAACGGCACGCCTCGGACAACAACTAATTAACTTTGCCAGTTTAATGAAAAACTAAACGACAAATGACAAGCAAAGAGCGCCTCAAGGAACAACCACCAGCACCACCCAAAAACCAAAACAAAAACAACAAAAACCAAAAAGCAAAATAAACTAAAGGCAGACGCCGCCACTCGTTCATTTTTTAACAGGACATCTGGCGAGGGTAAGGACCTTGTCGGCTCTCCTTGCCGCAAGTCACAGGGATTACGTGAGGGGCAAAAAGGCAGCAAACAAAATGTGGCAACAAATACTAAACAAGTATACGACATGTGGTGCAACATGGATATAAATTTCATTCAACTTGTCCTGTGGTGCTCAACTAATTGCCGGAAGTTCAAGTGCAGAAGCAAGGACCCAGTTAGCCCAGCAGCCGATTTCAGTTGCCCACAGGGATTTAAATGCTCCTAAAAGCATTCGGTTTCATATTTATTTAATGAATTCGTTTGGGCCTGTGTCTGGCTACACTAATTGCGCCATATTGTGCACAAACTCAATACACAAATCCCAAAACAATTGAAACCAAACAAAAGTCAAATATTGAAAACAGACGCAAGTTAGCCAGGCGATTTTTCAATTTGCACGCTATCAAAATAACTGAAATCAATTTAACTGGGAAACAACAAGTTTTTGATACTCTATCAGATGCAGGAAATGGCAATGAAATTGTGAACAATAATTATAATCGTTTAAGCATACAAATCAATTCCAAAGAGACGCTTAAAAGGACACTACTAATATAACAATATTTTCTTAATTTTAAATACCCTATATAAAAATGAATAAATTATTTTAGACTGTATCAGCTAGTTGTTTTAATAGTCTAAATATCTGAATTGTTTAATATCTATATTTGGACGGATTGGGAGCAAAAATGGTGTGACATCACACAATTAATCCTGTTTGGGTTAGAAAATTCCTCAAGAAGTCAATTGGTATTGTCCATAGAGCCTTCTTTGCTTTAAATGTTGCAAGTCTTATGAAATAGTTGAAATTCTTTCTTTCATATTACAACAATGGAAACAAAACGAGGACTTCTAACTAGGCGAAAAACAATTTCAATTTGATCTGCATTTATGAAATGCTCTGACCCCAAAAACCCCAAAAACCAAATCATTGGAGCACCTAGTGGGACCATATTTTATGGCTGTGCTAGCCATAAAATCGTACAACTTGTAACTAACATGTCTTCAACGCCAGTTGCAGTTGCCACCAAGGTGCCATATATTTTAGCCTTGCCACAGCAAATCATCGGGGAATGTGGAACACACGTGGCATGGGTGTGGCAACAAAGGCGTGGCGGGGCGGGGCGAAGAGGTTCACTTCGATTTCCCTTGCATATTTTAATAGCATATGTGCGGATTGTTGACTTTGTAAGTGAAAATGTTGACTAGCTAAACAGATAAAAGCTCATAACTAAGTTGGTGCATATAACGAAAAAACAAACTTCTCAAGGAAAGTTTGGACGTAAATGTTAAACTTGGAAGAGAAGCTAATGTTGAAATGCAGTAGAACTTGAATTGAAATATTCAAGAAATCTTGAATGAACGATAACCGGTTGCTATAGCGCTCTTAGGTATACACTGTGCTGCAGTTCTCGGAAATTCCCAAGCCAAGACAATAATAACAAACAAGAGAAGCTATTTATAGTTTGTCGAAGGTTAAATACACTACAGACATTTTATATAAAAAAATATATTAGACAACAGGTAAATTTGAGACCTATAAGTTAAATATAGGGATCCGCTCGGTTAATAAAAAGTGTCATCTTTTAAAAGGAGCTACATCTTTTAATATATTGATTTTAGAACTGAAAGATACAAACAATTGGACGTATATTTAGCCATGGCATAGATCTGTTAAGCTCCTTCTGTTCATTATCCATGTTATAACAAAACAATACCAACCTCTGTTATACTCTATATACAATTGTTGGCACTTGAAATAAATCTTATTATAAAATTCGGCTAACCTTGAGCTAACAAACTGAACCACATAATAATAAATAACTGTCACGCGGAGAGACATTTGGCATCATTGCTGAAACCCATTGACACATTAAAAAAAATCCAAATACCATTTGATTTTATTATGAGACATGTATTGACAGCTCAATTAACAACGGTTTTGGTATTATTTTCTTTCAAAAAAAGACGCGTAGCATTTAACATACAAAAAACCTATTCAATTACATAAAAAGCAATATCTTAGCTACCTCGTAAATTGTTTATTTGCTTACGTCATGACGCAATTGTCGGGTTCCCGCCTCAGGCAACTCCCGTCTTCCGCGGCGGCTAACCCATCCACATAAACCAGTTCCAAGACGACTCCAGTCTGGTAAAAAACTACTTTCATTTTCAGTCTGCGTCTGGGTTTCACATTTGGGCTCACTGCAGATCGTTGACGATGAAAGAAGTAAAAGGGGAAGGCCTAAAAAGAAAGAGTCATTTCGCATGCGCAGCGATACTTCCAGTATTTTGCTGCAAAAACCTTATATACGACACTCTAAAACGTGCCTGGAATTATTCAATAGTTGACTACGATCCCAAGATTGCCAAAGTCGCATTAAATTTCAGGAGGGAATTTGTTTACCAAGCTTTTTTAGGCAGGCTTAGAAGGTGGGGCAGCTATCAAAACCAAAAGCAATTGAGGAAATGCTTTGGGTGAGCGGCCTATAATTGTACAATTGGCACAAAATACTGTTGAAAATATAGGCAGGAAGCGTACGAATGGTAGACAGGTTTATAAACCGCTTTGAACATCAATTAAAAATAGTTTTACTTGAATTTTGGTCAATTTCTTGATGGTGAATTAAAATCACACACTACTAGATAAATAACGCATTTAAATTACATAATGAATGTATTTGTAAACACAAAATTCGCGGTATTATTATCAATAAACAATGGCTCCGTTATAGTAATTAAAATAATTATAACATCTTTCAAAATATAGTTTTAAAAAATTATATAAGACACTGAAAGTTCAAATTTTTTAGAGAATAAAAAAGGTAATATTTCGCTTAAACAATTTTTGTAACTAATTGAATAACACCATCGTAGCACGGGGAAGAGAAAAATAAATAAATAAAATAACAAATACTTTTGGAAATTGTGTATCTTTTCTCAAGGCATAGAAACTGTATTGTTCCCTTAAATCGTTTAAGATTATGCATTGTTCTGGCTAACCGAAATGAGAAACCATCCTAGTGTACGGAAATATTAATATGAGTATTGTGAAATATCGAACTTACCTCCTTCAGAGCCTAAAACTGGGTCATCAGCCCGATCTCCTGCACAAATTCAAGAATTAGAACATTGCTTAGAACAAATGCTTTTCCAGAAGCCTACTTCTTCAGAAGTTGTAATGAGGATTGAGGATGAGACCCTATCCCGTCAAGGAACCAGTAACTATCCTGACTGAATTCTTTCCCACTGGAATTATTTGCTGGAATGTTTTCAGATAATAGTTTCCAAGATTGGGCTATCTAAGACCTGGTGAGTTTCCCCAGCTTAACTGCCTCATTTTATCCTCCTCAAACCTTAAGTGTTCTCGTATTGTGTACCTTCCTAGCCACAAAAGGGTTCTGTTACTGTGAAGAGCTTTCATGCTCCCGTTATAGCTAACTTATCTGCAATTGCAAAAGGGAAATAGATACATCGGAAATAATCTATAAATGCTAGATTTTTACAGAAACGAAGCAAAAGAAAAATAAAAATCTAATTAATTAATAATAAGATTATATATATAGTGTAAACTAACTGTTAACCTGTGAAAAACCTTACTAAAATCTAAAGTACTTCTTTCACAGAACCTGGTCTACTCCAAGGAGAAGAAACGCAGGGTGCGCATAATTTTGAGCATTGTTGGTGCAGTTATAGCAGCAGCCCTGTTGGCAACAATGCTGGTCTTTATCCTGGGTTCCTCTTCGAACAGTGACAACGACAAGCCCATGGATAATGCCATCGATCTGGAGGATGTGCTCAGCGGTCAATTACATGCCAAGCGCTTCAATGGCAGCTGGAGCAATGGAAACAGTGTGATATATAAGGATGCCGGGGTAGGTTTCAAATATAAATTATATGGTTTATTACATGTATGCTACAATGAGCTACGTTTTAGGCCATTGTGGAGCTGGATACAAAGACGCAGGTGGTCACAACGCTGTTGACTAATGCGGCTCACTATTTGCTCTATGAGAAATCTGCCGATGGTCAACTGCTGTTGCTGGCCAAGAACTACAAGAAGAACTTTCGCTATAGTTTCCTGGCCCAATACGATATCTACAATTTAAGCTCCAACAGTATGTCCCCACTGACCATACAGAATGAGCCGGCCTATCTGAGCATGGTCCAATGGTCTCCGGTGGGTAATGCGCTGATCATCAATTTCGAGCGCAATTTGTACTATAAAAAGAGTGCATTGGAGGCAGAGATAGCCATTACAACAAATGAGAATGGCATCTATCTGAATGGCATACCCGATTGGGTGTATGAGGAGGAGGTTTTCAGCTCGAACGTGGCCACCTGGTTTAATCCCTCAGGCACTCAGATTGCCTTCATTCAGTTTGATGACTCACCCACGCATGTCATCAATTTCCCCTACTATGGCGACGCTGGTGATCTCCGTTTTCAGTATCCACTGCATCAGGAGATTCCCTATCCCAAGGCGGGCTCTTCGAATCCCCGCGTAGTGTTATTGATGGCCGATCTGGAGCGGGCGGTGGCAGGCAATCATTTCCTTACATCCATGCCAGTACCAAGTGCCCTGAACACAGAAACCGATTACATTGTCACCGTAGTCAGCTGGCTGGATGATCATAATGTCTTATCGGTATGGATGAACCGCATACAAAATGCTGCTTATGTTGTTAGCTTTGATGGACTTGGCCGGAAATCGGTAAGCAAAACATTCCCTATAATTTGAGAGCATAGACAATAAAAGATTTAACTCCCATAAATTCTTATTACATTAAAGATAATTCCGTGCATCTGCATACAATTTTAAACAATTTTCATTATAAAATAATTAGGAAATAATTTTAAAAGAAAACAATGGTATCCCGTAAACTATCAAAGTTTTCTTTCAAAATATTAAATATGAAATTTACATTTTCTATTTAATGAATATAGAAACGCTAGAGTTTTCAAGGTTGCGAGTGTAATAGCATTTTTTTAAGAACTGGGTAACTCTAAAAGTCAACATATGTTGAATCTTAACCTGAATAGTATTTAAAAAGTTATAAAAGAATATTTAATACTAGTTAGGTGTTTAGATTTTTAAAACGTATATGAAGGAAGCAAAACACTTTATTATTATATATTCATGGAAATGATAAAGTTTTGAGAATAAATAAAAAAAGCTTTTCTAAGGTTTTTAAAGAATTTTTTTTTTTTTGTTATTAAGATATAGTATGTTTTTTTCGGAGTTTAGAAATAGTTGGTACTCTTAATGATAGTTAAGTGCTTTCCTTTTTAGCAAAATAAAATAGGCAGCTAGATTATAAAACTGAATGCCATATTGATGCCTTTAAAGTTCCTGAATACACTCTTTAACCTAAATACTTAAACTTTCACCCACTCTTTGTCTACCTCATTAACAACCTGCAGCTGTACAACATTGAATCGAAAACGGGCTGGGTGGATCTCTATACGGCACCCTTTAAGAACCGCAATGGCTCTCGGCTGGCCTTCGTGCTGCCCCACGAGAACTACAAACAACTGCAGCTGCTGCCAACAGACGTGAGCAATGCGAAGCCGGAGCCTCTGACGAGTGGCAAGTTTGTGGTGGACAGCATACTCCACTGGGATGCCACGCATGATGTTATCTTTTACACGGCCAACACGGAGGAGCATCCCGAGCAGCTGCATCTGTACGCGATACGCGCTATAACGACCCGCAAACAGACTGCCAATTGTCTAACATGCAAACTGATGACATCGGGCGATGTGGAGCAGAATTACTACTCGGCCATATTTAATGACAATAATCAAATAGTGATTACCTCGCTCGGACCGGGCATACCCACAACTGCTGTTTACGAGTGGACCTATGCGAACTGTAAGTGAATTTTCAGCTATAAGTTACTTAGGTGTATTCTACTTTAAGACATTTATTCTTATGAGTATATTTACACCTGGGCCATAACTGCTTTATTATCGACTTGTAGAACATATTCACAATATACTCGTTTACTCTCAACAGCTCAGGTGACGCTGAAGAAGCTTCTGGATTGGGAGAACAATGAGGTCCTGCGCGCCAAGTTGAAGGGCGTGGCACTGCCCACACACAAGATACTAACAGTCAACATCGATGGTGGTTTCCAGGCCAAGGTCCTGCTTCAGCTGCCGCCTAATTTGGATACCAGTGGCAAAACCAAATATCCAATGCTTGTCGATGTCTACGGTGGACCCGATTCCTATTCCGTATGCACTGCGCTCATTATGCCCATAAATCAAATGCTGAAATTCTATATTTTTTGCAGGTGACAACCAAATGGATGATGGACTGGGGCACTTACCTGTCCTCGAATCAATCTGTGATCTATGCCAAAATCGATGGACGCGGCTCGGGTCTGCGTGGTGAGACCCTGCTGCATGCCATTTATCTGCAATTGGGCACCGTCGAGATAAACGATCAGATCACGGTTACCCGGTAAGTGTTCACGCCTTACAGGATAATTTCTTAAAGTTAAAACACATAAAATGATAGATTATACACAAAATTATATCAGATCCCTCCAAACTTCAAAGAAACAAGTTCCAGCTCCGTTCCATTTCATTTTAAATTACATTTTTTAAATCGAAATTAGTAGTCCTTATCAGATGAGGATATAGTATACTTTGGATGCTCTAGCTCCAATTTCCACAAATCCAACAGCTTTTGGCAACAGAATATATTTTCTTTGGGATTCATTGAAGTTAACACTTTCTGTTTAGTGAATACCCTTGACTGTAATTAGTTCAATCTATCGAGCGTAGACTGTATTCTGTTTCTAATTTAACTAGGGAAATTAAAAGTAAGTTTTCATTTGCCCATCTTTTATTTAGTGGGAAAATTTCCAAGTGTTCATTTAGTCTCTATCTCTCTATGCAATCAATCAAAAAAGTTACAACAATATTTTGTCAGCCTGTTTATTTTATGGATCCATCAAATGCTTTAATCCACCCCTTTTTCGTTTTAGAAATCTGACAAGTAAGTTTAACTACATCGATGCTGCACACATTGGCATCTGGGGCTGGAGCTATGGAGGCTATGCGGCGGCCATGGCGCTGGCCAATGATGAAACCGATGTATTCAAGTGCGCCGCCTCCATAGCACCAGTCACCGATTGGACCTATTATGGTGAGTTAAAGCATAAGCCTCAATGGCAGTCTGATAGTTCTTATGTTGTTGATTCCAGACTCCATCTATACGGAGCGTTATATGGGCCTGCCCGAGACCAATGAGATTGGCTATGCCAACTCCAGACTCAGCACACGCGCCCAGAAGCTGCGAGGCAAGAAATATTTGCTAGTCCACGGCACATCTGATGACAATGTGCACTACCAGCAGGCCATGATATTGGCCAAGAATCTGGAACGGCATGACATTCTATTCAAGCAAATCGTAGGTTTAACTTGAGCTTATTTCATTTGTAAGACAAATCTTAACTTTCTACCAACCATTTATTTCGATGCAGAGCTATGCGGATGAGGATCATGGCCTGGTCAATGTGCGCCCGCATTTATATCACTCGCTGGATCGCTTCTTTGGCGAATGCTTTTCCAGCAGCCGGCTGATGCAGAGCGCCAAGTAGGGCGTCAAGCTGAATAAATCTTAAAATGTAGGCTAAAGAATTTAAATAATAATAAAAGAAGTGCAACAGCTTGCAGGAAAATTCAACGCGTAGAGAAGAGCAAATTAATTGGTACTTATAAAGTTGCATTTCAATTAAACAATTTTTATGATAAATCAATTAAATATGATGTAGTTAAAAATGCTTCAAGACACACACAAGCCCAAAACTAATGCAGGTCCAAAAGTGTTATAAGATAACTTTGAACAATAATATTTGAAATTGCATTTTAACCCATTTTAAGCGTAATGCAATACATATTAAAATATTTATAGAGAAATCAAATAAATTATTAACTACTTAGATACAGACTCTGTCTAGCAAGTAGTTACTGCCTGCTATAATAGAAATTCCATATAAAAAAGAAAACTATTTCACAAATACATTGTAGATAATTTTTAGATGTCGATTATAAAAATACAATTTTTTAAACTTTGCGAGCGCTCAAATTCAAAGCTAATGAAAATATTTGCTTAGGTTTTTTTGCAAATGCAAAATTCATGCAAATCAAAAAGAAAAGCTAAAAATTCCTGTACATTTTGCCAGCTGAAATAGTACGTAGCTTGTATTTTGTTGTAGCATTTCAATTTGCCACATTGTGAGAAACAAATTAAAAATAAATAAATTTGTAAATAAATAGTTGTTAAATGGCTTTTGTAAATTAGATGGAAAATGTGTATAGGCAACCGTTAAAAAGGCAAATAAAATAAAAACAAAAACCAATTAAAATATACTCAATGAAAAATAACAAATTCAATTTGATTTTATCGTCTGGCACTTCCCCAAATCCACCCAATTTAAAAAGATTTCATTATTATTCTTTTTAGCTTTCAGTACACAAACCGGCTCGCTTTATTGCCTTGGCCCCAAACTGGGTTACATATATCATATGTATATCATACATATCCTGTCTATATGCATATGTAGCCTATGGGCGCATTCCTAGACTTCCTCTTCAACAGTTTTTCAAAAGTTAAAGATGCTATGTTAATTTCAAATATTAAATATATTTGTATATTTACGTATTTTAAATTGGGGGTCTATGTTTGAAATCTGTATTTTACACTTGATATTGTTTTAATTTGAACTGACGATAAGTAATTTAATTGTTATTTCATTTATGTAAACTATGAATTATATTATTTTGAAATTCGAAGCATTATTTGTATGGTACAAAAATATCTTTCATTATATATTTTAATTTTACGTTTCTATATGCAAATGTTTTCAAACGCTCTAAAAATACTTTTCAATACTCGTATGTGTATATTATCTTATAATAACTGTCAATTAACTTTTTACATATGATCTTATCCATGTTTCTTTTTCAATATATAATTTTACTTAAAATAACCTAGTTTTAATTCATTTATATATGTCTATATACAATACAATTTGGACTTTATGAAATAAATACGTACATTAGTATGTAGAGCAAGAGAAGTGATCAGTTCTAATGAAAACAAATTAGACCAAAGAGTGTTTCTTAAATATAGATCAGTGTGCTTCATAATATGTCTGCGTATTTGTGAATGTACATGTATTAGTGCACTTTTGCTTGAAAGCTCTGAACGCTCTGCTTATGTACATACGCTGTGCTTTAAGTTTACAAAGCGCCGGCGTTCGTTAGCAGTGTATGTGAGCAAAAGCTTGGAATGAGACTGATCTTAATAAATGCAATAATGCGAATATATTGAAAAATATTGAATTTCGATGAAGATATTAAATGAAAATTAGCTTGGTCAACATACTTATGTACGTACCCATTTAATAGGCCCAATATGTTGATAACTATTTATATTCAAGTGGAAATACTAAATCTTATACAGAACTAACAACTACATATTTATACGAAATATTTATCGATTTCTATATAACACTGATCTACTGCAGATAAACCTCCTGCACCACATCATGATGTTGCTGCTGTTGTGGATCGTGATCCTGCAGATCCTCTTGCAACTCCAGCTCATGATGTTGATGGTGAAGGTGATGGTGCTGCTGTTGGTGATGTGGATGGTGTTGTTCCTCAATGACAACACCTTCGCTACCATCATACTCAATTAATTGATCATCCGTTTCCGCTTGCTGGTGATGATCAATAATTATGTGGTCCTGTTCCACCAGATGGTGCTCATGTTGATATTCGTGCTGTTGCTGCTGTTGCCACCGTAATGGAGGCGGGGTTGTTGGTGTGGCAATATGCTGCTGCACTTGATCATGCATGCTTGTCGTGCTTGCTGATCCTCCTGATGATGATGTGGTTGTTGTCTGATAGACGGTTTGCTGATTCTGATTCCTAACAATATGACCGGCGGATGTGACGTTGGTTAAACTGGCGCGCTGATTGGTGCGCGTCAGGGTAACAGTCACCTCAGAGCCGAGGCCAGCAAAGGAGACGGACGGCGTTGTTGCCGTTGTTGCGCCTCCTCCAGCTGCAGCAGATGTTGTTGCTGCTGTGGCCGTGGCTCTGGCCTGGAGTATCTTGCGTGTGGGCAACTGTGATGTGCTGGCTGTGGAAGTTGTTGATGTTGTTGCTGATGTTGCTGCCGATTGTGGCACATAGTTTATGAGCAACACTCGCTCGCCGCTGGTGGTTTGTGCCGCATGGCCGCGCAGAACGCGACGTTGCAGCGTTCCACCAGCTGCATTTGCTGATGTTGTTGCTACTGCTGTTCCACTGTTGCTGCTGTTCACTGTTGCTGCCGTGCTGCTGTTGCTGCTGCTGCTGCTGTTGTTGTTGCTGCTATGCTGCTGCTGCTGCTGCATTGGCTGCCCACCGCCCCCGGATCCTCCACCTCCTCCAGGGCCGCTGGTCATATCGTTGGCTCATCATTACGTATTATTACCGCCTTTCAAAATGAAAACCTTCTTTACCAAAATGTTCTTGTTGTTGCCCTACATTTGTTGATTGATCATGAATGATTTTTATTGTTTAGTTGATTGATGCGTGATTTGCGATATTTAAATATATTTTCATTTTATTAGAGTTAGAGTTGGTGAGTTAACAACGAGGCAGCGCAAAGAGAGAAGACAAGATAAAAACGATTCGTTAATGACTTGGTTATGGTTATGGTTTCCAGATGAGTTTTGTGTAAGTCCTACTATACAAAGGCAACATGAAATAGTTCCAAAAACTATGGATTACTAAAATATTGCCAGACTGTGCATATACTTCAGGTGTTATGTAAAAGCATATGAATATTTATATTCTATTCTATTAAATTTGTTTTTAGTGTGAGTTCCAGTTAGTTAGTTTCCATGTTATCTTAATTCTTTCACTTTCTTTTTGTGCTATTTTTATTATATATTTAGTTTTTTAAAGTATCATTTTAGTTTGTTGTTAGTTTACTGTTTATATTTATTATTATAAATGTATCTTCCATTTTCTGTTAGTTTTTTTTGAAGGCCACATCTTTACATTTGTTTCTTGTGATATTTCATACGATATTTCATTTGTTTTGGATTTATTTCATGAAGCCGAACGCGACGTCTGTTTGTGTGAGTTTTATGTTCAAAAGTTGGGAATAGTTGCCTTATATTATGGTAGGGCAGTAAGTAGTTGTACAACAATATATTGGACATATAGTAGTAGAAGCAAAAGGATTTGGTAACAGGATTATTACAGTTTTCAGGTACACTTGGTAACAAAATTTAAAAAGAGCAGTGAAAACTATATGTATTACAAATTTAATATATAATATAATTTAATATATATATTTCAAAGGTATCAAATAAAAAGCCAACACCAAATAGTCAACACAAAATATAAGAAAAATAATTTTGGTTTATTCATTTATTTTCATTTTAAATAAAATTATATTTTATTTAAGTAATAAGAGTTAAGGTATTTTTCAGACAGGCCAAATATTTGCCAAAAAAAACCTCTCTGTTTGTTTTTGTTTTTGGTTAGTTTCAAAATAACAAATGAAGCAAATATGTGGCCTATTCCAATTAAGCGACTTATTTAAAAATTTGAAACTATTAAAATTAAGAAATAATTATGTAAATATATAGTTCTTTTTTGTAAAATTGATTTTTTTTTTTTAATTTAATTTAGAGCGCATAATTGCTGTGGGCTACAGATTTTGTACAGTGTAGCGCCCAAGACATGTTGGGCAAAAGGCGAAAAACTGAGAATTTAAAGCTTATAGATATCTGTGGCTTGTTTTAAGCAGAGTTAAATCGAAACAAAGGTACGTGCGGACAGCATCTTTCGGAGTTTTCTTTATCTATTTAACAAACTTCAAATATTAAAGACAATTACTTAAAATTCAAATAGTGCCCTCTAACGTTTTAACCTAGCTTTTGAGCAAGCGCACAGAAAAACTTCACTTATGTGCACATTAAGTTTGACTAGGATGTCTAGTCTGTTCAAATAAAACTACATACATACATATATATAAGTATATAACAAAGGTAGGTAGGGGGTGTGGGACGTGACAAACTACAGCACATTACATAGTCCAATAACCATAGCGCGCACTTAAACATAACTAGAGCAAAACAAATTAAACATAGCGAAACCAACATTTAAAGTTAAAGAATTATACAACAAAATTGATAATAAAAACTAATGACACTTGGTAAATGCAGAGCAAACTAAAAGCTTAATGACACTTGTCTAAAGCAGCACTTAAACATTGGATTCATGTGGAATATAGAAAGGTGTAAGGCAACAGAACATCATTATTTTTGAGTATAGCTTTGAAAGCACCTTAAAGCTTCAAACAAGTTTAGATAAAGTTGGAATACACCAAGGTAAATCATATCAACATCGTCGAGAATAGCTTTGAAAGCACCTTAAAGCTTTAAACGAGTTTAGGTTAAGCTGGAATACACCAATGTGAATCAACAGCAATCCTCCTACATATAAACATATTTAAAAGGTTCTTTAAAAAGAAATTGAAAGCTTCAGCTGAAATTATTTAAATAATTCTCATCTCCATATGTAAGTAGTGATCATAAATATTATTCTACTGCTAACGCCACTGTCTATATTAGTGTCAGTGTAAAAAGACTTTAGGCAAGTGTCATTGGCGGTATACTAACTGGGATCAAATGTAGACAAAGGTTGTCTAGATACAAGCCAAGTTCTGGTTATTTGCTGCCTAGTTTGCTCCACATGGCCAAGTTTGAATAGTACAAATTTGACTACACGCATACCGGGAAGAGTAAAGCGTATTGAAGAACCAAGTTAAGGATTAGGTAAAGTATAGTGTAGCAACGATTCGGTCCGATTCGATTCGTCAATATGGTTGGATTGCTACTCAGAGCGTCTGTTGTGGTTGTGTTTGTTGTTGTTGTTGTTGTTGTTGCTGCTGCTGCTGCTGTTGCTGTTGTTGTTGTTGAAAATCAGTCATATTCACCTGATTTAAATTGCCAATAATCTGATGACCCTGCAGCGTTTGCACCTGGGCAATGGATAGTGGCGTGCCGCTCTCACTGCCATCCGATTGTGCCACAAGCTGCTGCTGCTGCTGATTTGCTGCCTGTTGCTGGGCAGCAGCTTGGGCGCTGGTTGTGGGCGTTGTCAAGTTGCCCGACGAATCGATGATCTGATGATGCTGCAATGGCTGCTGTTGTTGCACTTGCACCTGCTGCACTTGCTGCTGTTGCACCTGGCCGCCGGCTGTGGTTGTTACTGTCATTGTTTGTTGTTGTTGCTGCTGTTGCTGCTGCTGTTGTTGCTGCTGCTGCTGCTGTTGCGCATCTGGATCCTTTTTGACTTGCACTCCCTGCAGCGGATGCAGCGACTGCACCGTTTGCACTTGGGGCACAACTCCGCTGGAGCTTAACGCCCCACTGCCGCCCGACTGCACAGAGCCAGGCGTGCTGCTGCCGGGCTTCTTGCCGCTGGATGCTGCAAAGTACACGGGTAAACGAGCATAAGAAATGTGGCCAAGCAACATATTAAGAGAAGGGTCAACAACTACGCTAAGGCGACACCAAATTTGGGGCCACAGCTCAAAATAGCTGAGACAACAACCTGACTACGAACGACAGCTGTAATTGAAGTGACTACAAAGATATGTGAAAGTGTGTGTGTTG
This sequence comes from Hirtodrosophila confusa, assembly GCA_035043065.1. Taxonomy (NCBI): domain Eukaryota; kingdom Metazoa; phylum Arthropoda; class Insecta; order Diptera; family Drosophilidae; genus Hirtodrosophila; species Hirtodrosophila confusa. The sequence continues at coordinate 2,062,744 of JAWNNI010000039.1, forward strand.
TGTAGGTGTGTGTGGATGCGTGTGTAATGCAGTTTAATAGATAAATGAATTTTAGTATTGATTAGAATTCTTAGAACAAAAGTTCAAAATAAAATAAACAAGAGTTAAAATTTTCAAATAAAACAAAGCTCAAACGCATTCAAATTTCAAACTAATCACAATATCGAAGGTTAAAGTTAATTTTAAATGTTAAAATTCAAATCAACAATTAAGTACAGTATTTTCTTGCAGAATCAGTAGAAATTAAGAAACAGGGTAAAACAAATCGCACACAAAACAAGAGCCAATTAAAACGAGTTGTGATATAAGGTTAAATAAATATTAACAACAAATTGCCGCAGATTCAAAATTAATAGCAAAAAATTTTGGTTATATATAAAAATGATATACGTATATATTTATTAAACAATTTGTAATATATATATAATTATATATTATTTAAAGAGAAACTTAAATTGAATTTCTTTTTAAGCCACAAAGAAAGCTTACATTAAAAAATATTTGTTAATTGTTTGTTTTCTATTCGTTCTTTTTACAACTTACAAAATATTACGCGACATAATTGTTTGTAATTAAAATAGTCGGGAGTATTTAGCCGTTATATGCAAGAAAATACTGCATTAATTAAATAATTATAAATTGTTTTTTTAGTCATTATTTTTGTGTTAAAGTTTTTTAAGCGAAATTATGAAACTTACAATCAAAAATTATACAAAAATGAAAGAAAACATTCATTTGTTGACGGATCATTTTTTGTTATTTACAAACATTGTATGTATATGTGTATTTTGTGAATGTGTGGTGTGTGCGTGTGTGTGTGGTGTGTGTGTGTTAAAGGTGTAATGATTTGGCAGGCGGCATTGGGGCGGCGGCATCGCTTTATTGTGGCTGCTGCTGTTGCTGCGGCAGAAATACTTGATCGCCCACAATGTGTATAACATTTTGCATGCCCTGCTGCTGCTGCTGTTGTTGCTGCTGCTGTTGCGCAGCGCCGTTGCCACCGCTGCTGCCGCTGCCCCCCTCATGCTTGATACTGACGCCCATTAGATGCGTTTGACCGCCACCCGTTGTGCTAAGTGTTGATGTAGTCAAGTGTTGCTGCTGCTGCGTCGTTTGATGATGTTGCTGCTGCTGTTGCAGTTGCTGCTGTGGCAGCACAGTGCTGGCCATAATAGTGTTACTACTGGTCGCAGCTGTGGCCAAGACACGTGGAATGTGCGTGCCACTGCCGCTTCTCACGGGCGTCGCTGTTGTTGGAGTTGCTGCTGTGCTCGATCCCATGCTGGTGTCGCCCTCCACTGTGGTATTGACCTCACCGCTTGTGTCTAGTGTGGTATCATTGCCAGACTTACTTTTCTTTTCCTTTTTGATGCCCGGCTTGGCAAAGTGCCGCAGCTCGAGATGGCGTCGCAGATTGCGAGATTGACGTATGACAGCATAGCAAATGGGGCAAGTGGCGGGTTGTTCCGATTGTGAGCGTGATCTTGGCTCTGCAAAAGAAAAACAACCATTAAAGCCAACACTTAAGAGCCTGCCAATATAATAAACTTACTTTCTGTCCCGGGCGGATGTTTGGTGCGTTTTGTTTTGGGCGTTCCGCTGCTGCCGCTGGCGCTGGGCGTTACGGTTGTACCAGACGCGGTTGTAATTTCGCCAGTTGCCGCATTGGCCGATGTCACGGGTATCATATTATTGGGGTCCATTGTCACAATTGTCTCAACCTTTTGCACTTCGCTTTTGATGATCGGCGAGGTGCTCAACAGCTGCGTTTCGGCGCCATTCTCGTCCAGCACCTGCTGCTGCTGTACCACTTGCTGCTGCTGTTGCTGTTGCTGTTGCTGTGCGGCTGCGTGCGAGGAGGTCGGTGTGCCCATAATCGTGTCCATGCCTTCAATTTTGCATATCTTCGGCGCCGTTGCTGTGTGTATAAAAAAGAGTTTATACTAAACATTTTAAGTAATTTCTGTATTTCAAGACTTACGTGACATTTTCTTAACACGCGGCTTTCGCTTGCGTGCGGGCAAGAAACTCTGTATCACGGCCTGATCATGTTTGGGATCTGTTGTCACAATCGTTTGCTGGTGTCCGGCGGCGTTCGTCTGTGTGGTGGCCTGCAGTATCTGTCCCTGGTGGTGTATGTCCTCCACAACCTGTGCGTGCACAGTTTGCTGCGGTGCCGTGGCAATTGTCGCTATCAATTGATCCTGTTCGTGGTGCTGTGGTATCATATGCTGCAGTTGTATCGAGTGCGTGGTGTAGTCATCTTTTGTCACTGTTTGCGGTGCCAGGCCCTGTATGTTGAGGCACTGCGCCGCCTGCAGCAGCGATGGTAGCTGCGCATGGTCGACGCTTACTTCGCCCCGGTAGACAAACTCCAACAGTGCCTCCAAATCGTTGGCATTGACGCCGGCCAACATCACCACTGGATGTTTGCATGGCGTATTCTATAGCAAAGAGAGAGAGGAAAAACGTAAATTATATAACTTCATGCAACAAATAATAAAAACTTTTCGTACAAATTATCACACGCGTCAGAGCCAATAAAATTTTATATGAAAGGCTAATAGTTATAAAGATATAGCACCATCTAGCTTAGATTCTGAGCAGTAAATGGGACTCTAATTTCCTTACTTTTCCGCGTCTTGTAAGTTTTGTAGCTAATTTCACTTAACCGTTGTATTTGGCGCTCCAAATACATGTGCCGGCTAAAAAGCGCTCTTGCTCAGTCAATGCTACCGCTGCCGATGTGCTGCTACTGCGTGCGTCAGTTCAAAACAGAGACAAAAGAACTGGCCATCAAGTGAGACCACGAAAACAAATGGATAAACAGTCGACAAACTCATACTCACACATACACAAACAGACGCACACTCTCATCATAATAAACCTGCTTTTAGTTTTGTGCGCGCTCTGCATTCTGCAGCAGGATTGGAGATGCTGTCGCTGCGCTGCTCAAGAAAGAGCACCCCGCTCGCTGGGCTCGCTCGCATAGATTTAATTAGCAGGGCACAAGTAAAATTTCTGTGGCATTCAGAGGCGCGCTTAAAACGCTGAGCGGCAACGGAGCTCACCCTCTTTCCCTTCCTGGTACGCTGCCTACGCCTCTCACCCAAACCCAATCTCTTTAAATGTCATCCAGCGCTCCGCCGCACTCACGCTCTTTGAACTCTACACTCCCTGCCGGAGTCTACCGGTCTGCCTGCCTGCCTGCCTGCTGCTGCTGCTGCTGCTGCTGCTGACGCCGCAGTCGCCATTGCTGACGCTCATCGATTTTTTCTTCTTTTCAGAGTGGTTGCTTTTCGCTGGTTGCATTTTTTGTGTGAGGGAGCGGGAGCAACAAAGAGCATTGTCTACGTGTTTAGCGTGTGTGTGTGAGTGTAACGAGATCAGTTTACTCGATTTTCGTACATCTTTTGGCTGGCGACTCTTGCAGAGTTCATATAAAAACCAATTTTTGACATTTCCCGCGACCGAGACTACTCTGAGCGACGTTTTATAAAAATTACGCTCTGTTTACATTTTGTACGGGGAGCGAGGCGAGCGTAAAGCCGACGCTGCCGCCGCGTCAGGTGTTCTACGCTCTGCGGCGCTCTGTTTTGGTCATTTTGACATGTGAGCCAGTAACAACAACAATAACAAATAAATAAAATAAATATCTTATTGGCGCGGATCGCCACTGCTGGTAGAAGTCTCCATAAAATATAAAAAATTAATATTGAAAAAATAAAATAAATTTGAAGAAAAAAAACCAACATATCAAAGTAAAAAGCAAAAGCAAAGAAACAAGGCTGAAACAAGTACAGTACAGCACATGAAATTGAAAATGTTAAAATGTAGCAACAGAAAATAAAACCAAAGCAAAAGCCAAATTCGTTCTACATAACCACATACATAAGAAGCTATATGTACATATGTATGTATGTATAATTTTGATATGAGCTGTGTACCGTGTACAGTGTATATTGACTATGACGCACCTAATGTAAGCCAGACTATAAATGCTATTAAGTATCTTTGCTCAAATGTAGTTATTACAAATAGTGACCATAAAAACAAAACCAATAAAGTTATATAACAATCACTAGATGCATATAAAAGGGATTGTCCTGTCAGACTGACTGCGCGCGGCAAGACGAAATTTTGGAAAATTGCACCTTATAGCTTCTATACGAATCTTATTTGTTTATAATCCGATGGGCCTCAGAAGCATTTTTAAAAAATATACAACAAATCATTCGACATATATTTCACTGATTTCGGAAAAACCCAACCCGCTATGCGAAAATTGGGAATATTCTACATAAAAAAAAAAGAATTTAATGCAATAACTTTGGAACCATTTGTTTATTAGTAAAATAAATAAATATAGATTTTTTAAATTACAGAAAATGAAAAACAAGGCTGTTGAACTTGAACTGAACAGATTGTAGATTTTTTAGATGAATATAGTTTGTATACTTGTAGGCTTATTTTCAAAATTCGGTAGAGCACAACTAACCTAACCTAACTCTTAGTTTCGATCAGTTTGTTGATATTTCATAACATATAAAGGTACCCATTTTTATATTTTTCTAACAGTACAAACACTATAAAAATTCACTTTAGTACGGATTTTTTCATTTTATTTTATAGACTGATCCGCTTCAGTCATCATAGTCAATATTAACTGTACATATATGTACACTCCCGTTCACATACATACATATCCACATGAGCAAAAAGAGGTCGCGCTCGTGTGCACCCAACAACAACATCAGCAGCCGCAGCAAGCAAGAGCCAGTCAGGCAGCCCCGTTGATTGGCGCTCTCGTTTGCGCTCGCTCTAACACATTTGAACTGAAAGTTGGCGCAACTTTTGCTCCCCCCCTACCCCACGCCGCTTTATGACTGACCGACACGCTCACCCTCTCTCCGTCTCTCTCTCGCTCTTTAGCACTCATAAAAGCTTATGAATTTTTATAACAAGTTGATAAGCAACACAGGGGCATGGGTACGGGAAGAGGAAACACAACAGTGACAACGTCAGCGTTGGCGCACAAAAGAGTGCGCAACTCATACAACTCAATTGACAATTGAAAACTTGCACAAAAATCTCTAGCTAACTAAAATGACGAGAAGGTAGAAGACAATGTCGATGCTGCTGCTCAGCATAGGCCAGCAGAGCGCGCAAAGCATATTCAAGCCAGGAGCAGAGCGCGAGTGCACACGTCTTCAACTCATACACAGACACGCACTTGGGAGCCAAAGCTGCTCCACACACAAACACGTACGCACGCACACACATTAACCTATTTGGCAAGGCGGACAACGACGTTGGTTTCTCTGTTTACAAACTGTACACGTTGTTGTTGAGGTTATGTTTGAGTTTAAATTAAAAATACAAAAGTTCTCCCCGAGTACTCACCTTTAGCAAATCCAACAGAAATGGAGAGGCTGCACATAGCACGATTTTATGGGCCGGAAAGCTGCGTCCACCGGCGGCCAGTGTACAATCGACGAGGTCGCCATGGCAGCGCAACAATTGTATGGCTGACACCAGAGATGTGCCATAATCACCCCAGGTGAGCGAGTACAGTGAATTCATTGGCAACGACATTAGAGCTGTCGTGTCCAAATCCAACAGTTGTTCTCCAGCGTTGTAATTGTATTGATTGCTGTTTGTGGCCAACACGACGAGGCTGTTATTGTTGTAACGTATTAACAAGAAATATTCAAGTTAAAAGGCAGCTACAAATGCTGCTACTGCTCCACGTTCACGAGCTTTTCACAACGACTGAATGGCGCGCTGCTGCTGCTTATCGCTGCCTTCTTCCCCCTGAAAAAAAGAGTAAAGAGCATAAGCAGATGGCAAGCAAACAACATACAACTCATGTGCTCTCGCTCTCTCGCGAGAAAAAGTTTCATGCATGTGTGTGTGTGTGTGTGTGTGTGTGGGGAGGTAGGTTGACTGGCGCATGAGCTCCACACGTGCCCCTCACTCCCGCTCCCAAACGCTATACAACTTTCGTGCTGTGAGCGCGCGAGAGCGAGACGACAAGAGAGCAAGTTTATGAAATGTGGGCCGCCCGCCCGCCCCCCACAGACCGATACTCGAACGTATGGAAATGCATGACTTTAGACTTGGAAAAAAACACACACGAAAACTAACATACTGGCAACAAATAAAATTTGTTCTTTGAATACCAAATATAAATAGCGCGCCTACAACACACACACACATATAAAGATATACAGCAATATGCATATTTTGTTCGGGTTTTTCCATTTTTTTTTTTTTTTTGCCTTCTGCCTTTACTTTCTGTACAGTTAACGCCACGCAATTTGGTTTTGCCTTTGCATTTGTTTTATAACCACAATTTCATTCACAATTGTGTTGTTATTTTGTTTGTTTACACGTCGTTGCTCCCGGAGCGAACAATTTAATGCATGTTGAAATTATCTTCTCACCGGAGCGCAAAGAAAAATCTGCTGGTTGCTATTTTATACTCGGTTTGCTTTCCCTTCTTGGCTGCCGCTCACGGCTGGCTCTTGGTTTTCTTTTTGCTGCTGCTGCTCGCCAACGTTGAATAACTCGAACTGAGCTCTGAGTATTCGATCGAATTACGTTCTGCCAGCGCGGCGCGGCGCGGTCGCGTCGTATGACGAGTTTTTAGTCTCTATACGGAGAAAATTTCTGATCATGCGCGCAGAACCGCTTTTTGGTGGTGGTTTTATGTCTGTGTGTGTATATATGTGTGTTTGAACGTGAACGTGCGTGTGTGTGGGTGACACTGTTGCTGCGGTGAGCATATGCGAGTGAGAGAGATGGCTGGCAGTGCGCGCTCTTGAAAGTACAGTTGACTAACAGCGTTGCCAGATGTAAATAAATTTAAGTGAAACACAAAAATGCAAGAGCACTTTTGCAAGGCAAGACTGTTTAATAAAATTAATCAAGATTAAAATATAATTAGAAATTATTTTGTATGTTTAGGTGAATTATATAGAACAGGCTTGTATAAATAATAAATAATACAAGTTCCGATACAACAATATACATAAATGTATTGTAGAATGATCAGTACAAAAATTTTTGATTAGTAAAGAATACTTCTTGAATGTAAATTCTTCCTGTCAGCAGATCCTGCAAAAGCCGGTTCGCTCTTACAAATTCTACACCCGCTATACAATCCAGTGTACTCTTTGAGCAGCAATTTCAGGTAATCACCTGTTACTTTGACATGCATCCCAGAGACAGCTCGAACCTATTTTTATGCAGATCAAGTCCCGCTTAAGAGCAGAGACAGAAAACAACGTGTTTTGGACTCGCTGATGGCGGGGAGAGTAATAATATCAGGGAGAGTTCTATCCATGGCGCTGCCAATAATACTCTGAGAAGTAGTAAACTAACTGAGCGGCGTGTGAGTAGAGCCGAAAAAATAACAACGCAAGATAACAAATTTCTCTGTTTTGATTTTGATGCTGCTGCTGCTGGACATGAGAAATTGTAATGCCGCTTTAAAAGTCCAATAAGCATTAAAGCTGTGAGCGTATTTTATAGCTGGCAACGCTGAGCGAGAGGCGTTGGGTGGGCTAGGGTGGTGTGGCGCAGAGGCAAAGGGGAGCAACAGCGTGACTGCGTACAGTGGGCTGCAGTACACAATAACTTTAATATAATGGACAGGTATGCAAATGGCATCAAAGAAATGACGCTTGTGACACTGTGCGACTGGCTGGCTGGCTGAAATTCGAACGGCACGACAGTGCTTGGCCTCGCGGCCACCTTTTCTCTGTCGCACTAATCCCCCCTCACTAGCAAGCTTATCAACGTTTTTGTTCTTGTTTCTGTTGTAGGTCTATTTAAAAAAGCGAAATGCTTGAAACGCAGTACAAAACATGCTAAAAATTTGTTCAAAGCGAATATGCAAACAGATTTGTATGTATGTATGTACAAATACATACATATGTACCTATGTATGTTATACTTGTTTGCCTGTTTACACATTTGAAATTTGTATGCGTTCATTTTAGCGTTTTGGGGGCCAACAAAATTATAACCTCATTTCACATGCTTTTATAAAACTTTTCCGAGACGGCGGAAAACATCTCCACGTTTTGAATGTCGTCGCAATAATAAACTCATTTTTACATACAAAATTTTAACCTGTGACTGCTGCCGAGTGGTGGCAGCATTATTCCCTCTCCTGCTGCTGCTGCTGCTACTCAGATACAAGCGGAGAGGTTTGACACAGTTGAGAGGAGAGGATAGCGCCGGGCGCGCGTACTCCAAGAAATTTCGAAAAGCGGACAAACACTGCCCAAGAGTTGATTTTTCTATTCTTTTGCTTTCCCACAATACTATTGTATATGCCTGCGAGTGTGCACTCATCTACACACACAGATGCAACCCACTCACAGAGCCACGTAGAGAGTCGAGCAAGAGCTCAAAGTCACGCAACGCTCTGTTATTGTATCCAATTTCAAAAAATTCAATCTTCTGAAATTACAACAACTATAAGGGATCTTGCGCTCAGCAGACGCAGAGACTGAAAAGTGTGACCAAAGGCACAAAGGCAGTGAAGGCTTTAGTTGACAGTGCTTAACTCGGAAGATACCCTATACTAAGATAAAAAGTATCCCTTTATCTACAGACATTGTTTCTTGACTGAATAACTTTACAGGCGATCAAGATATTGAATAAAGCTTTATACGAGAACTTAAATACCCACTTTGGTGTGCATAGCTCTGATAGTCCCAGATGATACTGATTAGGAAAACATAGTATAATGTATGTTAGCCCATTATTGTGAAGTCAAGCCAGCTAAATATTTACTTATAATGAATAAATATAGTCTAATTGATTACAGCGTTGGAATTGCCTACGTCTACCACAGTACATAAATTTGCATATTATTATTATATCTTGTTATGACTACAGGATATGACGAGTGACAATACCTACCCTAAGCGTGCCGAAGGTTGAATACCCTTACAGAACTGACTCAATACTTGCTCTAATAGTAGTTAAGTTGATATAATAGTTCATAATGAGGAAGGAGCCCAAATATCAACGATTTAAAAGAAAACTTGTCTAACAACTTAACGAATTTGAGTTACAGCATTGAAAACTGTCTCAAGGATTTAGAGTTCCAAGCTTTTAATGAGCGGTAAAAGTAATTTAAAACTTCAATTTATTCATAAAAAGTCTTCTTGTTTCCTCATTTCAGATACAAAACGTTTGAGTTTTTATATATATAACGATATCTTTTTAATAAGTCTATATTGACAACAACAATACGGAAAATCCAGTCTCTCGATGAATGTGTGGATATAATGTAATAATAATTTACATCTATCTCGCTCACCTGCTACTACTTGCTTGGATTGCACCAGGCAACCGTTTGGTAAGCAATTTTGTTGTCCTTAGTTTCCTCATAGGCGAACACGCAGCTCTTGTTGACAATAACAGAGAGACGCACCTTGGCAATCAGCTCCAAGGGACGTACATCAGGCGTGGATTGTATAATAACAATATGTGAGGCATGATAGAGCATTGGATCGCCGGGATAGACTAAAAAGTCCGCACCGAACGCTTCGCCAGAGGTCACAAACTTGCCGCGCTGCCAGAGATCATGGAAAACGCGATATTTAAGCGAGCTGGTGTCATAAATGCGTTCATTATAAGGCGTTGCAACTGTGAAAAATGAAAATAATATTACTGAGAAATGTAAACAAATGAAATAAACAATTCTTCAGGTTTTTGCCTACAATGATTTGTCATATGTGGGCAGGGCAACTCCACGAGGGCATTCTGACGATCAAATACGAAGTTATTGGCAGTCTCTTGGAGCAAATCGTTAGCAGTAAGTGCAGCAGCTGTTGTGAAGGAAAATAAAATATATTTAATATTATTATACTCTATCCTTAAGGGGAAAAAGTGTATACTGGGTTTGTGCAATGGCTGCCTGTTCTATAATCCCAACCATGCATGCAAAGCCCACCGCCGCTCCGGTAATTCGATAACAACTTTACGTTCCTCATAATTTAAAGGCTAGAATCGCCAAATTTGATATGAGAATACCTTCGAGTTGGGACTTCCCGACAGCGGCGCACTTGCTTATTTGTTATTTACCATCTTCGGTTTTTCCTTGCTTCAGTAACTTGTTGCGTTTGCCCTTAAGGATCTTATCGACATGCCGTTCAGTTTCGCGTAATTTTTCCGTCTTTAAAGCATCAGCCTGTGCCATCAAGCGAGACTCGAATTCGGTGTTATAAGCCTGTATCATTTCCTGTGTAGGAGGAGTCATCAGAGCTGCAGCTTTGCTGACCAGAACGGCGATGCCCTCATCGACGAGCAACTGTGTTTCGCACTTGGTCAACTCCACTGGCAGAGCTGCAAGGATGTGAATACTGCTCAGTTACAACTATTGATTGCTGTTGGTAGCACGCTTTTTCTTACCTGCTTCACTTGAACTCCAGCCTTTGCTGTTGGACGTGCCCACAAGAGCGCCCATTATGCGGTATTTTGTGCGCAGTTCCATGTAATCTATTAAAATTGGACTTATTGCTGACGTCTTTGGATTTTTACAAACTCACCATCCACATTGAAAACATAGCCGGTGCCATTTAACAAGGTTAAATACATTTTAATTCCTTTTAACTGCAAAGCGCAAGTTCTTTGGCTGCTTGTTGCATTGGCCAGGTGCAGCAGCTCAAATATGGTAAACAAAATAAGGGTTAATTAACGTGAGTGACGACGATTTCGTCGAAGTTTTGTTTGTGCTAATGCAGTGTGACCGAATCGTGAAAGCAAGGTTTTATACAGATTAGCTGTTTTCACGTTGCACATTTCTCATCATTCTAGAAACAGTTTTACAAGCTTTGCAACAGACAATTGCGGGAAGTTTTCTGCTTTTCGTTATTGAAATTTATTGAGAGTCCTGTGACAACCACGAACCACTAAATTTAATTGGCCGTTATATCAATACTTAGTATACTTTTACATCAATTTTAGTTAAGCTCTTGTCTTTTAATGCCTATATTTAAAAAAGAAGCAGTCCACAAATGGAGAAAAACTCTTGAAACTATCGCCACAAATTTTCTTTTATTTAATTTAAAAGAATCAAAAAGAGTGTATTGGGTTTGTGCAATAGTCGTCTGCCACTTCCGACTGCAACGTTCTGACTTGCTAATCGTAAGTTTTATAAACATATATAGCTTTAAAACTAAAGTTTGCAGAAGGACTTGGCTACATCTATCCAACTCGTCCTGTTATAAAGTGAATGTATGTATATACAGGCTTTGAAAATGCGCATTTATTTGATAAAAATAGAATCCCCTTTACAATAAATATATTTTCCTAATAAAAACTAATATTATTTTAATTTTTGTATCAATTTTATTGTTCGTTTTTACTTTTTGACGATATATCGATAGTTGGCAGCCCTGGTTTGACTAGTACTTCACTCTTTTAACAGCACTGATTTGCTGTGCGTTTGCCAACACTTGCTTGGATGTTTCTTTATTGTTGTTATTGTTGCTCGCCAAGGCGTTTATATTAACTTTTTCAACTTATGCATAAAAACAACGCGAATGTTGCAATATTTGCCAGGCACATTTACATAACAAACTCGCCAGCTGTAACGAAAATGTAGCGAAAAGTTAATCGAGTGCGTGCGAATTTACAAAGCGTATGGCAAAAGAGTTGCAAACGACGAAGACACCACCCACAAAACATTCAAATTCAAATTTGCGTTTTGTTACTTCACTTAATCAGTTCCTATTAACGCAATTACCGTGTTGCTTAACTAAAGTTGGGTAAATTGCTCACAGATTGTGCGTTATTTGTAGACCAGCAATTAACTTGAACATTACGTGCAGTAAGTATGAACCACAAGAATGATTGAGGGAGGGTGTGTAAAGCGGGTATTGTGGGTGTGTGCATTTGCGTAGGTGTGTGTGGGTGTGGGGCTCCCACTGGGGGCACTGTTGCTAATGTTGTTTATTTATTTATGTTTGCCCGACGCCGTCCGTTTTTGTTGCTGCTGTTGTTTTTTATCAAATATTTGTAGGAACTGTTAATGTTCACACATACTCGATGCGATAAACTGAAATTATCTACAGCTTATAAATAAGTAAGTCTATAGACCAGCGTAAGTTTCAGGCGAATTATTTGCTTAATTCACTGTGAAGTAAAACACTTAAAGCCGCTAGCTGATCTTAACTACAGTTAGATCATTTTTGAACCAGTTTAGAATTCTAAAAATCCATTTCTAAAACGATTTTTGTTCTTCAGTCTTGATCTTGAACTCTAGCTGCAAAAATAATGTAAAGAAAATATTTCGAAAGTCATATATTATTCAAACAAAAGTATTGTATTCATCAATAGAGTGATATAATTATGGTTACGAAGATATATCGAACGGCTGCGAACGTTTCCTTTTGGATTAGAATATAGTAGAAGATTCTACTTATTTGTTTAAAATAAAATCAAAGCTAGAACTCTAAACTAAATTAAGTCATTCTAACATGGTTTAAGCTAATAATTATTTGCATTTTGGCTCTTAGGTTACATTACGAGTTAGGGCTTGATATCGTGTTCTGTGGGGTCCAGAATCCCTTGTGGGAAACCCACCGCAAATCAACAGAGGACCTGGGCGACTGTTTGATGTGACATCATGAGGATATATATATATGTATATAAGTGACATCATATGGGAATAGTGGCGACGTCATAGCTTTTTGACTAATAAAACACAATCAATATAATCCGTACTTAAATACGAGCACATCGCTCTTCACCACATTAAAACTTCATACAGTCTTATGAACCTTTTAATTTAATAGCATATTAAAGTTCAAGCATTATCTTTTAATAATACCAAACAATTTTCGTAGATTGTGACAGTTTGTTGGTAGAGATAAATATACTGTGAAGAAGTTTTCATTAGCAGGCTTGTTACATTTTTACACTTGCCAAGATTTTGTAGAACATTTCCGGTGTTCATTTAATTGACTTGATTAATTAACTTTTAAAGATATTTGACTTCCACAAAATCTGGCGAAAAGTAATAATGGGAACAGGCCTGATTCTCATTGATATAAAATCAATGTTCTGCCCAATTGTCGTGAATATAACTTTGTCTATCGTATAAATGACAATTTGTTTTCTAATAAAGTAAAGTAAAATAAACAGGAAATAATTCGAATTGTGTATACCCGTAAATTTAAAGTTTACACTTTAAGTGTGATGTAAATGCATGAAAATGTTTATAATTACTGTAACGTTTGAATTTTTTCCTATAGCTTTTTATATAATGGTGCTCTATTAGAATTTGGTCTCGATTTCCTTAACTGTAGCCGGCACATCAAAACTCAGAATACACATGTGAAATTGTGTACAAAGTGGTTTCTAGCTCATTAACGAGAATTAGCTCATTTATTTACACCTATTTCCTCTTTCTTTTTAGCGCTCACACAACCCACCGACGATCGAACGGGCGACTTGACAATAACAACAACAATAGGAACAAATACAAAGCATTTTGGCGCTTTGCCATGTAAATAAGTACACTTGTTTTTTGCACGCACACACACGTACATACATTGTATGTACATAGAAATATGCGGGAATATATTATACAACTATTGTTGCTTGCAGGTCATGTGGCGAGAACTGCGACAGCTGCCACACAAAAGACGTTAACAACGACGTTCATGGCTGAAGGGTAAGCCACTAAAATAGCAACAACAACAATAGCAATTGCTAGACTTGTTAAACGTTTCGACCTCCGGCACCCAACTGGCTAAAATGCATTAGTCACACGAAGGCGCAGTGGAAATGTGGGCTTTTGAGGCGACAGCCGCCAGTCAAATGAAGCAGCGATGAGGCGACAAATTGCACAACAAAACCGACAACAATATTAAAACTGGTAAACAGACATTTCCATAAACAAAACATCTGCTTATTCCTATTTGGCTAATGCCCTAAAAGGCGCCCACACTCGTTAAACATAAGCCAGATACTAGGAATTTAAAAAATATCAGATTTGCTTGCGATATTATATATGTACAATTGTTGGTTAGTCATAGCTTTATGGTATTAGTTTAATAGTTTAAAGTGCAATATCAATTCAATTATTATTCTTAACTGTAATTCTAAGCTAATCTTTTGCAGAGCTTCTTGATTAAAACTTGTTAACAAACTAATAGAGTTGGAAAGCAAAAAACTGTCTTGTATCGATGTTTTAATCGAAACTTTTGAAGCGCCTTGGATAAACAACAAGCTTGCGTGTATTAAATTGGATTAAATCCATGGCTATTTTATTATGTTGCAAAAAAAGTTAATTTTGAATTGTGCGCCTGTTTAAAAAAACTAGTGCCTTGGTTTTAAAACTATGTTGAATCTTTTTACAGGTGCCTATTTTGATTGCAGTTAGTTTAAAGGTCGGCTTTGGTCAGTTCCTAAGCGGATTAATTGGCGCTACAGCTAAAGAGATTTTGTAGAATTGATGATGATGTCAGGTATGTAAGCCTATTATCTAAAATAGCAGATAACTAACATTTACTCCACCCATTTACCGAGCAGTCCAGTTGACAAATTAATCGACAAAAGATCAAGGCAACGAAAAAGACATCAATATGTTTAAAATACGCCAACGTAATTGCATGTTGATTGCCACAGTGCTAATACTGGCGCCCTGCCTTGTGATATTGATGATATTGGGTCCAGAACTATCCACCGAACAATCGCTGACACAACGCCTGGCCGAGTGTCACATGCGGCTGCAGTACCTCGAGTCCATGTATCGTGCACGTCAGGAGGATGTCTCCCTGCTCTCACAGTACTTGGGCCAGCTGCAGTCCAATAATGGCAGCAATGTGACCAATGTTAGCCCACCGCCACAGCCGGTGGCCAATTTGCTGGACGCGCTCAGTCCCGAGGCGCGTCAGCTGCTGCGCAATGCATCGCATGTGTCAAGAGCAGGTGTGTCCGGTTCGTCGAGAGGCTATGTGCCCGTGCAGAATATACGGCTGCCAAATGCCTATCACTTTCTGCCGCATCTACTGGACGATGCGGGTTCCTTGCGTCCCGCCTATTTGCAGAGCAAGGGACGCACAGATGTTAGCATTGTGCTGGGCGTGCCCACAGTGCGTCGCGAGAAGCAATCTTATCTGCTGGCCACGCTGCACAATCTCATTGAGAACATGAACGAGGAGGAGCAAAACGAGACGCTCATCATTGTGTACATTGGCGAAACGGATTTGGATTCTGTGCAGCTGATAGCAAAGCAAATTGAGACTAGCTTTGAGGCGCATTTGGAGAGCGGTCTTATAGACATAATATCACCAGCGCCCAGTTACTATCCCAACTTCGAGAGACTACGCATTACACTAAACGATCCTTTAGAGCGTGTAAAATGGCGTAGCAAACAAAATCTTGATTTTGCTTACCTAATGGCATATGCTCACGCCAAGGGCACCTTTTATGTGCAGCTGGAGGATGATATATTAACGAAGCGACAATTTATAACCACCATGAAGAAGTTTGCGCTCATCAAGAGCGCCTTAACGAAGCCAGACCAGCCAGCCTGGTTTGTTTTGGACTTTTGTCAATTGGGCTTCATTGGCAAAATGTTTAAGAGCGCTGAGCTGCCCTATCTAATTACCTACTTTCAAATGTTTTACAATGACAAGCCCGTCGACTGGTTGCTGACGTACTTCATTGAATCAAAGGTGTGTCGTACGGACAAGGATCAGAAACATTGCAATCTGGAGAAGGCTAAATATTGGCAGCACTTTCGCAAGTCCCTATTCCAGCACATTGGTACCAGCTCCTCACTCAGGGGCAAAGTGCAAAAGCTAAAGGATAAGCATTTTGGCAACAAGGTACCAACTTTCTATGCACACACGCACAATCCACCAGCACTGGTCAAGTCGAATATAGCGCCATACAAGAACTATATGCTAAAACGCGCGTATCGTGGCGAATCATATTTCTGGGGTCTGCTGCCGCAGCCCGGCGATTTGGTGCAGTTCATCTTTGAGCAGCCAACGTTGTTGCGTCGCTATTTGTTTCGCAGCGGCAACACGGAGCATCCGTCTGATCGTTTCTACAACACCACCGTGGAACTGCTGCCTGCCGATAGCCTCAGCGAGAATTCATCCGTTTGGAGCACCTACAATACCACAACGGATGGTTATCTTGTAGTGGGCGCCTTTGATACGCTGGGCGTAGCCGAAGGCCTGCTTGATCCCAAGATTGGTGCCATCAAGGAGCTGCGCTTGCATGTGCACAGCGATAGTGAGAACTGGGCGCTCCTAAGCGAGATTGAGTTACAGGAACTGGGCAACAATGCTAGCAACTCGGAGGCGAATGCGGCCAAGCCGCGCTTTGCAGCTGGCAGCTGATTGCTGCATCGCCATCGGGCCCAGACGGAGGATTAGGCTGAAGATATACCCAACCAACTATTGATGTTATCCCATTCTGTATTCTGTACATCTATTTGTGCGTGCATATGTATGTGTGTATATCTGTGTGTATATTTTTTGAGCGCTACTTTTAAAGCCTACCATCTAAATGTGTAAATAACTAACCCCTCCAGGTATAACTATAATGATTAACTGTAACTATATAGAACTGTAAAACAGAGTTTACACGAGTACCAGATGTTCAATAATAATTTCTTTCATTTAGTTTATAATATGTCAAATTGTTCATACTAAATGAAAATAATTATTTATCAGATATTTGGGCCCGTGTAACTCTAACTGAATTGAAAAGAGCCACATGTCCTGAGAAATATTACAATGCTCCTTAAACTATGCTAACAACTAACTAATGGTAAACAATTATTTTGCTAATAGTATCTGTCACGTGTGAACTGAACTGTAACTATTATTGCGTTTATGCGTGTACGCTTATCGTGAAGTCCAATAGATAATGTTAAATGTTAATGCTGATATGTACATTTGTATAACTGACATTTGACAGTCTATTTGCGATTGAATCAGTTACACAATTTATGAATCTTAATAATGCTAAGTTAATGCTCAGCTCCAAGTTCATTAAGTTTATGCGAATTTATCTTATTACGATATTGTGAGCTTGACACACTGCATAAGCTTCAAGCACGACTTTTCATTGTATTCCCGCATAAGTATATGCCCCAAGTGCCCCTATCATCGGTTCATTGTGCTAACATATATAATGATACACTAATTATAAGTTTTTGGATAGTTGTGCTATGTAACTGGGCGTCCTATATCCTATATTTGTATACAACTATCATTTCTCTTAATGTTATGTGCATTTCTTAGTATTATTTTTAAGTGTTATCTTCATTAATTGGCTATTTTTTTGAATCTAAACATTCCACTTGTATTCGCCACTATATCTTTTGCTTAATTTTAAAACTTTATCACAATTATTTATTCACACGAATCTCATAAATATTCTTGTTATCAATCGATGAAATTCATTTCTTTTTAAGTTTCCTGTTTTATTTTTGTTAATCAATCTCGTTTTATTATTGTTTTTATATTATTAATTTATTATTTTAGCTACAGTTACATAAATGTCGCAGCTTCTTAACTTAAGCCATAAAAATCGAATAAGTATTGAATAAATAATATTCATAAGATATTCAACATAAAATGCATAACGACCATTTTTAGCATTGTTGCTTTTTACTGTGATTTGTTAATAATTTTGCATAAGCCATGAGAAACAACTAAAACATAAAATGTTTAACGGGCGATTGATGTAAACTATAACGAAATTTGCTGATTAGTAGTTTAAACAAAATTCCAACAAACAAAAACTTTTTTTACATAATAAGATAAAACGAAAAATTGTAATTATTTCGAGAAACAATTGGAAATGCCAAATTTATTATAGCGTATAAAAAGAGAACGACAAATGTTTACACTTGGTTCCTGTTGAGTAAAATATATTGTTAGTTATAGTGGCATATTCTACCATAATTCCTATTCGTTAGGGTGCTTCAAAACAAGTTTCCAAATTTCAGCAAACTTTTCAAAACATATTCAATGCCAACTCAAATGTGCTGCTAATATGTATAAACGAACAAATATCGTAGACTGCTTTGGTATAATGTTAATATAACTGATGTCACGTTAATATTTTGCTTGCTTAATTGAAAATATATTATAGTACACATATATATATATATTTTTATATATACATGTCTAATGTACGTACTTCTAAAACCACAATAATTTTGCACAGATTATTTAAATGTACACATTGAATCATAAAATTGGAAAACATTGTTTTTTTTTAAATTAGTAAATTGTATTTATAATAGACTCAAATGTTGAGGATGAATTGATATGGTCTTAATAAATAGCTAAATATATGTAAGGTAGCAAAAATATTTATTGACAGTTTTGTTTTGCCCTTACAAAATTCTCTTAAGCCAATTCAAGCATCGAAAAAGAACAGCACGCTTGTAAAATGTATTTAAAACTTGCGTGCAATATGTGTATAAGCCTAATAAATCGTAAATGAAAACATTTGAACAAATTTGAAAATCAATTGGTGTTTCTATTGCCCATAAGATATCCAAATGAAGATGTTTTAGACCCCTCTCTTAAATATTGCCACTGCATGTGGGAATATACACGTAAGTTTATATTCCGGATTTTTAACTAGTTAGATTATGTTTCTTTGTATTTTAAAATGTTAAAAATTATAAAGGCTATAGTATTTCTTCATAGCACATCTTTTTTCACTAATTTATCAAATTTATTCATACATCGAAACTGAATACATTATGTTTCTAGGCCTCAGGTGGGATACAGGACCTCGAGGAAGAGTTTAATTATAAATAAATAAGATTTGAATTAATAATTAATTTTTCAAAATCCGTCTCTGCTACTAAATTTTATTATAATGTTATGGGTTGAAAACGATTTTCACGCTTTAATACAAAACAACGACAACAAGCAAAACTTAATTGTTTAACCATTTAAACGGGTGGCAAATCAATTTTTTATTGTAGTTTACATATACGAGTATTAATGAAAAAATCAGTGTATATTGAGACATCAGCCTAAAGAAGCAGAAATAGGAAAAGTATTTTTAAAACGATGAGGAAATTCGCATAGATTTTATTAAGGACAACCGGAGTTGCTGCTTACGAACGGAATATCATCTGTTGAACATCATTTGGCTCAGATACAAGGCTCACAATATTCTAACAAATGTATCAAATTTACTTGATTAGAAAGAGGATTATTGACAAATTGATAATAGTTAGTTCTGATAGTTAGCTTTACAATAAATGTTGTATAACACTTTAAATCTGTAATCCGATGGCCGAAAGGGCTGCGAGCGAATTAAATATAATAAAATTCTCCGTAATCAGAAGACATGTTACATGAAAAATATAAACAATACAAAACAATAATTAACTTTCACAAAAAATAGAACATCAAGGCAACAAAGAAGAAGTAAACATGTTTAAAATACGTTATTGCTTTTACATGTTAATACTAATACTAACTTCAAGCATAGTCATATTGATTCTATTGAATGCAGAGCTAAGGGTATCCTCCAAACAGTCAGTGATCCATAATGCAACTCATGTAACCACAGGATGTGCTTCTGAATCACCATGTCATGCTGTGCCCATCCAGAATATAATCCTGCCAAATGCTTATCACTTTCCACGGCACCTGCTATACAACACTAGCTTCTTGCATCCTGGCTATCTGAAGAGCAAGGGACGCATAGGTGTAACCATCGTGTTGGGCGTGCCAACAGTGCTACGTGAGAAACAATCGTATCTCCGAGCCACCCTGTACAATCTCATTGAAAACATGAACGAGGAGGAGAAAAATGAGACGCTTATCATTGTATACATTGGCGAAAGGGATTCTGATTCTGTGAAGCTTATAGCCAATCAAATTGAGAAGAGTTTTGAGACGCATTTGAAGAGCGGACTTATAGACATAATATCACCAGCGCCTAGTTACCATCCCACCTTTGAGAGACTGGGAACTTCTATTAACGATCCTTTGGAGACTGTGAAAGGGTGTAGCAAACAAAATCTTGACTATGCTTATCTAATGGCATATGGTCACGCCAAGGGCACCTTTTATGTGCAGCTGGAGGATGACATATCAACAGAACGAGAGTTTATAACCACCATGAAGAAGTTTGCTCTGATTAAAAGCGCTTTAGCCAATCCACTTGAGCCAAAATGGTTTGTTTTGGACTTTTCCCAATACGGCTTCATTGGCAAAATGTTTAAGACTGATGAGTTGCCTTATTTCATTACCTATCTCCAAATGTTTTACAATGATATGCCTGTGTATAAGCTGCTTGCGTACTTATTAGAATCCAAAATCTGTCGTAAGGATGAAAAGCATTGTAATCGGGAGAGGGACAAATACTGGATACGCTTCGACAAATCCCTGTTCCAACACTGCGACAGTTCGTTTAAGGAAAAGATACAAATGTTAAAAAGAAAACTATATGGCAGCGAAGTGCCCACCCATCGCGTACCCACGAAAAGTCCTCCCGAGAATCGGAACTGAGCAAAAATACTAGCAATTCTGAGGCGAATGCCACCGGCCCAACCTTTGTTTAATTTTTGTGAAGTGTGTCCGTGGTTTCCTTTACCCGTCAAGCCAACTGATGAAAAGAAATGTCTTTTGCTCAATAAAAATGTATGTATGTAAATAAATAACTGAATTTGGCTATAACCAAACACAAAAGGCATATTTCGAACACTTCTTCAGGCGGACTTGGAATACTTATTTTTTGTACCCCTTTGAAACAGTCTGTTTCTAAGTAAATTAGAAGATGTGGTTGGGAAGCTTATACCTGGGTACAGGGTGTCTTGTAGTCGAGTATATTTGACTAAAGCATTCTTAATGTTTTAAGTTAAAAGTCACCTTGCTATTTATAAAATCCACGGGCTCATTAGCTTTCTCCGTATTGATCCCTCATTTCAATGTGGTTAGTTTCCCAATTTAAAGCATAGTGCCAGCACAATTTTTAAAAATACTTTTATAATTAATGAGAATAATTTTATACTTATATTACTGCACTAAGTATGCACGAAGGGGTTATATAAAGGTTTGCCATTTGGTAAGGTAAGATTAGTTTGTGTTGAACATGAAATCAATAATTACGTTTTTGGCGTTTGTGGTGTTTGTGGAAGCATTTTCCTACAAGGACAACCTCGAAGCGGAGTGGGATGCCTTTAAAGTCCTACACGATAAAAGCTACAATGATGCCAGTGAGGAGCAGCTTCGGAAGCATATCTTCAGGGACAATAAGGAGATTATAGACAAACATAATGAACGCTATGCCGCAGGGGAAGAATCCTTTGAGATGGGCGTTAATCAATTCACAGATCTGCTGACAGAGGAATTCGAAACTCTTGTGCTGGGCAGCTTCAACATTACTGAAGATGACAGCGATATCGATTTAGTATATTCTCCGCCCGCAAATATTGAAATTCCGGATAATGTTGATTGGCGCGATAAAGGCGCTGTAACTGAAGTGAGAAACCAGGGTGAATGTGGAAGCTGTTGGGCCTTTGCCACAGTTGGCACTTTGGAGGGCCAACATTACCTCAAAACGAGAAAACTTGTTGGGCTCTCCGAACAGAATTTGTTGGACTGTTCCACTAAAAACCATGGCTGCAATGGCGGATTGGCAAAATGGGCTTTGAAATATATTATGCGCAACCATGGAATCGATACTGAAGGAACATATCCATATAAAGGTAGGAAGGGTCATTGTCGATTTAATAAGAATAATGTAGGCGCAACTGTCAGTGGTATCGTAAAAATCAAGAGGGGAAGCGAATCTGAATTGGCGACAGCTGTTGCCGAGAAGGGGCCAATTGCAGTAGGCATCGATGCAACACACCTTCAACATTACCGTAGTGGAGTTTTCAAGAAACGGTGTCATAGAGCAACGAACCATGCTGTTACGGTTGTGGGCTATGGTCATGATAGTCGCGGAGGGGATTACTGGCTGGTGAAGAACTCCTGGGGTCGCAGTTATGGTGAAAAAGGTTACGTTCGCATGGCCCGCAATCGGAACAATATGTGCCACATTGCCAGCGAGGCGCTATATCCTTTGGTTTAAGGAATTACCAGCTTAGTAATTCATAATGAAATATCAATGTTATAAATTAAAAACTGTACTTTATATATAGTTTAATAAATTACTATTTGAAGTGTATATTGTATATTCATGCCCAAATTAGTTTTTATGTAAATTTATTGATCTTTGTACACAAAAAGACGGCATTTTGGAAAATTCTAAAAAAAAAAAAAATTAATGAAACTTTTTGAAAATGACCTCGGACGGCTTTTAATTGTTATGCAATTGGCTTTAATCTCACATTTATTTTCTCGATGCTCGACACTTTATAATCTATTGGTATACATTTGAAATATGTGTATATAAACAATATTGTCCCTGTTTCCACTATTTCTTCCTGGGGCCTAATAATGATAATTGCGAATACTGGTATTTTAAGGAGCTGAGTCCTTTAAAAATCAAAAGCTAAAATTATCCCTGAATAATTTAATTAGCTGCGTGGAAGATCCGATTAAAATTTGACAATCAATGGAGTTGGTATAAAGACATTTCACTCGTATTCTTTTTATTATTATTATGGCTATGCGTTTTCATTTATTAACAGTTTTATTTTTTTTTCAGGAAACTGTTTATACTATGCTTGTGTTTTTCTTTTTATTTTTGCAGGCAATTCTTGCTCAATTATATGTTTGTTGTTGACGCATTCTTGAATGCTCTCGTCGAAACATTTTGTGGCGTCACCAATTCACTATTTCAATCAATACTCTTATAATAAATAAGAAATATTTTAATTTTTTATTAAATACTAAGCAATAGTCCCGCATATTTGAAAAGTCTTAATCACTAAGGCATGCGGGAAGAGGCTATACAAAGTATAAAAGGGGACGCGTTTTGGTAAGTTAAGGTTAGTTAGTGTTCAACATGAAAGTAATAATTACGTTTTTGACGTTGGTGGTGTTTGTGCAAGCATTTTCCTACAAGGACAACCTCGAAGCGGAGTGGGATGCCTTTAAAGTCCTACACGATAAAAGCTACAATGATGCCAGCGAGGAGCAGCTTCGAAAGCAGATCTTCAAGGACAATAAGGAGATTATAGACAAGCATAACGAACGCTATGCCGCAGGGGAAGAATCCTTTGAGATGGGCGTTAATCAATTCACAGATCTGCTGACAGAGGAATTCGAAACTCTTGTGCTGGGCAGCTTCAACATTACTGAAGATGACAGCGATATCGATTTAGTATATTCTCCGCCCGCAAATATTGAAATTCCGGATAATGTCGATTGGCGCGATAAAGGCGCTGTAACTGAAGTAAAGGCACAGGGTAAATGTGGAAGCTGCTGGGCCTTTGCCGCAGTTGCCACTTTGGAGAGCCAACATTACCTGAAAACGAAGAAACTTGTTGAGCTCTCCGAACAGAATTTGTTGGACTGTTCCACAAAAAACCATGGCTGCAAAGGCGGACTGGCAACATGGGCTCTGAAATATATCAAGCGCAAAAATGGAATCGATACTGAAGAAACATATCCATATAAAGGTAGACAGGGTCATTGTCAATTTAATAAAAATAATGTGGGCGCAACTGTCAGTGGTATCGTAAAAATCAAGAGGGGAAGCGAATCTGAATTGGCGACAGCTGTTGCCGAGAAGGGGCCAATTGCAGTGTCCATCGAAGCAACACATCTTCATCACTACCGTGGAGGTGTATTGGATAAGCCTTGCCATAAAGGAACAAACCATGCAGTTACTGTTGTCGGATATGGTCACGATAGTCGCGGAGGCGATTACTGGCTGGTGAAGAACTCCTGGGGTCGCAAGTTTGGTGAAGAAGGTTACGTTCGCATGGCCCGCAATCGAAACAATATGTGCTATATTGCCAACAGGCCGGTATATCCGTTGGTTTAGGGATCACTCAATATTTAAATAGAAAATTGTCAATATTTAAAATAAAAAATGTTGAAATAAATCAGCAATCATTACTTAGGTAGCATGCACGCTGCGTGTATATAGTTCCTTCTCAATTAACCACAGGTTATACAATACTTATACACTTATCTACTCTACGCGCAAGTTCGATTTCGTACATATAATTGCATAAATTTATTGATCTTTGACAGTTTTCCATTACATATATGTATACCCAAAATCATTACATAGTTTTATAAACGTTTTAGATATATTGATATAAAGTTACATATAGTAAGCATCAATAAACATCACCAAAGTTTGGCATACATTTCATATAACAGTTTATAGGACAAATACAATTAAAATGTTTGGATATTTTCAATACTATTTTTTGCTTAAATTGTTTGCAACAATGCCAGATGTGTGTATAAATATGTAAATAAGCAGCTTATAGTTATAGTAAATAGTGTATAAATATTATAAATCATATCATTTTGATTAAAATGTGAATAGTACGCAGTTTGCGATGCACGTGCTCAGTCATTTATTTCATTTTCCACAGCGCATCCAGCTCGTTCAATGGATCCTTGGTCTCCTGTTGTTCCTTGGCGGTTACCTGTGGTGCCATTTTCATCTGATATGAGGTCATGATGCCACCTAAAAATCATCGATACTTATAGTTGTACATTTAGCGAGTGTAGCTTAGTTCTTACGTTTGTTGAGCACATCATGTGCATGGCTCAGTATAATTTGCATGGACTGCTCCAGGATGGCCGCATCACGCAGTGAATTCTGACGCTGCATGCAAATACGAGACCAAACATCAACGACATCTGCAAAGATTTGTGTTAAATGAATGTGAAATGAAGAAGACTGACTATCTATTTAACAGTTCAATGCTTACTTATCAAAATGGGCCGCTTGGTTTGGGTACCCATCAAAGCACAAATGCCAATAGCCAACAACTCCGAACGCTCGGAGCCCGTCAAGCAGTTAAGAATGAGCGGCGACATAGGCGCATTGGCTGCCAAGCAACGCTGCTGATGCGTTTCCAGAGCATTCTGCGCTATGCCCAGCAATTGAGGGGGTAAACTGTAATATCCAATTGACAAATTTGTTAAGGGATAACCTAAGGTCAAGCTAATTTAGTAAACTTACGCTTTGGTCCATTGCTTGAGCTGCAGCAATGATAAATCCAGCACAGCATCGGCGCCATGCATCGATAATTTCAATTGATATTCCGTGCAGTGGCTGAGCTGTTGCTGTTTCACACAGTTGACGGTGAAGTCATCGTAGTGTGTGGGCTGATTGAGCACCTGCGGCCAATAAGGATCAAAGAGCTGGCAAAAGCATGAGTATGATTAACTAGAAAACACAGTTGTGTTGGTTAATCACTTACCTCATTGGTGGTGTGCAGACAAACCACAGTGCGCGACTTTTCAGACCAAATCATGGACCAGAAATCGTTGATTGTATTCGCTTGCGGAGTTTGCGCTACAATAAAGTGTGGGCATCCAGCACTAAGGTTCTGCAGAAAATCATAGAGTATAATTCAAATTGACATTACCATTTAAGACTAAATTAAAGCTGTTGATTCTATCTTACCTTCATGTAGGCCGCATTAATATAATCATCCGTTTGCTTGTCCAGCTTAACGCGGGCATGATCATAGGGCAGACAGTCTAGGGAGCGATTCTTTTCGGGAAATAGCTTCGCAATGGTCGTTGTACGTTTCACGCTGGTGTCCTTGTCAAGCTTTAGCTGTAGCTCCAGCCACTTGGTGCCCAGTTGTGTGTTTCCGTTGAGCATCTTGACGTGCAAGTTCTCAACCAGCTTTTCATAGCTTTCCACCTCCTTGTGGAAGTACTTAAGCGTCTTGTCATCGTTGAACGGATCGTGGTCGCGCATTTGGAATGTGATTAAGGGATTTCCGTTAGTTGCCTGCTGCTTATCGCTGGCGGAATGTGTCAAAGATACGGAATCCCAGTCAAAGTTCTCCAGTGAGCTCAAATCAGAGCAATTGGAAAGATTGTCGAGGCTGTTTTTGCGCAGCGGAACAACTGCTGGAGCAGGTGATGCCATGGGCGAGAGTGTAGCATCTGCTGGCAAGCTGACGGCAGTGGCATCCACCACACTCTCGCTGGCAGCCACCTGACTGGCCGGCGGCGTTGGCGTGGCCACAATCTGTGGTTGCAACAACGGCGGCAGCACAGCGCCAGCGCAATCCAAGTCCAAATCGCTAAGCAAATCCACATCAGACTTTGTGGGCTTGCAATCGCTCTGCAGTGCGGAGGAGGCATAAGGTGCGCTGCTGGTGGTCGTCTTGGTGCTGGCAATGCTGCTGCCGCCGCTTTGCATATAAATTGACGGCTTCTGTTTAACGGGCGCCGCTGCAGCTGTAGCTGTCGGTTGCAGTTCCTGAGCCTGTGGCTGCTGTTGTTGCTGTTGCTGTTGTGGAAGCGTCTCCCCGCCAGAGTGGTAGCCATATGGTGGCGTATAATAGTTAGACATGGTCTCCTGGCTCTGTGCTGGAACGTTAGACTCAGCAGTGCCACCTGTTGCCTTCGTATGTGAAACCACCGGCGACTGTTAACGAGAGTAAACAATTAATTATTCATCTATTTATGTTGTTCATACAAAAAGTCAATTTAGACCGAGTGTTTTCTGCATGATAATATTATCCGATATTGAGCAAGCTTAACCAAGCTATAAAAAGTATAATAGATTTTGAAATTGCTTAGCATGGTTAAAATTCCAAACAATTTTTTCATACAAAGGCACATTAAATGGAAGCTGATTAGAGTTAATAATACTCTGTACTCACATCAAAACCGGTGGCTAAGCTACTGCGATTAGCTAGCTCCGAGTCTGTGGTGCCCACAATGGCCGCCTGCTGCTGTCCGCTCTGTGTAAACTGGCCAAATCCATGCGATACCTGTGGAATGTGATTGTTGCCGTTCTGATAGCCGCTGCTGTAGTCATAGTTGCCTGTTTGCGGATTAAAGCTGTAGCCTGGATGATTGGAGTAACTATGATAGCTGGAGTCAGCACTGGAAACAGCAGCAGCTGGGGCAGCTGTGGCAACAGGATATTGCATTGCCTGTTGTGGTAATGCCGGTGTTGATGGAGCAACAGTTGGAGGCTGTGCAGCTGGCGTGGTCTGTGGCTGCGACTGCGCCTGCATAGCTTGCGAGGGATACAAGGCAGGCTGTGACGGCATTTGTTGCTGAGCAAATGCTGGCAGTGCTGAGCTCTGCTGCGGAGACTGCTGAGCATACATTGCTGGCGGCGGCTGCTGCTGCGGTGTGTTGGCTGCAGGATAAGCTGCGGGCGGCTGCGGCGGCTGTTGCAGCGGTGTGTTGCCTAGAGGATAAGCTCCAGGCTGGGGCTGCTGCTGCGGTGTTTGGGCTGGGGGATAAGCTCCAGGCTGAGGCTGCTGCTGCGGTGTTTGGGCTGGGGGATAAGTTCCAGGCTGAGGCTGCTGCTGCGGTGTTTGGGCTGAAGGATAAGCTCCAGGCTGAGGCTGTTGCTGCGGTGTTTGGACTGGAGGATAAGCTCCAGGCTGAGGCTGTTGCTGCGGTGTTTGGGCTGAAGGATAAGCTCCAGGCTGAGGCTGTTGCTGCGGTGTTTGGGCTGAAGGATAAGCTCCAGGCTGAGGCTGTTGCTGCTGCGGTGTCTGAGCTAGCGGATAACTGGCTGTTTGTTGCGGTGTCTGAGATTGAGGATAACTGGCGCTTTGTGGAGGCAATGTCTGTTGCTGTTGCGTATAAGCTGCACTTGGCTGAGTATAAACGGAAATCTGTTGTTGCTGCGGAGGCTGTGTAAAGCCTGAAGTTGCTGCTGGATAAGCCTGTGCAGCGTTTGCTGGTTGATAGGCCAAGGGCTGCTGTTGTCCATAGACCGCCTGCTGCGTATGTTGCTGTGAATAACTCAAAGATTCGCTGGGCTGCTGCGTTGAAGTGGCCACATAGAGCGGCTGCTGATAGTTATAGTTTTGCTGAGCAGGTGAAGCAGCCGGCGGCGGATAAGTTGGTGGATAATTGTAGCCATAACCCAGTTGGGTTTGCTGATTATATGCAGCTGATACCTCGGCCTGGGGCTGCTGCATGCTGAGCTGGGTCATTGCCTCGTGGAGTGTTTGTGAATTGGGCGAGGCCTGCGCCTTGTAGGCGGGCGGTGCAATATGCTGTTGTTGTTGCTGGTACATGGGATTGGTATAGCCAGCTGCATTGGGATCATAATATTGCTGCTGCTGCAGGCTGTACGGTGGCGGCGGCTCATTCGGCGGCGGTGCAGTGGCATAGCCAGAGCAGGCGGCCTGTGTGGGATTCTCAGAGCCCACTGGCACCGGTCGCACTGTCGGCACATAGGGCGTAGCATCCAGTGCAGGTGTCGCCATACTATTGTTCTTAGCCTTGAGATAATCGCGCAGTTTGGGCGCACTGCTTGGCACTTCCGGCTTGCTTGCAGCGGGTACGGCGGCTGGCGCGGTTTTGACGCTTTGTAGACGCTGCTGTCGCTCCTCGGATTGCACATCGCGTGCGGACTTGAAGCGCGTCAAGAGCTTATGCACATTGCCCGCCAATTTTTTATAGAACTCCAAACCCTTGGCCGACTTGGCCAGCAGATCCTCATACACATCATACGAAGCAGCCAGCGAGCTGTAGAAATGCTCACGCTTTTGCTTGACATCCTGCAGCGTTTTCAGCACAGGCGCGGCACGCGCATAGGCTTCGGTTAAAGCCTGTAATATATTTTGCTGTGCCAGCAAATTCTGATCGAGCAGTTGCGTGAGACGCTCATGCTTAGCCAACTCGGTGGCAAATAACGCCTGGAGTCCCTCCTGGCCACCAAGTGCAATCACCTTGCTCGTAATGTCATCCTCATTAATGGCAATGCGCAAATCCGCATGGAATTGTGCTCGCTGAGCCTTCATCTCATTCACTTTGTTGACAATCAGTTTGACATCCTTAAATATCTCCGCAGTGTTTAGCTCGGAGCTGAGCTTTGGCATCAGTTGCTGAATCTCCTGCAGAGGACGCGCTAGAATTTTTAGGTTATTCACATGCAAGCTCATGGCCTTGCGTAGCGTATTGTTTGATTCGCCAGCTCTGGTATGAGCTTCGCTGTATTTCTGGAATTCGCGAGTCAGTTCAGTAATGTGGGCATTGGGTGTACGCTGCACGCCGCTGGCTGTTTGAAATTCCCGCTCCGCTTGGCCTTCTGCATCCAGCATGTGCGTGAGCTCGTTGAGATTTGTTTCCACATCGGCTGTGATTTCGGCCAGCTGGGACATGGCCTCGATAAGATCGCTAATGGCCGTTTTATTGGCATGCAGCGCCGCACAGCGATCGACAATGCCCTGGGGCAGCTTATTGGCGTGCTCCTCGTTAATGTTGAGGTTGTCTAGCGTTAGTGAGCTCATGTAGCTATCCAGCTGTGTGTCCTTCTCCTCCAGCAGTGTACCGTATTTGCGCAGCAGTTTGGCCTTCTCCTCGCTGTACATGGAGCTAGCCTCGTGCGCTTTCATCGGCACCAGGCGCGCAAAGATGTCGGTGCCGGCAAATTCCTCATCTGTTACGGCAAACCCAATACCATTGACCAAATTGGCGCCCTGGACGGCCGCTATAGTGGTAAGCTCTGGTACAGCCTCGTGGTAGATGAACTCGTTCTCATTTTTGGCATTTTTGCGCTTGGCCTCCACAACATCTGCGGTGAAGCTAAGCGATTCGTTGATTTCCTTTTGATCGGGCAGACCCTTGGACTCCTTGCGCGCCTCCTCCAGCTTGTCCCAGGCGGCCTGTGAATTGGATTATGCATCAATATTTAATATATCAAACTTTATCTTCTAAATCGGAGAAAAATTACATTTTTCATACAAACTTTTAGTCCCACTCTACAATATCTTTTATATATCGACGCCAATTGGACGAAAATTAGTTTTCAACCGTACAACCTTCATAAACATATTCCCAAACCCCGTCTAAACGCTCTTTATAAAGGAATATATTCAGAATCCGTTCTAAACATTCGGAAGCTTAATTTTTAGCTGTTCTGAATTCCGAAAAACGATTTAATATTGCAGTGTATTTGGATTTTAAGGGGAACATTTTTGATTGTGAAAAACCCGTATTCATACAGTTTGAGACCAGACCAATAAATCATTCTATATTAACAATTTGTGTGTATGAGTTATAAGTTGAATGTTAAGATCTGTTTGGTCATCACCTTTGCTAACTAATTTATTAGTAGAATTAGCTGATTCTCGATCTTACCTGATAAAGAGTCACACGCTCGCCCATTTTACGCTGCTCCTCCGCATGCTGACCCTGATACAAGTACAATATACAGTGGAGATAGTTTATCTTGAAACGCACATATTTTTTCCACAGCTTATAGACGGAGCTATCGATAACCTGAGCTACTGGTCCATCGTCGCCGCCAGTGAGCAACGCCGCTAGAGCCGCGCCATAGTAGACAACAATCTGTGCCGTCACCTTGGCCACAACATGCGGCTTGCGATTGTCAATCAAAGACTTTTCCAGTATACATTCCTGTGCCTGGGCCAGACACACCTGCTGCTGGAAGACCAATAGCTCGCTGGTCATAAAATCACCGCCGCTGTTGACATGCGTATAGCGTTCCCTTAGCTCGTTATAAGCCCAGGCGGCAGCCTGAAATTGGAAAATATGATATTTTGAAATTGAAATTATAAAGGATATTCACTTTAGCAGATGAGTCGATCAAACGAATTGCTGAGTGCATGGAATTCAGGCAACAAATAGTGAATACCTTAGGGTGAACTATTTCTTCCATTGAACCACTCTAATCTGAAACATTCACCCACCTGGAAATGTGTGCAGGCCATTTTCATGCCATCGACATCGCCGCGCGTCACCGAAGCGCCCGATTGTGTGTGCGAGGCGGCAATGTTGAAAAGGACAGCGGCACGCTCGTGTCGCATATCGCTGACCTCATGCACGGTGCTGTGATAGAGATCCTTCCAGGTGAACGTAAAGATGTTGCGCTCAGTCAGCTGCGGGAAACGATTCTGCAGCGCATGCAGCTGGCAATAGTAGCGCTTCATTATGGGAGCGCCGTCTTTGGTGGTGCGCATTGCCTGATTGCGCAGCGTTTCCAGAGCGTGCACCTCCTTGGAATAGGCCTCGGCATCCTCGTGATAGAATTCCGATATGTACTGCAGGGTAAGAGAGAACGGGTGAAAGTTCGTTGCTATTTGTTTTTGTTTTGCAATTGTCAGCGCAACGACTGCGTCAACAATTACGCTGATGACTCAGCCGCAGTCGACGTCTCTACCTCCAACCGTGGGAGGTTCGCTGAACAAAGAGCTGACAAGAGGCTGGGGGAAGAGGCAGTCAAAGCTCAATACATTTGGATCAGTACTCGGCGCACGGTCGTGCCCCTGCCCCTGCACCCGCCACACAACACTCCTAATTGGTTAGTTCGTTGACCGTCAACCATTGCACCTACCTTTTTCAGCGCCGTAAAGGATGTGCCCTCGGGACTGGACTTGAGGGCAAACCAAAGCATGTGCAGACGCGGCACGGCCTCCATTGTGTGTTTTTCTGCAGCCTTCTTTGTTTATTTGTAATCCGGAAACCTTTTTTCCAAAGAACCTACTACAGCAAATTGCACTGCTATCGCAGTGTGACCGTAGCTGTAATCTTCGAAAAACCCAAATATGCAGTATAAATAACTCAAAAATACTTGTTTTATTTTTCGTTAAAAAAATTTCTTAAGAACACCACACTTGAATCATTTTATTATTTGCAGAGTGTGCTATAATAATTTTGTAGCAAAATGCCATTGAATGCGGCTTTTCCGACCCCATTATGTATGTATCGCTTTTTTACTGCGAGACTGTCATAAAATAATAAACGCGATTGTTCAGAAACGCGCTTTAAGCTTTTAATTGACTCCCACCTTGTAGCTAAGAGTAAGATGTCATAAGATTGCGAAATTACCTAGTAAACTATTTACATATTTAGTATACATATCTAACTATATAAAGAAAAAGTGAATATTCATTCGGGTTTATTCTTTAGTTCAAATTGTAACTACGAGTCCATTCCCATTTAAAAGATCGAGTTTATAAGACTTAAACCTAGATATATATTTTTACAATAATAAGCTATGTATAAAAGGTAGGTTTTCATAATCTTTTCATAAAACTTATACATATTTTTACTTACATTTTAATTAAATGTAATTTCTTAATTTTTTTGTTTATCATTTTGAGTATATGAATTTGTAATTTGTAATTGTAAGTCACGAGTGTAATGTGACAACAGTGGGGGGGTTGGGGAGTTTAAAAATGGGACGTTAAAGGGAGGTTAGGATCCTCTGAAATAAGTGCTTGGTTATTCCCATTCTACTGTGTTTGAAGGACTGATCATAAGTATGTTTTTTAGTGTATTATTTTTAAAAATTTTGTTCAATGATTAATTGATTGGTTAATCACATGACGTCCCACCACGCTCGTCGCTTTTTTAACCAACGTCGAATAGCTTTCTTTGTTCCATGCTGACATGATTCTGTGGACAGAAAAATGTATAGATTTAATTTATAAGTTGTGAGTGGTATTATGGCTATGGCTATTTACCTGTAATATATGATGACTGCAGATATTATAAGGACTGCAATTATAATGAGTATAATGCCGATAATTACCTTATTAAAGCAGATCATGGCAAGGCCTACTAAAACAATTGGTACAGTCAAGATGAGAATTGTATTTTGCGGCTGATATTCTTTTAATAGGCCTGCATTCGCGTTTTTGAATTGGTTGTAAACTTGATTAATGTATTTATCTAGTTTTTCAACGAAGTTCTGTTCAGAAAGATTGCTTGTTTCAAGCTTTGCTACTAACTGCTTAACAGCCTCATCCCTGGCTCGTTGGTGTTTGCTTTTGAGGTCACTCACGTCTTTTGCTGCAAATATCTCTGTTATTTGCTTATAATACGTTTTTTCGGCTTCTGCTAAGGCAATAGCATAAGTTGCTTCTTCATTGGCTGCTGCCAGACTCCTTAGCTCTGGCAGCTCATCAGAGCGGAATATTTTTACATACGATCGTATGTATTCGACGAGCTCATAGGCTCGAATACGCTGTCCGTCGATCTTCTTGCAGATCAGTTTATCTGGATTGAATAGCATGTCCGCTAGTTCCCTCATGCTGTCTTGAAAGTCGGGACTAATGCTTTTGAGACGGCCATCAAATTGTGGATCTTGACTGCATTCCAGTCCTGGATGTGGCATTAGGAAACAGGTCATGTCCAAGAAACATGATGAAATGCGTTGTCGAAGCAGTTGCAGCTCTTCATGTTTATTATCAGGACAGAGTCGTCTTTGTAGCAGTTCCTGGCCACCCAAGGCTCCATATTTAGACTCATAGGGATACGACCAGTCGCGCACTAAGAACTGCAGTCGCTGAAAAGGTTTGTTCTTGGGTTGGTTGGGATCCAGTGCCAGCCGACCATAGTCAGAAAAGCAATCCAGATATTGAAGATCTTTTTCAGTTATGTTTTCGGACACATTATATATTTGCACGGATGAAATTAGCGTGCTGAGAGCGAATATGGTCGCCCAGTCGTTCGTGACACTCTGGTCAAAGAGGCCCTGTGTGTCCAATAATATTATAGCGATCTTATCGCCATTGGCATTGTCGTGGAGAAATATTTCTGACCACATTTGTATTCCCATGGTTTCCCTTTCCGCGCCGCCCCGCCATGCAAAACCTGTGAGGGGCCGGTCCTGATCGGCAAGCCAGTCTGTAACATCATGGTGGACATACTAAAAATATAAAAAACAAGGATGAAATCCTTGGGTTGCCGAAGATTTTATACCCTTACAGAGATGCTAATAAAATTGATATCATGACAAATATTCAAAACAAAAAAGTGCCGAAGCTATATACTCTTGCAGTAATGTATAAAAAAATACAAAATATCAATTTTCGTCCGATTGTTGCTATGGGAGCTATATAATAATATGGTCAGATTTTGATAAAATTGTAGGAAACTATATGAAGTATAATAAGACTCGCAATTGTTGAGTTTGGAAGCAATATTTTCATAAACAAAAAGGTTGTCATACAAAATCTAATTTTCCACCCGATTTTTACTATGGCAACTATATGATATACTCGTAGTAGTTCCATTTTGACCAAATATAATCAGGTTGTGCAAACTGTACAGGGACACGGCTTGGGTGGGTTTGGTGAGGATATCTTATAAGCAAATAAGTTTTTCATACAAAAACATAGTCTTCAACCGATCATTCCTACGGCAGCTACATATTATAGTGGTCTGATCCGGCCGGTTCCAAAATATGTACTGCCTGCAGCTAAAAGGATTCATTACGATAGCTCTAAAATTGAGAGAGTAGTTTGCATAGAAGAAGTAGTTTGCCTATACTATGTGTGGTCGGAGGGTGGGGAAAACAAAACAGAAGACTAGGGGGGTAGGGGTGGATCGGAGATTTCAACTTCTTAGCTGTAGCTGAGAGGGTGTCGATTGCATTGCATTGCATTCATACGGATATACATAGTATATGTATGTACATACATACATATGTATACTTTGTGGTCTCCATTAATTACACATGTCATGAAATCGTTGCAGCCTCTGCATGGGTATAAAAAAGGATTAAGATTAAGACTTACCGCTGAGTATAAGTAGCGAAGAAAATAATTTGCAATAAAGCTTTTCCCCTTGCGAAATGCGCCCGCAATGGAGACAACGCTGACGTATCGTTCTTCGATTTCCTTGCGCATTAATATATTTCTAAGAGCATCTTCATTCAGATGAAATGCATGGCCATCGGCCCTGATTAGCTGAGTTGCTGATCCTGGGTGTTCCATGATATATAGTTGATGTTTAGTTAAATCTGTAAGTGTGCATAGAGAAAACAGAATATTTGAGATTGTGGAAACTTCCAGATTTCCTAAGAATTAGCGGCTCAGTTGAGCAACTTCCTCTTGGTGACTCATCATATTGTGATATGCATACTATATATTATAATTTCACAAGTCGAATTTACTTTAGCCGCAACTAGATGCATATGTACTCACTTGTTGTCATTCAAGGTTTGGGTGTTTGTGAAGCGCTGCGGCAAAAGCCACTCGTATTTAAACGTTTCCAAAAAGGCCTAAAAAACACCATGCAAAAAGCCTTACATTGCAGTTGATGGAAACTTTTAGAGACAAACCGATGCACTAGCATAGTAGTGTAGGTAAACATCGCGAAATAATTGGGACGAAATAATATGCGCTTATCGATACGTGAATTTATAGATATTATAGTGTTGATAAGAATTGAAAAATGACCGGAGTTGCCAGACAGTGAGATAGTTTGTATATTATAGGCGCTCATATTTGAATTATCTAAGAACAGTTCAAAATAATATGTATGTACATATATGTATATATATAAGTTTATATCTTATATGTATATAATTCAGCAATAAACTCTTTCAGCGCCGCCGGAAATGGCTTTCTAATATTAAAAGGAGTCATTTAAAATGAACATTGGATATTCAAAGCACTCCATACTCTGCGACTCTAAATCGGAAACTACCAGCATTTTAATATATTACTCTTATTATTATATTTAATTATTATAATTTAAAACATTCATATTTTAGTCGCTAAGGACGCCTTTAACTTAACGAAGCTTAGCGAGTAACTTTCGTGAGCTTCGCTAAGTGGTTCTTGGCAATGATACAGTAGTTTATGTAGTGTCCGCCAGGTGGTGCTGCATGTATGTATTTCAAAATTGGCCGCTAGTCAGTGTTAAAATGAAATGAAATTTAAAATAATTTGCTGAGTGAATTTAAAAGGATAAATTAAATTATATAATATGGGGCTGCCTAACAATATTTGGCAATTGTTGACCAATTACTGCAGGAATGTTTCAAAAACTTATAAAGGGCAATATTTACCTTAGTCCTTTGCTCACGGGAACGGACCTAATCCGTTTGGTAAACCGAAATAAGTAAAAATAATACGCTAAACTAAATTACGGCTGTCCGGCATAAATGAAAATTTACATTTCCCAGCGCTCGTTGACAGCAGACAACAAAAACAAAAGGCAGTGGCTCAGTCAGCGCTAGTGGGTGCGAGGGGGGCTACAGGATAGAGAGGGGTAAGGAGCAAAAGGTCAACGGTGCTATTTCTTTTGTTCGCGCAGCATTCACTTTTAGTTAATTTTATTATTTATATGAAATTTTTGCAATTTTTTTTCGTTCTTGCCTGGCTCTCAAAAGTATTTTTTAGCACTTCCTGTGCGAAATTCTAACCGCAGAGAAACACAAAAACAAAAACAACTAACACGAGAGCAAAGAGCGAGACAGTTGGCCAACTATGCACTTCCTGTCATTTTGCTTACAAACACCTCCCCCGCCCCCTTCCAACAACACGTCTAGTGCGAACCCGAAACGTTGTTGTTAACATTTCCGCTCATGGCGAAGGCATTCGCCTAATGCTGTTGTTGTTGTTGTTTGTTGCTGTTGTTGTTGTTGTTGTTGCTGTTGTTGTTGCTGCTGCCCACATAATTCGCATGGCTAACAACTGCACAAGAATTTGCTGCGAAATTATTATGAAACATTTACAATTTGCACATGGCAAGCGGTTCACATTTTCATCCTTCTTTTTACACCCTGTAACCAAGAAATGGTTGAAATGGGGAAGTAAGACTGTGTGTAACAGGCAGAGGAGACATCTGAATCTGACATCATGAATATATATACTCTATAGGGTCGGATAGAGTATATATATTCATGATTCCTGTGTGCGACCTTATCGATAAGTTACATTTTAAAAATATACAGGCCTGTTCTGAATTCCATTTTCGAATCAATTTCAAGAGGAAAGCAATTCTTTATATTTATTTATTTGTATTTAATTTTGCATATTATTATTGATCAAATTGGTTAAATATATTTGCAGGGAAATAACTGAATCTTATTAAGAAATAAATATAAATTAGCTTACATTATCACTAGAAGAACAAGTAAGAATGCTATAGTCGAGCATACCCGACTACAAAACTCCCTGTACCCAGGTCACAAATTGCTGATCGCATCTGCGAACACTTACACACACACACACACATTTGCAATTCTCAGTCACAAGTACTATACAAAGAAATATGAGAATCTTGTTGCTACCTCAGGCAACTTAAGCTTTAACTCATTGGGAATTATAGTGTGCATCACAAAGAAAATTACACAAGTAAAGGTGTTGCCTACTTTTTTGGTTCGGTTTGTGTTATTTTTATTTTTTTGATTTTTAGCAATTGAAATATAAGTTTGAGTAGAATTCTATTAGTTTTTATGGCAACTTAAGCTAGTGTGAAATAAAAAGAATGAAACTATGTCTAGATGAACTAAGATAATATCTTATATATATCTATTATATTATGCAAAGGATTTTGGGGTAGTATACAAAGATGTATTTGGGAGTGTTTGGACCTGGGTATAGGGTATCCATAGTCTGGTATACTCGACTACAGCATTCGTATTTGTTTTTCCCTGTCGTATGCACTTAAAAGTCAAGCTGAAGTTTTCGCATTGTTGTGCTTGTGGCTGTGTGTGTGTTCGAGTGTGTGTGTGTTAAAACGTTTATTGCCTTGTCATGCGGCAAATGGCAATTATGTGCGTGTGTGTGTGTGTGTGTGTGTGTGTGTGCCACAAAGTCGTATTCGCCGAATCGGGTCATTGCCGATCTTCCACACCCAGAACTATGAAATTACAAATCGAATTGAAAATCTCTAAGTAAGCCTACGAGACACCCTGTACTCAGGTCGCAAATTGCCAAAAGACATTTGCTGACATATACATGAGTCGCCTCAGGCAGTTCGGCGGCATTGCAAGCAAGCAGAGCATTTCAAATTGCGGCTGCGCTGCTGTTCGCCCTTCTTTGCACATTTTCTTTGAATAGCTTCGGTGTTATGTTCCGATCTGATTAAATTAATAGTAACTCCGGAACGTGCTAAAACTTGGGTGAGTATATTAAAGTTTGTCATTGTTAATCGTTATAAATAGTGCCAAGTTCTTACCCCCTAACAATCAATCCAATGACCAATCCAACCATGTTTACCAAGCTTTCATAAACAATTCTTATATGATAGTTACTGATGACCGCCCTAACAGATTTTGACAAAACATATCTTTGCAATATAGTAAAATCTCTATCTCTGAAACCCTTGGCTACACTCAGAAAAATAATTGCCATAGGATGCAGAAAATTAAATAAATTTGAAAAAAATAAAACTTTGTTTTGTGTTTGTTCGCAATTATTATGTATATTAGGTATAACTTTATCCAATATCATGTTTAAATAAGAATAAATACATAGTTGTAGTAAAGGTAGTATTAAATCTGAGCCCTAAGATTATATATTATCTGCCATTTGTATCAAAAATGTGATAGCTATGGCAATAAATTGCATTGTTTTTGAATTTTGAATACTATTTGAATACTCTGCAGTCTGGTTTTGTTCAGTACTCAAGTCAATCAAATAAACAGCTTAGAAGCGATTCGGTGACTAGGGGAGTAATCTGCGAATGCCAAAATATATGGCTCGCATAAATCGGCGAGTGAAACTCATTAAACTTATCACTTAATGCTGAAAACAAAATGCCACTGCCATAAAATATACAACAATAAACATTACTCATAAGCCCGACTGGACAATGCATTGCATGTGTGGGCAATTAAAAAAGAGGAAATGAAAGGAAAGAAAGGACAAATGGCCGTTAAATTTGAAATGGGCTCAGGCAGATGTGTGTGTGTGTGGGTTAAACAAAGCCAAGACCAACAAAGATAAACAGCGACTAAACAGGGACTAAAAACAAAGCCAAACAAACCGACGAACCGCAGCAGGGACGAGCGCAAGGACTTGCGCCTGCTACATAAAATCTAAGCGCGGCCTCAAATTAATACGAATTTATGACAATTTCAAATGCATTTCCAACGTTCTGCGTCCTGCCTGGCGATCATAAACATTTTTATGCCAGCCTCAAAAAAAAACAAAAGCAAGTAAGAATGCTATAGTCGAGTATACCCGACTACGAAACTCCCTGTACCCAGGTCTAAGACATTCAATCACATCTACGTCCACTTGCACATACATACACACATACACAAAGACGCACACACACAGCAAAAGCGACAGCGCAAGCGAGGCATTTTAATTGGTGGCTGTGCTTCTTCTTCCCCCTCTCGCTGCATCACTGAATCTTCTTTCGTGAATAACTTCCGTGTTTATTATCCGATCGACTTGAAATTTGGACAGTAGATTAAGAGAGACTAAAGTATTGTACTTGCCAAATCTTAAAGCTATATCTTGAAAATTGTTACTGTAAAACGGTTTTAATCGATTTGCGAGGGAACGGGGGCAGATATCTGAAATATGAAATAAACTTGATCTGCGTATGGTATGGTATACAGGAACCTACATTCCAAATTTGGTGTCTCTATCTCTTGTAGTTGCTGTACGGACAGACGGACATGGCCAAATCGAAATCTCTTTTGATACTGATCAAGAA
This sequence comes from Hirtodrosophila confusa, assembly GCA_035043065.1. NCBI lineage: Eukaryota > Metazoa > Arthropoda > Insecta > Diptera > Drosophilidae > Hirtodrosophila > Hirtodrosophila confusa. The sequence continues at coordinate 2,102,283 of JAWNNI010000039.1, forward strand.
TATATATACTTTATAGGGTCGGAGATGTCTCCTTCTGCCTGTTACATACATTTGCACAGATGTAATACCCCCTTTTTACCCATTTTATGGGTACAGGGAGTAAAAAAACACGCGCGAATTTTCCTTTTGGCAAAGCATTTTTATGTCCTGCCACGCCCCTGAAATGTATGCCATGTGTTTGATTCTGAATTCCGTCTGGTTGTTTGACCATTTTTATGACCCACACGAATCTGGCAGGCAGCAGCCCCATTTAGTAGGCTTTGTCTTACGAGTTTCCCCCGTTTCCGGCACTCACCCCACTTATTCTTATAATTTTTATGACTACTGACAATGCCATTTCCGTTTCCATTTGCCCCGTCACGTTCACGGCTTCTTCCTGCGACTTTATGCACTTTATGCACAATATATACAATATATACATAAACAAATTCGCATTAAATTTGTACTCTTTTGGCGTCTTGCCCCTCCTCATTCCTGACACGAGCCACAAAACATTTGCGTAGCTCATAAATAATTTTAATGATCTGAACGTTTTGATTTTTGCTTTTGTTTTTATTAATTTGTCACAGCTTTTCAGCCAGGCTAACTCGCTGGCCACTTATTTATATGGCAGACTATAAACGATAATTGCCACACAATTCTGTTGGATAACATTGGAAGGGCTTAATAAATTAACAAAAGGATTGTGCGCAGCTAAATAAATGGAATAATGATGCCAACTTAAGCAAAACACTAAAAAGTGAATGAGCCCCTTTGAAAATGTTTAGCAGCCTTCGATTAAGGACCGCCAAAGGGTCCTCTAGAATATTGGCAATCTTTAAGAAATTACTCGACACGTAAACAAACCCACTGTAATGGGCGCCGTTTGATATTTGTATGGCAAGCAATATTCGCGTTGTCGCATGCGATAAAACCATTTCGTCTGTTGCTAGTGCAGAGCAAGTGGCAACAATGTTGCCAAGCTCGTGAGAACGCAGGCTCTCACATTCCAATAAGATTCGCATTCAACTTCACGCAACGGAAAGTTTTGTATTGGGATTGGGTGAATTGGAATTTGCTGATCATCCTCCACGTCGAACAGCTTCTCGTAGCTGCGTGTGAGGTTATAAATCGGTCGTCCAAATTAAATTGGAAAACGCTTAAATTGTGGTGCAAAAAGTGCACAACGGCCAATTATAAGCACTCAGAGTGCTTCATCCACCTCTTGTAATCGATCGCGGAGAGAGATATTTATCCAGCAGCCTAGTAGTAGTAGTAGCCTAGTAGCATTAGTTTCCGCCTGAAACTTAGGCATCACCCTGCTCTGCGCTTGCCAATTGGAATTATGCTGATTAGAAAATCAGCCCTTTTCGGCAGCATCTACGCCCCTGCTGTGCATGCTTTAGCATAAAGCACAGCCCGACGAGCTTTTCTGCAGCTGATGGTCCAGTTGCCCGTGTTTCGCCGTCGCGCTAAAGCCACGCTCGCGCTTGATCGCGAAAAATTGTTAGGAATAAGTGAAAATTAGTAATAGTGCTTATAAGCAATAAGAAAACCCCGCAAAGGTAGTGAACATTGTGTATAAATCAAACTTATTTTACTGCAGCATAAAGCAGTATAAGTTGAGTGTGTGTTGTTGCTGTGAGAGCAAAAGCTCTCACATTGCCCCGTTGATAAAGTGGACAAAGTCTGCGATTAAAATACAATAATTAAAACTAAAGTGAATAAAATAACTAAAATAACTAATGTGCGAAAAAGGACAAGGAAAAACATATAAGTGAACCTATATTTAATAACCACCATCACTTACATCACACATACAATCCAACATACATAAATTCAACAAAACATACATACAATTATCAACAAGAACAACAACGATGGAAAGCTTTCCAGCGCTGGATATATATATGTAAGTGCATCCCTCGTTTTATGTATTCTTCTTTATCTTTTTCGCTGTAAGCTAAGCAGACTTGACCTGCGCGTGTAAAAGCTCTGCACATACATATGTACATATGCATACATTTGTAGGCACGTACATATGTAATTGCAGCTGGTTGTTGTACCAAATCAAAGCTTTCAACTTTGCCGGGTCAATGCAGCCAATGCTTATATATTTACCTTCTTACAATTTAATTCAATTGCTTTAAATTTGTGTATTCATCGAGATACAGCCCTAACGTAACGTAAATTATGTAATAAATCTAATAATTGCCCATAACCTACAACAACAACAGCTACCACATTCAAATTATACCAGCTCAAGCAGAGCGATCAGCTGTTTTAAGCCGTCGTGCTTTGACACAGTGGCTGCAAGAGGTATGTGCACACTTGCACATGTTAAGCCCTGATTTTTTTAGTTAGTTACATTACACTCATGCACAATGCCTACCAATTGTATACAACTAGGTTCGCGAGTACCAATGTACAGTGTCTGTAAATTTAGTTTATTAAGCTAAGCACCGTGGTTGCCGTACGTAGGCATACATTATTGAAGTTAATGCAGTATGTACACCCGCGCACAGTGTCGTCTGTCAGTATGCGGCCGCTTTGTTAAGTGCCTCCGCCAATTACTATCAGTATAAGTATCCAAATTAAATTAAATTAATTAAATGTTTTTGCTTGCTGCACCGTGACTGCAATTAGTATGTGCCCCACTATTAAGCATATTAGTTTATATTTTATATGAAGGCTGGGAAGCAATTAAAATTGTTAGAAGTTGAGTTGAACTCTATTAGCCAGTTATAATAATTGAATATTTGCAAATGTTATTTTTAACTCATAGACTCATTATGTATTTGAGTCATAAATATATTGTTAATGAGTTTTAAAATGAATTGCTAGAGTGTTGAAGTTCCTGGAAGACATGGTTATATAATGTAGTAGGGCAAATTCTTTGTTTGGGGATCTTCAGACAGTATTAATGTCGACTGCTACACAACAGCTGCTTATATCTGAATCACATCTTATTTTTCATTGAAGATATAATATATTTACAATCAATTCCCAGGGGGAACAAAGTGTTTTGGGTCTGCCTGGCTGTCTACCAGTTAGAACTCATTAAACAACAATAATTTTGGTCTAGATGTTGGATAAAGTGTTAATATATTTCCATGACCCACACCCGCCCCCAATGGATGGAATCGTATACCCACACTCAGAAAAATAAATGCCCTAAAATACAGCAAGTCACCATACTTCTGTAGCCCTGCCAGCTTGCATTATTTTCTTCTGATTTTAAGAAATATATTTTTCTACTACATATCAATTATTTCTTGATTTTAGTGAACTTTATTATAGCGCGATTTTATGAATTCTATGGTATTTATTATTCTGAGTGTACCTCTCACAATTTTAAAGCTAGAGTTACCTATTATGATAAGTATTATGATTTCTGACGACCTCCTTAAAGCCCAAAATATTTTTAAGGCGATCACATCCTCTTTTGCAAATGATCAAAATCTATAAATGCCACACATAATTCTTATAAACAGGACTCTGATGAACTTCTTGACCGCCACCGCAATAAGAATCGAGTATATAGAGTACTCGAGTACTGATATTGACTGAAATTAATATTTTTCTTTAAATTATAAAGTAATAATTAATTTAGATGTCATATTCTGCCTTGTATTTTTAAAGTATTTCAATTTACATTTTCGCACTCAATTTCAAACATTTAATTCATATAATCGATGCATTTGCTTAATTTCTTAAAATAGTTTTCAAATATAATTTAGTACTACTACTTTTACTACTAAGACTACACGCTGCAAAGTTAAAAATAAAAAAATATATCAACCAATTGACAGGCATCCGAAACATTCCCAATACTTTTTACTCCCTGTACCCATAAAATGGGTAAAAAGGGGTATTACATCTGTGCAAATGTATGTAACAGGCAGAAGGAGACATCTCCGACCTTATAAAGTATATACATATATTCTTAATCAGTATCAAAAGAGATTTCGATTTGGCCATGTCCGTCTGTCTGTCCGTCTGTCCGTCTGTATGAACGCGTCGATCTCAGCAACTATAAGAGCTAGAGACACCAAATTTGAAATGTAGCTGTATAGCATACGCAGATCAAGTTTGTTTCCCCCGTTTCCCCGCAATTCAATAAAAACGTTTTACAGGAACAATTTTAAAGATATAGTTTTTAGATTTGGCATGTACAATACTTTGGTCTCTTTTAATCTACTATCCAAATTTCAAGTCGATCGGATAATAAACACGGAAGTTATTCACGAAAGAAGATTCATTGATGCAGCGAGAGGGGGAAGAAGAAGCACAGCCACCAATTAAAATGCCTCGCTTGCGCTGTCGTTTTTGCCGCCTGTGTGTGTGTGCGTCTTTGTGTATGTGTAAGTGGACGTAGATGTGATTGAATGTCTTAGACCTGGGTACAGGGAGTTTCGTAGTCGGGTATACTCGACTATAGCATTCTTACTTGTTTTTTAATGCGCTGCGAAAATGTTGCAACGCTTTGCCGCTTGGCAAATGACAGCATTTTAATAGAAGCGAACATCGTGATTTCCTATTGGGAAAAAATACAAAAATAAATTAAAATAAAATATAGAAAGAAAAACTTGCCCGAGCTTGTCCGTCAAAAGCAGTAAAAACATTTTGCTGCACATTTTCTGTACGGCCAAGAAAATGTTCGAGCTCAACTTGTTTTTTGCCGATTATCGGCGCTGGGTGGTGGGCGGTGGGTGGTCGCCGGGTGTTGGGCTCTATTTGTGTCTTTTCCTCGCAATTTTCGCCCCGAATGTCAATTGATGCGCATTTCGTGATAATTTTCTTGTTTTCCGCATTAGTGCGTCGCCTATGAGGCAGAGGCAGAGGCAGAGGAAGAGAGGCTAGTGGCCTGTACAATCCATTCAAAATAAAATGGAATTCATTTTCTATTTTTTCTTCTTTTCTTGCTGTATTTGAAAAGTGTTTTGCATTTAAAGTTTAAATTGAAATTCAATAGTTTTTGTGCAAGTGCAAATGATTGAATTTGTTGGATACTATTTATAAGAAGCATTTTTAAGAACTTCATTAAGAAATATACATTTTACAGCGCAGTTTTGTAATAAATCTTTTTTATTTATATTAAAAGAATATATTTATATATTGTTAAAAGCGTAATAATTATTTTTTAAATTTCTTTTTGGTCTATTTATTTATTTGATTAAATTTGCATATTTATTCAACCTTTGAACTTATTAAGCTGCTACATTTTTGCCAGCCTTAACAAGTTGTAATGTAATAATTATAAAACTATTTATGGCCACATTATTTAGTTACTTAAGTAATTGTAGCTGATATTATGTCGTGAGTTCTTAAACCTGGCAAACTCTTTTGTCTTTTTCTTTGTTCTCTTGCATTTTAAATGGTTTGTAGAAAAGTTCATAAATTGTATTTCCTTAAATAATAACAACAGTTATTTAAAATATGATGCGATATTCATCAGCTCACTCATGTTTGAGTCCTTTATAAAGTTTTAAATCCATTCTGTGAAACAATCTCACGGTCTAATATAATTTAGCAGACAGCAGACAAAATTCAAGTGCATAAACTGCGCACAATTCAATTATAAAAGTTAATTTCGCAGTCGCCTCAGAACTTGTAGATAGACTTTAAAAGTCAGAAACTTCGTTTGCTGCAGCCAAAAGTCGAGACAGACAAGCGTCAAAACAAAACAAAACAAACACAACAACAAAATGACAGTACTGAAAGGAGTTACGAGATGGGAATAGAGTTGCAGATATATGCAGAAATTGGCATACAAAGAATAATTTAGTTTTGGCAGCCGCAACTACTTAATTGAAAGGTATTTGTTTAGCGAGTGCAGTTGGCTGCCTTCTGCGTGGAAATGAAATTAGACGCAGACATGGAAAGGCAGCGAAAGCCGCAAAAATTACACACACGCACACATCAACAGAGAGGTTGTAATAGACAGAGGGAGGGAGGAAGGCCTGCAGACACTATATACTATAAGAAGAGCTTGCCGTGTGCGCGTTTTCATGTCGTCGTCGCGGCAATTTTCGCATATTTGTTTTACTAATTGGATTAATTTTGTGAAAATATTGAAGTTAACTTTGTTGTTGGTTAAGTGTCTTTGGCTTTAATTATCTTGATGCCGCCACAAAGGGGCACAGGCTTCAGTACACAGACGAGCAGAGACCAGAAGCAAATGCGCTGTAAAGTAGGCAATAGTTTTTGCATTAGGCAAATTGCGCTTGCGCAGCATGGGAAAATTAATATTAATAGAATATTTATGATATAAATATTAGATGAATTGAAGATTCAGATGAGTATTGAATATCTTAAAGTCTAAAAATTAGACTAGAAGTTCTTAGCGTGATCAAAAGTGAACATGATGGGTGTGCTAAGTGCGCAGGTTCCTGAAACTTCCATTACAATCAACAAATTGAAAATAATATACATTATGATCGTTACCCAATTATGGTCACACTGACAATATACTCTGTTATTAACATAACATTAAGTTAACATGAATTCTAAGACTGTAAAGTAAAAGAGATCAAGCGCGGCGCTGTGGAATAAAAAACAGAAAGTTAAAGTCTGCGTTTAAATAAATCCGCTTACAATAAGAAATACTGATGATCGTCTAGGTTAGTTACCCTCGGAGATAAACTATTGATGAATTGTGGTGAAAATTAACAAGTTTTGGGAGTTGCAAAATTGAAAGTGACGAAAAATATTACATTATATTGTTACAAATTAAATATAAACAGAGGACACATCAAGAACTTGACGGTTCGAGTATTGACTATATAAATTGGATAATGGACTGGCAGAAGTTTCAACGATTTTAAAATAGAAAAATTGGGGAATGGGATGAAATATTTGATGTGGAAATATAGAACTTGATGAGAGTAAGTACGAAAGGCTTATTCCATACTCGTACCTTTTAACTTAATATAAGGGAAAAACCCTTTCAGAATAAACAGGAAATACATGTTTATAAATAACTTTATCAGAACATTCATGTACATCTCTTATCTGCCCCGACGAATCCCCCTACTCCAACCCTCCACCCTATAACTCGCCTTCTATTTCACCTCATTCGCTTTATTCGCTTATCAATTTACAAACACGTTGCAAAACAAAGCAAAACAAGCAAGCATTCAACAAATTGTTATCACGATTTTTGGGGCCAAAATGTCGAGGACATTAATTAGCCAATGCGCCGATGCAATGCACAGATAAACAACAAGCATTCATTGTCTGAGCCACTGACTCACTCGACTGTCACAATTCGTCCCAAACTCTACTCGCTGCCCTTGTATCCTGCATCCTGCATCCTTCATGCTCTGGCCGTGTCGCACATTTTCAGTTTCAATTGAACTTTTGTCTGGCTGGCAATTTTTCGCAGCTTGGTTTTTGTCGCGTCTCGTTAAATGCGTTGAAATGCAGTTGGAATTGCAGTTATTTTTGGTTGAGGGGGACTCTCTATGTGTGCAGAGAGAGAGAGAGAGAGAGCTGGGAACGGGAAAGGGTAAGGGAATAGGGATTGCGTGGTCTCGTGAAACTGATGCGTTAATTTGATAAAGCAGCTTTAGGGCACTTTTGTGCATGGAGCATCCAAACAAGGATTGCTTTCTATTACAAAACTCGCTGCGCTAATTAGAGAGCTGCGTGAAGGAGTGCTCTAAGCGTGGGGGAGGATGTTTGCTTATGTGTATGTGTGTGTTTGGGTGGTATATGTATATATGTATGCGTATATCCATTGGTGAGCTCATGTGGCTGCATTGAGACGCCTGATATTTGGGCTAAACTGACGTTACAGGGCTTACGATGCGGTTTTCGTAGTGGTTTTTAGCGGCTTTGATTAAGTTTGGTGTTCCAATGTGGAATCGTGGATTTTGGTGGTAAACATTAGGATGTGTATTTAGGGCATATAGGGAATAAGCCGCAGCTTAAGCACTTAAACACGCATGGAGAGGATATCTTGTGCAATATATTAAGGTGACAGCATAAATTATAAAGCATATTTCAATACTTACTTTATTCAGTTGCTCAATTGATTGATTAAAATGGCTCTATTATTCAATTGTTCATGGACAGCTCAACTTACTAATCCGTTGAGTGCAAAATGTTCTCATCATACTAAATTAACCAAATAAACTTACTTTGAATGTACCTTTTATTGGAGCTAGCTGAAGGCCCTGGCCTTAGTTTTAAATAAATAAATAAATTTATTGGGAAGTCTTTGGATACCTAAAAATATGTATACCTCTCACACCTGAACAGTCGCTAAGGTTGACACTAAGATTACTGTTTTTTCACGTTCCCTTACGATCCTGAAAATAAGCAAGCTGTCACAGACTGGAAACAGATTATACTGTAGTCAGGAACTTCCAATAACTACTTGCGATTTGATAAGCTGCAGATTTTGTATAAATAAGCTACTGAATAATATTTAAAATTAATTTAATTTGTTACGAAATGTTTTAAATCATTTTGTCATACTTAATTGTTAAAATTTTTAAAATTGGCTTCTCTATATAAATGTTTATTAACGCTACCTCAAATCTTATTAGTGGAAAGTTCAACATGTCGGTAAGAACTTGCAATTTGGCTTGTGCGATATAAAGTGTTGAAAAGCGCAAAAATATATGTATGCAAAATAATTACGTGATACCGCGTTAACAACTCGGGCTCTCTAGTATCTGAGAAGAAATTATTCAGCACTGTATTGAACTGTTCTTTGTAGTGAACAGTGTATTATCGTGTTGTTATTTAACACTGAAGTTAACACTGAAGTTAATGCACAGTATTTTCTGTAGTTAACAGTTCAATATAGTGTTGTTATTTAACAGAATATTATTCAACACTAAATAGAACTGTTAATGCACTGTGTTCTCTGTAGTTAACAGTTAAATATAGTGTTATTCAACACTGAATAGAAATAACTGTTAATGCACGTGTTTGTTAATAAACATGTAGGCTTTTTTTCATTTCTGACAGTTCATTCGAACTGTGTAAGTCTCCAGAACGATTCGGCACTTTATTTCTGATAGTTGTGAAGTAACATTGTGTTCTACAAATTTCCACTTTTTTTAAAATATTTTTTTTTGGCTTGAAATTGTGACATCGCAGTTATCTCTGTTGAGAAAATAACACGAATTCATGTTCTCGGATAGCTAAAGCAACGCCAAGACAACGCAATTGGCAATCACAATCAGAAAACTAAGAAACAAAATCAAGAAATAAATTCAAGAAGGCCCAAGGCTCAGCCGTAAGCATGTAAGCACTTATATTAACTGAAAAACGTTTTCCACACATCCTAACCAACCTATTTGCATGTCAAGGAGCTTGTTGCGCAGACGCTGCCTTGTGCGCCATGAAACCCGCTCATGTTTTGATCGGTGTCAGCATCGAAATCATCCAATCGGTGTATAAGGCTGTTCTCTCCTTCCAATACTATCATTATGGTTGAGACCTGGAGCACGATAACAGGACAATCATTTCTTGTGCCCAATATTTGCTCAGTATTCTGTTCAAGCAGCTGCTGCTCCTGTTCGTGTAGCTGATCCTTGGCATTTAGCATCTATTCTTGACTCATCCAGCTTGGATTGGGTAGACTTTAACGAGCATGCCTTGATAGCTTGGCCAACAGTAGCTCATCTGTTGGGTTTCTTCCCTCCTCAGTTCTAGTAAGTTCCTGGAGCATTTCATTTTCTTTAATATTCGGAGTGATGCGCGTAGTTCCTCTGGTTTGAGATGCTCCTTCAAGCGTTCTGAGCGTCCATTCGACATAGGTCTTATTGTAACTGGACCCTGTTGTTGCTCAAGTTTCTCAGGCTTGTTTAACTCGCAGAGTTTTTGCCAATCAAAGATCGAATTGAATAGCCTGAAGCAGCTGTTCCTCATTGGACATATGAGTTTTGTTGGATGTTTTTGACTGAAGAAGGTAATATTATTAGGACTTGCCTCATTTTGTGTACAAAAAAGCGGCCAGAGACGTTTGGCGCCCTGATTACACGCCTCATAATTGTTTGCCGAAGATGGTAGGTTTATTGGAACTTGCCACACTGTATTGAAGTGTATTGAACCATACATTTACAATTCAATACAGTGTTGAATAGCTTCCTGTTCTATAACAAACACCTTTTAAATAATTGTATGTTCTTAAGTTAACTTATATATTTCGTGAAACGAAGCCAATGGCGACACCGAGGTTATCCTTGGAGAGACAGCAGCGGACTTCCATGGACTCTGGTAGCCTTCTAAACAGATGGTGAGCTCCAACGCTATTTGCCTGGCAAGGAATATGCCGAGATAAAACACAACGAGGACTCTATAAACCAAGAATTGGCACAGCAGTAAACATGTAAGCATTTGAATAATCTAACAAATGTTATCTACAGGATTTAAGCACTCTTTTTGCATGTTTAGGAGAGTGTTATTTCGCAAATGCATGAAAAGTTGAACTGAAACCAAAGTGAGAAGGCGCTACCATCTAATTAAAAACTCAAACTGAGCGATCGGTTCGATGATATCCAATGAAGACCCATATAGCCCACAACATTATGGATATGGCACCATTATGAGGCTTGTAATCAAGGCACAAAATGTCTCTAGCTGCTTTTGTGTCCACAAAATGTTGCATCTTCCAATAAACCAAAAATCTTCAGCCAACAAAGCCAAATAACATCCAGATATCCAATGAGGAACAGCCGTTTTAGCCTTTCAATTCGGTCTTTGACTGGCAAAAACACGTTGAGTTAAACGAACCTGAGAAGCCTGAGCATCAGGCAGTGTCCAACAACAACAACGAGACCTAAGTCGAATGCATAGAAAGCGCCTTGAACAAACATTTCAAGCCAGAGGGGCTACATATGTACATCCCTCAATGAAATTAAGGAATTTGAAATTCTCCAGGATCTGCCTAGAACTAAAGAGGGTAGAAAATCACTACATGAGCTGCTGAAGGCCAAGCATATCATACAGGCTCGTGAATGTCTACTTAATCCAATGTGGATACCTCGCGATGGTCAAGGAAACACATTTTAAGGAGCGACCCAATGAAGAATCACCTTAAAAAGGACCTGATTGGACGGGGGCAGCAGTCCTTGCTAATAATGAAGTTCCAGAATTTGGAGTAGATTCTCTAAAAGCAGCAGCTTGAACAGAATATTGGCGAGCGCCTTAGAATGAAGGACGAAATCTGCCGCAAACCGAAAAGCAAACATTGGGCAAGGGAACTGAAGATGATTATCCTGTTATGAGATTGGAAAAAACTACCTATTTGTGCTCCAGTTCCCGATCCGCATGATGACAATGCTGCTCTGTAATTGTTGCAGCAATTAACTGCTGCAACAGACGCACAAAAACCATAACATTTCTATTCATACTAGCTACAGTATCATTAAAAACAGAGCTACAAATAGTGTACAAATCCATCCAATATAGAATATATCAGCAATAGAAATATACACAATTACAAAAATAAATAACATTGTCTTCTTACTTTTCACCATCAACAATATTTCCATACAACAATTTAGAAAGATAGATAGATAGTACATCTATTCAAAGCTCTCCAGTATTTACAACCAATTTATGTGTACTGAGTGTTCAAATTGATAAATGGTATAAAAATATTGCGTGGAATTAAATAGAAGTAAGATTTCTCAAAAATGAAACATCTTAAAAAATTAGGAGAGACAACATGTAATATTGGATTGCTACTTCCTGTACTCGTAAAATGGCTAAAAGTGGGTATTAAAACTGTGCACATGTATGTAACAGAAAGAAGGACATCTCCGATCCTATAGAATACATACATATTCGAGCCCATAGAGTACATATGTATGTATATTCTCAATCAGATTCAATAGACGAGACTACACCTGGAACTATGGGGCTAGACACACGAAATTTATAATTTTGCAGTACTGAAGCTAGTCTAGACTGCTTGGGAGAACATATGAGCAGAGATAAGTTAAATCTTGCATAATATTAGGGAGTCATTTAATTAACTATGTTTTATATAGTATATGTATGTAGTTTTCTATAATTTTAATAAAATTGAAATAATAATCGGTACAAAATTAAGAAGTTGTTTCTTTGTTGCTTATTTTTGAATGAATTGAATCAAAAGTAGTACCTTTAAAGTGTTTCAGATTTGTTGAACTTTGTTCGCGCTCATTCTTTGTACATTTTACACTTTTAATTAATATTTGTATGCGGTGCATAATAAAAGCTTCGTTGGCTTAGTTGTTATACTAGTCTATGCACACATCTGTGTGTATCTTCTGGCTAACATGGAACGTCAGTGTGTGTGTGTGTGTGTGTGTGGAAAACTCTGCGTTCTAACCGCATTTCCGCGAGTTGATTTCATTATACGACCTTTTTGTGTTTTAATCAAGTTTCATAAGCAAGAAAAAGAGCAACGATAAAGATTTTTCACATAGTAGTAGGCAAAAGTGCAGTAGCAGGCTTTTAATACACTGAAATGAGGGAATTATACGAGCAGCGTGGCTGATTCTCTCGGATCTTAAGCTGAGCTATACATAAAAAGCGAGCACATTTTATAAGCTCACGCCTCAGACTGGCAAAAGCCAATAAGAAGTTCAACATTAAATGCTACAAATAAAATAAATAATATATTCAAGCATCAAGTAAAAATCCACACAAAAGCAGACAACAACTGTAAATGCCGTTTTCTTGTAATAACTGAAAGTCAGCTTTTATTACTGCAACAGCAGCCAGCAGAAAAGTCACTCGCATGGTGGTTTGGGCCATGTTTGGGGGGGCCAAGTGCATTAAAAATTACGTATGAGTAATATGAAAAAATACGAGAATAAATAGAAATAGCAAGAAAACATTTGCGTGTGTGTAAAGAGCAGCAATCGCTAACAACAAACGCAAATAAAAATGGCATTATGAAGAGGCGGCAGACGCTGTCTTTTGGGGGCGTGGCACTCCGGCGCCTTAGCGTAGGCAACAATCACAAAAAGAAGTACGGGCTCGGGACTTGGGAACTCGACTTTATTGGAGTGCGGCAAGAAACATCTCAGAATGCGAATGTGACTCCCACGGAGAATGGAAATGCCAAGCAGCTCCAGCTCCAGCTCGAACGCCAGTGCATGTAATAAATATAAAGATTTGCAAAGCGGAAAATTGTGCGCTTTTTCGGGTGCTCTGCCCACTCAACACTCTGCGCCAACCCCTCCCTTCCAGGGTTTCCTTTTGGGGGGAATGCGTTTTGTTCTTGTGGTGGGCATACACTGAGAGATGCGGATAGCTACTACACTTCAACTGAAATGAACAGCGCTTAAAGAGCTGTGTATTTAGGCATATTCAAGGTATACAATTATTTTGAATTTATGAATTAAAATGGTAAGCTAAATATAAGACTTATACCATTTTATGCTACTGCTCATCTCCATCTTTACAAAGTGAAGAACAAGGATTATATTTACAGCACAGAACTTTTTTTATTTTATTTATAATTTTTTTTTTTTTTTGGTATTTATGATCGGTTCCTTGCGATCTTACCCAACCATGTATTGAGATTAATAAACCAGTATCTCCGCATTTCAGAGTTGGTAGATGTTAACTATTTATTAAAAATGTATACCCCATGAAATTTCTAATAATTTTTCCAATTTTCTTGAAATCTTTGTTAATTTTTTGTATATTTATATTATATGTGTATATTTGTTTGTCTGTATTTCTAAGAATCATTTGTCCTAGAAACTCTTAGTTTCATTGAAATATCTAATAATTTTAAAATTTTCACGAATTTCTTTCTTAATTCAATTTTTTCCCATATTTTCTATTTATTTTGCACAACTTATAAGTAATCCTAGAAAGTCCAGCTACAAATATGTTATATAAATCACCCTATATGAAAGGTTGTCTTTTTTTTATGCTAATTAGCAGATAAGGCCATTTCTGGTAAGAATAAATAATTTAATTTGAAACTTCTACTTTTCCTATTCAAAAATTGTCTGACAGTGTATATTGTGTTTCTTACTGCCTCATCCAGAAAATATATGGATATGTATGACGCATTTTCAGAAAAAGAAAGTATAAATAAATATTAAAAGAAAATAAATAGAGGAACAAATGTTGAAATGTGTAAAAGTTGTATAAATCAGCGTTGGAAGTCAACGAAATGCGGCGATGGGCGTGTGCCAAAGGAATTTATAGTAGCAGCATACGCGGCGTATGCGCAACATGCGCAACATGCAATGTGGTGCATGTGCCTTAGTATGTGTGTGTGCGTGTGGGTGAGTGTGTATTCAAAATTATTGCGTTTGTAAGCGTATTTCCGCTCTTATGACACGCAGACGACTGGAGGGGAGCTGGTATGTTCAAAATCTCAACGGGAGCGTTCGCCGTTTTGTGTTTATAGAAATTGCAACACAGACGAGACGTAGACGGCAACGGCGACGGCGACGTCGTCCTTACGTATCGACAAACGACGACAATATATTCCCTACCCTACAGATACTCAAAATCATGATGGCGATGATGAAGCTGAGATGATCATCTCTCTTTAGTGATGATTACAATGCCGGCGCCCCACGACGACTACGTAGCCGTCTCCGTGTCCTTCCCCGTCTACGCCCTCGTCTCCGACAATTGCTATTATTGCTCAAGTGTAATGCCAACAATAAAGTAGCTGTTCATATCTACGCCATTTGCCATGCAATATTGTTTAAGCACACACAGGCAAAGCATATAAAGAGCGGCGAAGAGCGAGGCATGGAAACAGCGAGGAAGAAGGATATATAAGCGAAAGAGACAACCTAAACGAGGCTTGTAGGAGCAGTCGGCAATTTAAATGTGCATTAAAAGTATAAATAAAATGCTGAGCCTGGCAGCAACTCTCGCGGCTTCGGCTTCCGGGCTTCCGTAAACGGGTAGAGCACTCTGTTCCATCATTATAACACACATTGCATTCCGAATTAATCATGAGCCTAGCAATGTGCAATAAAATATTTAAGCGCTATTGAAAAGTGGGCCACGAATCGAAAGCAATTGGGTGGTATGAATCTGTTGGGGCTTAAAAATAAAAAGGGTTGGGGAAAAGCATACGGAAGTCAGTACTTGGGAGAACTAGCTAGCAGATTTGTAATGCGACATTTTTAGAAGAAAAATGACGAAGAAAGTTCACTCCTACACTTAGAGAAATAAGATGTGGAAAGTCGACATGGTTTTTTAGCCAAAATAATATTTTTCTGAATTTAAGAAATATATTTCTCAAACTTAGAAATTATTTCTATTAAGCAGAAATGTTTTCTGGCTTTTAGGGTGACTTTTATTATAGGGTGATGTTCTGTATTCCATTTTTATTTATTTGATTTATTTGATTTATTTTCCTGGGTGTTCCATCTAAAGAGCATACCAAAACTTAGGATTACTGAAAACAAAAACGTTTTTCTTTTGATCAACTTAATTTTCTACCGATCGTTCTTATGACACTTATATGATATTATAGTGCGATTCTTGCCAATCTTCGTCAGCTAGTATAAAGAAGTTTTATCATTATTTAACTTCAATCATGTGAGTTTTGTCAGGACATCTCTTCTATTTGTATATATTTTTTGAGTAAATAATAATTATATATGGGCAAGTGATGATTGCCAAAAAAAAGATGCCTCCATTGCCCACGGTTTTCTTCGATTAAAGTTATATATTTATATATACAGAAATTTAAAGCTGAATATAGAATTTGATACATTATGGTAAGTTTTAAATGTAATTTAAATTTTCCTCCTTGTATTAAGAAAAGTGTCAGTTTATTAAACAAGAGAAAAACATAATAATTTATTTTCAGTAAATTTTATTGAATATTTGATGTACTGCAAATGCCAGCACAATTTGAATGCAATTTTCCCTGCATTGTTGTGGGAAATTCATTTGCAACACCTCGAGGCGAAGCCAAAATGCCACAAAAATGTGCAAAATCAATGAAATATTTGACAAAATGCCATAAAAACGCTCATTGAGCAGCAGCCAAAAGACAGCAGAGCTGTGTTAAATATCTGCAGATACTCGGTATCTGTTGTATGCACTTTGTGGTTGCCGTTGCTGCACTAAGACTAATAAATATCGAGTTCATTTATTAAAGTTACTGTAAAGTTGCCATCAAAAGTCTAATCATGCCGGATTTGTGGTTATCTATGGCCCTGGCTTACATGTGTTTGCGTGTGTTGTGTATCTTGTAGATACAAAAACTCAGCAGAGCCAACATAACATAAATAAACAAAATGCCACAAAGTGTGGCTACCAAAGGGACGCTGGGTGAACTGCAGTGTTTGCTTTTGCACAGCAGCTGTGTATCTCTATCTAAGTGTGTGTATCTATGAGATTGCATTCAATAACATGTCAATATGGATATGTAATTTGTCGATTTACTGTACAATTTTAGAGATAAATATGAACGGAATTTTCGGCCAGCTCTCAACAAAATTACTATATTAAAAGCATTGGATAATTGCAGCGGACACAAAAGCAAAAGTATTTCACTTCCAGTGAGTTTTTCGAATTTTCCAGCGCAAATTGTGTATTTGCAATACACTCTGACATTTCTCAATATTAATTATACATTTCGATGGGTTATTTATTTTGATTGCTGGTTCAAAATTTGCAATGAAAATGTTAATGAACAACCAAAAGGAAATTCGATTGAAATTTTGTTATGTTTATGTGTTTCCTAATGAGAGGAGATGATTTGTATTAGAATCATTTTTCGCTAGCTTTAAAATTCTATTTATGCATCTCTTAATATGGCTGAAAATCAAAAATTAGTGCTTCCAAAAAATCTGTAACTAGTTCATGCTGTTAAATTTGAATACACTGATAAAGACATAAAATAAATCTATGAATAAAATTCACATACAATGTATATACACACATATACCGTAAATAATGATTAGTTACAAATATTTCAAAGTAAAAATTGTAATGAAAAAGAATTGATACATGAAAATGGACTACACCTAGAGCATCCTCAAAAAAATACCGAAAAATACCAAAATCAGTATATTTGGTATTTCTTGACTTCTGGAAAAATACTGTGTTTGGGATTTTTTTTGGTATTATTTGGTATTTTTTTTATATTTTGGTATTTTTTGAATTTTGAAAAATATTATAATAAGATACCAAATAAACATGTTCTTCAGAATTTATTTGAACTGTTGAATACTTCAAGTAATAGTGCAGTATTAATTAAATACTGGCTTGAGTTTTATTTTTTGACAAATACAAAAATATAAAAAATATAAAAATAATGCTTATATCGACATTTATAACCGTTACGGGCTCTGGTATATTTATATCTTAGGCAGATCTCTTGTGTTGGCGTTGCAGTCGGCCACACTCTTTTCAAACCGAATTAAATCCTTAATTGGTATAATCAGCCAGTGTCATTGTAACTTTACAGCAAACCTACTAACACCAGCTAACCTCCTTTGCCAGGTCAACCAACAGCAATTAATCAGCAAAATTTCATTTAACTTTACTTTGTTGGTTTGCACGCGTGCAAAATGTTAACAAAGTTGTTTGACTTTATGGCGTCGCCTTCGTCGTCACCGCCATAAATGCCATTATGCCACACACGTCCCTCAATTACCAAGGTAACCACCGCCGGCCCCCGTTTCACCTAACAGTTTTCTTCTGCACTTTAACTAATGCAATAGAAGCAACTGCGGCGCTTACCTGGCTGCATTTTTTTACTTCCTTTGTTGTGTATTAATTTCATAATGTAATTTTTACTGCTTAGCGCAACATTTAGCAGCAGCAGGATCCATCAGGACTCTCCCGTTGCCTGACTGGCTGGCCCCGATACGCCTCAAGAGCTGCCCATAAAAACTGAGCCCCAATTGAATTTATGGCAGCGGCTGCCTTTGCAAGTGGAAAAAGAACTTCCTGCTGCTCTTATGCAGTCTTTATTTTGTTTTCCTTTTTATACCCTTGTAGAGGGTATTTTCATTTTACCATGTAATTTGTAACGTATTAAAGGATACGTTACCGACCCCCCAAAGCTACGCAAACTAGTCTCTCAGTCTTATAGATTTCAATGAAATTCGGCACAGACGTTTCTTTTAGCGAAGCACTATAATATAGTATAATAATTATGTTTTGTATGAAATCTTTGCTGTTTTTTTAGATATGCTGACCAAACTCACAAAATTTGATAAATTTCGAAACATAGAATCAATCGGATGATTGTATGAGAACCGTTTCTGAATGAAAACCGTTTTTGTTAATACAGATATCTTATCCAAATTCAGTAATTGCAAGACTTATAATATTTCATATATTTTGCTTTAATTTTATTAAATTTGGACCACAATATATCATAGTTTCCATAGGAACAATCGGTCGAAAATTGAGTTTTTCTATGAAAAACATTGTTGCAAGGGTATATATCTTCGGTGCGCCGAAGATAGCCCTTAATTCCGATTTGTTTTTTGCATTTTCATTTGCTTTTATGTTGGTTTTAATATTGTTGTTGTCTTTTACAGTTATTCTTGTCTATTGTGTGTCGGTTTTTGTTGCTACTGTGCTACTGACCACCAATGGCTTCTGTCGTACTTTTGTGTGGGCAAAATAGCTGCTATTGACTAAAAGGACCCTTAATATTCCATATATTTTTGAAATTTCATGTTACTGCTTTCATAAATGGAATAATAGCAGCTTTAAACGTGAAGATGATGAGTTACTGAATGGATTAACTTAAAATAATGGAAATTGATTTTAAATTTACAGAGAATGTAACAATTTTACCACCAAATATACCATAAACCATTGAAAAAAGCATCTCTATTCCCATATGTACATATATATGTATATTTAGGATCAGGATATGCTGAGTATCTCTGTCTGTTTTAATAAAAACGTCTCTCTTAGGTTTGAATGCATATTTGTTGTAGAAAGTTGCAACGGATACTATATCTTTATATCAAATACGATAGAGTAATATATGTCTGCTATATGTTAGCTATAAATTAACCAACTATTTTATATATTGGGGTGCATTTTCCGAACAAGTTATCTATTAAACAGGTTCATAAATAACAAAACATGATTATTTTGACAGATTTGCAAAGTTATCGGTTGCCTTATCAAGAAGCTGCCATTCCATTTAATTTACAAGTCTGAAAGGGCAGCTTTTTATTATTTTATGAAATAATCAAGCAACAATTCTTACAACTAAAGCAATCAACAATGGTTTTGGAATGATTGTATGACTTTATTGCATGCAATATTCACAATCATTTTTAATAAAATGCTGTAAGCATCCAATATTCACAATACAAATGAAAAAGCAATAAATAAAAACTCGGTTCTATTCAATATAGACACCAACTGTTTTGCAGCCACTCTTATGAAATATCTCTGTTAACTGCAATTGCAAGTGCATTAAATTGCAGGCAATATAAATTTCCATTCGCTGTCTTTCTCAGAAATCTCTTACACACCTGAGAAAATTGGTATCGTGCTGGCAATGCTAATATAAGGGCAAATATAATTCAAAATGAAAACAACATATTGCAATGAATTATGGATATTATTTCAAGGGGGTTCAATTGATTTCTTTACCTTTATTTTCAGCCTCAACAAGTTGTGGATTTATTGCAAGTAATTTACTTTCCCTATTCGGACCATTTTTCTTCCTCGTCTCCGCCTCGCATTCCGAGCCAATTTGTTTTCATTATAAGTACAACTGTCCCTTCACTTTGTCTAATGAAAAACTGCAAATTTGCTGCAAATTACAATTGATTAATTAAACAAATTTCTCACATTTACGAGTATCTTTGCCATCTAGCAAAGATAACTCTTTCCTGAACTCTCTGAAACTCCAGCAGCTTCTCAATTGTTTAACATTTGTAAATTAATTCACATTATTTGCTTGTTAAGCTAAATAAACGAAAATAATTACAAATATTTTTAATGTAATTGTTTCTGATTTGCTTGATGAGCTTGCCACGCCTATAAATGTAATTCTCCCATTGTTGCTTGTTGTAATCACATTAATTGAAACATGGCCTGTTTGTCTGTTGTAAGCATTTGTTGTTTCCAGCTTGTTTGGCTTCTGAATGTTTATTAGCCAGTTTACAGTCACTTACCAGCATATTTAATGCTGTTTCTGCACGCTCATTGGCATAAATGTGCATAAATATGGTCAATAGCTTGCCGCTGATTTGACTGCCATATTTCATATTTGCTAGTACTGTTTATGACAGTTTGGGGATTCATAGTGACATTTATATATTAGATTAAATTAAAAAAATGTTGACAAGAAGTGTTAATGTCAAGAAAAGTGACAATGAGAAGTTATGTACATTTTACATTGTCAATTATAAATCAGTTTAAACATATTTCATTGACACTTTTCAGTTTATACTTAATGTCATTGTTTTTATTTTAGTAAATATGAGCAAAAACAATTTTATAGCCTTATTAAGGCTTGAGGAGGCCCCATTTCCATAGGACATAAGACCCAATGTATTTTAGTCCTCAAATCGGTTATATGCACTCTCATAATCTTTTTATTAGCTGTACTTATTTTTAAATAATAAAATAAACTATAATTAATTAAATAATACCTGAAAGTAGCAAATGGGGCAACTCTATTTAACATATTTACTTTTGAAGGACATCAAATCAATAAAAAGTATTTCAAACCATAATTTGTAAGATATAGTCTATATATATAGTGCGTTTAATAAGTTGTACAAATTTCATACAGATTTGACTGAAAGGACCGTAGATATTTACATCTTCAGCCAGGGCACTGCTTGGCTCGATTGGTTGTATATTTGACATGCAAGAGTAAGATCGACTTAAGGACTTTTGCCTTGTGTAGGAGGCATTTACTAATCGAGCATTTTCGAGTAGAGCATTCTTACTTAATATTGCTCAGAAGTTGAGGCAATTTTAACACTTAAAGGTTTCCCAGGGCTCGAACCTGCCATGGCACGTTGCATGCCACAAATTTTTGGCGCTGACTAACACTGTAATTGAATATAAATATTGCCTGTCTGTATGGGGCCTCCCAGGCCAACCCCCAATCCACTCCTCGAGCGAACTTGCGAGCTGGGAAAACTTGGCAACTTGTTCACTTTAGTTCTTCAGTTCACACTTCGCCGAGGCGGCGAATGTCGATGAAATTTATACGCTGTGCAGATTAATTATTAATAAATACAATAACGTCGAAATTTTCTAACCGTTTTGCTGGCTTGGAAATTAATTCCCCAGCCTTGCCCCGCCCTCAGTCCACTCAGCATCGTTGACTACCAAAGAAGTTTATGTGAAAGTCATACACTAAACTCAAATATGCACTGTGTGTGTGTGTGTGCTGTGTGTGTGCATATGTGTGTATGTGAGTTTAGGGATTTCTTTATGCAAATTTGCCATAGCAATGTTATTTTAGCCAAGGATAAAAGTGCTGGGCAGGGTGGCGTTGGAAACTCTGGCAAAATTGTGCTCAAAATGCATAAGAGCGTGTATTAGTGAGTACTCATAAATATTACCATATGCATATACATACGTCTTGCCCTTCTGCCTTCAGTTCCCCTCCCCACAGCACACATTTACCGCTTCATCTTCTTCAGCTCCCTGGGCAAAATTTAAATATGCTTTAAGTAGAGCGCACAGATTTACCGAACCATAAAAAACCTCCGGAGAGATTCGACGATGCGTTAATATGTCTCTCCCTGTGTGGACATTTGTGTTATGTCCAATCCTCACTCAGCTCGCCTGTTCCTGTCGTAAATTTCAGAAAAAAACTGAATCGAAATGCACAGCGTCCAGCGTGAAAACAAAAGAATTGAAAACACATATGCGAAATTTGTAAATGTGAGTGATAGTATGCGAAATATTCGAGAATAATTTAGTTTGGCGCAAGCACAAGGATGAAAGAATTACTATTCTCTCCCAAATACCCAGAAAGTGCTCCTAACCGCGCCAAATCTTCACTCCCCATCTCGTCAAAAATCAAAACTACCAATAATGCTCTAGTCGAGTGTGCTCGACTACGAGATACCCCGAAACCATCTTCACACTCACATCTACATCTTAAGAGTTTGTCCTGACTGACTGATGAACAAGGTACAACAGGATTTTAGAAAATTTTTAATGTGTTTATTTTGTTTATGTTTAACAAAATGTTTTATGTTTAACGGCATATTAGAATAATGGTAAATAAAGGTGAACTTTAGTTCTTAACTTGAATAATGAGTCTCTTAAAAGACTTCACTTAAACCACTGCTTCCTTCAGTAAAACTCAGGCGAATGCATTCAAATCAATCACTCTTCAAACTATTGCTATCGAATTATCGATAGCACGATCTACTTCCATATGATCAGTGTGACCAACTTTCGTAAGGGCTTTATTCCCTTAGCCTTATTATGCTGTTCCCACATAAATATATATTTAATAAACAAGTTTTTTGCTACCTTTAGCGGCAGCTTAAGCAAGTTTTAGTATATTACAAGTATCTAGGAAAAGGCATTATGATACTAAATTAAACGATTACCCAAAAATGTAACTTCCCGGGTAGAATGGAGTCTGAGGTTGTGTGCACGGAATTATAATTTTTTCAAAGTTCTACGTGAGAAGAATTTTACGACATCGACCGATTTTAGAGAATTTAATTAAAAGGGCATTAAACGGGGGTCTAGTTCAAATTTGGAGATGCCTAGTTCTGACTGTTACATACTTATGAACAACATTAATATACCCACTTCACCAATTTTTAATGGGTTCAAGGTATAAAACGTGAAAAAGGGTATACTCTCAAGCAAAATGCAAATGGAATTGGTTTTTTGATGGCTTTTGATGCTTTTGATTTTCTTCTTATTGTTCTTCTGCAATTTTCGTTGTCATTCTTTCTCTCTGTAGATTTGTCTACTGTCAATTTCGTAAGCTTATTGTTTTTGCATTTATTTTCATTAAATAATTTTCCAAATGCATTTGGAATTGCTTTTAATTCTTATGTCACTCGTGGATCTCTTTAGCTGCTGCCGGTGGCAATGCGAAATGTTTCTTAAAGTGGTTTTCATTGTTCATTTGCAGAACTATACTCGTCCATAAAAGATGAAGAACAGAAAACTGTAGTTAAGCACTGACAAATTGACAATTCCGATTGTTTAAAATGTATTGTCACATAATATTCGAAATACAGCTTTTCTTTGACATATTTTGAGAACTTTGAACGGAAACATATTTTTGCTAAGCCAGTGCAAACACAATATTGTTTAAGAAATTAAATTGTCAATACCAGCTTTGAAATATTCAAGTGAAAATAAAATAAAACAAGTAAGAACGTTGCAGTTGGACGTACCCGACAGCAGTATACTCTGTTTCAAGTCCTATGTAATTTAGTTATTTTGTGGTGTCGGAAGGGGATGTGAAAAAAACGGTAGCTGTTGTCAAATTTGGTGACTCTATCTATACAGGTGTGGGAGACATAGATTTAGCTAATTTGCAGGGGAAGGGAAGAGGGTGTGCACATTTTTTTTATGCGGATTTGTCAAGGAGGTTAACAGTAGCCTGCATCTCAAATTTAGTGACCCTAGCTGTAAAAATGTGGAAGATGTAGGTTTCTGCCAATTTGCCAAATCCATCAACATGTGTACCAAGCTCGGTTGCTCTAGTTTCAGGAGTGTGGACAAAAGTTGCGTGCATAAGGAAAGACGTACAGACGGATAGAAGGGCATTGCACAAACCTAATATACTATGTTTAAATTATTGTTTCTAAAACAGAGTATAACATGTAAGAGCGTTGCGGTCGGAACTGCAGTGTTTATTTTTGGCCTCGGAAGGGGCGTACAAACACAGGAGTATGTAAAAATGGTTGATTCTGGCTGTGACCTTATAATCTTCGATTGTAGTGAACCTTTCATATACTTAAATCTATGTAAAAGTATTATTAAAAAAAGAAAATAAGCGATATGATAAAGAATTTGATAAAAATAAGCTTTGAGTACAAGGTGGATGAGTTTACGTATGCAGCCAGTCTCCGTTCGCTGATCTGGTTTATTGAGCATGTGTTTACAAAGGGCGATATAGAGTTTAATAAGCCAGGATCTACACTAACTTAACATAAGTGTTAGTTCAGTAGGGAAAGAATATTATTATTAATTGCAAAAATACATATTGCTTTTATATTGACTTGATTTCAATTTACTTTTGTTCCACATAATCTTAAATTCTCAATATGAATTTGTAAATTTTGGCAGCATAAAACGATGCGATGTGATGTGCAGTCAACGATAGATGTCGCTTTCGGGATTGCTATTAAACGTTGAACCATTAAAAATTGCCTTGTTTCAGTGCGTTTTAATAAGTTTTCACATCCTTTCCCTTGCAGCGCTTCTATAGGCCATATACTACAATTTCTACAACATATGCACACATGTGTGTTCCGCTTTTATCATCGTTTTCTTTTGTCGTTTTCTCGTTTTGCTGGTTTTTAGTGTTTGTTTTCTCATCTTCAACGCTCAGCATCATCACCATAATCATCATCATCTACATCGTCATCATCAACATCAACGCACTTTGTATTTAATGTTTTTTAATGGAAAAACTTTGTAATGCTGCTGCCGGAACAGTTTTCTTTTCCCAGGCATTTGTCATAGGCGCTACAAGACAAACCCCCGACGAACATCCCCACCCTTAACTCCAAAGCCAGTTGCCCTGCGGGAGCCGCTTAAACCACTCGACTGCATTTTGCAACTCTGCGATGTTTGCTTTGCCTTTTGCAGATCCCCACTCGTAGTTGGTATTTTTTCTAGTACTCCTAGAATCTGTTTGTACCCTGTACCTGTAGAAATGGGCAAAGGGGTATGACATAGCATAGATCATATTATAACTGACTGTATAAACGCATTGATCTCAGATACTATAAGAGCTAGACTTATAAAATTTGGTATGTAGGCTCTCAAGTGAATATTCATTTTAGATATATAAAATGACAGCCACAATTTGAAAGAAAAATCCTGGATATTTGATAGAAATCGCTCTTCATACCAGCCGTTTCGAGGGCATCTTCAAAGCATGCATTATTCACTTCAGCATTTCTGCTTGTTCTCTTTTGGGTTTTATGCCTCCGCATATGTTCCCAACTGCCAGCAGGAGCAGCAGGAATAGAAGCCAACGGGTATTGGCAGCAATCGAGAGTTGCCAGGCAAACAATTCTTAAGTGCCTTCCAATATTTAAGCAGGCTTCCAATTCGATTGCTGTTTGCTGTCATCGCATGGCGTTGTCTACGCATCTGAAAGAACAAATTGTGGGGGCGAGTAGTGGATAGGGAAGGGGGTATAAGGAGATACACGACATGTGCCTTTTAAGAACTTTTTAAAATACTTCAAACTTATTTAGTGTCGATTTTTATTTTAGCTTTTCAAGTTGTTGAGTGCAAAGTTGCCATTATCGTGATGTTAACCATAAAAATTATTGCATTCGCACATGTTCGAGATTCAAAGCATAGATATCTTTTTAAACTAGGTAAATTGTTCTTCAAGAAAACTATAACTATTTAAATAAATATTTAGTAAATTGTTAAGGAGTATATTGTAGTTATTTAAAGCTGAAATGCTGAAATGAATCAATCAACGATTAGTTCTTAGGGCTCTTGACTCTAAGCACATTATAACTATGCGAGCTAATCATTATAAAATTATCACAAGTCCTTGTGCTTGTCTTAAGCACTGCAGTTCGTTTAACCTCAATTAAATTAAATTTATTGGCATGCAATTGTCATCAATAAATTTCAATTAAATTGCCAAGCACAAAGGCAAAATCTAAGGCTAACTACTCACAGCTATTCTTTGCATTTCAACCCACTTTTGCATTCTTTGGGGCTCATTTTAATTGAATTTGCTCAACGCAAATTTCTTGATTTATATATTTTTTTCCCTGCACTCCAAATGCATTTCATTAATTTCAAATGCAAAATGCCTGCCAGAGCCGGGGCTACCCAGACGAATAGTGTGAGGTGAGGTGAGGTTGAGGATTCAATTATTTATGACCAGGGCGGAAAAGGTGATAAAACTAAGCCAATTGAAATTTTCTCACACGTGGCATAAAAGTGGCCGTTTGTTCGTTCGACAACATTAGAGACAACTGCCAGCAGCGCCACCTAGCGGTGCGAAAAACAACTTTTACGCTCGCTGCGAATGTGTTTTTTGAAGAGAACTGCATGCGATGCCTTAAATATTTTCACACACATGGAAACACACACACACACACACACACACACACACACACACACACACACACACTCATACAAGGAAACATGGGATGCCAGCACGAGGCGTTTACAAAATGAAGTCAGCATTTTTATGATAGTCGTCGTCGCATTTATGACATAGTCCAGGGGATATATGCACGTCCACTTTGAGTATGTGGGAGGCGTGTTTAGTGGAGTACTGAACAAGTGTGCGTGTGTATGTCTATGTGTGTGTGTGTGTGTGTGGGTTATATGTGTGCTTGGGCGTGCTATGGGCGTGATGTGTTGTGTGTTTAGTGGATGCTTCAACTGCGGATATTAGTTGTCGTAATATTAGAAAGAAAGACACTGCAAGAAATAGTTGAGTATGCGAGCTTGAAACTGAGCCCAAGCAGTTTCAGTTATGCCTTTCAGCTAAGTTTTGATAAAATAGATAGATAAGCGAGTCTAAGGTCCAGTTTAGTACTCGTCAATAGGACATTATGCTTAGCACTTTTTTGCTAAGATATAATTTCGTACATAAATAAATAAATAGATTGATAACACTAATGATAATGTTACTAAAGCTGTCTGTGGGCTCAAGATATGACCATATTTCACATGTTTTTCTATGCATATGTTTTATTTTCTTAAAGTTTTCAGATATGCCTTTACCTTTACAGGCGGGTCACCTGAGTTTCGCGGGTTCTTCAGCAAATTCCAAAAACTTAGATGACTGCTCTCCAGCTCAACAATCACCATATTATACGAAGTAAAACTGTTCTATTAATTTCTGGATTTCAATCTGCTTTAAACAGGGGATTACATTATTCGGTTCTCTAGCAGGTATATGTAAAAAGTGTCTTGGTACTCACCCAATCCTCATAGCGATGGTTACTAAAACTTTCCCCCTCGGGTTGGAGATTTCATTTCTATTCTACTTTTTTTTAATTTTTATGCTTTAAATTAAGTTTTTTTTTTAGGAGTAACTCTTCCATATCTAGCTATAGGCTCTTGTTCTTAGCTGTGAGTAGGGGCATAGCTAGCCGGACTGGTAAATAAATTATTGTCGTTATTACATTCAAATGAGTTGTGTGTAGGATTTTAAAATCTTTCCATAAATCTTTGTTATTTATAAATTCTATAAGTAGTATCTAGTCAAGTATACTGCAGGAGAAAAAGTTTTTTAGAGAAGCTAAGATCTAAGACCAGGATCTTAGACTTTTCAAAGTTTTTCAACATCATTAGACTCTCCGAAGTCAATGAAAGTAGCTGTGGCCAAGTTTTGCAAAGCACAAGAGATTCCCAGATAATCTCTCTGATGATGATCTGCTCGGTTACTTAATAGAGGAAGTTTTAAATAAAGTTTTTCAACTAATTCAGCCGAATTACTGTACGCATTGCAGCATATCCTAAGCATTAACACTCAAACTTATATCAATTTGTGATAGAGAAATCCTATTCATACTGGTTTCGTTTCCTTATATACTCATGTATTACTCCCATTTCTCTCAGTGCATTCATTGGCAATAGTTTCTCATTTTTCTTGTGCTTTGCCTCGCGTAATAACAAAGGCGTTGAACATTCACCATTTTCGCCATTCGGTTGCCGGTGCTGCACAATTTTATAGCTGCCACAAAGCGCGCGTTGTATTTGCAATGAAAACGCACCTCGACACACACACACACACACACACACACACAGGCACACACACACACACACACATGACGCACACACATGTGAGGCTATAAAAGTGCGAAATACTCATTTATTAACATGAAGCTTACGAAAATAGCGTAGGTGCGGTTAAGGACATGGCTCAGGACACACACACACACACACACACACACACAGCAAAATGAAAACCACAGCCAGGACCGACAATCAACAGAGGCAGATAGTAGAGCGGTGGAAGGGCGTGAGGGCGGTGGCTCTAGATGAGACTTGTCCAGCTGCTTGTAAATGTGTTTAAAATTGAAATTTCAATTTCAGGACAAGTAGACAACGTCCTGTGGCTGCAACTGCAACAGCAACAACTGACGTCCTGCAAATCCACAACAACAACAATGGAATATACACATTGTTGCGTCTCTGCAGTTATGCAACGTTGATCATCATCCAAACAAACTTTAAAACAATTTCCCGCACAATTTTACAGCCAGGCCACTTGACAATGTAAACTGCAACCGGAAAGGCGCCACATGCCCTCCCCCTTTCAACCCCCCGCTATGGGGGATGCCATTGGAGGTGCGCCTTTCATGTGTGCCACACAGCGGAGGGGTAGGCGGGTGTATGCTATCGATAATGCCAAAATGCTTTTGATTTGTGCAACTCTCTCTCGCACTGAGACCAAATTGCTTAATCGCCTGTGCATAATGCGACCGCTCCCCCTCTCTATCCGCCCTCATCCGCCGTAGTCTCGCCTGCCACACACGTGCCCGACTGGTGCCAATTGCATTACATATAGAATGCGTGAAAAATACAATGCAAAATTCAGCACAAACATTTTTAATGCTGATCCAAGCGCCATTCAATTGCACAAATTTTCGCTTACGGTTTAATTATGCGTGGGTAATGTTCAATCAGCGGGGCAAGCAAGGTGTGGGGAGAGAGCAAACTGGCTGCTTGCTAGGCTGCTAATCAGAGCACCTATAGCTACCTATAGAGCCACCTAGGGCCACCTGCCCTGCCCCTACCATACATAGTTGTAGGTATGTGGTGCATTGTGTGCCTGACAGTTTTATGAGCTGGTTTCTGGTCATAAAATGCCTTTTCTGCTCTCGCTTTGTTGTAATTTCTTGTTCATCCATAAAACTTGCAAAAATTGTTGCCATTTTGTTAGCATAAAGTTGAATTGGTTTTGTTGCATATTGCATGTTCCTGGCGCATGTACCACAGACTATCGAATGGGTGTGGCACACCGAATTGAGTGTTGATATTTATTTTTGGGAGAATACATGCATTGACAGAACTAATTCGAAGTAAGAACATTTACCTTGAATTGCAATGCCTAGCAGAGTCTGCTGATATTGCATTTTCTATTTATTTTAGTTGTGCAACGACAGGAATTCTAAAAAGTCGCAAAAATATGCTCAAGAATATGAAATACTTACCTCAATATTCTAATCGCTGAGCATTTGTCACAATTTTTCACGAATCTTTGAGGTATTATTGAGGCAAGTATTTTATATGTCCAACTAAAATATGTGTAATCTTATCTAGCAGACAGTGCTATACTATATATATGTATCTAACTTTAAGTTAATAAGTAATTAAATAAATAGGTAATCTTAATTTTGTGGTTGGAAATAAAAAAAAATAAAAAATATAAAAAATATTTATATATAAATTAAAATAAAAGCTAAGCCTTTTAACCAATATTTTTACTCCCTGTACCCATAAAATGGGTAAAAAGGGGGTATTGGATTTGTGCAAAAGTATGTAACAGGCAGAAGGAGACATCTCCGACCCTATAAAGTATATATATTCTTGATCAGTATCAAAAGAGATTTCGATTTGGCCATGTCCGTCTGTCTGTCCGTCTGTCCGTCCGTCCGTCTGTCCGTCTGTCTGTCCGTATGTATGAACGCAAGGATCTCAGCAACTATAAGAGCTAGAGACACCAAATTTGGAATGTAGGTTCGTGTATAGCGGGAGCAGGTCAAGTTTATTTTAGATTTGAGATATCTCCCCCGTTCCCCCGCTATTCGATAAAAACCGTTTTACAGTTACAATTTTCAAGATATAGCTTTAAGATTTGGCATGTCCAGTACTTTAGTCCCTCTTAATCTACTGTCCAAATTTCAAGTCGATCGGATAATAAACACCTAAGTTATTCACGAAAGAAGATTCAGTGCTGCAGCAAGGGGAAGAAGAAGCACAGTCACAACTTAAAATGCCTGGCTTGCGCTGTGGCTCGTGCGTGTGCGTATCTGTGTATGTATGTGTAAGTTAACGAAGATGCGATCGGAAATTCTTGACCTGGGTACAGGGAGTTTCGTAGTCGGGTATACTCGACTATAGCATTCTTACTTGTTGAATGCAGCCTTTGTACAATAGTTTATTCAAGCTATTTGAGGAACTCTATTTAATTATAGGCCTTTTTCTTCAACATTACGCCATTTCTCTGCAATAATTGATACAATTGATTTATTTTGGGCACTTTTGGCTTGGCAGCATCTGAAATAGCGCTGTATGACCAGCCAATACTTTTTACTCCCTGTACCCATAAAATGGGTAAAAATGGGGTATTACATCTGTGCAAATGTATGTAACAGACAGAAGGAGACATCTCCGACCCTAAAAAGTATATATATTCTTGATCAGTATCAAAAGAGATTTCGATTTGGCCGTGTCCGTCTGTCTGTCCGTCTGTCCGTCTGTCCGTATGAACGCGTCGATCTCAGCAACTACAAGAGCTAGAGACACCAAATTTGAAATGTAGGTTCCTGTATAGCATACGCAGATCAAGTTTGTTTCACATTTCAAATATCTCCCCCCGTTCCCCCGCAAATCGATTAAAACCGTTTTACAGTAACAATTTTCAAGATATAGCTTTAAGATTTGGCAAGTACAATACTTTAGTCTCTCTTAATCTACTGTCCAAATTTCAAGTCGATCGGATAATAAACACGGAAGTTATTCACGAAAGAAGATTCAGTAATGCAGCGAGAGGGGGAAGAAGAAGCCCAGCCACTTTTGCCGCCTGTGTGCGTGCGTCTTTGTGTATGGGTAAGTGGACTTAGATGTGATTGGATGTTTTAGACCTGGGTACAGGGAGTTTCGTAGTCGGGTATACTCGACTATAGCATTCTTACTTGTTTCTCATCTTTCTGCTAGCTTTTGAGTTTTTCCATTGCCTTATTTGAAGTTAAGTGCTGCTTAGCCAGGATTGATTTATCGATTGGAATAAAATCAAATTTTGCCTATAATTTTAACTCAAAGTTGTAACTTTATATTAGTATTATATAAATAAACAGAAATAAAATCAAATGGGAAAAGTATGCCACAGTTTATAGTTGGTGTTAAGCGCTGTGGAATATGGTTTAATTGAATTTGTGCAATTAATTTAATTTAATTTACCTGCTGCTGATAGGTTTAATTAATTTCCAGTAACATGATGACTGTACTGATGTCAATTGGGTTTATGCATTCCATATTCCCAAACTGCAGTTCATTTCTACGAGCAGCAGCTGCTTAAAATAGATTGAAAATGTACCTTTAATCCAAAGTCAAATTCCTGACATGAATCAATTACACATTATACCTAATAAAATTACTGGCAATGCCAATGCAAATTATCGATTACCATTCGAACTAAGTGTGAGTAGTGTGGTAGTGGGGTTTGTGAATCAACAGTGTCTAGGGAAGGGGATAGCCAAGGGGCAAGCATTAAAACTACCTCAAATCAACATGCGGTCCACAAATGATATGAGACAAACACAGACAGGCTCGAGAGGAGGCAGGAGAGTGTTGGGTGACTGCGTTGGGACCGCAGTGCATTGTAATTTCTGGGCTAACCGTAACCCCCAAAAGCATGCAAAGGATACTTCGGTGCAAACACTTTGGGATTGCCTAGTGTCCTGGCTGGCTGTTGCAAGTTCTTGCTGCAGTTTGAGGCAGACACATAAGACGCTAATTAAATATGTGGCATGTTCAAAATGTTCGCATGCACAAACTTGACTGCACATTATAATATTTTGTATGATATGTCAAGGGACAGGCTAAGTGAGGGAGCAAGTTGTTCTTGGCACTTAACGCATTATCCTTTTGTTGTGCGTTTGTTAATTTGCCCAGCAATGTTTGCCCGAGTGCAGTTCTTGTCATTGGCCATGTCTCATAGGCCCACTTTGGACTCGGTTAGGTTGTTCACAACATTTGCTTCATTAATGTCAAGCAGAATCAATTACTTAGCTCCTGCTATGCCACCTTGTTTCCATTCTCAACACCTGTTCAAATATTATACAAACTGCAAGTGTGTGAATGAAATTTAACTATACAAGTGCAAAGCACAAACTCTGCAGTAAGTGTATTGAGTGCTGTACCATTTGGCAATGGCAGAGTATAGTATTCTGTTCTTGGCTGTGTTGCAGTTAGCTGAGTTCGATTGAGGAATACACAGCTGCTGATTATTTGATTTAAATTTATATTTATTTATTTAATTTAATATTTATTTGTTTGCGAAGGCAAGACAGTGCTGCAACGCAGAAAAAAAGGTGATACAAATAAGAGGAAGACGCCAGCACAACAATTGCTTGTTCTCAAGGACCGCCATCGCAAAATGCAAGATCCTGTGCACCTGTTCTGCTGCTGTTCATGCCCAATTGGTGGTCAGGAAGTGCTGCTTGGAAGGATATCACAGCCAATAACCAGCCCAGAAGTATACTGGCTGATTGGCCAATGCGAGTCAACGCAGTCAGGACTTCTGCCAGGTCCTTTCGGCATCAGGCACGCTTTTCAACATGTCATCACGCATAAATCTTCAAAATTGCTCTGAGTTTTGCCCACTTTATTATACACAATAACTAAAATGCTTGCAAATGAATGAAGACTATCGAAAGCTGCTCGCTTATTACGAATGAAACCACAATAACTTCAAATCAAATGTGGACCCTTGCCAAAACCCGCAGCCAGCTTCTTCGCACATGCCACAATAGCAACAGAGAAAATCACATTACAGATTTTGTAAGGCAAGCAAATTACGCTGAATACGAAGAATGCCAACAAATGTGGCCAGGCAAATGCTTTGCGGTCAGCAGAAAAGCTAAAGAAGCGAACAAGCTAAGGAAATCACATGCACACAAAGAATTTTTGCCACTTAACAAACGGAGAATTCCAAAAGTCAAAGTAATTTGTTTTTTTCTTCTTTTTCTTCGTCTTTTTGGTTACACCGAATTATTTGTGTATTGTGTGTGTCTGTGTGAAGAAATGTAGGAAAATTTGTATGCCGGGCGGTCTGGCTGAAGCTAAAGGGGGGCCAGGAGCAATTGAGTCTGACTGGGCAGTGTAACTAGAACCGTCAACGGTTCGTATGCGTAATATTTTCCAGCGTTCAGCAACAATGGCAATCAGTGAAGTATTGGAAAGGGGAGGGAGGAGAGCATTAGAAGGGACAAGAAGTTCACTGATTTTTATGATGTTAAATTTCTTGGCTGCAATACCAGCGAATTTTCATTGCGCGTTGCCTTTGCCAATTCAATTGAAAGTTTCCCATCTTATTTTTATTATATTTCTCCTTGGGCTAATCAAGAGCGCAAACTGAAAACCCTTTGAGAAGAGCACACACACACACACACACACACATTTGACAGCTGTTTCAGCTGCATTTTCAATTTACTTGAAACCCCAATTGTAACAGCTCTGGGCAGTGCCCAAAAAAATTAAATAAAATACAAGTACTTTACCAAATGCTCAGCCAGTTCCATTCTCCATTCTCCATTCTGCATTCTCGACTCTCAAATCAAATAATCTATGCTTTGGTTTTTATATAGTACATCGAAGTATTTCATAGGGCTTTTATAGCTCGTACGTGTTGCATGCCAGCAAAATCAGCGAAATGTGCGCAAAATTGTGGGAAACTATTACAATTTGATATATGCGCAATTTAGTTGAATGTACGAGTATATGCGGCCAAGTTTTCCTTTCCTTTCCTTTTTTTATTTTATTTTTTTCTTCTCTCTCTCTATTTTGGTTTTTGAAGCGCCTCTTACTGCGTAGTTGCCATGTTATGCGGCCATTTTGCGGCTAGGGGCAACAGCTGTTGCAAATTTGGCCATAAAAATAAATTTTACTTAGCGATTTAGTTTTTATTTGCCAGAGGCCGGCACAAGTGCCGCCTGCATGTCTTGGCCGTTTCATGAGATTTTAACAAAATTAAAACGAAATATATTTTGTGAATGTCTAACGATTCGTATAAACAGCTGAAGGTCAAGCAAAGAATTTTGGAATGTGATTTGCGAGGCGGGCCGTCTTATAAAAAGAATTGCAAATTCTAATAAATATTAAATGAATCCACTTATGATGCCAGATTAAGGCATATGAAAACATTTATTGTATGTTAGTGTTCTGAATCGGCAAGTTATTAATTCACTTATAAAGAATTTTCCCTTTCCTGTCTAAGCTCCATTATAAAACATTGCTTAAGGAGAAACTGAAACCGCAAATATCAATCTTTCTACACTCTGTGCCCAATCAGGGGGTACTGTCTGTCCAGTTTACTTCGAGTTTCAGATATTCTTCCCGTCTAAAGCGCTCTTACTTCAACAGAGCTGTCTTTCGGATTTACCCAAAGTAACTAAGTAAGTTCATTGCCAAATATCTGAACCTGTGGATAATTGTAACAAAACTCAGTACAAAACAGTAGGATTGTATTTTTTATTGAATATTTAAAACAGAGCAAGACCTTTCAGCTGGATTTAGATACACTCATGCTTTAGTTAACTAATTATACCCTTGTAGAGGGCGTTATAATTTTGTCACAAAATGTGTAACGAATTGAAGGAGACGTTTCCGATCCCACAATGAATATATCATCTTGATCAGCATCAATAGCCGAATCTATGCAAGCTAGTCTCTCAGTTTTAAAACTATCGGGATGAAACTTGGCACAGGTCCTCTTTTTTTTTTAAGGCAGTGCATATGTCGGATCCATCCCGTTCGGACCACTCTAACATATAGCTGTCATAGGAATGATCGATCGAAAGCTATGTTTTTGTATGAGAAACCTTTTTTTTATAAGAATATCCTCACCAAACTCAGCCAAATCAAGTTTTTAGAGAGTTTATACAATCTGACCAAACTTGGTCAAAGTAGAATTACTTTATCATATAGCTGCCATAGGAAAAATCTGGTGAAAATGAACAACTTTTTTGTTTATAAAGATATCCTTCTCAAACTTTGCCAAACCGAGTCTTCAGAGAGTTTCTATAATCTGATAAAATTTGGTCAAAATTAGACTACTTTATCATATAGCTGCCATAGGAACAATTAATCGAAAATTGAGTTTTTGTGAAAAAAAACTTTCTTGTGTTGTTTTTATGACATGCTTTAGATTATATTATGCTGCGTGTAAAATAAAACACTTTTACAAATTAAGGGGCTATGACGCAGGTTAATATAATAATAAGTAGAAGCCATAGCTTTAATTATAGCATTATCTATTGCTAATTTTCGAATATTCCAATTCCATTTACGAGTAAGCCTGATTACTCTTTAATTGCTGCGTATTTAGTAGCAATGCGTGTTCAATGTCGAATTGAAATGTCAACATTTACTTAACTGTCATGCGTATGCAGACGATAACCTGGCCAGGACAGGACAGGAAAATGGGAAGGGGATGGGGATGGGGATGGGGATGAAGGAAGGGAGACTGAATTGACAGCCACATGTGTGGAGATTGTGCCAACAATTGGATTCTGTGCTGTGGGTTGGAGTTGGTTTAAATGCACGCGCAATTAATGCATATGCAAGGTAATTTATTTTTGAGTAAACACATGAAAGTCCCACAGTAAATAATAAACGATAAAGTAGAGAGTCCAAAAAACATTTGCTGTTGTCAGCTTAACGTTTCCCATGCTCAACCACGATAAATAACATTAAATAACATATCTGAAAGGGCAACAGTCTCTGCATTATGTTGCAAATGATGTAATTATCCGTGGAATACATTTTAAATGCAAATGCTGCGGATTTGGCGAGAAAATGGTTGATTGACGTGGGCGCTGGCAAAAATTATTAAGTGATATAATGTATGACCGAATTAAGGGGACTTATAGCAAGGCTCTCTGCAATTAAACAAGCGGAGAAGAAAATAATGCTTTGGGAAAACTGGGCGTATGCGTAATGCGCGAATGCATATTGCGCATACGCCGCATTGTCCGCTTGTCCAATTTGGTGCCGCTGCGGTTGCAACAAAGTGACATGCAACAGTCGTAAAAGGAAACGACAACAAAAGCCATGGCCAAATTGGTTGACGACGTCGTCCTCAACGCTGACACAAGTTAATTACAGGAGGTCGCAAAAGGACAAACTTGTCGCCGACTTTTTGGCCATTCGGTTCATATAAAAATGACTTGTATTACGCGCCGAAGTGAGCGACACCTCTGAACTCCCCACATAATTGTTATGCGCTTCGCTCACTTTTTACTCCCTGTACCCATAAAATGGGTAAAAAGGGGTACTACATCTGTGCAAATGTATGTAACAGACAGAAGGAGACATCTCCGACCCTATAAAGTATATATATTCTTGATCAGTATCAAAAGAGATTTCGATTTGGCCATGTCCGTCTGTCTGTCCGTCTGTCTGTCCGTCTGTCCGTATGAACGCGTCGATCTCAGCAACTACAAGAGCTAGAGACACCAAATTTGGAATGTAGGTTCCTGTATACCATACGCAGATCAAGTTTGTTTCATATTTCAGATATCTCTCCCAGTTCCACCGCAAATCGATTAAAACCGTTTTACAGTAACAATTTTCAAGATATAGCTTTAAGATTTGGCATGTGCAATACTTTAGTCTCTCTTAATCTACTGTCCAAATTTCAAGTCGATCGGATAATAAACACGGAAGTTATTCACGAAAGAAGATTCAGTGATGCAGCGAGAGGGGAAGAAGAAGCACAGCCACCAATTAAAATGCCTCGCTTGCGCTGTCGCTTTTGCTGTGTGTGTGCGTCTTTGTGTATGTGTGTATGTATGTGCAAGTGGACGTAGATGTGATTGAATGTTTTAGACCTGGGTACAGGGAGTTTCGTAGTCGGGTATACTCGACTATAGCATTCTTACTTGTTTCTTTTTCTTTTACTTTAGCTGCAGCTCTTTTGCATCTGTTTCTTTTTACTGCGTCCTTTCAGCCATGTCACTGTTGGCTTAATTGTTGTGCACGCAAAGTGCTTCTACTGGACGGGTCAAAGTTTTTTTTATGACAGCGCGGAGCGATGGCATTTTGTTAGAAGTAAAAAGAATTTTTAAAAGGATAAAATGGAATGTAAGATTTTAAGTGGATCAAGAAATCAAGAATAGTATGATCTTAACTAATTTACTTATGCTTATAAAACGAGGCAATTTAATTGGTGGCTGTGCTTCTTCTTCCCTCCTCTCGCTGAAATTTGGACAGTATATTAAGAGAGACTAAAGTATTGTACATGCTAAATCTAAAAGCTATATCTTGAAAATTGTTACTGTAAAACGGTTTTAATCGATTTGCGGGGGAACGGGGGAGATATCTGAAATATGAAATAAACTTGATCTGCGTATGGTATGGTATACAGGAACCTACATTCCAAATTTGGTGTCTCTATCTCTTGTAGTTGCTGTACGGACAGACGGACATGGCCAAATCGAAATCTCTTTTGATACTGATCAAGAATATATATACTTTATAGGGTCGGAGATGTCTCCTTCTGTCTGTTACATACATTTGCACAGATGTAATACCCCCTTTTTACCCATTTTATGGGTACAGGGATTACTCCCTGAACTGATGAGAAAGGATAATGCGACTAATGCAGTTTTAAAATTTGAGTAATTATTTTCGACGGTACAGGTCATCAAATTCGAAAAATATTTCTATTTTTATATTAATGTGGTTATTTGGGGAACATTATTCATTTTTGCTATAGAATTAAGTTAGCATTCTTATAATGGAATTTGTACACCAAGCAAATAAATCAGTTGTCACAATGTAACGAAAGTCAATTAGCTGTTCGCCTTTTATTTGTTGAAAAATACTTAACCCGCAGTCCGAAAAAGTATAAATCAGCAATTCCGCGCTAAATATGTTTTTGGGCAAATTAAATTTGTTCAAGCCGCATTTTGTTTTAAGGAAAACACTTAACTAGACATTGAGAAAAGGGCTCTTAAGCTACATAATTCTAATAGTTATTATAAAAACATTCGAGCATTTCAGTATTTTGTATAAACTATTTTTAGCCAATATAACAATGCATTTAATCATATACCAGGTGACACTTTTTGAGAATAAAAACATTAATATCTGTGTACAGTGGACGTTCGCTGGAGTGAACTAATGAAAGCAAATAATAAAGTGTTTACTCAAACTATTATCCAAGAAAATAGGTTTATTATGCTTGAAATATTTTGATGTAAGCAATATATTTATGTAAAGTGTGTTCACTCGAACGAGTTGTTCATATGGCGGCTGTACCTTTTATCGAGCTTGCACAGTACGTATATTTAGAACACAGTTGCTGCAAAAGTTATGCGCACACAACTTTGCTGACGAAAGGCCAATGCAACACGCACAACAACAGCAACAAAGCGGGGCATTGTTTAATTGCCCGTTCAACAAATTAAAACAGACAGTGCTACAAAATCGGGTAAACTGCAGCTCGAGCTGTGTGGAAGTGTGGAAGTGTTGAAGTTTTTAATTTATTTAACTGAAACTATGTCAGACATGCATGTATGTATGTATGTGTGTGTGATGGGGATATGGAGGGGCGGGCGGGTAGGCGAAGAGCTCGGAGAGCCGGTCTCGGCATTAAAATAGTTTAGCTAAAAGCGCAAAAGGCAAACTGAAAATTTATGTCAACATTTAAAATGCAAGGCACGAGACATGGACACCAAGGAGTCACAGTCGCCATTGCAGCCGCAGGACGACGGGACGACGGGACGACAGGACGACGGGCGACAAGCGACGCTTAATGTGCATTTTGGTCACTTAAATGCGCCCTAGACGAGCAGAGCAGCTGCCCAGGACTGAGGTGGGCTGAGCTGAAGCGGGGAGACGGGGCAGCAGCTGGGCTTTTTATTACTGCAGCATATTTATCTTCATCTTGGATGTCAGCGCGTTCGAGACGTGCATTTGATGTGCCTCCAAGCAGTGCACATTCGTTGTGTGTGTGTGTGTGTGTGTGTGTTTTGTCCTTTGTGTGTCCTGCAACGCCAGGCCAATGCAGTCAATCGTCCTGCATTGCCTCCTCTTTGCTGTTTTGCGTTTTGATGTCAACGCTTTGCTTTTGGTTTTTATGGCGCCAAAGTTGCCACTTGGCCTGACAGTTTACTCCTGCCGCTGCCGCCCCCTGCATAGCCCCCCCCCCCCCCCCCACAACACACCACTGCTCACGTTGCACTTGAGCCTCTGCTTGCCGCTGGACATTCATAATTCTCTTTGAATTTATGAACACTAAACTGTTATTTACGATACTCAAAGGCATTTAATGTTATACAAATGTGACTGTAGGGAACTAAGCCATGGCTACGACCAGGACGAGTACCAGGACCAACAGACCAAACTACAAACAGTTTCAGAGCGATAAAAGAAGTACAAGGAAATTAAAGTGTTAGAGCAGCTACTAACGAACAATCTGAATCCGGATATTAGTTTTGAGCTGTAGGTTTCGAAAAGAAATTTTACTCGTTTAATGTATCGTCAGGGAGAAGTACTCTAAAATAGTTCCTTAAATGAGAAAACTTAAGCTGTACCCATTCAAAATTTATGTGTTCAAATGTCTTGGAATGGAATGAAAGGTTTGGGATGGAGCCACCTCAGATACTATAAAGTATATATACTTCACCAGTCCATTTAGCCATGTCTGTTTTTCCTAGGAATTCTTGGATCGCAGAGATTAGTAGGAGCTAAGCACATTAAATTTGGTGCTTAAGTTATCATATACCATACGCAATTTAAAATAATTTCTTCTACTAAAAGGATATTAAAAGAATCATATAGAACAAATTTGAAAGATTTATTTTGTTTTTGATATTATTATTTGTTTGATTAATCTCGTCTGATAGTTTCATTACGATCAAATGATTTAAGGGATTTCCTTTCATTAAAAACTAAATTTGCTATTGAAATAATTTACACATTCGAGTATTGTTCAATATATTTACTTCAGGTAAATAAATTATAATAATTAAAAAATTGGATTGAATATTAAATGTCACAAAATTTATTTACTTGTCCCCCTATTTTCACATGCAATTTATATTGGCTCTAATGTGGCGTGTTCCTTTGGTTTAACAAGCATGAATAAATGATGTCCTTGTCATAATTATGCATAGCAAATTGAGCGAGCTTTAAATGGGATTGGGATATCACCTTGGTAATGATTGTGATTTCTATTTCTATTTCTGGCCCTATTCTTACGCCCTCCTTTATCCAACTCCTTTCAAAGTGTGACCAAATTTGAGAACAGTCTATATACTATAAGCCAAAATTAATGATGCTAAAATATTACTTAAATACCAATTTACAAATAAGAAATTCCCGTACAGTCAAGATCTATCCTGCGCTAGCCTAGACTTTTGAAATAAATTAATAAATATTTGTTTTATAGATCTTGTAACTATTTATTTAAAAATATAACTATTCTAATATAGGTATATCTATTTTCTACTATTAACATATGTACATTTTATATATATTTTACTTTATTTATTTTATTATATTAAGAAGGAAATGGAAATTGAAATTATCTATTCATAGCTTAAAATTTGGAACTAGTTGGTAGCTAATGACGCAACTTAGTGCAATTGTATTTCAATGTCAGATTATGTATACATCATGTTGAAACAAGCAACAATAAAACAACAATTGGGTATTAATAACATAAATAAATCGAGAGTGCAACAAGAAATATATGTCAAGACAAGCTGAGCTCTTGAATTGTGCACTTAATCTAAATATTGATTTACGAGTATTGTTGTGTCACATGGTGTATGTGAGTGCTGGTGTGCCTGGCTAGATTTTGTCAACGTCATCAATATAAATCATTCACTCATTCATTCATATAGAGTCACTCAGCACTCGTCTGGTCGTCTCTCCATATTACTCGTACTAATTTCCTACACACAGTTGAAAATGATTTGATAATGAAAAGGAAATTAAGTGCACACTGTGTTGACTTCTCTCTACCCCTCTAGCTCTTCTCTCTCTCTCTCTCTCTCTCTCTCTTTCTCTCTCTCTGTCTCTCTTGGTGTCCTTAGAACCTAGCAATGGCTCTTTGCTGGACGCAGCTGTTTCTGCCACTGCATCTCGGCCTGCATTTGAGTGCCAAACATCCGTTTCCGCTGTTTGCTAATGTTGTTGCTGTGCCTCTGTCTGTGTCTCTGTCTCTGTCTGTGTCTGTGTCTCTGATATGATATGATATGTTGCAGCTGTGCGTGTGTCTGTGCGTGTCTTTTATGCATATTTCAAATAGTGCTGCATATTGCAACTGTACCCCAAGCCCAACCGGACAGACAGACATTCCGCTGACATTGTACAGACCAGGCAACGCCATTGTATTCCAATTGTTGGTTACTCAGAGCTCCTCAGCAAGGATCCTGAGCCTTGGCCAATGTGTTGCACTATTTGCAGTGCAGCGGAAGCAGCTAAGGAGTATCAGGGGGCAACTGGAGCATATTTGCATAGCTGTCTGGACATTGGAAGGAAGCTTATTCGGTGTATTGGTTCACTGAGACGCCATACAAATTGGGCTTCTGAGTCTGAGTGTACTATCAGTTACATGCTAGCATCTATCCATTGTAATTTGATGATTTGTAACTGTATTCAAATGTTATCGTTGCATTTAATTACGTTTTAGCAATTGTGGAAGGATGATGACAGTTCCATAAAGGGATGCTTTTGATAATGTGCGCAATTCTACTCATAGAATAGCTTTCCTTTCAAGGGCTTTCTGTATTTTCTTGCTCTTTATTATCCTACTATTTCGAAGTCTTGGGCGGATGTTAAAGAAAAATTTCATGCTGAAATGTTCTAGGATTGTTTGTTAGAACAGAATCTCTGATTCACTAGGTACAAAGGGAGCCCCAAGACTCGCATAAGACATCTTGGTGGAAATTTAAGAAAGCCTTTTATATAAAAAAAAGGCTAATGCAACGGAAATAAAAAAGATAAAATTAAACTGATGAACTCAACAATTTTTAAAAAAATTCAAATTATTTTTCGTGCAGTTTGGGATACTTGTTGTAAATATTGTTGTGTATCGATATGTTATCGATATCTTACAAAGTGTGACCTTACTATTAACTAATTCACATATGTTTAGTTCTGTTTATGTTAAGTATTATTGATCTTAAGTTTTATTTATAGTATTAATCTTAATTGCTAATATTACAACCATGCATATTACTACATTATTGATATTCAGTGCTACAGTTACAGATGCTACAGCTAATTTATTACACATATTTTCAATGGCAGTACTTGAAATTTTCTAATTTTTTGAAAGTAAGTACTCAAAAGTGATATGTAATGAATTGAAGTTTGACTTTGAAGTTTTTCGTAGGCCAAGTTGTGGTCAATGACACCACTTAAGGCCATGTAAGTGAGTATTTGCATTACTTCTGCCACACATTTGACTAAAAATGGATTGTCGCTGTTGTTTTTGCTTGTTTGTTTGTTTTCGTCGCCTTAGGCACAACTTAATTATATTTTGCGCACTCCTTTTATGCGAAGTGCCACCCTGCGAGCCAAATACCACAGTGTGAGCCCAATGTCTTTGTTTACTTTTGCAATTGCTCAATTAAGTCGACCGCAGGATAATAATCACAATACAACAACAAGGACAATAACAACAGTAACTGGCATAATAAAAATCTCAGTCCTGCCCAGCAAAACGCTGCAAGGCACAAAATCTTCGCCCCACTGAATAAATGGGGGGTAGGCTGTTATTGTTATTGTTGCTATTCGTCCTTTGCCCACGTAATTATGCGTAAATTATTTTTGCACACTTAACAAAAGAAACAAATACAAATACTGGAAAGTATACATATATAAGTATATATAGAAGTCAGAGGTTCGATGTGAATGCATTTGATTTCGCACTAATTGCGAACAGTTGTTCGCTCTTTGGTAGTTCTACCGTTGAAAGACGCCATTAAATATGCAACACAATTTGGAATTCAATTGTAAATTGTTTTCCCCAGCATGTAGGGCGCCCAGTCAATTTAACAACTCCACGAAACAAAAAGCAATTTTAATTGGCTTCAATTCAAAACTGACAATTTTAATGCAGCTCGTTTATTTTGAAGGCCCAGCTCGGACTGAACCGGACTGGGCCGGCAGTGGTGTGAACTGGTCTGAACTGGACTGCCAATTATCATGCAATTTTGTACAAATAGCCAGCCGATGTACTACAATAGTTGTTGTTGCTCCTATAGTAGTAGTAGTAGAAGAAGTAGTGGTATTAGTAGCGCCAAATGTCATGTCAATGCTAAAGCCATAAATCTATGTGCAATATTTGCTGGGACTGCCAATAACGGAAACGAGTGGAGCGGGTGCTAGGGGTGCTACGGGTGGCAGGGGTGGCTGAATTTGGTAGCCTCTCTGACATATGCAAAACTTGGCATTACCACATTCAAAATGCATTGGCAAATGGCAAGAAGCCCCAGCAATTCTCTGCAAAACTGAGGATGAGGTCTGTTCAGGCTCTTCTCTTATAGTTTTTATACCCTATACCCCTGAATTGGGGTATAATATAATATTGCAAATGAATGTTACAAGCAGATGGGAGCATTTTCTCATAAAATACTGCTAGCCATGTCCGTCTGTACGAAGGGTTTTAAAATATACTAAATTTGATTGTACTACTCTTCAATGAATTATTCTAACACACAGCCCTTTCACTTCAGCGACATGAATTGATTTGATGGATAATTTGCATTGATTGATAAATAACTTAAATCTACTCTGGGATTCGAACTTATGTGCTTTATACTTAGCTCAATAATGTTTTAGGGCACTGGGTATTGCCTAGTCGAGCATGCTCAGTCATTCTAGCTGGTTCAATTTGGCTTATTCGGCTCGGGGACAGTTGTGGGGCTGCTAACGGGCCAAGTGTGCAATTTGCTGCTTGTTTGGGGCATTGTTAGTTGAACGAAATGACATTGTTAGTGAAAGGATATTGCATTTAGTTTGCGCTGTGTGCCCTAACTACGTATTATTTATGCTGCATGGGAATAGTTTTCAGTACTATTTTCAGGGGTATTTAAAAATTTATAAGAATGATTTTTCATTATGCATGTACATGACTTAGATGGTCGTCTTAAGCTCGAATCTATCTATTTGCAGGTGTTAACCACAATTGAAGAATTAAAATTCTAGTAACATCCGTTTCATTGTCACATCTTGGAATATAAAATACGAAAATACTATAATATACTATGTAACTTTTTAGCGTTTAAAAGAAAAACTTAAAACGTTTTAAGCCTGATTTTATTAACTTAATTAAATTGATAACTTAAAATTGGATCTACATTATTATTATAAGTATTACTATTATTATTATTCTTATTATTATTATTATTATGATTATGATTATTATTAATATTATTATTATTATTATTAATGTATTATTATTATTATTATTATTATTATTATTATTATTATTATTATTATTATTATTACTATTATTGTTATCATTATTACAATAATACAAGCTTAAAACTTAAAACGAGTACAGAATATCGATCTTAATATTGAATAGTTTATAATTATTAATAGTTTTGAGACAATAAAGATATGGACTTACAATATAAGATAAGAAATTGTACTCATACTAGTTATTTTTTAATTCTATTTGTATTGCTTTATTTATTTCTGATTTTTTCAGTTATTCTTGAGATTTGTAGTAGATTTTGTGACGTCACAAGCTAGTTATATACTGCCTAGGTGGCAGCACTGGAAAGGTGGCCAGTGTTGGGCAATGAATGAAGCTAGTGTTGAGCATGGAAGTAAGTACTGGATTGTACCGGACGTGATTGCTCCAAAAATTGAAGTGCAATAAAAATATTATATCAAAGCAACATTTGAAAAACTTTGCTGACCAATGCC
Organism: Hirtodrosophila confusa; assembly: GCA_035043065.1. Classification (NCBI taxonomy): domain Eukaryota; kingdom Metazoa; phylum Arthropoda; class Insecta; order Diptera; family Drosophilidae; genus Hirtodrosophila; species Hirtodrosophila confusa. Next base: position 2,147,256 of record JAWNNI010000039.1, read on the forward strand.
ATCCTGAGCTGAACCTTTCTCACCTGAGTTGCTTAAGTATGATGTGTGTGTTTGCCTTGAGTACCCGAAAATACAAAAGCGGAGCCACTTAGACTTAATGATGATACACATACACATACATATGTAATAAGTACATATATCAACATGCACATCATCAACTTTTCAGCATATAACATGCGATTTATTTAACAAGCACTTGAATTACAGCATCCAACGTGAGCTGGGAGCACGCTTACACTGTCTTCTCCTTCCACCTGGCATGCCTGCCCCTCTGCTGCTGTTGCCCCTGCTCCCTTTCGCTTTCGCTTCACGTCAAACTGTCAACACAACTGTCAAGTTCCAATGCCGCGTCCGCTCAGCGCCTCCATTCTCCATTCTCCATCTCCATCCCTTCCTTCACTTCCTTCTGCAGTTGCCAGACTCCTCTGTTCCGTATCTTCATTTGAATTCACACGCTGTTTCTCTTTTGTCGTTGCTTTTTGCCTTCTGCCTTCTGCCTTTTGCTGTTTCTGTTTCTGTTTCTCCATTTTGCACGTAAACTGTTTACCTTAATTAAAATTATGTGCAGCACACAAACAGTTGGCAACGCGGCACCCAAAAATTGTTTGAGCGTAATAATAAAGTCATTTCCGTTGCCGGCTGTGCGAGAGGGGGGCTGGGACCTGGATGCGGGGTGTGTAGCTGCTCGTTGATAACCTGTAATTGCATGTGTAGTATCTGCCGCTTGCAACTGTAGTGTGCGAGTGTGTGTGCGAGTCTGTGTGTGTGACGTGTCATAAAGTTTGGTTGCGTATGGCGGCTTGCTTCGTGTTGACTGCCCCCGGGTTGTCAGCTGCTGAGCGGACAATGGAAGTGAGCAAGAACTGGGGAGGGGTGTGGCGACTGCGAGGCTAACTGTTCACACTGGCACCTCAGTGCGTTGCCAACCTTAAAATTCTGGATAAAAACAAACTGTTTCTCTCTCTTTAAATTATTTTTAGCTAATTCAATAGTTATATTTTAAGGATAAAAATCCATTATTCATAATAATAATTTTACAACCTAATTATTATTTTAAAATCTTCGAATTAAGTTTATGTTTTTTTAAATTTCTTTAATATCTAAAAGTTTTGAATAAAATTATAAATTATAAATGTTATAAACAAAAATTTCAAAATTATCAAATTAAACTACTATATATATTAACTTTCACTTTTCCAACCATTAATTATGTGAATTCTAAGCATCATTTCAGTGCGTCGCATTTTGAAATCCTTTTTGATTTGCATACACTTTTCTAGACTTAGATATGAAGCTTGATAATACTAAGACTATTTACAGAGTTCTTCCTTGCATTCGGATGGACTGCTTTCTAAGCAAGTGCTTACTCATGGAGCCAGAATCCAAATGGTATACCAATAGGCCAATAAATGTCTTAAGTGTGTCGCAGCAGACAGCCGTTCCTACGCAACCTAATTTTCAGTGTTGTATCATTTTCAGAGACGTATAATAATATAGGACAGTCGATAAAGGAAAAACACATTCAGCAAATGTACTCTCCTCTGTGGAATTCACTCGAAACTGGTGTACGTAAAAGGACTACAATCTTATCCAAACAAAACTTGTTTAGAAAGCATAGCAAAATATGTTAATAGCTATTTAAGACTTGAATCCGTCTACCCAGAGAGAAACCCAAGGGTCTCAGCATAAGTAATCCACTGTTTCCCAGTTATCTACTCCAGGAGAGCGTATAAAAGTGCAGCATACTTAACGGGGCACACACTCGTTGGCCTGCAGCTGCTCACACGTGTCCCTCCCTGCGTGTCTGTGTGGGTGCGCAGCTGATGGCCTGGCAGCGCCTGTCTCTCTGTGTGTCAGTTGGTCTGGCAATGCCTGCTGGCGCACTGTCCGGCTTGCCCGGGCGCGTTAAGCGTAAAATGATGCAAATTACTCTGAGGTGTAACACCTTTTGGCAACGTTCAACGAGGACGACGAGGTTGCCACAAACATGAATTGAAGCTGCATTCACAGCTCTACGCTTCCCGGCTGCTTTTGTCATTTTCCGCATTTTGTTTGGCCAACAAGTTTTAAGTTTTAGGCTACTGTCCAGCGCTGTACACTTTCTGTGGCTGACAGCTGAGAAATTAAAACGTAAAACTAGTAACAAGAATTTTCATTTCGGGTGAAAACCTGACAAGATGATGCTGCAGCTTGCCAGCTCCAGCATGAAATTGTATCATATCCATATGGCAGTCTTCATTTGGCATAGGCCTTACTTAGCTACCAGTAACCAGTAACCAGTATCCAGTATCCAGTTTCCAGTTCCGAGCCCAATCACTTTTGTAAAGCCCTTTCAGACACATTGACAAACTGAGAACAATTCAATTTTTGGCTTTGCTTGGGGTTTTCGTCCTGTCGCCGCTCGCTTTTGTTGTCGCCTTATTATGTGAAAGGGGGGCCTTGCCAAAGGGAATGGGGTACTTTGTCTGTGGACCAAGTGATTTACTACCAGTAGCTCTCCAGCGGCTCCTGCTGCTCCTTTGGCGTATACTTATTATTATTGTCGTTTATTTATCTGACGCCTGCGTTTTGTGCGAGCCGCATAAAAAGCAATAAATATTAAATTATGTGGATGGGGAGGCGGAGGTGGATTGGGGCTTACCACAGAGTGAATAGACAGTTCTATTCGATGTGAAACTTAAACAAGCAATTAATTTATGTGCTTGGGAAGTTTGGGAAACATTTTCAAGTAGGCAAAGCACTTACTGTATAAATTATATTAATGGATGTTTGTGGAGACCACGCACTTCTATATTTGAAGCGTGTTTGGAATTTTGTTCGAATTGGAATGCTGTCTTTTAAATCTATCTATTTAAATCAAATTTCATATATGTACCTATACATGTGATATTTTCTCGATTTTGCTGGTTCTATAACGATCCAATGACAAAATGCATTGGTTTAATAAATAAATAAAACAATAAATAAATACATTTTCCACAGTTAAATATACAAATATTCCATTTTAGATTTTTTTTAAATGAATCCAAGGTTACACTTACTATTGTTACTCTGTTTTGATTACCTTCGTGTAATATTAAATTATTTGTTTATTTATTTGAAAACTAATCATATATTTAACAAGTAAGAACGTTGCAGTTGGACGCACCCGACTGCAGAATACTATGTTCCCAGTCCTATATAATTTGGTTATTTGTGTGTTCAGAAAGAGACTGCACAGGTGTGGGAGATATAGATTTTGCTCCTTTGGGGGGAGGGGGTGGGGGTCCAAAAATTTTTGATGCAGATTTGTCCAGGGGGTCAACATTAGTATGTATGCCAAATTTGGTGACTCTACCTGTACAGGTGTTGTAGATATAGATTTTTCTCATTTGCGGGGGAGGGGTGGGGGTCAAAATTTGTTTGATGCAGATCTGTCGGGAATCTTAACATTAGTGTGTATGCCAAATTTGGTGACTCTACCTGTACAGGTATGGGAGATATAGATTTTTCTCATTTGCGGGGGAGGGGGTGGGGGGGTCAAGATTTGTTTGATGCAGATCTGTCGGGAATCTTAACATTAGTGTGTATGCCAAATTTGGTGACTATAGCTTTAAAAATGGTGAATATAAAGGTTTTCCCCATATTGCGGGGGAGGGGTGGGGCACTTCATAAATTGACGATATACACCAACATGTACCTAGTTTGGTTGCTCTAGCTCAAAGATAAAAAGTGCGTTCATACGGACAGACGGACATTTCGAAAACCCAATATACTATTTTCCCTTCGGGAACATAGTATAAGAACTATATGATAAGTGTGTGTCAGCAATGGCTGTCAGGGATTTCAGCTGGCAATTATTTATACTATTTCGACAAGTTTGCCCCATTGTAGAAAACATGTTTGTATGTTTAATTTCTATAGCTTCATTATGATTGTATTTGTATTCTTCAATTTGAGTGCTAAAATGTTGCTAGTCTTATTTTCTATTGTGTTTAAGAACTGCCCGTGCTTTTCCATTTCTTATAAATGCCCATCTCTATACTTTTGATTTCATCCATAAATTTACTGTTCCAATTCAAAATTCATGTTGCATTTTCAAATTCATAAGCCAATGATAAATTATACCAGTCATTGCTTTATCCTTCAGTCGTTCCTAATTGGTTTGTTTATTATCGAGCGTAAAGATTTAAATGAGCTTCTTTGATGTCTTTTCCTCAATAGATCATCCTTATTCCCTGTGTAGTTTTGCCAAAAAGTTCAAGCCAAACAAAACCTAATCAAGCTTGTAAGAATTATGCAATTCTGTGGAGCAAAGTCTAGCAATACCTTTGGGTATTTCATATCGTTTTTTACGCAAGTTTTCGTTCGTTCGACTTTTTTGCATAAATTCAATAAACTGGAATGGAATGGGAGGGCGGGCTTAACCGATGGGCGTGGCGAGTACAACAGCAGCTAAAGTTGAATTATGAAAGAGACACAGAAGCAACACCAGCAGAGCTCAATCCACCAATACAAATATCAACGTATGCTGTGCATCGTATATGTGTGTGTATGTTGTGTGTGTGTGTTGACATTTCCGGTGGCCGCATGAAGCTCTGTCTATGTGTGTGCATGTGTGTCTGTGTGCGGTGTGTTGACAACAGGCAGGCAACTATGGTCAAGCTATTGGCTCAAATTGTTGACGTTTTGCATACCCTATAAACAAGTGGCTTAGATGCTGGTAAGTTTGTTTATATTTATACCTAGTGTACGCTAAGAGTATATATAATAGAGACTAGAAATCAGATAACCTTACTTTTAATACCCTTTGTTCGTTTCCACAATATCTCAAACAAACGCAGCTAATCAACATTTCGCTATAGTCTATATGTGTTGACTTAATTTAGCCCTCATCAGACCACTTTATAGTATAGTTCTCATTGGAACAATTGGCATATTTTGTATTTTCTTATGTTCTTTAAGAAGTCTTAACAAAGGCCATCAATTTAAAGACTTGGTGTGAACAAAATCGGCCATTGAAACGGACGATCGAAGTTTTAGTATGATAAATATTGCTTCAAGAGTATACGACTATATAACTTTTTTTTTTTAATTTTTCCCATCTTTATTTATTTATTTATTATTATTTATTTTATTATTTTAACAATAACTTAAATTTAACTTAAACTATATTTAATATATATCTTCAGACTCCGAGAACAGCAGTTCTTTCTTGACTAAGTTTCAATTATCAAGTTCAGTTCCAATTTTGAACTAATAACTTAAAAACTCTTCAAACTTCTTCAATTACTTCCTTATTAGCTCACATCCTAAGTTTTCTGAGAATTAAGCCATTCTGAGTGCTTGAATTGAGCTTTAAATTTCAGTTATCTCGCATTCTTTGCAGGGCATTTGAGAGTTCAGCTGGTTAAAGTGAAGTTGAGCTTGTCTTGTTTCATTTTTTTGTTGCTGCTTACGTGTTGATGACATCGATGAGCTCTCCGCTTGACGTTGTCACTGACCATTTCCCATAGCTTTCCCACAGCTGCCTACAGAGCTGCCCACTGCTGCCGTCGTTGATGATGACATTTTTGTTGATTACAACATTGTTGCACATTGTTTGTCTCGTTGCTGTAGTTGTTGTTATTGTTGTTGTTGTTGTTGTTGTTGCTGCTGTATTGTGGCTGAACCACACAAACCAAGTGCACTTTCAATATTGAACCGAGCTCGCCTACGTAACTCACTCCAAACATGTGAACTATGCATTTTTCAAGCATTTTGCATACAAATTTTGGTCTGGCCAAAGGCATCAGATACATCGAATGATGGCATATTGCATTTTTGGTTAGTTGAAATGTTTATACACCACAAGTATTTTCAAAACAATATTTCTGGCAGACTTCAATACAAAGGATTTCATATCATTTACATAACATTCACTCAGCCGAAGCTTCAGCATTTTGCAGCTTGATTAGTTGAGATTAAAATACGTTTGAATGTCTTTTCGCTTATAACTATAGAATTTTGTAAGCCATTTTGTGAGAAAGTTTTCATATGAGTGCTGTACAATTTTCCGCATTGTCTGTGTTGTAAAATATTTCAAATTTGTGCTTCAATTGTCGCAGCGTGCCACAAAGCTAAGAGCCAAATTTAATTATTATTATTGTGAGCAGGAAATGTCAATGGGAACGCCTTAAAATATATTCAATTTAATTGTAAAATATACAAATGAATTATTAGTGTTGTAGTGTTGTAAATTGAACTGAAACTTCTCGCACGCACTCTCTATACGCATGATGTATTTATTTGCAGCTAGCGAAAATCGGCTTGGTTTTAAGCCGTCAGCCGAACGCGTTTGAATGTAAAAAATAATAATAATAATAATAATATTGCTGACTTATATATATTTATTTAGTTGCACTTTTCCACGCCGCTCCTGCGACGTCCTTTAGCGCTGCTGTTTAGTTGTCGAGCAGCTGTTGAAAGTTGTTGCCTCTTTTGACTCATTTCCGGTTTCTTATTGAGTTGGCAACTTGTTGTGCTGTCTGTTGCTGTCTGTCATTTTGAATGCAGCGCGATTTCCGTTTCCGTTGCATAGCAAAATGCAGCAATGCTAATGACTGTCAGCCCCCGCCTACCCTCAACATCCTTGTGAATTATGTGTGAAAGATAGCTAAATTATTGCACGCATGTGTATTGTTGCCACTCAACGCAGTCTATGCGACGCTAAATCGTGCTGCCTTTGCCTTAGCCCCCGCTCCCTTCACCAATCACACACGCAATGACCAATGACCAGCAACAACAAGAACAACAAGAGCAACGACAAAAGGCAGTAGCATAAACACAAACAACTTTGAATAGCTGCCACGCATTGTCCCGGCCTGTAAATTGCTGGCTCAATTATGTGAGTGGCCCTGCCCCAACCATGCACCCTCTCCTTCACACAATCTCTCCCTCTCACTCTCTTAGTTCGTTTTTTGTGCCACCAGTTTATCAGCCAGCCGGGGCACATGAATCAGCCGCGGGAATGGCACATCGGGACATTGGAACAGCCATTTGCAGGCTCGTTGCTGCCTGGGTCCTGTTTGCGTCCTGTTTGGTTGTTGGACTCTTCGTTCAGACTATGCGCCTGCACTTCATTGATTCTTCAATTGATTTATGCGTCTAAGCTCCACGCAGCGGTGGAGTAGCAAACTCATCGCCTCCGCTGCATTGCGGCAGTGAACACTGAACCGTTTTTGATTTAATCCATTTAACGGGGCATGCCACAAGCCGAGAGTTGCCGCAATGCTGCAAGGTACGAATCGTTAACGGACGTATTACGCATATGAGCCAAAGGGTTAGCCAAATACTCCACAAGTGACATTTGGCTAATGGCTAAGAGCATGAATTCCTCTTAAAGAGCTTTGTGTACTTGTCAAATATAAAAGTAGCAATTGTTTTATAAGAAAAAAAAAAGTTTGTTTAGCCACGTATATTTCTTAGTATGAAAATTATATATTTTAATATATATATAAAATCTTGAAATTAGCAACAAAACCAGTCTGTTAATAATTTCTGATTCTTTTTCGTTTCAATAAATTGTTTTTAAGATATTTTGTAATGAAATACTTTCTCCGAGACATCATAAATAGAAAAAAATACATATTAAGTGTTGGTCCTTGACAGATCTGCTCCAATTCTCTCGAAGTAAATCGCTTTATTATAATCGATCTATATTTCTAACATCCCCAACCATAATGGCAATAACGTCTTAATCGGATACACGATAATTGAACGCATTCCTATGAACAATATCATATTAGTTTTCACTTGCTTTCAGCTTGCTGCATAGCAACAGTTTTTAACACTTTTCTGAACGGAAGCTGCCTCTTTGCCCAGTTGGTCACGCCCACTTGCGACTCCCCTTCTGCTGCTAGTCCAGCTACCCCTTTCCCCTTTTGCTGCACATGACAAGCTCAACATGAGCTCGTCGCAGTGGCAATTGCAATTATATAGCAAACTGTGTTTGGCGTTCAAATCACCGCAGGGCCACTCGAAGCTACCATCGACGTGGACCTTATGGGTAGTTTTGGTCTGGTTTGGTCTGCCCTGTTTGCGCTGGCCCCTGTCGCCTGCCGCCTGCCGCTTGTATCCTGCCACCAGTTGTGGCCAACTCGGTGTCTGTTTTCTTTATTTTTATGTGAATGACATGCATGAAGTGTTTATTGCATTTCACAAGTGCGCCATGAAGCTGAAGCGATATCTAATAGCTGACGAATATTATTGAGATGGGGGCAAAATAGTATATGTATATGGCTGGGGCGGTAGCAGAAGTGTGAAAGCTGCGCAGTAACAAAATTATAAACTAGCCATAAAGTTTCTTGGACAAGTTGGGCTTTCAATTAAAGCAGTCAAGCAAAATTTGTGAGCGAAAAACTTTAACAATTTTGCACTAGTCGCAAGTCCAAGTCAGCATGAAAATCAATTGAAGCGTGAATTTGATTTAATTCACTAACTTTGGGGGCGTGGCCTGCTGGTCTAGTGGCAAATTTTGCGACTTGGCATAAACTAACTTCCGCTGCAATGGCAGCCAACTGCAGCTGATGAATAAAACATGTATTTATGCGATAGTCAAGGGGTTGCCAACGAACTGTAGTGACAGTCAGCGGGTGGCGGTTGGCGGGTGGCGGGTGGCGGGTGTCGGCTGATGGTTGACGGGTTGATGGGTTGACGGTTTGCTGGTGGTGGTGTCTGTAGCAAGTAGCACCATTCAGTCATCCAACTGAGAGTGTCAAGTGTTTTTGCAACGCTTTTCCAACTCGGCTACAAGTCTAATGGCATTTTAAGTAAATCACAGAAAAGACGATGTTGTAGTTCTTAGCTTTCCCCACTTTCCCCCGTTTCCTGCAGTACCTAAAACGATTTGAGTGGTGAAAATATTGCTCAATTGGAAACTATGCAATGAGCTGGCTGCTGTGTTTGCAACGTAATAATTAAAGCAGAACTTTTGTAAAAAGAATATACAGAAAGCGCATTTAATTCAAAGAAATATGTTTTATGGGGGTACCTACACCTAGGGCCCCATTAGCTACTTGTTGAACACTTGCTTCCTTGCCGTTAGGCACTATGAAATCTTAATGGTAGTAGTTCTGTGGGATGCCATACGTTGTTTTTTCAGACTATGTTCAAGTCCTGCTGATAGCGTCTGGTAACACACTATTTTTTGCTATTTTTTGCTATTTTTTTATTCTTTTATTTTTCTATTATTTGGTTTGTTATATTTTATTATAAAAACTCACCAATCTTATGTTTTATGCACATTAACTGTACACTACATCATCGCAGCGTGTTGGGGCCCTAGATGTAGGTACCCCCATACAACATTGTTCTTTGTATTAGACGCGTCTTATCTATTATTCTATATTCTTTGATATTCTATATTGCCAGCAAATTTTTGATTTAAGATCATTTACCTGCGATTATCTTAAATCACTCAAACAAGTTGTTTTATTTTTTTTTAATAATTCAGAATGTCTTATGTATATGATAGACTGAAATACTCAAATTTTTCCTTTATAACAGTGTTGCTTCACGAAAACCATTTTCATTTGTACAGATATTTCACCCAAACGCAGCAATTGCTAGTTTTATTATACTTTATACATACTTGAATAAATGTAATCTAAATCGGACCACATTATCATAGGAACAATCGCTTGAAAATTGAGTTTTTTCTATAAAAAATATTGCTTTGAGGGCTTATAGCCAATCTTTCAATCTTAATTTAAAATATTATTAATTTTTATAAAATTAATTAAGATTTGCAGCTAATTGAACTAAGGAATGCATTGTGAATTCTCAATGAGCAACAACAATTTTTGAAAGATTGCTTTCAAATGAATTCTAGAGCTTCGTTTATTCCCTTTTCTGGCTCCACCTGTTTTCATTGTTTCTTGGCTGCCATTTGGTATACAAATCCAAAGTCACAATCCCTTAAGCAAATTATGCAAAACTTTAGCGCTGACCGCTTTCTTTGGCTAGTTGAACCTGCGACAGGGCACAGAGCCACCAGCTCAGAGTTAAGAGCTTTCAGCTTTCAGTTTTCAGCTGCTGTTTTGGGTTCATTAGACTGCCTCTAAGCCGCAACAACTGTCAAAGCAGTTGGCAAGCACGAAAACCCCCGGCGAACATAAATAAATAATTGTAAGCTACTTAACGCGGGACTGTTGAAATTTTCTTCATTTCTTCACTATTTGTGCATGCAAATGCCCCAAGGACTTGCGGCCAGGACTAGTTTATGCCGAAAGCCGCTTAAATGGCAAAAGAGAAGAATGTGCACACGAGAACGGAAACTTTTGAGGCTATAGTGCAATTATGCTTGGCGCCCGAGCAGGGACTGCAACTGCGACAAGTGCGCTGTGGCGGCCCTCATATTAGTTTGAAAATTAATTTATTGTTGAGAAAGCCGCAAAACTGCATCCTGGCGCACGCACAAGCAGCTGCAGGACACATGCCCAGTAGAGCCACCAGCTAGGCAAGTTGGAAATCAATTTCGATGGCCGCCATGTTATAAGTTTTCCGCACTTGAAAGCGTCTCTTGCAATTGCAGCTTTCAAGTGGGCCAAAACTTTGTGCCACCCGCGTCCTTTTGCCCACCGCTCGCCCTGTGCCTGATTAAGCTGCAGTTAGCTGCTGCCCTCGTCCTCGGTCATTATTTAACTTTCTCGTCAGACGCACAGCAACAAGGAACTACAACAACAATTAATCATTTTGACTTTTAATCTTTCATTTGTCCCCAGCCTCATCGGCATCTTTATCGCGTCTCGGTCTTTGCCACGCCCCCAACTTTCGAGTCCTGCCTGTTTGTTGTTTGTGGAAAAAGTTTACACAATCCCCAAGCTTCTTCACACTGCCGTCCAGATGGAGGCTGGCTTCTATCTATCCAGGCACTGGCATCCATCTAAGGCTCAGTTTGTTAAGCATGCTTTGGGTCGCTTAAGCAGACTTAATCGCATTATTACTTTTACGAGAGTTTTTCTTTATGATTTACACTAACCGGAGTGCAATACGCACAACTGCCGCCTTGCCACCATTTCTCCCCCATCGCCTAGTCTTAGCTAAATTTGTTGGAAATGAAAACATCAGAAATGAATTTTTAAGTGCGGATTTTGTGGTCTGACATTGGGAACCTTAACCTGTCTGAGCACTTTGCTTCTGAATTGGAATTAGCCTCAGAATTTGCAAGCAGTCAGTTTGCTGGCTGCAGTATAATGGCATTAGCTTAAAGGATGAGTAAAATTTTGCATAATTCCGCCAGTTAGAAGTTTGTTAAGCGCACAAATAACAGAAATTGTAAATGGTGGTTATATATGAAGCAACAAAAGCGGAACCACTTAACTGTTTTCAGCTGAACTGTTTTGGCAGTTGAGAATAAATCAAATTAGGCAGAGAGTATGCAACAAAAATGGCCTCAAGGCGACCATTTGGCTGGGCACCCAATGTGTTTGTGTTATAAAACATTGCCCATGCTCAATAAAAATCAACACACTTTTACTGGTCATTTATAACTCAATTTCATTGGCCTCGCACACGAGAAATCAATTGAAAAATCACATTAACCGCACACACGCAATTATTCTGATCATCATCATCAACATCATCATCAATATCATCGTCATCGTCATCGCCATCGTCATCGCCTCCATCACAATTCACTCGAACAGATTGCGATTACTGCAGCAATAACAAATATTGGTGGGTGTAAAGGGGCATAAAACTCATTACATAAACGTCCACAACAGACAAAAATCGCATTTGACAAATTATTATTACTCTTTATAGTATGTATTATGATGACTGCCCGATAAATGGCATTTCGATTTTATGAGCAGCTCTTTTCAAAAATAAAGCCAGCACTGTAACAATTTCGAAGGGCAGCCGCAAAAAGGGTACCGCATTTTTGGAGTTGGGCCATTCGGTAATTGTCAAAGTATTCAAGAGTTTGAGTATCGAATGTGTGAATGTGAATATGCATCTGAATGTGAGTGTGAATGGTTTTGCGTTAGATTTTACAAGGGATATCAAAATATGAATGACAGCAGCAAGGTTTTGTGGTGCGTTCATTTTCATTTGGCGGACATATGGATGGATATTTTAAATTGTGAAATATGGCAAGGCAAGTCCTTATGATGTCATTTGATTATATCTATTGGGTTTCTGATTTCTTAACTATATATTTATATTGACAAAAATAAAACTAAAAAAAAAGAAAATTATTGCCAACTCCGCTGCTTGACTTAATTAAATGGAAATATTTAAAATATATATATATATCCACCATGTTGTACCGCTTTGAAAAGTACAGGAAAAACAATTAAAACTCTTTCGACATTTTTACATTTTTCAACGGGATTAATCCTTTCTGAAATCAATTCACTCGGCCCGTTCGACTTTATTTTCCATGGTGGCCATTTGCGGGACTTTGGCTTTTCCCCGCTGATTTTCAAGAGTGAAGCAATTACGAGCGCTTAAAACCACAGTGGTGGCAAATTGCAAAAATAAAATGATCAAATGAAAAGAATATCAGTTCGTGCCGAACCCAAGCCCAGAGAAACAGGACGATGCATAAGTATGCATTAAGCATATGCGTTGTTGTTTGTTTTAAGGTATGAAACTATTTATACCTGCTGATACTCGTATTTGTATATGCTTAATAGTATATTTATATACATATATTATGCACTCAACGGGGCAACAGGCAATTAAAAGCCGCCGAGTAATAATGCCAACAGATTCCTATCGTAATCTGCTGGATTCAGATTGAGCAAGTGCGGAAAAGGGAGAAGGCCCATAGATTGAGTGCATGAGAAGGATTGTAATACTCTGTTTTTTAAAATGAAAAAAAAAAAATTATATTTTGGGTATCTTTTATATATGACACAGAGGGTGAGAGGAAGAAGTTCTTAATTTTGTCGTTTAATATTCATTGATTTATATTAACTATGCTACATTAAAAATATATATATTCTAATTAATTATAAAATAAAGAGCGCTAGCTTCAAGACCATCAGCTCTTATTATCATTTATTTTCAAAGAAGTTGCGAGTTGAAATAATTTGGAAAAGCCACGTAGTATTGCTCATTGCAGATATTACAGCCGGTTCAAATAGCTTTAAGATCCATTTAAGTATAGTTTTAACCTAATTTATAGGCAGATCCAAGTGGATCGCTATTTCAAAGCTAGGATGATGAAATTATGTCTGTAGTCTGGCATTGATTTTTACTCCCTGTACCCATAAAATGGGTAAAAAGGGGGTACTAAATCTGTGCAAGTGTATGTAACAGGCATAAGGAGACATCTCCGACCCTATAAAGTATATATATTCTTGATCAGTATCAAAAGAGATTTCGATTTGGCCATGTCCGTCTGTCTGTCCGTCTGTCCGTAGGAACGCGTCGATCTCAGCAACTACAAGAGCTAGAGACACCAAATTTGAAATGTAGGTTCCTGTATACCATACGCAGATCAAGTTTGTTTCATATTTCAGAAATCTCCCCCCGTTCCCCCGCAAATCGATAAAAACCGTTTTACAGCAACAATTTTCAAGATATAGCTTTTAGATTTGGCATGTACAATACTTTAGTCTTTTTTAATCTACTGTACAAATTTCAAGTCGATCGGATAATAAACACGGAAGTTATTTACGAAAGAAGATTCAGTAATGCAGCGAGAGGGGGGAAGAAGCACAGCCACCAATTAAAATGCCTCGCTTGCGCTGTCGCTTTTGCCGCCTGTGTGTATGCGTCCTTGTGTATGTGTGTATGTATGTGTAAGTGGACGTAGATGTGATTGAATGTTTTAGACCTGGATACAGGGAGTTTCGTAGTCGGGGGTATACTCGACTATAGCATTCTTACTTGTTATATTCTCGAACTATAGTTGATTCTTGCAAGCCTCATAAGTTAGACAACATTTGGCTAATGTAATTTAACTCGGTAAGTTAACCGGATATTGTAGTTATCATAACGAAACCAATCTAATTAATAACGCATAATACAATTAACAAGGGCAACCCACTCAAAGTCTAACCGTTTTTATACTTTATGACACCAACTAAGTGAAAACTCACTCTTGCTTTCTAAAATGTTGCCTTGTGCCCATTTTCAGCCAGCTCGGACATCCGGAAGCTTCCGAAAACACTTCCGCGTTCCAAAAAGAAATTGCCGTAAATCAACCGCAACACTTTGGACACTTCCTTCCGCAGTGCCTTTAGCTTTGCCTATGCCTTTGACAGAAAGTCAAGTCCATGGTACATGGAAGGAGGAAAATGAGCAAAATGATGCCAGAGTCGGGGCAGCCATGTGATTTATTTTCTTATTAATTTCCGTTATTCACGCCGCACACAATTTCCGCTACGTGTTACAGCAAGGCTGGCCAGAGAGCAGTTAGTGATCCCTACCACCCTCTCTCAGCCTTTCCCCCGAACATAAAAAAAGGAATACTGTGAATACATTGAATACATTACGGACACTCCTCAGGCATCGCTGCCTTGCTTAACAATCTAATTAATCAGCAATAATTCATAAAATTAGAGCAACAACAACGGCATCAGAAGCAGCAGCAACCAGTGTTGCTGATGTGGGGGCGTGGCAGCTGCCTCATTTCTTTTACACATAAATTAAAGTTGAAAAGTGCATAAATTAAAAGCGCGTTGCGCATACGCCGCGTGGCCCGCTTGCAAAAGTGCTGAAAAGTTGCGCGGGCGGTTGGTTATGTGCGGGCGGGCCAGGCAAGTGGCGCCATTAATTGCATATTAATTTAGACAAATTTCTTGGCATTTTTAAGTTCAACACAACACAAAAACAACAACAAGTAATACATCTGCATAATATGAAAACAGCAAATTGTGTGGAAAATCATTTTTAGGTACTTTATTTAACCTTCGTAGTTTGCAGACATTAGCACCTTGTTGGCGTTGAGTTCAAGGAGAATTATATGGCTGACATTAAATATAAAATTACTTATTTCTTTTTAACAAAAAAATACTTAAAATCAAGGTATGAGTTCACAGTAGAGGGTATTCAGTGTTCAGATGTGGCAAGTATTATTATACTTCGACCATATTATAGAAAACTTTCCATATCAACTTGGAAATCATTTTAGGTTTAATCAAATTATATAAGATTTCATTGGTAAACACAAAAGTTTAGCTGGAAAACAATACCAACTAAGCATTAAGGTTTAGTTTTTGGCCTTTATTTCATATTTATAAATTAAATGGCTTATAGTAATATTGTTAAATAATTATAGGAAATTGTGTAAGTGTTGTTATTTTTTTATATTTTATTTTATTTGTATTTTTTATAAAATGCTTATCTGTATTTAAAATTCCCGTTGGGATAGCTTGATCAAATTGTTGAAATATACAAGAAAAACTTAATCTAATCACAAAAAAATTAGCGTGATTTTACGCATTACTTTGTTTTATCCAGCTTCCACTTATAACTTAAAAAAAGCATTACAGGTGCATTTTTTTATATTTGGCACACCTTTATATTTTTATATGTTTTCCGCGCATAAATGATTGAAATATACAATAAAAATAAATGTATACAAAGTATTTATTTGATTATTTGGGTGCAAAGCTTTTATCATGGGTAAACTCATGCACCAAGTTAAGCTCAACGCAAACCGCATAAGTTATGAACAGAATAAACATTATCCAATAAAATACTCCAGCGGAACGTCGGGCAAAGAAATTAAATGTCAAGCACCACCACAGTGTGGTAATAATTGTAATCAATAAAAATACATAACAGTTTTCGCCGTGCTCTCCAAACAACCAAAATGTTGAGCCAGCCTCAAGAACTTTCTTATTGAAGAGCAGGGGGATTGCCATGCCCACAAAACCTGAAATCATTTCAAAATAGGAATGTTTATATTTATAGTACCATTAACCAAATTAAAACCGATCTCTGCTCTATGCGACTCTATATCTTCTCCACCCTAACAGAACTCATAGGAAAATAATATTCCTTAGTGAGGAACCTAGATGTTAATTATATATGTGAATAACTAAATGAACTTACTGAATATTGGGGCAGCAAATATAGCTGCAAAGGCCATTTTTTCATAGCCCTGCATAGTCATGGTGAAATTAACCAGTAAATCAGCAAATGCATTTATCAACGCTCCAAATGTGATGTCAATAAAATCTCCGCTTAGATTGAACACAATTCCTATAATTGAGGTGAGTACCTCAATTTCGGCGGCACAAACACAAATAATGACCATCGAACTGGATATGGTCAGTATGATAAAGAGCTATAGGTGTGATTAGAGTGGTTAGCTTGGAGGGAACATAGCAAATGGGAGTATAACTTACGAAATGGTATGGAGGCGGTATATCAGTTCGAGAATGAAAGAATACAAATATTGCCATTGGGATAGTCAGGCACAATGACCACCTGGAGTAGCTGGTGTTGAGTTGGATGTACCAGGTACCATAGACTTGACCAGCTATAGCTGCGGATGGTGAATGATAGGAATAGAGCAGATAGCTTAATTGGAAGATCACTGCACATACAATGTACCGTGGTAATTAAAACAAATGGATTGCTGACGATCTGAGTGCAGTTGAGCAGCTTGCTCCAGCCATGTTTGTACAGCTCGTAGTTTATGGTGGGCACAAAGATTGATACCATCAGCACGAAGGGTGCCTGGATTACTGTAATAAAGCGACGCATGAAACCTTGTAACTGCCAGTCCACGGTATCAATGGGATTCAGTGACTCAAAGAATTCCTCGTACAGAAAGCGATTCTTCGAGTTGGCCTCGCTGTGCAAAATATTCCGAGTTTCCACATAATCCACTGCATCTGGCTTGGAATGTGGCGTTGGTGTGTTAAAAGCATTTGCTCCAACTACGGTAGAGGAGCGACTGCTGCGAATAAAATAATTGGTATTCTTCTTGTTAATATTCATGGACTCGTGCTGCTCCAGACGGTTTAGTTGGACAATCAGTTTCCTTAATTTCTCGTTGCGCTCAGGTGAAACTGGCTGCTGCCTTAAGTCTGCGACGTTTTCGCGCACCTCTGAAGTGAGAGGGGTCAAGCAGGCCTAATGGTATAAAAACTCGTATTACTTTACTCACTTTTGATGGTTGCTCGCACCAATAGAAGATCGACAATATTGATGAGCAAGTAGACAACATAAAATGACAGCAGTACTGTGGCTCAGCATTGATCAGTACTGTTATTGACAAATTGTGGCCGACTTACTTATGCATTCATGCGGCTGTACCTTGTTTCCACTAAAAATTAGAAAACGCATCAGCTCCAGGGACAGCAGAAGGAACAGCAGATCCCGAACCGTGCTGTGCCCATCCATTTGAAAGGGCTTCAAATAGCAGACCATCCCGCCAGAGAGCAACACTATGGCCACAGCATTGCTAACGGTTCTTGTAAACATGGCCGACTCGGCACGAATGGGCAGCATATTGGCCGCCAAGTCTGGAGCGGAATTACCAAATGAAAGTAATGTGATGCCCGCCAAGTACTCATTCATGTGCATCTTAACGGACAGAATCTTCAAAACGGGCGTAAAGCTGCGTAATGTTTGAGAGAAGAAGTCACTTTATGGCTAATTTCGTCTCCTTCAACAATATAGTTAATAGTAAATAGTTAGCTAGCTGGTTGTCAACAGTAAACATGTAATTTAGAAACTATCAAAAAGACCTTTGGCTGATCTATCCTATCCCAAATATGCCGTCAGCTAGATCCTTACCTCAACAGACCCATTTGTAATCTAAACCTGCTCTTAATCCCAAATATCTGCTACTCTAACTCAACACTTGCGCTTTAAATCCCTGTACCCATAAAATGGGTAAAAGGGAGTATAAAATCTGTGCAAAGATGTATCAAACAGGAAGGAGACATCTCCGACTCTATATATAGTCATGATCAGCACCAACAGCTGAGTCGATCTAGCCTTGTCCATCTTTTTGTCCTTGTGACCGTCCATCCGCCCGTCTGTTTGTATGTACGCGTCGATCTCAGGATCTATAATAGCTGAAGACACCAAATTTGGAATGCAGGTTCCTGTATACCATCCGCAGTTCAAGCTTTTTTCAAATTTATGATTTTTGTACCATCCACAGTTGAATTTGAATTGGATCAGCCACAATATTTAATAAATTTTAAGGTCTCGTTAATATTAGAAAAGGCATAGCATATGTCGTAGAGTTGAGAATTTAGGGAGATATTAATTATACTTACAATCTAGAAACGACTATAGACGTGATTAACATGTAGATGATCGCACAGATGGTAAAAATGCCCATAACGCCAATTTCGGTTGTCTTATCACGAATTCGAAAGAAACAATACATCATTTTAAAGTAATTAAAAGCATTTACAATTTGTTCACAGTCTTTTACAGATTTTGCCAACGTGCACCGACTTCCATATGGCACTTTCAAGACACTGAGACAGCTCATCTGTGGAATGTAGAATGGAATTAGAATTAGAATTAGAGGCAGAAGTCAACCAGGAGCAAGCAAGGATAACTACGTACGTTGGTAAGTAGGTACTTGAATTCATCATCCAAAGCTGCCATGTTTCTTGCAATTAATTCAAAGACTTGATTGTTTTCAGTATAATGAAACTGTACACAAATACATACATATTTGAAAGTAAGCAACGAGTATTTAATAGTTCTGAAGTTGAAATCAAAACCTTTTTAAAACTGGCAATCCAAATCGGAAATAGTTATAACTTCTATTTTTGACATTATATTGAATATAAAGTGAACTATAAGAGCTAGACCAATTTGGAATGTATGTTACCATACGTAGACTAAGTTTGTTTTAAATTTCAAATAGTTCCCTCTCCGACACCCTGGAAATTTGATTAAAACGTTTTACAGCAGCACTTTTAAAGATATAGCCGTGAGTCTTGGCATTAATAATTATGGAGTTCCTCTTAATCTGTTGAGAAAATTTCAAATCGAGCTGATAGTAAATACCGAAGTTATTCAAAGAAATGGTAGGGTATTCTGACTTCGTTGTGCTCTAACACGTACTTATCTTTATTTTCTTATTGTTTATGGGCTGAACAATTTATGAATTATCTGCTTGCAATTTTGTGTTTTCATCAGTGGCATATTAATTAAGCTGACGCCATTCATTTGCTTTAGCTTGCTTGAATTCTGAAATATTAATTGAGCAGCTCCGTGCGGCAACTTGATCAAGGACAAAGGACAATAGGAAGTGGGCACCAGACGCTGCAGGATGTACATATTATGCTTTCTGCTTGGAAAAGCATAAATCTTGTGCACAAATACAATTGATTTGGTTTATTAGCGTTCGCTTCGCTTCGAGCAACAACAACCACAAAAGCTTCATTTATTAAAACAAAAACCAAAAAAGAAGAGAAGAAAAACACAAAATTCCTCGAAAGAGGATGATAAAACTCTTCGGACTGTTAATGTCTTAGAGCTCACTTTGCTTTGTTTATTTACCCTACAATTTCACACATGTGTGGGTATCCTTAGCTATATCTCCCTCTCTCTCCTTATCTGTCCTTCGCTCTTAAACTGTGTTTAGCTTATTTCCTTTTGGGTGAAGTGATTTACGAGTAATTCGCCATTTAACCTGTGGCTAAATTTGTAATTAGTCAAGTTTTCGTGGCGCATGCATAAAATTTTCCCTTTGCGGGGCTTAGTAAATTTCGCCTACTTTTGTGTGTGGGTAAGTCTATTAATAATAAGCTGTGTGTGGTATTTATTATACAGGGAGTATACATGCACATATAGCCTTGGCTTACTGACACTTAGGGACTCTGAGGGGCTGTTGTGGAACGCACATGTGACAAAAGCCAATTTCATTTACTTGGTGGCTGCGAAACGCTTGTATGAACCACAAATTAATTTTGATGGGATTAGCGGAGAGGGTCGAACTGTATAATGCACGCAAGTGATTGGCCGACTAGAACACTTGCAAATGAGCTGGAAGTCTTAGGAGTTAATAAATTACACGTATTTATTTTGTAGCTTTCAAAAATTCAATGGGCTTTTTAGAAGGCAGATAACAAGTCCATCGAATATGTTATAGTCGTATGTATGTACTCTTTTTCATGTATTCTTGGGCCCTTGGGATCATTTAAATTTAAAAATAATTTCTTGAGTTTCATATTTCGACGAAAAATAACAATTATTTGTTAAGTTGTATATAGACTGGCGGCTTTTTTTAATATTCTATCGCTATAATTCCCAACCAGTTTTAGCTCAAACTTAATGAACTGGCTGCTATGAAATTGAAATTTGTAGAATCAAGTCTTACGACTGATATCTCAGATTATCTTTTATTTTATTTTGTGAAATTTGCAAGCAGTGCTTTTCCTTAATCTCGAAATGGTTCGTTAAATTGGCAGTAAAAGGCTCTCGTACGACAGTTCTGAAATACTAAGCTAAAACGTATTTCTTTAATTTTATTTATTATACCCTAGCAGAGGGTATTATAATTTTGTCTCGGAATGTGTAATGGACAGGAGAAGACGTTTCCGACCCAACAAAGCATCAGCATGAATAGCCGAGTCGATATAGCGATGTCCGTCTGTTTCTATGCGAACTAGTCTCTCAGTTTTAAAGCTATCGTAATGAAGCTTGGCACAGACCCTATTTTTCCTGCAGGCAGTACATATGTCAGAGCCGGATCGGATCACTATTAAATATAGCTGCCATAGGAATGATTGATCGACAAATATGTTTTTGTATGAAAAACTTTCTTGTTTATTCAGGTATCCATACCAAACTTTTCCAAACCGAGTCTCTATAGTGTTTATACAATCTGCTCAAATTTGGTCAAAATTAGACCACCATATCACTATATCAAAATTTTTGCTTATACAAATATTTCATCCGAGCTAAGTGAGAGTTTTATAACACTTCAAATAATTTCCTATAATTTGATCAAAATCGGAACACATGGCTCTCTTAGGAGCAATCAGACAACATTAAGTTTTGTATAGAAAACATTGCTGCTAGGTTCATAGCTTCGGCGCCCGAGGACAACCGTTCTTTCTTGTTAATATTATATTTAAATTATTAATTTAATTTTTAACCGATAGCGCAATCAATTTTGGCATGCAATCTTAATAGTTGTTTTGAGTTAATTAATTTTTTGAGCAAATCTTATGCCAAAGATTCACTGAAAGTTTCAATTTGCATATATTTTTGTAGCTGGTAAGGTTATTTGTGTTTGGTCGAACTCAGTTCAACATTTTTGTCATACAATAAATGTGTTTTATGGATATAGCACGATTTATTTAAAAATTAATCTTAATTTAAATTTGATTCGTTGCCTGACCTCGATAAATACTTTGGGATAAATAAGTTACTCCAAAATTGTTTTCAGGCTGGTCTTCACTAGAACTATTATTATTTGATGTTTATTTTGTATGCGTATATACGAGGAATTTCGTTTGAGAAATTCGGTTTTTTACCTCGAATTCAGAGGAACTTTTAACACCTGACTACAGCTTATGGCCAGTCCATGACGAATCTCTTTTATCGTATGGCAACCACAAATGCCAGGTCAACACCTTTGCTACTCTATTGACGTTCAATAAAATCAAATTGATTGAAGTTTCGCACGCTCTCGTTTTGCCCTTGCCACGCCCATTGCGCCCTGGCCCCGCTCCCGCCTCCGGGCTACTGTCTGCCTGGCTAGCTGTGAACATCAATTAAATTCATTGCCAAACAAATATTGTACAAAGGAATTATAAAAGCAGCCAAGCGATTGTTGGCAGACACATGTACCCCAGTGTTTTGTTTTGGTCTGTCTAGCAGACCAGGATGCAAGTCCTGCCAGTCCTGTGCCCTGTGCTCTGTGCCCGCTGCAGCTACTGTTACTCGCTCTGCAGAATGTTGATTGAATGTGGAAGCCCTCGTCGCCATATATCCTCAGCCACATATCGCTGCTGCCCTCAGCTGTTGTTTTTTGGCACTTTCCAACGAGCGTCAAACGTAAAAAAGCGCCGACATTTTGTAAACAAAGCGCACAGCGTGGGTCAGGGGTGCGGGGAAAGTTAGCCCCACTGTGCTGAAAGGTCGTCCCCTTTTGTGTAATCCCTATATGATGTTTGAGCCGCGCAGCCAGCGCCTAATGCCAAAACCCAAACCTAACCCGGAACCCTTAGCCAGTTATCCCCCTGGATTGCAGTTAAAAAATGCATGGCAAGCGGGTTTTTGTGCGCTTTTATTTGGAATAAGTTTTTTGGAATTTGTATATATGTGTGTGCCTGTTGTGTGGGTGTGTGGGTGTGTGGTGTGTGGGTGTGTGTATTGCCATCTTTGTATGGGTTTTTTAATTTTTCGGCTGATTGCTTTATTACAGAGTGGCGCCCATGGACTGTGGAATGCTGAAGCTCAGGCATTTCCGATAGATGCGAGTAAATTTAGCAACATATTGGAGTTTGGGTCGTGGGGATCTTTAATTGAATGCCAACAGTGGACGAATATTGTCTCAAAAGCTGTCGAGCAATGTGAACCTTTCCTAAAAAATTACTAGTTATTGAAGCACATGCTAGGTAAATATTAACCAAACGTTTATTTGAATTAATTTGACTGTGAAAATGTTGCTTGGCAAATAACTTATGCCATGAAATTTGTGTATAGAAAATATGAACATTTATTTCGTAATGAAAAACTATTTGCTTGTCAAACATTTGCAACATCTAAAATACTTTATTATCGAAATAGTGTATTTATAATTATTTTGAAGCACCCTTTCTCCTTATGCACGTTCCCTTATTGCACATTTTTGATTATATTTGTAGCTTAACTGCACTTTCATTGAAAGTACTTTTCATTTAAAAGTTGAAAATCAATTAAAAATGGCTCAGAGTATGCAACACTTAATTTGCATCAAAAATATTTCGCATTGTTGTGGCCTGAAGGCAACATTTAGCATTTTGTGAAGCGCATGAAACTAAATTGTGCAAACATCATAAAGCATGCAGTGCCTTGGGGAAGGAGCGGGGCGGAGCGGAGCGGGCGACTGCAAATGCAACAGAATGCATTATAATATAGCAAACAAATGAAACGCATGAAAGTAGACAACAAAATCCTTCCACTTCATTCCGCAGCGTCAACATAATAAATCAACTTTCGCCTCCGTCCGTCGGCTGAGATTTCCCAGCATTCAGACAAATAATTTCCTGTCTAATTTTCAGGCTAAAGAAGCTGCCTTCATTGTGCAGCAGCAGCAGCAGCAGCCGTCAAGGAGGCTATAGGAAAGTCCTAAGTGCTTTCGCCTGAAAGTATGCAACAAGCCAGCAAAGCAAGCAGAGCTGCCTGATGGCTGTTATTAAAATGATGCTCGCTCGATTAATAATGCAGTCAGACATATTTGCGATTATATATGTAAGTATCAGTATGTTAAATATACACATTCTTCACCTGAAGCACTCCGTTTGTATATCGTACTTAAGACGTTGCCACGCAACGTCATCTGAACCGAGTTTCGTTGATTTTCCTTGCAACACTTCACTTAGCGCACCAAAATCATTTTCCACCCATAAATCTTTCGCTAATAGAACAGTCCCGACGACAGCGCAATTTAGTTTTCCTTGTGGGTCTTTCAGGGGCTTAAGCAAGTATTTTGTACTGTTATTAATATCAATATACACTATCTATCTGAAGTTATATATTTATTTATTAACACTCTATCAAAACGTTTCTTGTGTGTCCGTTTATCATTTGTTTTTTCCAAAACGCACTGTTTCTTTTCATTGATTAACATTCTTCTATTTTTCTTATAAACAACTTATGTAGGTTAAACTTTATAAATAAAACTAATGCAACTTTATCTAGGAGTCTCAGTATTTATAATAGTTTGATAAAATCAAAATATCAGGGGTCAGATTGCGGAGAGGTCTTACCCGATTGACCTGGCAAGGAAATATTATTATTTTTATTATTATATTATTTTTATTATTTCAATCTATTTTATATATCTTATTAATCAGACTTAATTTTGTATAGATTAAGTACTTATTGTCAATATAGTTAAAGTTCATAAAACAATGGAAAGATTAATAGGAAAAAAGAATATACAACTTATGTTAGTTTATTCATGGTTCATAATTGGATTCCAAAAAGTATTTCAGTTATAAGTTGAAATTTAGTATGCAGTCTGTGAGAATATAGGATAAATTAATAAACTGGAATGATTCACTTTATATCAACTGGTCCATGGTGTTTTAAAATTTGTAGGATTATTTCTTAAGGTAAAATAATATTTTGTATTACTCTCAGTACCTTAAACTCAGCATTAGTCCCGTGGCTCTTCTCAAGGATAACTTCTTTTTAAGCTCAGAGCTGCAGGATCTTTGGCAGACAGGCTGTCAGCAAGGCATATGATAGCCATCAATTCCGTGTGCATTTTTCGATTACGATAGCAAAGCTTGAAAATGTCACGTAGGCTGACACTCGGATAACAATAAACATTTTACTATCACAGCAAATTTTGCTATACTGCGTATGGGAAACGGGAGCTTAAGCCAGAGGCATTTGAATAGATGCGAAAGGCGCCTTAAAGTATGCAGCAATATGAACGCTTATGGCATGAGAATATAAAAATATTCAATTTCATATGCATTTAGAGCGGCATAAAGTCGAAAAACGAATGTGAATGAGAATTCTGCACATTCCGCTTTGCATATGGGAACACAGATAAACAAATGGGGAAAAACGAGGAGACAAAACCGAGAGGAAACTGCATAACAAAAGCAAAAGACAAAGACTAAACAATCTTGCCATGACTGTGCCTCATTTTCCCTTGCACCACTTGCTCGGTTTTCCGCCTGCTTCCACCTGCCTCGCCTCCGTCGTCTCCGTCGCCTCCACTGCCATTGCATTGGGTTTTGTCGGCTTGCTTTTGCCAAGGGACCAAAAGTCACCATCGTACTATTCCATTACCGAGCAGCTGCAGTTCCAAAAACGTTTTGCCGGGATTTTTATTCAGAAAATATAATAAAATGTTCTGTTTATGCTCCAAGTGGACACGTGGCAGTCACTTGAAGCCAAATAAAGCAACAACACACAACAAGCTTGCATAATAATCTCAATGCATCGAATTTGTGATACACTATTTGCATCTTTTTGATTGAATACAGAAATACTGATATCTAAAACTTATTTATCAGCTTAGTTCTGCAATTCACGTTCGAATTAATTTCACAGAAATATGCAAAGCATACTTTTGGGATCGCTGTGAATTAAAGTAAAGTAATTTTCTGAAATTGTTGACACTTTATTTTCGATTAAGTAGTATTAGTATTTCTCTATTAAATTTAATTGAAGTTGCTTATGAGAATAAAAAGATAAATTAAAATAAGAGCAGATAAAACGAAAAGAAATGTTGCCCTGAAAAGTATGCTACATTTTTGTGTGTGGAATTGATTTGAATGTGGGATTCAGAACACGCCTGTATTTAATCAGTGAATGAGAATAGCAAGCTTTACTGCATAGTCAATGCGAACTCAATAAAAACAGTTTATAAAGAGCATCACGAGTGCATAATTAATTAGCGCTGTCTGTGGTGGGCGTGGCACAGCCTCAGCGGCTGTGTCGGCTGCGTCGGCTTTGGCAGCGGCATCAACAGCGCTTGTCCATTTTGTTGTTGGTTATTAAACAGAAAACAAAAGCAACAAAACAGAAAGTAAAAAAGGCGCTGCACATGCAAACATCATCCTACATACCAAAGTACATATCATATGTGGGTAGTCTTATATAACACACGTCCTGTAATACTCCTCGCTGACTGTGAAGCCTTTTTCAGTTAATTAAAAAGGCACTTTGCTGTGTGGGTGCATGTATGTGTGTGTGTGCGTGTGTATTTGGTGTGGCTGCTGTTTCATTATAAATGGCCAGCAGAAACAAAAACATGAAATATTCTTGTATTGTACGAATACTCGTAAACGTAAACGAGTATAAATCAAAGGCAGTCGAGCTAACTACTCAACATACAAAGTGCGGAGTGTATAACCACTGTTCATTCAACTAATTACTCCAAATAGTTAGTAGCATAGTTAAGAATTTTGAAGAGAGACTTTTACTTTGATTAGTCTACACAAATGATTAAGCTAAGGTGCTAACACTGTTTTCAATGGACGTATGCATATGCGACTTTCGATTAAAGATAATGTGCTCAGTAACTTTTTAAGCCAAAAAGAATACATGGTATAAATATAACTAAACTTTAGTTCCTTGTTTAGCAGCTTGTTGGAACCAATGATCTTCAAGGAATCCTAGATGACGCAAGGTTCAAATATGCGGTACCACTAAGGACCAGATGGTCTATGTGAGGCCATCCGTGGGGGTGACCTGCCGTCCCAACCTAACCTAACCTAACCAACGTTACCGATTCAAATCACATCATCCGGTATCGAAAATATTAGCTATGATCAATTTGAAAAGTACGTAGTATCTTCAAAAATGTAAACGGTGTCATTCGAAATCTCGAAACCAATATCGAAAAGGGAGAGGAATTATAAAAAAAAGAATTACAACTCAATTCTTTGACTATTGTTCAATTTTTCAAATAAATAATGGTTTTAGATCTGGTTAGCCAACTTTTAGCACATAGGCTCACAGCTTGCAGAAATTACACATGGAATTTCTAGCAGCTAACTAATTTGGTTAATTACCATTAGGATGAATACCATAGGATGAATACCATACGGGTAAATAGACAGTGCACCTTAAGTATATTTCTACAAAAGTAGTAGCATAGCTCGTAAGTATCCAGCTGATAACTCCCAAAGGGTTTTTCTCGCGGTTATTCTAAAATATATTCTGAATATTGGAGTCACTGAGAAAGTTCGCTGAAGAGGTTTGTCTGTTTGTATCTCGCTGTGTTATGCGTTAACCTTGGCCAAAAACTTGACTAGCATATAACTGAGCTTAAGCCTTAGAGCAGCTTTCACTTAGCCCCTTGCTCTTGCGTAATATTAACTGCAACATCTCTCATATGGCTAAAAGCCCACAATTGACAGTCTCCCTTCAGTTGGCTAAGATGACAAAATGTATTTGATGTTGTCACCGGGCGACACCCCTCAGCCCCAAGCTCTCCACAGACAACTGTCACATTTGCTTTGTTTATTTACACTCGTTGGGCGGGCAGAGGGTGTTGGGGGTTGGGGGCTGGGTCAGGGATGAACAACAGAAATTTACATTTCCTTATGTGCCTGCTGTCGACTTTGCTTTGTTTATGTATTTTTTATTATGATTGATATTTTTTTCGGTGCCTTTCCTTTCCTGTTAAGCTGCTTCCTTTTTTTTATTTTATTTTATTTTTGTTTTTTTTTCCTTGGCTTATGGAGTTTCATATTTATTGACAGCTGGCTAAAGGCGCATGTTGTTGACTTGTTTAGCATTTTTTATGAGCCGTCGACAATGCTAACATTTCACATTTTGGACAACTTTTAGGGAATGTGACTCTCAAGTGTCACATTTAATAATTTGGCTGTAAAATGATAAGTTTCCTCAGTTGGAAGGGTTTTGTGGGCGGTGGATGTTGCTGCCAGATGCCTATTTGACATATTCAGTCGGCTTAAATCTGAGTCTCATTTTATGTGGATTTTCCAGCCTCTTTGCTGCAATTAACAATTATATGTAAATAGAGTTAACTACACTCAACATGCTTGTTAAGTATTTGCTCGCCCCTAACAAGCAGCAACTAATTTAAAACCACGACGCCCACTACTTTAGCCAACAGTTGGGAGCAACAAAAGAATATGAAACTTATTTAAATCTGAGCAGCTCTTTTGGGGCATGTGCTCCACTTGCAGCCGCCTCGTCGACGCGTCGTGCCATCGTCAAGTGCCACTAGAAACAATGCAAATTTAATTAAAATTCCGAAAATCTGAAAACAATGCGCACGTTTTCATCATCAACATTATGCCCCGGCACGGCCACCCGACCAGCTCACCCACCAACCCACCAACCCAACAGCCCGCTGCCCCATACCCTCACTCGCTGCAGATATGCTGATGGGTCTCTGACCATGGCTATAACTATGGCCCCGCTATCAATGCAGCTGCGCAAGGACAATGCACAGTGGCTGAGTCCTGGCAGACTGGATGCACTGCTTCTCTGCGCCCGTTCCATGTAATTTCGGTCTTTCTTTAATGTAATCTTGGTGTGGGGCATATCAACAATGTAGTACAGAATGTCAAAAGTAAACTGAAGCTTTTCAAATTTAGAGAGTTTTTGTTATGCATCTTCTTTAATTTTCAGCGTGATATAAATTAATAAACTGAAATAAAATAATAATATAATTAATTGTTGAATTAAATATATATAAATAGTAAATAAATAAATAATAAAATAACTAAAATTTAATTTGAGAGATTTCGTTGGTGCTTGTATTTTTAACAATTTCTTATGTTTTTTTTATTTTAGATTCCTTTATAATACAACCTATAACTTTTCCAGAGGGAGCTAACTAATTTTTAGCGATTTTTTCACCAAATCAATATAACATTTTGCATCATTTGCCAAGCCGATAATTGAGGTTAAAGTATTATTTATTTATTTATATTATTTCCCGTCAGTGGTGACGGGTGAGAGTAGATTTTTCAAGTTTCATACAACAATTTTCCGCTCGTCGGGGTAAATTTTCCCGTTGGTCACAAATCAGTGAATCACGGCTAAGTTATGGCGACTTATATAACCAATATTTCTGAATTTCAAATGTCAAATGTGAGAAATACATGCAAGAATATTTAAACTGCTTCAATCACATTCTTTGTTAATTCGTTATGTAGTTTTAAATCCGGAACTAAATATATTTTCCATGCATGTGCCTTGCATGATATCAGACGAATGTATATAAATATCAGTTGTATAGTCATTTCGGGATCAGTAGTCTCGACTTGCAATGAAGTGTTTCGGTATCCTTATTCTCTGCTTGGCAATTGGTTTGGCCACAGCTGGCGGTCCTCCTGGGATATATCCAAGAGCAATGCCGCCACCAGAAACATTTGATTGTAAGCGAATAAGAAATATTGTTTGAATTTCAATATAATAATAACCGATTTTCTTTAAGCACGTTAGGAGCACATCAAAGTACAATGTCAAAGGGCAGAAATGTAATAATAAATCCAGTTTAAGCTGTGTACCTAATAAAAGTGGAGTATAAAACTGTTTGATCGATTTGTGTGGAATGTTTTAAATATACTTGATCTGGGAATGATATACGTGGACCTACGTGTAAAAAGCAAGAGAACAGTACAGTGAAGAGAGATGTAACATTTTTCACCAAGAGCAGTAGCTCATTAAAGTTTCTTCATGTTATGTGGAGTTAACCTTCTGCATTTAACTCACATCCAGTACACTTAAGCAGAATATAGCACCACTTTTTATTATTTTTCTGTAGATCTATCATAACTACAAAAATCAGAGTTTTCTGATATTGGTTGCACTTGTACTAAACTTGGGGAGACACTGCAGATTGTAAGATCCAGATCAGTGATCATGTGAAATACGTGTCAAATAATTTTATTTATTTATATATTTACGAAGGCAAGAAGTATAATTTAATCAAAAATATAATTTAATAAAAAGATTTGTGGGTAAAATTAAAAGACGTATTTTTAGTGTGGGAGACGATTATTCAAAATCGAAGCACATCACGTAAATTTAGTTCTTATTTGGAATTGAAACTAAATTGCTTAATAACAAAATTTCGGAATGGCTGAGTTTTCATCAATTTTCCGAGCGTAGAGGTGGATTTTTAAGAATCAGTACAACACGTATCTCTTTATTCTCTATGAAGAGTTTTCAAACTGTTTTCCAAGCATTTTCACACATGTGTAAATACTCCACATCTTCTATCTGCTACCGGACTGCCCAAAAGTCAGTCAGTCAGCTGGAACTCTTTTATAGATATAGATAATTTATTGAACTCTTATATCATTGAAATAATCTGTTTCTACTTGAAATATATCATTTATACAGTAAGCTTCTTTGGTCAAGGGTATACACTATTCATTGTTTATATAATTTGCGAGTCCTTTGTCCTTTTCTTTGTCGCTTGCCCGAAAAGCAAATGTAAAGTTCTTGGTTTCGACGCGAGGGATTTATAGTGCGATTATACTATTGTGTGTGCTGCTTCCACTGCTGGGATAAAGTGTGTTGTTCTTAGCGACGTTGTTGTAGTACTTGCACTTGTAGTAGTACTCGTACTGATTGTTGTTGCTGTTGTCCATCCTGAAATTGCATTTTTATAAAGCTGAGCAGCCCTAGCTGCTCCCATCTCCCATCTCCCATTTCCCAACTCCCAACTCCCATAATGGAGTAGTTTTTAAATAAACAATGCGAATTCGTCGCCATCCTTGTACTGCCAGCAATGCTGTCATCCTTCCCACAGTCAAGGGTCGCCACGTTGACTACTGTCACTTGGTGTGAAGCTTGTTCCCAGTCGCCACCAGTCGGAAACTCCAACCAGGCCGGGCTTTTATTTGCATGGCTGTCGTGGGAGTAGTGCGGTTTTATAGGTTCTTAGTTTTATTTCGTATACGCGATGGAGTTCTTCTCAATTTTGGTATTTTTTTATTGTGTTGCCTTCTCTGGGTGCACATAATTGTGTTAGTTATTTAGGCGACATCAACACTTTCGGTCATGGCGTTTTTTGAGGATTAATGCCAGAGAGACTTATAAATTTGTTGTAAAATTGCAGGATGCGAGTTCTACAGGACTACTAATGAATATAATAATGAATAGTTTGTAACAAACATAGTATTTATACGTACTTACCTAGGGCGTTGCATTTCCTATTCCCTGGTTCCCAAACAATTCACAACAAACATTATAATTGATTGTATATAATATCAATCAAAATGAATTTGTCTGGAAAGTTCCTATTTTGCCTTTCGAAATAGATGGTTTATTTATTATTATAGACAGACGGACATGGCCAAATCGAAATCTCTTTTGATACTGATCCAGAATATATATACTTTATAGGGTCGGAGATGTCTCCTTCTGCCTGTTACATACTTTTGCACAAATCCAATACCCCCTTTTACCCATTTTATGGGTACAGGGAGTAAAGTTTCATACAAAAATCATAAATAATAATACAAGTGCGATCTCATACACTAAATTTGGCGATTTAATGCAGATGATATTCGTTGTTTCAATTCGTTTCTTCTTTCAATTTCTGCAATTAAATTCTTAAGGCTTGAACTACCTTATATTTCGCAACAAGTCGTCTATAATTATAATAGTTAATTAACAAAGTCACAGAAGCAGCGCATTAACCTTCATTTTATAAGAAAGAGCTCTTTTGTTGGCTTGCAACTTGAGAACAGCTTCAACTGGCCATTACGAAGACTACTTACTTTTCATTTTCACACTAATTATCGTGGCGCCAAGTGTTGGCAGTAAATTCACGCCTCTGCCTCTGGCTCTGGCTTTGGCCAGGCCTTTAAGTCGACACTTGGCCAGCTGCGCAGCAGGACAATTTGAGCGCATAAATTGGCAGAGAGTAGTCAACATTTTGTTGCTGGGCTGTTGTCCTGTCTCCAGTCTCCTGTTACTGCTGCCTGCCAGCATGAGCAATTCAAGGCTTTTGTTGAGCGCCGTGCGAAAAATGCGCAACATTCAAAGCCAAAAGCCGCAGCGTAGCGCACAATCCTTACCCAACAACCGCCCAATTGCCGCCCAAAAGCCGCAAAATTTCATTTGGAAAAGCCAAACGGCAAGTTGTCCTTGTTGCCAGAATGAGTTTTGGCTCTTCAGGAAGACGGCGACTCTCGCGTTGCAGTTTTTAGTTGGCTTGTGGCAAGCTTGGCCGCCAGATGAGGGGAGGCGTCCCAACGAAAAATAACTTGACGCTGCCTCAGTTTGACTTTCCCGCGCTGCACACACACACACACAAAGTTGCGGCCTCGACTTTGTTGCGGTTACATAAATTACGCATACGCCACGCTGGCTGCCATCAATCAATCAAGCATTTTGCCAAAATTTGTGAATGATTCGTTCAAAGTACTCGTAGAGTTCCGTCCTAATCAAGACATTCCATTTAAGCTCTTCTTATGTGCTTACAAAATATATTCTTGAAAATATTCATCAAACCTTGCTGATAATCGATTGCGGACATTGGCTTAGGCTTAAAATATTTAATAAATTTATATTGACATATTTCAGAAATGCCCTTTTGGTAATTCTTTTTTAATTCAGAATATATACCAAAAAAAAGAAAATGTAAAAAAATGAAATCGAAATTCTTGGCACAAAATTTCATTAAATAAAATAGAACTTTTATATAATATTTTACATTCATGCGCAGAGTTTTTAAAAGTCATAAATGGAAGGTGCTTGGGCATTGATAGATGAACCTATTTTCAATCGGATCTCTTTGTTTTTTGAGCAAGAGTTTTATAAGTGGATGATGCATCAGCTGTTAAATATGTACAACAGTATTTGGTGAAAAGATGGCCCATAACCTCGACTCCTTTAACACTTTTCAGGCTCATCATTTACCCTTTGGAAAAGCACAAGATCCGCAGCACAGCAAGCAGCCCAAAAATTCACTTGTGCCCCTGAAAGTTAAGTTTGCCAATTTTCAAGACATTGCGTATACGCCACATATGCATGTGGCATGCCACTCACTCTCTTTGCCTCCCTAGCTAGCTCAACTTGTCAGCTGGACTCTTTGCATATGCTTCACTCTGCGTATTGTTTTTTGTACGTTTTTTAGTTGATTTCACGAATTTACAGCCCCGTGGAGAAAGTGAAAAACAATGTAATAGAAATTTCATAAACTTTGGTGCATACTTTTTGCGCTGTGCGCTTTCGACAAGTGCAAAACGCTCTTTATCTATAAGGATTTGCTGCAAAAATCCCAAAAAAAATAATAAAAAAAGTTTTTTTGGGGTTTCATGCCGCGTGATGGGCAGGGGGGGGATTGGTGCTCTGGAGATGGTAGCGTAAAATCCACTTAAGCTGCCTGCAGATTTTGGGCGCGTTTTGCTTTTTGTTTTATGTTTCAATTTTTTTGGCCTCTTTTTTAACATTTTTATGCCCTAGCCTCAACGGGGTGGGGTGGGGTGTTGTGGGGTGGTGTGGGGTGAGGTGGATTGCCAAGTTGCATTATTTCAAGTTTGGCGCAAAGTATTTAAACCATAAAAATGCGCAACGAATCCTTCTGCTCTATCTTCGTGTGGCCAATGGGAAATGTCTTTCACGGCTTGGCCGTAAAGTTTTTGAGCATTTAGCTAGAGATTTATTGGCTGTTACTGCAACCCCTCCGCTCTGCCCCAGCCCCGTTCCGCTCCATCTGGTTTATCACCGCAAACACGTAACTAACTTAGCTCCCCGCGAGTCCTGTGCTCCCTGCACTCCCTGCACTCCTTGCACTCCCACTTATCGTACACTGAGCTGCATCAACATAATGATATGGATGATTCAGTTTTCATTCAGTTGTTGTCACCGCAGCGCGTTGCGGTTTTTCATTGTATTACAAAATCTTAAGTGGACGAGTGAAAACTGGAAGAAAACTCGGCGTACCATAAAAAGGACCATTACATTGATTTACATGGGCACGTTCGTGGCTAGCAGCTTACTGTCTATAAGTCCACTCCCCCTCCAGCCCCATTTGCAATCCCAACCCGATTTCGCTTCTGATATTTCCTGGTGTTTTATAGTGCATAGTAAAAATGCTGCATTTGGCATTTTTATTAGCTGCTCAGATGAGCAGAACGAGCTGCGGCTTCGGTTTTATTAGCAGCTCTTAAAATTTCAAACAGTTTCATTGCCCTTTGTGCTTGAATTTCGAGTTGAAGCTGTTCGATATTCCCCCCTCGCACTAACTACTCGCTTATTTTGATATTTTTTAATATCCTTGCAGACGCATAAAAAGTACGCTGCCAAGTTACTACCAAGTAAAAATCAGGCAAACACAGTTAGCTATAACAAATTGCCAGCTTAACAAGCTCCAACCGCATTTATTGAGCTTTTTTATACCCAAACTGCAAATAGCAAGGATATATTTACTATTCAGCAGTCTTCAGTATTGCGAAATACTGAGAATTGCAGTGGAGTTGGATAAACTGCAATATTTTCGAGATATTAGCTCTTTCGAAAAGTTAATTGAAACCTATTCTATTCCGTAGTATTCTAAAATCATTTAGTTGAAGTAAATATTACTTCTAAGCTGATTATTGATTTTCTATCAAATCCTAGCACTTTTTCCAATTAATTATTGCAAATTTTTAAGAAGAAGTTATAAGTTTGATGGATATATGTGTGTGTGATAATGTATTTGGTATTTTCAGACCTGGATACAGGGTGTTTCCTATATTGGTATATTCTCGGTATACTCAACAAGTGCACTCTTCCTTGTATCCTTTTTTCAACACATAACATTATACTGATTATACTCAGTGAAAGCTCGCCAAAAATGCTTACAACCTGTGTCATTGGGAATTTATAAATTTTAGTTACAAAAAATATATTAAATTGTTGTAAATTCCGCTTCGAATGCATTCCCGCAGAGAGAATGTACGGGAAAAATGCTTTGCGGAGCTGCATACAATTGAAAAGTATACATTTGTTGAATGTTTATTAAATTTAAGAATTTTTTTTTGCATTCTTCCATTTAATAGAAGACTCCTCTAAAAATGTAGATTTTTTTTTGTTTTTTGCCCATTATTTATTTAATTGTTAATTTTTCTTTTTTCTCCCCCACTTATGTTAAGTCAGTCTTTAGTTAACATCTACCAACTCTGTAAATATGTAGGTCCTGGCTTATGAAACTCTATACATGACTGGGTAACCAACACAAAAAAAAAACATCTTTCTGTCATTTGATGAACAATCTAAATTAAACTTAAACTATATTTACAAGAAGATCCTAAAACGTTGCTTTCCATATTTGTGTGGAATTAAATCGTTAGTGAAATTTGGAACAGGTCCTTAAATACTATATCTGGCTATTCGATCCTGCTTTAACATAGCTTTGTGCGTATATTTATTAGCCAATCAATCATAATAATTGCGTTTCTGATTGTTTCTCATAGCAAGCAACCGTCGTGTGCTACTTCTGTCATTTTTCGCTGGCAATTCACTTCTAATGCCTCCTGCAGCTGCGCTTTTGTTGTACATTTTTGTTCAGTTTCTGAAAACTGAGCACAGTCGGCGGAAGTGGCAGTGGCACTTCGGACCCCAGCAGCAGGACTATGCGCGGTCCTTGTTCCTGTCCCAGTCCAAGTCGGTGTCCCAAGCCTAGACAATGGCATATGGAGCCAACGTAGTTGGATGGCTTTTTTTGACGCTGCATTTCGCGGGCAGCCTTTGAAGTGAGTTTTCAGCTTTGAGCAACGTTTTTAACTGTCAATTAAGCTGCACTCTCGTTGGGAAAAGCCGATGACGTTCAACGTGGGATGCGGGACGTGTGGGCGTGTGGGCGTGGCACCGTGGCCCCGGCGTTAAGCATGGCATTTAGAGAGACGCTGAAAAGCAAAAAAAAGGACTCGACTCTAGTGTGGAAGGTCTTTATTCAGCGCAGGTGTAGCGGAAAATTGTGTCCTTACATAGTAGCTGACCTTTTTCATTTTTTCTTTTTTTTTGTTGTTGAGGAGGCCAACGAAATTTCGTTTCAATTTTGTTGGATTCTTTTTTTGTAGGGAATCGCCTTTGGGGCATTCGACCAATTGTAATTAGTGTGAGGATGAGGAGGAGGATGAGGATGAGGCTGAGGCTGAGGCTGAGACTGAGGATTTGAGTCAACGCTGTTTGTATTTGGGAATTGTTTCTGGGGATTTGCTTTGTGCAAATCGTTTTTGTTGTAAATAAAGAGTTGAGTGCCATTTGCCAGTGAACATAATTGAATTTGATTTGGAATTGAGTCGTGTTGAGAGCTTTGATTTGAGAGATTCTTGCTTGGCTTTGTTGTGATTTAGCCAGTCCCATTTGGGTTATCAAGGTCTGAGTGGGTTTTAAGCGGAGTGTGGCTAGCATTTGGCAGGATAAATTGAAACAATGCCAAATAAAGCTTTGTGCGAATTTAAGGCGCTGAATTTTAGGGTGTTTCTACTAAAAGAGGTCTTAAGATGAGTTTAAATGAATTTGAATTTGTTTTGCATAAAGTATGAATAATTTTCTTTTATTCTTCTTGGTCAAATGTAATTTGTTTATTATTAAATTCAATTTATTAGATAAATACTAATGCAAATCAATCTAAAATTAATTCTGAATAATTTAACTTTGAATAAATAAATAAAATAATATTATGACTAATTTATTTATTTACAAAATTAAATTTAAATATAAAATAACACATTCCTTGTGAAGAACTTACTTCCAACATATTTGTAGTTGGGCTATAATCTATTTACAGCTTTGACTTAAATATATATTAAGAAATGCCCTTATAATTGGTGCTCAATTGAGGGAATTCAAGTTTGATTTTCCCAAACAATTCATTAGTCAAACTATTCTCTTTCGAATTTATCAATCAACAAACAAGTTGCATTCGAATTTCAATATGTTTTTCGCAGCTTTCTTTGACACAGTGCCAATGGCCAAGGAAGCGAACTTTTGGCAAAGCCTGTCAAACGGCTGATTTATTATTTATTAGTCCTGTGGACCTTATGGAGGGTTGCCACAGTTGCCCCGCCTCTCGAATATCCCACAAGCAGTCCATCAATTATGCAGCATCGTCGAGTGACGAAAACAAATCAAATCGGCGAAAATACATTTGTTGGCTAAAAGCGACTGGAACTTGGCTCATTTGACAACTGACAAGTTGACAATTTTGGGCATGGAAATGAAACTAATTGGATCATTGAAAAATAGTTGATGCCGCACAGAAGGCAACAGTTTTTATGCACTCTTCAAAGTTACATATAAGGGATCAAGTCAATCTTTTGCTGTTGGCCATTTCTCGCTTTTTGCCCCAAACCTAATTGACCGGATTTAAAATTAATTTTTTTCCAGCGTTGCCGTCGTCTTCAATGAGCCATAAAAACTGCGCCGCATATCATTTGAATGAGAAAAGGTCCTTTGAGGGTTTCATAAAGGAATCATTTGCCGTTTGTTGTGGTCAGAGTTCAGGGGTCACAGTTATAGGTGCTTAGGTGGGGGGAAGGGGCTGAGAAGGCGTACGTGCAGCGAATTGCGAATGGTGTGAAAAATGAAACAGAAACAGAAACCGTTACACGCAGCCTCTGCCGCTGACAGCTGGCATAATGAAACTGAAACGCGTGAAATGAAACGGAAAAATAAATGTTGCTCAAGTGTAAAGCGGTTTGTTTTGCGAGCGACTGTATTGAAGAGGGAGGAAGGGGGAGACGAGTTTCTTGATAGTCAGGGAATCTGTCCATGATAAAGGTTTTTATATATTTTGATGCCTTCTTTGTTAAACTTTTGTAAAGATTGGTTTTGCTCCTTTGAGCCAGTGACCATTTGACCTTGTGCGGGTTTTTGATTTTGACAATTAAAATAAGCAAATGTCCGAAGGATCCTTCTTTTCGTATGCTTCTTATATAAACCAAAGCAATACAATGTATATTTGCCAATTCAATGCATTTGCACTGTGTTTCTGACTTTGAGAAGGGATGAACGAAATAATTACATTTTTAATGAAATATTTTAAGGAATCATTGTCAAAGACAGCTTGTGGGCTGCCAAAATATCCTTTGTCGTCGTTATTGTAGAGCATATGAAAATATTGCCACGAGGCTCCGCACACGTTTCCTATAGCTGTCATAGGTCAATCAGTCTAGGGTTTAATATACTCTTTTTTTTAAATTATTTTTTTTAATAGAGTATAAGAAATATATGTATAGAGCACGTCAAACAATCTCAAGTGACGAAAAAATAGCAACCCTGCACTAAAAAGTCTTAGTTTTATATTTATAGTACTTTCGCTTTTGAGTTAATTGTCAATTTCTGAAAGCTTTGTAATACACATGTTCTTCATCGAATTAACACACAAAAAAAGAAACATTTTAGGAAATAATCAAAATTGAAAGCATTCCAAATCTTCGTGGACAGCGTCGATGAGGTACTTAAGCTTACACAACCCGGTAATGCGGCACGTACATCCCGCTAGACATCGGTACACTCGAGTTTCGTCGCGCTCGCTTTCCGTTTTCCAAAATTCTTTTGAGTCCATTGGACAGTTTTAAGATACAAGGCAAATGCTCATCATCGATGCGGCGGGTAAGGAGCGTGGTGTGAATACTTCCGCAGCTGACAGGCAGAGGGTGCTGGAGGGTGCTGAAATGAACAAATCACTGCTGACAGTCAAGGAGTACAGCAGAGGGTGCTGGAGGGTGCTGAAGTGAACAAATCACTGCTGACAGTCAAGGAGTAC
This sequence comes from Hirtodrosophila confusa, assembly GCA_035043065.1. Lineage (NCBI taxonomy): Eukaryota > Metazoa > Arthropoda > Insecta > Diptera > Drosophilidae > Hirtodrosophila > Hirtodrosophila confusa. The sequence continues at coordinate 2,185,585 of JAWNNI010000039.1, forward strand.
AGCATCAGGCTATTGATGATCTTACAGCAAACAGGTAATATTCGTCGAATTGCATCGCAGCATTTACCTAACTATGGAGCATTTCCTAGCCGAATCAAAGCTCAATCACAACTCTGTTAGATATCGCCATACATCGTGATGATGTCCAAATATCTTACCTAGTTGCACGAGGAGGAGATGTTGGAGTGTAACTTTATGCCAACAATGAACAAACGGTGGGCAAATCAAGTATCAAGAATAGCAACTGCAGTATCAAAAAGTCTCGGAACCTCTGAAATGAAAAATTCCTGTATAGAAAAACCAACAAAAAATTAAAAGAACATCTTAAGAAGATATCTAATTTAAAACCAAATTCCAAATCTCTTTGTTCTGACTATAGCTGATATTTATGTAGTTGATTTTAGGTACAGTCACTCAAATTACCATAGTTCCATGCGCCCCACAAACACAGGGACACACACACACACACGCACACATACGTTGCTCATTTCAGTATTGCGCCAATAACATGAATGTTCTTTAGTTTTTTTTTTTATTATTTTATATTGCGACTAGCAGCTATTGCAGCGATCGTGTACCTTGAAAGCTAAGGAGAATCTTCACTCTAAACTGCCAACACTGTAGGCTCTATCTGAAGTCTAGAGGCTTGAAACAGTCCTGATATTTTAGAACTTACAGGCTTGAAACTCGTGAAGGCTTGAAAACAAACCCTGACAGCGCAAATCTTGGGCCCTCTGAATAGCAAACCCTGCTATAATGGTTAATGCTCTGTACAACCAATACTGATATAAAAGTTGAGGCTGTAAACAACCAACAATGACAACGCTAATAAGGCAGGTTCTGTATAACCAAATGGGCTATTCTAAATGTTTAAGGCTCTAAACAGCCAACGGTAATGCCGATCTCGAGGCTATGTAAAGCCAGCGATACTAGTATGCCTGACGCAAACCGGAAAGGAGATATAGGTTCTTGAGCAGTAAGCTGTTGCGAACAAAGATTTTCCTACAATTTGCAAAGTCATTGTTCACCGACTTCCGGACAGAACTTTCCCTAATTATTTCAGGGTGTCATCCTAAGATAAGATCCTTATAATGAGAAGATACAGTGAAAAGTGCAGGTTTCTAGCTGAAGAGTGTAAAGTGAAACACTAATTTGTCGAAAATTTTCAGGCTCCCATAACTTTGTCAAAACCGAACCGATTTTCATGCGTGATGTCTTTTTTGCCATGTTTTGACATGTAGATTAATGTGGCATTTCAGTTTATATCAAATTCCAAAATTGGATCCTCGACATATCTTGCGTAAACCTAGGTTCATTCATGATAATGATATAGATATGATAGATTATGGGTATATTTTAAAACAGTTTATATTAACGATTAACTATTGAACTAACTGTAAAAAAGTACAGTCTGCTGCAGTTTCTTACTCATTCACAAACTCACCCCCACCCTTGAGAAGAAAAGCTTGAAAAGACTGCAAACGTAAACGTTTTAAAATCAAAAATGCAGTAATATAACTATATACTGCAATGAACAAATCAAAAAATTGTTGTTAATTAATATAGTTTAATTACTGAAAGTAATTAAGACGTTAATACAAAATGTGAGATATATCTCAAATCTAAAATTGTATTTAATCTTAACTAACGATGGCTGAGCAGCTTATGACTTAAGAGGTCGACTCAGTTTTCGAGCTTCATAATTTACATATATACTCTCACTTACCCTCCCTCCCCTTGGCTTTTGTATCTTAGGGCTCGTTAAGCATCTCTCTGGCACTTAATGCATCCCTGGCAATCTTCTCACAAAGCGCAAACCGTATTAGCAATACTTTTATGCATGTGTCGGCCCCCGCCAACCCTCCTGCCACTATACTGCTTCTGCCAGGTGAACACTTCATAAGTATTTATAAGCTTGTCTTCTTCTTGTGCCTTTGTGGCAAGCTGGTTGGGGCAGGGTGGTGGTGAGGGTGATAGGAGCTGGCAGAGCGGCTGCATTAAAACACGTTCCGTTTTAATGCAGCAAAAGGCAAAAGCATAAAATGCCAAAGCGCAGTGCTTATAAGTAGTAAAAATATACTATATCCTTCCCGCCACCCACTCCGTCACCTCTCTAACTTTCATCCTCTGGCTGCTCAAAGCTTTGGCTCTCTGTGTGAGCAGCAGCAAATTTTATGCTTTGACGAAAGTTTTGCTTAATGACAGAAACATCCGTCAGATGTGCACACATTCAAACACCCAAGCACACACCCACACACACGCACATACACAAAGACACACTAGCAGCAGATACACAGACACACATTGCTTAAATAAATTAACAAAGTTGCCTTGACTGTTGGCTCTTTGCCTATATAGCAGCAAAGTTGAAATGAAAATAAAATTTAATTCAAGCGCCGACGTTGACGTTGACGCTGACGCTGACGTAGACTTCGACGTTGACGTCGACGTCATGTGTTGCCGTTAAGTGCCATCATCATCAGCAGCTCCCGTCCAATTCTCATCATCTGGGAAACTGTTTTGTAGTTTTTCTCTCAACTTTCACACACACATACACACACACACACACACACACACACACAGAGAGAAACTTTGAGTATAGGGGGGCGCAAGGACGACTTTGTGAATTGAAAAATAGTTGCCATAGTTGCCAAACGCCTTCCACAATGAAAAACCGCTGGCAAAAGTCAAGTGTTTAATTAAGGTTTTCCAGTCGAGCGGCTTTTAATGTGCATTGACGAGCAAATGTTTGCTGGTTATTAAACAAAAAAACAAATACAAAAATACAGCATAAACCTGCAGCCAAGCTGTCAGTCATGAAATCTTCCAATTAACGTTTAGGTACTTGCCATGGAACTTAACTTGGCCTACGGGCCATCATTTATTAAGTGCCAAAAGTTTTTCACCTGTCAGCGACAAAGCCGGAAAACCAAATGAAAACTGTCCGACAGATCAGCTCGAAGTTGGCATTTTGAAATAAGCTTTGAGATTAGAATAACAAAGCAATGGCAATTTAATAGTTTAGACCTGCAAATGTCAAGGCGATGAGTGTACGGATAATTATCTATTTATTTTATTTATTTATATATTGCTAACTTACAGTTAAAACTATGATTTAACACGGATCTTCAGCTAGACGAATAATTATTTATATATAAGTCTTAGACTGAATTATATTTGAGCTAGAGACACCAAATTTGGAATGTAGGTTTCTGTATACCATACGCAGATCAAGTTCATATTTCAGATATCTCCCCGTACTCCCGAAAATCGATATAAACCGTTTTACCGTTTTAGTAACAATTTTCAAGATATAGCTTTAAGATTTGGCATATACAATACATTAGTCACTCTTATTCAACTGTCCAAATTTCAAATCGATCGGATAATAAACACGGAAGTTATTCAACAAACAAGATTCAGTGCTGCAGCGCGGGGGAAAAAGCAGCTCAGTCACCTCTTAAAATGCCTCGCTTGCGCTGTCGCTTGTGTGTATGTGTACGAAGATGCGATCGGTAATTTTTGACTATAGCATTCTTACTTGTTTTTTTATAAAATTTTGCCAATTTGTTTGTACTTCTGAAGTACTACGTTTTTGGCAGCTTAAGTTATTTGTAAATAACAGGTAAAAGGATTAAAAATTGGAGCCAAGTTGCAATTTTAGTACCTCTGTTATCTATTTTAGGGTGCATGGTGTGAAAAAAACCGAATATGTCTAACCAAAAAAGTAGGCAATACCTTTAGTTGTGTAATTTTTTTTGTGGTGCATACTATAATTCCCAACTTGTTAAAGCTTAAGTTGCCTAAAGTAGAAACAAGATTCTCACATGATTCATATTTCTTTCTATAGTTCTTGAAAATTGCAAATGTGTGTAAGTGTTCGCAGATGCGATTAGAAATGTGTGACCCGTGTACAGGGAGTTTTGTAGTCGGGTATACTCACTTGTTATTGATTTGGATTGTTTTTGTTTATATATTCTTTTTAAGCAATCTCGTTTTACTCAATTAGAAAGAAAAATGAATCAAAGGTGATACATATTAAGGATTAATATATATTATTTACAATATTTACAAAATTTCTTTGAGTATATTAATCGAGAAAGCTGGAAGGGAGATCCAATGGATGGCACCCTTTGAGTCTTCTCGTTCTTGGCTTAGTAGTTAGACGTCTGTCGTTTGGAACAATTTGTTTTTAAGATAGTTACTAATTCTTTAACATAAATTTTTACAAATGAATTCGATGATTGCTTTCACACTTTATGCACAAATCGGTCCCTTGGTCAAAACAGCTGAAACTGTCTAACGAAATACGCGAGCGTTGAGTGCATCAAAATTATGGCAAGTTTGTCCAGTTTTCACTATATCCCTCTCCTCTAGCCTCTTCTAACAATCAGCTTGTCAGCGCTGGCACAACACGAACGAACAAAGCACAACAAACGAGGATCTGAGTCCTCGTCAGCAACTACGTCCACGTCTGCGACCTCACACTCGTCCTGTTCGGAACACAGCACGAACAGAGAAACTTGGCTCAATTTTTGACTGAAACTTTGGTCACCTGAAGTGGAGAGAGGGCTCAAACTGAATGGAAGCTGTTCAGAGTTGCCAGTAGGGGCAGGGGGCAGGGGCAGGGAGCAGGTGCAGGAACTGCTGACTCTGATTGGGGCAGCGTTTGGCATTGGGAATCTATGCGCAAACATTGCAAATGAACTTTGATTGTGCAACTCATTGTAGCAGCTGCAGTTGCTCATGCTGAAGGGCTGAAGTTCACAATAATGACGACGATGACAACAACTCGAACAGTTTCCTCTTCAGACATGGACATCAAGAATTCTATCTGTAAGGACGAGGTAAAGTGCCACAACGTAAGGAACGTCACAATAGCTGCTGCATGCAAGCTAATTTTAATAATTGAATTCATTCAAATTAGCCGAAAAATTTATTTAATTGTGTTATTTAAAATTTGTAAGGATATACTTTTTTTATTTATGTATTTTATTTGAGGTCTTGATATTCACTCGAGTGATAGTCTTAGAATATTGCTCATAGTACTGGATGCACTACCAGTTTCTGTGTGCTCAGTAAGTTCATTTGCTGCTGCTGCTGCTGCTTTCTTTCACTTCCGCTTCCGCTGAGTCAACGTCTGCCCGAGCGCTGCTCCCTTTCTTTCTCCATCTCCATTGCTCGCTCACCTTTGGCATTTTGTATGCTGAGACAGTTTCCGCACAGCAGTTGCAACAGTTGTTGCTGTTGCTGTTGCTGTTGCAGCTGTGATTGTTGTGCCATCAAAATGTGTCATTGCTTTCCAAAAATGATTCTCTAGTCTGCTCTGGTCTGCTCTGCTCAGCTCTGCTTTATGAACTGTGGGGCCATAATGTGGTGTCATGGTCCATAGCATTATAGCTCTGCTTCATGCTGATCAGAGCAGCCATTGCCAACATCCTTGTTGCCGTTGTCGTTGTCGTTGCCGTTTTCGTCATCGTCAATCAGGCAGTCTGACATGGAAATTATGAGAGTTTGTATTTTGGCATTCACGAATCGACAACGTTGCCATCTCCAGCCATCCACAATATATCGTTGTGCTCTGCCCGGCTGTGCAGTGTAGTTGTGGCTGTGGCTGTGGCTGTAGCACAGTGTATAGCTTATAATTTATGCGCGTGCTGCTGCTCCTGATTATGGCCCCAAGGCTGATTCCTGCTTCTGCTCACGTACAGAGCACATCGAACAACGAAGCAATGCAAATCATACGCCACCTTCTACGCGAAGGTGTTGCAGCTTAAAGCAGCCAAAACATTTCACTAATTACAATTGACACTTAAATGTCCTTTCTAAATATGATTGTGGTATATGTTTCAGCGATGAGTTGAGTTAAAAATACATACTTAATACGAGTATATATTTGATTATCAAGCATACTCGGATTAGCTAAAAATACAACAAAGCTATGACTTTATTTCATCTGTCCCGTAATAATAACCGAGGAATTGGGGGGTTGCTCTGAAAATAGGGTAAAAATGCACAAAATCGCCTATATCTCGCTCATTTCTAGGACGATTTAAATGTCCTCTTGCTGAGAGATAGCTTTTACTCTGCCAAATTCGAAGATATAACGATAAGGAGGAAGGTCCTTTAAGGAGCTAGAAATATAGACTTTTCTGTGTATAGAAATTTTGCCATATCTCGGCCGTATCCTTGAATCCTAGAATTCTTGTCACGGCCAGGGCTACCAACTGGCCAAAGGACATTCGAATCGTCCTTGTAGTTTCGAACTTATCGAGGATTCTGTATATATGGTGAGTTTCCTTCGTCCCTCCGAATAAAAACTTTCAAGTCGATGATTCTTAGATGACCCCATTATCCTTGAATGGCAATCGATAAAGGAGGTACTTAAGTCCTTTCAAAATCTCCAAGGATATGTCAAATGGGAGTTGCTTTTCTGAAAATGTTAATCGCTATGTGACTATCGAAATTTGTGTTGCATACTTTTAGGTGCTACGCACTTTCATTTGGCCAACGCGGAAGATATAATTTGGCAGCGTCAAAGTGCTTTAAATATTACAAGAAGCTATACACGCCACTGCTTAGGAAAGATTAGATCTAGAGTAACATTTGGCATAGTAAAACATCAAATGCTGTTTCTGTTTCATAAGCTAAATTAAATATTATTTTAATATTATTAGTTCCAAAAAAGTATATCACTGAATATATCAAATGGAAACTTTGAAAAGTATTTTTTGTTGTGTAAAATATTTAGTAAATTAGAAATTGTACTATGGAATGCTCCATCGCTTGTTCTAGAATGCTGGGATACATTTTAAAAGATTGTTCGAATAGCATCTGAGCAATGAAATAGCGCCCTCCCAAGTTCGAACCCTTTGCAAAACCAAGCTGCTTTTCATTGTCAACTTCAGAGAACTCTTGTAACCCACAAACAGCATCTGGGTTTGCCAGATGACTCAGATGAAGACGCATCTCTTATGCTACCTGAGCACCGAGTTGACAGTCTAAGACAGTTGGCTTTAGTTTTAGTTTGCAAAGTTTATGTGCAGTCGCTGTCGCAGTCGCAGTCAGCTGGCGGTTGTTTTCTTGGCTAGCCAGATGTGAAGGACAGCAATGTCCTGGCTCTGCCTGTTGCAGTTGCGAGTCGAGCTTTAGTTGCAGCAACTTATCGAAGTAGGCTTTAATTTCGAAATGCATTATTTTGTCTGTCAAGGCGCACAAAGTGCTGCCTGTCCGACTAAATGAATGAGTTAGCTAGACTGTGTCCAAGGCAGGACAAAGTAGCTGACAAACTGACACAATGACCGAGTGGGCAGAACAAGGACTCGAAGCCTTGAGGCTTCACAGCTTATTGTTGAACAACAGTTGGCACCATTAAATGTCATGTACTCCACACAAACTCAACTCAACTCAACTCAACTCGACTTCATTCTACGACTGTCTCTCTGTCTGTCTGTCTGTCTGTCTGTCAGTTGGCCAATGTTTGTTCTGCTGTTTGTTTTGCATACTTTTCGGCGCCATTAACAGCAGACACACAGCAACAACAACAAAAGCCATTGCATTGTTGTTGTTTCTTGTTTTAAAAATTATGTAGTTTTGCTGTTTTGGCTGCTGTCGCCTGTCGCCTGCCGCCTGCTGCCTGCCGCCTGCCACTGCAACGTGTCATTAGAAAAAGGACACACGCATACCAACAGAAAGGCACAAAAGTTGAGACAAAAAGTTTGTCCTTTGCATCTCAACTCCTGGCTGCAGGTGCTGTTGTCCTGCTGTCCATTTATTTAGGGGTCACTGCAAAGGCGAATGTCGGCCATTAGTTGAACGGCAACGGAGCCCTGAATCAGGCCAAACAGTTGTTGTTGTTGTTGTTGTTGTTGTTGTTGTTGTTGTTGTTGCACAGGGTTGCCAACGTGCTCGTTCTTTTGCCCCTGCCTGGCAATTAGTAATTGCCTGGCTAGGAAGGCAGCTTGTTTTTTGGTATTTGAGTTTTTATGAGCTCACTAGGCACGTAATTGTTTAGAAAATTTGCGGGCAAAGGTGAGTTTTAGAGCTGGACTTTGAGCCGAGTATACTAAATGTAGTTAATGAGACAGTAAGCTGTGCTCGTTGGCCTACTAAATGCAACTGCTGCAACAAATTTCTCAAAAGTTTCCCTATTGATTCCAATTAAACCATATTTAATTTCAAATTTGCGTTTTGGTTCAACTAACTGCCACAAATGTTGTCTATATTTTTCGAATTCTAATTAGAAACAAAGCCAAACCACACACGCACACACAACCTGAACTGAAATTGAAGAAATGCATTAAAAATTAAATGTAATTCAATGAAGTTGCGGAAATGAATGCGGTTTTTTCGGCTGTGTGTGTGCGTGTAAACGGAAGTGCGACAACAGTGAAAACTCTTTTTTAGTTAAAACAAATATAAATTTCCAATCCCCGAACATTGACCAAAATGTACCCGAATTTGACGCGTCAATTAATAGACGCAAAATCCTTCGCAACGAGGCGGCGCCAAATGACCTCGACTGGGATGCGATTGTGTGCGTGTATTGGTTTGTATATATGTGTGTGTGTTGGTGTGTGTGTGTGTGTGTGTTTGGCAACAGCGGAAATGACAGTGCTGCAACGCTGCAGGAAGCAATAACCGAATTCAGTTACGTTGCACGGAAATGACACACGGGACGAGAATGGGAACGAGGATGAGGATGAGGATGAGGATGAAGATGCGAATGAGGTGAGTGCCACGTGCAGCACCATGTCTGTGTGTGTGTGGTGTGTTGGTTGCTCGTTCTGTGCAACTAATATGCAAAAATTGGCACAGAAATTCACATTCGAAATTCAGTGCATTCTGTAGAGCAGCATTTGGTGCAAAAAGCTTCGACTTTAAAACCCCGCATCCATTACTCAAATTAAACAATATTTTTCTTTTTCATTTGTTTAACGACAACTTAATTAGTAACAGAGAATGATAGCATGTTACTTGCAGGAACTCTAAAAAGATCAGAATTTAATTTTCGATATTTTTCTTTATACTCCCTGTACCCATAAAATGGGTAAAAAGGGGTACTAAATCTGTGCAAATGTATGTAACAGGCAGAAAGAGACATCTCCGACCCTATAAAGTATATATATTCTTGATAAGTATCAAAAGAGATTTTTATTTGGCCATGTCCGTCTGTCCGTCTGTCTGTCCGTCTGCCCGTATGAACGCGTCGTTCTCAGAAACTATAAGAGCTAGAGACACCAAATTTTAAAAGTAGGTTTCTGTATACCATACGCAGATCAAGTTTGTTTCATATTTCAGATATCTTCCCCCGTTCCCCCGCAAATCGATAAAAACCATTTTACAACAACCATTTTCAAGATATAGCTTTAAGATTTGGCATATACAATACATTAGTCACTCTTAATCAACTGTCTAAATTTCAAATCGATCGGATAATAAACACGGAAGTTATTCACGAAAGAAGATTCAGTGCTGCAGCGCGGGGGAAGAAGAAGCACAGCCATAACCTAAAATGCCTGACTTGCGCTATGTATTTGTGTATGTATGTGTGTATGTGTAAGTTTACGAAGATGCGATTGGAAACTTTTGACCTGGGTACAGGGAGTTTTGTAGTCGGGTATACTCGACTAAAGCATTCTTACTTGTTTTAATTTACATATTTATTTCATATTTGAATGAATTACATAGAAAAGTAAATATATAACTAGTTTTAGCTGCCAAAAAGCTAGTAGTGCACAATAAATATGCAATATTAAATTTAAAAATAAATATCCTACTTCTTTGCGCTGAATAGAACTAAAAACCTTACCTTTGTTGTACGTTTACCATCCTCAAGACCTCCCGGATGCCTGAATTTAGTTAAATCTGTTTCTTCGGCTTGGCTGTGCGTAATTAATTGGAATTGTTTCGAAACTAGTATTCAGAACATGTTTGATATTCGGCATACTTTAAAGGAATCTAAATCTATCGATTGGCGCCCAAGAATCAAGTTAAGATCAGAGATCTCCAATCCCTTACTATTTTGCTAAGAATCAAGTTATTGTAGAAAAGAAACACACAATTTGAATTTTACAATTTATTTATTTACGTTTTCTTCACCATAATGTACTTTATTCGTATATTTACGGGGTTTCTTCAGTATATATATATATATATTTATATATAAGTACTTGAGTCTAAGTTGTTTACCTTCAATTTAATTCCACTTTTTGGTTGCTCTGCTTTCCTAATTCTTTAGTTTAGCTTTATTTCTGCTTTGCCGGCATTTCCAAGTAAATGCTGTTTTATATCATTTATTTGTATAATTATACAGTAATGTATGTATGTATATATATATATATAATTTCTTGCTTTTCACATAATTAATAATAAATTATATTTATAATTAATTACAATAAATTACATAACAGAATTGATTTGACTTCCATTTTAGTTTTCACTTGATGTTTGTTAATATCAATTATTTATTTAATACAATATTTTGGTATTGTATGGTTATGATTTTCTTTCTTTTTTCTTTTTTTGTATACAAATAGAAAACAATGCAAATTAATATTAATGCTAATCCTTTTTTTTGTTACTCTCAACCAGCTAATTTGTTGCCTTTTGTAACTTTTAACGCTGTCTGTTGATGTGTTTTTTTTTTATGTTTGCTGTTTGTCATTTTATTGTTAATGCTTTTTTTTTGGTTTTAATTTGTGTGCAAGTTTGCGACCATTTGGGAACTGTTTGATAGTTTTGCGGTCGATTTTTAATATACAAAAAATAATTGCAATTTTGTTCTTGTTTTTGTTTTTTTTTTTTTTTTTTTTAAATATTTTTTGTTTTTAAAAAGTCTATATTTAGTTGCATATTTAATTTGTTCAATTTAATGTTGCTGTGTAATTACTTTTTCGATTTTAATTGATAGTTTTTTGTTGTTTGCTAAGTACAATGGCTGCTAATATATTTGTTGTTTAGTGATAAAAATGATGTAATGATTTATATTATTTTTATTTTTACATTAGCACTTAATGGGGCTATTAATATATGTTTGTGTACTGACTGTCAAAATGTTTTGCTAGTAAATTTGCCTTGTGACTTATAATATACATATGTATGCACTTACATATGTTTTCTTTAAATATTTTATAACAATTTCTATCATTTTGTTGTTTTCGCGTTCATAAAGTTAAGAAATTCGATATTCAGTTGCTTTAAACAATTTTACATTTAGTATTAAGTTTATGTGTTCTCACAGAAGCTCAATCCTTCGTTTTTCGCTTGATAAATTCTATTTAAGAAAACAAATTAATTCAACGAACATAAAAAAGTTTACCAAAATGCACTGCAATAAATTGATGAAGACTGTTCTGCCTCCATTACTGCTTCAGCTCCTCCAGAGCCCCCGTTTTCTTGTTCTTTTTGACCTGGGCATAGAGCGAGGCGGCCTTATAGTTGATGGGCCCATAGTGCTGACTCTCGAGATCGGCATAGATGAATTCATCATCGAAACTTGCGGCATTTAGTGGCTGGATTATTAGTGAAAGAGTCAAATAGTATTTGATAATCATCTCATAGGGAATACCATTCAAATGGAACAAGCTTGAAATAGTTGTTAGAAAGCGCACTTCTCATGCATATTATTAATAATCTATAACGCCTGTCGTTTTGTGTGTTCCTTGCGATTAATATAAGCAAATGAATACTGAGCGAGAAAAGTGTGTGCATATAGCATATATCGAACGATTTCAAGAATCGTAGTTATCTCATTAGATCATTAATTGACAGCACAACGACAGTTGAAATAAATTATTAACATTTTACCAAAACAGAAATACATATTTATTATGTAAAAACGAAACGAATAAAAGATTTACCTTTTTCTATTGTGACATAAAACATTTAGCTGGCATTTGATTTTGCATGGTTTTTTAGTGGAAAGTTATACAAAAAGAATTTAGAATATATAGGTATTGCTGCCTTTGTATGGATCCTCAAAATCGGACACATGCTATAAGAAATTAATTTGTAGTTTAGAACACACTTTATAAACTGATACTTTTAATATAATAAGTTCATGTTAGCTTGTAAATGATATTAATATTGGGTGAAGCCTGAGGAATGTTTATTGTTTAATGCCGCCTAAGTGAATTTTGAATATCTTTAAATTTTACTTTGGTATTCTTGTTAAATTATAGTATAAGCTATTGTTAGAATAGAATAAATAATTGCTTTTAAATAACTCTAGTATGCTTGGCTTCTGTTTGGTTTTGCTTCAATTGTTTTCTTTTTCTTATCTAAATAAATTATTTAAATCAATAGGTTTTCCATAACTAATACACTGTGTTAAGTATCCCCACAAGTTATGCACTTGTCAGAGAAACCTAGCAGAGCAGGCAATGGTTTATATATACAATACGAGGGTTTACAGATAAGTTGTCATATACATGTTCAGATTGGTAAATATTCATGGTATACTTTACACAAAACTACTTCAAACTTAACACACATACAGTCAGAGTTGCCTTAATATAATACCTAATTAATATCTATATATTTATCATATGAATGAATCGGTTGTGCTTCTGGGAATGTTTAGTATTATAATGCTCGATGATTTCGTTTTGCGGGTATTACTTCCTAGGGGCTTATTGTTTGTTTAAATTGTATTTAAATTATTAAGTATTAGTTTGTTAAGTTTAAATTTAAGCTAACTATATACACTAACAATAAGTGCCAAAAACTGGACTTTCTGTGTATTCGATTTCTTCATATGGGTTGGGCATTGGGCGTCTCTAGAGGCCACAATATTTCCTATTATAATTACATATATGATAAATGAATAATGCAAAAATTATGTTGAAATGTTGGCATCAGTTGATCGCGTATGACAGGAAGTGAAGCGTTGAAGGACTAGCAGGAGGTTAACATTAGCTGCCTCCTATATATTAAGCATCTCCTGTCTAATGCCAAATATTAACTCTCTGCATGGAGTTAAGAACCTTTTGCTGAACGATTTCTAGAAACTATTTTATATTTTAATTGAGTTATCGATCTTTCAACTCTTCTTACTTATATTACTCCAAGAATTATGCTAATTATAAATATATTCATTCCTCCACATTCGTCCAGTTTCTAAATACTAAATACCTTGTATGCGTCGTTTAGGCCTGTCTAAGTGTCATTTCTGAATTGTGGTATCTTTTGTATCTGTGTCTACCAATTCGAAATTTAAATGTGCACCTCTCGATAGCTTTGAGTCATGAAGTATCTCAATGCGCCCGCAGTTGCAGTGGCAACTGCAGCAGTGCTCTGTGAGCTGTGGGCGGGCGTTGTGGGCGGTGCTGTGGCATTGTGTGGTGCCTCATCGTCATCATCAACATCATTGCCGTCGTCAGCATCCACCATATACTCCTCCTCGCAGAAGGAGTAGCCCAAATCCTCCTCTTCCTCCTCATTACCAGTTGCTGCTGTTGCTGTTGCTGCTGCACCAGCAATTGTTTCGCTTTGTTGGTTGCTTGGTCGTGTAAACATAAAGTCCGGATGAGTTTTAGTTAGCACCTCCAATGCCTCCAATGAGGCGGCGGGATTAAGTTGACCGGTTGCTGGTTGCTGTTGCTGTTGCTGCTGTTGCTGTTGCTGCTGTTGATGTTGCTGATGTTGCTGCCGTGTGTCGCTCTCTTTGGGTTTTTCATAATCAGGCATTGTGGTTGTTGCAGGTGTTGGCGAAATTGGCTTAAAGGCATGCCGCTCACTCAGCGCCAATGGACGATAGATTAGTGGCCCCGGGTCTCGTTGCTGTTGCTCCCTTTGCTGCTGCTGCTGCTGCAGTTGGCGGCGCAGCTGCTGCAATTTGCCATTGGCCGTTTGCGTGGTCTGGAAGTGGAAGGTGTGATGTTTGCGCAACGGCAGCCGCATTGGACGACGCACCACCAAACAATCGTAGGCGCCAGCCAGTGGCTGTGTAATGGGCGTGGCACTTGGCATGGGCGGCACATATCTTAAATTCTGATTGCAGTCGCCAGCAGCTAATCGACTGGCCTGCAGCAGCAATTCATTTGGCATTAGCATTTGTTGTTGATGATTGTTACACCCCCGCCCATGCTCAAGCCCATTGTTGTTGTTGCTAATTTGTTGCTCTGCCTCTGCTGCTGCTGCTGACGGTGCTGCTGCTGTTGCTGCTGTCGCGCCTTTGGCGCTGTTGCCGTTATGACCGTTGGCAGCAAGGGCTTCATCGATGTTGCTGCTGCTGTCGTTGGCATTAAGGGCATCGGCATCACCGGCATAATGCCGTTTGATATGTGCGTAGGGGTCACTGATGGTCTGTCGTCGTAGTTTCTTGTTGCAGGCGTTGCTGCTGCTGATGTTGCTGCTGCTGATGTTGCCGTTGTTATGCCGTTTAAGTGCTAAAAATGGATTAGTGGCCAACAATTGTGTGTGCTGTGGTTAGTTTTGTGGTTGCAATTTATCAGGGCATTTTGCATGCATGCAGTATCGTTTGTGTTGTTGTTGTTAATTCATTATAATTGTTGTTATTTTATTTCATTTTGGTTTATTTATTTTGTTATTTGAGTGATTGCAGCGTTGCAGTTATCGTGTTGTTGTTGAACATAAAGCAAATGTGACATGTAAAAGAAAATATGTTGAAATAATGAAAATTATATGAGACAGTGTTGTGGTAAAAAATATCATAAAACAATTAAATTATACATTGTAATTCAAATTCACATCCATTTCACACGAATTTTACATTATTTAATTATTGCACATTATTTAATCATGGCCGAATTCAATGTCTATCGTTGAGTAAATAATGGCCAGTTGTGAGATAGTTTTATATATTTTTGATTGTTTTTTTGTTTTTGTTACTTTATAAGGAGTATTTGGAAATTGTCAGATATTATGCTTTCAATGTTTTGAATATTCTCTATTCTATTCGAAATAAATACCCTAAAATATCCTTTTTATCCCTTATATTATTTTGGCGAATCTTCATATATATACTATTTTTTCATTAGGTTTGATGGCTTATTCAATAATCCAAAGGAAATAGGACTGGCTTATAAGTTTTAGCCGGAAAAAGTATATGCATTGATAAACCAGCTAAAAATTCTTGATTATATATCACATCTTTGCTGTTATTGATTGAATATTTAACTACTTAACTTGAATCCTGTCTAGCTTCTTAAAATACTTCGGAAAGATTCATTTCAAAATTTCAAAGAAAACTTCCATCCCATAGTTTACATAATAATATCCTGCAAAACCTCCCCTAAAATTAAATTTTACATATTATTCCTATGTACCCACTTGACCTAAAACAAAATATTATTATAAGTTCTGATTAGATTAAGTTGCTGAAGTAAGTTAGCAGGACATCAATCTAAGAAAGATCTCATTAAATAAATAAAAATAAAAAAATATATAAAAATTTCACATAACAAATGAAATGAACATCCTTAAGCAAATCGCAATCTTGAGAGAGTGTTTCATTGCAGACTTGCGTTCTGAGAATAAGTAATTAATTAAAATTGAAATATTTAAGCCGGAACATATATTTCCGTGCAATCCTGGATTGTTTAAGGCGCTGAACCCCCGTTCGTTCGCTTTCATTTAACAGAACCCTTAGATACCTTAACACTCTTCCTGAGAACTCAAAAGATTAAACTGAAACTCAAATTGTGTGCCATGTGTAATGTACAGCGTGCAACTTTAAGCAGAGGACCCCCTAAAATGGGGTGCCTGCCACATGTCCGGGCCATCCGAAACGAATGAATACGCACCTCATGGGGACCCAGGCGAAGTGGCAGCTGCTGGCTTGTTGTTGCTATTGTTGTTGCTGCGGACTTGCACTTGCCGCGACTGGCAGCACTGAGGCTGCTGGCCACGGACAACATGGACGCGGAATGCGTGGGCTGATGGCCCAGCTGGTACTGCTCGTAATCCTCGGGTGTTGTGATCTCCGGCGTGGGCTGCTTCTGCTGCGGGTGGTGGTGGTGGTGCTGCTGCTGTGGGTGGCGATTACAGCGAGTGCTGACAGTGCCCGTGCCGCTGCTGTAAAGCGAGTTGCAGGAGCTGAGCGAGGTGGGATCTGTGACGGGCGCCGATGAGCCAGATTCATAGGACGAGTTAATATTGTGGGCTGGTGAGCCGGCACGTGCCGGTTGCCCCTCCACATTCATGTAGACGGGCTTACGGGCCAGGTTAAGGCCCGAGGATGCCGCCTTGTGTGCCTTGGGCGTGCGTTGGCCCAGCGCTGGCAGCTGTGACTCATAGGAGCTGTTGGATATGCCCGAGTCGCTGCGATAAATGCTGAGGCGCTCGGGCTCCATTAGCTGGAAATCCGCCCCTGCACCGCCGGCGCCTGCGGATGCATCAGCCTTTTGCTGGTGCTGGCGATGGTGATGTTTCTTCTTGTGGCTTCCCGAGACGACGGCAGCGCCAGACGCATGCGACGGCTGCGTATGCAGCTGCACCGTGGCCAGATTGAGATTCAGATTGAGATTCATGCTGCTGCTGCCGTCGCCGCCCATTTCCAAATCCAAATCGCCCCCGCACTTGTCCGCCACGTTCTCATAGACGGGCGGATCGTACAGGCGCATGGGCTTGCCATTGGATTCAATATCGCCATGGCTACCGCCAGCAAAGGAATGATGCCGCTTGCACTTCGGCGCCGTCGCCGTCGACGTGGACGTCATGCCCAGCGAGGCATTCAAGTTGTATGCAGGTTTCTTGAGCTTGTTGCCGCCATTGGGAAACTTCAGGGAGTAGAATTTCTTGTCCATGTCCATGCGCTCCAGCAAGCTGCCCGCCTTGCCGCGCTTGCCACGCTGCATGCTGCCCAGCAGCTCGTCCCCGCCCGCATCGTACTTCTTAAAGTTGCTGGCGGCCAGAAAGGGATTGGTGTTGAGCAGGGCGGAGCTGGGCGCGGGTGGTGGCGGTGGCACCCGCTCCACCACCGCGTATGTGGGCTGATAGTCATGTTCTATGGCATTCAAAAGCTGCGCATTCGAGGCGGAGTTTGTGTGAAACTTCTGAGTTTGTTGGCCCGATTGCTGCTGCTGCTGTTGTTGCTGCTGCTGCTGCTGCTGCTGCTGGTGATGATGTTGCTGGTAGTATTCGGTGTAGCTTTTGGGAAAGCAATTGCTTAGATTGTATTGTATTTGATCGGAGCTGGCCTCGAGCTGATCCAGGCTGCGATTATGTGGAGCTGTCAGAGCGGGCGGGGCTGTGCAGCCACGCCCGTACTGCAAAGTGTTGTACTGCTGCTGCGGATGTTGCTGCTGCTGCTGCTGCTGATGTTGTTGCTGCTGCTGCTGCTGCTGTTGGTCGTAGTAATGTGGCTGCTGTTGAGGATGCGGATGTTGCAGAGTCTGGTGATGCTGCAGCTGCTGGCTGCTCATTGCTGGACCAATATTTCCATTTAGTCTCTTGGGTCGTGGAGCGACGCGCACCACATTTGTGTTGTTATTAAAATTTGTAGGGGTAGTAGAGAACTGCGGATGCGGATGCGGATGCGGATGCGGACACGTATGCGGATACATGCAATGTGATTTCGCAATTCAGCATTGATTTGGTTATGCAGCGTGAAAGAGTTAAGAGAGAACATTTAATTAGTTGCTGGTTAGTCATGTTCTGCTTTTTAAGTTAGTTAGAGCTGGTTAGTTGTGGGTGAACTGTTTTAACTGTCGTGTTTCGAACATGTGTCAGAACTAGCGAACAACATTTATGGTAGGGATTCGTTAAGGGGAAGTGTTTGTGAATCCGATTTGGGTAGTTTAGTGTAACGTAAATATGCGAGCTTAACGGCAATTCAAGAAACAATATTATAATTATTTTCAAGTGTTCAATCTATCAGTTGAGATCTGAAGATCCAGATCAGTCTGGTTACAATAAAATAATAAAAAAATTTAAAAAAATATTATTCTTAGCTAGATAAATTAGTCAGCTTTTGATGTCTATACAATCGAAATAATTTGATGAAGACTGAGCTGTGATTATGACTCGATGATACTAGCTTAAGGCTTAAGCTCATTTCGGTAAGCAGCGCGTTCAGCACAATTAATCGCTGACTAATTTCCGCTGCTTTTTGTATTTTGTGAGCTCATTGAAAGTTTCAATCAAAATTTGGTGATGAAAAGTGATTGATCACAAAACAAGCGTATTTACGCTTGTTGTCACTCAAAAAATGATTATTTTTTTTAATTTTTATTGTGTGCTATTGATATTTTTAAAATAACAGCGGAGATCCGAAATTTGTTCTCTTAAGTTGAATTCAATTACAGTTTTCAAAAATGTTCAATATTCATTATCAATAAAAAGCTATTTTAAATCAAATATGAACACTTCAGTCAGTTGCAATTTTAAATTCATTTCTGAATTCTGCTGATTTCAAAGAATTATTTTGTAAATGAATGTCACTTTCAGCTAAGTAGTGTCATTGCCTCAAGAAGAAGGCAAGGTTGTTAAGTAATCTTTAATTTTAGTAATATATTTTAATATTATTATTCATTATTTCATAGTATTGTTTTGCTGGCCAATGCATTGAACATATTTTCTTAACAGAAAATACAATTTAATAAATATATCTTTTGCTATTTTCAATTGAAGTTACCATTAATTTTGTACTCAAATATGCCCCTCAGCTCGCATATTTAAAGTGTTAATATTTGATTGAAGTGGATTTAAATAAATTATACACATAAATTGTAAACAAACTTACGGCTAAACATTACACACTACAGATAAATTCAATATAGTACATAAGAAAATAGAATATCCATTAAATGTACAAATTCAGAACTTAAACAAATACCAGAGATCAAAACCAAAGCCAAAAGATGTAAAAAAACAGCTAAATTCACTTGACGACACATAAATCATTATTATTATTATTTTCATTTCTTTTGCGCAGAACTGAAAAGGAAATTCTTGATGTTTGATGTTGCTTGTTGCAGGAAAAAGGTGAAGGAAATGGCATGTAAATAAATGAAAAAGAGAAAACAACGAGGGAAAGAATGACACACAAATGACAAATGAATGATGAATGAGACATCATTAGGCAATGGACAGCAAAAAGCTTAAAGAGTAGGCTAGTTACGTATATAATATGGGTATACTGATATATAGACTAAATAGACACCTCTATATACTTATATCTTAAACAGAGTTGCGAGTTTTCTCTTTGCTTTAACGACAAACAAATTACACAATTCTCGCAAAAAAACCAACTTAAGATGAAAATGGCATAACACTAAAGACAAAAAAACAATAAGAGAAAGGGACAGAGATAGACATAGACACGAGGCAATATACTGAGGTAAAGCTTCGACTTATACATAGAAATACGATTAGGAAAAACTTTTTTTTTTTTTTTTTGGCGAGATTAGCAATGTGTGTGAGTGCATTGTGTGCGTGTGGGTGTGTCAGTGTGTGTGTTAAAATAATCATTGATCAATGCATATAATGGTGGTATATCAAAATGTTGAAAACATTTCTAGGTTATGTAGCAAGAACACAAATGTTAACTGTACCTTGTTAGGTGCCGTTTGCAGACCATGAAACGGTAGATTCTCATACTCGCCAGGTTCCGTCAATGGATCCCCCAGTGAAGACGACTTGTCGTGTACTATATAGTATACGTATACGGATCGGTTGATTTGGCGATTAGCGTTGGGTTTTCAATTCAGGAGTATTTTATTTTATTTGTTTTTGTTTTTTGTTGTGGTTTTTATTGCGACGTTTTGATAAATTAGAAGCAAATAAGATAAAAGTAAACGAAAACATTTGGAAAAAAAAGAAGAAAAGAATTCAATTAGTTAATGATAAAATAAGAACCTATTAAGGATAAAATCATCTCACTAAAAATAAACTCAAGTCTTGTTTTGAATACGCCTAAACTAAGATTTTTTCGTGTACAAAATTGAAAGCCTATACAAAATGATACTCAGATACACAGTTTGAATTTGTTTAGATTTTAAGTCTTATGTTTGATTTATTATTTAAGGACATGCAGAAACTTTGAACACGCACAGGACAGGACAATTCACAAGCAGGCAACATTTAAACATTGAAAAGTGCAAGCGAAAATAATGAAATATAAAGTATGTAGTCGTATAATAAGAACATCGAGAGTTTTGACTAGGACAAGTTGTTGATTGCTTTAGCTGATGTTCTTCTTCTTCTTCGGCTCTATAAACTGAATAGGTTATGGAGCATTTGTTGCATGTGTTTCGCTTACTTGTCGTTTTTGTGGTTATATGAGGACCTCGACGTTCGATTCATTATAGTAAATTACTTACAGCGATTATATTGTGATACAAAGAGATACAGATTAGGAAAATGAGGAAACAGTTGAGAGAATGTGTGTATATGTATTTACAATGTGTGTGTAGTTATGATAATGGAGAATGATATGACTTTATGAAGGTAGTGTTTTGTAGAAATCACAAAATAAACATAATATTTAGATGGACGATCCCTAGAATGTAATTATTCATTTCCTCAATGAAAAGTATAAAATAATCTCCGTAAATTTACTCAAAATTACTCGAATTAAGATTCTGTATTTTCAATGAGCCTTCAAGCCAATTTTGTGGCCTAAGCTGTAAGTCTATAAAGGAAATATTAGCTGGAAGAGTGTTCTATTTGGCAAGTCACCTTTGCTTAATAACTTTACACACATATTACAGGAAAGTCACGTTCAAATATGTATGTAAGTATTCGTGGAGGAAATTGCAAATACATGAATGTATATTAATAATAAGCAGGCTGGCAAGGCACGGACCTCAATTGAAAAACGTAATCAATGTAAATGATTTATGAGTTCACTATGAGTGGAGTGAATGATGGAATGGGATGACTGAGGGGTGAGGTGAGCTATATGAGATGACTTGTGAGTTTCTTCTTACTTTGGACGTGTTCGACTCTGCTGGGTGTTACCACAACGGTGCGTTTCAGCAGCGGCGGCAGGTTGCCACTGTTGCTGTTGGGCATGTTGCCGCTGCTGGTCAGCAGCTGCTGTCCAGGGCCACGACGCAACGGCAACATTGGCGGCGGGGGCCGTGGCGGTGGCGTAGGACACTTCAAGATGCCGCGCTGTGGTTGCGTTTGGTCCAAGCCAGGCCCAGCGCGGGCTGTTATTGTTGCAGGACCTGCTCCTGCTGCTGCTGCGGCCGCGGCTGCTGCTGTTGCTGTTGCTGTGTCCATTGGCAGCGTCTTGTCTAATGAAGGCGCTTGAAATGTCACAGAGACATGTGATTGGACACTGCTGGGACTGCACAGAGTCGTGGATTGCGTTGGGGCTGCCATGGATACCATGGCTGCTGCTGATGTTGTTGTTGTATTAGTTGCTGTTGTTGCTGCTGTGGGCGTCTTTTTGTAGGTGACTAGCGATACGTGAAGATGTGTGTGTGTGTGTGTGTGTGTGCGTGTGTATGTGAGCATATGATACGCAATGCGATGCAACATAAGAGGCAAATGATACATAAAAGATACAAATCATAAGTTAAGTGTTGGCTGAGAGTCGCAGAAAGAGTATATTTTTTACCACTGCCACTGCAACGTATGCCTTTGAGACGATGCTGTGCTCCGAAGGGCGTCTCGCTGCTGCTGCCACGCCCACGCCAGAAGGTCTGCAGCAGACCCACATGACTCCGCTGACTGTCCCGGGTGCCATCGTCGCTGGCTCGCTTGGCGCGTCTAAAAACAAAGTCCAGAATGCGCTGCATGTTGCTGGGAGCAGCAGCAGCAGGTGCAGCAGTTGTTGTTGTTGCGGCTGTTTGTACTGAAATTGGATTGTCCAGGCAGGCGGCAAGCTCGGGCGCTGCCTCAGCTGAAGCTGCTGCCACTGTGGCATCTGTCGATGGCAAGGCAATGTCATTGGGATTAGTCTTCATCAGCCTACGGTTGGCTGCAGCAGCTGCTGCTGCTGCTGCTGCCGCTGCAATTCCAATTGCTGTGGGGCATGTTGCTGCTGCTGCCGTCTCCGTCACCGTCACCTCGGTTAGCATGGTGCTGTTTGAGTTAGTTTGGCTATCATTCAGCACGGCGCTCAGCTGGGCCGACAATTGACTCGCATTCGCATTGGGATTTGGATTTGGATTCAAATTCGGATTCAAATTCGAGTTCAGACTCGTATTCGGATTCAGATTCGGTTTCAGTGTCATGCGATTCACGGCGAGGTTCTCCTTGGTGTCGCTGCTCACGTGCAACATGACGCCCGGCCGCAGTGGCCAGCGGGGTGGCGATTTGGGCACTGTGGCATGCAATGCCGCATTGCGCGCGCGGGCGGAGGCGTGGCCAGCTCATTGTTGTTCTCCGTTGCGGCGAGCTTTTGTTGCTGCAGCTGCAGCTGCTGCGGTGGCAATAACGTGGACGGCAACAATGTGTCGGCTGCCTGTTGTGTGGGCGGCCACGCCCACTGCGGCAGGGCCGGCTGATATGATAGCACGCTGCATACGCAGTGCGTGTTTGTTTATGTGTGAGTGTTGTTGTTGTTGTTGTCAGTTGCAGTTGCAGTTGCAGTTGTTGTTGTTGTTGGTGTTAAAAAGCGTGTGTTTGAATAGGCAAGCGATCAACAAACGAGTATAAAGCACACACATCAAAACAAACGGGATATATATGTATATGTTTTATATGTACGTAATGAGTCAAAAGTTACATTTGTGTGTGTTGTTGGTTTTGTTGTTGTTGGGTGCGCACAATTAGCGATTCAAATGAAGTTTGATTGTTAACAAATATGCAACGAAACAAAAATTGTGTTGGAGAAAATATAAGAAATTGAAATTAAAAATTGTGTAAAATGTTAGCAATTTGTATATAAAATACTCAGTATTACTCATTAAAAAACATGCACTTTTTTAGCTACTTGTGTTTTAGTTCTTTAAGTTTTCACTGCGACTTTAAAAAGCATTTTTAATATATTTAAGAATTCATTGAACTTGAAAGCAAATCAAAAGAAAACAAGAAATTATCTTTTATTTTTTGTAGAATTGTATCTAACTCTAAAAACCTAAATAAAATCTTATAAATAAATATACATATATATTTTTTTGTGTATTTTATCATTTAATTTTCTCTTCTATGAATAGCCTAAATTAAACTTAAGCCATATTTACTAGAACTATATTTAAGAGTTCAACACTTTAAGATTTGTTTTTCAATATTTTAGAAGTGAATTTATTCTCACTTGGTTTTAGCACACACTTACAGAGTTTATAGCCTCATTTATGTATATTAAAACTCTTTAATTTCCAGCGAATGGATCTCAAATTCATAGGCATATTATAATAGATAGATAAGGCGCCAGAGCTAAGAAAACTGACTTATAGGTATATCAGAAATGCAATCCCCTTCTGAGCAGTAAACGATTTTATAAACCAGATCAGTTTGTGTCATCATGAACCCATTAAATGGTCAAATAGGGGATAATAAAACTATGCAAATTTATGCAACAGGCAGAAGAAGGTACATTCGGTTCCGAAAAGTATATATTTTCTTGATCAGGATGAACATCCGAGTCAATCAAGTGTTGTTCGTCGGAATATCTGATATAGTTTCTCTTCACTGCCTTTTATATTAGCATTAATAGCAACAAATTATAGGTAATCAAGACACAACCCGTCCAAATCAACCTGTACAGTATTATTAAATAATATGTATAAGTTTCCAAATGTCAAATCGAAAATGAACAAATATATAATTCAGTTCTAAACTATTTGCATAATTATAGTAACTAGTTCCCTAACTTATTGCCTTCAGATTCAGGCAAACAATTGAAGCTTTAAATGGATATTAATCTTATTGCAGTTGAAGTAAAAGATAATGAGAAAATAGGGAATCTCTTGAATTTGGCAGAGGTTTCCAGTTTTGCACGAAATAGATCTCGGAGCTTGTTTTTATTTGGTGATGGCACTTGGCGATTTAAAATATAACGAATATCAAGTGAATAATCTAGTTCCATAGAAAAATGTAGTTGCATTTTTCTGAAATGCTGTCAACTTTCTCCGTACCCTCCGGGGCATATTTAGCTGTGATTCGGGTCAAAAAAAATGTCGTTTTTAGTATTTTATATAGATTCGTTTAGGCTGTTCTTTCTTTTAACTTAATTAGTTATTTTATTATTTATTCATAAGATTGTATGCTAGAAATTAATTCTAAATTGCAATGTTGTTAAGCAGAGCAACGGAGGCCTTCAGGCTGTTGAACTTAATTAGTTGAATATAATGTTTCATATTCTAGACGACAGTACTGTTTGTCGGCGAAATAAATATCGATAGAATCGATTTACAGCCACAGTCTTAAAGTTTAAACATAATAACAACAGATCTGATTATTCCTCAACTGTTGAAGTCGAACACTCTAAATAAATTCCCATTAGTTCCCAAACTGAAACTAATATGAATTATGTAGGTATTCCTTAAGACACTTTCAAGTTCAATGAATTTGCAAGGAATTTAGATAAATGATAAGAAAAACTTTAGAAAAATAGCAAAAATACGCTCGATACAGTAACTACTTAGGGGGAAATGCGGCACTTACCTTTGGTTGGCACTTATGGATACTTCCGTATGATCTTTACCAAATGAAATCAAATCAAATGAGATTGTTGTTGTTGTTGTGGATGTTAAACAAGTGATGTTGTGTGTGTGTGTTTGTAGTTGTTGTTGTTGTTGTTGTTGTGGCACATGTGAGTTGTTTTAGCGCGTTTATTTTGTTAGCATTGAAAGCGGCGAATAATGTTTATGTGATTGTTGTTGTTGTTGTTGTTGTTGTTACAGCGAGCAATTATTAATTGAAGCAGCATAAAGACAACAATATACAATGTACATATGTGTGTGAGTCAGTAGTTTATAGAGAGATAGACATATTTAGAGGGAGAAGGCAAGCGACAAATAATTATAAATGTTGCAGGCAAGGCACAAAGTATATAATCAAAAATGATGCAACAATAAAATGTGGCAGACATTATTCATTTTGTGTGTGTTTTGTTCGTTGTGGTTGTTAATTAGTCAGTATTTGTTTGTTGTTGTCGCGTTTTAATTAATGTTAGCATTTCATTTCATTTTATTCATTTTTGTTGTTGTTTTTTTTTTGGATTGTCAACCAAATAAATAGTTTAAAGGAAATTATGTTTCAATATCGTTGTTGTTTTCATTGTGGTGTTTGTTGTGTTGTGTGTGTGTGTGTGTTTGTGTGTGTAGTTTGTTGTTGTTGAAGCATTTAACATTGATGCAGCCAAGTAAAATTGTCGTTCACACAAATGCATTCAAACGCATGAAGCGTTTTATAATTACAAATATAAAAAATGAAAGAAAAATATATAATTTTATTTAATATATATTCAACAATTTGCAGTGTTTTTTTTTTTGCATTTAACAGTCATCTTTTTATAATTATTTTTTGCTAATAAGCATTTTTCTATATGTAAATATTAACAGCCTAAGATCCTAACAGGGTGTTTTAAAAAGTATAATCAGACCAGTTCCGAATTTCACTCTTTTTACAGGTAGATTTTCAACAAGTTAAATAAATATAATAAATAGGCAAGTTTTTTTATGACTGACAAAAAAATTTCACTTTTAAATAAAATTTTACCAAAGATCGTGTAGCATACTTTTTGGAACAGGATCAAACTTGAGGTTTTCTTATTTTCTTTTATAAAATTTGTGTATATTTTTATTAAACGAGTTTTCTGCTACCTAAGCAAGTTGTACATACTACACATTACTGTGAAAGTAATTAAATAATTGCATCAGGAATAGCATTAGGAACACATCCTGTTCCGAATTCCGCTCTCGGATCAATTCCACACAAATACTTAAAGCATATTTATGGGATCGTCTAAATATTTAATAAGCCAACGACAAAGCCAAGATTTCTAATTCTACTATATCGCTAAAGTAACTGATATGTCTTAGATGCCACCTGAACATATTTTCCTGACGTTTAGTGTGCCCAGCAGAACTCAATATATGTAGGTATCGTCGACATAGAGGCCCAAACAGGTCCTTCCTTTATGATCTACCCAACCTTTTTAATTGATCAAATAAAATACTTTATTTATAATTTTCCCCGTTTTTTTTTAGTAATAATGTAAGCTTATCTTTCTATAAGTTGCAAATTGCATTAAAAAAGTTCCCTTTTTAATTCGGAAAGCTGTTCCAATTACATGATAGCAATAAGAATATTGAAATACCAATAAACCAGTTTTTTGGCTACACATTGATTCAGAAAAAACGTTGCAACACCCTGTATGGACTTATCAACTTATGCAATTTATAATATTTAATAGAAATATGCAATTTACTGGCAATAAATAAATATAATACTTATAAGCAAAGTACAGCACAGCACAGCACAAAAGCTTAAAGCCAGTAATTAAAACGAGTGCAAACAAAAAAAAAGGAAATATTGCGGCCTACTTAATGGGGCAGCAGCGTAAATCGCATTTGGAATGCATTCAAAAGGGGAATACATGTAATTTATTGGCCAATACTCAAATATCACAATCGAAAAGTCGGATCATAACATATATATATACTATATATATTTGTTTGAGTTGGAAGTGTCCTGTAACCCGCTCAGTAAAACAAGAATTATGGAAAGCGGCATGCTTTAAAGCTGATTTTCAATATGTTCAGTAAAGAGCATGCAAAGGTCTAAAGCAAAAGTCGGGGCATGCTGCTTCAGAGGGAAAAGTTGAAATAATATAGAAGGTTTTATAAAAATCATAAGAGAAATACCATAAAATATTCAATTGAAGTTTTGGATGTGTTCTAAACTCATTTATAGGCATTGTTTTTCGCTATTGTTGTTGTTGTTGTTGTTGTTGTTGTTTCGGATTGTTCATAAGGCCTAAAACTATGCTAAGGGTAATTTCCATAACACGGCAGAATGACTGCTGCAGTCATATTGCGCTTATTGTTATTATAGTACTTGTTGTTCTATTTGTTGTTGTTCTGGTTGTTCTGGTTGTTGTTGTACTCACATTTATCCTGACGCCGACGGCGACGGCATATGCATATAATTATGCAACAAATAATGATGACGGCCAGCAATAAGGCCAATATGGCGGCCACCAAGATAATGAGCGTTGTGTTGTCCCAGCGCTGCCACCAGGCCAATTGTTCTACGGAGATATAGGTAGGGGTGGAGGGAGAGAACACAATGAGAGATGAGCATTAATATATATATATATAGCATACTTTTCAGCGCGCACTCGGTGCAAACTTAAAGCAAGAGCAAACCTAACAAAAAGTTGTTTGAATACAAAGTACATGCAATTCTTTACTGTCTGCCTACTTAGCCGCTTGGTTGACTGACTGACTGACTGACTGACTGACTAGCTGACTGACTGACTAAATGCAGCTGCTGCTTGCGAGCCAACTTTAATTTATCAACTTGTCACATGGTTTTCCATGCCAGACCCCCGGCATTTACCATGCAGCAGCAGTTTCGCACACACACACAAGCAAATGCATTTCCTGTTTTACTTACAAAACACCAGACCTCCCCCCCCCCACGCTACCATTCCCCTGACTGTCCTGCCTGCATGTCCTGTTACGCCCACGCAGTGTGCCATTGTCTTATGAAACTGTGCTAGGCAGCTGGAGCAGCATCCTTCACGCGGCTCGTCTCTCATTGTTTTCCATATTTGCTATAATTCAGCTGTTTATCATCCAAACAAATGAATTGTCTTTACCAGCAGCGTGTGTGTGTGTTAGTGTGTGCGTGTGTGTGTAATGTGTGTGCCAGCTGCCTTTGTTTCCTGGCAACGTTTATCTCTGTTTGCATGTGTATTTGTTTTGCGAGTGTATTCACATATGTTATGAGCTATTCATTTTGGCATCGTGTGGATTCGCGTGTCAACAACATTTAGCAGGCAGCGACCACTCCTTGGAGCCACCTATCTACCCACTGCTCCCTCGCCCACAACCGCCGCGTTATCCACTTCCTATCTTATGCAATTAAGCAAGCGAGACAGCGACAAATGAAAAATGGCGGCTTTTAGTTATAGTTTGCTCTCTGTGTGTGTGTGTGTGTGTGTGTGTGTGTGTGTGTGTGTGTGTGTGTGTGTGTGTGTGTCTGCTTATGCGGATTAGCGCAAGGATATAGCACAGCAGCAGCATTTTATTTGCATGGCAGCTGCGGCTTACTTTAAACATGGCTATAACATGGTTCTTGCCGGTCATTGCATCATTTGTAGGAAGCGTTTCAAGCAGCGCCCTCTAGTGTTGACTAATAGCTACTTGGAAATATAACTATTATTAAAATATTTCAAGCCGAATATTTAAAATATTGGAAATATCATTTCACTATTCTTTCGCTTCTAGTTATAATGTAAGCTAATTTTTCTTTTTATTTCAAATTAGATTAAGTTTTTCCTCCTCCAATTTGATCAAGCTGAACTAATCGAAATAAATACAAATATATAATTTCTTATATCAAACAAATAAATAAATAAAAAAAAACTACTAGTGCCAGAAATCTTTATCAGTTATAAGTTTAATAAAGCTGCTGTTTGTAAATTTATTAACTATTAAAACTGATATGAAATTAAATAATCTGTGATATTTTCATCACCCTTGAGAGTGAACAGATTCAAAGAGTTTTGGCATATAAAAGAAGTACTAAGAGTAGCTCAAGTTCCGATAAAGATTTCTGGCACAGTTAGAACAGAAATTTATAAGACCTGTTCCCTACTCGGGTTTCGAATCAATCCACAAAATAAATGTATATCATATTTTACGTTTAAGATTATTCGGTCTATTTTTTTGTTAATGAATATTTATAATATTTGTTAATTTTAATAAATTATTTAGAATTCAAATTCCCTTTAATCTAATTCTTTACACAAAATTATTCTGTAAAATTGATTCAGCAGAATAAATTGGAACAGGTCTGTAAATTCTCAGTTCTATTAACTATTTAAGTTCTACATCAACATTATTAAAAATTAAAAAAAAAAGTCTTAAGTTGCAATATTCAGAACCGTTGCAGCTCTCTGTTTCTCAAAACCTTTAGAAAACGTTTTATTTTAAATACCAAATTTATATTTAAGATCTGGAACAGTTCTGCTCATTTCTATGCTCATTAATTCCTCCCTTTTGGTATTTAGTCAGCTCGAGCAGTTTTTAATGTGAGTTATTATGGTATTCTGGTGCTTTTACTAACTGTAGCTCTTTTTGGCAGTACATTTTCTTAAAATAGTTTAGTTGGCATGCATCTACTTACTTTTTGGCCGCACTAATTCATTAGAAGCGTTTACAAATCGTTAGTGAGGCATTAAGTATTTGTTAGCATTCAATTGAAAGGCAGTTGGAGAAGACAGAAAATAGCAAATAGAGTTGTTATTACACAGGAGGAACGGGATAACTTTGGTATTGCCTAAAGCCCAATTGTAGCTCAGAGTTCTTACAAGCTGGCAAATAAAGTTCAACAATTTTCATATCCACACAGTTAGAAACAATTTGGGGTAATTTGAATGGTTTCTCAAACTCATGAACGGCAACAAAAAGGAGAACTGTTTACGGCATTTACCTTGCCACCAAATATAAAGTGCTGAACCCGCTGTCAATATAATAGAAAACCAAAAAGTTGACATAATTTTTTCGTATAAATAATAAAAGATGATTAATGGCCGAAAGGAAAGTTTTCAAAATTGAATGGATTAGATCAAGAATGGGGCTATTATTCGTACATTATTTAATAACAATAAATTGAAAACATTTGCCAATTTTTGAAGATGTCGCTTAAAGGGAAACCAACTAAAAAAACCTCTAAAATATAAAGTGGGTCATATAAAAAATGTTGACGTCATCAGCTGTCAAATTTCAATTTCAATTCAATCATTGAAATGAAATAAAAAGTGGCATAGTAAGTGGACACAGTAAAAGTGGGAGCTGAGTGGGTGGCTGGTTGCTTGTTTGGGGTCTGTATTTATTTGACAGGCATTAAAATCACTGAAAACCTTGGCAAGTAACGCAATTCACGACTTAAGCAGCTGCAGGAAAATCCATCCAGGCAGCAGGAAATCACAGCGCATAAAAAACTCAGCTGATTTTCGTTGAACGCAGGCGAAAAAGCGCAGAAATCAATTTCCGTTTGTTGTAATAAAACGTGGCGCATGTTAGAATAACAGGTAAGCAAATGGAGGGTTGGGAGATGGGGAGATGGGCAGATGGGTAGGGGTTTGGCGTGAAACAGTACCCTAATTGCCACAGCCAGCAAGGACGTGGCCGCCATTTTAGTTTAAAGCGGAAGCTGCTAGCCAGCATTTTACGCAAAGCATCAATACAAAAAGGCGGAGCGGAAAGCGGAAACAGATGAAGCAAATATTGACAGTAATCAGCTTCCGTTTCCTCTCTCTCGCTCTATGCTATCGTTCTGAATATTACTACGCGTGTACTCACCAGCAACTTCAATCTCACAGAATGCGCCCGGTCCGACGGAGTTGTTTGCCACACATCGATAGGTCCTGGCAATGGCATAATCCTCCTGCAGTATGTAAAAGCTTTTGTCCACAAAGGTCTTCTTGTCGCCGTTGCCCAGAGTCTCGACTGTTTCATTTTCAGCTTTAATTGACCATGAAAAATCGGCCTGTAAAATCGAGAGACATAACAGAAAGTCAGACGGAGAAGAAGAATTGCAAACACACACATGAGCAATGCAAACATGATTTACACCTATATAAGCCCAGGACTGGGCTGCCCATATATCCTTTATTTTTTCCTGCTATGTGTTTGCCTGTGGCTTTTCACTTTGCACTTTCGTAATTCAGGTATTTTTGCCTAGCTCTGCAGTATTTCTTCAGAGTTTTGTTCCGGCTATTCTGGTTGCCAAGTTTGCTGAGGCAGCTTTGAAGTTTCGTTGATAGGCATTGAGCTGGACATGGTCAGGCAAAACTGAACTGCGTTTGAAGTCTGCCACTTGGCTAATAGACCTGTGATTTGTTTGCTATTTGCAAACTGTTCAGAAAAGGTATACCCTGTTGATTCATTACTCATAGATGCATCCCTTCCAATGGAACCATCAATAATTTTCCTTCGAGTCCAAGCTTCAGATTCAGCTTCAATGGCTTCATAAATTAATGCTGCCTATATGCATTTATAGCTTAGGAAATTATAGCTTAAATACCTTTGACAATTTCTAAGCATTAAGAACTATTTTAGCTAGGGGAGGGACAATATTTTGCCTGTGAAATGTCCTGAATATCAATTCAGACTATGGCTTCATAAATTAATGCTTCCTGTATGCATTTATGGCTTAGGAAATTATGGTTAAAATACTTTTGACAAATCGATGTATTAAGAATGCTTTGAGCTAGGAAAGAAGAATATTTTGCTTAGGTTAAATACCTTTAACAATTTCTAGCTTTAGCTAGGCAAGAAGAGTATTTTGCCTGGGGAACATCCTGAATATCAATGTGAAACAAACCCCAAGAGAGACTTTTATTTATTTACCAAGCCGTTTAAGGATACTTCAAAAACTTTACCATTTCACCAATTGCTTGAATTATTACTTATTTAATCTCATTTAAATAAATGCAATTCAAATCGTGCTAATCTGTCATCTGCTAAAGGTATTGTAAACATCTCCAAATTTATTTAATTTATCTAGTGAACATATCTAGAATGTGTGTTTTATCTATTATCATCCTTCTAGGAGCATCATCTACTGATCTGTGTAATATTTCACATTGCATCTTCAGAATTTACACAAACCCTCCAGTTGCTTTAAGCCAGTTCAGTATTTTTAATATCGTGTATCTACAACCGCTTATAAGCCACATGCAGACGCACCCGAGTTCGATTCGCATCAATCTCTCATCTGATTGCATGCTCGGTTATTAAATTTTAACTTTACGCCAGTTGAATAATTTCCAATCAAATAATTACGAGCCAGCGACTTTGCCCCACACACAGAGCGTTTCCCCCGTTTCCCTCGCCTCCCTGTGGTTGCTGCCCGTGTGCGTGGCCATAAATCTTTGGGCCAACCTGCATGTTACCCTGCCCACACCCACACCCACACCCACACCCACACCCACCTCCAGGCCCAGCCCGCGCCTTAATCGCCAGCACGCTTTAACTCAAGTAACGGCAAAGCAAATGCAATTGCAAAATAAAAAAAATGGAAAAAAAGAGAAAGAAATGCTGCACTGATTTATGCGGCATGGCAAAAAGTGCGAACTCCCAACTTCAGTGGGGAGTCGAGTTGGCAGTTGCTGCAACTGTAGCCATCAGGAGATCCGGGCACCGGCCAAAAGGTAAACTCATAAAATTGAAAATTCTTGCTGCTACCTGCATACAAAAAATAAAAAAAAAGCTGGCAAAAACAAGCCCCAGTTGCTATCCGTTCCCGTAACCACCCTTCAGAATGCACCACAATTGAAATGCTATCGTTATTGCCATTTCGATGGCCTCCAACGGAACTGTGTGTGTGTGTGTGTGTGTGTGTGTGGGCGAGCATGTTCAGCTGAAGTTTGCTCTTGTTATGAATTTACCCTAGCTAAGGGTATTACTAGGCTTTTGGA
The DNA here is from genome assembly GCA_035043065.1 of Hirtodrosophila confusa. Classification (NCBI taxonomy): domain Eukaryota; kingdom Metazoa; phylum Arthropoda; class Insecta; order Diptera; family Drosophilidae; genus Hirtodrosophila; species Hirtodrosophila confusa. Next base: position 2,218,103 of record JAWNNI010000039.1, read on the forward strand.
GGGCTTGACATATATGGAGGAAATACTATCTTCAAAATTATAAGCACAAGTCTGCAAGTTTAATTTGATATATTATTAAATATTATAATACCACAAATATTTAAGTCTTGTAACCATAAAGTGTGTATATATATCACACAAAAAATATATATAAGCACAGATCTCTGAAACTATAAGAGTTATAGACACCAAAGTTGCAATTAAACTTTAAATATTGCCCCCACACCCCCGCAATACGTTAAAAACGATTTAAAAGGACAATTTAAAAGATACAGCCTTAATTTTTTGCATGCACGAATCCTTGGTATTTCTTAACCTATTGTGCATATTTCATGTTGATCGCATAATAAACACAACATTTATTTAAGAAAATAATTTTAGTACAGAGCTCTGCTGTTTGCAGCTGTCACTGGAAGTGCTCTGCTTGCTTGCACTGCGCAGAACTGCTTGTTACTTGTATGAGTATGTTGTGTGTATGTGCACGAAGACCTGTCTAGGAGTTTTTTTTGAAATGGATACAAGCGAATTCCTACTTTGTATATATATAGAATCAAATCCTCTTAAATTTATATGATAGTTTTTCTTGACAATACGCAAAGATATTGAGGAAACTTTCCTAGCTAGCGAACTTAGTTATAGTTCAAGTTCACTTTATGACGAAAGTAATTACGGGAACACGTCTATAAAAACTCCTTTGAGCAAAAAGAATTTGCGGATTTAAAAGAACTGAAATAACGTCTTAAATAGCTAAAAAGTAAGAGTATCCAAGTTAGGCCTTTCTAAATATAGCTTTCACCCACTTGTTAGTCTATTTTCGTGTGCACACCCCATTATCGTTTACGGGCAAACGCCATTGGCACTCTTACCTCTTCAGGATTTCCGTATGCTGTGCAAATTAGTGTATCCTGGTCATCGATCTCTCGCCTTTCAATTTCACAGCGCGGCGTAACTGCCCGCAGCAAGAAACAGGCAGTGAAATAGGGTAAAAAATAAAATTTAAAATTAGTATTACAAAACTAAAGGAGAGTTAAGGTCCCCACCCCCGCTGTGGAGTACTTACACTGGACATCGATGACCGTCTCGGTGGTGCGATCTCCGTGCTTGTTGAAGGCTCGGCATCTGTAGATGCCGGTATCGTTGCGCTTGATGGGATCATTTATAATCAGGGTGTTGCCCATGGTAACCGTCTTGTTGGGATACAGCCACTCGTAGGAGGGTTCTGTGGAATGCAGCATGAGCATCTACGGATTGAAGGCACAACTGTCAATTCACTTACCCGGATTAGCTTGGGATTTGCATATGACACGTCCCGGTATATGATGCTCCTGCACATAGACAATGTTCTCCGAGACGCTGATGTCATCGGGTGCGTCTGGCGAGCGCAGGGAGAGGCAGTAAGGAAAGGGGAGTATACATTCAGTATTGTGACACAGAACAAAATAAAATAAAATACTCACATTCAATGCTTAAGTAGGTGGTGCTGTTTACCGTCGGCCCCACCGCATTTGCCGTGGAGATGCACATGTATTTGGCGTTATCCGACCCGATATCGAATTTTTTATTCGGGAAATTTGACATATTGAAGTGCTGCAATCGGTTTGCAAAAAAATAAGAGAAATAAAACATGGAAATTTGTCAGTTGCGGGAATTGGGGATGAATTCTGAGCCCAAAACCAGGACACACCGGGTCGCAGCTGTAACATGTCTTGTTTTTATTCCATTTTTGTTTTGGCACAGATAAACCATTCAAATTAATTGGAATTTTGTTTGCCATGGCATTCAAATTATTGGGTTATTTTGAATAGACAGCCCTCGAGCTGTTCACATGACACGAGTGGATTGTACGCCTAATTGATTAATTGATATATTTAAATGAAAATCCATTGGTATTTTTTAATATTTTAATTGGATTATGTACATGTATGCACAGTTTAATAGTTTTTATAGCGAACGCTTATGAGGTTGTACAAAATTTGGCTTTATTAATGCAACTGGTTCTTAAATGTGTTCGGGATCTGCATTAAATGTTCCTAAGACTTGTAACTGTTGCTCTACTGCTCTAAGCTCACGATTAATTTGGAGTAGTTTCTCTATTCAATATAATAATCACAATTTATAATGATTTCTGTTTTGGAGACATTTACCATGTTTGAGCTCTGAGCTATGTTGAATTTTAAGTTAATTAATCCATTTATTTTTCTATTTTTTATCACTTATAAGCTTAGGAAGTTATCTTCAGCACCTGTTTATGTTTTTTGAGCAGCCTCTTAAAGGAGAATTATTGAAACTATCCGTTCAAAAACGTTTAATTAGCACTAATTGTCTTTTTCGTTGATTTTACTCTGTATGGATACCAAAAGTCTTCTATGTTATTATTTTGGAAGTCTGCTGATGACTTGTTCCAATCTGTGAACTTAGTAGGGTATCTGTAGTTCATATCTTTAGAGCATCCTCTTAAATGAATTTGTTTATTTTCAAGTTCTCTAGATAAGGACCTCTATTAAATGGACCACATACTACAGGCTAGTTCTCCGCTTTGTAGATTTTAATTTATAAATTTTATTATCTTAACTGTTTACTTTGTACTCTTTTTATTTTAAGTGCAGACTTGTGCACTAGTTGTAATTAAGTAGAATATTCTTTCATTTCAATCAGTATAGCAATCAACTATCACAGAATCCTCTAAAACCAAGCATTCCCTACGATTCCATTAGAATCCCAACAAAGAAATCTAAGTGGCATATCAATGAACAGAGTAGGGTTCTCCATTGTTTGATTGGAATTCAATGACAGTACTTACCAGAACTGAGAGCATGCTCTCGAAATCGCCTGTGGCCGGGGATGCGTCCATATACTTCTCCTTGACAAAGTAACGCGAATCATTCTTGTCAATTGGAACGCCATCCTTTAGCCAGGCGATCTCACAGCGTGGCACACACTCGATGCGGCAGGTCAGATTGAAGTTGGAGACGGAGTGAAGGACACCCGTGTATGGCTGCATATTCTTGATGAAAAATGGGGGAGCATGTACCTCCAAATTGACAGTGGCCATTACGCCCTTGCCGCCCTCATTGTACGCATAGCACGAGTAGTTGGTGCGACTGTCCAGGCCCACAGGCTCCACGGTCCACTCCTTGGTGACAATATCCTGGAGCGGGCCACGACCACCGCGCATCCAACGGTATCTGTTGGGTTGCGAGAGCGTTTGAGCCGTATACATGAATTTGCCCATTTTGCGGTAGAGTGCATAGGATGCGGTGGAGTCGGATGAGTAGTCGAATGGATGGCCGCCAGTGTAGAGGGTTAAGATTTGTGATTGTGGCGCAAAGGTGGTAAGCGTGAGCAATGTACAAAGGGAATGATTCAAATGTAAATCGATTAGAGCATGCGTTTCTTTAATTTCATGGGCTGATCGGCCTGCACTCAAGCTGGGCAATGTTGATAATGTTGATGATAGTATGTGTGGGGGGTGTATCGAATGCTGTTGTTGTTGTTGCTGTTCGCGCTGCTCTTGCTGCTTCTGCAACAGCAGCGCCTCGAAGGCTGCATCAGCCTCATGCGGTTGCAAGGCTTGCACCGTGTGGTAGGCAATTTGTGTTGGTGGTGTGTTGGATGTATTGTGATTGTTGTGGTGCTTGTGGTTGGCTTGTGAGTCTGATTCTACAAACCTATTCGATTCGGGGTAGCCCGGATCGTCCACAGAGCAGTAGAAGATCACGCTCTTCTTCTTAATGGCAATTGGTGGGAAGTGTGTGAGTGTTGCGGGTCCTGGCTCGTAATGCACCTGCAAAGGATAACAAAAGAGAGCGTCAGATCGTTGTAGAGAGAGATCTACTGAAGTTGCATATCATACCATTAGCTCTTTGTCCTCGCTGCGTGGTCCCCAGCCGGCGGCGTTGTAGCCCTCACAGGAATAGTTGTAGAAGAAGCCGCGTCCAATGGTCTCCAGCAGCAGCTTGCTGGGATCAATGTGGCACAGATCCTCCTAGAATTAAGTAAAACATTAAGCACAATGAGAGCACAAATTACGATTTAAACTTACCCTCGTTTCCACGCAATCAGGCAGCTCCTTGAGCAATGTGGAGTTGGCATACCAACGCACTTTGGTCAGCACGGAGGGATTGGCATCCAGCACGTTGCAGAACAGCGTCACATTGGACTCATCGCTCTCCTTGACGGGTCCCTCTGGTATCATCTGCACCTCGACAATAGGCACGTCTATAATTGGAAAGAAGGTTTGTGTGGAGGGAGTTCAAAGGAGTTTCACTCTTGAGAAGATATTAAGGTAAGAGAAAAGGACTTAAGCTGCCTAAATATATATATTTAGGCCTGTTCTGAATTCCACTTTCGAATTAAGTCCACTGAATAAATCTATAAAAATTTATAAAGTAAATAAATATACAAGAAAGGAAGGTTCTTAGTTATATTCTGCTCTAAAAAGTATGCTACACGAAATTCTGTGGAATTGATTCGGAATGATATTCGGAACAGGCCTTACTGATCAAAAATCTGTGAATTGGGCTTAAAACTTATTCATTGCGATATTTCATCTGAAGTTGTATGTTTTCCCTGATTTAAACAAAAAAAATTGATTTGAGTTCGCATTAAATCCGTTTTAAAACGTAGTAAACATTGATTTCCCTTCACAATAATACTATTTTTAGCATTATCCTAGCTCTGAATCTTATTACAGTTCTACTTACACTGAACATCGAGCTCGATTTGCTGCTCGGAGACGCCCTTGCCAATCGAATTGGACAGCTGGCAGGTGTAGTTGCCAATATCCACCTTATCCGTGGACCTGATGACCAGGGCTACGTTCTCGGAATTGCCACCCTGATAGTGATCCGTATCATTGACATTTACGATTTCTCCATTACGATACCTGCAAAAAGGAACAACATTTGCGAAATTAGTTTGTATATTTGCCAGACAAACGTTGCGTGGCATAATTTAAGGCGCTTTGTCTAGTTAGTTAGACACAATCTACTGCCACACACACTCATTTATGATGCAACACGCCCACACACACACACACACACACAGAGAGACAGGTTAGGAGTAGAGATGTAGGCTACTTCTTGTTGTTAGCTCTCTTGTTGGCTATTTAAAATTTATAGGCACGTTTCATTGTGTTTTTGTTTTCATAACAACTTGCACAGGACCTACAGTGCATGGCAGGAGTGAGAGAGTGAGATGGAGAGAGATGGGAGTGAAAGAGACAGCGAGTGGCTCTGTTGTCAATGAATCTCGGCTACTTTTCAGGACCTGCCACAGACAACGACTACAAAATTATGTCAAATGTTCTTTGTGCATTGCTTTACTTATTTACTGTCGTTGTTTCTGCCTGCCCCATCCTTTCCCCTCTGCACACCCTTTGTGCTTTTTGCATAAGCTTCTTTTGCCAACTGTACTCAACTATCGTTCACTTTGCATTTTCTTGTTTTACAAGCTTTCTCTCCAGCTGTAACTGTGTCTGTGCTGGGATTTTCAAATCCACTTAGAAAGTCTCAACAATTGGCTGAAAATAGCAGCAATTGGCAAGTAAACAAGTTCAACTTAAAGCTGGAGTTAATAACTTGACCCTTGGGGAAGAGATAGGAGCTTAGATGATAGTTTTGGAATATGTGTGCAGTCCATGCTCGATGGAGAGAACTGATTATAGCCCAATTGTGCTCACTAGAAGGATGGCCACAGAATATTAGTATTTGTAGTGTTGTTGTAGTGTTTTCAAAGTATTTTTACGCATCTTAATTGTTCATTTTCAACTTGACATTGAGCATGTTTATTTATGGTGAAACAGACTTTTTCATTTATTTTGTGATTTAAATAACTCACTTGATGCCAGCCGCAAGAAACTTGACTTAAACTCGAGGCAGACTGCACCTGTTATCTGCCAGATATGAAAAACAATAGAAGACACCCTTAAAAGCACACCCACACACCCACACACCCACACACTTACACACTTATGAACATGCCGCTCTGTTGCAGGGGCAAGCCACAGACAATGGAGGATTCTTCATTTTCTGTCTGGCTCGATTTATTATTTGTACTTTTTCTGTGCACTTCCCACTGGCATTAAAACAATTTTACGCACACTTCTGTCTGGCCATAAAAAGGGCGGCAGTTAAAAATAAAACTTGTCGTGTGTGTGTAAAATGAAAAAAGGATTGCATACTTTAAAGCGCTCGGCGGCATACATCCAATTTATATTGGCCATAACTTGGCCGGCAACGCTGCTGGCCGCCAGATGCAGCCAGCTTCCTGTAAGTTGCACGCACACTGCTCAATGTACATTTTAATTGATTTGCAATAACCGAGAGCCAGCAGGAACTGCAACTGCAACAGCGGCAACAACGGCATCTCAGCGTAACAAAGGCAATTTTCGCTACCGCTTTTCCTTGCATTTCACCTGTTTGGCATTCCATTCCATGTGTGGAGTAATTTTCAGTGTTTCGGCCTCGTTAATTTAATGAGTTAACGTTGCACGACTCGTGTTGCATAAATCCTTGGCCATCATCGGTGGCAAGCGTAATTAATTTTAATTATCGGGCACCCAAAAAAAAAACAAAAAAGAAATGTTTTTCCCCAAAAAGCTAACGAGAGTCGCGTGTTCTAGACGAAGTTTCCGCATATGCCTCCACCGCCATTTTGTCCAGCCTCAAGTTGTGTGCGGAAATGAGCGTCCAGTCAAACCGGAAATGCTTTTAATGGCAAACGGAAAAAGTATTGAAATTATTTTTATATCTCGACAGCAGCTGGCAAAGTGCCCGACTCAATGCCTCCCCAACTGCCTATATGGCTGGATGCAGGCCCAAGTAACTCATTAATTTACTCTCATATGTGTGTTTGTGTGTGTGCACAACAACATCACGTAGACATTTTTAATTGGTTCGAAGGAAGTCGTCCTGGAACACAGCCTTTATCGTCAACAAGTCGTAAAGTCAACTTTTTGTCTGAGGCAAATTTTGTGGTTTATTGCCAGGCGCTTAAATAATTCAACAATTACAATTACTTTTGTGGTGATTTATAAATTATGTGCCAAGCAGAGAACTGAGAACTGAGAACTGAGAACAGAGAAAGGGAGCTGAGAAGGGAGTGTGTGTGTGTGCTTCAAGGGTCTATGCTTGGCTTTTGTTTGTTCTATCATTCAATGGCTGGTTGAATTGTTGCTGCTTTTAAGGGTTGCTCTCCTATTGTTATTTGCTGTTGTTTCAGTGGGAGTTGCCCCAATTGGAAGCAGACAAATACACGGCCCCTTTGGCTTTTGTTGGCGGGCGCAACAAATTAAGATTAATTTTATGTAAATATTTCATGCTGAGTGAATAGAAGGTTGAGCAGGCATAACAATTGCCAAATGCATAAAACAACTTCGATTTGATCTCTTTAGGATCATTATTGTAGATATCAATTGAATTGTATTACGTGAGAAAGCATTTTAATGAAACAAATTAATAAAACAACAGCATAGAAAGCATTTCAAGGAAATGCATACAAATTAAGGATAACAAGTGAAGTAATAAATTGTGATTAGCATTTAACTGTATCTATTATTTGATGTGAGTATATTGAGAATATATTTTAAATCTTATAATAAAATTAACCCCACAACTACTCAGGAAATTAATTCGATAAATTTAAAAATTAACTGAAAGTCATCAAATAATTTAAAAACTTAAAGAAAAGTGCTTGTAAGGTCCTCAAAAAAAAAAACCAAGACAAATGCATAGGCATACAAAAATTGTCACTTACATCTGCTTTGAATGTGTAACACTAATTAGCATGTATTCTGTACTTCGCACTAAAAGCCAGCTGCTATGCGGGATTACCCAACAATTGTGGGCAAGAATGTTGGCCCCAAAATGTATGCTACAAAAATTGCACAGAATCTGCCCCTGTAAATTCCGCTGTCTAAATTCTGTGCATAGCTTTTCACTTTTTAGCCACAAAACATAGGCGACGCCTACACACACACACACACACACACACACACACACACACACACACACACACACACAGAAAGAGAGAGAGAGGGAGATAGGGAAAGGGAGAGAGACAGGCGTAAATGAAATGCCTGCTAAATAAATTTTCTGTGTCACTTTTGTGTGTGCATTTAATTTCTCAGTTGGCATTAGCAAAAAGCGCAAAAAACAGGAAAATGGAAAGCGTGTGAGAGAAAAGAGAAATGTGAAAACTCGAGGCGTGGAAAAGGCTTGTAAAATGCAGCCACTTGACACACACAACAAGTGACTGTGCGTGTGTGTGTGTGTGTGTGTGTGCTGTCTGTGTGTTGGCTGCTCCATCTTCATTCATCATATTCGCGAGCTGTTGCTGTTGCTGCGTAATTAGGAACTCGTGTGGCACAGACTTGTAGTATGCTGCAGGCAGCGCTTGCAACTTTGCAACTCAGTTTTGTGCTCTATTAATCAGCAGCAGCTAAAAAACATTTTTTGAATAAGAGAGATGCTTGTCAGCTATCTAGTTATGTTGGTTTTAGAACTGCTTCAAAGAAGCCAAGTATTCAAGTAATTGATAGCTGACGAAAACTGATTAATGCTAGCTCGTTTTATTTCAGATGTGATCTTTTCACTTAAAATGAAATTCATTTCATTTATTAGAAAATATAGTTTAAATAATGAGTGTAATTGTTTGATCAGCAAATTTCTAATTTTCCCAGATATTTTATTGTTTTAACTCGGCTTAAAATTAACGCTTATATTAATAATTAAATATAAGAGTCGTTCACTGCACAGATTGATAAACTCCATCAGCCACAATTAAATTTAAGATTACTGAGGATTATTTTATGGCTAGATGAAAACTAGCTCTGTCTTATGGTTTTTACAACATATATTTGAGCTTATATTATAAAGGGAATTTAATTTAATTTGATTTCATCGCATTTCTCATCTTTTTGTTAAATGAAGTTCATCAATCTGTGCACTGATAAGTACTATATGCTATTCAAATTATATGTATTGCTTTAATATAATAATTCCTATTTGTTAAGCTTTCTTCAAGTAATCATCAGGCGTGTTTCCATTTTCTATGTCCACACAAAGCTTATTAGCCAATATCTTATAATTATTCATAGATATTGTCAGAATAATTTAATTTTATAATTTCAATAAAGAAAATGTGTAAGTTCGTCATAGTATTGACAAAATGTATAATTCTTTAGGATAGTTGTTTTAAAATGGACTTCAATTAAAACCATTTGCATTTTGGATTAAACCAGTGAATCCTAGAGATTTGAGCAGAAACTTTGTCTTAGCCAAATTCAATTTTCACCTTTGTGCATCTGCCATTGTCTCTCGGCTTGGCACACAAAATGAACTTTTGATATAGAGTGTGTACACAACACCCCCACACACACACACGCACACTCTCACCCACACAGAAACTCATCGTCCTGCAGTGCCAGCTGCCAAATGAATGTCGCGCATACGCCATGTGGCCGCAGCAACAGCAGCCAGCAGGCAGCAGGCAGAAGCAGCAGGCAAATTAATAGGTTCTCAGCATTGAAGTCGAACACAGAGAAATCTGTGAATGGAATTGCAACTGCAATTTGCATTTTGTGCATCAGTTTCGCTGGCAAAATACACGTTGTGTATGTGCGCCTCCATTGGCCTCTGAATTTTGGCCAAGTTTGTTAGACACAACTATCCACAGTCACATACTCGTACTCGTCCTCGTCCTCGTCCATCTCTCGCTGTCTCATTTGCCCGGCTCTGGGCCAGTTGGTGGCCATATGCCGGCGATGATTTTGCATTATGCGCGTGTGTTGCTCGCGTGTCATTCTGCAATTTTATGCTGCAGTTGCTGCTACCGTTGCTGAATTTGCATGTCCTGTTCGCCAGCCTGTTGTTTGTTTTTGGCAAACTACACTGTGCCAAATTCTCTGATTATAACTAATAAGACAATGCGACTGTTTCAATTTTTTAATTTTAATTTAATTTAATCTAGGCGTTCCCAAGATTGGCGATGTAACTAAATCTTATGCAGAAAACTATAAGGCCAGGTTGGGCTCGCATCCTAATCAACTGGCACGACGGCTGATGCAACATAGTGGAAAAAGGAGACTAAAAAGACACCACCCACAGGATCTGCCTTCCAGAAACCTTAAAAAGTTAATATTATTATGTAAATATATCGTGCTATTTTGTTAACATTTCGTCTACATATATAATTATGATTGTTATAATGAATGTTTCACTATTTTGTTAGTCCCTTTGTTATTCTTTATGATTTCAAATTAGTTTAAGCTGCCGTGTGGTAGCAGTATGCTAGTTCATTACAATATAAACAAATTTAAATAAATAAATTACAAATTTAAAAAAAAAATAAAAAACAAAATTATTTAAGCATAGCAACTAAGAGTATGCAACACAAATTTGGGATAGTCACATGTAGAGTAAAATTTTCAGAAAAATAACTCCCATTTCGCTTTGAAAGAACATTTTGCGTTAGGATCGCAAGTACCTCCTTTATCGACTGGCATTCAAGGATAATGGGGCCATCTATCTTCCAAAGAGTGTCATCAGCTGTTTTTAAGTCACATTTAGGCCAATATGTCATATATTGGCTTATTAAGTTATTGAAATATAAATATTTTCCGACAGTTAATCTGACACATATCGTTTATTGAGACATTGAATAATTGGCACTTAATAATCTTAAGCTTAATCAATACAATTAATCACACATTAAGCTAAGAGCTCGTCTAAAAAGGATTCTTCTCTCGTTCTAAATGGTTGTTATCTTCTCTGAAGGCCACATTTTAACATGAAACTAACACAATGATTTCTCTCAGTTTAGAAACCAGTAAGAACAGCAATAGCAGGTTACATTCCAGGCCACATACGCATTCGGATTCGGATTCGCATTCGAAATACGCATTTGCGAGTTTGTTTTGATTTCAGCAGATAAATGCATCCTCGCTGTGTTGGCCGCCTTGCATTCTGTGGACTGGCGATGAGGGGTAGTAATCAAGTGGGTGTACGTGTGTGTGTGGGTGTGTGTGTGCACTTGTATAAACAGAATGCGCACCCAATTCACGCACTTGTTGTTGCTGCTCTTGCTGCGTAGATTTCAACTCCTGTTGTCTATTTACTTTTGTATTTGTTTTTAATTAGATTTTTGTTTACTGTGGAAATTTTAGTTTAATTGAGTTCTGCCGCTGCCCCCCGCTGCCAGCCGCTGCCTGCTGCCTGCTGACTGTTAACTGTGCCGGTTACATGGCTTCAAAGTCACACAAACTGCCAGCCAGCCGCAGGACCTGTCCCCTCCACCATCCGCCCCGCAATTGCCTCGCACCTTCGCCAGGCGCCTACGCAGCTCAACAAAGAGCGCGTCAGTTTCGGCTTCGGGGCACTTGCCATCTCTCTCTACTGCCCCGTTGCCTATATCTATCTCTGTCACATGTGCGTATTTGCAGGGTGGATTTAAAAGCAATTTAAATTCGTTTGCGTTTCGCTTTTGACTTTTGCTTTTTGTTGGCCTCCCCCCTCCACCCACCTGCGACATTTCCACTGATTTTCCTGTTTATTAACGTTTTTATTTTATTTGCTGTTAGTTTTTGAATGGAAGCACTTACCATATGACTTGTGTGAGCGAGGCGGGATTTGCCACATATTCGCAATTGAGCAGCACAATTTCGCTGGTGTTTGTGACCATTTCCGGTGGACTGACCTTGACAACGGGTGGATCTGTGGGAAAAAGCGAAAGTGGCACAATCAATTAGAAAGAACATTTAAAAAGAGTTGCAAGCAAATCTCACTGTTACAAAAATACTTGTTGCTAATTTAATAACATTAACACTAATAACATTATTATTTTAGCTCATTTTTTGATAAACATAATCAATGGATATCCCCCACATGACTTGTCGGGCAGGATTTGGACTTAAAGTCTTAGATTAATAATAAACTCTCTAATAAAGAATAGTTTCCTGAAAATCTCTCCTAAAATTAGCTTCAAATAATCGTCCTCTGTATGCACTAGACATAAATGATTATATATATATAATAACTTCTGATTAGATTAAGTTGCCTTTAAGGCAGCAGGACACTATTCGCAAAAGATTTAAATTAAAAATAATTGGATGATTTGTATACTTGATACTTTTTTCAATATTTGCTTGATACTTGATGAATTAATTCAATATAACTTCTGTTTCTGTTTAATAAGTTGAAGATATGCATAAAAATATATATGACAACGCTGGAAATATGAAAGATGCGTTCAAAGTAACTCCAGGAAAATAAATAACATAAATAATGTTCCCAAACAATTTAAATAAATGTAAGTAAAGTTTTAGTCCTCGTTGTATGTCATTTTCGCAATGCACAGAAACATATAGTAATAAATAAATAAACTCCAAGACATCTTGCAATCTACTGTTCTATCCCAGAAGCAGAAGGCTCATCCGTTTCCATTTATCAGACAATTGGATTTATGCCAGGACGCCCGCAGGAAGACAATTGGATTTTAGCTAATCTCTATACTATCTGGTAAAAGCTGACCTCTTTGTAATACCTTCTGTTAGAATCTGTGTATCCCTGCTTTGTATATTGTTACATATATTTATAACAAGTAAGAATGCTATAGTCGAGTATACCCGACTACGTAACTCCCTGTACCCAGGTCTAAAGATTCAATCACATATACGCCCACTTGCATACACACATACACAAAGACGCACACACACACTGGCGGCAAAAGCGACAGCGCAAGCGAGGCAAGTTAATTGGTGGCTGTGCTTCTTCTTCCCTCCTCTCGCTGCATCACTGAATCTTCTTTCGTGAATAACTTCCGTGTTTATTATCCGATCGACTTGAAATTTTGACAGTATATTAAGAGAGACTAAAGTATTGTACGTGCCAAATCTTAAAGCTATATCTTGAAAATTGTTACTGTAAAACGGTTTTAATCGATTTGCGGAGGAACGGGGGCAGATATCTGAAATATGAAACAAACTTGATCTGCGTATGGTATACAGGAACCTACATTTCAAATTTGGTGTCTCTAGCTCTTGTAGTTGCTGAGATCGACGCGTTCATACGGACAGACGGACAGACGGACAGACGGACAGACGGACAGACAGACGGACATGGCCAAATCGAAATCTCTTTTGATACTGATCAAGAATATATATACTTTATAGGGTCGGAGATGTCTCCTTCTGTCTGTTACATACATTTGCACAGATGTAATACCCCTTTTTACCCATTTTATGGGTACAGGGAGTAAAAATAAATATGAGCATTTAAAAAACAGTTCTATTCCGAGCAGTTCTTTGTACCCATCATTGATGGTTTCTTAATTAAAAACTTATACTTACACATCACTTCCAATGTCAAGACTGAGAACATCGGCTTCTCGCGATTTATTTGCAGGACAATGTTCTCGGCCTCACAGCGAAAGACGTGATCATTTTCAAAGCGACTGGCATTGAATATCAACTCGGACTGGGTGTGGTAGGTGCCGTCCTCCTTTTCAAACTGAAAATATAATTAAATTAATCTAGGATAAAATAAGAACACAACAATCAACTTACTGCCTTGGTGCGTATCTCAGTGAGATCGTTCTCTTCGGGGCTGACCACTGAAGTTGCGTTATACCAGGTCAGGTTAACTGCGGGACGAGCGCCGAGTATCTGTCAAAATATGAGAGAAATGTTATATAAATGTTATACTGTATTTGCGTACATTGTACGCCGTTAATGGGGCATGGATGCCTGGCGGGGAGTTTGGGGCTTAAGCTCAAAGCAATTGCCATTAAATTTCCATTAGCCGGCAAGTGCACATATTCATACTTATTTCCATTAGACTGGCAAGCAACAATTTCACCTGGCAAGGCAGGCGCAGTAAAACAATTGCATAAAATTCCATTAAACATAATACGCAATCAATAGACAATTTTGCATAATTTTACAGTGCACACGAGGCCAGGTCCTTGCTCAAAGTGCTGCTAAACTGCAGCCAATTGAGCGCTTTTCCATTAAAATGCATCGCAAAATGGCAACTGGCAACTGGCAACTGGCAGAAGACGGGACACACACAGAGACAGAGGCATTTGCCCGGCAAATGACAAGGCATTGTCGTAGACTCTGTGGAGGCTCAGGATGTGGCAGGACTCGGCCGGCGCATAGCCAGTTGGTCCCACACATGTCCTCGACGTCGACGAAAAATCGCAAAATAATTGACAGTTAATTATTGTCAATTACTCGGACTGCAACGACAAGGAACACGACAAGGACGAGGACGGCCTCCAGGACTTAAAACTGCCTGATGCACAGTGCAGCGAGTTGTGAAAAGTAATACCATAGTAAACTAGAGACTAAATTGTTATTCAATATGAATATCAGTCAAAATCATATTATAATGTGGATAAAAACTAGCAAATTATGAAATAAATATAATATGTCAAAGATATTAATCACGGCCATTAATCACAGATGAAGCTTTTGTTTATTATGAAGTTTTTAAAATGTTTAAGAAAAGGTCTTCGCTATAAGGTTAATTCATTTAAATACTTTGCGAGTACGTTTTCAGTAAACAATGGCAAATATGAATAAGTTTTATCTTTTTATTTATTTTGTCATTAATTCGATATTCAAATATGATGTTAAAATGGCTACAATGAAAGAGTTCCTATTTTGTAATATGCAAAAACTTGGTTATTGCAAGTATAATTTAAATCATTTTAATTTCTATCAAAATTCCGCTTTAGTTATTTAATTTTATATTTTTAATTCTTATTTATTCCTTTATTTTTTTAATCGACTTAACCTTTTAAAATAAATCTGAAGTACTGAAATTCAAGCTCACTTTTAAAAAAATAATACGACAACTTAGCTAGAAACGTTGTCTTAAAAGCTACGATCAAGAAATGCTAGTAAATAACAATTTTATAGTATTTTCAAATATATTGGTTGCACGGTGTGGCAGTTGCTCTGGCTGTGCCAAGTCCTGGCCTCATCCTTATAACCAATTTACAGTTCAGCCAATACTTACGTCACATGTTAGCACCACCTTGCTGCCCTGCACCGTATGATGTTTAACTCCATTGATGTCTATGCTCGTGGGCCGCACTGTAAAAAGAGTTGAAAGGAGCAGTTTGGGTGGCTGTTAGAAAATTGCTTAAAATGCTCGACTTGTAATTGGTTTTTGTCTGGTTGCATACACAGCTCGTTGCCATTTTCTTCCTTTACCATAATATAAAACATTAATAAAGGCAATTTGCATGCCGAGTGCCTTGTGGAGAACTCTGCCTACTATGAGCTATTTTTTCCCTATTTTTATATGATTGGAAGGTGCTTTAAGGCTGTGAGGAGAACTGGCCATCAATCAATTTGGTTGTGCCCACTTTGTAAATGAAAAACTTGGCTTGCCTGCTCAGTCTTATGTTACGTTTAATGACATTCATTAATTGCCCAAACAAAAATGTCAAATCATTCGTCAATCGCAAAAAAGCCGAAGGAGAAAAAGGCAAAAATGTCACTCGATATTGTCAGCTTTTAATTAGAAAAAATTTATTTGCATGACTTTCAAAAGGGGCTCCTCTTAGGCGCCTGAGGGAATTCATTGGAGTATGTTTCTCCTCCTGTTTTTGTTTTTGTTTTTGTTGTAATTAGAAGGGTTCCCTGCAAGCCGAAAGGGTCGCCTTTATGGGTTAATGAACCCTAAACATGTCAAAATGTCGCGTCAATGTTGTGTTTTTTCGAAAATGAATTACGCTTTTTAATTTATTTTGATTAAAGCAATGCAAAAGTATTTCAAGATAAAAACTTTTTGCAATATCCTGTAATTTGTCAATAGAAGATAATTTGTTAAATCGTTTCAAGAAGGTTGAAGTGAAGCAGTTGCTTTATACAGAATTTAGTCTAATTCTGGGAATAATATATATTAATATACATTTTTTTAGTATTAAAATTCATATTAAAATTAGAAAATTAAATTCATTCCTAGAATCGTATAGAAAAAAATATGTATATTTGACTGAAAAAGCACATAAATTCTTGACTGTCATTTTATAGTATGCTCTGTTTCTCTACCTTGGAAACTCTACCAAAACACTTTTGCTCTAACATTGTATTTTATGCATTGTAAACTCCAAAACAAAGTCGTAAAAGAAACCCTTTTTGCTAAGACAGTCATATAACTAAGCACACCTACATAAATATGCCATATTCTAGCCAATATCTGTGACTATGACTCATGGCTGAGTTTAATGTTGGGCCTTTGAGTCCTTCCAAATAGGGATGGAGCCTGGGATTATGTTTATGTTAGTCGTAATCGCAGCAATGATGACTCACCTTGCAAATCGACGCTAAATTTGGTAACAATTGCAGTTTTAATAGCTGCCGATTCGACACGACATTCAATATCCGTTGCCAGGTCCTCACGTGACAATTGCCAGTCCAATTCGAGTGTGGATGTGTAGAGGCCGTCGTTAAGATCGTGGGTGGGCGAATCTGCGCAGGAAAGAGTTAAAGCATTAAAGCAACATATTTGAGAACAGGTTCCTATCCAGGCACCAGGTCTAAGGCATTCACAAAGATGCTCATTTCATATTTCCAGGAAAGCTTAACTCATCGTTCTGCCTCTAATTACGGCCAATTATGATAAGCAAAGGCTTTTAAAACCGAAATAAATAAAATTTCGTATGGAATCAAACATGGCTGGGGCTTTGCATGCCAGACAAAAGGGTTGCAGACCACAAACCGACGCCAATTAGGGAGAAAAAAGGAAACGGAAATTCTAAAAAAAATAAAAACCAGAAAAATGTTGTTGCCGCCTTGTAAAACGTGTTGTTGCTTTTCGTTGTAAATTGCTGGGATTTTTTGTACGGGCATAAAAAATCACTTTAAGTGCTTCTCAAGGCCAGCAAAAGGTAAACCAGAATTGCTGAAATTTGTTTGAGAGCGAGTTTAAAATTCTGCGTTGGCTTATGTAATGAGTGCCTTGGCTTTTAAAAATAGAAATCAATTAATTTGCCTGGAATATGAGGGTTTTCGGCGGCTTCAGCTGAGCCCCTTAAAATTTAATGAAAATCGCCTCTAAGTTTATTTTTATGCTTTACAATAAAAGGGCATAGCCTTTTATGGCCCACTGTGGGCATTTGCCTATGCTCTGGCCCAAACTGGCACTGATAAGCAGCCCAAATCCTTCCGTGGCCTGGCCGTGGCTTTATGACCCTGGTCGTCAGTCACTGCATAAACTTGTGGCGCATCGTAAAGCCGACTCTGAATTCATCGGCCCAGCTTGGGCTTATGCATTAAATTGGCTGCTTAGAGCTGCCACTCCCTTGTCCTCCCCCCCCACCGCTTCTCGTTCGTTTTTGGGAATCAATAAACGCGCTTCGCCAGTTTTTATGACTGCCTGACGAAAAACCTTTATGCGTTTTGCTACCTTGGGCCATAGTTGTGGTGGGTGGGTTGTGGAGCTAAAAGGCAATACTCACATGTTGCCAGGCGCTTGGTGCCACGCCACCAGCCCACAGCGGGCTGGGGACGTGTGTTCTTCACCGTGCAGGTGGCCTTGAGGCTCTGGCGCTCCTGCATGGGTCCCACGATGCTGCCGTTCTCGATGCGGTCGCCCTTTGCGTCCAAAATCACAACCTCTGTGGGTGGCACTGTACGTCCAACATCCAACGCCATTTCGTGTATATGTTGATGTTGTGTATGTGTGAATAGTTGTGTTTGTGTGTGTGTGTATGTGTGTGCGTAGTACATATTTTTTTGCATTTTAAAAATTTTTTTTTTTTTTTTTTGCATATTTTCGGGAGGTAAAAATGTTGAATTTGTGTTTTTTAATAAATCATATTTGATTTGCATTGTATATAAAATATTATTAGCACAAATTGAAAATAAATTAGAATCCAAATGAAATTATTGAGAGCAATAATTTGGAAATGATAATGAAATTAAGAACTAAATTGAATATGAGTCATTAATGAGTTGAAATTATATTTGCAATGAATCAATTGAAATGAAAGTTGAATGAGCAGATTTTAGGAGCTAAATAATAAAACGAAAACTTTGAAAATGGTAAGTTCAACCAAAGCGATTATAATAAATGAAAAAAACCAGCACCACAACATTCTCAATCCTTGAAAAATGATAAAACAAAGTGATTTTACTGCTTTAACTGCCATTCAACTAAATTAAAAATTATAAATTATATTTATAAAAAGGTTTTTTATGTTTAAATTTACCAAGGTTTTCTACGTTTGGTTTGCGCAGTTTTTTTTTATTCATAGCCAAAAACGTTTTGTTGTTTGTTTTTTGGATTTAATTGTTTTTTTTAAGAAATCAAATTTAATTGAAAGCGTTTTGTTGGAGTTTAAATTGTTTTTAGGTTGAGTTTCACATCAGGTTGGGTTTTAGTTTTCACAGTTCAATACAGTTTCGGTTAACGTATATGAGAACAATTTTGTTGGTGAGTGCACACGGTCGGAAGGGAGGCGGTGGTGAACAGAAGAGGCGTGGCGTTGTGTTTGATTTAGTATTTTTTTTTTTTTTGGTTTTCAGTGGTTGTCATGTATCGATTTTTTTTTGTTTGTATTTTTTTGTTAGTTTTAGTTTTGGTGGAGCGAATTTGTTTGAGTTTTTGATGGCAATGCATATATATATGTATATATGTTATGTTATATGTTATATGTATATATAGAATTTCCATGTCGATGTGGACGAGCGTTTTGTATGCGATTTTTCAGATCATTTTTTGTATATTTTTTGGTGGGACAATCAGTTAAGAGAAAATATTTGCATGAGTTTTGACACGTTCAAATGTTATGGTAAAAGAGTAGAGCGGTTAAAAGTAAAGTTTTCGTTGGCACTTCGAAATGGGTTAACAGTTTGATATATAGAACGACAACGAGTATATGAAAATATTTTTGGTTTTTTGCATTTATACAGGAGAATGTAATGCGTGTAAGGCAGGCAGCAAAAGGCATTCCAAATATATACAAATATTTTTATATTTTTTGTTCATTGACAGCGAAAAATATCAAAATGAAAATGCAATCGTTTTGGCAGCTGGGTCGGCGAATTTTCAGTTTTCGAATTGTATATTGCTTTTAAAATTGTTCATGAATTGCAGTTGAGGATATCAATAGATTTTTGGTTTGATGAGGCATTCGGATAATCTGGCTCATTCAGAGTTTAAAAAGTAGGAAGCTAGTAGAAAGTTCCTTGAAAGGAATGGCATTTCAACAAACTTTAATGTAGCTTTAGCTTCAATATTAATTTTAGTTAAACCTTCTTATTAATTGCATTTTCATTTTGATTTTACGTTTTATACGCTGTAATTTCAAACACATTGCGTTTAGAGGACAAACACAGTAAGCTTTATACGAGCAACTCAGTTCATTTGCTCCTTAGACATGCATATCCTTGCAGTTTTCATCCTGCCTTGCGTGGTGAGTTAGTTAGCAAGCTCCGAAAAAAATCCATGCATAGGTATTAATGTTCTTTATGATATGAGTTTTATTATAGGTTAGTTTAGCAGTTAGTTTCCTTAAGCAAACGAAACACAAATCATTTACAATATACAAGAACGGAAAACTTCAAAGATGTTGTTAAAGTAAGCGCAAATTATAAGAGATTTTAAGGCGAATTTCTTAATGAAATGGCGACATGCAAGAAAGTTAAACGAGGGCTGCTTGGTAACTTACCTAAGACATTCAATTCGACACGATAGCCATTGAAGTTATCACACGTTTCTTCTGGTATAAAAAATGTTGTATCACATAGATAGATATCCTCGTCAGATATTCTCAAGTCCTTAATAACTAATCTGTATGGATTCTGCTCAACAGTTACTCTGCAAGGCACATAAGATTTCATAAATGAAGAATGCATAAATATATATTTCTAAAATTCATTGGGAACTATTCTTCCAAGTCGAACGGACTAATAATAATTAACATTGTGATTTTAAAGCTACTATAATAATTGTAAATATGTTTATACTTAAAATGTACAAGCCTGGCGATTAGGTTAGAAACCATAATACTCACAATAATATGGAAAAGGTAATTGAATTATTAATTAAATTAAAATTTAAATAAAATATTTGTTTTTTTTTTAAGTTACTTTGTACTTTTGGTTTTTTCATTTAACTATTTTTTCTGATTTAAAAATGTTATATTTAGAACAAGTTTTCTGATACCAATAGTGTCAGCAAGTTATATATTTACTATTATTAGATATCATTTCGGAAACTTCTTAGTTCGGCTGGAAAGAAGTTCCTTGAACGGATTGTCCTATTTGGAAAACTTAGTATATGGCTAGTTATAGTATACTCAGAAAAATAATTGCCCTAAAGAACAGACTCGCCATGCTTTTGTAGCCTAAGGCAGCTAGTCTTATTTATTTCTGAGTTTTATAAATAGTTTTCTTAAATTATTTCTAATAAATTGAAATTATTTCCGGCATTTTCAGAATACCATGGCATTTATTTTTCCAAGTGTATACTCACCTATTTTTAAACTCATCGTTCACACTCGTGACATTGCTATCGCCCAGCAGCATGGCAGCGATGCGATCATCGCCTTTGAACCAGTTCAGGGAGTGCAGCTTCCCGCACTTCTGCTCATTCACAGGACATGGCAGGACCACATTTTTGTTCTCATGTTCGCTGATGGTGCGATCTGCAAGAGTAAATATTGAAATTGAAATTAATTTATATGTTAAGCGAGGCTGCAAAAGTGCTGCACAAAAGCAAAGGGGCTCTCGGAGAGCTCTCGGAGAGCTCAAGGACTCAAGACACATACAATCAAAGGACCATTCAAGTGTGCTGTGGGTGGTGGTGGGGCAGGGTTGTCCGACGGGCAGCCATATGAATAGAGTTGCCATTCAACCTCTGGCTCGGCGCGCGTTGTGTGTTTAGTATCATAAATTCAAAAGAACGACACTTTTTGCCAGCCAGAACACCTTCCAGACACAAGCACACACACGCACACACACATCCACACACATCCACACAGACTCACAGGCCCACACACAAAGTGAGCAGCAAATGTTTCTATGGGTTGCCATAGAAAAATTCAGCTGCTGTTGAAATGAACAAAAATGATTCAATTTGCATGACAACCAGTGTTGGGCAGCGGCACACAGAGCCGCAGAGCGATGGAAATGGAAAATTGAAAAATTAAAGTGGCCCTAAGCGCGTTGCGGCGTCTCAATAAGCCTTTAAGTAGGCTATAAATATATTTATTTCTTATTTTTTGTGTTTTGGCCAGCCCAGAAGTCCCTGGTATGTAAATCCGAATGTTTACATTATGGTTTAACATAATTCTTCTTTTTTTCTCGCAATTTGTTTATATATTTTAGCATTGATTTATTTATGGGCTCTGTGGTTGCTTTTCGTGCTTGCGATTCGCTTGCTTTCTTCGTGCCCACAAATTATGTAAATTAAGTATTCGTTGTGATTTGCAGCCGATGGAAAGTCGCAAGTCATGTGGAGAAAGGAGTTGAGTGTTGGGCAAGAAATATTGACTTTAAGTTTATTTGTGTTGCGCAAATGAAGAAATTCAGAACAACAACTGTATGATTTTAAGCTAACTTCTTTAACTTTGCTTGAAATTAGAAGGAGAATTTACTTCACGCCATGCAGCTCTGTCAATGAAGGGTCCCCACTTTAATATCTCCATTTGTTTACAGTGTAGGGTGTACAGACTTTTATGTTTCTCGTACAGTGCCAGAAGTAGTTTTATTGTGCACATTTTATTTTGATGAATATTCACGCTCAACGCAGGTCTATCGATCGCACGATTATCGATATAAATATGCTCACAAATAACAACCCTAGCAACTCTTAGTAATCGAAAAGAGACGAAACACAATGCTGCGGCAATACTTCATGATAGAGCTTGTCGTGAAGTGTTGCAATCCTTGTCTATCCCGCTCAACCTCTGCCTTCCAGCCCGATCTTTATAAAAATACGCCAGGCAGTAACATCATCGTCTAAATGCGGAATTTATTTCGCTTGCCAATTCCAAGAGTTCCATAAGCTAAACGATAGTCAAACCAGATCTGAAATATTTCTTAAATACAATTTTACATTGGATATTTCGTCTTTTGTTTAGAAACTTGGCAAGTTTCATTGTTTAGAAGTATAGTATTAGAAAATACTGCTTGTAATAATCTTCTTTAGACTAAAAGAATTATTGTCGAATGTTGGCCACTCTACAACAGTTGGCTTAATTATATGAACCACTGGTTCACAAAATGTATATTTCACTTGAATACAAAAGGAAAGTTTCTGTTGAAATGAAAGCCAGTTGCTGATAGACTTAAGTTATTCAATTCGATTGGCAAAAGCTACATGAAATATGCCAGCAAATCCCGCATAAATATCAAACCATATTTCTATAGGAATAGTTTATTGCTGACACACAACACTTTCGATACACACCACAAGAAAAACACACACACGCAATTACACACGCTCGAAAGGCATAAAAAATAGAATTTACTTATCGGCCTAAAAGCCTATAACATAATTTGAAATTTACGCTCCATTAAGTGTGTGTGTGTGCGAGTGTGTGTGTGTATGTGCTTGGTGTGTGTGTCTGATAAAATATCATTTATTTCGCACGTTTGTCAGAGGGTCTCAGCTCTGAAAACTAACTTGTCCCTGTTGAATCTAACCGGGAGTGCTGCAGGAGCAGTAGATCTCCCCCATAACCGACAATCAGTTTCGTCTGGAGTGTCTGTCTGTCTGAGTGTCCTTCTGACTGTCTGTCTGTCTGTCAGTCTGTCTATCTATTTCTACTGCCACTGCCTGCCGCTCTATCCACAAATTTCCTGCACTGTGGCATATTAGATTAGGCGCCCAGTCGTTTCACATTTCTCCTTCTGGCGCAGCAGCTTTTCTCGATTTACTTTTTTTATTTTTCAATTTTTCTATTTGGTTTGCTGGTTAGGTTTTCAGAGAGTTCTTTTTCCCTTCTATTTCTGGCTACACTTCCTTTTCCGCTCTGTGTTGGCTGCTTCCTTCAGGGCTTATAAAATTCAAACAGACATGTGAAATATTCAATTTCTCAAGTAGCAAATCCTGCCTGGCAATGTCCCCATTCTCATTCTCATCCTCGTCCTCGTCCTCGTCCTGGCTGTCCTGCTTCAGCTGTAATGCGTCGTATGTTGTGCTGAATTAGCCGTGCCAAATGCGTCGCCGACCTGCTTGGCTGCTCAGGGTTTGGGCCTGGGCTTGGGCTTGGGTTTGGGTCTGGGTCTGGTCCTTAGTCTGTGTCTGGTCCTGGTCCTGGGCCTTGGCCTGGCCCTAGGTGATGCGGGCTATCGTTAAACCTGCTCGTAACCTTTGTTTGGCTGCTAGCGAACGGGTTAGCATAAGATTGAACTTAAATGGCTGCCAAGGGTATGCCCAGTGTGTCAGGGGGCTGCAGAGGTGAACCATTTTAGAATACTATACTGGCAAAGTGGATAGGTTGTAGTTATGAAGCAACTAAATTGAAGATTGATTTATTTTCAAATCTCACTGAATAGTTACTTTTTAAGGAGCATGGCTTAAAGTTAAAACTTGCTTTTTTATTTTATCTTATTTTATTTTGGTGTACAAAAATATGCATATTGGTTTAACTGGTTGTACTACGGCCTTTTTGTCAGCTTAAGCTGACAATAATAATATTTAATTATTATTATTAATTTATTAAAATTACCTATGACAAATTTAAAATTAAAATAATCGAATTAATTATAAGAGAAGAGCGCTAGAGTTGAGGCCTTCAGATGATTATTAAATTAAGCAACTTTCATCTAAATATGCTGAATGCCACACAGTTATTAAATATTTATAATTATATTATTTATATGTATATTATTATTTACATTTTAATTCAATTATGAGCTACTGTTTTGAAAACAAATATTTCTACTGCTTTCTATATCAACTTCGAGTCCTATGGTCATATTGATCGCACTTAATCAGCTCTCCTTGGTTTTTTACTGTGTTTTCCTTAATTAACATTTTTCAATTCAATTTCAAACAATTCTATTCTGGTTGTGTCTGCTACTCCAAGTATTTCACCTTAATCCGTTGTCGCTTTAAACCAGTCCCAATCTCTTTCGCAGAGAAACAATGGCCAAATTAGTGACTCAGTGAATGCCTGACAGCACAGTAGCCCCAATCCAACACCAACTCCAGTGCCAAGCCCAACTCCAATTCATAAACCAAACCGCTGGCAACTTCAATGGTCATTCACATTATCGCCCCGGTCTGTTCGGCAGCTGCTTTGAAAACTTTTCCCACACAAATCTCCACATTTTAGGAAAATTTTGCCACAGCTTTTATAATTGTTCATAAATCCCATTGGTCGTCGTCGTCGTCGTCGTCGTCGTCGTTGCTCTCCATTCAATTCAAAAGTTTTGCTCGCACTTTGCAAAATTTATCACCTCATTTTTCACATTTCAACTAATTTGTACCACAAATCTCTTTGGCTACACCTGCAGTCAGCCAAGCGAGTGTCAAATATTACAGAAGCCCACGCCCAGTAGGATAACGCCTCCTGCCTCCTGCCTCCTGCCTCCTGCCACCTGCCATCAATACACCCCTACACACCCAATGCCCCACTTCAGGCGACTCTGTCATACAAAAGATTGTTAGCAATCAACTCAAGCACCAAACTTTGATTTGTATGACCATAAATCGCACTTCATTTTTGATTCAACCATCCCCGCTTCCCACTACCCACTACCCTCTCCACTCTCTCCACTCTCCCCAAACCGCCTCATACAGTTTTGTGGTTGCCTGTTCATAAATTTGTACCCCTACGAACTTGGCAAAAAGTTTCCCCCACTCAGGCTAACACACACACACTCACACACACGGCCTTAAGCCTTTGGCAAACAATTTTCTTATCTGGCTGGCATGTGTGTGTGTCTGCCCTGCCCTGCCCTGCTCTGTTCCCCCCCTCTGCTGCCATTTGCTTTTTGTATGGTGTGTAAACGTCTTTAGCTTGGCTTTTATAATTCTATTTCCGTTTCCGCAGCAGCGCAAAAAACTTTTGCTTGCCTTGCTCATATATTTCAACATCTTTTTTCCATGTAGACCATTTCCTTGGTCCTTTCACTGGCTGCAAATCAAACTTTTCCACATTTAGTTCTATGTTAGACTGCGTGTGTGCGTGTGTGTGTGTGTGTGTGTGTGTCTGGGGCTGCCATCATCATTGTCATCATCACCATTGGCGCTACTGGCTACTGTCCGTGTCCGTTCGTTCTCATCCTTTTCCTGCTGCCCCTGCACATATCGTAGCATACTTTCCTGCGCCCAGCGCTTTGACATTGAATTTGTGTGTCATTTAGCATTTGCTTGTATGCTGTATGCTGTCTCTGTGTGCGTGTGTGCCTGGAGTGCTTGTGGCTTGGCATAAACGTGCTCACAACTTGCTTGGGCTATCCCCGCCCCTCTCCTGCTACGCCTTATGCGCCCCCAACTTCTCTGTCAACAGCCCGCATAATTCAGCGACAACTGCCTGACGAAGACACATTCCCAACTATCGTCTGTGTGTGTGTGTGTGTGGCTTGCATTTTGTGGTCGCTTTTAGTTTATCTTCGACTGTCGCTCATACCCTTCCGTAACTGCCCAAAGTTTTAGTTTTCTTTGCTTCCCAGCGTCATTTTTACACACACAATTATCTTCTCGTGGTACTTGAACAGAATTTAAAGGGATTTCATTTCATACTATCTTCACCCTGCCACGCTTCGCTGTGGCACGTTGCTGTTGCATGGATGGGAAAGTAACAAATAAATTAATAAATATTAAAAAAAAAATTTAAAAAAAAAATATCTTAGCACTTTTTAGCCTCCCGTGCCTTATAATGTTTGGTATAGGGTATTGAAAACTTAGAAACCTATTTAACAAACACGTTCTCTCACACATTTGACCCAAAGCCCATTTTCGGTCCTTGGTGACGGGTGAGAGTAGATTTTTCAAGTTGCCTACAACAGTTTTCCGCCCGTGGGGATAGATTTTAGAAAGTCTCGGGCCCGGGCCCGTTGTTTACAAATTAGTCAGTCAGCTAAGGAGTTTTACCTATATGTATTATATTGTTTTATATTGTGTCAAAATTGGAACACAATCGGTGCGGAACTTTTCGTGTTTCTATGTATATAGATTACTGACAAAAAAAAAAAAGTATACCAAAATTGGAAGTCAAATTTTTTCTTCTTGCGCGGAATTGTAACCCGATGAACATGTACACAATTAATAAAAAACAGAAAGCAAAAAGAAAGACGGGCAGAAGGCCATCGTTTTATCGACTCAGCTAATGATGCTGATCAATAACATATATACTTTGTGGGCTCGTAAGCATTTGCTTTGATTCGTTATACATTTCGCGACATAATTATCATACCCTCTGCAAGGATATAAAATTATAGAGCGCTGTGAAAAATATGGCAAATTGGAATTGCTTAGAAGCACTGAATTGAAAAGCCATGTTGGCCAGTGTAAGTTATAAGTAGTCTCAAATCTTCTCGATTCAATCTGGGAGTAGTTGTGGCAATCGCAGACAACTTGGCAGTTCAGTGGGCATTAAAATTGATGACTTCATTTCAGGAATTTGGCAAATTTGGGTGACTGGCTGGGGCAATCACCTAAAAGTATGCAATAAAAGCAGCTCTGCCATGCGCTAGGTACACGCATAAAAGTTTAATTTCTAATAATAATATTTTATGATGGCCTCTTGCTGCACGGCAACAACAAAAAGCAAAAACCAATTAGAGCAGCAACAAGCAGCACACAAAATGCATAAACGATTTTAATGGTCAATTTCGGGCACTTCTCTTTAGGGGGCGGCTTGGGCTGGCTGTGAGGGCTGCTGCTGCTGCTGCTGTTCCTGTTCTGTGTCCTGTGTGTCCTGTGTACTGTGTGTTTGGGAGGCAGAATTCAATTTGGTCGCTTGGCCGCTTGCTGTTGCCTCATAATTAAATCTTGGCTAGCTGCATGTCCCAGTCATTAAAGTAATATGTTTTTGGCTAATTACGCACACACACACACACTCATAACTCCATAACTCAATCGCATGTCCTTGTTGTATAGTTTTTTCTCCCTGACCTACCAGGGTATGTCCTTCGTTTTTTTATTGCCCAGCAATGCCGCTGGCTCCTGTTATCGTATGTTAAATGTAATTAAAAACAAGAAGGAGCAGTAATTCAGTGCAAACCCGAAGATTTAATACCCTGGCACACATAAAGTGAACTCTGGAAATCAGTATAGAGCCTTGTTTAATATAAAATAATCAAATTTGCGGGGTACATTTTAGAAAGATCGATGTATTTGATCTGAAACTGAACATAGTTTTCTAATCTTGGTCAAAGTTGGTGAATTGTTGAGAGAAGCTTAAAATTTGTGAGATATCATGAAAAACAACAAAGATCTCCTTAGTTTTAAGCAGAAAACACACCCAGAACTAAGGAATATTGAAGAATGATAAGGCTGTTGACAAAGACTAAAAGTTTTCCTTTAAATATTTTAATCATATTGTTATCCAATAAGTAATCAAAACTGTCTTCTCAAAAGTCACACAATAATCTGAGCAGTCATTTCATACACTCACTTTTAAGTTCTGTGCATATTATTATGCCTACATATTTCTTGATAAAATAATAATACCCTCTGCAAGGATAAAAACAGCTGAAAACAGCGGTTTATGGACAATGCAACTGTTGCTTTTTAATTAATGTCAGATCATAGTAAATAAATGTATTTAAGGCTCCACCAGCAGCAGCGGAGCAGCAGATGCGATTTTAATAAAATCATAGAGATTTGCATATGGCAAAAAGGTTAAAGCAGCGGCGCCTTAAAGCAGGCAATGGATTTTTTGTGTATGCTTTTAATTCATTTTACATTCCTTAGACAGCCTTCTGCATGTGTATGTTTATATATGTGTATGTATGTGTTTCTGTGTGTGTCTGTGTTTGTCTGCTTGATTTTTTGTGCATTAATTCCATTAAAAGCGCTCCGATAACATGTTTCACGCTTGGTCGCTTCCATGGCGTCGGCCCCTAAAAATATGCAATACAAACAATTTTTCATGCCGCTACCCAACGGCAATTCCTTTATTTCTTTTTGCTGCTCCTCCAGCACTCACGTGCCCAGCACGTTGCAGGGGCCCATGCTAGGATGTGCCTCCTATTTCCATAGCTCGCCCGGAATCCTCTTCAATTTTATAGAGCAGGCAAAAAAGTATGCTATGCTGAGGCTGCATGTGTGTGCGTGTGCATGTGTGTGTTGCTTATCGCTTCATATGTTATGTATAATAACATCACCTTCATCTGCTATTCATAGCGTGTTCATCAATCAATTAATCGATACGCAAGAGCAGTGCTCGCAATGCCACAAGGTAAGCGGCAGGAAAGAGTGTGTGGGGGAGCGAAGGTGGCAATATATGAACGGAATGCGTCGAAATATTTATAAAAAGCGAAAAACTTATTAATATACAGATATTGACAAATGGTATGTGGGCACAGCAAAAGTTGCAAGTGATTGCAAAATAATTGAAAAGTCGTGCGAATAAAATGATAGTACTGGAAAATACAATCAGAAATGTTCCAAATCCCTCTGTCGAATCCCCTGCACAGAAATATGTAGAGCTTACTATTAGAATTGTGCAAAAATTAAATAAACATTCAAAGATATCCCCCTTCCAATTGTGGTTTACACATTTTGCTTTCTGGACTGTAGAATTGATTCCTACAAAATTGCGGAAGTGGAATTTGTAATACACTTTTATTTCCTATTACTTTTTATTTTGTCTAGGAGCCTTGCTAACGAATTTGATATAATAATTTAAAGACTCGTATATTTTAGCTTGTATACGAGAATTTACGGAGAGTGAGAACAATAAATGGAAGCTAAGCTAAGAACTTAAAAGTTTTAAATTCAAACTTATATGTCTACCGATATATAGTTTCTATATCTCAGAAACTAGTCTGCATACCAAATTTTCGCAGCAAGCTCAAATACTTTGTGAATTACATGTTTGAAACAGTTTTCAGCATTTTTAAAATGATTCACATTGTAATAACATTATATTCGACAAAGAAAATCATAAATTGGCAAAATACAAATTTATTTTGAAGACTTTTTGTCAAAATGTTCTGTACAGTATAATTATTTGTTCTAGTATGATTTCTCTGTCTAAAATGTGTTATTTCTTGTGTTTTTGTATTTGAGAGTTGCTTGCCAACTTCAGCAAGCAATTAAGCTGTGCACAGTCTGTGCGAAAAGTTGTCTCCGGCTGCAATGACCAGCATGAAAAATATGTGCAAGCATGAAAGCAAATTTCTTGCCTCAAAAGTCAAGCAATTCAAATTGGGGAGTCTGAAGGGTGGACAAGAACAATGTCAATGTGGCTGCTGCTAAGCGCTCCCCAATGCACAATTAAGTTGGGCTGCCAAGTGGTGCAGGGACAGGGGACAGGGACAGAGAGCCACTCACAACTCAACCGGAGGACACTTCTCGGGGGAGACACCTTTATGAAGTTCGGCTCGGACAGAAGACAACAGAACAGAACACAACTAACGATAAGCGCTATGATTATGGCTTCTGTACAAGATACCAGGGAGGGTACTATATTTCACACCTAGACTGTGTTTCTGTGTCTGTTTCTGTGTGTGTGTGAGTGTGGGTGTGCGTGTGTGCCACGCCCACTTGGGCAGTGGTCAACTTGCCCCGTTGTGCTTCAAGTGTCCATCAAGTTGAGTTTACTCGTAGGTGAGTTCTGTTTTTTGTCGGTTCGCTCTGTGCTAATGACACGTGTGTCTCTTGGTGTCCTTGCATACTTTAAGGCGCTTAACATGTCTGCCAACATTTCTTTGGCCAGTTTTTGTAGCAGTTGTTGTCTGCTCACTCAAGTTCTGTTCTTGCTCTTACCTTTTAGTTTTTGTCGCCGTGTTCTGAAAGCTTAAACGTGCTTTGCTTTTGATAGCGCTGATTACCACTCACACACACTCGCACAGGGAGAAAAAACTGAACGGGGGATGGTAAATCGATCCATTTCAGTTTAATTTTGTAACTCAACTACATAACCTGCTGTGATTTAGTTGAAGTTGCCCAAAGACTTTTGTAGGTAATAGCTTTAACTTTGTGTTAAGTCTGTTTTAAAGATTGCATTCAGTTTGACTTCTAAGAAATTTTGTAGGAAATAAAAACCAAAAAACAAGTTTAAAAGGTTGACTTTTTTGTGCGTAAAATTTAAAAGCTGTTAAGAAGATTTGTTTTTGGAAAAACTGGTAAGAGTGCTTCTAGGTTTCTTTTCGAAAAAGTGTTGAACTTGGCCTGTATTTTGCCTTTGCACATTGTTTTTCATATTTTCAAGCATGCCAACACTTCATTTACCAATGTCTTTCGGCTTGCTTTTAAAAATATAATAAGCTTTGAAAGCACATGAAAGCTTTTCACGAAATTCATTGCATTGCTCTATGGCATTGGCTGAATACGATTAAACTCGTTTTCAACCGAAAGCTCAATTAACTTAAGTCTCTCAAAGCTAACAAACTTTCCTCTCATTCTAACTAGCTGTGTTATTAATATAAATTCAGTTGCTGTACTCTTCTGGGTTTTAAATCTTATTTGAAGTTATAATTTTAGCTAGTTTTATTGGATTATTCGATGTAAGTAAAACCTTATAATTAATTGAAGCATCTATCAAGTATTATAAAAGAATCTATGTTAAAATTCTATGCGATTCTCAAGAATTAAAGGAGTCCACTACAATTTACCATTTTGGAGGTCTACTGTTTGTCGCCCTTCTCTGCGATTCTCAAGAATTAAAGGGAGTACACTACAATCCACCATTTTGGAGGTCTACTTCTGATCGCCCTTCTCTGCGATTCTCAAGAATTCGAGGGAGTCCGCTACAATTCCCATTTTGGAACTCTACTGTTCATCGCCCTTCTCTGCGATTCTCAAGAATTCGAGGGAGTCCGCTACAATTCCCATTTTGGAAGTCTACTGTTCATCGCCCTTCTCTGCGATTCTCAAGAATTAAAGGGAGTCCACCACAATTTACCATTTTGGAGGTCTACTGTTTGTCGCCCTTTTCTGCGATTCTCAAGAATTAGAGGGAGTACACTACAATCCACCTTTTTGGAGGTCTACTGTTCATCGCCCTTCTCTGCGATTCTCAAGAATTCGAGGGAGTCCGCTACAATTTACCATTTTGGAGGTCTACTGTTTGTCGCCCTTCTCTGCGATTCTCAAGAATTAGAGGGAGTCCGCTACAATTCCCTTTTTGGAAGTCTACTGTTCATCGCACTTCTCTGCGATTCTCAAGAATCAAGAATTAAATTCAGAAAAAATAAGGCCTTTTGGCTACAAAAGTATGTATCAAGCACTGAAAAGCTATAAATTCATGAAATGTTTACGATTAATCTCGCTTCAAGTTAAGAGCTTAACAAAATGTCTACAAATTGCATTATTTATGTGCACTTTCGATAGTTAATTCATATTTTTAATGCCACTCTCAGCTGGTTTCATTGGTTTAATCGTAATAAGTTAAAGCTTATGATTGAGTATAAATTGTGTCGTTTTGTCAACCAAATTAGAGCAGTTAAAGAAACTAATAAGGACCATCTGTATTTGGGTTACAATCAGCAGCTGTTGTGTCGTAATGCTTTAAGTATCGCAACCCTTTCTGTGGTTAAGTAAACCGAGTGTGAACAACACAAAATAGTCCGCACATTTGCTGTGTTTCCCCACAATCCCCAACTATTCAACATCTTTGGCCAGCGATCCCCACAAATTCAAGTGAACAACATCTTTGGCATTCAGACCACCCAAAATATGTAATCCCAGGGAAAACTTATAGTTGCTTTTTAGGCCTTTTAAATTATGCAAACTGCTTTTGTCACACACACTGCTCCACATTAGAAGTGCAGGGCTCTAGCGGAGATGGGGAGTGAGGGGAGAGGCAGTCTTACTAACCACATGGCGCTTGACTGTGCCTGATGTGTTGTCCAATGCCCAGAAGCATACAAAATATCTTATTACCGGCACTTAAAAGCACCACTAAATTTTAATGTGACAAAGCACCGAAAAATGCCAGACAGGGCGACGTTGTAGTGCCCAGGACCTAGGTCCTGGCCATACGGTTGGGCTTGGGTGCCTTGGCGAAACCATAATTTAATTTAATTACAGGCAGCAGTTGCTAAGCATAGGTTCAATAAAGTCCTCAGTTTGGACGAGGCTGGGGACGGGGCCGGGGTACAGCCCCTCCTTGGTAAATAGTCAAAAGCGTTCACACAAAATGCATGTACCCCAAAAAAGGGCAGGGGAGGCGCCCCTCATTCATTATGAATGTGGTTTGCTTAGCTCCAGCCACGCCTCATGGGCATACCAGTCAGTAGGGGCGATTGGGGGGCAGACGTGGGGGACACACATTCATAATAAACTGCCACAAATCTCAGGCATGCAAACAATTTTCGAAATTTGTGTATAAAGCTTGAAAATCGCTGGCCGCTCTCATGTAGCAGTTAAGTGCATGACCCTCAAATGTCCTTAAGCTGTCAAAAATAAGTGTCAAAAGTGGGCAAGCCTGAAGGATGGGCGAAATAACAACGAAATAATAAAAATGAAAATGAAAATGAAAAAAATACAAAATAAAGTAAAACATAAACACAAATTTTTATATTGTTACTTTTTCATCTCTGGCACCAGCACAATGAGAAATGCCCAACAATAACAACAACAGCAACACGACGAGTCCTGGCTGCGCCTGGCATGTCCTTTAAGTGGCCGTTTCGGCTGCTGGCCACGCGCGCGCCTCCAAAAGCCGCCATATTGAAATTATGTAAACGGCTGTCGAGAGCACCGGAAACTGCGTGGCGTTTGCTTTTCACCTTCCCCTGGCCCATCCTCACCGACACCATTACTCGCCATCACTATTCACAATATTTTTTTGTTGCCTGACGCCGCCACCTGCTGTGCAGCCCCTCCCGCCTCCCCGGCTGCCCCTCAGTCTGCCTCTCAGCTGGAGCTGCCGGCTCCAGTTCATTTGCATTCATTCTGTTTGCATATTTTTAGAGTTTGTTCTCGAGCTTGTTTAACAAAAATTAAAGGTTAATTCTGGCTCCGCATTCGAGTCTGTCATTTAATTAGCCACCCACCAGGGACAGCAACGGGGGGAGGTACATGAATTGGAAGCTGCGTTGATTTGCGACTGGCGGTGAGTAATCATCAAGTTGTCCTGTCCTATCCTGTCCTGTCCCCTTCAGATTTGTCTCAGCCTCAGACTGCTATGGGCGTGACCTCACGTAGTGCCAGAGTGTTGGCCTTTTAAACGATGTTTTGAGGTCCTTCTTTTATTTTGATGTCTCCTTTGGGACATGCATATTAATTAGTTGTATGCTAATTTAAAGTGTCGCCTGTTTGCTTGTTTGTTGTTTGATTTGCACACGATTTGGATATGATTTTGATTCATAAATATGCAGGTTTTTTTATAGGTGAGTCATTTTGAATTTGTATAAATGTAGGAATGAGAGTAAGGATATGACACAGGAATAAAAGGAGAGAGACTGATAAAGCGTGAATAACAGAGGCAGCTTTTTACTCCCTGTACCCATAAAATTGGTAAGAAGGGGGTATTAAATCTGTGCAAATGTATGTAACAGGCAGAAGGAGACATCTCTGACCCTATAAGGTATATATATATGTTTCCAATTTCAGATATCTCCCCCAGTTCCCCTGCAATTCGATAAAAACGTTTTACAGTAACAATTTTCAAGATATAGCTTTTAGATTTGGCATGTATAATACTTTGGTCACTCTTAATCTACTGTCCAAGTTTCAAGTTAATCGGATAATAAACACGGAAGTTATTCTCGAAAAAAGATTCAATGCTGCAGCGCCGGGGGAAGAAGAAGCAAAACCATCACTAAAAATGCCTCGCTTGCGCTGTCGCTTGTCTGTATTTATGCGTAAGTGTACGAAGATGTGCGAAGTTACTCTACTAGTATCTGTGTATACCTGCTAATTAACACATATAATAAAATCTAAAGCAATTCAAAAATGTAAGCTTCTGGTACGAGGTCTGTTAAAAACAGGAAAGTTTTAAGATTTACGATTCATTTTATTTTGGTATGTCGGTGCACCTGTTACTAATATACTATGTGGACATTATCAGCCTATTTGCATTT
Source organism: Hirtodrosophila confusa (assembly GCA_035043065.1). NCBI lineage: Eukaryota > Metazoa > Arthropoda > Insecta > Diptera > Drosophilidae > Hirtodrosophila > Hirtodrosophila confusa. Next base: position 2,252,271 of record JAWNNI010000039.1, read on the forward strand.
TTAGTGTGTTTTTAACAGATATAAAGGTTAGAGGTGATTCGGGGTGATTCGCGGCCAAAAAAATATCCCCATCGGTTCTATTCTATTATATGTATTCTATTCTTTAAAATTAGTTAGTTAATATAAGGTTTTATTTTTAATTTTTTTCTGCCATCTCCTCGATTGTGGAAAAAACTGCTTCTAACCATTTGGACAAGAGCTCCTTATGCACCACGCCATTGTAATCGAAGAAGACAGTGGGCAGTGAGACACTTTTTTTGGAACAGACCTCCTCTACTACTTGATTCATATATAATGGATATGAGATTAAATATAATTTCTTAATAAATATTTTCAGTTTCATGTTCCAGGAATGCATCCCTTGGCCAAGGGAATTGGCTTGTATACATATGAATCATTCATTATTTTTGTACCCTTAAAAATCATTCATACCTATCATTATAATGACATCCACTACCCAACTGAGCCTGACATAATTCCTGGTATCAAAAGGCTGCCCACACACCAATCACAATTCCATAAATAAACTTTCAGGCTGTTGTTTATCTTTAAAGGACTGCTCGCAGGACTTGTCCAAGTTGATGACTCTTTAAGCAAATGAATGGCCTGTTGTTGCCGCCTTCGCTGTATTTCATTTGTTTTTAAATTATTAACTCACTTTTTCTTGGCCAGCCGCGGCACAGCCCAGCCGAAAGTAAGCAATTTACGTGCAAATATATCAGATGGGGCTTCCAGCCCCCCTTCCAACTCCCTTTCCGCACAAACTTCTAGCCATAATTAATCTAAAGGGGAACGTCTTGCTGCCTAGTTATTAATTTGCTGCGTCGTCTTTGTGGGGGCTGAAACTCGTTTGGGAGCTCCAAGCAATGTACGCAGCGCACTTGTCAAGATTTATTTCAATTTGCTACGCACCCTAACTCCCACACTCCCACACACACACAGAACATACACAGGCACGCTAAATGACTCTTATCAAAACACACACAACACACATTACACACACACACGCACGCACACACGCACATGTGGGCAACAAGTCAGCGTACGTGCAAAAGTTGCTGTCCTTCGGCCTACGTGTCGTATACTTTATGCTGTCCCCCCTTTTGGTGCTGTTTTTCTTTCATTTTTCTGCAAAATAGGCAAGTTTTTCCTCGAAGAAAAATGGGACACAAAAGTGCTGTGTAAATGTGTGAAATTAATACACACACACACACACATTCGCAGCTGTGAGTTCCACAACAAACTTCGGGTCTATAAAATATACGTTATTATTGCATTAAGGCAAGTCCAAAGCAAAAGCAAAAGCAGAAAGCAAAAATAAAAATGAAATTTATGCCGCACATAAACTCCCCACCAATTTCCCCACAAATTGATAACTAACTTAATATAGACACACACATACACAGAAATGTTGCAAAACAACTTATTTAGTTTTCTCTATGTGAGCAAGTGTTCAAATTTATGAGTTCCTGCAGCAACAGTTGTTTGCCCCCGCTCCTCCCTGCTCTGACTGCTTTATTAACCCCACAATGCCTAGTCTTGTGGCAGAGAAATAACTATAACAACAACACTTGTTACCACTTCATTGGGACTTCTTGTAGCTCAGCTCGATAATTACATTTGGGAACTCGTTTGCCCGTGACGCTTCGCTGCCCGTTCTCGTTTTCTGCCATCAAACTGCATCAAACTGTCAAACAGGGAGAGGGGTGGTGGCACGCGGAGTGGAGGGCAACTCATTTGCCGAAAAGTTGCAAGTTCATGTGGCCCTGTAGGTCAGTTCCCCACACAGTTGCCACGTGGAGCGTAACGCGGCATTTGCAACCAAAGAAAACATTTCCACATTGTCGTTCCTGTTGCAGCCTTCTGTTCCATCGGTTCCGCTCGAGCGCCGCCTGTGGGTTCCTCTCCAGCAGATGGTTCCATGCTGATAAGTAGAAGGTACTGGCTGTAAACTGCGCAGAGCCACTGTACACAGTTGACCTCGGCGAGCAGAAGGCTACTAGGGAGACAAATGCTTGAATTCTTGCCATGTTTGCTTGCAAAACAACTCCGGGGGGCTACCATGGTAATGCAGGCTTGTTATGGAGTGGAAGTTGCCAGTTAGAAAGGAATAATCAGGTTTGGAACATGAATATTCAACATTAAGAGCAATTTAATACCGAATTTTCGCAATAATCCCATTTATGAGAAAAGTAGTATCTATTATACCTGCACTGTTTCTTCAAGCATAACAAAGTAATGCAGCTGTTTCTCCACATAATTAGTCAGTAATATCATCAAGCATACTTACAGAACATCATATTTATAAGGTTTTTAAAAAGACATACCTGCAAAGAAAAGCAAGACAAAATTTCATTAGTTAAAGCGGCAAACAGATTGAAATGTCTATTATAATATTTGTTTATTGGACAATTTAAACACAATCTATTATATTCAATTTTCACAATACTGTTTACCCCCCAAGGATTGAGCCGGCACAACCCTTCCCCACCTACTCAGCTCCAAGTACGACAGAGCTACTTCAATCAATCAACGTTGACATTGAGCAGCTTGCCCCACGGACACGTTCCCAGGCGGAACACAGAAGTTGTACTCCATTACACTCTGCAACACAGGAAAAGAAGGAAAAAAGGAGCTAACGAGCCGGTGACACAGTTTAAAACCTAAACATGCTCAAAGCCAAAGTGTAATTACGTCCGAAAAACATTATTATAACATGACAAAGAGGAAAAAGGAAAAGGGAGCCAACTTATAGAGTTGGGGAAATAGTGGAACACTATGAGACGTGAAGTCAGGCAGTCAAATGTGCCACAAACATGCGAAAATTTATTTATGCACAAGGTCCTGGAACTACACGAAAATAAAGAGACGAGGATAAAGCTGGCAAAACAGACGAAAGGACGAACGTAACGGAAATACGGAAAAAAACGACACAGCGGGGAATGTCAACGCAAAAGTAGAGAGAACAGAAATTTTTCCGAGTTGGCTTTCTGGTTTTTTCAACACTTTATTCAAAGGCAAAGGTCAAATGGAATAGATCCCCTCCTTGCTGAGGGTTGGTGGGATGTTGGGCTGGTGAGCTGGTGGGTTAGGTCAGACAGGTGAATGGGTGTCCTTAACAAAAAAGCTGTGACATAATTTTGAACTAGTCTGTTTAGGTTTTGGGTTATCTGTAGAAACACATTTGCTAGCTGGTTAGAGTTAGTCCTGAGGGTAGCACAAGCTGCTCAGGGGGGGAGAACCACCTGACACATCATAATGAAGCAATGAACCAAATGGGGAGTGGGATTTTTAATGGAATTTGTGGTTATCGTGTCGTTTGTTTTATTTATGGCCCATACACAACAAACACACACACATTCGGGTTGAGAAATTCTCATTATTGTTATGGGCCATTTCTGTTGTCATTACCTTAAATGTTGATGAAGGTCTGTGGGGGGCCTTGGTTAGGAACAGTGAAAGTTTTGTTCACGGTTTACAAAATATTTTTCAATCAAGTTTGGGACTAGCGGGGTACCAAATTGAAATTGTAATGTAAATGTAAATTCAATTTTAAATTAATAATGAATTTGGGTTGAGGTTGACCAAGGGATTGAGGTTAAAAGAGCACGCAAGCTGGTTAAAGATGGATGACGGTTCGGGGTGGTAAGGTAGTAAAAGGTAAGTTTTGGTATTGTATTGGTAGTGGTAAAGTAACCATAAAGTATTCTAAAAATAAAACAATCAGTGTCTAAAATTTCTATAATAGTCAAAAAGTCAGGCAAGTTCTCGGGAATATTGGACGGGCCAACAGGAGCTACTTTTAAGGTTATGGAACATTAAAGCTTGATGTGTCATGCTAGAAATCCATAAGAAAGGAGGAATTTCTGCATCGTATAAAGGTATTGGAGTTCTATATATGTAATAGTTTAGTGTGACAGGAAGTGTTTTGATGTTTACCTTAAGTTAAACACAAATATAGCTAATGTTGAAATAGGAAATATTAGCACGAAGAAGGAGAGACAAATTTGAAAGTCAAACAGAGAGTTCACATAGGATTTTTGTATCTTGCTAAGTGTATATAAAAGTATTTATTCGTATTTAAATTTGCTTATTGCTTTCTTTCTGTTGGGACAGCTTGATCAAATTGGTTGAATATCCAAGGAAAACAAAAATTAGCTTACATTATAAGTAGAAGAAAAAGAATAGGGAAATTATATTTATTTGCATTATTTAAAATATTCGACTGGGTAGATCACCGGGGAAGGACCTGATTGGGCATCTCCTTCGAAGTTCTTAAAGGATGGCAAATTGATAAGGTTCTACAGTGGATAAGCAAGAATCTTTTATAGTTTATCGATGCATTAACCAATCAACAACTGCACAATAAAGTTTAACCAAGGGAGAAAGCTTGATGCTTTCAAACTTAAACTTTGGGGAACTCCCTAGCCATAAGAAGAATAATAAGAGGAGTTACAACAAAAGAGCCACAAACTGGCTCACAATACAAACAGCGGCAACAATAACAAAGTGAGCTGAACAACAGCAGAAACTCAGCAGGATATGGAGGTAGGGAAGGGGTAAGGACACAGGCAAAAAAAACTTGTTTTTATAGTAAGAGAGAGGGAGGGAGGGTAAGTGAAGGGTGCAAAGGGTTTTAAAAAACTTGCCCGAACCGCGGCACTTAATTCGCTTCCCTATCAAAACAGCGACAGTGGTACACACACACAGCAGCAACCAATCCCCTCACCCTCTTGCCCCAACTGGCACCCTTGAGCCCTCCAAAAGTCTCCCTAGCCCCCGCACACGTCTGAAGGTGCTGCTGCTGCTGCTGCCTCTTTGCCTGCTGCTTCTTTGTGTGGTCCAAAAAACTTTTTAATAAAAATATTAAATTTGCATATGTTGCTCCCAGACGCTGGCTCAACGCTCAACTCAACTCGACTCAACTCTCAGGCCAGACATTTTGGGGTTGCCTTTGGTTACCTGTGGCAGGAACTGCTTTTGCCGCCGGAAGTGGTAACCAGTCGACAGACTGAAGGGGGGAAGCGGTGCGGCTCGAGTGGAGGTAGTCGGCAAGTGCGTTTTTATTGCCAGCCTAGGCTAGGCTAGGGTTCTCTGTATGTGTGCTGTTTTTCTTTATTCTCCCCCTCATTTCAGTGTTGTTGTGTTTTCCACTGTTTTGCCAGACGTTTATGACGCGTCCCCTCAGCAAAGGGAAGCGGGGTGGAGTAAGGGCTGCCAGCTCAAACCACTCACCAAATTAAGTTCAAGTGAGCGCAAGTGCGGAAAGGTTGGCGGATTTTGCCAAGTTGCTACTTAGGCCCTGATTAAGCGGCTAAAAGGGAGAGAGGTGCAAAAGGAAAGAGAGAGAGGCATGCAGTTTCTCCTTTAGAGAGTAGAGAAAGCTTGGCAATTAAATGGAAGAATAGCTTCATAGGCAGAATGCTGTCTAAGTAACTTAATTATTCTCTTAATACTTTCTCATTCAGAATCTTCTCCTTGGAAAGCTTTTTCTCTTAATACTTTCTCATTCAGAATCTTCTCCTTGGGAAGGTTGTTCTTACTCTTTGAAGACAGACTTTGCCTGTCTTTTTGTTAGTCATCATTCTCTCAATTATGTTTAATTTATTATTTTCCTAATACTTTTCCATTTATACGCTGGCGAGAAAACTGTCCTTTGACAGGAATTAAGAAATTAGTGTCATTCTCCCAATTCTCTCCCTATGAAGTAAATATTGTATTATTGATTAAATTCGAAGTAAATAGAAAAGATCAAGTAAAGATTGTTCCTGTGCCTATATTCTTCCAATTCATTTCAATTCAACTGAATTCTTATATTTCAATATTCATTCATTCATTCAGTATTCATTTCATTTTCAATATTGAGTGTTCTATGTCATGAATTCTAGACTCTAGAGATTCTTGTCTGCTTCTCCATTTGCCATTGGGATTTAGCTGGACATTATTCTGCAAATTTAAGTTCATTAAGCCCACAGAACTGGGGAATTGAGTATATCTGAATCATTTTACAATACTTTTCCTCCTTGAAACAACTTTCATTGTATTAAAACTGAAAGGAACATATCCATTTCAGAACGAACAACTACTTTGACTGAAGATCAGTTGCAATAACTGTTGGCTGTCCATAAAACAATATCTGTACGGACTTTTGCTGGCAAAATTAAACTCAATTCATTTACCGCTTGCTGACTTCGAAATTCAAATAAGCCCTTGCTTGTCAACTAAAATCTACCGAACTGGCAGAAAAAAACTATAGGATATTTGTTCATATCTTTGACGTCGGTATATATCTATAATCCCATTCGTATGTAACATATATATCGCAACTGTATCGCTTTGGTAAAACAACTTTTCTCATCTTGACAACCTTTTGTTGTGGTTTTTTTTGCAGCTGCCTCACAGCACATAAAAATTGCATGAGCCCAAGTGCAGAGCCGACTTGGGGGAGAGTGGGGTGTGTGTGTGTGTGTGTGTGTGTATTGCACAAGTCACAAAACTGTCATGCGATAAGCAAAAGCCGCTTACATCCAACTTGGGCCAACAAAACGTCAACAGGGGCAAACGATGCTGCCAATTTCTGTTTGACAGTATTAAATGTTGCCGTGGCAGTTGTCTTTATATATTTTTGATGTGGTTTGCAGCCGAACGAAAAACTATAAGCGATTTACAGTTCTGTTGAGGATTGAAGATGTGCTTTAAGGGAAATGTAAAAGAAATGGAGTGGAGAACTTAATCAAAGACTGCTTTTTAATTACATAGCTTTGAAAGCGCATTAAATACTTAATCATGATTAAAACAAGACTAAAGCTAAGTATGATTCTTAAATACCTTTCCCTCACTAAACAGTTGCTTATTTTATAAGAATTTTTTGTCAGTTTAAGTTTAAGCTAAGCTTGAAGTTTAATACAGTGTTGTCTCATTCCAAACCTGGAATTTGTTATGCAAGTCACATGTTTTTCCTAATTTAATACATTTCCATTATGCATATATTTAAGAAACACAAAAAAAGATGACACACCCGCACTTCTTGACACCTAAAAACACAAAATTCGCTGACTTGACAACTTTATTTAAAGAAGTTTTTGTTTTTCTTCTAAAGGAACAAAAAATAACGACAAAATGTTGCATAAAAAAGTTACTGTAATAAAGCATTACACATTATAATGATGGGAACATGTTACTGCAACAAAAACAACAACAACAACAACAAAACTAACAAGCAAAAATGTTGTCAACAAAAAGTTTTGAAAAGAGCGCTTAAGTGAGAAAGAGAGGTAGATTGTGTGGGAGCGAGAGAATTGTAGAAAACTTTGCATCATCATCAAAATGTGCTCAGGCCTAATTTAAATGTGTTTGAACTTCTTTTGGCCCGGTCTTATGTATAGTATTATTTACATACACAACGGGCACGAGAAACTTCTGTAACAGATTTGCGGGGGGGAATACTTGAAATGAGAAAAACATCCTTGGGTTGACTGCTTTAAGATTCAACACAAAAACTTTTGCTCCAAGACAAACACAAAAAAAGTTCACAATATTTCTTTTATTTATTTATTTTATTTTATTTTTTTGGGGTTCATTGGGTTTGCTTCGACGCATGTCGCATTAATGCAAATATAATCTGGCTTCAACCCACCAACCCACCTCAGGGGAGTCTGTGTGAAGTTGAACAAATTACAAATTGAGAGATATGTCAACACTTTTGCCCCTGCAACTTGACCTCAAGTGAAACTTTAATGCAGCCACAGCGTCAACTTTCAGCTAAGAAAAGCAAACTCAAACCCAAACCCAAACCCAAAACTCGCTTCTAAGTTTTTAAGTTCTTAAGTACACATATCACCTGCTGCTGCCAGGGGGCGATGGGGGGGAGAAGGGTAGACTGGGGAGCAACCGCAACAAATGTGGTTTTTGTTTTGGGACTTAGGATCGTAAGCTTATGGCTGAAGTGGCAAATAATGCCACCCAGTAAAATGATTTATTTACAGTGGGGAGTTGGCAAGTTGCCTCTGAGCCCCCGCACAACAAATAGAGAGCCACAGAATCCACTGGCTAAGGCGATTATACACAAAGTAAGTACGACAAATATGACTCAGAGTGGCTATAATTAAGTTGCTTCAAAATATATGTATATATACGACACACTTCGCATTCTCTCAAATTTTTAGAAGCAATTTGGTTCAAGTGGTTCGCATCACACGCAATCAAAATAAAGAAAATACAAAATAAACAAACAACGATTAAAGCCACAAAGTAGACCCCAATGCAATGCGTTAAGAGCATTCTGCAAGTGTCTGCCTTATAAATAGAAGAATAGAATAGAACACATTACGCATACGTCACGTGAGTCATGGCCGGAGAATTGTAGGAAAAGTGTACCGATTAGCACAAATAAGAGCACAACTATTAATTACAACTGCACCACCCAAAAATCTCTCTCTTTTCAGATACACAGCTGCTGTGAAAATGTATTTCACATGCTTCAAATGGTTCAGGAATGTTCTAAGTGCACAACACCTAAGAAATTCTGTATGTTTTATCAGAAACTCAGCATAACAACGAATGACGTTGACCTTATTCAGCAGAACTAAGCGCTGATTGATTTCCGCTGCCATTTCTTTAACACTACATTATAACATTATATTAAATATGAGTAACAGCAAAATGTACACATTTAGATTTATGGGTTTCTGCATTCTAAACTAAGTTTACATTAACATTCATAAATATTATATTATATAATATTATATCATATTATAATAGAAAGAACGGCTATCTTCAGCCAGAAGAATATATAGTTTCACAGCAGTGTTTTTAACACAAAACCCCAATTTTCGGCCGATTCCAAAAACGCTATTTAATAATGTAGTCCGATTATGTTCGAATTATAGAAAACTATTTAAAGTACTATAAAACTTGCGATTGCTGAGTTTTCTGAGAAAATTATATTATCCTCTGCAAGGGTATATATATGTGCTTTTTAAGTCAGGTATTATTTGTCCATAATAAAAGGTAAGCTACTTCAGAATGGTTTGTTGGCATACCCCTATTCAAACATACAAAAATACCATTGAACAACACTATGTTTAGTATTATTTTAATTCATACAGTTCGGTCACACTTAGAGATCTTTGTCTTTCTTTTTGACTTATTGGAAGTGTACATGTGGTGTCGGTGTTGCGATACATAAAAGAGCTAAATAATCATTATTCTGAAATCTAGAATCTCAATTTACAACATGGTTTTTAGTAAATCGATCAGAAGTGACAGTTAGCAAAGCAGCGGAAATCAGTCAGCGATTGTTTCTGCTGAACGTATTTCTCACTTAAATATGTAAATATATAGTACTTGTGAACAATTAAATTATAGAATAAAATGATTAATCATTCCCGAAGCTAAATATAGTTAAAAATAAACTTCAATCTTGTTCATTACATAAAAAACAGAAAACTGTAGCTAATTTTATATTTTGCTGCTTATTTCGTATTGCTTCTCCTTAATTTACTGAGCTAAATCATAAATAAATTAATACTTTAGTATACTTAAATTAAACTCAGTTTCTGATTGAATCAAGTCCAAGTCTAAGTACTAAGAGCAAATTATTTTCGGACATGCAAACTTTAAAGTATAGAAATTCAGAACAGAATGAAGATGTGACAAATGCAACAATTCAAGTTATAGTTATTTAAGTTGTAGTATTCCTTAATTATCGTACTCATATGTTATTTATATGATATATGATATGATATATAGATATGACTAATACTTGTTAAAGCAAAAGCTGCTTTAGTTGAGCATTTGTCGAGCAGTCTTGTCATTAGTCATTTGGCAACTGTAACTTAATCCATTCACTTACTTTGACTGCGACTGGTTAGTAACTCTTGCCTTGGTCAACCCACTTCATATACCTGTCATAAATCAGTTCAGTTCCAGTTCTCGACCCTTTCAACATGCAGGCCATAACGAGACCCTTTTCTAGTAATCCAATACGAAAGCCCAACCCAACTCAAGCCAATTCAACTGAATCTCAATCCGAGCACTACTCATCAGCAACGCACATGCCACGAAAGCAAACCAACAATTGGCCACGTTTCGATGTCAAGGCTTCACAGTTGCCAACAGTTGCAATCCCAGTTGGACATACTAGTGCTGCTGCCGTTGGCTTGCAACATGCCACAAAATCAATGAGCATAAGCTATTTGTAAGCGGGCAGCAACAGCAACCAGGGCGACCAACTGTCGACAGTTTCAAACAGTTGGCAAATTTTGAAAGTGAAATTTGATACGCTAGCTGCCATATATGCCTGCCACTGCTACTGCTACTGCTTGCAACGTGGTGGCAACTTCTGGACTGGTCTGGAATGGACTATCAACAAACAGCAACACGCCTTTATACGGCTTCCTCTTGGCTCCTTTATTGCTTCCTCTCAGCAGCCACTTGCCGCAAATGAAGTTGGCCAACAACAAAACCAAAATCAAAACGACTTTGACAAGTTCCTTGCAACGTCAAAGGCGGGGCACAACCGAACGGGGCAAGCATAAAGATAACCAATCTATACTTTTGATTTGTTTATTTCTTTAGGCAACTGAGAAATCTGTTTTCTATTCCATACTTATTATATGCTTCCTTTTTCGCTGCTAGTTTTTTGCCTCTGTATATTATCCTTTTTTAATGTCCTTTTTTTTGCATATGCGTACAGTTTTGTAGTTTGTTTTTGTGCTAAACGCTTAATGAGTTTTCGGTTTCGAATTACAGCGGAAATTACATTTTTGATGCATAATTTGCTTCCGCTTAAGAAAATATCAACTTTGGGTTGCATATTTAATGAGTTTTAATAGTTAATAAATGTTTTTTAAACTTCCTGAGTTTTGGGCAGTCAATTTTTTATATAATAATATTTCATCAGTGACCTTTTATAAAAATAATTGTGTGGAAAAAAGAGCATATTGGGCTTGTGAAAAGCCTTTTCGACACTATAAGGCAGGAGTCAGCAAATTTGGGATACATTTAGGTAAAGTAAATGGAAACCTATTTGATAGCTATAGTCTTCAAATTATATATGTGGATTACTGAAGACCTCCTTGAAGGAATTGTCTGAAAATTTGTTCAGCAACGCCTAACAGCCTGAAAACAGAGTAAATCGCAGTCAGGAACTCTTCTGCAGTGTTGCTTACTTGTTTTGGCTTAAACATAAATGGTTCCCGAGATTCTATATTTAAATAAACGTAGGCAGAACAGTTAAATACCATTTAAAAGCCATAAATACAACATATTCGCTTGATTTCTTGTTTTTTTGGGTAGGTTGTGTCCTGGGGCAGAGCGGAATGTTATATTTATTGCAATGTGCTGTCTCTAAGGCCGAGAGTGAGACTGAGAGCGGAGCTTAGTATATGCTGAAATTCAGCCGAGGAACAAGGAAGTTATGCCAAAGCATATAGAATCATGATTTAATATTCTTTGGTTATACATAACTAAGCATAATCAAAAGCTTTATTTGTGCAATGCTTTTTGAAGCTTAGTTCTACTTATTTGAGAGTCACAGCTTGCGTTAATTTATGCATTGAAAAACTCATGCAGCCATAACAGCTTGCAAATTTACCAGGATATGGACACCTGCAGACTAACGCACACACACAGGACATACACACACATACACAGGACACAGCATAGATAACAAATCTGAGCGACGTCAACTTTGTGCCCTGGAAAACGCCTCAAGAAATTGTTTAACGCGTTGCATTTAATCAATGTCAGTGGGTGGCTGGGCAGAAGGAAGGGGCGTGGCAGGACATTATGCACGAACTGCACCGCTGGCGGAACATTAGCAAATATTTGAGCAGCACTTTGGCTGAAAAATGCGGCCATTTAACTTGGCAGTCAGGAGCAGAGGTGAAGGAATCACGGCAGAGGTGCGACAGGTGCGTGAGTCATGCGAAAATCTCATTTTTCCAGCTGGCTGCAGGTGCAACGGGCCCAACCCGGGTGGCATTTATTTTTATTTCAGTAGTTTTAGTTTTTTGGTGCTGGCTGAACGACAGCTTACCATTTAATTTGGGTGACACCTCTCGAGTGCTGCCTCAGAATGTGGCATGTGGCAGCTCGCAGTCTCAGCTGCAACTGTTGACTGCAGACAAAGCTTTAGACAGTTTTTCGATGCTTCGGCCCGTGGTGCAGTTGCCGAAAATGAATGGTTAGCTGTCAAGTTGTACAAGCTAAATGACAGTTTATGCAATGTCAGGAACCCCCATATCATACCCTCCCTCCCCTGCCTCACAGCAGAAACGCTGTCAGGCCAGTGACAAGTCAACAAGTCAGGAAGAAGTACAAAGGATATGCTAAAAACAGGGAAAGCAGGAAAAACAGACTTTAGTTTAGCGCATAATTCGTGAAATGCGCTTTGGTTTATATTTCTTTTTTTCACTCTGCTCCATTTCTATTTTGCATATGCAAAGCTATTCCAGCTGGTTTATTGTCCATGTCCTTGTCAGTGCGCCCCAGAACATGCAACATTTTCGCTTTATACTTGTTGTTTTTGATCTCAGCGCAGCTACGAGCCTGACAGGTTAATTCGACTGTCAAAACGGGAATTTATCAGACAACCCACGCACAGCATCTACAAAAATACAAAATACGAACAAAAGAAATTAACCGCAACTGGCAATAACCCAAGGCCCCAGGACATTACACAGGATGGCGGCCTTAACTTTATTCTATTTTTTCCACTCCTTATTCTTTTGTTTGCCAATGTCACATACAACAGCTCAAATTGTTGCTATGCTGGCTTAAACAAATATTTGTGTAATATTAAGCTGCAGCCTCAACAGGCTTAGCTGGCAATTGAGTCCTTATTAAGAGCAGTCAGAAAAAAAGCTACAAGCAAACAGTCTACATATTAAAGTAGCATCACAATGACACTTGCTGAAAGTGGGCATCAAGCACTGGATTAATCTCGTACACTCCGAAAAACAAATGATATTGAAATCAGAATTCTGCATTTTAGAAATATATTTCTTAGATACCGAAGGAAGCCTGCTCTTTACACCGTCAAAGCCAGTCCTAATTGTGATCTTAAATTATATTATAATGAACGATATTTTTATAACAAACCCCATATAATCATATAAGCAGAAAAAAGAATAGCTTTCTTTGGTTATCTTTGAAATCTCAGTTAAGATTAGCGAACTTTTCAGAAATTTGTGAATATTTGAAAGCTGGCAAACTGAAAAGATTCTCTAATTCAGCACTCGAAAGCTCTTTAAAGCTTATAGTACGATAAATGTATTTTTTTCGAAAGCTCGAAGCTTCTAGGATGATAAATGTATATTTTTTTGGCTTGCCTTGAGACTGTACTCCTCTCGCTTTGATCAGTTATTTATTTATTTATGATCAGTTATAAATCGATTACTCTCTTCAAGTTTATTCTTATATTTATGTTTAACTTGAAGCTTGTGCCATTGTACTAGATTTTCGTATTAGAATTGCCAACAATTGTACTTCATTAATTAAGTTTCTTTGTCAGTTGTCAATCTAGCCACAATGCTAATCCAATTCAAGCCTCATTTCAAGCACATCACAAAGTCAACAATATCAGAGCCAAGACTCAAGAATTGTAGTCCCTTGTGCACTATATGGCCCAGCAGTAACAAGGACACTTCATTTGCGAAAGGAACTCTTCAACTTGTTACATTTACAATAATTACACAAAATCTAAAAATCTCTAGTCAAACATTTGCGCAAATCAAACGTAGAGAATTTTAATTTAAAATGCAAATACGACAATTGAAAGCACATATGCAACTCCAAGGACTCCCGAGAGACAGAGACAGAGACAGAGACAGAGACAGAGACAGAGACAGAGACAGAGACAGAGACAGAGAGAGAGAGAGTGAGCGAAAGCTCAGCGAAATATATTCATAACAATTCTATTAATTTTTCTCTTTTGTGCGACTCAGGCTCGAGCATTGTTTGACAAAGTGCCAGTTGAAGCCGTCGGGTGGATTTGGTGGCTTCGGATTGACTGCCACCCAGTTGCCAATTTGCATATTCAATTGCCGGAGTGACGGGGCCGGAGCCCAGCTGCCGAGTCTGTGGCCTGGTTGGCTGTTTGGTCGGTTGGCTCACTCCCTCACTCCCTCACTCCCTCTTCCCCCATCTTCCCATATACTATCTGGTTGGCATAATTGTCAGTTAGCTGGTAGTCTGCAGACAACTGAGTTGATTACAGTGGAGTGGCTGCTGTCTGGTAGTCTAGTCAGTGCTGCCTGCCACTCGGCTTCAACTAATTTCAATTTCCTGGCAAACATTGTTTAACATATGTGGATTACTCTAAAAAGCTTAGAGAAAGTCGAGCATGTTGTTCTGGTTAAGTCAAAAGTGGCACTTTCTAGTCTTCGAACACCCATAAGTTTGTTGGAACGTTTTTATAAGCAAAACAATTTTTTGTCCATTAATTATCCCTTCTTTTATTTTCACATTTTAATTAAAATTTGTTGGTTAAACAAGTATACTTTGATTTTTTATTTTTCTAAGCTGTGAAAGATTGGGAAGTCAAAATTGAAGTTTGTAATCTACAGTGGCAAATTTATATCCAGTTGCAGTTTATTTATATCACAAGCATGTTTCGAAAATAGGTTAAATTTTTTAAAAAACTTTCAGCTTTCATTGCAAACTTGTTCAATATTACAAAAAATATATAAAGCCTCAATCTTAGAACAGGATACAATTCAAAACATTCGATTTATTGAACGTAGGCATTTTATATGCCAGAAATAGATTGGAAAGTGGAGTTTTCAGCAGACCTGATTATGTATAATTTTGAAAAGAAAGCGTATAATTTAAAGGATGAATGGATAACAGAAAAGGCAGTCTAATTTTGATTACGAAGATAATTAACTGGGGTAACTTGTAAAGTCAAAACGTTTTATTTGATTCAGAACCCATTGGCTCTGCTCCTAAGGCAACTCTCTATACCATATCTGTTTCAAATCTTAGGTCTTACAGGATCCCGTTCACATCCTTGTTTGCATGTGCTCCTTCGACTCCACATCCTCTTGAAGTGTTGCCATGATTTAGCCTCATTTACGTGCCCGGGCATATGTTTGGCCTGGCTCTGCTCACTTTTTGACACCACAGAGGACACTTCAACGAGTCGTCGTGCTCAAGTCAGGGCCGTTGACAACTTGTTGTTTGCTGGTTGTGTTAGTCACACTGCTCCATTTTATGCTGTTGCATAATTATGCAGAGACTATGCTTCCTGCCACGCCCACATATGAGACAGTCCTAGCAGCAGAACGACGTGCTCGTCACTTGGCAATTCAATCACATTTCGCTGCTGTTGCTCCTGCGAAGGCCACTTGACGAAGTGTGAAGCGCTTCCTTGTGCGCATTATAATTATCCTTGCGTTTAATTAACGTGTTTACACACACACACACACAGGCACACACACATACACATACACACTCAAAGCGCAGCTATTGACCGAGTGACCTGCTCGTAATTTGCTGCTTTCCGAGTCTCGTCTAGTTCAGCTGCGTTGTCTTTAAATGGTCGTTAATTTTATTTTGAGCTGGGAAATTTAATTGCGGTTTGATTGTCGCTCTGTCCTCCGTTAATACACCCCTCTGGCTATGTCCCCTTCTCTCTGCTGCCATCAAATGTGACAGTTTTGCTTTTGCGCTTTGACTTTGGTCAATTCAATTTTGTTTTGGCGCTAATCAGCATCGGTTTGTTGGCTCTGATTGGGTTTGGAATCCAGCCGTCAGCGGCAACAATTCAATTAGCGCTTTAATTGATTTGCGTTTTGGTGTTTGTCTTGAGCTGCCTCCCCCACACGCCCCTCCCTCTCACAGTCACCCTTCTGACAACAAAACGTTCAATTGTCAACCGTTCTGTCAAAGTGCATTGTTCATTTGGGGCAGTTTCAACATTTAACATCATGTAAAAGCACTTGGAAAAGTTTGCTCAGGCTTAAGTGGATAAACAATTACCAACTATACATTAACTGGAGCGATGTATAGAAGGAATACAATAATGTTGATATTCCACAGGTCTCATATCATATCCTAAACACGGAACTTTCGATAAATCGACTTGTTGCTAAGATAATTAATCGATTTTTAGTCTATTCGATGCATGAGAATGTGAATTATGCAAACCATTTTTCATTTCCAAACAAATTCTTTGAAATCGTAATTTAAAGGTGTTCTGAATTCCGAAAAACGTTTCAACAGGAAGATTTAATGGAAAAATGAAGAAAAAAACGATTGAATATTCGTTTTAACAAGTTTTTCCTTGGAGACAGGTGAATGAATGTTAAGTATTTATAAAAAACTTTTACAAGCAGGAAAACGATTGGAAAATGGGAACTGGGATGATAAATAATTATTTTCGCAGGTATTCATAGGAAGTATGTAAATAATAAATTAAAAAGATTTGAAATATTAACATATCCACAGGTATGGGATATTTATTTAATATTTGCGAATACTGCTCATCATATATGCTATTATAAATTGTGCATCTTTTACACTCAAAATTTACTCAAATTAAATGCATAATATTTAATTTAAAATATAATTAACATTCATCAAGTGTTGCTGACAATAAAGTCTATAATAAATTGTAGGTTCTAAACATGCATCTTAAACTCGACTAAAGCCGTCTAAAAGTCTTTAACTCAGTCATTACATCATTTTATCTTGCTCTAAACTGCTTCATCAGACAAATTACATCATGTATACGAGTTGAGCTGCTTTTAACAACTCTCAAGCTGCCATATTTAAATCCAGTCGAAAATTTAAAAAAAAGAAACCTTTTCAAAAGTCAAAAAGCACAAATGCGTACAGGACCCGCTCCTTCCTTGCCGCCCACACGTACGCACAGAAGCAAATTTTATTTTATGATAACAACACGAGTACAACAACAATGCTGCATGTGATGTTGTCACACACATCACACACACGCACACACACACACACTCTTGCATCTGTCTGTGGGTGTGCGTGGCATAAACTGAGCATGTGATTTGTAAAAGGGAACAAAGCGAGAGGGCGACATCTATGCCAGACCCCTACCCGGTACCCTACCCGCAGCCCTACCCCGTACCCCTATATAGAAATGTGTGTGCCACCAACGACAATTGGCACGTGTTCCCTTAGCGAAATGAACGAAAAACAACTAACAATGCCCGCAAGCTCCCGACTGTAATATACTCTGTGCTCTCAGTGTTTGCTTATTTGCTGGCCAGGCGTCGGCGTCTCTAATATATTTTTGATCACGTTACTTCAGGAAGATCCTCATTAAACCAGATATCAAATTTGATGACTTTTGCTTGAGAATTGTGGGCGCCGTGCCGAAAAATCTCCCAACTTTCCTACTGCCTGTATATACGAAAGCACACCAACTTTTTTGCGCTTCTTATAATAAACTCAAAGGGAAATTGTGTTCAAACGAATGGATAGACTCTCAGGCAATGCAATAACCCAATATACTCTGTACTTTTCGGGAACAGCGTAAATAAAAGAAAACATATATACTTAGATATATGTGTGTGTGTACAGATTTCAGTTTCTCCTTCTCGGCGTCTTATCTTGATTTGTGGCAATTGAATGTCATGTGCAGCAGTAACTGACAGCATAAACATTATCAGCGACACATGCATAGCACCCACTCCATCTCTGCCCCTCACTCGCTCTCTCTCCCCTCTCACATGCTCGCCCACAGCCATTTCCTAGATACATTTGACGATATGTCGCGAATTGCGTGTGTATCACAAATTTTTCGTACGTTTTCAATTGTGACGCGTGGCTGACTCTGATTTGGATGCGGACTCGGATGCGGATTCAGATTTTGAGAGAGTCCCGGCCAAATTGGATGGGAAACAGGTGCTCAGAATTACTGGGCACAACATGCCGCTGTCAATGTTTATTTTTATTGATTTACCCGCCCGCCCCCTGTCAGCCAATAAAGGCGCCAGAATGGCTAATTTTATGATGTGGCAAGATTGTAGCGCCAATTTAAAGAAAGCTGCTGCAAATTAGCCATTTCTAGTTTTCAGAAACATTTAATATATTTTCCAAAATATTTCAGAAAAATAAAAAGGTTTTACGTATTAAAAAGCTTTACAAGGAATTTCAATAAATTAACACATTACAACTAGTTTAAAGTAACAAAAAGGTAACAGTTCAAGCAGTTTACTGAATATGCCAATTTTTATGCATAATAAATAATTAAACATGCCTTTTTTTATTTAATATCTTAAGAGTTTGTAATATTGTAATATATAATCTGCAATTGAAGAGCTTCAACTGAAGGAAATGACTGAAAATCCATTATAGCAAACTGAAACAATTACTTTAACGCAAATCGCATTATAAAACATATGCAATAAGCAAATAATACAAATAATACAAATAATACAAATAAAATACAAAAGCAAATACAAAAAAGCTTTTAAAAACTGGCAATCGCATCCTCTCGACCACGTTTCTAGAGAGGTTTATAAAAATAGCAAAATGATATAATACCAGCAGAGCAAAAATACAAAAAATTTGTTTACGAATTTTGCGCTTATTTGTTTTTGCAGCTCTTGTCGTATAAAATATACGAAATGCATTCGCAAATGTTACACCACGATTATTTATATTGAAATTTACAACATTTTCTGGCTGTTTTCTATCTGGCCATTGGCAATGCCAATTGAGCGCAAATAGAATAAAATTGAACTCACGACGAGAGTCGAGAGTCGAGAGTCGGGGCATAAAAGCATTATCTGCTCGTATATTGCGTCGAACAGATGTCATAAATTTCCACGAGACTTTAAAGTTAAATTGCGCGTGCAGCGCATAAACTACGCAAAATGCATAACTCTAATGAAAACCATAAAAAATAAATATAAGTATATAAAAATCATGTGAATAAAGTTGAAAGAATTTGCACTTTATGCTGCAGCAATAATAGGAGAGAGACAAAAACAGAACAAAGATTTAATACCCTTTCATAAATATGTAGCTGTTATTTGCACAAATTTGCAATAGAATCTTAGTCAAGAACCATACAAAAAAGTCTGTGTAGTAAATTAATATTAATATCACTCTGAAGACCGCTAAGAATTTTTAACATATATAATTTATTTTTTACCAATTCATTATTAGATTCAAATGAAATACTATCGTGTAGGCTTTTAAATTTTTTTCCATTAATATATGTTATAAACTTATTTATTTATTTGTATAATGATAACTCCTAGTTTAAGCTATGGGTTAACATTAAATTCTTAGCCATGGCTGCCAGGGCCTTCAGCTAGAGTTACATTTAATAGTTATTATGTACATTATTAAATCGAAGCAGCCCTGTTTTGACTTCGTAAATAAATAAATAAGAAAATAAATTAATAAAATGAGCTCCCAATTTAAATACCCGTAGTAAAAAATCCAATTCTTTTCAATTGAATTCAGGAAATTTTCTGTAAATGAAAAATGTTTGTTATAAAACTAAAACTGAATCATCCTAAAGGATAACAAAATCAGTGTATGTCGAAGGACCATAATTAAACACGCCATCCTGAATGCGTTACAAGTCTTATGACAAAATCAGAATACCCATCGCCAGGGTATACACAAAAAAAGATGGCCAAAAACATTTTCATTAAAAGCGGCGCCAAAAGTTTGCACATAAAATTTGCCTTTTCGCTAAACGTGTGAAGAATTCGGCCCCCTGTCGCCCCCGCCCAACACCCCCTAGCACCAACTTCTTTATGCCCAGTTTATGCGCTTAGAATTCTTTTATATGGTTTGTTTTATTTTTTTTGTTTTTTTGGTTTTTCTTTTGCTATAAAAATGTATAATGAAAACTTTGGGTCATAAAGCATACATGTGCAGTCTGAGCTCCGCCTGCAGACATGAGACAAGAGACAAGAGACATGAGACATGAGAATGAGCCAAGTTTGAGTAGCTGCTGTTGTTGTTGTTGTTGTTGTTGTGAATCTTCATTTGGTTTCCCATGCAACGAAGCATTGCGCCGGGTGGGTGGCCACAAGACATTGTCAGGTGTTTGCCTGGCAAAGAACAAAGCTGGGAAAACTATTTCAGCGCGTTGGTTGGGGAGGCGCAGGAAACATTCCGCAAATGCATTTCCAATGCACATTTTCATGCACATTTAAGAAAACCCGTCGCGAAAATGCATATTTAAGCCAAGAAGCGAACAGCTACAGGTAACAAACAACAACAACAAGAATAATAACTATGAGCCGGCCGCAATTTTAATTTAATTAAATCAACAAAAAACGAGTAAGAATTGCAGTTGAGGGTACTCGACTAGAGGAGGTACCCTGTAGACAGGTCTAAAATTCCATGCCTATAAAAATCCAAGCAGCTCACGACAAGCAGTGCGATTCAACACTGGAAAATTGATTTTTAAAGAACTTCGTTGTTTATTATCCAATCTTTATGAAATTAAGTATGAAAATAAAAAATATATTCAGGTAAGTTTTAACCAAAAATCAAGACTATATGTTAAGAGATGTGCTTGTAAGTGGTTCTTGTAGCGGATGAGTTTGTTTCGAAGAAAAATATCTAAAAACTAAAATGATTGTCTTTAGTTATTTCAGTCTCCGAGATATAGAACTACACACTAGGATACCCATTTCCGATGGAACTGGGTATTAAAACAACAACAAATGTTACAAGCAACACTACTCCTTACTTTAATGCCCCTCCAAGTTCACTTTCTCACACACACCTGCAATGAATTTTGTTTTTATTGTTGCTTTGCGTGTCACATTTCATTTCAACTGCTCAGCGCCCTCGGCCGCCCCGCTCCCTGCATCTTCCTCATTCTTCAATATTTTTAATAAGTTTGTTCCACATTGCCCATTGCTCAGCCGCAGCTTAAGTGGCCTCCTCACACCCCATTCTCTCTTCCTTCCTCTCTCTCTCCTTCTCTCTTGCTTTATTCGCTTCTCTTTTGCGGCAGTCGCCACATTAACGCTAAGCATTTTTTTGTTGTAATTAATGGTGTGATTTTTTGGTTCTCCCCTTTCGTCAACTCTTTGGCGCTCTTTTTGTTTTGCCCCATGCCTCATGCCTCCCCCGCCTACCCTTTGTAATAATTATTTATTTTCAAGGGTCAGTGATTTTCTCGCTTATTTTCCTTTCGCCTCTCCTATAGTTCCGTCTCCTCAATTGAATTTTGGCGTGTGAATTTTTCTGAAAATTGGTTTTTATAGCGTTTTGTTAAAGTTTTCAGTTTCAGTGTTTGTACAAGTTGAAAGACCTTTTTGGAAGTTCTAAAGAGTTCAATTTCAGTAAACAAAGTGGGATCTTCAACTTCATTGAGCCAAGAATTTAATTCAATTATTATTTTCCTAAAAGTTCTTATCCAATACTTTGTTTTCTTACACTTGATCTATCTGAAGCCATCGCCTGTGCCATAACTATCACTATATGGGAATATTATTTATATGTCTATTTCAATAACTAAGCTGCAAAAGCTTTCCTTAAAGACAAAATGTGTCCATACCATCAAAAAGTTTTAAGTTATCGCTATATATTCAGTTCACAACCAAAATGTATCTTAATTATATAGAAAAACATTTATTATTTATCGGTTATTTATTAAGATTATTTACTTTGAGATATGCAAGATGTGATAAATTTCTGTTGCTCACTTTTAAGTTGGGTAATAATATTCCAATTTCAGAAATACAACCTATTCTAACTTTAGAAGTGTTCTTTTCAGGAAAAATTGTCATTGCAGTTACTATAAATGATTAAAAACTAACATATATCTTTCTTTATGTGGTACATATATATATATATGATTCTAGCAATTATTAAATTAACAGACTGATTTGTTTCTTCACTGGGTAGTTTTCTTTATCCAGAATACAATGACTTAATTTTATATTTACTATATTCCAATAACCATAGGAAGCAAGTTATTTTTTCCCTGAATGCGGATGACAATATTTGACTCTTGAAAACAATGATCTCTTTAAATTATTCCACTCTCTCCGCCATAAGCATTTAATAGCGACATTTGTCGCTTATTGCACTCTGACATATTCATTGCCGCCTACCCCGATTCCCCCGCTGGCCTACCCTCAGCTGCATTAATTATGCATTTACATGTTGCATTTTCCGAGGCATATGCGAATAGAATTTTGTGTGTGGATCGCTAATGAACAAAATGCAGTTAGTGCATTTTGCTGCCTTTGTTTTGTTGGCCTACAGCTGCTGCCGCTGTTTTAATTATGTTGATGGAGGGGGTTACAAATGTTTTGCGACTGTTTTTGGCCGCACAAATGAGCAGCCTTTGTCTGGGACCGCCTAAATTTATGCGGCTATGAAATCGTAACGAGCTGCATTGAAACATTACAAAACCCATGAAAAACTCTAAAAGCAAGCAAGAATAATTAAAAAGAGAGTGCCTAACATGTATTAACCCTGTAACTATGTATTGTATAACTTTGCTTTCCAAATTTTATAATACAAAGTAAAGATTGTCATCCGTTTTATCAATTTGCGGAACAGCAGAAGGGGAATGTGTCCAACTTGACATTAAATAAAGCTGCTATGGTATATGAGAATGTCGATACCAAATTTAGTGGGTGTAGCTCTCATCGAACCTGAGTTCAATGAGGTCATGAAGATGGATGTATAGACGGAGGCTGATCTGCTCTGTTTTAAATAGATTTTCGTGCAGGCTTTAAACTTTAAAGGGTATATCAAAATGGCACAGTGGATTTAAAGTATGGAAAATTAGTAGGGAGTCTTTTTTTCTGATTATATTTCTACCAGCGTCGTCTGGTTTATTATTTAATTAATTATGCACTTGCGCTCAACATTTTTATTATTATTAATTTAGTTCAGACAGCAGCGGGGTAGGGAGAAAGACGAAAAAAGAGGAAAAATCTAGTCTGGAGCTTTTCGCTTTTTACTGCGCCTCTTTTTGCTGCCGCTGTTCATTAGCATTTGTTGGACATCAGCTATAGCTGCTCTCTTTTTTAACTGCTTTCTTACTCCATTTTCTACTCATTTTTTCCCTTGAACAGAAGCGAAAAAATTGCATAGTTTTTGTATGTTTAGCTTCCTGTTCTTCTCATCCTGCTATCTCAACACATTTCATTTCATCTTTTCGCCTTGCCTTGTCTAACAACATTTTTTGTTGTTGCTGCTTTTAGCTTGTTGATGAGCTTGTTGTGTGCTGTTAACTGAAAAAAGGACGTCCGAAAGAGCGGGGGCGTGGCCATGCTCTGTTATGCATACAGGAAAGCAGAAGAAAGGAGCCCAGCTAACTCTCCTACAAATTGTTTTGGGTGATTTTAAAGATGACTCTTAATTTTGTAAGTGTTCTATTTTGTACGTTTTTATAGAAAACATATTGCGTACAAAATAAAGAAAATATAAATGTCTTCCGGTGAAAGTCTTGCGGAAGGGAATTACCTTTACGTTCCGATTTTCCTTTCTGCCGTTGAGCTGGTGAATTGAAACCTTTCCCAATGATAAATGTGAATTCACACAACAAGAAAACTCGACTGTGAAGTCTATCCACAGAATCCTATCGAATTTAGAAGAGGGAAATTTAATTCTTGCCCAGATTGGTAAGCAGAACAGGCAAATAAATTGTATCACGAGCTGCTTTCTGTACTAGTATGTGATAGAACAATTTGGGAATTATAAACAAGAAAAAACTAGAAATAAGTAATAATAAAAACATGCTGACACTCGCATCTGTTACAAAACCTTTAACATTCAACCCAATAAAGTTAAGGCATAATGGGCCAATATTACGTTGTAGGCCAGAACTACCCCCCAGATGTGACAACCCCATCATTAGGCGCAGTTAAACGAATTTCCATTCAATGTTTAACGATAATTTGTAAAACCCATAATTAAATTTGATTGCTCGATAGTTTTGAAGCGCACAAATTCAATTGCAGTTATCAATTGCACGCCACATATAAGTCTGAATCCGTATACGCATTATATAGTGGGCATTTTGGGGATGATGCCACCCCCCACACCCGCTCATAATTATGCTAATGATATTTCACTTTTTAATGAGTTTCGGCTGGTCGTAGAATCGTAATCTAGACCGTTTCAGCTACTCCCCCAAAATGCGAGCTGTGCTTATTATAATTTTTATATAAATGATATGATATAGGGCATGTTGAGAGAATGGTGGGGGTAGGAGGAGTAGGGGCACTTACCTATTTGGGCGCTGGCCTGAGCAACAAATGCCAGGCAGAGCAGTGGCAATAGCCATGTTCTTGTTGTTGTTGTTTTTGTTGTTGTTGTTGTTGGTTGTCTCGTAAATCCGATTAGCGTTGTATTTGAGGGCGAGGGCGCTCGGGCAGGGCTGTTGTTGTTGCTGTTGCTGCCACTGTGTTGTAAGCGCCTCAGCAACATGTTGCCAGTGTTGTAGATGTTGCCAGCTCGTCGTACCTAATGTTGCCAAGCCTGTTTGTTGCACTTGTCTTGGGAGCTGTTATAATTTGGGTTTGCTTTGTTTTTCCCTTGCCTCACTCACGCACATTCAAGGGGGGGCTGTGTCCTCTGGGGGGTTTGGGTGCTTGGGGGTGTCGTTTCGGTCTGTGGGGGGTCGTTCGTTTGTCAGTTGTTGTTGTTGTTGTTGTTGTTGTCGTTGTCGTTGTCAGATTTCTGTTCAGTTGTTGCGTCGCTTTGGCATTTAGTTGATTTTTATGGTTTGTTTGATAGATTTTGCGTTGTACTTCGTACTTTTCTTGTTTACAATTTCATTTCCTTTTTTGCACCGCTTTTCACTTTAGGCTTTCACCGATTTACTTTTGTGCCTTTGTGTTTTACAACTTTGGTATTAGATTTCAATGATTGAACATTTCGCAATTGTGCTGCAACGAGAATTGGGAAAAGGACAAAAAATATGTACAAGGATTAATATTAAAAAACATTGAAACATGCTTAAAATGTAAGACACAAGTACTTTCTATAACTTTAATATTCTTCTGATTTTGTTGTCAAATATTTATTGATGTAATATTAATTATGAATTGTCTATTTTGTATTTTATATTTCTTGTTTTATATTTTATTTTATATTTTATATTATATTTTATTTTATATTTTATTTAATATCTCATTTTATTTTCTTGTATCGATTGCTTTTAATTTTCATTAAATGACTCATTTATTATTATAGAAATTAGCGTGTAATTAATTTTATTTTAATTGGATTTATTGACATATTATTATAATTATTAATCCATTGTTGTTAGTCGATTGTCCTTCGAGCTGTATTTTAATTGAAGTCTGTTATCCTTTAATGCCATTAAAAGTGGTTAATGGTTGTGCTTCAGCATACTTAGACGGTTATTAATTCAGGCTAAGGTACCCAGCAAATATGTATATGAAAAGGACCTCGTGCTAACACAATGTAAGCCTCATTCAATAACTTTCCAATTGATATCGATACGTGCCACAATTTGCCTGCCACATGACTATTATATTCTATTTGAATTTGTGATTATATATTTGCACGCAGCATTCTAAGGTTCTCAGCACTCAGACCCCGGCTATTCTGATCCGCCTACAGCTGACAAAATCAAATTTCACACGTCTCCCATTTGCAATTGATACGATTTTGTGGGGCTTTGAAATAATTTCACATTTCAATTATTTATTGAATTGCCGCACTGTTTGTTCTCTGAGCCAAGAAATTTGATTATAGCCATTCATGTCGTGTAGATTGTATAACAATTGTAAATGAAATTGCATCCTTGTTATGGATACATTAGACAAAAGTGAATTACAGCCGCCAGAGAATTCGATTAGCTGCTGTGTAACTTAACCCTTAATGAAGGAAACTCTCTAAGAATTTGCAAGAGCGACTGAAATTTGTATTATTCTTGGGTTCGTGGACAAACAAACAGCCAAAATCAACGTTTGCTTCGAATGCGGGGCAGTTTTATTGGTTTTACGGCGGGCAATGGCAATTTCCTAAAAGTATGCTGCAAAATATTTTGCAATTTCTTGGTGCCTGTTGTTTGTGCAGTCCGAGGGGCGATTTGTGTGTTTTGGAGGCGGCCGCTTATTGATTTCGTCGAAGGCCACAACACACAACACACGCGGCGTATGCGCAATATTTGCCTCTTGGCACTTGCGAATACTCGAAGCGAACGAAGCGGGCAAAATAAATAAATAGAGGAATGCGCACAAGAGCAACAGCAAACAAATAATATTAACCAAAAACTAAGCCAAAATGTTGTTGATGAAAACGTGACTGGACACGTTGAGTAGTCCGCAACCAATACAAACACATGCCACATATATATACTCATTTATATACACATAAGTTGGTCAATTTCTGGCACACAGTGGCCCCCAAAAGTCAACTGGGGGCGATATTTATATATGTACGAGTATATGTATATATATACATATTTCTCATTTCATTTTTCATTTGTTGTTTACTTTTGACGTTTTATTGAAAACTTGTTTCATCATCGTCCGCCTCTGTGTAACATCTATTCCAATTGTTTGCTTCAGTTTGCCAGCCATTGGACAACACTTGCATAATTAAGGCAGACAAATTTCTGATTTTATATTCGGCGTCACAAACGGAAATTGCCTCAGCCACCAGGGACATCAAAATGAGCTGTCATAAAAGCTGTCTCCACAATATGCAAACTTCCAAAGATGCCAAAAATTGTTGCTCGAATAATATTGAAAGCTTCCAAAGACGCGGCCAGAATAAATCTATATTAATTTTTTAATTAAAGCGGACATTCCATGGAAATTGGATTATGTTTTTAGCGCAATCAAAAAATGAAAAAATTAATTTTGCTTCCTTCTCGATTTGAACTACCTATAATATTTAACTGTGGGTACGTATTTCTTACCTTATACTAAGAATTCTTTTTTTTTCAAATCTATATTAATTTTTTAAATTAAGCTGGACATTCTATGAAAATTTGATTATGTTTTTAGCACAATCAAAAAATGAATAAAAGTTATTTAATTTACTTT
Organism: Hirtodrosophila confusa; assembly: GCA_035043065.1. Lineage (NCBI taxonomy): Eukaryota > Metazoa > Arthropoda > Insecta > Diptera > Drosophilidae > Hirtodrosophila > Hirtodrosophila confusa. The sequence goes on from JAWNNI010000039.1 coordinate 2,279,270, forward strand.
TAAAAATTGTAAAATAAATGTAGCTTCCTTCTCGATTTAAGCTACCTATAATATTTAACTTTAGGGTCGGAATTTCTAATATTATCCTAAGAATTCTCCTTTTTCAAATCTATATTAATTTTTTAAATCAAAGTGGATATTCCATGGAAATTGGATTAAGTTTTAGAATAATCAAAATATTAATAAAAGTTAAGTTAAATATTTTTAAAATTTCTAAAACAAATTTATCTTCCTTCTCGATTTAAGCTACCTATAATATTTTACTTTAGGTTCTGAATTTATTATCTTTTCCTAACAATTCTCCTTTTTCAAATCTATATTAATTTTTATATTTAAAGTGTATATTCTATTGAAATTGGATTGTTTGAGAATAAGCAAAGAATGCATGAAAATTATTTAAAATATTTTTAAATATTGTAAAACAATTTTCAACAAAAGTCTCTCTTTCTCTATTTAAACTACTTATAATATTTAACTTTAGGTGCGGAATTTCTTATCTTATGCTACGAATTCTCGTTTTGCCATTTCTTGACACTTTAATAAGCACTTTCCTATTGTTGGCAACACCTGTCTGTCAAATGGGTTTGCTGAAGAAAACATATTATGAAATTGCCTTTGGCAGAACTTGTAACTTATTTTAAAGCCATTTGCTTTAAATGAATGGCCGTCAAGCAGCGACAGCCAACTAACTAGCTGTCTATTCTCTCTAAGTCCTCGCTGGGCCCCCAGCCAGGGCGCGTCCTGGACGTCCTTGATTGACAGCCGCTTTCTCTGCTGGCTGCCATTAATCAGCTTAAGCAGCTGGCGCGTGCAAAATTAAAATATCTGCTCCGGAGCAACTGAAAGTCAGATGAAGTGGCATCAAATTGCCAAAGAACCTAGCCATTTTATTGCAGAGAAAGTGGCAAGCTGAGAGTATCTTTAAGTATCTATCTTTCTATCTTTTCATCCACTCTGTGCGCTTTACTGTTAGGTAAGTTGTAGTTTTGCATATGCTTCAGGTTTTATAGCCCATTTTCTTGTAGTTATTTGCATTATTTGGTTAGTTTTGATTTGTGTGTGTTTTGATTTATATTGGCCGCATAACGTTGGCTTGTTAATGTCTTTTGGCGTGTCCTTGTGATCCTTTCTAGTGTTTGTCCCTTTGCCAGCGTGTTAGTGTGTGTGCCACGCAATTTCCCGTTGTGTGTTGTGGGTCACACACACACACACATACACATATGTTTGTTGCTTCATTTATTTCGTTTCTCATTTCTCTATGCGACATTTCTCGTCTCGTCTCGTTTGGTTTCATTTCGTTTCGCCTTTTCTCGATTCTTTGCGCTCTACCTTTTCAGCATTCTTCTGGTTTCGCTTGGCCTTGTGGTCATTCAACTGTAAGAGAGCCAAGAACAGAGAGGAAAATACATAAAAAATTATTAGATTTTCTTATTTCTTATTATATACGTATATTTCTTTTCTGTTTGTTTGCGACTTTTTGCGCTTTTTTTGCGGGGCTCTAAAGGGGGACGGGCAGTCTGACTAAATTGCTTTTGTATGCATATGCTGGATGGTTGGATGGATGACTGGCTGGACGACACACACACACACACACACACACACACATACGCACAGTTAGAAGCACCTACACACAATCGTGGGAAATTAGGCAGAAACATATTTAAGGCGATTTTCTTGATGAGATATCGTTTAATGGCTTGCTGTTTATCTTTGCACGTTCTCTCTCTGGGCCTCTAATGAACAGTCAGCAAGTCAGAAAAACTTTTACTCTATGCCGCGCTCCCACCCCCACCCACACATCAACTCTTGGCATTATATAGCCACCCCCTCCTACCAACTTATCATCTTGGCATTATATTCAAAGAGCTTCCCAAGGCTGAAAATGTGCTTGTGCTCAGCGGGGCGCTGCACATCAAAATGTTTGCATATTAAGTATACGCATTACGTATACGAACTTATTAAATTGCCATTGATAGGCACAACAGCCCCCATGCCCCCATGCCATCGCAATGGGACGCGTTTAGTGGCAAACAAATATTTTTATCGTTCATTACTTTTACTTATCAAGACCTTTGGGGAGCCATAAGTGCGAGAAAGGAACCTACGAGACAATCAAATTTCAATTGATGAAGTGCAAGTATTTGTTATGGTATTGCAAGAACTGAAGATGCCATTTCTTGAAATCAAGCGATGAAACTCCATATAAGCAAAAATGAAATGAATTTTGAACTGAGTTATGAAGCAAACCAAGAAATAGCCGAACTTAAACAATTTTTTTGAGAAAATAAAGTTATTTGGTTCAATATTTCAATTTGTATTAAGTTTTTACTTAATAATAATTCGTTCGCCTATTTAAATATATATTTACATATTTATTTTTGTCTGCCTTTAAAATTAATATACCTATTATTTGGAATTAATAATACAATCAAAATCTTAAATCTTGTTATAAAAAAAAAAAGTTTCCTCGAATTAATTTTATTAATGTTATTATAATAATAATACTTTCAAGATTTCAATGCTAATTAACAATTTTATTAATATTTGATTGATTTTATTATTATAATAATGCAATCAAAATTTCAATAACAAAAAATTTGATAAATGAAAAAAAAAATCTTATAAAAAAATTCCTTTTAATATTTTTGATCTCTTATTTATTTTATATGTATTTTTGTGTGTGTAAATATTCAGCATTTAACGGAATAAATATATGAATCATTGGTGTAAAAGGAATGGTAGAAATTAAATTAAATTTTATATTAGAAGGCAATCCGTCAAAGCAAGTTTCAAACCATATTCAGGGATGTACTATAATACGAAAGTGGGCTCACGGATCGAACTTATAGACGAACTTATAGCGACTTATTAGATTGAACCAGGAACCAAAGCGTTGATAACAATTCTCTTGGTTTGCAGCCAAGATGATGGGAGTGAGTTTTAAATCAAGTGCTGGTGAAATGTTTCTGTAAACAAAACACCTTTCATGGGGTGTTATATGCGAAAAACTGTATTATGAGGTTTCCCACAATGAATCATTATGATTAGCACTTGGGCAACTGGGATACTTGAGTTGATTTTCCCACTCGGGGTCTCATTACGGCGACTGCAATGACACAAACTGTCAAATGAAAGCAGTTAAGCGACAGCTTAAAGCCGCTTTCACTGTCAGCTATTTCTTATCAATGCCGTCCCTATTTAAATACCTGTGTACGGCATTAAACGGTTCATTAAAACGCCTGACAATTGCCTGGGAAAGGCGTCTAAACAAACAAGCAAACAAACAGAGAGAAATGGCAATTAAGTGTTGAAGAGAGTGCCGGCAAAAATGATTACCATGATAAACTTTTAGCGATTTGCAAATACTTTTTGAGAACTGGGCGCGCTTAAGATTTGGTTATTGTATTCGTTTTTGTTTTAATTAAAGAGTTGCGAGTGCCATTAATCGTTAGCTGGTGTAACTATAAATATGCCCCGAGTTATGTTTATGGCTTAGCAAAGCGTCGAACGAGTCGGCGACACGTGAGTTGAGCATTAAAAGTAGCCATTTTTTCATTGTCTAGCTTCTGTGCTCTGCGTGGTTGCCACAGAAATGGCGACCGCTGCGAGTTGGCACTTTCATAATTTGCACAATATTTTAAGAGACGAGACAGGAGCATTTGCTGGAGAGGATCTCCAACTGGCTGACCGTATTGTTTATGGCCGGGACGAGTGGCTAAGCCAAAAGCATTTGCCGTTTTGCCATTTGCCATTTGCCATTGGCTTCTGTTGTGTTTGCCGGCCTCTGCGCAAAGACAAACCCATAAAAATGTCACAATTCATCAACGCCGCTAAGTAGTTTCGTATTTTATAACGTCCGGAGGGAGTGTGCAAACTTTTTTGTTTTTTCTTCCTTTTTTTATTTATATTTTTTGTTGCTGCTGCGCGCCTGCAACTTGGCTACAAATTGTGAACGCTTTTAGCGTGACCTCAGCGGCTTTTTTTTGGCAACTGGTTAACGCGAATTGTCCTTCTCAAGGACCCACGTTGGGCGCCAAAGCGATCCGTGCTCTAGGCGTTGCCATTAGTGTTTCAGTTAATCAGCTATTAAGTTACCTTAATATGTTAAGAACTTAGCTTAGCTGTGCTCTGAGAAGTAGTTATGCATATTTTGCTACCATATTCCATATAAAAATACATATAACTAAAAGAATTAAGTACCTAAGTCTATCCAGGCAATGACAACAGCGTCTAAAGTTGCCTCTTATATACATTATAATATTCTTTTGCATATTTTATGACTTGTTTTAGTTTGAGCCGCATCTAAATATTTTAGCTAAGACATTTTCATTAAGAGCTGAACAACTTTGCTGGGCATTAGTTTGTCATGAATTTGGAGCTTAAGCCTGCTTCCAAATTTACATAACGTCCACATGAATGACGTCAATTTTCACAAAACAACATTTTCACAATATGAATATTTAAAAAAGCAAATATCGCAAGCTTTCAACGGAGCAAATATAAGCAAGAATCTCTGCTTGAATATAGAAATGAGAACGGAGCTGTCAAATTATTAAGTCAAGCGGAAATTCGTAATTTCAACTTTGTTTACACAATTCTTAGATTGTCTCGAACGTCAATACAATCCATAAAGTATATATAAAAGCATAAAAATATGTAAAATGAAAATCTAGTTTATGTCACCAGTAAGAGGATGAAACAAGTAAGAATGCTATAGTCGAGTATACCCGACTACGAAACTCCCTGTACCCAGGTCAAAAATTTCCGATCGCATCTTCGTTAACTTACACATACATACACAGATACGCACACGCACGAGCCACAGCGCAAGCCAGGCATTTTAAGTTGTGACTGTGCTTCTTCTTCCCTTGCTGCAGCACTGAATCTTCTTTCGTGAATAACTTAGGTGTTTATTATCCGATCGACTTGAAATTTGGACAGTAGATTAAGAGGGACTAAAGTACTGGACATGCCAAATCTTAAAGCTATATCTTGAAAATTGTAACTGTAAAACGGTTTTTATCGAATAGCGGGGGAACGGGGGAGATATCTCAAATCTAAAATAAACTTGACCTGCTCCCGCTATACACGAACCTACATTCCAAATTTGGTGTCTCTAGCTCTTATAGTTGCTGAGATCCTTGCGTTCATACATACGGACAGACAGACGGACAGACGGACGGACGGACAGACGGACAGACGGACAGACAGACGGACATGGCCAAATCGAAATCTCTTTTGATACTGATCAAGAATATATATACTTTATAGGGTCGGAGATGTCTCCTTCTGCCTGTTACATACTTTTGCACAAATCCAATACCCCCTTTTTACCCATTTTATGGGTACAGGGAGTAAAAAGTCTTAAATATGATTTAAAGAAGCGCTTTCATGTGCTTCTCTCACTAGTATTGCTGAAGGAGGAAAAGCGAGCATCTGTTTAAGAAGCTTTCAACCTAAAGCATGATTAATTGTTTTAAAAAAGGCAAAGCTCTTGTTTGAAGCTTTCATGTGCTTTTCTTACTAATATTACTTGATGAAGAAAAGAGCACATCTGTTAAGGAAGCCTAAAAAAATAATGAATTCTATTCATTTATTTATTTATACAAAGTCAAAACTTCTGTTTGAAGTTTTTCTGTGCTTTTACTACTCATATTGCTTGATGCAGGAAAGAGAGAAGAAGCTTTCAGATTAATTCATTCATTGCTCAGCATAATTAATTGTATTAAAAGAGTCAAAACTCTTATTTGAAGCTTTTGTGTGCTTTTCTCACTCACATTACTGACGGACGAAAAGAGAGCATCTGTTAAAGAAGCTTTTAGCCTGAAGTATAATTAATTGCAGAGACAAAACTCTTGTCTGCAGCTTACAGTTGCTTTCCTTCGCAGCTTTGAGCTTTAATTGTAATAAGTTTTTATTTAGGAAGAGCAAACATTTTACCCAAAGCTTTCAGGTGCTTTCATTTATTTTTTCAGGGCAGTTTTTGTTTTAATTATAATAAATTGTTTGTAGAAAATATTGTGCTTTCATTTATTTTTCTGCCTGTAGTTATAAAAGGGTATTAAATCTGTTTGTAGATGTGTTTTCAGCTTAATTTCTTGCAGTGTAGCGAAGCTCACATGAAGTTGGCTTACTTTAATGTATGTAAATGATGGCCAGCAGTTGCTCTTAAAGCTCTCTAAGCTGCAACTGTGCCAGGCTGCGTCCCTAAGATATATATGTGTGTTCCATAATTTGTGGGCCAACACACACACGCACACACACACACACACACACACACACACACACACAGAAAGGAGGCATTTGGTTGCTCTATGCGCAACATGCGTCATAAATTCAAAAGTTTTAATTGACTTGCCAACAATTAACCGAGCCATGGCAGCTCGGCTCATAATCAAGGCAACAACTTAAACAATTTGCCATAGCCCAAAACAAAATGGCGTCGCAGCGCTGCAGAGCGCTTCTGTTGACAGAATTAACAATATTTTTATATATCGATGGAAGAGTCACAACAACAACAACAACAACAACAACAACGAGGGGAACAAGAAATGCGAGCAATTTATGCCACATACGCAGCAAAGTGTCAGAAAAGCTTTTAAAAAATTTTCTCGCCCGCTCTCCCTCTCACTCTTGATCGCTGCGTCTCTCTCTATTTCTGGCTTTTTATTAAAATGCATTTATAGCTCTTTTTTGGCGGGTTTTTTCAACAGTTTTTTGTTGTCGCTGCGGCGGCTACTGTAAAAAGCTCATGCATTTCAGTTTTTTACGCTGTTTACGCCATTTTAACTTTATTGTTGTTGTGTGGCCAACAATGTTGTAGTTATATGTGTGTGTGTGTGTGTGTGTGAGAGAGAGAGAGAGAGAAAGTATCTGTGTGTGTGTGTTGCGGATAGACATGGCAAAAGTGAAATGGTTATCGCGCTTGTTTGATTTAATTTATTGGCTTAGCGCCATTGTGGCCTGATGTGCAACACTTTACACACAACACTCTGCTTCCTTCTTTTGTTGTTGCCTCGTGTGGAGGAAGGGGGAGAGGGGTAGCTGAGGGGGCACAGGGACTAGGGGCTGGACTGGCTTTTCGGGCGGCCAACAAGCACTTCCAGTCAATCTACTCGCCGCTCGACTTTACAGTTTGTTGCATGTTGTTGAGTTTTTTTCAGCTCGCACTTTTTATATGATTATTATATCTTTTTTCAGTCCCCTTTTGTTGTTGTTGTTTTTGTTTTGGGTACTCGCCCGTTGGCTCTGATAAAAGCTGCTGATTACTGGGCTTGTCTTGGGGGCTCTGGGAGAGAACCTGTCCGTGTATTTTTGTGAAAATGCTTGCTGTGCGAGGAGCAAGGACCAACTGCAATGACAAGCCAGTTCAGTGGACACTAAATATAGCTAAGGATGTTCGCTATAAAGCGGCAACGCTAGAGAAGCTTGTAAGATATTATCAAAATATTTACAAAAAAAAAAAAAAGTTTGCACAAACTATTTGACCAAAATTATAATCGTGGACAAATATTTGGTGTTTGATATGAAAATATGAATTTAATTCATCAGTAAACTATTTGAAATTGCGTCAAAATATCTCAGCAAATAAAGTTTGCGCAAATAAAGTTTGCGCAAATAATTCGTTAGACAAATTTAATATTTGGTATTTGATTTATGGTGAAAATATTAATTTTACTCAATAGTTTGGGCAAACTGTTTGAAGTTTCATCAAAATATTTTGGCAAACAAAGTTTGTACAAATAGTTCGTCAAACAAATGTAATATTTGGTATTTGACGTTTGGTGAAAATATTAATTTCATTCATAAGTTTGGACAAAAATAGTTGCCGCAAACAATTTGATATATCCTCCTAATTTGTTGAACAAATATAATAGACAAAATCTTGAAAATGTACAAGAAATGTTTTTATTCAAATATATGAGTAAATGATCATATCGAACTAAAAATAAATATTACATGTGGAAAAGAGAATATTTTTCAGCATATATTTTGTGTAATTATGAGCGAACCTATATTTAAAAATATAACACGAATATTTCTAGAAATTCGTCATAGATTTGAAATATTTGAAGATGTGTGCAGTTTATTCGTCAAATAAGTATTTCTCTGAAGTCTTGCAACCCTTATAGGACATTCAATTAATCACACTTCTAGATTCTCCCGTACCAACATCTGTTCACGCTATGCTGGCCAAAACAGCCCATCATCCCATCATCCACCACAAATGTGGCCCAAACAATGTGCAAATCATTTGCCCGACCAAAACCACTTAACAAGTGCGCCATTCCTCAGCTACCCTTGATATTTTGAAAGGCTTTCGTGCAAATTGAAATGCTTTTTACCGACTCCCAGGAGGGCAAAATAAAAAGATGACAAGCAGTTGAAATGAAATCAAAATAAACAAAATTAAAACTAAGCAATCGAATTTCATCAATAGCATGCCATAAATTATGCAATGATAACAAAATTGTCTGCACGAATTTGCTAAAAAATAATAAAGGTAAGAAAAATAAATAAATAAATATAAGTAAACCTGGTAGATCACCTGGCATCGATTTCACAGCACATTGACAATGTTGTTGTCGTTGCTGAGCTCTCTGGAGGTTTCTGTGGCGAAGGATTTGCCTTTAATTTGAATGTTGAACGCACTTAGAGCCATTTACGTGGCATACATAAAGAAAGGCGGCTTTTATTTGCCTGCCCCCGAAAGTCACATGTCACACACATTGAAGTTTGATTCGGCAGCCTGTAAACACCAAACAGTCGCCAAGTCACGCACACTCAAGGGGGGGAGCTGGGGCAGGGCAAGAGAGGTTTATCAGAAGTTGCCACACAGAGACACATGTCACAATGTAAGGCAGAGGGGCGCCGAGAGGGCGGCTCGTGCTGGAGCTATTTGCTTGCCCTTTTCTGACATTCGCTGCCAAAGTTGATATTATTAATTTACAGCGCGTAGCATGCGAGGGAATGTTGCCTGCCACCCAGAAAGTATGCTATGCCACACGCATTTGCCATGTCCTGGCGACATTTATCGGCCAGTGCGAGCGGGACAGACTGCGTGGTGAGGTCCTGGCAAACACGCTTACACAGCGGGGCCATAATCATAAAATCATTTTATTGCGCTGGCAATTTCATTATTTAGGATTTTAATGTTATTTCTCCCGGTTGGATTAGATGCCCAACTTTCGCCTCAAGATCTCAAATTTCACTTGGCCCGGCAATTGGGCTGCCAATTGACTGGATCCTTTGCCAATTAGGCACATGGTCAAAATGATATAACTTTCAGTCAGCTGCAATTTTACTAATTAATTTGCCAAATTCATTCCGTTCGTTGTGCACAATTCTCCAATGTGTGCTTAACACAACTTTGCGTGCTACAAGTGCAAAAAATAAAAACACATCCTCCGAGTATGTCCTTAAGGGCAAGCGGGCAGCCCAGACAAGTCCCCAGAGCGGTGAGTGTTGTTTTAAAAAAATAGAAACAACAAAACAACACAACTTGGTGTGACATTTGGTTAGTTGCACATAAATTTAGATTAGGAAAAGTTATACTCATATGTATATTCGAATGCATGACTGTCGTAAATTCATCACCAAATATTTATCAACGCACACCATCAGCAAAAACACAGAAAATGAAATAAAAAGCCGAAACAAATAAATAAACCAAGCATGAAAAATATTACGTGTGTGGTTAACAATTTGCGTGTGTTTTATTATTAGTTATGCCACTCGTTGGGATAACCCTTTTTATATTTGCCACACACACAAGCAACTTGGCAACTCTGCCACTTAAAGTCCACACACGCTTCTCAACACTGGCTCGCATTGCAGCGCCATATTTTGGCTTCATAATATTATATTTCACGCTAAGATAATTTAAATATTTTGCTGCTTTTTATGCACTGGGCGAACCAAGTGGCATTGCCAACATGTCGCGGCATAGAAATGATGCTTCAAATAAAAAACAGTTTCAACTGCTCGACTGACAGCTACCCTGTAAGCAGCTCTAAGGAAAATATTAACAAAAAGCAGCTATATTATCTATTCCCTTTGATTCATAACATATCAATGTGCTTGTTCAGCAGAAACCATCGCTGACTGATTTCCGCTGCTTTGGCAATTTTGACTCATCATAGATTAATCATTAAAATACTGCGCTGCTTAAGTCACAGACTTGAATCAGCTTTATATAACTGTCCAATCAAGCTCAGTTTAGATAAAGAAGTCAACGGCTTGCAACTTAGCGGAATTCAGTCAGCGATTAGTTCTGCTGAACGCGCACAACGCTTGATAACTAAAGCTTTGATGGTAAATAGATTTTTATAGTTTTCAAGGATTTAATTGGGACAATCTAGCTTTTATATAAAGCTAATCCGTAGCTGATATAGGAGTAGCTACATACAAAATTTGCTATAACTAGTTTCTATTGTTATAGAAATAATATATTCCAAAAGCCTTCTATTGTCGTCCCAAGTTTATTATACCCTTTATACCCATTTGTATGTCTACAGGGCGCAAAAAGGTTCATATATAAGTATGACATGTGGATAATATGCAGCCAAAAGCCAGACAAAATGGCAGGCCTTAAAACAATGCGCCCAAAAGCAGACAGCAGCCGGTCTATATGGACAATACCAGCCAAAATATGATGCATGGCCCGACGATGCAACTGGAGACCCTTGTTCCCCCTTGTTTAGTTGGCAAACAGACCAACTCTGACAGCTCCAGCTCCAGCTCCAGCTCCAGTTGCAAGGCTCCAGACAGTGAGCAAATAAGCAGAGGAACCAACAAAAATAAAAACAAAAAACTATTTCGCTTTCGTCAAATGCCAACGCCAAAACATCATCATTATAAAGCGAGCATCTGAATTTATGACACATGTCCCTGGCTCATATGAAAAATATCATTTCGACTGCGTGGTAACAATATTTTCCTTTGCTTTTTGTTGGTTTTCCTGCGGTCCTGCGCCTTTGTTTATGCAGCAATTTATGACATGCAAAGCAGAAACAAACACATGACAAGGACAATGGCCAAACATGGCCGACCCCCGTAATACGCTGAGTAAATATTTATGCGGTTGGCTCTCGGAAAAACAGGACCCGCGGGCCAGAAGATCACAGCAGGGGGGGTTGCTCGGGTGGCTCGAGTGTCAGGACTATTAATATTTTTATTAGGTTTAACGATTGCGTACGCTGGTCAAACGTTTGATGTGCCATTCGCTTGTCCTTGTTTTTGTTTAATTTGTTACATGACAAACATACACACACACACACACACACACACACACACACACACACACACACACACACACACACACACAGTCGCAATTTGATTATGACAAGCGCATTAATTGCTTTTTTATTTGCCTGTTTATCTTTGATCAAACAATATTTTCATCGAGCTCGGGGACCTGAAATCGATTTAGCTTGTTTGCTGTGGTCAGTTGGCTCGATTAAACCAACCAATTAAAATCAATATCAAAAAAAAAGGCCTGACAATCAAACAAAAGCAATACATATATAGTATGCGTCCTCCATGGTCATATGATTTGTCATAACTTAAGACTCCTTCTTCATTGTCATTCAAGGACAGCTTTTCAATTCAGCTCTTATATTCATATTCAGTTTTTGATCACATTTAATCAATTAAAATCAACTAGATTATATGTCCTCCATAGTCACTTGTTTTTTATTAACATAAAAACTTCTTCTTCATTTCCATACAACAGCTAACATCTTATGTTATCAAATCAATTTAAGGAGAAAATAAAGAAAGGTTTACATGTCCTCCATGGTCACGTGATTTGTAAAATAGTCAAGATTTCTAACTCTCTGCCATGACTAACATCCTATAAAGATAAATCGTACTTTATCAAATCAATTTGAAAGGAGAGGAAGGAAACAAAGGGTTACATGTCCTCCATGGTCACTTGATTTGCAATAACATCAATATTTCCTCTTAATTACCATCATTTCTTCCTCTCTGCCATGGCTAACATCCTATCAAGATACCTCTTGTTTTTTCAAATCAATATGAAAAGAGGCTTGACATTAACCAAAGGCTTTCATATACTCCATGCTCACTTGATTTACAAATAGATCAATGCTTTGCTGTCATCCTTATTGCTATTAGTCGAGGGACGTGTGTACTGCGACCCATTAGATCTCTTGTACCCCTTCTGGAACCTAGAGCTCACTTATCAATCCTATCTTCTGCAAGAATGCAAGATTTTTTTTCGGCTTGAGAGTTCCTATGTCGCCTGTATGAAGGATATACCTAGAAAGGATGCAATTTCTTCTTCTAGGTCAGGCAGTACATTCTGTTAGTATGTGCAATGAGTATTCATGCTCTAGTTCACAGAATCTACTCCTACTGCTCACAATTCCCAGCTTATAAAGGTGGCTTCTCCGTCTACAGGTCCCCTTTAGAAGGCCAGCAACTATTCTGAGTGAGTTCTATCCCTTTTGCTTGAACCACTTAAGTTCACGGTTCTTTCTAAGAGTGACTTGACTTTATTTTAGACCTAGATATAACAAAATGTCTCAATTCAGCTCCACTTTCAGCCCTGCTCCAATTTTAAATACTTTGGCAGCCGTTAAGATATCATTAAATAGCTTAGAGTTTAGATTCGGTTGTAGTTCGATAATTCTGTGAATTTATAAGTTTGTTTACCTCTGGCAGAGGCAGCACAACAACTTTTGCCATAATTTGGCAATCATTATGCCGCTTCTGAGCCGCAGTCGAGCACAAAAGGAAAGCCTACGCCGCCAGCTCTGAAAAGCACTTTGATAAAGAAAATATTCCCAACAATCAAAAGGCAAACAAAAGAGGCGCAGCTGTTGTTGGGCAGGATGGGGCAGGGTATAAAGGCTCAAAGGGAGCCAAAAAAGCGCTGAAAGAAATCAAAATGCGCGCTTTTGAATGTTTTTGGGCCTGGCAAAAGTGTTTTTTACTTTCAAGTGTTTTGTTTGTTGTTTTCCCTGCGCATAAGAAATGTGCTGCTCAATTTTGCGAATGTTTTTGTTTCATAGTCGCGACAAGGTGAAGGCACACAGCAAAGTGTTTATCAGAGCCTTTGTTTGCCTTAGATTTTGCGGAATACGGTCTGCAAAAGTTAAAAAAATGCCAACAAGCAAAGGGAAACTCGACTCGAGCTCTGGTATACTTGTATCTAAGATATATACTATTATTTTGCCAAAAAGAAGTAAGCGCTGGGCAGTCAGGTCTTAAGTTTGAACAAGTACTGCACACTTGACCCGTCCTGCCTGCCCTTTGACCTTACACATGCGCTTGATTGATTGCACAAACGAAATGAAACACAAAAAGCAAGCTAAAGGACCTGTGGCCAGGTCATGTCCTTCATCCACCTGGCTACAAATTTACTTGCCAACAATTCCCAATCAAATATCAACTTAACTCAAACTCAAACTCAATCTTGAGTCGGAGTTTTTGTAATTGTAACAAATGAAGCGAGTATGCTTGGGTATTTTTCATATGGAAAAGCAAGGCAAAATGGAAAATGGAAAATGGAAAATAACTGAAATACTGCTGCTGTCTGGTCTCTCCGAGTTTAGTGGCTGTGTAATGAAGTCGCAATTGAGTTTTCAAGTTGTCTGACTGATGATTCGATTTGCCCTTCAATGCCCATAATAGACGGCACTCTAATTTTAAATTTAATTACAATTTACTTACGTTTTTACTTCGGCTGTAGCTCAAATCTCATATTATAAATCTCATTTGGCATTTCCATAAATCCATAAAAAAACAACATTCTGATTGCAACTGGGCAATATTTTGCATATGATTTATAATTTTGTGAATTTATAATACATTATTTGTCTGTGGGGCATAAATTATATTATTTATTATTGCATTTGTTGTATTTGTTTTACTGCCATAACTAAAGTATTTATGTGAAGACTTCAACACACAAATAAATGCATTGATTGTTATTTTATCAATCGATATATATACGCCATTATAATTAATTGGAATTATCATATATCAAATATATTTTGTAATTATGACTTTTCAGATTTGTTGACTTTTTAGGCAATTATATATTTATATATTTTTAGAGCTAATTTGCAACAGTTTAAACTATTATTGTGTATTTTATATGTAGCTAATTAATAATTTAGAACAAAGAGCCGCTTTTATTTGTTTTTGTTATTTTTGCCGGTTTGTTTTAGCTAATTAGGGTCAATTTTAAATGACTTTTGCTTGTTAAATATTTGTAGCTAATATTTCTAAAATGTTTTTTAAGTAATTACAGATTTTATTTATTTTATATACTGTTTTAAATTTAAAGCAGCGAGGTTTTCTTTACATTTTATACTTATATTTTTTATATTTTTTCAACGTTTTAAATTTATAGCAGCAAGCATTTTTATATTTAATATTAATATTTTTTTACATTTTAATTAATTTTTGTTTTCCTCAAGTAATTAAATGTTATAAGTACTATTTCCAAAGATCATTAAATAATTTTAAAATAAATATTTTATATAGTTATATTTGAATCAATTTTTAATTTAGTTATATATATTTTTTATATTTGAATAAATATTTGATTTATTTCTGTATATTTTTCATCTTTTATGGTATGTTTTTTAGTTATTCTGTGATATTATATACATTAATTATTTGACGTTATCGCGCTTCTCTTATTATCAATTAGAATATTGTATTTTTTAAGTATTATAGTTAACTTTAATATAATAAAATAGTCTTTTTTTATTTAAGGAAAATTTGTTTCTTATAGTTTATCATTGTTAGGTATATTTTTCTATTTTCCATCTATTTTTCTTTCTTATAGCTTATCAATGCTATGTCTACTTGTCTATTTCTATAATACTTTTATCCTATTTTCTCCACTCAAAAGTATTATAGTAACTCCTAATTCTGAACCTCATTTTTCTCAACTAAACTGGGCCTAAATGGTGAATTGTAGCCCAGCTTAGGCTGGCACATGGCTCATCCACTTGGCGCCCAATGCACGTAGCACACATTACACGCACCACCCGCCACCCACCACCCACCGGCCACACCTCACCCAACCCCCCTCCCCACCTACACATGTGCAGCGGCGCGTATAATTCGCAATTTAAATTTTGAAAATAATGTTGTAGGCAGGTTGAGCTTTTGTTGTTGTGCGCTGTATTTAAATATTAAACAGCAGCCGAAATAAAAATCAAAAAACAAAAAAAATATATAAATAAAATCATGTTGAAAGCCGTTAAAATGACGTTAAGCCAGAAAAAAAAAGCGGAGAGCAGGCAACAAAAATAAAATGCAACGTTGCCCTTTACGAGTCAGCTCACGCACAGGAAGAGTGCGAGTGCGAGTGCGAGAGGAGGCGAGGGTCAACCATTTAGGCCAGATCTGTTGGCCTGTTGGTCTGGCCTGGTCTGTCTGAGTTCAGGTTACCACCGGGCGGCACACGTGCACTTGCCCCTCGCCTCGCTCCGCTCCGCTCCAGCAGCTCCCGGAGCAGTCGAAGCTGGCAGAGCAGCCGGGCCAGCCGGGGCAGCCGGGGCAGCCGTCGTCATTGTCCGCGTCGTCGCATGTGGTCATTAAAGGAATTTCCGTTGTGGTCATCGAACCGTGAATTAAAATGTGCACACAAAATGTAACCAGCCTGGCTCTGTGTTATTGTCTTTCTGGCCAGGGGCTGTCACAGGGGCTTCTCTGCAGGATGAGCGTTTCACAGGAAAGTCGTTTGGTTCAAAAAAACACCAAGAAATTCAAATGAAAAAGTTGTTTGGTTTGATTCTTGATGCAGGTGAACTCGGAAAACTGTACAGCACAAAGCAGCGGGGGAACAGGTGGCTTTGAATTTGTTATTTTCTTTTAGAGGTAGCTAAAGGTTAACATTAAAACACGTTTTGAATATGTTGGGAGGAGAAAATTCGATTCAATGCAATTGCTAAGTGTGAACTTTACATTACCAGAAGAGCTACAAAAATTATATTTAGTATTTCTCAAACATTTTGTCGTCTTATTAACTGCTATGAATTCACCCTTTCATATTTGTTATACATTTTAAAAATAGGTTTTAGTATCTTATATTCCATTATGTTTATATATTTATATTTCCTTATATTTATTTATATTTCCTCATAATATAACGAGTTCTTTTTAATATTGGAACAGCCTCGTCGAAAGTCTACTAGAATACTCCCAAGCTTAAGACTAGAATTCTTCTTCAATTTGACTTTAATATAAAAGGAATTCATACAGTCGGAATTTAGGAATTGATTTTACTTGCCCTCGCTCAATTTGTTCATTTATTATTAATGTTTTATCAAGTTTTCAACTCTTGCAAAAACCTCGAAGTCTATATAAAACACTTGGCACTCTTAACATTTAATCTTCGTTTATATTTAATTTATAAATATATTTTTAGTATTGGAAACTTATCACTTGTCTTTGTTTTCCTTCCCTTTTCTTGCTACTTATTAATAAAGCAGGTTCTCTAATATTTCAACAGACATTTATTCCTCAGATTGAAAAACTTTACACTATTCACCTTTCATCTTCAACTGAACTCTTCACTAAACACTTCCCTTTAGCAATTTAACTTGTTTTGGAGTACCATTTATATATTCCTTTCACCTTTCACCTTCAACTTGATAATAATTATATAAATAAACTTTATGATTTGTCATTTATCACCTACTTATCACTTTACTAGTTTTTGAGTACATTTTTTATAATCTCAGACTGACTAATATCTATATAATGTTCATCTTCATGTTCACCTTTCATCTTCAAGTTGAATTAGATTATAAAGAGTTATTTTATGATTTGTTATTTATCATGTGATTTGAGTTTTCCTCACTCCAATCTTTTATATATTTATATTTTCCCATTACTCAATTCACCTTTCATCTTTTGAGTTATCCTCACTCCAATCTTCCCTTTAGCAATTTAACTAGTTTTAGAGTACAATTTATATATTCCCATTACTCTATTCACCTTTCACCTTCAACTTGATAATAATTATATAAATATATTTTATGATTTGTAATTTATCACCAACTTATCACATTACTAGTTTTGTAGTCCCATTTTAATATTCCCAGTCTGACTAACATCTATATAATGTTCATCTTCAAGTTGAATTCAATTATAAATACATATTCTTTTATACTTTGTAATTTATCGCTTGATTTCCACACCACAATCCCCCCACTCGTCGTTCTATTGACGTTTCTCCAGTTTCTGCGCAAAGAAATAAATGTCATATATAGATATTGTAGGTATATCTGATTTATAGCTAACTATAGAACATATATTCAACATATGCTCGTCATTAATGACAACACATGCAACAGCTTAGCTGAGTTCTGTTCAGTTCTGTTAAGTTTGTTCAGTTTTTCCATTTTCTATTATTTCATTTTCATGTCCAATGAGCTAGCTGAATGGAACAGTTGCTCTGAGTTATATCTATAGATATAAAGCTCTTGAAGGCATACTGCTCGCATATAGAGCTGCTCGATCTTACTTTTGCGATATATATTTTGCCAGGCATGACACATTTTTTGCATGAGTTTTATATGCAAAAAAGCAACAAGAACTAAAAATCGTAGCGCGCTATTTTTAAAATTGGTAGCCGCTATGATATAATTCTGCCGATTTGCTTAGCCGGCGATTTATATATACTATATATGTATATATATATATATATATATATATACGACATATGTACACATATATACTATATGCAAACATATATAAACATTTTATTTTCGTTTTCGATTTTCGCTTTTAGCGCACAAAATATTTCAACATTTGCTCATTTACGACAAATACAAAAAAAAATATAATTTATAATGCTTTAGTTTTCAGTTTTTTTAAGCATTCGATTTACTTTTGGCTGTGACATAAATTTATTTAAAAATTTGTCGCCGAGTTTGTATTTGATGTGAGTTATTACAAGGCGAGCATAATGCATAAGGTCGTCCAAGTTATTTATTCGATTCCTTGGAATATTTCCACATTTGAAAACATTTCTTTGGCTGCTTTTCCAAAGCACCGGAAACTGTTTTCAAGGGCAAAATGCTGGCTAGCGTTTTTTATGTATTTAATTAACAATTTAGCATTTATTTTTATACTTTCGCACAACTTTGCATTGGTTCAAATATTAGAGGATTTTTTTAGTTTAATTTTATATTTTATGGGATATTAGCTTTATACTTTTGACCAACTTTGAACTATAAAATTCTATTAGCATAATTTTGGTTTGTGTTGGTTTTTATTTTTATAATTTCGATTTTTCAATTTTCAATTAATAAAAATATTATTAGATTTTAGTATAATTTTTGATTAATAAATACATTTACTTATAATTCTTTTGGAGCTTTATTTGTAATTTAACTAATTTTATTTATTATTTTTCAATAATTGTATTTAGCTTTATTTTATTTTATACCAATAATCAATTACTTTTCAATAATTGTAATTATGTTTGAATTATATTTTATATTATTCCGATAAATTTTATTATTATCCAATAATTGTAATTATGTTTTTATCTTTCTTTAATTTATATTTCGTTTTATTATTTTATAAATCTATTTTATATTATATTTATATTATATATTATATTACATTTTATTTGATTTATGTTTCGTCTTATTATTTTATATATTTACTGAAGGATAAAACTATTTAAAGCTTTCAGAAAATTATAAAAGACTTTTACTTTATTTCGCTTGTGTTAAACTAAATAATTGTTGTATTTTATGTTTGTTTATACATATTATAAGTTATATTTATAAAATTGAAATATTTGTCATCAATTTTCACTTAAAATCTGCTTTGATATTTCCAAATTGTATTTTGTTTTTGCTAATTTGAAGATTTTCTTTTTGATTTTCTTTTGCTTACTTTCACATAGCTTTCGAGTATATCTCTGTGCATAGCTCAAATTCAAATTTGAATTTGAATTTCTATTTCAATTTTCACACGCGCGCTGATTACTGGCAATTGTTGTTGGTTTGGTTGGCAGTTGTTTTGCTTTTGGCCAGGCCAAAATGACAACAACGTCTGTTAAAATTGAATTTCGAGTCGAGTTGGTTTTGGTCGTGAGGCGAGCGAGAGACGCGCGCGCTGCTGTGAAATCCGTCCACGTACTCGACGCACGACGTTCAAAATGAAACTGAAATCCACTTGATGTCTGAAAAGGCAGCCACAGCCAAAGCGCCAAGGCAGCGACGCTGGCCGTGGCAGCGACAGCGACAGCGGCAGAGAAAAGCCACCCCTAAGTGGCCAACGCGCGAAATGTTGCCGGTCGCGTTGGCGTTGGCGTTGGCTTTGACGTTGGCGTTAGCGCTAGCGTTAGCGTTCGCATCGCCGCCTTGTCTTACAGCTGACGCCGACGTCGCCGTTAACGTCTCGCGTGTTGGTCAATCGACCGCCAGAGGCCGCAGAGCGTCGGCCACATGTTTCCCGTCTCTTGTAGACTTATTCCGTTCCGTGCTCTTGTTGCTGTTGTTATTGTCGCAGTATTTGTTGTTGCTGCCTGCCTGCTCTATTATACTATAAATTTGACTTTGGCATCTGCGGGCGGCGTTTCCTTTTCCCTGGATTTTGAATTTCAATATTGTTTTATTTTGTTTTTCTTGTTGGTTCTCGTCCGGTTTTCATCTGCGCATAATTTGATTACTTGATCTTTTGCTTTGTTGCTCAAATATGTTTGCTGTTTTGGCCCGAATTCAATTGTTGGCAATAAATACATTGGGCTTGTTATTGATGTGCACAAACACAGATATTTACTATACGCACACATATATGAATAATCTCAGCAGACACTTGTAAGTCTAACACAAGACGTTCATATTAATCCAAACGAGACAGAATCTCGGAGGAAAGGTCTTCAAAGTATTGGACTAAAGTACAGTTGTCGCTTTTCAGAAAAAACCTAACCTATACTGGCTAGGAAGTAAAGCTTAAGACGGCTTATCAGATATACCAACAAGGGCCTAGATTATAAGTATATTTACTTAAGCGTTATACTTTTGGGAGATGAAATTCCTTACTCATCCTTAACCAGTTATTCCATTAACAATAAAAAGTAAAAAGGGATACTATAACTGTTCCAATGCATGTAACAGACAGAAGAAGACATCTCCGACCCTATAAAGTATATATATTCTTGATCAGTATCGCTAGACGTTTCAATCTGATCTATCTCAGGAAGAGCTAGAGACACCAAAATTCGGAATGCACCTGCCTGTATACCATACGCATAACAAGTCTATTTCAAATTGAAAATATTCCCCATTCACCCCCGCAATTCGATGCAAACGCTTTACAGCAACAATCTTGAAGATATAGCCTTGAGTTTTGGCATTCATGACTCTGAGTGAGTAACTTTTAATCTATTAAACACATTTTAATTGAATCGTATAATAAAAACAGAATTTATTCAAGAAACTAGTTTCAGTACTGTAGAGCGGCTGGAAAAATGTTTGGATACTCTATATATACATATATTATGTTTGTACAATGTCTGTTTCGTTGTCTGTCTGTCCTTATAAGCGCAATTTTTATCGACACCCTTGAGGGTAGAGCAACCAAACTTTGTACACATGTTGGTAATTACCCTGAGATTATAGAGCGTCGATAAACTAACAAAAAAATAAATGTACTCCCAAATTGAAGCAGAAAGTTCTAATTTGCGATCTTTCAATGTATATAAAGATTGTCAGCTTTTAATTTCTGGACAATTCGAATTGGGGAGAGTTCTAACTTGCCTCTAGCCTCTTCTTTACTAGAGTCGAAGGTTGTTAGTTGTTGATAATTGCTATGCATTTTTTAAGTTTAGTATTACATATTAAATTTAATTTTGTAACTAAAATAAATAATTAGTTTTAAGAGCTTTCTCAACGAATCAGCTAAACAAAAAGTTAAATTAAGGCCAGATAGTACAACTGGTATGTATTACAAGTATATAAACATATTCCAAGTTGGGAACAAACTAGGACAAATCATTATATAAAGAATCGCATGCACACATAAATACTATATATTCTGGCTAACCCATTAAGCAGCGGCATTATTTGTATAAACTAAACAACCAAAACATTTACACAACAAGATTTTCTGGGGTGAACTACAAATTGACTTGTGGATCTCCCCCCAGAAAAGGGGGGGAGATTAAACAGAGATGATTTACAGATGTGATCTGCATGTGGGCAAATTTCAAGTTCAGCCAAAAATACAAAGCAAATGTGCCGAATTGCGTTAAAAGCAGCACGTTATTTGGGTCACAGACAAACTAGACATTAATTGGCCCGAAAGGCTGGAAAACTGAGGAAAAACTCAAATTGTATTCATAGATATTTGAGTCTGGTACGCAGCATAATGAAAATATTGGGGAAAATATCAAAAGCGTTCTTGTGGTTGGCGGGGGGGCGCGGGGCGCGACAATGCGAATTTGTATGCATGAGATTTATTTTTGGCGCTTGACAAAAAGCGAGAAGCGAAACAAAACGCACGAAAACCTGCAAAAGGACAAGGCGGCTAGAGAGAGGCAAAGAGAAAGAGCATAGACGAAAAATATGCTGGCCGCCGGCCAAAACAAACGTGCGCACGTAGATAAAAGCAGATACTCTACAAGTGAAAAGTCTACAAAACTGAGCGAGCGAGAGAGAGAGTGAGCAACCGCCGGAGAGCGTGCAATGTCGCTGCTGGCGTCAGCAGCAGCAGCAGTGGCAGCAGGCGAATGAGCGTAGCAAAACAAAGACGGCAAACAGCGCAGCAGCGGCGTCTTCTTATATTACAAAAGGTGGCGGCAAAACTGAGGCAGCGCCGTCTGACACCTGTGCGTCTGTGCCCCGCGACCTCTCCCTCCTACCGCACACAACTCGGTTTATTAATGAGACATGCTGCCGCTGCCGCTGCCACGCTGCCACGCGCCTTCCCAGCAGGCAGGTGTCTGCACAGGTAGCAGAGGCAGCAACAGTGGCAACAACAACTTCTCTCTCAGGTATCGGGTCCAATGCGATCCATAGAGTAGCCCTCGTTGTGTAATTGAGTGTGTGCCTCACTCTTTTATTATTTATGTATTTTCATTTCATTTGCTATCGCTTGCTGCTGCCCCTTCCCCCTGTCCGCTGCCCGCTCCACGCGCTGTTCTTCCCTCGTTTAAGCCATCTCCTTTAGTTTGGCAACTGGCCATGCAAAGCAGATGCTGAGTTCTGGTACAGGCCCTGAGAAGTCAATACGTTTTCCTTTCGGCCTGCAGCAGAGCAGCTGTTGACTCTTTTCCTTCAGTTCTTATACTCTGTTCCCAAGGCGAGAAGGAGTATGCTGGGTTTGCATACAGAGGCGTATTGATCGTAGCTGTCGCTTACTTCTATAGCAAATGTGAATCAAACTATATTTGGAGCTATTTGATTTATTTTGATACAAACATTCAGCAGAATCGCTGAGTTATTTGACTTCTCTGATGGTTTTATTTATTTATTCTTTATCGGAAAACTATAACAAACAAAATTGGTGTACAATATTCGTATGATACAAAAAAATATTAAAGTATATATATCATAGACATTAAATAATGATTTATAATATTGATAAATATAATTTTGGCACCCTCACACCGACATTGCAAATAACTAAATTACATATATAGAACAGAGTATATAGCAGTCGGGAATGAAACATTCTTGCTTGATATTTTTATTGATCTTATTGATTTTAGTTGGTGAACAGGTGCTGAGGATGCGACTGAAGATGTGCGGTAAAATATATCAAGGAAGGAATGGTTCTTATACGAGTACATCGTACTCCGATACTCAAGTACTTACCCCAACTAAAGGTTAAGGCATGTCAAGATATAATACTCGCTTGCCTTCTCACCCTAGTAGACTTTTAGTAATACATATTCCCTCTCTTTCTGATCGTATAACTATATTTAGTGTCATTCTATAACATAAGCTAATTAATGGGAAAAATTTATTAATCTGAATCAATCAGCCAAATTAGATCAGAACTTCCAGAAGCTTCGTTCCCTTTCATCCAAAGTTCTATAGCTACTAGTTTTCTCTGCATAAATAAATATAAAAACTTCAAAATAAGTATCACTTTTAAGTCCATAATAGTTTTGGGGTGTAATTAATCATTATTATGTAATTTTAAAGATCTAGAAATAATAAAGACAAGAATAGTTTATGAAAACTAAGTTTTCGACTGGAGAATCGCTCTACATGTACTACTAATATGATATTGTGGTTATAGCCAACTGGTTTTGCCTTCTAAATTGGATTAAATTCAAATATGTATATGGACTACAAGTTTAATAACGTTATTACAACAATTTCAGCCTCTGCCCCTACAAAAGCCCCTCAAGGAACATTATTACTTTCTTATATCAAACGAAAACTGAGTAAGCGAATTGATGCAGAAGACAAACTAAGGGCCTCGTAGGTATATTCCAAGTAAGTCGGCTTAGTTTTAAGATAGAGTGAGAGATGGTAATCTAAAAATAGTATTTTCTATAAAGTAAGGAAGTTTTTATTGCTAATGGTCTTCATGGAATTCCTAATTAATCCGATTTCATTTTTGGGATTGACCCCAACTGAACCAAGCCCAAGCACAACTAAAAGTTATCATCAAAACTGAAGAGAAACTACTGTCAAAATATAATCCGAATAAAAATCGGTTCTGTTTTCCGAAAACTTATTTATGTTGGGAGTATAGAAAAGGTTATCCTGATCTGGGAGGTTTCCATGGTATAATCTCTCCCTTCAGTTGCTTGACATGCACTACATATTGAAAAAAGCCATGTTTCTATATTTTGTTAAGCTTATTTCTTAACTGTGTCGATTAGTTTTCAGCCTGCCCACGTACCTAACCTTTTAGCGACCTAATTTAATTGCCGGAAAAAATGGAATTTAAGTTTTAATCCTTTTTTTTTGGGCACGCGACACGCGAAAAGTGAAAAACTTGCCAAAAGCCAAGGAAAATGCCGGGAAAATGAAGCAAAACTGCTGAAACTTAGAGGGGCTGCCCACGCAGCCTTGGTACCTGCCGTTTTCGAGATTTGCTTGGGTTCTGGAGTAGCACTAAGAAAGTGCGAATAAGTGAGGAAGTTGGGGGAAGGATGTAGGTGGTGTGGGTGTTAAAACTGTGTGCGATATGTCTGCAGAGTTGTCGGAGGTTGTCAAGCGAAATGTTGGCAATGTTCGCGCTTCGTTAGCTTTAATTTCAGTAATTTGCAGCGACGATTTGGCCAAAAAGGCGACCAGACGCCGTTAAAACAAAAGCGAGGCAAGAGCTTCGCGACATTTTCACGAATCAAGACGCAACAGAAAAAAAAACGATATGCAGAAAAGTATACCACACCGGCAGATACCCTGTAATTTAATCCAAAGTAAACAAAATCGATTAAGCAGGCTTGAAAATCAATATAAGTAGACCACTGTGTATTTTCGATAATCGCCAGCTAGATACTATTCCAAGATACTATCGATAACATATAATATATATATATTAGGAAATTTGAATTAAAATTTTCGATTTTAAATTAAATTTTACTTTAACTTTAATTACAAACTTCCAGGGATAAATAGTTGAACAAAATATTAAATTAATTATAAGGTAACAAAACAGTATGATAGGAAAAGAAAATTGAATGTTGGAATATCAAATTATCAATAAACGGGAGCTTTATTTTCAAGGGACAAATCTATCAATGTTGACATAAATGTCATAGATTAAAAGTTTTAAGTTTGAGGAAAGGAATTTGCATAAAACTAATATTAAGTTTTTTTTATTTATGTGTATTGAGTCACACATTTTCCGGATATTTTCTATTGGTATATTATGACAATATACCATTTATAAAATAAGAATTGCAAGAAATTAAGAGCTGGTTTGTTTAACACAAATTTGTTTTACTTTAATGCTTTTGTGGACCGCTAAAATATCAAATAAGTATCAATGTTTTGATTAAATTTTTTATAGCCATCCGAACATTCGAAGCTCCTGTAATAAGGATAATTTGACAATTCTAATGGATAGTTGCAAAAGCAATCGATTTTAAGAGCCACACCATCAATGTTATCGATAAGCTTACAGTCCCAATATTAAGAGTATAGTAAGCACATCATGTTGAAGCGAATGCATATAACATGTCAAGGATTATATCATTTGAATGGAACTGTATTTGATTGATTTGAAACATACCATATTAGCGAAAGGTATACAAAAACACATATACCAAGTTTGGTGGCTCTGATAGTCTAATAGAATGATAGAACTGATTAGATTTTTCTACTGATCACATACGGGTCTGCACTGTATAATATCCTTTCTACACATTGAATGGCTGCAGGGTATTAAAACAACAACACACAGAAAGCCACCCACAAGGCAACTGGGATACTTTCGCTCTCGCAGAGGCAAACAGAGACGTATCTTCCCCCCGTTAGCAGCTGCGTTACGCCTTCTCAGCTCACCTCACCCCACCTCAGCTCACCACTCCGCTTAATATTTAATGACTATTGGAGTCGAGGAAAAGTCGCAGCTGAATTCGGAGTTGGGGGAGTTCGGGAGAGAGTCTCGTGCTCTGTAATTGCAAAATGTTTCGCCATGGAATTTTATTTACATTTTCCATGAGGTGCACAAAACTGTTCGCTAGGACTCTGCTTCGACTCCTTGGACTCCGCCTTGTAGTCCTTTGGCTTCGCTCTGTTCGTTTTTCGGCTCTGACTGAATTCCAATGCGATTTTCATTCGTTTCATTTGAAAGCTTTTCATTTCTGGCTGCTAGCCGCGTTTTGTTTCCTTTTCGGGGCCTTCCCCCCATAATGAAGTGTACGAATTTGCTAAAAAGCTGGATTTCCGTTTCCATGTCTTCCTCTTCCTGCACACATCAGAGCTGCTGACTGTATGTGTGAGTGTGTGTGTGTGTGTGTGTGTGTGTGTGTGTGTGTGTGTGTGTGTGCGATTCTTAACGAGTTTAGGTTCGTGTGTATTGCGCGAGCAGCTCCAAAAGGCTTAGCAAATGTTGTTTGTGAAATTGTGTAAAAAGAATCTTGCTTTATGTAGTAAAGGGCTGCTAACCGGGCCAAAAGCAACCTTCGAAGACTATTTGCGCTGTGCTTCAGCTAATGAACATTGCTCTGAAGATGAAAACGCTAGGACAGACAAAGGACAGACAGAATGAAAATGAAATGTTATGCTCACCAAATTGGGTCATGAAAGACCAAAAAGGAAACTCTCGAAAATCGAATGCTGTGCAAATTGGCAACGGAAATGTGGAGTTTGTGTGGCAGATTCTCTTCAGACCGCAGTGATGTATGGAAAGCAGTACTAAGATGATCCTTAATACTCAAGGGTACTTAAGGGGTGCCTTTAATTAAATTTGGTTGAACTGTTGAAGGAATTGTCAGTTTCCAATAGAAATGCATTTTAAATACAATTCTCTAAACAAGAGTTTTAAGCTAAACATTGACACTTTAGTACTGAGGCACAAAAAGTTAGATATTTATTTTTTAATGGCACTAGAATACAATTATTATAAGTCACAATAATTATTATTATTTTTTAAATCATAACATCAAATTGAATTGCAAGGGATTCCAATCAGGAATAAAAACAATCGTTTAGTACAACATTTAATAGTCTAGGAGTCATAAATTTATTTTATTCAAATTGAAGATGGCAAAAGTAATTTATTTTTCATTTATTTTCAGAAATATCAGTTATATGTTGCGCATAGCCTAAATTGTGTTGTATTATGTAAAAATGTCTTCATTTATGAAGTAGTTTCCCTTCCTACACAGTAAATAAAATAGTCTCACTCTAAAACCAATTTGTTTTGTATTAACAAGTCCAAGAAGTATTGAAATGTAACCATTCAGGAATTTATAATATGCTAAATAGCCAAAAATAAATAAAATAATTAAATACTTAAGCTAACGACATGAGGTATTAAAATGAAAACTAATTGGACCAAAATATATTTGTAGCACCAAAAAAGTATGAAAACATTTAGAGAAAGTTTTACAATTAAGCTCTAATTTCTCACTGTGTATGCGACCTTAGGTGTGTATTCATGCAGGACTTTACTAATTAAGTGTTGTAGCCCTTTTGTAGCTTTTCGTAGCGAGCAGCTTTGTTTCGCCCGGAGTAACAGTTTTATACCAGTAAACTTTTGCCATGCTGCCCTTTCTACGATTTCATTTATGGGAGTTCTTCTAATTGAAGCCCTTAACAATTTATTTTAATTTTCTTGCGGAAAACAACATCTAATCAAACTGGAGCTATACAGTGCAGGAATGTATGGGAATAGCAACAAATAGAGGTACCTCTATATCATGGAATCCTTTGTTCGTTCCTGCACCACACCATTCGTTACTCTTGCAACTGAGCCAATTGTTCTATAGCTGGCAATTGTTCAGTTGTCAGCGATCCCCGTTCCCCACAACCCAGCAGAACATATGTACGTCAGAGTGAGGCAAGGACTCCAATAGAAGGAGGAGCGGGAGCGGAAGGATGAGAGACGGACATGGCCACTGGCGGTTGACATGATGACGTGTGTAATGAGCAAACAAATACGCGCGTTGCAGCCCAAGAAAAAAGGAGAATAAAGTACAAATACAAATACAAATAAATAAAAAAAAATATATAAAACAAATAGCTGCAACAATAACAATGCCTGCCTGACATATCCTGCAGCAATCCCTAAACAACAACACCAGCAAAGGGGGGCAAACACAAAAAAAGAAAAGAAAAAAAGAAATCACTAATGAATCCGGCGAATGTTTTTAGCAGCAACTTCACGTTGCAGTTGCATGCGAAATGCTGAAACGGGGCACGAATGAATGGAAAATGAAATTGTTGCCAGTTGCCAGTTGAGACTGGGGCTAAAAATAGGGAAAATGGGGTGGAAAACCAGTCAGCAGCCGGAAAAAATACTGCGCTTTTAATCCCTAATGTCAGTTCACGTTCAATGGAGTCGGGCTCGAGTTGGAGTTGGAGTTGTTCTTGTTGTAGTTGTCGCCTCCTGTTGTTCTGTGGTCGCCGCTCAGCCATTTCTTTTGCCAGCTCTTTGGCGACCTTTTCATATTATTTTCTATTTTCCATTTTCCATTTTCCCCGAGCACGCTGTTACACATTGCAACGGATGCGCTGCGTCCGGCGCTTGTAGCCGGAAAAATAACTCGACAACAGCAACAGCAAATTCCCTTGACTTCTCGACTGTTGTTTATTTAATTAAAAATGAAAACAATGTACGCGTTCTTCCCCTCCTAACTAAATATAATAATTTTTCTATAATTTTTGCTGCACATTTAAATATTTAAAGTCTATAATATGTATACAACTATATATGGTTTTTTTCCCCGAGTTACTTGTCCCCACATTATGCAAATTTTTGTGCGGTTGGTAAATAATTTCGCAAGAATGGGGCGTCGCTTGGCTGCCTCATTTAAATGTAAAAAGGATTAAAGTTTGGGGCAAGTTTGTAAGCAGTGGGCGTGGTCTGGGCTGTGGCCCTCTGAAGTATGCTCCTTATGCCATTCGGAAGTTGAAGTAATTGTTCAAATTGCACATTTGTGTGCTTTAATTGTTGAAATTATGCAGAGGCCTACCAGGAGAGGGTAGAGCAAAAACTTTTTTGAAAAGGGTGCTGGAAACGACCAACGAGCGCTTGTTGTTTTTATGAGTTTCAATGAGAATAACTGAGATACGGGGGAGGAGCAGCAATGTTGGTTTAAAGTTTCTCTGTTGTGTTTTGGGTGTAAAGTTTCTTGGCAGTCGATGGGTAGCTGATTAAGCACGGGGAATAACAGTATACAGCGAATAGTAGCTTCACCAAAGTTATATTCAAGAACAAATGCTTAAATGCAGTTGGCTTTGATCACAAGCAGCAGCTGATTGCTCTGTAACTGCACACATACACACAAGCAAAGCTGTTTGCTCTGAAACCTAATAGAGTTGCATTCGAGGACTTACAAAAGCTGATTGATATGAGATGAACGTTAGATGAAAAGATCTTAAATATCAGGCTGTCTGATACGGAATGGAATAACTTACAACCTATAGATAATGTTAAGATTCTACCTCAATCTTCAGAATTCTTATAGACATCACAACTTCATTACGGAGCGTCAGCATACCTGAAAGTATAGAAGAACAAAGTAAAATTAATGACATCTCTTAAGTTTTTTTTTCCATTTAAACTGTTATCTTGTGAAGAACTTAAATCAAACTTGGATTATATTTACAAAAACTACTTATTCAAATAAAAAATAAATATTAAGTCTGCTTTCTCTTAAGCTGGAATCCTCTTATTAAATATATGTATATCATATTAAACAAAGTTTTTACATTGAAAACTATAATTGAAGCAACCATTGCCGAATTTTGTAATCCTACTTTAATCAGAAAAGTACAGCATATATATGTATATATATTGTCAGATGTCCTTTCTTAACACTCTGCTGGTAGATGGCTGCCCACGGGGCAAGGACGCCAGCCACAATCAAAGTAAAGTACATGAAAGATTTATGTTTTCCTAAGAAGCAAACAAACGAGGATACAATTTGTACTTAAGCAACTCCTACACTATATTTTCGCAAACTGTATCTCAATATAAACAACTTTAATGCTCTCAAAGCCTTCGCCAATGGGCACAATAAGAACTCATGTCCTTTTCAGTACGATTGTTGGCCCCGAGTCAGGGCAGAGCGCATCTGGTAACTATGGCAGGGCGAATCCTGACCAAAAATAAAAAAGCTGACCAAATCCGGGCCGCGGGCTAGTTTTCACTTGAATACATTAAAAATCCCTAAAATAAATGAAATTTCACGTAGAGCGGGAGCTCATTATATGCATCCACGAACGGGAATACTTATGCTTGTTTGTGCCGGCCGTGCCGGGGGGTGGGGTGGCCGGGGAGATCCTGGACAACATAAATCAGAGCCCTCGCGCCTGGCAACTTAAAACGCACGTGCGCCACAAGGATGTGGAGCTGGGGGCGGATCAGACGGAGCTGGAGGCGGAGGCGGAGTCGATGTGGGGACGGACTAACCGTTGAGTCTGATATAATTAAGCATCATAACTCGAGGGATATTTGTTGTTGTGCTGTATTGGGGAGTGTGGGGGGCGTGGGGCAGGAAATGAGCAAATGTTGCCGCGGCGAGCACGAAACTTAATCAAAACTTGTTGTTGTTTTTATTGTTGTTGCTGCATACGGCGGATAAAGTTTTATGTAGTGCAAAAATTTTATAAACTTTGCACACAAAACAAAAGCAGCACGAAAGGTAACAGCAAAGAAATTGAGAAAGACTGCGACAGAGGCGGAGAGAAAGACTAAAATAGAACAAGAACACTTAATAATGTTATGATTGCCAAGCAGCTAGACATTAGGATACCCTATAGCTAAAAGGAAAAGAATTACTGTAAGATATCAATATTTAAAGGAATAGTTAATTTTCAAAATATTATACAACACTCAAGAAACTTACTATTTAACAAATTTTAATAAGACATAATTTAAGACAGAGAACTTAAACGTGTATCCTTTATTCCTAATTTCCTTATAACCCATCAGTTATAAGCAGATTAAAAGCATTTATAAGGAAAAGCAGGCAAATTGTACAGATATTTCAGGATCAGATCATGCAAATATCTTCAGTGATCTTCAACAATAAATCTTTTTGAACCAATTGGAAATTTCAACTTTACTAAGTCGATCTATATTTTAGACATCATATCAGATCATATTAAAATCCCATTACTGAATCAATCTATATTTAAGACATCATATCAGATCGTATTATAAACCTATTGTTATAAAGTATTTTTGAAGTTTCTTTTCCAAAACTAACTTTCATTTTCATAGAAAAGTCTACTGAAGATCAAATACTTTTCATCTTAAAAGTATATATAGGTTAGTTATGGATTATAATTACCCCTCTTTAGCTAATGATATATTAGGCAGCTGGGTATAACAACTGTTGGGTATGCCGACTATCTCATTTCACGTTTACACCAAATTAAATCTATTCCTTGTACGTTTTGTTGAAGCGTATGATCCTTGCTTGAAATTCTTCAAGTACAATAGCAAACATGCACATTAATTTGAAATTTAATATATAATAAACGTAATTGCGGACGATGCCAGTCTCGGAGTCTCGGACAATGGACTCGATGAATCTGCAGGCGGGGCGGGGAGTGAGAGAGGAACCCTTGGGCCACGCAAAATTGGTCGCTTGAATGGTTGACAACATGTCCTTGCCATCGTCAACGTCGTTCGTGTTTGATGTAGTCGAGAATTCCGGAGGTAGTCCTGTCGTGGGTTCAAGCAGACGGTTTTCCTTTTAGAGCGCTTTCCGTTGACAGGCAAAAGGAAACTTTTGGCAAAAAGGGAATTAAATGCCCGCCGGCCGCTTAAAATGCAGACAAAAGCACCCAGCTCGAGGTGTGAGGGGGGCTGAGTTCAGCTGGGTGTGGGGGCAGGTGTTCCAGGGTCGGATAAGAAAAGAAAACATGCTGCAAATGTTGTTGTATTGTTTTTGAAGTTGAAAGACAGTCACAAAAAAACAACAAAAAACAACAACGAAAGCAAAAACAAAGCAAAAGTTCAAGTTGCTGTCGAATGGGGCTCGGATTTAGACTGGGTGAGGCGGGCGAGGGCGGTGCTGTTGGCCTTTTAGGGGGTGTGCCAACCTCGGTCAGTGAAAAGTGTTATAATGAGCCGGCTTTTGTTTGGGCAGCAACGCCATCTAATGGCCTAATTATAATGACGTGTATTGATAGTGCCCCGAGTGTTTGAGTGTCCTTGTTAGCTGAAACTTGCTTTGTTGGCCAGAACAGGGGTTGCAAACGGGGTTAGCAAGGAAACGGAACTCTGACATTGGCCAGGAGGCGTCAAAAACTTCAAAGAGCGAGCCAGAATCTACATATCAAAGTTGTGTATATTCAACAAAATAAGAATACAATCAACCAGATTTCTGCATGAATATTAATCTTGTGGCTTCAGAGTTGGGCAGAAACTACAACATTTTACTACTGGACCAAATTAAAAATGATTTTAGATAATACATTTTATTACTCTTCTTACTATACTAAAAATATATTTTCTTAGTTTTGAAAATCTAGTATTTATTAAAAGAAATGAAAATAATAATACTTTTTATATTTTAACTCATTAGTCAGACTCAATTTCATTTTATATTAAGTAGTTATGGTAAATATGGTTAAAATTAAATTTAAGTTGTTAAAATAACAGAAAGATTAAATGAAAAATAAAAAATGGAAAAATAAAGAAAAAATATATTTATTTAATTGATATAAAATAAATCATCTTTAATTAAAATATGATTCATATACTCTATTGAATTAATTATATTTATTATTAGTAGCTATGTAGATATTTCCTTCAGCTTTCAGAGAATATTAAATATAGAAAGAATGGGCTCCCGGGAACTTAAAAGTCTTCGGACTTTTCCTATCTTATTTTTGTGCTCTGATTATAAACGTTTTTTAACAAGGAGCTTATGTTTTCTACATAAGTAATCTTATGCTGTGCACCCTTTTGAAAATGCTAAGTCAAAGAAGTAATCTCAAGTATTATACGAAATTACAGCTAGAAAGAAGCATTTCGACAAGTTTTTGCCCCATGCCAACAGGTAAAGTCGAGTCGCAAATAAAACCCACTTTGCCTACCTTAAATATCCATTATAGCCATTTACATAAAATCTAATTAGTAGCTATCACAACAAGAGTCGTCTATATACAAATTACACACCTCTGCCTCACACCACCCCGCCCCGCACAATTACAATCGCATCAGCAGCACACACACACACTCAGTATGCGAAGAAAGAAAAAAACATAGCATACTTAGCAGGGCTCGCCCTCAGCAATGGGGCTCCTTTGGCTTGGCACATTCACTGCGGCTGGCTGTCATATCATGTGCACATCACATCAATTTGCAAAAGAAATGAAATGGCAGTGGCAGCCACTTAAGCCAGGACTCGCTGGCTCTGTGGCTAAGGGAGAGGGGCGGGGCGAGGCAACAACAGCGAAGTGTGTTTGCTTGTTTAAGCAAAACTCATGAGTGAGCGAGCTGGGTGGCGTGTGAAGCAGCGGAGTAGGGGGCGTTGCTTCAATAGCTACGTGCGTTACTCGTCCTGTCAATTGCAGTTGCCGCTCGTCCCCCCCCCCACCCCATCCTACTCCCCGTCCCCAAAGCGCTCACACCTTTCCATTTGCCTGCAATACGCAAATCAATTTGTGTGCGATTCTTGGGTTTCGTATATTTTTATATTTTTATTTTTTTGTCGGCAAATCAACAAATGTCCTGATGGCAGGACATGGGTAACGTGGTAGAGATTTTTCTAGAAGCGGCAACGCGACTGTTTGGCCGCTTAATGATGTTTGTCGCCTGTCGAACGCGCGTGTAAATTGGAATACGTGTGGCTCCTTAAAACGCCCTTTATCCACCCACAGACGGCACTGCTGGCGGCATGTCCTGGCATGCAAATTTAAATGTATGTAAATCGTATGCTTCTCGCGCCGCAGTTGCCTCCGCCCTCCTCCACACACCCCCTGCGTCTCCTGCGCGTCATTTGCATACAAGAACATACATATGTTTCGGCCCCCCCCCCCCCCTTAGCTGAACCACACACCCCGCCCTTGCAACTCTATCCCCAACCCCTCACGCTGCCGGTCTCTGCCTCTGTGTGACTTAATCCTTTTTGCGCGCATTAAAAGCTTGCCCCAAAAATTTGCTCGTAGACCTCGCGTTGGATTTTTGAAAACATTATACAAATTTTATGCGCTCGTCTCTCTACTTGCCCCACCCTCCACCCCCTCAATCTCATGCTATATCTTTTATTTTTGGTTGCTATGCCTGCGGTTTTCCTTCTTTTTTTTGGTGTTGTTGTTGCTCAACGCTTGACTGACAGCCAGACATCAAAATCAGCTTAGGGAATTTTCGCTTAATAGAAATTTACAATGTCGTCCTGGCACTGGCTGTCCTGGATGTCCTGGATGTCCTCTGGCTGACGCTTGAATTTAATTACGGCCTCAGCCCGGCGGCGGCTTAAAGCGTGTAATTAGTGCGACATATAATTGAAAAGGACTCAAATGATATGGCCAGACCCCGGCTGTCCCTCATGTCCTGCATGTCCTGTCTGACCGTAGGCAAATGTCACATATACATACGTAATGGCAACATATCCATGTGAGGGCAGGGCGAAGCTTAAAAATAATGCAGGCGATACAAATAATTTATAAATTTCATGGCGCAATTGAATCAAATAAAAGCGGAATTATTTATAAAAATTAATTGCATTTACTTGAAATTTAATTAAAAATCTCTATTGACTAATCTCTCAGCATGTGCGGAGATCAATACAAAGAGATTTTTGATGAAACTGACAGCAAGAGGTCGGAATTTACGCCAGGACTAAGTACATATTTATATTCGACTCCAGAGCTCCTGCATTAGATACTAAGTCAGGCGTGTTCTCAATTCCGATTACTTTTCAATCCGAATTCTTCTAACCATTATTCTTGGTTATGTTCGTACAGTGTTAAATGAACTCGATGAAAGACACTACTTTAAATATCGAGTTCTTAATCGGTATTTCTTATTTAGAAAGCGAAATAAAACCAGCCCTAAAGATATTCTCTCTGATTTCAAACATACATCAAAATTTCCTACTTTAAAAGTAAATTGAATAACATAAAATCAGAAATACTAAAATATTTTTAGCTAATAAATTTCTATGTATTTTTTTATTATTAAATGATTAAGAATTATTAATATAAATATACAGTTTAGAATTCAGGAAACACGTATTAAATTTACATGGCATTTATATTGTTTTGTTGCCAGAGTTCTATTTTTAGGCTAGTAATTTTAGAACCAAAATATTATGTTTTATAATATGCAGCTTACAAGCTTATATATATTATATATATATATATATATATGTATTATAGCTAATTTACTTAAAGCAACATTTTCATATATTATATGTTTATTATTTAATAAGATTTATACCGAAACCGTCTAAGACCCAAAAGGACTGAGTTATTATACCCATATCTGTAAATTTGGATACTTCATATCTTTTAAGCGGCTACTCAATATATCCACAGATAAACGGATTTATGGCTTTTCTTAGAATGTCTGGCTTATTTTGTAATATGTTTTCCATCTGTTACCTGTAGTCCATTATTAAAATATTGATCGCATCAATTTTTATTTTTATCATATTTCAATTGAATTCCCTGCTCCATTTATGAGCAAAATGCATTTTCAATTCAATAAAATCTCACAAGGACAAACCATTTTTGGTCACAAAAGCGTCAGCTGCAGCATCAACAACAAAAATTGCAGCTGCCTCAGAGCTGGCCTGGCCAAAAGCTGCCCCAGAACTATCAACAACAAAAATTCTGGAGCTGTCTCAATAAATCGCTGCCCATGCTGGGTTGCAATTTCTTAAAGGCCATGTCCTAAATGCAGCTCCTTCGCGCTGAGCATTAATATCTATAAACATTTTTCATCTCTCGCAACGCAGGCAATGCAAACAAGAATGTTTAGGACGAGAGTGATATAGGAAGAATGCCCTGTACCTCGCCATATAGAGTCATATAGAGCTCCGAGCCAGGCATGAGTTTAAAATCAAACCAGAAAGAAATGATCTAGAATCTAGATGAATGGGAAAATTTACTTTTATTTACTCTTTCGGGATGCAGTATCCTGGTATTAAAAATAAGAGTTATATTATGACTTTTAAATAAAAATTTAATTTTATTAAACTTAATTATTATATCAAACTATTTTTTTGATCGATAAATAAAGTTATTTATAAATTTTTTGATAAAAATCAGCAAACAATATTTAAAATATTTATTTTAAAAGTTAT
Source organism: Hirtodrosophila confusa (assembly GCA_035043065.1). Classification (NCBI taxonomy): domain Eukaryota; kingdom Metazoa; phylum Arthropoda; class Insecta; order Diptera; family Drosophilidae; genus Hirtodrosophila; species Hirtodrosophila confusa. The sequence continues at coordinate 2,315,181 of JAWNNI010000039.1, forward strand.
AATCGTTAAAGTTCCTGCTCCAAACTATTGATAGATTAGATGTTGTTAATATTAAATATCATAAGCTCTCTTTACAACATATTATAAAATATGAAGCCATGCATTTCGATAATAATTTGTCATCGATTTCCTGCTAGATTTAGCACACAAGAACAAATTTTTAGGTGAAATCTTTGAAGGAGAGCATGTGAAGTCTGTATCTCAAATTTAATGGATCTAGCTATAAAAATAAAAGAAGGAAATGTCTTTTCTGATGGCCTTGCGTCAATATGTCTAAAAATGTTATTAATTCAGTAAGACGGACATTTTACAAATCTAATATACTCCTTTACGCTTTGGGAACAGAGTATCATAGCGAAGTTGTGTGCACGTTATGCAGTGTATTATATACCAAAGCCACTACTCATGTTAGCTATGAATATATATGCCGGATAGGGTCCTTCTGCCCGACATTACAAATACCCTTGTAGTATCCTTTTCCGCCCTTCCAAAGGCAACAGGATATGAAGCCCGGCAGCTGGCTAACTTGTACGCATTTCAGAGATATATCAGCGTCTGGCTGATGGCATTTTTGTGTTGCCACTTTCACTTTGTCGTCGCCCAGCTTGGTTAATAGAAGTTTCGCTTGGTAATTGAGCAGCTGCTGCGGGCGCTTTAAACTTAAAGCCATAAAGTCAGCTGGCTGGCTGGCCAGCAGACAGCCGCCCCTCCCCCCAGTTAATTAGCCCAATTAATGCGTCCTCACGTCGCGTCCAAATTGCCGTTAACTTCACTCCAGCCAGCGCAAAGTTCATTTGGCCGCCTTCCGGGCCACGTTTCGAGCAAAAGGTTTATTTGCATTAAATTGTCAAACTAATTGACAATGGCGAATCTGGAAGTCTGCTTTGGCACGGCGCATTTGCCAATCGAAGCTCTAAGTGAAATAAAGTCTGTCAATAAAAAATGGAGCAGGCACTGCAAAATGCATTGAACTAGCTTAAGAGATCTAACAACAAAACAATTCAATTAGTCATCGATTAATCTAGTTAATAGTGATATGTGAAATAGTAGAAGAGCATCAGAGTAAACAAGTATATCAATTATAAGTAATATCTTATAATTTACCCTTTAAGCATTATTTCTGGCATCTTTTTATTGCTCATAAAATAAAACTTATTCTGAGATTAATTTTTTTTTTTGAGATAAAACTTATCTTTTTAATACATTTTTTGGCTAAGAAGGAAATTATTTCTTGTGTTGGATTATTGCTTGCCGTTTAAATTAAAGAAATCTATCAGTTGAGTTCTAAAGAACCAGATCAAATTGATATAAGTAAGAACAAAATTAATAATAAATGAAAAATAAATATAATATTGTGTTAGCTTTTTTTTACACAAAACTAAAATTTAATTCTTAAGTTCACATTTTTGGCGAAATATAACTCAATACTAATTTTGTTTAACGCTGAAGTATTATTTTAGGTATTAGGTCCAAGAATATCGGAGTTTGAATAAAAAACTGAAGCATCTACTTATTCTTTTTTTGAATGTCAAAAAATACAATAAAAAAAATTTAAAATTTAAAATTCCTTATTTTTCATAATATAAGGAATACCTTTTTGGTTTTTAGCTTTCTTGGCTTCTGTAAATTACCAAAAAAAATACATACTATCATGGATAGTAATTGCAACAAGGATGCTTTACATATAGTCCTTATTCTTGTATCAGTTGTCTTTCAATATGATTTTTTAAATAAAAATATCTACGTGAATAATCATTTATTACGATCCGAGATATATATGTGATGTAGTTTTGAAAGCACGTTATGACTTTAAGCAAGCTGAGCTTAAGAATCGACTATCTATATACAGTTGTTATATTCTTTGTATTTCTACTCTCAAATAAATCTAATAACAACAACTTTCAAGCAACTGCAAATGAAATTTAAATTTGCTTGCCTGAATTCAATTATTTTTCGTCTTTAATCAAATATTAGCGTACACTTCTGCGCCAAACTCTAAGAGCAAATTACTTGCCTCAACTGTGCCCAATATCGCTCATCTACAACAAAAAAGAAATAAATTCATTACATGAAATTTAATTTTCAATAATTTTGGCACAACTTTGCACAACAAATAACAATCATTAAAAAGAAGTCCTCAAGTGGCGCTCATTTGCATCTGATTAAAAGTACAAAATACTCAGAAACATAAAGAACAGCACAAAGTTTTGTCAGATCTGTCTGTAAGGTGAGGCAAGGCTTTCAAGTGGGTGGCGCTGATAATTTTTAAAATTCAATTTAAATTCTCGGCTCATATTTCAATTGCAGCACGCGGCGTATGCGTAATTTCTGTTTGTGCGCGCAAATAAATCAGCAACATATCTTTTACATAACTGACATTGCTCAGTGACATGTGGGGAGACGGGGGGCTGAGGGCTGAGGGCTGAGGGCTGGCATCCAATCGCCTGAATTGTCAATGAACCACAGTTGACATGAGCAGTCTGTCAGGGTCGCAGTCGGAAGGACTCCCAAAGGACTTGTGCCTTGTTTCCGCTGTTCACATTTTTTTTAAAAGTATATTTCCTTTCTTTCGTTTTTTTTTTGGTCGTCTTTATGACTTATTTGCCAATCAGCAATTTAATGACTTCCTGCCTGCCCCTTGTGCTGATCACAGGAAGCTGAACATCACTCAGCATATAATTAAACCAAGCAGCAGCAACTAAAGTAAACTCAAGTACAAACCCCTTTAGACTGGCAGCAAAATCTCTCTGCATTTGACATTTGATGCATTTGCCATGGGGTCAAGTGGGTGTGGTGACTGTGAACCCGAAGAAGACTGCAATGGCAGTGAAATTTTCTTATTTGCTGCTTGAATGACGTTAATTCGTCTAAGGGAAATTCTCTAGATCTCCGAGCCAGGCAGCGGGGGGCGGGGGCAACAAGTCCGTAAAAAGGCAAATAAATGAATTTCATTTATACTCTCGCCCAGACATAAACAAAGTAAAATCGACACAAATTCCACTGAGCTTCAAACGTTTTGTGTTTGGCCCAAAAGGATAAACGCATTGCCCAACGCACATACACCCACACACACACACACAGAAAATACAAACACACCCAGAGAGTGAAAACACCAACACACTCAAAGCATATTTGCATTCAAATTTTGTAGCAACAAGCAAACAAACAAGCTATAGGACGAGGGGGGCAGTTGTGTGTGCGGAGGGGGGGGAGGGGGGGGAACAGTAGGTGGGGCTGTGAAAGGAATAAAACGCTGCAATTGCCGTAACGTAGCCAAGCGAGGCGTAACCCACAAAATAACCCGAAAAAGAGAGCAAGAAATTTCGAGTAGAGTAAGGTAGAAAAACTGCAAAATACACTGGCAGAAATCAACATGATTGATTGTGATTGATGCAAAAATAAATGCATTCTTCGACTAATGCTGCAATGCTGTAAATTTTGTTTAAATATTTGGCAATAATCAAACTCTTATTTATTTTAAAAATTCAATAGCAATCATACATTTTTGTTTGCTTGATCGTGATTGATCATTTGTTCTTCGTTTGTTACTAATAGTAGTACAAATATTTAAATACTATTATTCTTGGCATAAAAGATTTCATCGCATAAAACCTGATAAAGAAATCTATGTTTAAAATGTAAGGCTTGAAAATATTATGAAAATTGCTTGATTAACTTGCTGGTACAAGAATTAATTTTTATTAATTATTATTATTACTAAATTGAAATCAAACAGAAACAGGTACTATACTCTTATTTACAAATATATACTTAGTTTTCATTTGATATATAAATCAAACTTTTAGTATATTTATTAGTTGAGTTATGCTTGAATCTTTAAGTGATTGACTTATGATTGATAGCGACTTTTGTAGTGCAGTGTACTTTTTGAGTAACTAAAAGAGTTATATTCAATTTAAATGTCAAAGCCCTTGCATTTTTGGTTGCTTTAAGCATGGTATACTTGGTATATCGTGGCAAACATTCAGAAGATATCAAAAGCAGAAAAATACTTCAGTGCGATGTACAATCATATTTAATAAACTTGAGTATCTTTCCTTTGCTTATCCATTCATCACATATACACAATATTTACCTCTTTTAATATAATTTTTCTTCTCTCATTTCTTTTCACTTACAGCAGCGCTCAATCAAAGCAGATTGTTTTTTTGCACCGTGTACTCACACATTTCTCACTTGTTTGTGCATCTCAGTTGAACTGAAATTTCGACAGTTGCACCAAAGGAAAAAAATTGCAATGCCAACCGAAAGACATATAAAAATCTGTCAGTTTGAAAACCGCGCACATGTATCGCAATCAGGATTCGTTTCTGTTGCTCCTCACGTTACTCAACAGCGGTTGGCAGTGCCTTTGCCACTGCCCCTTAGTCCTCTGTGCCTCCTCCGTCTGCCTGCCTCATTGCTGTTGCACGTCAGCTTTGTTTGCGTTGGCCTGCCGCCGCCGCCGTCACCGTCGCCGTCAAGGTGAAGGCATGCCAAAAGGACTCGTTACCCATACGCGGTGCAGGACCAACCTCTGACTTGGCACTCGATGGATGAATGCGGCTAACAGGCAACCGCGATACACGCGATAGACTCCATACCGCCAGTTGTATAAATGCCAGGAGCGGGTTGAATGAATGACTGCCTGAGCAACTAACTGATGGGCTAACTGACTGACTGACTGACTGACGGGTTGGTTAGCTCAGCCAAAAGAACAGACCTGACGACCTTGTTGCTGGTGAACTTGGCAGTTGAGAGGGTCAGAGTGAAGTGTGTGGCTTTGCAGTTGCTCAAGGGAACTGTATTAAGGTTAGAACTAAAGCGCAGTCACAATTGTGCATACATTTTGATTGAGCTTCTGTGTATGTAATATAATCATTGAATACACTAGTTATTCTGTTGCAAAGTCAATTCACATAAATGAATGTATTAAATAAAATGAGGACTGCCATTTTTACACTCAATAAAAGTTTGATTGAGACTGATTGATTAACAGAAACATTGATTGATGAAAGACTTCAGTCAGACAGAAACTACTCCTAATGGAAATTGAAATGAAAGTACTTTTCATGCAGACAGGAATAAAACACAGAATGATTAGATTAAGTCTTATAATAAATGGACACTATGGGATTGAATATGATTGACTATGATTGAAGTATTTTATTTTGAAGAGTAGAAATGGGAATTGAATATTCTTGAGAAGTATGATAAAGAAGCTTCAACAGCTGTTATAACGAGTGATTTTATTGTAACATTAATTAAATGTAGGCAAAAATTTAATTACATGTCTCCAGTTGCTAGTTGTGTTTATTGATTGATGGACTTTAGAGCTTGTGCCGCTTTCCAATTTTCTAATTGAATTGCTAATACCTTTTAGATACACCCAATCTAGTGCAGAATAACTCAATTTCTGCTTCACAAGAGTTGGCTGGAATTACAAGTGCATTGCGTGAGAGGAAATAAATCACAGCTAATGCAATTAGAACTAAGCACTTGTCAATGCAGAGAGCTAGCCAACAAAGCACAACATTGGCTCCAGTATAGACCCCACCACAGTGGTGCCACAGAATACGTTGCACAACCAGAGCCAGAAGCCACTCTGTGAGAGTTCTCTGTAGCACTTTTGAATTATTTACGCCAACTTTGGGGCGCGATATACCATGGATGATATGTGGACACCCTGCGAAAGGGTTGCACCTGCTGCCAACTGTTTTCCATTTTGCATTAGCAATTGTCATCCTGGAGGGGGGTTACCCGCTCCCAGCTGTTGTTGTTGTGCATTTGGTAAACTAAAATGTTCTCCACTAAATCACAAAAAGTGTCAATTGCACTTCAGCTCACAGCAGGGCAGCACAGGGCGTGAATTGTTCCCATTTTTATAGCGCATATTTGAGAGCCAAAGCCCGGTCAGCTTTAGCTAGTACCCCTGCCTGCCGCATGCCACCCCTTGTGGCACTGTTGCAAATTGATGTCAATAAGCGATAATTGAATTAGCGCTGAAATGCACAGTGTACACTGTGCTACATTGCATTGGCATTGTTTTATAGTCATTGCAATCAGGAACTGCTTCATTCTGATACTCTCTCCCGCCACCTATACCCCTTGGCCCTCATTTGACAGTTGTATCTCCGTAGAACGCCGTTTATCCTGTCTATTTTTATTTTTTTTTTGTTAACTGGATTTTACAATTGGAATTGTTTTGTTTTTTCGCTATCTTCTTCTACAGTTCCCATTCCCATGTAGTACTAATTGTTTGGCCGCTTTTAGTTTGTTATTTACTTGACTTAACAGGCAGTTGGCTACCTCTACCCGTCCCTCTCCTGCCATGATTAGCATTAATTGAACACTGATTTCTTTTAACTGCCCCAACGACATTTTATTTGCACTTCCTGCTTTCCACACCGTTGAGTGGATTTTGAGCTGAGCTTCGTCTAGTGGCTGATTAGGGAAAACTCACAAATGAATCCCGAATGTTCTTAGGGTACATTCAATCTATTGAGTCTTTTAGGAATTTTGTTTGTTGAAGACGCATTTTTGTACTCTTATGTTATTTGGCAGACTTGTTTAATTTTCGCTGAACTAAAATGGTTAAGTGCTGTAAGCTTTCAATCAACTTCAGTCAGAGCTAAGAGCTTAAACAGTCTAATCGAATAAAATTGGTTGTATTTAGCATAAAAGGAGACACTCAAATATATTGTTAGGCATTGAGGCAACTGAAAGTTGAAATCAGTTTATAAAATCGTTAAATAATATTGGAAAACTACATCCACAATATTCGGAGCTTCTAATAAACTGCAATCAATTGCTAAATAATCATAGAATAGCTGTTAATTGAGTTATTATTATTATTCTTGTAAATATAGCTTAAGTTTAATTTAAACTGTTCATAAAATAACAGAAAGATTAAATGGAAAACAAATTCAATGAATTGCTAAATAAATAATCATAGCATTAGCTAAACAAACTAAATTGTATATTAATTAAGATATTATTATTATTTGTTTGCTTAATTTTAGACTACTATTAAATCATCAAATACAGAATTTTGCATAATTTAATTAGCTTTAATACAACTACCCAAAACAATTACATATTATTATAATTAAATATTTACTTTTTACCAAATGTGTATTGAAATTTCAATAATTAGCAAGCTGATTCCATTTGTGTTTGGAATCAAGCGACTTACCAATTAACGCTATTTAACCAGATTAATTAGAGTATGCTCTTCAAAGGATGTATTGGCCTTACCTGAAAAATAAGACAAAATACAATTGATTAGAATTTATTCAGACTTTCTATTTAAATGACATAAAAATGCAGAAAATTACATTTTAATTTATTTATTTACTTATTATTAATTTGTGAACAATTTGTTCCCTACCTTCTCATGTCCTTACTAGCTATAATTTTGATTTGAGAAAAGGCTATGAAGTCTGAATTCCTAATTGTAATTAATATTAGGACGCACACAAATACACAAAATAATTTTAATGTGAGCTTATTGTTTATTTATTATTTAGACACTTCAACAGAAGTAGGATATTATAACGTTTCCACTATGGCATTTCCCAGCCTTAGAGGCTCTAGTTACCGCTAGGGTCCAACTCACAGCTCAATGCGGTCAGACAATGCCATGTTAAAGGTATATAACTTAATAAGTATGAGGACATTAAAAACCACATTAAAGAATATTTTACAAGGGGTTCATTAAAATCAAAGGAGTTTGTTGCTAACATCAGACAGGCAAATATACGGATTGGAATCCTAGACATACCCTATAGTTAATACTTATAATTGTGCTTTTATTTAAACGTCATTTGATATCCCAAATATGTGTTTCAATTTGCCAATTAGCGATGATTGAAATTATCTATTGACGCCCTTTAAACGAGACGCCTTCTTCTGCGATTCTCAAGAATTGATGGTAGTCCAAGAAAATTGCATATTTTGGCAGTCTACATTGGATCGCCCTCCTCTGCGATTCTCAAGAATTGATGGTAGTCCAAGAAAATGGCATTTTTTGGCAGTCCCTAGTTGATCGCCTTCCTCTGCGATTCTCAAGAATTGATGGTAGTCCAAGAAAATTGCATATTTTGGAGGTCTACAGTGGATCGCCCTCCTCTGCGATTCTCAAGAATTGGTGGTAGTCCAAGAAAATAGCATATTTTGGAGGTCTACAGTGGATCGCCCTCCTCTGCGATTCTCAAGAATTGATGGTAGTCCAAGAAAATTGCATATTGTGGAGATCTACAGTGGATCGCCCTCCTGTGCGGGCGTAAGTTAGTAGTAAGTTTAAAATAAGAATTATTTTAATTATGTATATATTATTGCTACAAACTATATAGTCGATGCTCATTGTTCAATTGCTTTTAAGACTCGGAGACTTCGGCAAAAAGCCCTCCAACGCTTATCAATTCTCAAGAATTGATGGTAGTCCAAGAAAATTGCATATTTTGGAGGTCTACAGTGGATCGCCCTCCTCTGCGATTCTCAAGAATTGATGGTAGTCCAAGAAAATGGCATATTTTGGAGGTCTAAAGTGAATCTCCCTCCTCTGCGATTCTCAAGAATTGATGGTAGTCCAAGAAAATGGCATATTTTGGAGGTCTACAGTGGATCGCCCTCCTCTGCGATTCTCAAGAATTGATGGTAGTCCAAGAAAATTGCACATTTTGGAGGTCTACAGTGGATCGCCCTCCTCTGCGATTCTCAAAATTGATGGTAGTCCAAAAAATTGCATATTTTGGCAGTCTACATTGGATCGCCCTCCTCTGCGATTCTCAAGAATTGATGGTAGTCCAAGAAAATGGCATATTTTGGAGGTCTACAGTGGATCGCCCTCCTCTGCGATTCTCAAGAATTGATGGTAGTCGAAGAAAATGTCATATTTTGGAGGTCTACAGTGAACCGCCCTCCTCTGCGATTCTCAAAAATTGATGGTAGTCCAAGAAAATTGCATATTTTGGCAGTCTACATTGGATCGCCCTCCTCTGCGATTCTCAAGAATTGATGGTAGTCCAAGAAAATTGCATATTTTGGCAGTCTACATTGGATCGCCCTCCTCTGCGATTCTCAAGAATTGATGGTAGTCCAAGAAAATTGCATATTATGGAGGTCTACAGTGGATCTCCCTCCTCTGCGGGCGTAAGTTAGTAAGTTTAAAATAAGAATTATTTTAATTATGTATACATTATTGCTACAAACTATATAGTCGATGCTCATTGTTCAATTGCTTTTAAGACTCGGAGACTTCGGCAAAAAGCCCTCCAACGCTTATAAGGATATCACAATCAAGGAGATCATTACATATTTTTGTTTTTCATTTAATCTTTCTGTCATTTTATGAACAACTTATATTAAACTTAAGCTACATTTACAAGAACTACCTTTTAATCAATAAGAATAGTAATTAAGTCTAGTTTTATATCTTTTTGATGTGAAAGGATGTGACTACTAAGTTTTTGTTTGAATAATTTGTTCTAGTTAATTTTAAGTAAACCACCTTACAATTGAAAGGACACACATGCCTTTAAATCCAGGGACATTCGTTAATCATTTTACAGACTGTGCCCGTATAAAAATGCTTGTTATGTTTATAGCTGCAATTGCATTTGGAAGTTAACATTTTCATTGCTCATATAAGTCTAGGAACTACGTACCTTGCACTTCATTACATGTTGTAATACACTCTTTACACAGCTCCTCACTTTAACACCTTTAACACCGCCATCCAATTAGAATTTTTTATGATCTACAGCCCACTTTCTGACTACCCTGAAATAGGCAAACAAACCTTCAACTTTGCCTTAGCACGCACCAAACTGAGCCAAGTTAGTTCCATATCATATTTTTTATTGCGATATTACGGACTTGCCAGCTGTAATTGCTGGCAGTTTGATTGCCAACATGCGCGTTGATGGCCAACTATTCCTGCTACGAGGATATTTCCATTTGCAACTCGTTCATTTCTATTATAAAATCATTTTTCACACCGACGCCGCCAACACTCTTGCCGCCTGAAGTTGCACAGAACCCTTCTACCAATTCATAAATAAATAAAACCAAGGAGCAAAAAAACAGGAGAATGCCAGCCAAGGAGTCTTGCTCTTGGGGGTCCTAGACGTTGGCCGTAAAATTGGCGTTAAATTACTTTGCACGCAGCGGCGCTGACGTTGACGGTTCCCTTTATCCCCCCCGCAAGTCAGAGCCTAGCATATTGTTTCTGCGAAGGGGGTTAGGGGGCAGGACGAAGCGTTCCTGCTCTGTTATTGCAATGCAAATTCATCACGTAATCGTTAACAGGCCGTAGCCCAGCTGAAGCAGGAGGTGGCAGGCGAACAATTCATTTCAGTCAAGTGCAGCGCACAGGCTGTGAAAAGACTCTCGTCCTGGGCAGCTAGGGCTTGGTCCTGGACCTAGACCTGGTCCGGTAGTTGGCTGCACTTCAACTCAGTCCGCTGTCCACAACCTGCAGCTGTCATCAGTTGCCAACCAGGCGCAGCCTTTCATTGTTTGTTGTCCTGTGTTTCATTTTGTGTTTGGCTTTTGCTTCCGTATCGTGCACAGCATCCTTGCGCCTGCTCCTTGCTGTCATTGTTAGTGCTTCTTGGCTCACAGCTCGGCCCTGGAGTTTCAGCTCTTTAGTGTAATTGTTTGTTGACCTTTTGGCATTCATATTCATATTTGTGCAGAGTCTTACACACGTGTTCCATTCGTAATCCCTCTGCCCCTCGACAAATCAACGCATTTCTCATTTTCCAAAACACATTCCTGGCACGCCCTTCACACATATTCTTCATCCCTGCAGCATTCTAGGTCGCAATTTGTAACAATTTAATGCAAATATATAAAATTTTATATTTATTTCAATTTTTCGCCTGGCCATTACACTCGACAAATAACAAAATAACAACAGCAGCGACAAAAGCTGAACCTTTTTGGCAACAGTCAGCAGGTGTTGAAATTTGTAGACCATTTTTTATACCTAGTACAGCCCCCCTCTCATTTGGGGAAGTGCAGAGAAAGGATTCTAAACGGAACATTGACGTACGTCGAGTGTTGGCAGATGATGGCGAATTATATTTGAAAAGTGGCCCTCAAGTGTGATGGGATTTTCAAACAGCTAAATGGTTTCGTTTTGAAGCGTTGAAAGGTGTGTACACACTGGCATGCAAAGTGTGCACATAACCTGCAAAGTACAAGTATCACAGTGTTTACATATCACATTAAAAGTTAGGTTTGTTAGATCTTGACGATAGTAAATCTATTAGAACACGTATCAGACTATACAGACTGTTTTTAAGTATTTTAAACTGTATATATAAGGAGCAAAATACCATTAAGGTTTCCAAATAGTGTTTACATTTCAATTTGCATGTCAGCACAGTGCTTACAAGCCATTAAATAGACAAAGCTTGTAAGATACGTGAAACGATTAATACATTATTATATTCTTCACGGTATTCAATGCCATACTTCGCTGTGAAATAAGAAATAAACAAAAATAGCACTACTATTTTCCCTTCCGTGCCTTATGATTTTTTGTGTGGGTTATAAAGAACTTAGAAACCGATCTAACAGATATCTTCTCTCACACGTTTGAACTTAAGCCCATTTCCTTTTCGGGTTAAGGGTGGAAGTGGATTTTTCAAGCTTCATACAACAGTTCTCCGCCAAAACTGATTCATCAGGAAAAGTCTAATTATTTCGGCTTGTAATAAATGTCTTATATTAGCCTAATCTGTACTCATCTTTAAAACCAACGTAACATTTTCAAATGATTATTATAAATACAAGGAAGATTATTTTCATAATTTTACAACAACAGTGTTTTTATAGCACAAGCAGTAAACATTTTTAGAATATCTTCCCCAATTAATCACTATTATGTACTTAACAAATTATTCCTTCTTTACCACTCTACCACACACCGAATTATCATCAATTTGTCAGACAAAAGTGTTGGCTGAACATAAATTTTATCGAGCACTAACTGCTCGCAACTCTTTCTCAGCCACGCCCCTTGGGATGGAGCTGCAGAGTCTATACAAATTATGCCTGGCCATAAACAAACAAAAGCTGTGAGCTCCCTAAAATATCTCTGTGTAAACATATCTTATGTGGAGGTACACAAATGGCAACATTTTGTGGCCAAGTGTACAAAGCAATTGCCGTAATTGACACAGCAGGGCCAGCATTGAGTGGAGGGGCGGCTGGGGAGAGTGGGCACTGGGAACTGAATGCACTTTAGCTGAAATGCGGCAAACTTAAACTGTAACTGAAAAGACGCTTAGCATTTTGCGGTCATTCCCATAGCCGGCGCAATGCAGCAAAATGCAGCCGGGGCAAAAACAATGCCACGACATGGAACCAGTTACCAGCCAACCAGCCAGCCAGCCAGCCAGCCAGCCAGCCAGCCAGCCAGCTAGACAGCCAGGGACCGAACTGTTAGCCAACCGCAATAAACAATAAAGTGTAGCATAGTGCAGGGCGCGCAACGAGTGTGAAAGTGCAACCAGGCAGGGCCAGAGGAGGAGCAGCCAAAAAGCCAACCAGCCACAGTAGTCACATGGTGGAAGATTAGCAGCATATAAATAATGGCTGGCACACACACAAACACACACACAAACACACAACACACACAAAGGGAGAGCGGACAGTGTGCGAGTGTGGTAAATATTTGCGGCTGTGGGAGCCATAAATATTTTTTTGTAGGTCGTCGCCATTGTCTCAGTGTGCCACTTGAAAGAGGCGCGACAGGAACTAGGGGAGAAAGTTAGTTTGGGTGAGATAGGTCCAAAGGTTGCGTTCAGTAGACAGCTGAGAGTGCGAGTGTGTACTATATAAACGGGTTACAATTTGAGTTTGTATCCTGTTCAAATAGCACAAAAGCGTTTAGTTATAAAACACACTTTGACATGCTCAATCACTGAAAAAATAGTTATTTTGATGGCGCCCGAGCAGGGACAGCTTTATGAGCGTACTAAAATATAATATGTTTTGAGGCCACAACGATATATTCTTATTTTATGTTTTATTAAAACACAACTAGTTTAGAGTTTTCGAAGCTCCGAACATAATTGTTATTTTATTCCAATCCAAAATTTAAAGTGTTTGTCATGGCGCCCGAGCAGGGACATCAAAAGTTTTTTATTGATTTGTATGCAATATTTTGTTAAATATTCAAAGCAATTAAAGTTAAACTGCGCACTCATAAAAGTTTAATTGAAAGCTAAGCTAGCTTAAGAATTTGACCAGATCAGAGATGCTAGCCCAGCCACAAGCATGTCCCTAGCATGCCAGCCCTCCAGCCACCTTCGGAAAAAAGAAACAAAGCAGCCACAGATGCTGTGAACCACAAATATTCCAATGCAAAGTGCACCACAAAATCTGCAAGCAAACAACATAAATTTTATAGAAAAATGCAACTGCATCTAAAATATATGTGCGAGTATGTTTCACAATTTTCACGAATTGTTTTTCCCCCCACACACACACACACACATGCACACACACATATGCTTTCAGGGTGTGCTGTGTGCTCGCACATTTTAAAAGCAAACTTCCATTGCATAGTTTTATGCCTGTTTTTAGTTGAAGTTTTTACTTTTATTTGTTTATATAAATAACCATAACCATATGCAGGAACATTTAGGTCATGCAAGGAAGGCAGCTGGGGGGAGGGGAAGCTACAAAGTTATGCGAGTGAAAACTGTAAACATTTTTCGGTTTATGACTGGGCACAGAAAATATCATCGTCATGAACATAAATTTAAATTTATAGCAGTCCAAAATAATGAGCAAAGCAGTAAAAGTTTTTTGTTGCACACACACACGCACACACACATACAAGCAAATTAACAGTTATGCTAAATGAGCAAACAAAGAGAAGGAGCTGCAAAAACAACAGCGTTGAGAAGTGAAAGCTGCTGCTGTTGTTGGCGCCTCGAAGGCTGCAATGCCAATTCATAAACAAAAGGCTAAGGCTACCTGCTGTTTACAGCCATATCCTGCGGCCAGGCTATTCATAAGTGTGTGTGTGTAAGTGTGTGTGTGCGTGCGTGTCTTTGGCATTTGCAGCAATGCAAAGGACATAACTATGCAAGGAGCACACGCTTACCACTCGCCACCTCTGCCGCTCGCTCTTGTTGTGAGTTGGCCCATTATTTTCATTACGGCCAAAAGACGTTGGCTACAAATACAGCAGCAACATTGCCACACACACACACACACACACGCACGCACGCACACACTGACAGCTGTAAAACAAGTCAGGATTAGGGCGAACAAGAAGATGCAACAACAGTGCAACAACACGACCCATTACAGCAACAACACCAAGCAAATCAAACCAAAGCTGCAGACAAGAGCCGAACTCGGACTCTCTCTCTCTTCCTCTCTCTCTCTCTATCTTTTTCCCCCAGCCGCACCCGCCCCTCTTGCCAACTTTGTCCTGCTTGGCAAGCTTCAAAGGTCAACGCATTTTATGGTAATTTCGAAAGCTTACAAGCATAATTTTGCAGCTGAGCTTTTGAGTTCACCCCTCTCACTCACTGTCTATCTTCCTCCCACGCTCTCTCCCTTTCTATCCCTGTCGCTCCTTTGGTGCGTGTGTGTTTTTGCTCTTTGTCCTTTGCATTAAGAAATTTAATGCGTGCATACAACGAAAATTGCTGAGGATTATACTAAAGCGTACAATTCAAATTTAAGTATGCAGATTAGGAAATTGTTATAAATTCGTGCTGTACGCTTATCATAACTAATTATGCTATTTTGCGCTTAGATTGTTTCAGGATTTAGTTGAACTTCCTGCCGGATCTTGGGCAATTACTTGTTCGCTTTGTTAACTTACAGTTTACCGTTAATTACTTTCGGTCAATGCGGACAGAGAGAAAACCCGTTAGGAATCTAGAGTTCATATACCAAATTGAGCGACAGATCAAATTTTCCCTCGAGTGAGTGTGCCATTCTCAATTACTCTTTAAGTTTCATTCGTAAACGTTTAACTGTCAACTCTGCTTTGGAGTAAAATCGGATAACGTATAAATATTTAAATGCATTAGATATTTTCTGAAATAATGACCATTCTAACAGTTATATAAAAAATATTAGACCTATATCTTAGACTGAATTTTCTTGAAGGGAATCGGCATTGCTCAATGAAAGCAAATATCACATCCTTCAGATAATACCTTCCCTTAACGTTTCTTCCGTCACTCAACAGCTTTTCTGATGCCATTGTATACACCTTTAACTCAATATTTACACGGCATTTTGCACAAAATATGTTTCCGCACAGAATTTCCATGAAGTTTCCACATTCCACAGTTCGTATTGCGAGACTTTGATTTACGTTTGTGTTTGTTAGCATTGCAGAAGTAAGTAATACGTAATTACTGTTACGTACGCATACATTCCATTTCGTTACGTTATGCGAACAAGAAAAGTCAATAAACCTCCACAGAAATTCCGAGAAACACAGCTGAATTCTGCCAATGGCAGTACAACGACACACCCTGTACTCACTTTTCTAAAAACTCAGTTGTTTCGTTTTGAACCCTATTTTAGTCTTCTTCTTTCTTATGTCATTTACGCAAATGCATTATACGCTGTTTGGACGGGGAAAGAGTAATATTGCCTCTGCTATATCTGAATAAAGCTATAGTTAGTAAATTTGTACTTTGTATTATACCATAAGCTTAGAGTTCTTTTCCCCGCCTACTAGATCCCACGCCAATCAATAAAAATGTATAACTTTCACACTTTTAGAGGTAAAGTTTATTTGTTTATTAGATTATTACCTTTAAATTAATTTTAAGGATAATTGGCAATAAACGGGGTGAAGTTAAGAATGATTTATGTATAATTTATACTAATTTGGAAATTTGTTAAAGTTTGAACCAAATATTTTGATATCCCTGCCATTATTGATTATAATTCATCAAAACCCACAATTTTTAAGCCAGTATCGCTAAATTTGGTATGATAACTACTGATGATCTTCTTGAAAGATAAGATTCAAAACAATTTTGACATACCTACCTCCGCTCCCAAAATTAATGAAAATCCATAACTCGCACCATTGCAAAGCCCTTAAAATTTGATATTTGTCTACTAATAATTTCATGATGGGATCAAATAAATGTTCCCAAGCAATTATATAAATAATGAAACTGGGTACAGCGTATATAGCAATCGGGAGCTGCCTATTGTAACGTTTGCACATGTTTTTCGTTAACTTTTTTCGTTGGGTTTTTACTTTCGTTTTACGTTCGTTGCTTTCTGCTGACTTGAATATATTTCACCAATGTTTTCTGCTGCAGCAAATTTCACAATTTTTGCGGTCACTTCTGTCCCCTTCCTTCCCCAGTCTGTCCAAATTCCGCTTGTCTGGTTGTGAGTGCTTTTGTGTGTATGTGTGGCACAAGTCGGCATGTGTGTGTGTGTGCTTGGTGTGTGCTCATTTGTTTTATGCGACTGTCCCCAAAATGCAGCTGATTCAATGCCCTTTGTTCATATGCCTCTTCTCCTGTATTGCTCTCAAGCTCCTGGCGCTGTAATTTTATTTTTTTTTCTTTTAGATGACAACGATACATTTGCGTATTAAGGTCAGTTCATGTCTTCCCAATTTATTGTGGTCCGACTTTAGCTGGCATACCATGCCAAAAGCTGAGAGATTACAAATTTCAACTCTAGTTCAGAAATATCCCATATATCAGTTGCAAAAACAGGTTATTAATTTCAACAATTTATAAAATTTGACGCTAATTGAATAACAAAAAATGAATTTAAAGTTAGTGTACTATACTAACTTACCATTTACCATTTGAGCGAACGATAAGTACTTACTGCAACCATGCGATAAATCATGTAAGCGAACAATAAGCTGGTTATCGAACTGCTTGCTGTTATCGAACGATATTTAGCTGTTCGGCTGCTTTCAGTTTGTAAAGATTGCACATTAAATTATTTAAAAAAGCATAGTTTTGAGAAGGTTGCACAGAATTAATAACAAACAGCAGCGAACAGGAAGCGTTTTGTGTACTAGGGCGCGCATCCGCGTCGTGTAAAGAATGAACTTGACATACCCACAGCTAAAGCCAGCAGAGGCTGCAGCAGAGGCAGCAACAGAGGCAGCATCAGCGACAGGCACTGCAAATGACAAAGTGCTGGCTGGAGAATGAGAAACTATGTCCAGTTTGAGCCAGGACCGTGACCAGGCGCTGCAATGGACGCCACAGAGCGGAAACTCTTTGGGACCACAGAAAGTGCCGAGCTGCGGGCAACAACAACCAGCGTATACAGTATTAACACACGCCCACAACAAGGACAACAAGGACAACAACAGGGACGAATACAGCGCTGGGGACACCATGGATACAGCCACTGGAGAGGAGATCCCCCATTGGGTTGCTTGACTTTCGGATGCCCAGCACGGCTCATTCGAATGCCGAGCGTCATATTTATTTTTTATTATTATATTTTAGTTATATTTATATTTATACTACATTTTATTTTTCGTTGTCGGCATTGTGCAGCGAAATATTTTTGCAAACAAGGCGACAACAGCGCCCAATTTTGGTGGGAAAACTTTTGAGCGGAAAACTTTGCTAATTACACGCAAAATGTTTGGCTTTTGGCCATTGCAGCTAACGGCAGTTGAAGTAGACGCGTTTTGCGAGCATAGAAATTCTTGTTGTTTGTCATAATTAATTCCTGGCAGCCAGTTACTGCCAACCTCCCCGTCCCTGCCACACATTGCTGGCTAGCTACAATTTAATTATTTGCTGAGCAGACAATTAACCAGTTATAAATTATTATTCACAAATATCTGATGATATTTCTATAAAGTCTTGTATATTATTCGATACATACTTCAAGTTTTATCGAATTTTGAAAATAGTTTGCGCAAACCATGATCGAAAAGCTTTAATAGTTTCCAGAAAGAAATTAAAATAAAATTAATTAAAAGATCAGTTTTAACATTTTGATTGATAGAAAGTCAGAAATGAAACATAACTAACAAACAATATATATATGAAGTTAGGCGACAAAAACTAATCATCTTAGAACCAGTTTCAAAGATCATGAAAATGTAGATTTAAATCTAAACAAATTTATAATACCCACTAAGTAAGAAAAATAATATAATTTAAAAAAATATATATATTATATATTCAAAATTGAACAACAAAAGCTGATCATCTAAGCACCTGTTTGAAAGTTCAATAAAATGTAGATTTAAATCTAAAAATTGATTTAAGAAATAAATATGGAAGTTTCGAAGGTTTCGAAAATTAAAAAAGAAATTAAAATAAAATTAATTAGTCGATCAGTTTTAATATTTTGATTGATATAATTGGTAAGTCAGAAAATTAATATAGCTTACAAAATATATATTCAAAGTTAAGCGACAAAAATAATCATCTAAGATCCAGTTTTAAAGAAAATAAAATATAGATTTAAATCTAAAATGAAATTAAATTTAATAAATAAATTTGGAAGTATAGCTTCTGAAAATTGAAAAAAATA
Source organism: Hirtodrosophila confusa (assembly GCA_035043065.1). Lineage (NCBI taxonomy): Eukaryota > Metazoa > Arthropoda > Insecta > Diptera > Drosophilidae > Hirtodrosophila > Hirtodrosophila confusa. The sequence continues at coordinate 2,333,721 of JAWNNI010000039.1, forward strand.
TCTCAAATGAATGGGAATATTTATTTTTTTAATTCATATAATGCTAACTTAAAGTTAAAATGATGAGTTTACATGGCAGTAGCTAAGGCATCCAGGACCTTCAGCTAGAAAACGAATATTTATTATCGAATAAACTGGAAAAACAAACAATGACAAGAAATATGCTTAGTTTCAGTAGAGTAAAGTTAGTTAACAATCCAGCTAAATGTATTAAGATGTAGTTACTTAAATAAAAAAAGCAATTTTCATACAAATCGTTTCAGTTTCCATCAAGCTAAAGGAATGCGATGCTCAGGAAAAGGATGCTGCTTGTATTTTATGAAATTACTTGGCATGGCAAGGATCGAAGCAACCACAGAAACGACTGGCCATAAGCATTAATTAAACTTGCAGTGCAATAAAAACATAATAAAAGCTCAATATCCGACATAAACACTTGAGCAAATTATGGCGTACTTACAACTTGCCAGAGATAACGGTAAAAGTATGGCGTGTGTGCATATGCGAAAAGTCCTGCCATAACGAGGCACGAACTCTAGTGGAATTACAGGAGTGGCAAGTGGCAAGTGGCAAGGCAACGAGGCACAGTGGAGCAAAGTTTGTTATTTATAAAAACGAAATGAGTTTTGTTGTGTGTTGCAAAGGGATTTCTGTGTCTTATGTGTTATATTATTATTACTTATTTGATTCGTAAGACTGAGCGGACTTCTCCTTATAAACTTGAGAGTTAGCTTATAAATACCACCAAATTTGAGCCACTATCATGTGTACAAGCAAAAGAATCGTATTATATGAAAAGATTACCCAGCCATACAATGGAAACTGAGCAATAACTATTGATTATAATCAAAGCTTAGCCGTAATCAGCTGAAATTTAAGGAAGTCACAAAAAGTATATGTATGTGTGTTATGCCCCATTGTGCACAGGTAGCCATGGTGGGGCATTAAAAATCAGTAAAAAGAAATCAACAGACATTAAAAGCGACGAGGAAGACGACGACAAAGGCGTTAAGGATGATGACGCCACCGATATGGCAAGTTGCCAGGGCAAAGCCCGAAGGATAATGCAAGGCGCGTGAAGCCAAGGAGCGCGACGGGCAAGGACATGCATAAAAATAAACACAACTTGGGCAACAAAGTTGACTCGCTGTATCCAATGGATGAAGCCACCTGTGGGCCCTCCAGCACCCACCAACCCACCAACCCAACAAACACTCGAAACTGTCAATTATGTAATGTTACACAATGTTTATTATAATTTTTATGTAGCTCGACGTAATTACATGTCTTGCGCTAATATTTATTAAGCTTGTAATAAGCAAAAAAGGTGTCGCACACATTTATGCGTTTATTAATGAGCCCTCGAACGTCAACTCTATGCCCAGGATAGCACCTTGGAGAGCTCCCTCAGCTCATATGTCCAATTAACGGACTCGTGGAAACACGTTCTCATACCAAAAAACAAAACTAACAAGCCAAAGGCAACTTTAAGCTATCAACACACGTTCGGAATCAACTTGAAGCTCCAAACTTTGACTCAATTAACATGCTTCGTAGAGTCGCCTCAGCTAAACACCCAGCTGTGTCTCCTTCTCCTTCTCCTTCTCCTTCTCCTTCTCCTTCTCCTTCTCCTGACTCTCCTTGGGTCACGTACACAAGGCAGCCCTCCTGGTCCAGGCAGGATATGGACTTGGAACATGCCCACCACACTTACGTTGCCAATGAAGCAACAATTTTCAACAATGAACTGCGCATAGACAACAACACTGTTGTTGCTTTTTGTAGCGAGGTCAGTTCCTGGCCCTGGCAAGGATGGCAGGACCACGGATTGTGGCTTGAATTATTATCTTTTAATTGGGTGACATGTGTCAGCGGCTTTTGTCATTTTAGCGCGTGTTCAGACATTGCCTTTATATTAGTCATGGCTCAGACTAAAGCCAAGAATTGTTATCGAAATTGGCAAATGGATGTGATATCGGATCATTAGCACAATTTGTGACGCGACAGGTTGACAGGGATAGTTAAGGACGTGCCAAATAGAATTCATTTGTGACAGCTATCATTTTGAAATAAACATAGTTTTTATTCCCTTGCAAAAACTATCATACTCGTAAGCTTTTAGCTTTTTGTGTAGTTTGAGCATTTCAAATGGAATATTTAAACATGTGAGAAAACTTTATTAGCAGAGAAGTTATTAAATAAAGTAAATAGGGGTAAAACAAAGAGAATATCAATTATCTACTACGAAGTTTATTGAATTCAATGTTGAACTTCAGCCTTAAAAACTTTGCTTGGCTAATTAAAGACATTTTAATTATATGTATATGAGTACGACGTATTACAAAAAGCAAATTCGAGTCACACATTACTTACAGTGTGAGTGTAATTGAATAAACTGTGTATCAGGTTATTGCCACAACAAAAAAATCAAAAAAACCTTTTAAGCTTTTAATTAAAATTACTGAAACGAGTCAATTAAGATAATCAGGTTGAGGTCATTCAAAGATAGCAAATATAGGTAATACAAAAATAGCAAACAAACTTTACTTCGAGAAGAATAGCTTCCAGCACAAATATATATGCTAAGGAAATACTCAATCTTTGTCCAGCTCTAAACCCAGCCAGGAATCAAGAAAGTGGCTACAGTATTAAGCCCATATATTAAGAACAACATAACTTAAATTAAATTAAATTAAATTTTCTTATAAGTAATTAAAAATTATCCCTAAAAGTAATTCTTATAGATTGGCGGAGGTGTGGGAGATTAATCTGAACAAATCTATATTCCGAATTTTATATGTCTTTCTCTTATAGTCTCCGATATCCTTGTGAACGCAAGCACACGGTCAGATCGACTAACCTATTTCTACTCAAGAATATATATAATTTATTGTGTTGGAGATGTTTCCTTCTTCCTATTATATACATTTGCACAGTTTTAGCAGCCCCTCTTATACATTTCATGGATACAGGATGTGAATAGAGTTCGTCTCCCATATTATACTAACATATATCTCAGAAAACTTTTATAAATTTATTTAAAAAACTAATCATATACTTAAAACTATGTGTATCAGCAATTACTGTCAGGGTTTGCTTCAGCTCTAACTATTTTAAAGGAATTTCTTCACATTCATAAATTCATACATTTATAATTATTATAATGCTACTTTTCAGGCATTACTATTCACATTTCATAATCTATACATTACATTAACAGATTGTGTAATATTATATAGTCGAATATAATATAACTCGCATTTTATATGACGCTTCTTAAGACTAACTATCAATATTAATAAATAAATATACTTATGAGTTCTTATGACTGTTGCAATAAATATCAATTAAAAAACAAACAAATTTATGATATACTTGTTAATTTATGGAGTCTTAAATGAAATTACTTGTCAATTGATCATTAATCAATGCTAATTGAAAATACCTAATGAATAAAAAAAAGTATCAGTCGCAGAACAGGATGTATATTGATTCTCTGCTGAACTTTGATGTTTTGTTGGATTTATATAATTTGGATTTTCTATGCCATAAGAGCTGCACTTAAAGCATACGCATATTACGAACTTAATTTCATGCTTATTATTTTGGAGTTTCCCCGTTTCCCCGGGGGCACTTGGCTCATGTTGATGATGATTATAATGATGATGATGAGTTATATGCTCAAAGCGAAATTAAGCAACTCGAAAGCATGACACATACCCCCACTGAGACACACCCACCACCCACAGCCCACAGCCCACAGGCCACCGCCCGCATTGCTCATTGCCGGCAAGTGACTTTGACTTTTTGCAACAGCGCACAGCAGCTGAGCGGGGGTGGCAGGGAAGGGGCTTGAAGGGGGCAAGTGTAGGCAGCAGCGCCTTTGAAACTGAATCTGTGGTCGTGTGCGTGCGGGCAGAACTGCCAGGCCATTAAATTAAATAATTTAATGCTAGGCAAGGCGAGGCGAGGCGCACAAAAGTATGCTATGGAAATGTTTGGGCACAACAGCTGGCCATGTCCTTGAACTTCTCGGTGCGCCGCCGGGTGGATTGCATTTAAATTGTGCAAATTATGTGGCATTGCATTGCACGGCCAACACGGCCAACTCGGCAGCCGTCAAAAAGTTTTGCTACTCACACCCCATGCTCCATCCCCCGCAGCATTCCACTCGCGAGGCCGTCATTACTCAAACGCAGGCCTAAACTTGCAGGCACCTTTTCTAAGGATCTGCAGGGCAAACTGGCTGGCAAGTCAATGTCCTGTTGAGTGGCGTGCATGTGCTCGAGTGTCTAACTGCCGACTGTCGACGTGAAACTTCCTGCTCAGCTCTGCACTCTATAGTACTATATAGTTTAGTTTCCAGCCAGCTTGTTTACACACCGCTGTAGCGGTTTTTTCCTACACTTTTCCTGCGATTTCTTTTTTAATGGCGCACTTCAGAGCTTTTGGTGGCCTCGTCGTTCGCTTTAAACGTTATTATAGCGACTTTTTATAGACATATAAATATCATCGTTAAGTTCGTCATAAAAAATTCCAACTAGCGCGCCCCATACATACACATGTGTCTGTGTGTCTGTGTGTCTGTGTGTGTGTGTGTATGCGCTCTAATGATTGTCCTGGCCAGATAGCGTTAGCCCCGGCTCTCCACAAGGATTACTCGTACATACTTAGTGCAGCGCAAACAAATTACTGTTAATTAAACTCGAAATTGTTGTGCGGCGCACTTAAAAGCACTTTGGTGTTAGATGTGTGTGATAAGAACGCGGGACGCTTGGGGGAGCTGCAAAGCCGGCGAGATTGGTTGGGTTAGCATACAACATGTGGCAGAAGCCAGCGGGGCAGCGGGGCACTATCTTGTCTACTAATTAGCTTGATATGTGTGTGATGAGAGTCAGCGAAAAATGAATAAACAATTGTGCAGGGAATCAAATGGAACCAGCTCAAAAGCTGCACTTGCAGCGTTTTTACTGTCAAGTCTGTCAGCAACAGTTCAACCGATTTAAATCGAATAAAAAACAATTCATTTTAACTAGTAAAGCATTAATAAAAGCCACTTAAAATGATGTCGAAGGTCGAAAGTATTTTATTAAATTATTTCATTAATTAAAGGTCTTAGGGCTTCACAAATCAAATTATTTTGTAATTAATTAAATTCTACTACAAATTAATATAGCACAAATATGTTAGCTATCCTTTTGCGATCAGCTAAAGAGTAGACGAAAGTATAGAGAAGATATGGCTTAATGGCTTAAAGCAAATTTAAATAAAATTTAATAATAATACATAATGTATAACAATAATAATATCGAAAAAACAAGGAAGATAATGCAAACAGAAAATTTAAATACAAATAAATAATAATAAATAATGTATAATATTAATAATAATAACAAAAGTATCAAGAAGCTAAGGTCTTATTTCGAATTTGCTTCACTGCAAACAGTAAATTTAAATACAAATAAATAATAATAAATAATGTAAAATAATAATATTAACGAAAGTACAAACAAGCTGTGTTATTTCGAACTTGCCTTAAATTAAAATTCACTGCTCAGTGAAATTAATTCGAAAGTGGAATTCGGAACAGGCTATTTATCGCATATTTATTTATTTATTTATTTGATATTTCCTGTCCAAAAAATTAATATATTCGCATAATGTTCTAGTTCTAGAATAACCAGAAAGTCTATGTACATTGGTTTAATAATATTAAATAAATAAATAAATAAATAAAATGAGCTTCACTATTTATTTTTTATTTCTTATAATTAGGTTAGCTTTATTTAATTAAACAGTGTGAGCAGCTTTATTCAAAAGCAGACTTTTACTCTCAGTTCTTTACTTCACAGCGCGTGCTAAGGCTTGATCTCTTTTACATTACAGTCTTAGAATTCATGTTAACTTAATGTTATATTAATTACAGAGTATATTGTCAGTGTGGCCATTATTAGTTTACGATCATAATGTATAACAACTATGTGAGTGTCTTTCTATTTATCATACTACAACAGTAAGTTGGAATAATATTATACTTCGATGGTAGTTCCCATTAGGACTAATTTATTGGCCAAAGTGGATTTTCAACACAAAAGTTCCCGACTGCAAAAAAAAACATATTTTAAGTAGATCTATCAAGAGAATCCCTGGTACTGACAGACAGACATATATTGCTCAAACCCAGTATAGTCTTTCCAAAATTCCTTTGGAAACAGAGCATGCAAACTATAGTATATGCTGCAAGGATATGTTGTATCGTTTGGCAGTCTCTTTAAATATGCCGCACACATTTATCACGCAACAGACTGCAAGGCTTGGCAAGTTCATATGAAATCATAATTATCATATTTCTATGCCTATCACGAGTGCGCATTCAGCACATCTGTCACAGGACGTGTGATTAGTTTCCTCTTGTTGCAGTAGTCCAAATAACACCAAAAAAAGAAAAGAGAGGCGCCTCAATAAATTTGCTGTGTTGGCCTGTGTTTTGGGCATTTTCTCGTTCATTTTCCTTGAATGCAGCTTGCAGTTGTTACGTGCCGCATGTGAGCCGAATGGGAATATACATTTGGGCTAGCTTAAATATTTTAGAAGCGCAATTTGGCAATTTGCGCAAAAAGGGCATAGTAAATCTTCACAAAATCGCCAAAAATGGAGCGAGAACTGTGCACGTCAATGAACTAGTTCTAGCTGATCTGAAACCACTCAAGCCAAATAAATCCTATTAAATATGTAATTACGCTTTGAATCCATATCAAAAGGATAAACTATTATGCTTTGGGCTCACCCTGTGGCCATTTTTCAATATTTCACTCAACAACACCCCACAAAAAGTATGTAAATGTCTGCATTAACACATTTCCTCATCTAACATGCCATTAGTCAAAACCAACAATGGCAACAACAACATCGGAAAACTCTCTATGTGTGTAGAGCTGAAAAAAAGGGGAACAAGGAAATCAAATAGTTTACCTACCATTAATTACCGCCAGGGGGCAGCTTGTGTTTGTGTTTGTGTGTGAGGACAACAAGCAGGACGATGACCAAAGTTTGGAGCATACAGAGCGAACCGGAGCTGGAGCTGAAGCCCAAACTTTGCCTACCATTACACACAGGTGAGTAGACGTTGTTGTAGTTTGGGTTTATGCGTCAGCCGCAAAGTATGCAGCAAATATTTAGATATGCCTACGACCCCAAGAAAGTTCTATGAGCGAAGCGGAGAGGGGAGAGGGGCGGCGCAGGGCGGGCCAGAGTCGTCGCATTAGTTAAAAGAGTTCTGGGGGCCACTTTGGAGCGCTTAATTAACACTTTATTAGCTTAACGCAGACGAAAGGCTTAACCTGGCTTACAGCTGCAGGCTGAACTCGTGCATGGGGGGGGAGAGCTGGCAAAGGAGGGGCACATTGGCGTGTGTGTGTGTGATTTTTGCGGTAAATATGCGAGTGAACCACAAAAATCCGTATCAAATATGTTTAAAGGCTGGAAAAACTATTTGGGAGGCGTAGCCCTTGCGGCTTTTTGGTTTTCGTTATCGGGCATATGTAATTAGAGCCTGGCCCGGAATTTGAATTTGACTTCACTTTGTTGGCTAATGTGTACTGAGGCGATCAAAATCATATAATTTAATTAGCCTAATTAAATTCTAAATGGCTCGTTGAGCAGGCAACTGAACTGTCATAAAATGTTGCTGAAACCCAGGCAGACATAAATCGGGGAAGCTATTGTGTTGCGAGAAATCAATTTACATGTTTCAGGTTGAAGCTCTCAGTTATTTGAATATTTTAACAACACTCAAAGAAAAACTTTCGAGTTTAGAACTTTACGCTACAAGAGAAACAAGTTTTAGGAATAAAGATCATTTCGTAACTTCCAGGATATATTGCCTACATAATATTTAATGTTTCTAAAAATTAATATTATTAAACTCTAGACAGAACGGCTATCTTCTTCCCTTGCAGCAGGGATGAATTTTCATCAGGTTGTTCCAATAGAAACAATATAATAATGTGGTCCGATTTTGATAAAAATTATAGGAAACCATATGAAGCATAAACAAAGAAGTTTTTCATACAAAAACTCATTTTTCACCCGGTTGTTCCTATGGCAGCTCTTTTATATACTGGTTCGATTTTTAACAAATTTGGTCATATTATATAAACACTTTAAAGACTCGCTTTTGGTAAGTTTAGTGACGAAATCTTCAAAAACAAAAAAGTTTTTCATACAAAAACATATTTTTCGACCGATCATTCCTATGGCAGCTATATGATATAGTGGTCGGATATTGACCAAATTTTGTCAGATTGTATAAGCTTTTTAAAAATTTAGTGCGGGTGAGTTTGGGGATGATATCTTCATAAGCAAAAAGTTGTTCATAGAAAAACATAGTTTTCGACCGATCATTCCTATGGCAGCTATGTTTTATAGTAGTCCAATCTAACTGTCTCCGACATATGCACTGTTTTCTGCAAAAATAAGTATCAAGGCCAAGTTTCATCCCGATAGCTTTAAAACTGGATGACTAGTTTGCATAGAAACAGACGGACAGACGGACATCGATCCGGTTATTCATGCTGATCCAAAATATATATACTTTGTTGAATCGAAAACGTCTCGTTCAATGCGTTACAAATATCGTGACAAAATTATAGCACCCTCTGGTAGGGTATAATAAATTCAAGTGACTTTCAAGCAATCTTAAACTGGATCAGCTACTACAATGTTGTGAGTGTAAATCCCGGTGTGCTCCTAGGAGAGTGCTTAGGTAACAAAATAAATACGCGAACTTAAGCTCAAAAAACTTCACCTCTAACAACAAGTCTGGCCAACAAAAAGTGCTGCCAACATGGCCTACAAAAATGAAGTTTAAAATAAAGAGACTGCTAATATGCAAAACAAGAAAATAAACATGAAATTTTATGTCTCAACTTGAATGTCAACTTAAAGTCGGCCGCCCCGAGAAATAGGAGGTTGACCAAATTGAATGAAATGCCCCTTCAGAAGAGGGGGCCCGGCATGCACAAGGAATGCCCATGTAGAAAGAGAGCATAAACTTATCTTAATTGAATTATCAAAAATTATGCGGCACACTTAAGACGATGACGAGAACGAGGACGAGAACAAGGACGAGGACGAGGTCGAAGACGAGAACAAACAGAGTAAGTAGAGCTCGGCAAAACTGTTGCTTGGGCTGCGTCAAATATGGCCCACGACAAAGGACACGCAATTGAGCTGGCAGCTTGGGTGTCCTGTGAAGTGGGACGGGGGGTCTTACCTGCCGGCTAAGCCATCAAGTTCCATCAAGGAGCTACATTTTGTGGCATTTAACTTTTTAAATGGTGAGACGGCGGCGGCACAGCCAAGTGAAAGAAGTTCTATTGCCAGTCGCTTGAGAACTAATGAAGACGCTTGTTGATAATTTATGGTCCTTTGGCACGCAACTTTGTGCGTCATGGGGCGGGCAGCAGGATAATAAGGAGTGGACTGAGTGAGTGGGTAAATGATCAACTGGGCGGCTTTTTGAGCGATTAACGCAGTGTATAACATAATTAACATAGTCTTCTCTTCAGCCTTCGCTCTCTCTCTCTAAGGATTGGTGCAGCGCCATCTAGCGTTGAGCGGTGCAATCAACTACTTGGCGTTACGTTAATGAAAATAGCGTGTAAGTGGCATATTTAACTCGATAATTGTTTGCGTTGTCGCATTGGCCAAGCCATAAATCATTTGCCTACTTTGTGACGTGATTAATGTTTGTTCTGCAAAAGTTCCAAAGAAATCGAGCTGTGCTCTAGGCTGGGGTTTGTACTGCAGATAGATCGGATAGGAGAAACCCACGCTTTGAACTCATTTCCTGTCATAGGAAATTGTCTTGAAAGTGCACTCAAATCATTTATTTATTATACTTTATATGCTAGTCAGATATTATGATATATATAGTATTAATAAATAATAATAATAAATAGAAAAAATAAATGAAAATGAAAACCCATTTCTTGCGGAAGCTTGCAATTGTAGAGAAGTTTCATTGAAACCCCTAGTGAAATTTATTAGATGATTATAATTGTACTGGTGATTCGTTGATATTCAGGCCAGTTCTGAATTTCACTAGTGAATTAATTTCACAGAGAGGTGTGAGAAAACATAGAATTCGCAACATTAGTTTAGGGTTAATTGGTTAGAAAGTGGCCTGATTGTAGTCTCAAGTCTTGACATAGATACCGTCAACGATTGGATTCCATTTAACTCACAACTGAACTAAATTTCATCAAATTAGTATACAATTTGGAACCCACAATATTGAAATTAATGCTGCATTTAATTCAGAGCAACACAGCTAATTAACCCAATTATACTTCGTGTTTGTTAGCCTGGCCAGGACCAACTGAACTGTCAGTAATTTTATCAACACTTGATACCTTGCGCTTCAACAAATATTATGTCAGCTAATTATCTAAAGTGTTGGTAAACTTTACTAAATACTTTCGTAATTAATCTATAACGCCCAGCCAAGTGTTGGCCCAGAGTTATTCTACTTTCCACACTATTTTTATGCCGCTTACCTGTTTTTCATTAACCTCAAACGGGCAGCAATCAAACGCAAGGCGTAATTAATATAAACAGTTGTTCAGTTGCAGCTCTCTAGCTTTTTATTTAGCACTGGCAGCTCTGGCTGACAGTCCACACACAATTTAAAACTTTGGCCACGTCAGGCACACTCCACTTAAACAAATAGGAAAAAAAAAACCCGTAGTCAAAAACTGCATGGCAAAGGCAAATTTTTCAAATTTTTTGCCCACTAGCTAGGTAAATAAATAAACAAAATGAAAATCATAAAATACAAAAACGAAAAGGTAAATAAATAAACAAACTGAAAATCATAAAATACATAAAACTAAAAATATATAATATTTCAGGTCAAACACTTGAACTTTTTCAGCTGTTGTTTCGAGTGCTTTGGGGCCTGTGCCTCCCGCCCCACTCCACCCAACAAACAGCCTTTATAGATTTTGCGGTCAAAATTAGTTGGGGCCCCCAACAAAAACGTGGCATACTTTTCGGCGCACCGGCGAAAGTTGCGCATAAATCAAGTGAGGCGGAGTTGGAGGCGTGGCTGAACGAAAATCAATAAAATGCGCTGCAAAGTAGGCTATGGAATTTTCCAGCCTGTCTGCTAGTATCTTTAAGTGCCTCAAATAGTTTTTAGATACGGCAAATGATATTTATATTTCAGGTGCTGTTGTTTCAATTTAAAGCGCCATTTAGCGGACTTGCTCTCTAAACTTTGCCAATAAAAACTGTGGAATGTGCAACAAAAACACAACAACAGCAACAATTCGCGGCACTTGAGTGCATCATCAAAATTGTTGCCTGTCTAGACTGCAAAATTTGTTTGCGCGCTTTGGTTTATTACAAAAATTGTTTGCCTAAAGTTTCACTTCATTCCTCAAACACATACACACACACACACACACACCATTATCATACAATTTTCATAGCGCAAAAAATGTTTGAAAATATTTCGCAGGCATTTTCTCCTTTTGTTCGTGTTGTTCTTTTTACTTAAGCAACCAGCGAGATATAAAATCAGTTATAATTTTGAGCTTGGCAGCAAAATGCGATTAATTTTTCAAGGGGGGAACTTAATCCTCACATCCTTAGCCTTCGCACGTAGTTTAATGGCAGCGTAGCATACTTTGAGCGCAGCATTTCGATTGGATTAAAAGTTTTGTATTTTGAAAAACGATTATGATAAAGAAAGTTGAATATGTTAAGCGGATGAAACACGCGCCAAGTTTGCCTTATGAGTTAATTGTGCATAAGTATTCAAAGCGAACTTTGCAGCACGCTCTAATTTCAAGAGCCAATTCTATTTTAAATTTCCAAGACATTGGAATAAGCATAAGGAAACTAACTGGTCTCTTAAAGGGACATCCTAGACTGAGATTCTAAGAACTCGAGAGTGAATCCTCATGGCAATGCACTGCCCTGGCCACAGGAAGAAATAGGCTTTTGGGAAAACTATCTTCGTCAAATTAGATATAGTAACTCTCAACCCAACAAAAATCCTAGCATTTGAGCAGGAGTTTGGGATCTTGAGCGTGCGTTAGGCTCTGAAGCAGCTACAATAAATCTTTTTTCATATTCTTTATTCTACTCTTATAATTAGTTGGGATATTATTTTTTTAAATGCATTATAGTTAAATTTTAAAATTTTAAAATAAATCAATATTTATAGCTAGGCTAATGCAGTAATAATATTACTTAAATTAAATTTAATTTAAAAAGTGAATAATTTTATTATTATTTTTTTTTTTTTTTGTAAAACATGTATTTTGGAAGATTGTTTTTTTTTTATATTATTATTAAAATATTGCATATTTATTTAACTTGTACCTTGTTGGCAGCTTAAGCTAGTTGTACATATTATTTCAATTACTTATATAACCTGCATAATATTCTAATATTCTATTCTAGCTAGGAGATGAACAAATACAAGGTTCTTGTTATTATTAAATAAATTTTTATATGTATTTAAATTAAAATTAGAATGCTTCATGTTGTGGTAAGTCCTGAGGGTGGCAAGATTGTTTGTGAAATCATTCAGAGCATTTACTTCCTATACTCAAGTCAATGATAAAGAATATTTTCATAAGCATGAAATATATATATTTTTGTGTGGAATAAAAGAAACGTAGTACGAATATTATGTTTTTGGGAAGCTTCAATATATATGAAGATAATTCGAAACGATTCGATTCGAAACGAAAATAAATCTTCATTTGAAATGGCGTTCGCGTAGATCTGATTAGTACAGTACAAATAAATATATCACGATGATAAGCCAAATACTACTGAGCTCACTTAATATTTGGCACTTGAGTGAGCCACAGCATTGGCCCCAAATTAAGTTTTCCTGGCTTAAATCCATTAGCAAGCCGAATGGTTGAAATGAAAAAAAGAAAAACGAGAAGCTTCAAAGGGCAACCATTTTTTTGTGCCTGGTCACTACCTCTGACAGCTAACGACAGCGAGCATCGAAGTTCCTTCTGCTTCTTTTTTCAGCGGGAAAAATAATCACCGCGCTAAAAGCAATGACCCGACCTACCGCCAAGTGCCTAGCCTAACCCCCGAAAGCCTCACCTTCCCCCTCGTCAATGTATCGCACAAGTGCAGTCCGTGCGCTTTTCTAGTTGCTTCAGAAAATCTTTGCTCATTGCGAGCTGCGTCTTGGAAGTTTTGGGCGCTTTTCCTCCCTGCGGCGCCTTGCGGTATTTCGTGTACGTGCTTTTCATACCAAAAAAATGCAAGATTCGTGCAAAATGTACCTCAAACGTTGGACCCTAGCACTGCTGTGGGGAGTGAAGGGAGCAGGGAGCAGGGAACAGGCAACAGGGCACTGCGGACTACACGCACTTCGTGGCGCTTGGTTTTTATTTTAACATCATTAAGTATTTCTAAATGAGCGCCGCTTTGAAATTAAAATTAGATTTTTTAGTGAGCTGCTCTTGAATTTAATTTGAAATTCAACGGCAGAACGTGTTAGGGGTGCTGCGAGGGGCAAAGAGGGGTGGCATTGGCTGTGCCAAACCGCAGCATTTAAAATCGTTAGCGGTCTGCAGGCTGGAGGTTCCTCTACCTCGTGTTACCTGTGTGTTTCTGTGTGTGTTCACATAATTAAGTGAATTATGCATGTGCATATGTGTGTAGCGGTGGGGGCAAGGGGCTTGCAGGAATATGCAGTATACACTCTGGTGTTTGGCCTAGTGCCGGGGACTTGGCTTTTGAAGCGTCGCGTCAGCAGCGGCAAAAACTTTGCGCTAGTCACCTAAAACAAATGTAACTTAATTTATTTCAAGTGACTGCACACAAAAGCAGCGTGTACGAGGAAAAGAGAGAGGGAGAGAGTCAGAAAGAGAGAGAAGAATATGTGTATGTGTGTGTGTGTGTGTGTGAGGCTGCGGCGCTTTGTCTGTGACTCTTGACCAGCATTTCATGTTGTGGCATTTTAATTTCATGGCATACTTTTAGGCATCAACATAATTCCGTATGCAGCTCATGAATTTCGTTACGTTTATATAACGAGTGAGCAAGGACTCGCTTCCCTTCTCTTCTATTCCCTTCTCTCTCTCACTCTCTCGCTCTCTGGTCCTCTATCTCTCTAGCAAAGCAGTGTGTCTGACATTTCTTTGATTTGTGTTGCCTACTTTTCGGCGTGCTACGTGGGACGTGCCCAGCGAATAGGAATTCCCGTTTTTCTGTTTATGTCCGCTGCTAATTTAGCTAATTTCGTAAATAGAAAATGTTTATGTGGAAACGTTTGGAAATCATAAATAGAAATCAAATAAGAGCTACGAAATTATGATGTTCATATTTTCAGTGTTGTTCCAGAAAACGCTTTAACTGAATAATTCATCTATTGAACTATATGCCTGTATTCATCTATTCAGAAACCCTTTTAATCTAAATTCTTACACTTTGATGTAAGTTGATATTAATTTCACATACAACATTATTATTATTATTATTATTTTTGTTAAGAAATTTGTATATTTTTATTTAAACAAGCTTTCAGTTACTTTTAATGGCAACTTAATCTAGTTTTACATCAGACAAGGGTATGTATAGTAGTTTTTAAGGGTTTCATGTGATCCTTAATAATACCTAACACATTTCCATGGCATTAATTCGATAATGGAAAGTGTATCAAGCCTCATTTATTGTAATTTAAAATATTATAAGCATTACTATTTGCAAAATAAATTACTGTTCATTCTTGCCATTTAACTGCCCCAAAATATTATATTCAACGCATATTTTCAGTCTCGCAGACAATTTTTAATATTACAAAACAAACATCAATATTTAATTAAAAATTAATGCTTCTGTCGTTTTCATTTAGGCCCTATTTACAGTTTCGCAATTAATTTCAATATGCATACTTCAGTGCACTCCAATAGACAGTGGGGAAGTGATGGATGGAGGAGTGGCGCGGAGAGAGGCATCAATAATGCAATGGGGCATTTTCAATGAAAATAAAATTGATTAAAAATCTAAACTAGTTCAATTGAATTTATGAAAGGCCACAGAACATTTTGAAATAAAGTCGCGTTCAACTGGAAAATTTGCAATTAATTAATAACAAAGGCGGAAATTGGTAATATTTAAAGAGAAAGGAATGCAAAATGAGCACGGAGTAAAAATAGGACATTCAATTATTTATTTTAATTAAGGCAAATACGATTGTTTAAAATATCACTTTCATAGGAATTGCAGGCTGCAAACCTTGAAGGAAAGTATAGACTTTTATGAAGTAAGAATCTGTTTAAGCGAGGTCTGCAAATTTCTCGGGCTACGTACATTTGAGTCACGTTTTGTTGTGTTCCCGTAATATGTTGACACTTATAGTTTCAAATTGTTCTTTGACAGATATAAAGGTTAGACATATTTGTCTTCTATCTCCGAAAACACGGAGGGGAGACGTCCTGGCTGAGGCATGATTATGGTGTTGTTTTTTGCTTTCTGCGGTGCATACTCTTTCCTTCAAGGCAATATTACTTATTAACCGTACGACCTTTTTGACAAAAACTCATGATGCACCATGCTATTCAAAGGAAACAATGAAACGGTGAGCAGTGAGTCACGTTTGTTTCGTCTAACATTGAAATAGCGCTTGTGACATTCTCAATAACTTTATTAACCCGACAGTTAAAGACTTCATGCAACCTTTGACCAATTTATGGCTACTTAAGATTCCTCCTTCCCCACAAAGCACATCAATAAATAATAATCGGACGTAGCGCTTTCTGTTCGGGGCGTGTGTAACGCCCCTCCGAAGTTTGGGAATGCTGACCCATCGCCATCGCCTAAAAGTATACTCCCTTCAATATTTTCCAACGTACGCCGCCATGAATTACGTCGTTTAGGTTTGACCTTTGACGGGTCCGTTACATGTTTTTACCCTTACAATTTTTTCCATTTTATTTTCTGGTTTTTTTTGTCCTGGGCTGCTTTCAGGTTTGTCGTTTGCGTGTGTGCGTGATGTGTTTATTAATTTCCCCATTGTTGTTGGCCATTGTTCGCATTGTTGTTGCAACGGGCGACATTCAATTACGTTTTTAGTCCGAGGCATTTATGAAAATTAAAAAGAGCCGCCTAACCAGAGAGCCCGGAGAACGCCACCAAATGAGTGACAATTTGTATAATTAGAAGCAACCCGGGGAATCGGGGCTAGGAAACACAAATTTTGGGGCGTATGCGTTATGCCGGAAATTGGGGACAGCGTTTGATGTAGCGTCCCCTAAAATTTCCTTTATAATTACACATTTTACAAATAATAGCATAAGAATACATTTTGTACATTCGACAATTTGACAACAATTAAGAGTTTAATTTTGTGCAAAGCCTTCAAAAATATATGCTAACTGCAAAGGCGTTTCCTGTTTTGGGCATAAAGGAAAGGTTTATGTAAATCTAAATTAAATCAATCAGTCCAAGTTACCAAACAGGGAAAAGCTGCAAAGCTATAGCTGCTATGCAGTATAGGAAATTGTACCACTTTTTCTGGCTTTAATTAGTGCTAAAGTAAACTTTTAATATTGTTTGTTTGTTTGTTATACAACAACTAAGTTCTCGACCTATTGCTGTAGCTAAATAGTAATCTAATAGGGTGATAATAATATAATCAAGTGATCTCATTGCAATTTTAGCATCTTAATAGACTACACAGAAATTATAGCTTAAAGACTGAAAGTTTGCTTAAAATCAGAAGCAAGGGGACTCAGCTAGTCATCTTGATATAACAATGTATGTCTTTCAAGGAGTATAAAATGCCTTTATCAATGCCTTGCATATTCAAAGACTTTTTAAATGTATATGGAAATTGAGAAATTATTGTAAGTGTTGGATTTTTTATAATTTTTAGTTTTCTAGGAGCTTAACTTATTCATTTCCTTACAACTCAGTACTATTTTAAGTTAAAACGGCAAGGCATGTTCAACTTATTTTTATTTTATATAGTTTTTACTCCCTGTACCCATAAAATGGGTAAAAAGGGGGTATTACATCTGTGCAAATGTATGTAACAGACAGAAGGAGACATCTCCGACCCTATAAAGTGTATATATTCTTGATCAGTTTCAAAAGAGATTTCGATTTGGCCATGTCCGTCTGTCTGTCCGTCTGTCCGTCTGTATGAACGCGTCGATCTCAGCAACTACAAGAGCTAGAGACACCAAATTTGGAATGTAGGTTCCTGTATACCATACGCAGCTCAAGTTTGTTTCATATTTCAGATATCTCCTCCCGTTCCCCCGCAAATCGATTAAAACCGTTTTACAGTAACAATTTTCAAGATAAAGCTTTAAGATTTGGCATGTACAATACTTTAGTCTCTCTTAATCTACTGTCCAAATTTCAAGTTGATCGGATATTTAAAATCGGACCAATTAAAATGCCTCGCTTGCGCTGTCGCTTTTGCCGCCTGTGTGTGTGCGTCTTTGTGTATGTGTGTGTGATGTGTAAGTGGACGTAGATGTGATTGAATGTTTTAGACCTGGGTACAGGGAGTTTCGTAGTCGGGTATACTCGACTATAGCATTCTTACTTGTTTATTTCTCCATACTTGATATATTCAATAAGCAGTCAAATTTCAATACACACTCAAAAAAATAATATTTTTAGTGTCCTGCTGTCTTAGAGGCAACTTAATCTAATCAGAACTTGATTTCGATTTAACGCCCAATAACTCCTATTTTGGCCTAGGCATTTATAGAAACTATAAATAATTGGGGATCATATTCACCCAGCATTCGGACAAGATAATATGATTATTTTCTATATATATATATTCATTGCAATTATCAGACTTTAGCTATCGCATGTTTAACATAAACAAAAAGCAGTTTATTTATTTATTTATTGATATTTCCTAGTGCTATAAGTTAGGGCAGTAGTCACTATAATCATACAACAATTTTATAACAGAATTTGACATTTTAGTCTTCTGGATTTAACGTATAGAAGTTTATAGTTCCTATTATTTAATTTATAAGTTATCATTTATAGTTAAAATTATTGTTATTATTAACTGTAGGAATGGTTATTGTTCTGTAGGTAATATCATAATTATATCTTATTTATATCTGCACATATACACTGGTTAAGCAAGCCGCATACTCATGTTGTAATAACCGTCCTAAATCAACTTATTTTAATCTATTTCATAACATTTGCTTTATTCAACGATCGCTAAGAACTAAGCTCTGCTCCTTCTCCCACGTTATTCAACACTTTAAATCTAGTGATGGGCACACAGTTAATCGCTTGTTAGTGATGAGAGTCTCAGCACTATCGGACTGCTACAAGTTTTAGGCATACAGCCAAAAACAGACAGTTTTAAAAAAATGCATCCATCAGAAAGTCTACGGAATTTCTATGAATGTGTTTAAATGTAAGTAGTTGGAAG
The DNA here is from genome assembly GCA_035043065.1 of Hirtodrosophila confusa. NCBI lineage: Eukaryota > Metazoa > Arthropoda > Insecta > Diptera > Drosophilidae > Hirtodrosophila > Hirtodrosophila confusa. The sequence continues at coordinate 2,352,184 of JAWNNI010000039.1, forward strand.
GTAGTTTAGCTCTGCTGAAAATTATTACAGCACAGCTTAGTAGCGCTTTAAGCAGTGCAACTGACCCGTTTAGTGGCTGCCGCGTGGCGCCAGCCGAAAAGTATGCAACGTTTGCTGGGCGCGCCTCGAACCCTGCGTGTGCTGCATAGTTTTAGGCTGTTGCACTTTGTCCATCTGATAAGGTGGCGCCTAATGGTCTTTGGTGTTTGGCATTCGGTTGTGTGTGTGTTTAGTATTAGCTATGCAACCCCCTCCCCTCCGACCCATGCCCGCGCCCCTGCAGTTCAGTGAGTGTGCGTGCCAGGGCAGCGGAAGTTATTTCAGACGTTTTTATGCCTTTTGTTTTGGGGCTTGGCTATTGTTTTGTAACCCTTTTTGGTTACTTCATTGTTGTTGTTGTTGTTTGTTGTTGGCTGTTGCTGTGCGTGAGGGGCACACCAGCCACTAACGGGATTTCATGTGCCGTTCATTTTATTCAGCTGATAATCGTTTAAACCTTTACAGACACATTCACTAGGCAAACTCAGCGAGCGCTTCAGCGCGAAGTTCAGCGTTCGCCAAAGTGTGGCTAAACACCGGAAACGGAAGTGAAAGCGCAGTTTTTGTGTGTTGTTACATTGAAGTAACGACCCGGACGACAACGACGAAATTGTATTTATGTACGGCCACGTTTAGTACTCTTTCTGTGGATTGCCAGCTTAGCTATTGATTTTCTCCGCAATTTTTGGGCTTGGGTTCACAACTTTAAATTGGATTTCAAAATGTTAGAGTATTTAGAAGTTTGGTTAAGTGTGAAGAACATTGGACTAGCCACTGATTGCGTTCAGATTCTTGACCAAGTTGAGGCAACTTTTGATTTAGGACGCATTCCTGGAAACATTGTTTAAACAGCCAGAAAATTATTTAATGAATTCTTTCCATTTCCAATTCCTCAATTGCTTAGCTGGATTTTAGTCAATTTATAAATATAAAACCTTTTAATATTGCCAATGCTTTCGATATTGGCATTCTTTTTAAAGTTCAAGCGCAAAGTTTGTTATTAAATTTTGCAAATTTGTAAGTGAACCTTGAACCCTGAACCCTGAACCCGGAACCCGGAACCCTGAACTCAATTCACACGAATGAAAGTAATCGCCTTTTTCGCAGCTGTGACAGCTGCCTCTAAACAATCTCCAGCAATCATCGGAGACAACCCAAGAACAATTTCTCTTTATTATTTTTTGTTGGAAAATTAAGAAAGTATTTGTGAACTAATTTAATTAATAAAACAGCCAGCTGCAATTGAAATTGGAGCCTTCGTACTGGCTGGCATTTAATGAGCACTTAGCTCAAATTAAATGCACAGGCGAGCAGGATGCGCACGGAGCAAAAAAAAAAAGGATGTCCTGGACAGCTTCACACGCTGTCAAAAGGCTCAACTAGTTGGCATGATGAAACGAGAGCAACAACAGCAACAACAACAACGGCCATTAGAACCATAACAACCATAACACAAGTGTCAAGCCGAAAAAAGGGACACGGAACATAAAAAAGGACCAAAGTTTTCGTCGTTGCTTGACTCCTTTTTGCCGCTTGTCAATGAAAAGCTGCGAGAAATGGCAAGAAAATGTAATAAAAATTTGTACGCCATCAACGTTTTCCCTTAAGCTCTCCTTCTCTTTTTATCTTTCTCTCTCTCTGACTCTCTGTCTCTCGCATTTCTCTGTGTCTCTCAGCGCATTGAGGAAGCAATAAAAATGTCGCTTAATTGCAAAAAGTTTTGCTTAGATTTTCATTATTTTATTGCATACTTTTTGGGTTGTTCTGGCGGTTTTTTTCCCTTGGTTTCTGTGTCCTGTGGGTCAGTGCGTGTTGTGTTTTGGGTTCATTTTCCCACACGACGCGTGTTTTCGGGCAGGACTACAATTCAGCTGCCGGAAGCGCAGCAACAGGAAATTTCTCATGTTTTATTAACGGTCTTGTAAAACGGGCTTCGGCTGCTGAAACTGCACTTTGAAATGTCCGACACTTTCCCACACACTGCACTGTTTCAAAATTATGAATTTTTTTAGCGCTTAAAGTGCTTGAATATGATTTATGAAATTTTAGCTGATATACTCTCTACGTATAGGAAATTTAATGTACTTAACATGCTACTGGCCTTCAAAATATACATATTCTAGTTCTTTCTGAATTTAGCTTAAAGATAAATATGAAATTTCTTTTGTCAATTGCGCAGATTCAAGCTATTATTAAATTTAAATTTATTTTACAGCTCTAACGTTGAACGAAAATTATTAATTAGAACCACGGCTAAGAAGTATTCAGTTATATATGTAGGTATCTATTGGAGGACTGCCTGAGTGCATTTAATTACTCCCTGTACCCATAAAATGGGTAAAAAGGGGTACTAAATCTGTGCAAATGTATGTAACAGGCAGAAGGAGACATCTCCGACCCTATAAAGTGTATATATTCTTGATCAGTATCAGAAGAGATTTTGATTTGGCCATGTCCGTCTGTCTGTCCGTCTGTCCGTCTGTCCGTATGAACGCGTCGATCTCAGCAACTACAAGAGCTAGAGACACCAAATTTGAAATGTAGGTTCCTGTATACCATACGCAGATCAAATTTGTTTCATATTTCAGATATCTCCCCCCGTTCCCCCGCAATTCAATAAAAACGTTTTACAGGAACAATTTTAAAGATATAGCTTTTAGATTTGGCATGTACAATACTTGAGTCTCTCTTAATCTACTGTCCAAATTTCAAGTCGTTCGGACAGTAAGCACGGAAGTTATTAACGAAAGAAGATTCAGTGCTTCAGCGCAAGGGGAAGCCACCACTTAAAATTCCTCGTTTGCGCTACGCTCGAGCTGTCGCTCGTGTGTGTGCGTCTTTTGTGTATGTGTGTTTGTATGTGTAAGTGTACGTAGATGCGATCGAAAATTATTGACCTGTGTACAGGGCGTCTTTAAGTCGGGTATACTCGACTATAGCATTCTTACTTGTTAAGATTTCTATTTTGTTTTATTGGAGAAGGCAACAGCTTGTAGCTTTCCCACTTTAGGACGTGGTTACTTTAACGAGATTCCTTGAGCTAGTTGCTTTCTTATTATGGGAGAGCAGTACCTGTTTAACCTTATATATCTTTTACACTCTTCCCTACCCCATTTTTTCTGACAGATCATGCATAAAATTGATTAATTTTCAAATTGATCGTCGCTGCCGAGCACTGTAATATTCCGTTTAACTCCAATTCAACGTTTTGCAACACTTAAGGCTGTATTGTAAGCCTGCTTAATTCATTAACTATTTAACAGAAGCGTTTCTTTGCTTAAAATTCATTTTGTAATTTGGCCCACATATTTATGCAGATTTTCATGCACTGCACACAAATTTTTTCGTTTTAAATGTGTTAAATGTGCTTTTAATTAAATTTCCTTGGCAGTGCAAGCTATAAAAAAATAAACTTGCCGCACACACGTGAGAACTTGATGTGTGGTTTGCTGAAGGGCAGTTGAGCGCCTATAAACGTCGCCACATCGTGTTTTTTTAACATACATATAATTTTAAATGAATATATTCATTTTGCCTTTTTTTTTGGTAATGGTGTTTGTCAGGCGGCTTAAAAACGATTTTTAATTCATTTAATATTTGGAGTTCCTACTGAAGTTAACATAATTGCAAGCGCATAAAAACTTTTCAATGATTGCCACGGAAACTATATTCTTTTTTGCTAGGGATCAACATTTAATCATTTATAAAATACGCATTATATCAACAGATTGACGGCGTGGCACGATCCATTCAAGCCCCATTTGCATAACTCCTTTTACTATTTTTACACACACTCCCGCAATGCAGTGGAAAACAATATGCATTTAAATGTTCACGCATGCATTTAATGGACTTGATGTTATTTAAAGTGGAAATGTGCTACACAAAAACTCAGCAAACTGTAGTTGACTCTATCTATATATATAAAAATGTTATAAATAGTGGCAGAAATATGTGTGAGAATGCTGGTATGCAAGGTAGAGGCACAGGAAAATTAAAAAATAGCATGATATCAAGTTAGTTCGACGAGGAGATATCTTATACTCAAGTCGTAGACACTATGCATCTTTAACTTTGTCACTAACTCTGTGGATACACTTTCTGTTTTAGCTATATAATTTTTCTGTGGTGCCGAAAACTTAATTCAAAATTATTCTCAAGACAACCATAAAATACACAAAAGTTTTTCATACAAAAAGTAAATTCTTGACAGATCATTCCATTAGCAAGGACATGATATTCTATTACTTATTTATAAGTATTGTCTGCAGCGAAAGGAAGCATTTGTATAGAGTTTCATTAAGAAAACTCTGACACTTGAGCGCACAAATTATGATTAGTAAAGTACAATCTGTGATTTACTCAGGGAATAAATTGTCCCTTAGCAATGGTTGGATTGTCAGTAAAGCAAAGATCTGTGATCAGTTAAGCTAAGCTCCATTTTGTGCTTAATTTTTGTGTCAGACACTGACGAGAGCATAGAAACAATATCGACTCATCTCTTCGTCCTGATTAGGCAGAAATGCCTACTTTACACTTTGCTGCTCGCATTGCTTTATGATTTACTTCGTTACTCTCTATTCGCTTCTCCTTTCCTTTCTTAAGTCTCTCTCAGCTTTGCTTTCGTCCTGACAACTTTACAGCGCTTAACAGCTTCTCTTTCATTCTGGTTCCTCGCGGTTTCTCTACCAGCACATTCACATAATGAAAGTTTAAGTCCAACGGGTCATGGTAAATTGAAAGTTTTATACGAGGGCTTCCCGACAATATTTTGCAGACATGTCCTTTTAAGCTCATTATTCATGCAAAAGTTTGCGAGAAATGACATGAACACTCGCTGCAAGTTGCCTCGAATGAGGCAAGTTCTCCTACCTCCGCTTATTGCCACAATGGAGCTGATTTAATGGTGCATTTATTGCCAATCTATTTGCCGACTATCAGCCTGCTCTCGACTGCTGCTGCTTTGCCATGTGGGTGACGTTAATACATCTGCCAGGAGGCAGCGTGTGCTGTGCCACGTGTTGAGTGCCATTGAAACTAATTGAAAATGCGACAAACACACACACACACGCACACACATTCACCTCGGCACACAACTATGAAAAACTTGGCGAGAATCTTGGTAGACAAAGTTTTGCTGCTTTTAAAATGGAAATGTTCTATACGGCACACACACACACACATATATACGACACATTATTATTAATAATATATAATGCAGCAGCTGTTTGTGATGCATGTGTGTGTGTGTGTGTGTGTGTGTGTGTAGTTGGCACAACTTTTTGTACACCTTTATTTATGTGCATGATTTATAGGGAAATGACATTGATTGATTTGGAATTGATGGTGTGGAAAACTGCAGCAGCAGCAGCAGCAGCAGCAGCAGCAGGAGCTCATCCAATTGGCAAATTTCGCTGAAAAGTATGCTACATTATTTTGGGCCACGCCTAATTTGAGTTACACACACAAAATCAACGCGCACATTTTTAATTTCCATAATTATATGTACACAATAACTAATAAACGCCTAATGGGTGGCTAAATATATTCCATATAGGCATCATATACCATATCTATATATCACTCCTTACCGCAAGGTAAACAGTATCGTTTTATGTGCTTTCGATTTGAGGGCTAAATGAATTCAAATTTTGTTGCTGAATTTCGTGATTTTAATAGTTTTGTTTGCTTTTGCTTAATTGCACATACATTTTTATTTAAATAGTCTAATACAATGCAATTAACATATGAATATACTTTCAATTAAAGCACGTGTCTGACACGTGATTATAACATTATCCAATTAAGCGAATGCATTTTTATTAATAATTGCAATTTTTGTTAATTAACGAGCCGAAACAATTACAATAACGTCATTAAAATATTTTCTAGTGCTAACCTCCAGACTATTCAAAACAAATTAGCTACAGTTTTTACTCCCTGTACCCATAAAATGGGTAAAAGGGGGTACTAAATCTGCAAATGTATGTAAGTATATATATTCTTGATCAGTATCAAAAGAGATTTCGATTTGGCCATGTCCGTCTGTCTGTCCGTCTGTCCGTATGAACGCGTCGATCTCAGCAACTACAAGAGCTAGAGACACCAAATTTGAAATGTAGGTTCCTGTATACCATACGCAGATCAAGTTTGTTTCATATTTCAGATATCTCCCCCGTTCCCCCGCAAATCGATTAAAACCGTTTTACAGTAACAATTTTCAAGATATAGCTTTTAGATTTGGCATGTACAATACTTTAGTCTCTCTAATCTACTGTCCAAATTTCAAGTCGATCGGATAATAAACACGGAAGTTATTCACGAAAGAATATTCAGAAATGCAGCGAGAGGGGGAAGAAGAAGCACAGCCACCAATTAAAATGCCTCGCTTGCGCTGTCGCTTTTGCTGTGTGTGTGCGTCTTTGTGTATGTGTGTATGCATGTGTAAGTGTACGTAGATGTGATTGGATGTTTTAGACCTGGGTACAGGGAGTTTCGTAGTCGGGTATACTTGACTGTAGCATTCTTACTTGTTTTTCCTAGTACAATGTATATACCAGTTAATACAGTATGTAAGCCAAATTCATCCTGACCCCTCCTGCATTTGACATTTCATATTTTAATGTGATCAAACTTATTTTGTAAGCTCTTTGCATCAAATAATTTAACTGAGTATTCACCGATTTCGGATAATTCAACCGTTCTGGTCAGAAATTTGGTGGATAACTAAACCGAAAAGTGGGAGTCCCAAGATTTATGTCAAACGTTTAATTTTCGTTCACTAATGTAACTCTTTTGGTTTTCATTAGATTGGCTTCATACTTATTTCTTAGCCGCAGGATATACCGCATCGCAACGTCCTTTGATTATATTTTACATGTTTGTACACACTATGTATACAAAATATCTATTAGCCCCTATATTATTTCTTAACTTTATTATTATATTAATAGTCTTTACATAAATAGTCTTAAAAAATATTAAAAACTAGCTTATGCTGCCAAAAAGGTAGCAGTACAACCAAATACAAAAATATGAATATTTTTACAAAATAAATACTTATATCTACGTCCCTAACTTCACGATTACTTAATCGACAAGAGCATCATATATTTTGGAAAATACCAAAGCGTGCAAGCTCCCGATCGACTCTTCTGGGAATAAGATGAAAGTGAGAAGAAAAGTACACTAAGAAAGCATTTTAAGAAAAAGATATAGCTCGTATTACCAGCTGTTATGGTATATATTCCTGAATTAATGATTACCTGATTTTATTTTAGAATCTTTATCAGTTATCAATCAATTTCTTGTATACTATTAAAGAATTATCATGTTATTTTAAAGATTTCATGCAGTTTGGTGATTTTCAATTATCAACTTAAAGATATGTTTCCAACACTGACAGTTTAGCAACTTTTATTAATAATTATGTTAAAACACAATCAATAAATGAACATCTCAATAAATAAGCATTTGAAGAAAATAATTGAAATAATTAGATAAATCTAAGTAAAGGTAAAATTTCTTAACTTTTCTAGTAAACTTAGTTGTCTTAATTGTCGCAAAAAACTATTTATAATTATAAATGATGTAATATGAAGATTGATATTTCGGACCAGCGCAGTACCGTAAAAGTTTAAAGCTTATAACATTTGGACATGCCAATAAATCAAATTAAATTAATGCGACACGAAGCTTAAGATGACAGATCACCCTCCTCCAAAGGATAACATCACATAGACCATCCGGTTTTTAGTCCACAAAAAGTACACCAGTTAAAACCTTCGTAGTTCTTATTTATAGATGAAACTAATGCGTCAGAGGTGCAGTATTTATTTATTTAATACCTAATTCTCGATATGCAATATTATTAATCGGATATATTAAATTATGACTCTATCGAAACCCTGAATAAACGCAAGACTTGTTTAATTTTTGTATACTTTTAAAATAACTTTGTGACTGAAAGAATGTCCAAATAATATTGCGCGCAGGTTAATTTAATTTGTAGCCCTGCAAGTTTTGCCATCAAATTTGGAGAGCTGTCAACATGGACAACGTATGTACATATGACATCATCTGTCACAGTTACAGTAACAGCAACAGCAACTCGTGACAGGCAGTCGCAGTTTTTGCGAAAACTTATTTATTTATGCAAAAAGCCAATTGTTTTTATACACACACACACAACACATTGGGGGAGGACAGCTCTGAACAAACTTGGCAACCGAATGCATTTTTATACAATTTAAAATCGTGCAAATAAAGTAAAAGTTAACTGACTTCTTTTATTTTTATACAGTCGCAATACATTTTTATTTTGTTTTTGTATTTTGTTTATTTGTTTGTTAAATAAAATCAATGAAAATTGATTGGCAGTGGCAAGCAGCGTGCAAACATGACAGACATTTGGCATTTGTGGGTCAATTTTTCGAGCAATTAAGCAGGGGCACACTTTAAATTCCCTTGAAGAGCTAAGGAACTCTGGCTGCAGAGGAGCGGGCTGGGCGGGTGTTTGATGGCTCGAGCCAGGCGGACACGTGCCAGGGCTTGGGCAACTCAAACTTGATCCTCTGTCGGCAAACAGTCGCCGCTGGCATGGGTTAAACAAACTTGAAAGCTGGAAGACAGGCGTTAAAGCACGTCCCGGGACATCGCCAACGCCAACGTCGCCGACGGTTCAAATTTTAAAATGACGCTGATATTATTTGGCGTGTGCCGCAGTTGCAGCAGCAGCGTCAACTTCAGCCCAGTCCCCGTGGCAACCCTGCTGCAATTGACGCAGCTCTTCCCCTCTAATGCACTCATCTGCCATTCACCCCCTGACTTTTCAACTGATGCACTGAGGGAACAGCGGAAGGGACGAACAGGAGTAGTCCTGCCAGCCTGCCTGCCTGTTTGCTTCCGGGCTCAGTGGCGCATTTCATGTGCTAATTAGAAATACGTGCTAAAAATGTGCAGAGCATCGTCCTAGTCATCGGTTGTTGTCCTTGTCCTAGTGCAGCTGCTGTGTTGCAATTGCCATCATTTTGGTTGTTAGGATATGTGCAAATAGGTGGAATTATGCCAAACTGTTGAAAGGGTATAGCGAGTTACGGATGCGCCATGCAACACTGGACTTTGAGCAGCTTGGGAATGGGCAGCTTGTGCAAGGAGAGAAACTATTTATTATTAGACAAATAAACAGCAATATTCTTTGCAACAAATTATGTTTTAGGAATTTATACATAACAAATGAAGATAATGAATTTCATCTTCCCAATGTAAAAGAAAAGATGCTTGAATTCTATGCATGTTATAAAAATGGACTTATTTGATTGGGTTTAATTATTGTTTTAATTTAAATACGCAAATTAAATGACCATAGTTTTCCTCCATTTACACATTTTTGTTGCCTTTTCCAGACACACAATTTTATTTGAAATACTTTCTAATGTCTCAAAACATATTTAAGCATATTAATAAATATTAAATGAAATTGTTTTAGTTGCATATTAGAGCATTCATTGAACGCTCTGTTTTGCGTTAATTCTTTTCCGTTTTGGCCATTTTGCCATATATTGGCTCACAATGTTTTACAAAAAAGAAGTTCGGCACGTGCTTGGCATTTGAACGCAGTATTAAAATGTAGTTTGTATAATGCCAAAAGGATGCACTCGGCAGTTACTAAATGGCTGAAAGCCATCAGCATATTGAGCAAATTAGCAAATGCTCTAAAATTACGTGCTGCGAAGTTGAAGTTGAAGCAAAATCGAAGCAAAATTGTTCAAAAAGCTTTGATGCAATATCTTTAGCTCATCAGGCCATGGATGGCTCTTGGCCATGGCTCTAACTGTGACTGTGGCCGTGACTTAATCCAGCCATTTGAATTTCCAGTATGCAAACAAACAAAAAAACTTTTGCGGCTGAACTCAAGATATAAATCGATATTTTGAAGTGAGCCGCACAGACGACGAAGTTGTTGGCTTGGATGACTATCAGAAACCACTTTGGCCGGAAATAGCATAATATTTGCACACTCACAGACACACTGCCGCCCCTCTCCGCACATGGCAGATGGGGTAGAAGGGAAGCTTACCTTTTGGAACCTGCTAAATGCTCGCGACGCGTCGCCATTTTGCCAGGCACTCACAGCCCCAACAAAAAAAGGACTCCAAGTGGCAAATTTCGGCGCGCACATAAAGCAAATATTTTTTATGTGATATTTTATCATCTTAGCTGATTCGGGGCTTTGAATTCAGCGCGCATTCTGAATTCTCAGCTTGAATTTGGCGTACAAGCTGGATTTTTAGAATTTTCCTCAACGAGAAAATAAACTGCTCAATTTTATTTATTTAAAGCTCCAAGGTGTCCTCTGTCAGGGTCTCGCCTTTGCTCCTTTTCGGCTATTCCATTGTGGCAATCGATATAATTTGCCGTATGTCAGGCACGTGTTGGCATTTAGGACCGCTCCACAGTACCCGATCCAAAGACATTGTAGCCATTTTTTAAATAACTCGACGCTTGTCGGACATTTGGGCAACGAAAGCAGCCTTTTGCTCTCCACTTTATTGGACAATTTATATGTAAAATATGAATTCTGTCTACAAGGTCGCATATTATTATCTGGGGACAGCTATATTAAATAACAGAAGGGTTTTTAGCAAAATAAAACTAACAGAGTGTCTTCAACATTAGTCAATACTGACGTTTGAGCCTAAGACTCCTTCTGCACGCAGAGAAATTGTTTATAATTTACAAAATTAACATCCTTTACAGTGGTTAAAAAAATGAGATTTTGATTCAATGCAGATCTATTTGTATTTATTGTATATTTAATTAAAATTAAACTCATTTGTATATCTGAAAATTCTAGCATCTATGAGAGTGGCTGCCCAAGGGCCAAAGATTATTTAGATACTACAAAATGAGTTCATAATTTATAATCGCATTGGAATCTCCATATGTGGCAGCTTTTACGCTCTTAGCTGCCACAAATTAGCGCAACGGGTTGTTAACAAAATTTACATGCCTTATCCTGCATCTAATTACCGCTAAGAGCATGTGGCATCATCATACGCCAGCAGACAGCTACCAACTGATGTGGGCGGCGAATGGGGATAAAACAGGACTCAGGATAAAAACTTTAACAAGCGCATGGCATGCATTAGCCTGACATGCACCCAGAGTATTTCACACGTCTTTTTCCTCATCTCGTCTAACTCATTGGAAAAATGAAAACTCTGCAAAAATTTGCTTCGCAACAAAGTAGCCGCGTTAAGTCGACAACGCAGGGAAAACCATTTTTAATGCCTAATGAAAACAATGCAGAAACGGAATGCTACAAAAAAATAATACGGAATAAGTTGTTATAAAAACAGCTAGGGTAAAAATGGGGCAAAAACTGCAAAGACCACACACACACACATACGACTTACAAAACTCACGTATATTCATATCTATTTGTTTGGCTGTTTAGCAACAAAGTTTCCGGCTTTTTGCGTGGCATTCCCTGTGGTTCGTTATTCGCGCCAGCTAGCAAAAAGTGACAAAAGAAGCTGTCAGTTGGTTGCCCTGCTACTGTTTTTGTTTATAACTAAAAGCCAGCAAAAAAAAACTTAGCTAAAAGCCTTTGAAAAGCAAGTTGAGTTGCATAAATGGCGAAAGCATGTTGAGAATTGTGAGAAAATTCCAGCATTTACAGTCAATTTCAAGCAATGTGCACGTTGGCAACTCTAATTGGCGTAAATTAGGAGAAAGCAGTAACGAGTAGCGAGTGATAATACAGGTTACAGCATATAGTATACAGTACTTTCAATATAAATGAACATTCTCAATTTTAAAGTGGAAATGGCTTATACGACCAAGTAGTATCAAGCAGGGAACATTACGCTTATAAGTAATATATATGAAACTTGATTTTTAAGCACTATTTCTTGAATTTATTTATTGTCCAAATACTAAAACTAATTTTTGGTATTTTTTTTTCCTAAAAAAATAAAACTTACTATATAAATATTTTTTTTGCTCAGAAATAAAGGTTATTTCTTGGGTTTTATATTTTGACAAGACATAACGATTATTCACTGAGTCTCATATGTATTTTGCTTAAAATTAAGTATAATTACTTTAGTTTTATTTATTTTTTCAAAAATAGAACTTAAATCTGTATTAAATAAATACTGCATTATTATAATGTATTATTTGAAGTATTGTGTTCGAAAAATACTATCAAAAATCTGGGAATATTCTGAAACACATTTTTATTAAGTATATAATTAGTATTTCTCAGATACGAAAAATACCAAATAATACCAAAAAAATACCAAATTCAGTATTTTTTCAGAAGTACAAAGATACCAGTATTTCCCTATTGGTATAGTTAACATGTTGAAAAATACTGATTTTGGTATTTTTGTTGGTATTTTTTTGATATGTAATAATTTGAGTTTTGTTTTTTGGAAAAACGTGTACAGTCAACTCTAATTGGTGGGAGGAATTAGACTAAGGACTCATTACTAACGAGTCTGCAATGCATAACAGGTAGTATAAATGCCGGCTCTCCACAACCGCGATCTAGCGAATTCGGTCAACACAACTTAAATATAACTAAGACGGTAAATGTAAGTAAAGAAAAGTTGGAAGCTGCTTATTCTTACCTATTTCGATAATTGGGGAATCGTTGTTAACAACATATATACGAAGTTGGTTTCTGAAATCCGCTAAGCCAACAATTTCCCATTTTCCCATTGGCTCACTAATAGACACGAAATTACAGCTAATCGTTATTTAGTCAACAGTCAATTAACTGTAAATTATTAAAACGTTCTCCACAACAAGGGAGTGGGTAGATAGAGCGGGTGAAGGAGGACAAGAGGACAAGAGGACATGTGGAAGCTACCAAAATTGAGCAACTGTCAAATTAACCAAAAAGCGGATTTTCTGCCTGCCATGTGAGTGTGTCTCTGTGCTCGTGTGTCTGTGTGTGTGTGTGTGTGTGTGTGTGTGTATGGATTGTGTTTCATAAGCCTGACAACGACAACGCGACATTGAGCAATTATAAGCAACAGCAATACCAACAACGAGGGCACAACAACAAGCGCATTAATACCATGACACAAACTCCTAATCAATCTTCACGACTTATTCATGCATATAAACCTGCGCGACAACAAACCTCACATACACCACATAGACACACAACACACAAACATACTGTGTGTGTGTCTAACCTCTGCGCTGAGTGGGTGTGCGTGTGTGCATCGGTAGCTGTTTGAGTTCTGCAATTACAACTTAAGCACACAATCATTATCATAATCCTTAATCGATATTATGGCTTACAAGATGGCAGCAGTGGCATAAAGTAACCAAGGAAAGACAGGGAGAGCGAGAGAGATAGAAAGAGAGCAGACAAGAGATAAACATCTGGTTGTGTGTGTGTGTGCGTTGGTTTTAACCCACTTCCGTCCAGGCGGCTGCTGGTCTGGTTGACTGCTTCCGCTTCCTTTTGCATCGAATTAAAATTCCACATACGCTGCGCGACTTTTCTTGGCCAAGCCAAGTGAAAGAAGGTGAGAAAAGGGAATGAAGATGAATACGGAGATGGAGGTAATCCTCATTAATGGATGAGCCAGTACACCTTGAGAAATATTCTTATTAAAAACTTGTAGATTATGTACTGATAATAATTAAAAATTCTATGCAAATATTTATAGAATTTAAAATTATAAATAATTAAAAATTAAATAAAATAAAAATAAAAATCATAATGTCACATAAATTCCAAAATAAATACATTTTATTGTATTAAAAAGAGCCCTAACTCACAGCTTTCTAAACATACAAGTATTTGTTAGGCTTAATGCAGATATCTATAGGAATTCAATTAGTTTTCCAAACATACGAGTGTTTGTAGGTTTTAAAAACTATACATGCAGATATCGATAAGAATTCAATTATGTCTACAAATAAGTTCCTGAACCATTCAAAATTAAAATTAAAATAGTTTTAAGTACACAAAGAATTCTAGTAGTGTAACTGAGCGGCCTGCTTGAGTGCTTGAAGTCAGCCCGTGGACCTGTTTTTGCCCTTTGCCTGTCGTTAATAGTTAAATTGCTGTTAACAAATTTAATGTCCTTAAAATTTATTACCACGGCACCGCTGGCTCGAACGTCAGCCGGCTTGGCATTGTCCTGTTGCGGCCGCAGGATTAAATGATAAAAAGTGTTAAGCAGCAGCAGCAGCAAGTCGCAGGAAGACAAGGACCACAAGGCAACCTGTTTAAAGTTGCTGGCCCCGGTGTCAACAAAGCGTTTAATGAAGGTTGAAAATTTGATTTCAGTTTTCTCTTGTTTTTTTGTGTGTTTGTTGCCTTGCTCATTTTTTTTTGCTCTGGAGCTGCACAATGGGGCGTATGATTGTTATTGGAGCGGCGACGTTTTTGCTGTGCTCTGCGCTGTTTGCGCTTTTGACGACGACAAGGACGAAAGTATGTAAGGACGATGATGTCGTGTACGTGTTAAGTGGTTATTGGTCTAGCGTAGCTTCCGGATGGGCTGCACAATGTGTGTGTGTGTGTGTGTGACGGGGTTTAAGGTGACACAGTTCAAGTGATATTTGCATTAGATTTTGTTTATACTGATATTACACATGCGACATGAGGGATTCAGCCAAGTGGAGAGCGCCAGCAGCCTTTGAGGGCACTTCAAGGCGAATCCTTAAAGTATCATGGCATACGCTTGAAATTATGGCCAATATGATTATATAGACGCAGTCAACGTGTAATCTCGTAGCACTTTCAAGTGACATAAGCGATATGCCATTATATGCAGGCAATATTTGGTAAAATAAGGACTCTAAGGACTTTTTATGTTAAACGATTACGGACATTTTTATTGCTTAAGCAGACTAAGCTCAACTTGAATTTTTTAAAACATTAGAAACTCAAGAAATAGACTTTATGTATATGTTTAATAAGATATCTTATACATTTTATATATTTATACTACCAATTTGCTTTAAAATAGTACAATAATAATATAAATATACTGTAATGTGATGTTTAAG
The DNA here is from genome assembly GCA_035043065.1 of Hirtodrosophila confusa. Lineage (NCBI taxonomy): Eukaryota > Metazoa > Arthropoda > Insecta > Diptera > Drosophilidae > Hirtodrosophila > Hirtodrosophila confusa. Next base: position 2,367,268 of record JAWNNI010000039.1, read on the forward strand.
ACATTTTAGGTTTACTTCCAGATGGATTAACAATACAAAGCAAAACCTTCGATAACTTAAAAAAAAACAAACACCGCTTATTAAAACTTTAGATCGATTTTTGATAAGGGATTATGTTCTGTTGAGGTTTGCTTTAAATCTTTTAAATGGTTCCATTGTTCTAGAAAATTAATAAAGAATTTAGTGCGTTTAAAGATTAAATAAAATTAAATTCTATTCAAATTAAATAAAAATTTATTTTCAGCAATTACATTTATTTTCTGTGCATTTTTATTTATTTTATTATTTTTTGTTTAATCAAAATTGTGTTTGTATATTTATTAAACAAGTTTTCTGCTGCCTATCGTGGCAGCTTTAGCAAGTTGTAAATTTTTTTTAAAAGTGTGATAAATTTATCATATAAATAAACCCGTTTTATGATAAAAAGGTTTCGAACGTTTTCGAAATCTCTTGATTTGCAAAAATGTTGCTCAGATCTAGCTTAAAGTCTCAGTGCACTGCAAAGCTCCATCTTTTGTGGAATGACCGTGAAAAGACAACTTTATTTGGAAGCCCACACACAAACTTTTAAATCACAACAAACAGTAAATCAAAGGCAAACACACACACACACTGAAAACTAGCAATCTCTTTAAGCCTTGCAGCTTGGCAAGTCAGTATAAAATAAGAAAAAATATCAACTCCCAAATAAAATGGAAAAACTGTTGTACAAAACAGCAAAATCCGCCAAGAAGTATGCAATAAATCACAACAAACGCTGCACACAAAGACGCAGACAGTAGAATAGAAAGTGGAGAAGGGAGAGTGGCGGGGCAGAGAGAGAAGACTGAAGGCTGAAGACGCCTCCGCTTTATGGCCTGCATACACAGAAATTTGTGTACGCTTACAAGGTTAGCTCAGCAGAATGGAAACTGGGTTAGATGATGCCACAAAATGATAAAAATCGAAGGCCCCCATGGCATACACAAAAATGCCAATAGATGCTGCATTTGAAAAGCGATTTACGACACCATGGTTGCGCATAATATGATATAGCAGCGGAGAGTGGGGTATGGGGTCCTGGATAAGTCCTGAATGACGCATCATTTATAACTTGGCACTCAACAAAAATTGTAAAACAGGAGCAGACAAACGGCAGCCACTTTGAACGCGAATTAAAGTAATAAATTAGTTTGGGCGTGCGTCGTGCCTCGACATGACAATCTACCCTACCCCTAACTTCCCTAACTTCCCTACCTCCCCAACTCCCCCTACCCCCTCTAGCCACTTGCCTTCTCATATGGGCCCACATTGTGCCCACTCATTTGATTTGAAAGCCTTCATGCCAGGCCACAAAGGCATTCCACAGAGGCAAGAACCGTCCAAAAATTTCCAGCAGGCTGATTCGAATTTTTGCCTCCCCTTGGACCCGCTACCGCCCCGCCCCGTTGCCCATTCCTTGCTGCCTTTTTACGCTAAATTGCTTTGCATTTTTGCTTCGAACATATTTTTAGGCGTGCTACATTTTTCATAATGCCTTGACATGGCCCGGGCCATGGGCCAGAGTCTTACCACAAAAATGGCGAGAGATAAACTGTCGCTGATATCTAAACTCAAAGTTTTGTGGCTCCTAATACCCTTATCCCAAGTCCTGAGATAATCTGCGCGTTTTTATGGCGTTTTCTTTTATGATATTTATGCGCGATATTTATCTGAATCGTTGCTGTCGTTTGCCTTCGCTTCGAATTTTTGTGGCATAATTTCTGCCGCATGACAGTTAATATATTGAAAAGGTTTTTAAAAATGATGAAACGCCAGTAAATTTACGCAAATTTACAAGCGTTTCGAACTATAAACAAAATTATGGACAAGTCCTTGGATTGCAATCCGTATACGAGTAGTTAGATGCTTATAAAAACTTGTGGTAATCGTTTATTTATGTTTTTCTGTCTACGATACCAGCCCAGAGATTCGCGTTAAGACTGTTTTTGTGGCTACTCAAACCTCATAAAAACATTGGCAGCCTGAACACTGAACAGTGGTTGTAAAACTCCAACTGAGATTTGAGCAAAGCAAATAAGAATTGCACTGGTAGCTTGAGTATAGTTGATTTTGCATTAAAAGGATATAAGCTAGCTTCAATAATTTGTTGGGAACATATACTGTGTCGAGCTCAAAGTCAAAATAGTCCGATAAATAATAATAATGATTTAATTGCAATTTAAGCGATGAAGAGAAAGAATAGAGATTTCCATGAGATTATTATATTAGCATCTATTTGAGCTACGATGATCGTCTAATAATAATCTTTTTATACAAGTTGTTAAGATATCAGTCAAAAGTAAGTAATCAGAATTTTTTCTCCTCTTAGACCTTTTTAGTCCTTCAAATTTATCTTAATATACATAAATAAAAAATAATTATAGATAAATTATACATACATTTTCTAGAAAATTAAATAAAACAACTCATTCAAGAGTTTTTTTAAAAAAAATACAATTTTAAAAAACAATGTGAATGCAGAAATATTTAAAACACTGCTCGTTAGAGAAAAGTAAAGTTCTGTCTTTATGGCAGCCTTAGTTTATTTACCACAATCAAATAAAGTGGTAATAATAGTGGGTTGTATATAAATATAATTAATAGGCCTTGGATTAAAAATAAAATAAAAACAATTGCCAAAATAAAATTCGTTGAAGAAATAAAAGAAATTATTGTGACACGACAAAATAAAATAAACTGAAGGTAGGAGATATTTTGACGGCCTTATATTCCAAAAATGCCAAGTTATCGAGTACCAAATGAGTACTTAAGTAATCGATAGCAAGTCTAATCAAGTACTTGATACTCAAATGCTTATTAATCGATACTGAATGGTATTGCAGCCCTGTAAGTCTGTTTCAGGGCGGCAGTACAATAAAATTCAATATATAAAACTAATGGAAATACGTTTCCGTTATAATAATAGGGATAGGATACTAGATCTGGGGACACGCCGACAACTCCCACATTTAAGTAGCCATGGAGGAGTTGTGAGAATTTCAGGACAGAGAGAATTGCAAAGAGATTGTCCTTGCGAAGAGCCAACAGAATAGTGATTAAAGTAAGCAGGGAGTGTTCGGAGAAGTCACACTTTATAATATTTGGCAATAAATTCCTTACCCTTCTGATTGTTTTTAAGCCCGCAACTCACCTGCAAAGAAACAATATGATAGAAAACATGTTAGTTTATTCAAAGGAATTATAATTTATGTAAATTTAAATAGGTTCAAGTTCAGTTTATTATGAAAACATTTTTAACTCCATTTGATATAATCAAAAGCAATTCGTAAACAGACATCAAATATCTCAACCATGCTTATTTCACTTCACGGAAATTTACATTTTCACTTGCATAATTAAAAGTACAGCCACAACAAAAGCAACAAGAGGGCTCCAGCAAAAATAGCGAAATAATATGCTTACTTCCGCATTGCTAAACATAATTTTCCTCTTCTACTCTTGCTCCTATTTTGCCATCCGAGTACAACTAAATATTACGCTTATTTTGACGTCAAAAAGCTTGTTGAGAAATTAAAAAAGCGGCAAAAGCGCGAAAATAAACAAAAACAAAATAAAAAATATAAAAAAGTCCGAGCGGCAAATGCAAATAATAAAAATGGAGCCCAGAGTTTTGTAAAGCAGCTCGAGAAAAACCGCAGCCAAGACGTCGACGTCGGCGGCCAGACGAAAGTTTTTCACCAGCTTTTGTTGCGTTTTTCTAATAATTTCGCTATTCTTTTTTGCATTTGGCGTATTCTCTGCAGTTTTTTAATTTACTACGTTGTATTTTTAATAACAGCGGCAGCAGCTTTTCCTACAAATTTATTTTACGCCACACACATTTCCCGGGATGCTTAAGAGCTGCCTACGTGGAAAATGGCGGCCAACCAACACTCAAACAAACACACACACACACACACACACACACACATAGACACATCTACAAACAAAATGAAGAAAACTCAATCGTCTGCAGCGGCTATAAAAAACAAACCACTTTACATTGCCGCTTGCCTTCTTTTATTTTGTTTATTTTTTTGTAGCTCGTTAGCGGTGGCGTATACGTAATATACAATACGTATACGTAATATTCTTTTTGCTGTCTGCTCAATGTGCAGCCTTTGCATTCATAACGCGACGGCAAAAAAAAACAAAAAAATACGTTAATGAATTTGCATGAATGAATATTTGAAAAGCTGCTGCAGGACCCAACAATATTTTCATTGCTCCAAAAAGGGCCAAGAGCTAGAGGGGCAGTGCAAGGGGACGAGCCGCGGGGCATACTACATATAACAGCAGCACAGATTTCAGCACAAGAATTTATGCACGAACAATTTATGAAAGCATGCGAAAATTTATGGCCTCTAATATTATCAGCAGATTAGAAAAGTAACTGGAAATTATGGCCATGTTTCAGCATTTATTAATTTTTATGCATTTTCTTTTTTTGTTATCTGCATTTGGAGTCGCCTTGGAACTTGTGCATTGCATTTGCATTGTGTATTTCATATTCCATATTCCCTATTTTGAATTTGCATTTTGCATTTTGCATTTTGCATTTGCCATGTCCATGTCGAGGCCATTGCATGTTTATTATCAATGGATTTTGGGCCTTTCAAGTGCTTTAATTGACCCTAATTGCATTTTAATGCTAATGAGTTTTTCCAATTGTGTGTTTCGGTTTTGAATACGAGTATGAATTTCATTATTTATATTCATTGCAGTACACTCAACAGTTGAGTTGTGTGCGCTTGGTAAAAGAGCAAAAACAATATTGTGCTAATTTTCATATGTATGTCAGGTTTCAAGAAGTTGAGTTAAAATTCTGTTTATACTGTCTTAGTAGCAGAATATTCTAAGGACATTTTCACACTATATGCGAGGTATTTCAAGAAACATTAAAAACTTGGTACTTTCTAAGCTGCTTTAAGTTGAAATTTAGCTAAAATAAACCTTAAATGACAAATATTTAAGATGGTTAGTTAGTTTTTCAAATAACTACTCCTTTAAAAAGTTATATTTTTACTCCCTGTACCTATAAAATGGGTAAAAAGTGGGTACTAAATCTTAAAAGGTAAAAGAATTTCAAATTGGAGCCAAACTGCAATTTTAGTACCTTTGTTATCTATTTTGGGGTGCAGGGTGTGAAAAAAACCGAACATGTCAAACCAAACACACTATAATTCCCAAATAGTTAAAGCTTCGGTTGCCTAAGGTAGAAACAAGATTCTCACAGGGTCGAGCGTCACATTCATATTTCTTTGTAGAGTTCTTGTGACCGAAAATTGCAATTGTGTTTGGGTGTGTTCAAGTGTTCGCAGAAGCGATCAGAAATTTGTGACCTGAGTACAGGGAGTTTTGTAGTCGGGTATACTCGACTTGTTCGTAATGAAATAATTGTATTATTTAAGCTCTAAAAAATTTCTATATATCTTAAAATAAAGTGATTTGTGAATATAAAATAAAAAGTGAATAATAATTATAAAATTAAAAAAAAACACTTCATTTGTAGATTTATTTATATGGTTTATTTATTATTATGTCTCGTATACACTTTTATATAATTAATATAAATACTATGCCATTCAATCAGGCTCGTCTTATGGCTGCTCAGGGAGAAACGTTGTGTTCATCTACGGTGCCATTAATGGTATCGAGAGCAATAAGATCGGCCTTGGTCATAACCTCCTTCAGAGTGCCATTGGCCAGCAATGTGACGGTTCCATTAGTATTAGCCAAAGGAGTAATTGCTGGCATTGGCTCATTGCCAGCCATTTCCACGGAGGTCTTCTCATCCGAGATATCCTGGTTTAGAACAGCAGCATGATTGTGGTGCTCGCTGGACTGGCTCTCATTGATAGCCTGGCTTGTCTTGGTGTTGTCCACAGTAACCGGAGTAGTTTCATTGGCAGCCGTGTCCATGTGGGTTACAACTGGTTTGGTTTTGGCTTCCACGCAGTTGCCCCCGTGGTTGCCCTTGTGATTATGTGTGCACTTCTTTGGCGCGGGCTTGCCCCTGCCATTTGGCTTTAAGTTGTGCTTGGGCTTGGGCTTGTGCTGGCGCTTGGGCTTGGGCTTGGGCTTAGCTGAAGTGGTGGTCTGAGTAGGCCTTGTGGTGCTTTTGGTTCCAGTTTTCTTTGTTGTTTGAGCATGCATGAGGAACAAGTCCTTGGGAGACATTGTCGTCGATGATCTGGACTTGACTGTGGTTCTCTTAATTTCAGAGTTTTCTGGCAAGCTAGCTTCCGGTAAGGCATCCGCTTGGACTTCAACTGGCAACGAATTCAAAGCCAAAGCAAGCACAGCGAAAAACGCTACAACTGATATAAAATGCATTTTCGAAATGTACTTCTCTATTAACTCAATACCAAGAATGGTTCAGATTGAACTGATTTCCAACTGCGTTCGTAGCCGCTTTTATAGCTCAATTGGTAGAAAAATAGAAAAGTATTTGACTCACTTCTGATTATGGGCAACTGTTTTAGCACAGCTCGTCCAGAGGCACAACTACACAAATAAATGGATGTAGTCTTTGCAGCAAGTATTTCTAAAATATTATAACCATAGGCAGCATTAATAAAAAAACAGATCTTTCATATTTCATATAAAAGCGTTGATTCTCTGGCTCAAAGTCAGTTCGACTTCCATCTTCAACAATCAATGGACAATATGAAGACTCTAACATTATATCTGCTGCTCATCTTGGGTGCCTTGCCTGTTCTCCCTGAACCAGTTCCGGAAACCATGTCGATGTTTGGTGGTTCACTTCCTCAAGTTAGGGATGTACCGTACATGAGTTTTGATGACACGGCCTTTGAGACTCTAAAGAGTGGTGCCCTGAGCACAACAACCACAGAGCCTCCCAGTACAACAACACAGCTAACTACTACGAAGAAACCAGCCAAGATCTCCAAGGATAAGTCTAAGAAGAAGAAACGAACTGGCAGGAAATATAGAGCACGTGTCTCATCTGTAGCTTAACAGAAACAGCAGGCCTTAATATATTAACCAATAATAGAACGTAGCTTTATGAAAACAGCAAAATAAACTCACACTCAAGCATATTTTTATTATTTTATTTATTTATTTTAAGCTGCCTTGAATCAAAAAAATGGGCAGCTTACAAGAAGATTTATGGCAAAATATTAAAAGCCTTATTACAATTGAATCTAATAATTATAGTCTTTTGACATTCAAATATAGGCATGGATTTATAAAAGCTAATTCCAAAAATTTATAAATCACATTTCCTTGCTATAGGTTTTGTTAATATACTTGTTGAACTTTATTTCATAAGTCAATGTATGATATGGCAATAATATTAATAATCAACAGAAGTGCAACTGAATTAAAGGAGAATTTCCACCTGACGATTAATTGATTCAATTAATTGAAGAATTCGTTTCCGATCCATAAGAATCATCGATCGAAAATTGAGTTTTTGTTGGAATTACATTGCTGCAACCGTGCTTACTTTTGTTTTTAAATTTTGACTGTTTCGCCTACTTAACTACCAGAATCTTCAAAAAGTATTACGATAAATAGATGATGGAATAAGGAAGAACGTCTATCTTCAGCAATCCGAAGATATATACCCTTGCAGCTATGTCTCTTATACAAAAACTCAGCTTCTTTATTGCAATGGCAGCTATATAATAATGTGCTGCGATTCTCATAAAAACAAAGCTATCTATATGAAGTATGATAAAATAAGCAATTGTAGAATTAGGATGAAATATTTTTAAAAACAAAAAAGTTTTTTATTCAACAAGTCATTTTTTATTCGATTGTTCTAATGGCATTCTATCTATCTATCTATAAGATCTACCTACCTATCTATCTATAAGATATAGTGCTTCGATTTGTTACAAATTTGGTCAGAGTGTTAAACACATAATGAAACTTAAGTTTTCTCAAAATACCATAATAAACAAAGAAGTTTATTATGCAACTAAATTTCCGACGGATCGTTTCAAAGGAAGCTATATTATAAAGTGGTGCGATTTTGGGCAAATTTCTTCAGCTTGTTTGGCGAGTTTGCAGCTTTATATTTGACAGAATGTTCTCTTGACAGGTATATGATATAGTAGTCCGATTTTGATTAAATATGGTCAGCTTGTGTTAACTATAAAGTTTGGGAAGGATCCGATCTGGACGATCCGACCTACGACGTACGTTGCCCACAGCATAAAGAAATTTCCGGGCAGAGTTTCATCATTATACCCTAAAACTCGACTCGGCTATAGATCCTGATCCGGATAAATAAGCTGTGTGTGGTCGGAAAAGTCTCCTTCAGTGCGTATTTCGTGGCAGAACTATTATACCCACTGCAAGGGTATACAAATCTAATGATTAACAAAGCTACGAGTAAATTGATTTAAAATGATTCACCAAAGTGAAATCAGGCAAAGCACAAGAACATATTTTATAAAACAGAAGGTGTAAGAACCCACAAATCGTAATTATCGCATGGTTTCTATTTTGAGGATTATCTACCTAGTGTTGAAGCTATAAAATGAAAGTGATTACAGTAAATGGAAACAGTTTTTTACTGGCAGCACTTAAGGCAACAACCCGTCAGGAAAACCGAAAAAATAATCCACAAAATGTATCAAAAAAGTTACCTAGCACTTCTGGCCATAGTTTGGGTATCGCTGGCTATTGCAAATCCGGCAACAAAATTTCCAAACGTGGCAACAACTGGTGTCTCGCCAGCTATGAATACACAGACCAATAGCTACGAGGACGCTCCATACACAACCGATGCCGTTGTAGGAGAGGTAATTAACACAACCAGCGGCGACTCAGCTGGAGAGACCGAGGTGGGGGGCACGTCACCGCCCACGGTCGCCACGAAACTACAAACAGGAGCAGCTCCCAAACCCACTGAGAAGGCTCCGCACATCAAAACCTTTCCCTGGGGCGCCTACAACTAGCTCCCTTGTGCAAAATTAAATAGATATATAGGTGAAGCATTGCATAATAACTCAATAAATCTATAAATAAACTGAAATATTCTTGGAAAGTAAATTGTATTCATCTATTTAAGAGCAGGTTAACATGTGAATGATTACCATAAAGAGAGAGGAGCCTATAGGCTCGTAAGATAATTAATTTAATACTCTCAATTGTATATTCTGAAATTTAAGCTGTCAAATAGCTTGCTAGTCAAAGTTTTTGGCGCCGTGTGTTATGCTAACTTCGAGCTTAACTTTTCTTCTTTTTTTGGCAAGTCATGTTGCAAATGTTGCAGCTGCTGGTTGAAGTTGTTTTGCTTACGTTTTGCTTTCTTTTTGGCCCCGTCAGCTGTGTCAACATGGCCAAGAGCAAGCCGTGTGAACTTGACGTCTAGAAACGCCAAAAAGCAAATGGAAACTTTCGCAAGGTGAAAATCGGAACAGCTGTGTGCAACATTTTTAGCTTTTATCTATACACTTTGAAAAGCTATTACTGAGTATTGTTATTTAACGAAATTCGTAACAACTTAAAGCTGGCTTTATTTATAAACAAATGTTATTGATCAGTATAACGATTTGAATATCGGCAGATGTATGCTGGAAAATAGTCGGAAACGGAATAAATGTGACAACTAAAAGGGTTCTATTGACAACAAGTGATATCAATACGTTGAATATGAGACATACCAAAAAGATAAAATATTTTTTATTTTATTTCTTTATATTTTTTTTTTAATCTAAAAGATTAGGAACCATTGTGACTTAAGGCTAGCATAAGCACAATTCATCTGATGATCAAAATCAAATGACTATTTAATATATATTTGCCACAGAATTAATATGCTTGCAAGAGTATAAAATCTTCGGCAATGCATTGAATGCTGTTGAGCCTTAGTTTAATTTATTTTTCTTTGTATTTTTTTTCTGCATACCCATCGGATACGTAACGCAGCTGTCAAGTGTTGTGTGTCGAATGGCATTTTGATGGCCGCTTAGCCAGGAAACTTGCAACTTGCCACACTTCACGCCCTGAACTTGACACTCGGCAGCCGCGTTGGCAGAACTTTTAATGCCAATCGATGACATCACGCGCCAACTAATGGCAAACGTGCATAAAATACTCATACGAGATCTATGCATGCGTATAGTGTACAGTATACCTGATAAATAAATTTCGTAGATTGGATACTCGTTTGGGGGGCTCTCGCTCGCCCCACAAAACAAATATCAAATGCACTTTTAAATGTTAAATAATTCACTGTGCTGTGCCATCGACTGGCGCCAATTTGATGTGCTAAATGAATTTATGAACAGTTTGTGACATATTTTACTTTATATATAGTACATGCATAAGCCCGACTATGCCACCATATAGACTATAGTCAGGTTTATTCATGCACAGCTGTTGGCCGCAAAAAAAGATTTCCATTTAGCTCTTTTTCAGCTAATTTTTTTTGCGTCGCCTTAATCCAATTTGAGCGCAATTTTTTTTGCATTTGTATCATTTTTTGCGCTCAACGGTGTATAAATAATAATGAAAATGGAAATGAAGCAAAGCTTTAATTGAAAGCGCCATGAAAATTGTGCGCACACTATTTAAATAATAATTAAGAATGCTATTTAAAATCACGTTAATCCAACATACATATTCAATGTGAGATGTACAACTCGTATATGAGATAAATGTATTAATTCAATATTTATTTGGATGTTGCATTAGAAGTTTATGGGGCAACTAACTGGGTAACATCCTTGCCCACCGATATATTTGGATTAAAAGGCCATTATGTTGAATTTGATATAAATAAAGAAACCTAACCGGGTCAGAATTGAAGATCCAGATCAGTCTGGTAACAATAAAAACAAGTAAGAATGCTATAGTCGAGTATACCCGACTACGAAACTCCCTGTACCCAGGTCTAAAACATCCAATCACATCTAAGTCCACTTACCCATACACACACACATACACAAAGACGCACGCACACAGGCGGCAGAAGTGGCTGTGCTTCTTCTTCCCCCTCTCGCTGCATTACTGAATCTTCTTTCGTGAATAACTTCCGTGTTTATTATCCGATCGACTTGAAATTTGGACAGTAGATTAAGAGAGACTAAAGTATTGTACAAGCCAAATCTTAAAGCTATATCTTGAAAATTGTTACTGTAAAACGGCTTTAATCGATTTGCGGGGGAACGGGGGAGATATCTGAAATATGAAACAAACTTGATCTGCGTATGCTATAGAGGAACCTACATTCCAAATTTGGTGTCTCTAGCTATTATAGTTGCTGAGATCGACGCGTTCATCCGGACAGACAGACAGACGGACAGACGGACAGACAGACGGACATGGCCAAATCGAAATCTCTTTGATCAAGAATATATACTTTATAGGGTCGGAGATGTCTCCTTCTGCCTGTTACATACTTTTGCACAATCCAATACTCCCTTTTTACCCATTTTATGGGTACAGGGAGTAATAATAATATACTAAAATTAACTTGACTACCTTTGTCAATTGTAAGAAATTAAGAAATAATTTTAACAAAATGAAATGTTGCTTTCAAAAATAAAGAAAACACCAATTATTATAAAAGATCGCCTACTGAGTCTTACAAACAACACCACCGCAGCGCCACCTACCGGGTACAAGCTTAAGAGAACAGCACCATTCTTCCCACCAACTTAACTAGAAATATGCTGAGATTTGGTTCAGCGGTTCTCGAGTTTAAGAATCACGTAAGAACGTTTTGATAGATTTATGAAGATAATTATGTTACTGCGTATAAAATATGATCAAACTTGGACAACTATATCATAAACCTGCCATGAAAATACTGCAATTATTTCTAGTCCTTGTTTATTTAAGTTGTTGTTATCTGTTTATTAAATAAAGCGTCATTTCATCAAATGTAAGCTTAAACAGTTTGGGAAATATCGAATAAATTTCCTTGTCTTACCAACTCGTTGTAGTATTTACTTACACTTCTATATTTATATATATTTAACGACAATATCAATAAATAAATAATGCATAGTCCTTAAAACATTACTAGCCCAAATAGTTCATTTGATTGTTGTGAAGTTTCAGAACTCAATAGGAATACCAGGAATACAATAGAGAAATGTATTTTATGGCTTCCACAGCCACTGGGCATAAGATTAAGATGAACTTTGGCATCATGGACGATCTTTGTAGTGCTGAAATTATGGCTACTATGGGTAGTATGCAGCTCATGTCTTTGGGTGGAGGTAACATTCATTTTTGGTAACTTTGTGGGTTTCTTAGTTGTACTTCTCGTTGTTCTTGCTGTAGTTGATGTTGTTGAAGGTGTTTTTGATGGTGTTGTTGCTGTAGTTGTTGTTGATGGTGTTGTAGTTGATCGTGGTGTTGTTGTTGTTGTTGTGGTAGTTGTTGTTGTTGTATTTCCTGTTGTCGTGTGGAATAATATAGGTTTGAGGCTGCGCCTTGTGGTCGTTGATGTAGAAGTCGATGTAGGCATTGTGGATGTGGTTTGGTTAGTCGTAGTTTTAATATGCCACACTCTCTGCGTGGTGGTATTGTAATATGGCCAACGATGGCTAAGGAAACGGGTTGTATTCTCAGCTGGAGAACGTGTCGAGTTGGGAAAGAAGTAAGACCTGGTTCTAAATCTATCGTATACGCTCGTTGTGGAGCCGTAGACAGTTGAGCTCTTGCCAAAATAGTATCGTGCGGAATAATTTGCTTTGGTGGTGGCCTCAGTGGTGCTGCTGGTGAAGTTAAACTTGCTGGTAGTTCGATTAATATAAATAAGCGCTGGTGCCGAACTAGTTTCGCGTTCCGTTGCCATTCCATGAGATGATGAATTCTGAGTGTTTGCAGGCGCCAGGAGCAGCGGAGTAAACAGCAGCAGCCGCAGGATATGCATTGTGCCTAAACAAAAACTTATAGCATACTAAAGCTTACAAAATCTGTTACGATCTTATATAGAGCACAAAGCGCAGTGAAAGTATTTAATCAAACCTAAGGTATTCAATTAAACCTGCTGTTTAGGCAGCAACTACTGCATCTTAATCATGGCAAAGCAAGCCTCAGTTAGTCACATCAGGCAGCTAAAAACCAGTTGGTTGCCTTTTGCTTTTAGCCACTACATAAATTTCTTGCCATGTTTTGCTTTGTTGTAAGGCATTTGGCCAAAAAGCCACACGACAATGGCCCACTTTGATACCATATATATATGTATTTATATATATATCTGAATCAACTGCAGGCTATGCACATTTTTATGGTCCTACGGCACTTATCAATGCAACTGCCAATCACAGAGGCAGCCAGGCGACCGCACACAACAACAGCAGGCCCATTTGAACAGACTAGGAAGGAACAGAAGGATGGGTTTTGGAGGGGTGGTGGTTAGGGGTGGGCTTGTAGCCACACATCGACACTGGCCACCACAGGCTGGACATTTGTATAAAAAACATTTCATGCGCTGTGCTGACACATGCCATTTTTTCAATTCATTAACTATTTTAGTCATAAATTATTGTACAACAAATCAAGCAACAACAACATCAACAGAGCATGCAATGCACACAAGCTCTAGATATGGTTCGAGGCACATACCATAGGGTCAATATTTAGCTATATGTTTGCCTTTAAAAACTTGAAAATGGAACAAAATCTGCCGTTGAATAAATTGTTAAATTTTGTTGAATATAAAGGTATTCGAAATTATTTCTGGGAATAAATTTAAGTTTACTAAAGTATAATAATACGAACAGTGTTGAAAAGAACAAAAAATACTTTAAACAGGGCCTTCTGAGCATGTAATTAATAAGCTCTAAATATAAACGTTGTATACCAATTTAGTTTAAAATTCAAAATCGATGTATTACCTTAAGGAAAGTATTATTATTAGTTATGTTCTAGTAAAAAAAATAAAAAAATAAAAAATAAATAAATAAAAAAATGTAAAAATTGTTTTAAAAAATAAATAAATAAAAAAAATGTAAAAATTGTTTTAAAAAATAAGTTTAACAAATAAACAAATTTTAAAAATTATTTTCATCATGCCAGTTAGAAAATTTAGGTTGTAGCTTTTCCGTGGTTTGGGTCCAACATGGTGTTATTTGAATAAATATATTATTTACTTCTAACTGTGGACAAGGGGTCTGCATTATGCACCACACAAGATGATTAAGTTTGATGAAAATCCGAACACTATATCTAAAACCATCCAAAGGAACTTTCAATCTAAAGTTGAATTTCTATATGATACACTTTTTAGTTTTTCAAGCTATTTCAGTCAATAGGCAAACTAAAACGTTGTCTATAATTACCTCTCAATTTTAACTCAAATTTATTAAGATTATTATTATTATATCTTAAGGCTACCATAGGAAAATCGGATGAAAAAAGAGTTTTTTCATGAAAAAGTTTTTGATTTTTCAGATATCTCAACAAAAACTCAGCAATTGCAAGTTTTATTATACTCTTTATATAGTTTGGAAAAATTTAGTAAAATCAGATGACTATATCATACTATACTACCTATAGAAGATCTTTCTGCATGGGTATATATCTTTGGTATCCCGAAGATAGTTGTTCTTCCCTGTTAAATCATATACTGCATATACCTTCTGCTTGGAAGTTGTTTGTCTAATTCATTCCAAGTAGGGCTATTTTTATAGTAAGAAGCTCTCAAAGTCGTCTAATTCGATATAAAAACCCACCAAAAAATCAGATTTGAAGCATGTGATCCCTCAACGAGCGTTTCAGCAATTTAATGCAAGCAATTCATATTTTGGCACTGCAAGCAACTAATCCCTAGAAACACAACACATGCACACCCAAACAAATGCACACACACACACACACACACACACACATACACACACAATTGAACACAACACACTCACAAATCACAGAAGCGCCAACAATTGCTCAAATATTGAAAACAAAACTAGAACAAAATATTCCGAATGTAAAACTCTAAAATAAATACATTTACGAGTTAAAAATATGGATAAAAGGAAAACGAAAAATGTGGAAAACAAATTTATACTACTACACGGTAAATTTTATATATGTCGAAAAACATTTCCCGAAGCGTTAAAATGAAGCATAGGAAACACGAGAGGCACACACATGGAAAATATTTTGACACAGATTAAAAGCACTGCAACAAGAGCAACAAACAACAACAACAACAACACTATCACAAACACCGAACCTGCAATGCCTCAAAACACAATACAACGTTGTTCATTTAAATTTAAATGAAACGCAGCCACGTCCACAGCCCCCAGACCCGAACCCCGCCAACCCTTACCTGCCTTGGCAACTGGGAACTCCCTACACGGAGCGTAGATTCTCAGCTTTTAGCTGGGAACTGCCCCTGGGATAGGGTCTGGTGTAGGGACTACAAAGTCGCACTGACCTAATTCAAACAACAAACGCTAATGCCCGATTTTCAGCGCCACAAAATGCTGTGGCAGCAACTGCCCTATACCATATATACCATATCCCATATACTATACAATCTAGCAGTTTCTAACTGCCAACTCCCAGCACAATTCATATTTGTTGCACAAAAATGTGTTCCATTTCAATAGCATGCCACATGCTGCAGCAAATGTGAAACAAAAGCATCGACGCTGCCACAGAACCGGAAAATTTTACCCAGCGCAATGTAACAATTTTCTGTACCGTTTGTCATTCCTCTTTTGTTTTGAATTTGTTGTTTGGCTATAGATGATACTACTATTATTATTTTAGTTTTCTTTTTTGCTGCTTTTCGGCTTTTATCAATGAATATTATGAATGCGAGTGTGCCTCTTGTTGTTGGCTTTCAAATAATAAATATATCACCTATGGAAATTGCTGTGGAAGCGCCTCAACTCGAGCTGCATGAAAAGTGTAATGAATTGCCACATCAAATTCAAGTGATTCACATTTCATTACTATTGATAGTTTCCTCACATTGTTATAAGGATAACAATCTATAAAAATGTGAAATAAACATAGTACAAATACCAATCACATTTTTGTGTATTATAAACAGCTTGGCATATTTATTTAGTTATAATTTTAATTTTAGTTTTCCAGAATTTTAGGAAAACACAAATAATTAGGTTTCTTTAGATTCTCAGGCAATTCCAGTAAATTCAAGATTTTGGCATCTATTGATTCAGCAAGTTCCAAATCAATATCAATATACATATGTTAGTTAATCGATTTTAGGGCCATCTCTCGCGATAATACAGATTTGGAAATTTTGTTTAAGGTCAGAAGAATACTTAAACATAGCATAAGACACATTTACATAGGATTGATTATTTAGTAAAAGAAGACTCAGATTCTTCCACTTGTGTGTGAGCAGCGAGTTAGTTGATAAGGACTCAGCAATAGTTCCATCTCTAGCGCATAAACGGAACCGATTCATTTGAGAATCGATCAAATGGTGTACGCATGCCAAAGAAATTTAACTGCTTTCTGTTGGTCCTTTTTCTATTAATAGTTTGAGCTTTCGTGCTTGTGGATACATATTTCCTTTGCTTGTTATTTTTAGCTTTTCTTCGCTCTGCTTCAGTTGTGCGTAGTCTCTCCAGCTTCTTGGGTTCTTTCTCCGTGATTGCTCGCTGCATGGATGATTCTAATGCCTCCATCGGTAGTCCTTCCATCATTTTCTTTTCAATATAGTCTTGCTCTGGTGTACGCGTTGTCGCTTGATCAACATATACTCTCTGCTTTCTATATCTTCTTGAATGTTTATTTCTCTTTTTTTCTTATCTCTCGGTATCCATGATAGCAATGGGTTCACATTAAATGGATAATACGTTTTTAACTGATTTTGATCATATGGTACCTTACGGTGTTTATTTGATGATCCTGCTTCTATTTGTTCAGCCGCCGCCTTGGGTACGACAGCAGTCCTAGGCGAGTCAACCTTTGAGATATTAGTTGCGACTATATCTTTACTTATAGATTTTTCCAGGGCGCTTTGCCCGGACTTTGCCAGCACCAGGGCTAACATCACAAAAAGTGCAAGCATCGTTGGGTTTTGCATTTGAAGACAAGACTAAATAAATTGTTACCTTTTGCTCAGTTTATATACTTCAAAGTACTTGAACAGGTGCCATGCAGTGACTGTTGCTGTTTCACCTAGTTCTTTTCGACCATAAGACAGGCCAAGAACAGCTTGCCATTAACGATATGCAAACCAGAGTTTCTGTGGGTACAACACTATGATATACTAGATATAAAGAGTTCTGATAGTTTCCAAACATTCAGTGTTCGTTTAAGGCGTCATTCTCTAATTTTCCAACTCACACAATGCACAACTCTCTGCAGTGTAATCTTTTATCAAAATGATATTGCATTCTTTGAAGCGCTTCTAGTGCTACAGAGAGTTACGACCTGAAGCCACAAACGATTTCACTTAACCAAACCGAAAGCAACTTAAATGCTAACTAACTACCCAATTCTCATTAAACTTTGGCCATTACACTCCAGACTCAATTGCAGCCAAAGAAGCAGCCGCTTAATGTGCAGCCGGGCAAGGAAGCTGACGACGAGGACGATAAGCAACAAGGAGCAGGGGAAACGAAAGGAAGCGGCATAAAAATTACAAATTAAAAAACGCTTGAAAATAATAATAAGGGCCAAAAGCAGACAAAAAATGATAAAAAACAAAACTAAAAACAAAACTTTTTGCCAAGGCAACAAAAGCTAATTAAGCCATGGCGCAGACAAGGACCAAAAAAAAAAGAAAAAAGAAAACAAAGAAAAAGAAAGCTAAAAACTTAAGTAAATTGAAAACTAGGCAAGCAAAGAGGAAAACTGCAGCTCAGGAAGCTGTTAAATAGCTTAAACGGCGTTGAGCGTGTACGACATGTGTTCGCAATAAAGGAGTGGTGTGCAGGGGAGGGAAGAGTGCAGGGGGCCGCGCAGGATATAGGAAGAGAGGCTGGGAGGCTGAGAGGCTTCGTGGCTGCTCAATGTGTAGTCATGCTCAAGTCGGCTTGCTGCCAGTCAAACAAATCCATTTTAAACCTTAAGCCTTGAGTAAACAACACACACACACACACACACACACACACATCGCTGGCGCCCACTTTTGTTGGGCGTGGCAAGTAGCTGCCTATCTTGGCTGCAGCGGCAGCTGCATTTTGTTTGTGTGCATAACAAGCGGAGAAGCAGGAAATTGAAATGAAATTGTAATCCTTATTTCTCAAGTGGGCGAAGTGCCTCGCAAGGATACGGAAGGGGTAGAGGCAGCCTTGCATGCGCACGTATGCATATTTATATTTGTATTGGCTGGCATGTGTGTGTGTTTGTGTGTGTGAGCGACACGCCCACGCGGGGATGCCCACGCGGAAATGCAACCGCTAAACAGACGTTTTCCAGCAACAACAACAATCCAGCTGAGCCTGTCGCGCTTTATATCCTAACAAAGGGCATTATAATACTGTCATTGTGTTTGAGCAAGCTGGAAAATATATAGAAATATCCCCTCCATTTGTTATTATTTCTTAAATTATATATTTATTTTTATTTGCTTATTATGTTATTTTTATTTAATATATAAATTATTTACTCTCGTAGTGGTATAAGCTTTTTTTAAGTTTACTTACATATTTAATTTTTGGGCTTATTTCTTTCTTTATCCTCACATTATAATTAATTTTTTAATTATTTATTTCTTATTATTTGTTTAGTATATTATTTTTATTTAATATATAAATTATTTACTGTCGTACTGTTATAACCTCTTTTTAAGTTTTTTATATTTTTTTTAATTTTTAAATTATTTATTTCTTTTTTTAATTGTTTATTATATTATTTTTATTTATTTAAAAAATATTTTCCGTTGGTTATTATTTTTATTTATTATGAAAATTAATTACTTACATGTTTTTTTTTACATTCCGAAACTAAAAATGTTGCTTGGGAAACTTTCGCGTCCTGAAACACTAATATCGTTCTTCACCCTTTGTTGTGCAATAAAGTGTTATTTTCTAGCATGTTCCTCAAACATCTTTTGATTATTTGATTAATTTTATCCGCTATAAATAAATACTATGCACAATAAACCCCTTTCCGGATCCAAATGCTTAAAAGCTGAAATTTAATTGAGTTGCTTAACAATTTTTTATTTTATTTATTTGAGCCTTGTATTTCTTTAGTTCATAGAAGAAAGTGTCTCCAATCTTTGTCTTTTAGTTCATATTTTCGTTTCTGTTGCTGCTGCTGTTGGTCCTTGAACTGCATATCGACAGACGCCAAACATATCCTGTGAGCATTGCAATTTCTCTGTATGTGTGTGTGTGTGTGTGTGTGTGTGTGTGTGGCTTGGCAGAAAGTTAACAAGGATGACGCCGGGATTGAGAAAAATTCTTTTGGCTAAGACTGAGGCTGCTTTTGTTTTAGTTTTTGCCTGGCAACTTTGTTTATGTGTTTTTTTACAACTTCCTGCCTTGTTTATGTCGCAGCGACGTCTGCACTTTTAATCGTCGTCTGTGCTCTGCTTATTTGCTTCCGTTTTGCTCCTTGCCACGTTGTGGCATTCAATTTTTTGCTCGCCTGCATGCCTTGCGACTCTGGAGCAGACTGCAAGTGTCTGTTGTGTCGCTGACATGTCTAAGGAGCGCACTCTTGGCCTGGCCCAAAGTGGCAGTGGCAGTAACAGGAGCAGCAGCTTCGATGCCCTGCCAGGCGTGTGACATGGGGGAATAGCTGGGGTGGCAAGCAAAAGAAAACTTTACAAGTAAATGTGACAATGAACAGACATAAACACGTTTTGGCAGCACAAAACTGTTAAGCGGGGGCGTCACTATGGGGGGATGGGGGACTGTAAGCAAGCTCAGCTCGGCTCTGTTTGTCTTGGGTTGAAAAAACAACACATGTATGGCTTAAATTGTTTATAAGCGTGTGTGTGTCTGTGGGGAGACAAAAAGTTTTATGTCCAACTTAAAAGCGAGCAGCAAAGACATGTCGAACAAAAAAAAACTACAAAAAGAAATTGTCAACGGCATTTTACGGTTTGTTCGTGTGCGTCACAAATTGATGAAAAGTTTGATGACACGTTCGATTAAAAGGCGTTCTCTCGTACATGGGCGTGGCTGACTGATGATGGGTGCGCAACGAGGCGTATGAGTTATTTAACCCACTCATAAAAGACTCACTGAAGGTTAAAGTTGAGTAAGTAACTATAACGTAATTCAGTTTACGCTTCACACAATCTTTATGTTATCGTTGAAATATAATATATCGATATACCCAGCACAAGTAAATAATCTTGATATACATATATCGATCTATGCATCGATAAAATGTGAATATTTCAAGGTAAGAAGTGTTATGATGACTATTTTAATTGTAATTGTATTAATGCAATACAAAGCAATAACGTTAAGTGTTTTTAAACTTTGCTACAGCCTGGTTCTATGATTTTATCGGTATACATAACTCAATAGAATAGAATAAACAGACATTCCAATATAATCTCCAACTCAAGGCTTCCACAGAACCTTTCCCAACATGCTCATGTTGCTTATGATAAAATTAAACAAACAAAGATTTAAAATAATGCTTATACATAAAATGTACAAGCCCGGCGATGAAGCTAGACACCATAATACGTATAACTATCTATAGTGTAGAATGTATAATTAATTAAATTTAAAAAAATTTTATAGAATTGATTTTATCAATTGATTGATTCTAGTTATTCATAATTAAACAAATCAATATTTTTCAATATGTTTTAAGTATTTAGAAACTTATAAAAGTCTTGCAACCAATTTTTTCTTTGAATTATTATTATTTTTAATTTCAACAATTTTCTTCTTTTATTTTTATATATTTTTTTAACTATGATAGATTTACCAAATTTAAAAAAGTCTAATGAAAGGAAAATTTAAAATCAATTTAACACAAACTGGTAATCAAACTAATAATATTGCAGAAAAGTATATTAATTCGCATTAATATAATAATTAATTAAGAAAGTATTGTATACTTAAAAACTTTAAGTATTTACGCTTCTTTTTTCAATGTGTCAGAACCATTATTGTGGCTTAAGCTTAATTTGCTATAGATATAATTCTACTTACTAGATATTGTAAAAAGAGTATATAGGAAGAAGCACAGTTCATGCTGCTTTCCTGTTATTTAATTACAATTTTCTCTCTTTTTTTGGCAATTTTCAAACATAAATTTAAATTGTGCTTTTTATTTTTCGATATTTAAACCATCACTACCGATACTATCGCTTGGCATTGTCGATGGTTTTCTAGCTCTATCATGTGTATACCTTTATTGCAATTGCAGTTGACTTGTTGTTTGTTTCTGTGTGGTATTTGAAACCACATGGCACTTGGTGTTTAGGCCAGAACAAGCACAGCAACACAGCCAGCCCAGCCATTCTAGCCAGCTGTCAGCTGTGGGAGCAGTTACCACATTTCAACAACATGTGCCACTGCCTGTTCCTGTGCCTGTGCCTGGGCCTGGCCCTGGCAGTTTCTTATGCATAATACAATTTAGCAGTTGATGCAGCTGTAGTTGCACTTGTCTTCAGGCAGTGGCAGCTGGATTCCATCAACTCTCTAATACAATTTGCAGCAAGTTTGCAGCACTGTTGCCCCCAAAAAATGTACTCATCGCTGCATCGTGCAGCCAGCGGCTAAATCGAGCCACAGGAGTTGGCTAAGAGTCGCTGTTTACCCTGCCACGCCCCTCGCCCACTTGCTCTAGTCGTTCATCAATTTATTTAAATTTTGTGTAAGCCACAAAACTTGACAGCTGGCTGTCAGGCGCTTCGCTGGCCACCGCAGAAACTTCAGACTCGCTTCCAACGTCGACTTGACTCGCTAACAAAATTACGGCCGGAAAGCAGCTTGGCAAAGTTACGGACCCAGTGCGAGACATAGGAGAAGAAGAACAAGCTCTTTCTACTATTAAATCATATTTTCTGAACCACTTTTGTTGCTGTTGTTGTTGCCTTCATATGCTGACTCTGGCGCTGTTTCTGACTCTGACTCTGACTTTTATGCCGTCTGCATCAGCTTCATCCTCATGCGCACATAATTTCTACTTATGTACTTTGCTGCTTGCCCGCCTCATGTCCTGCTGCTGCTACTGCTGCTGCTGCTGCTGTTCCATATAAAATGTATTTTATAGTTTTGCTAAAGAAAAAAACTTGTAAGAGCATTATACTCAAAGTTTCAATGTGCATTTCAATTACACTTTGGCGCAAAGTGTAGCAAGGCAGCAGCCAAAGAGCCAAGCCAAGTGCCAGCAAAATAATAATAATAAAAAATACAAAAGCAAGTAAGAATGTAGCACTCAGCAGCGCTCGACTGCTATATCCTCTATATTCACTTCGATTAGGAGGATCATCAGTGTTCAACACAACAAATTTGCTGACTCTAGCTACAAACGTGCTTTTTTCTCTTTTTTAGCAACGGGGATGGTTCCATCAAAAATCCTATGGGTCTCACCTTTAAAGCAGGTTATTAGCCATGTTCATATCAAATTTGCTGACTATACCTATAAAATTGTAGGAATTGTAGGCGGCGGAGGAAAAATTCGCATATTTGGTAATGCTTTAGTACACTAAATTTGTTTGCTTAGTTTGCAAAATGTTGACAGACTTGCTTCTATATGAATAGACAAAGATACAGAGCTACCTTCCACTAACCCAACATACTCTCTTTCCCATTGCGCACAGAGTATAAATATCAAACAGCTGAGAGAATGCACTGTGCTGTGTGTGCCGCACGAAGTAGGCGTGGCTGCCAACATATTACACACATTGTAAAATGGTATGCCATTGTTGTTGGCCGGAGAAAGAGTACTGATGTCTTATAATTGGAGTCCTGCAAATGTAGTCCACTCATACGCCATGTTGTACGCTCCTGTCAACGTTTATCCCTTTGTCAGTTGCTAATAAACAAGAAGCCAGCACATAAATTGTTGACATCTTACTAACAGTTACACGGATGCTGTTGCTGACAGTCAGGAGAGAAGAATAGAGATGGCGCGACAGAGAGAAAGAGACAAACTGCCAGAAAGAGAGAGACAGAGACAGCTGAAGCATTTATGTGTCATGAGTAAAACTCTTATTGTCAGTGGCAAAATAATGGGTTGTATGAAACACATGTCCTTTTAAGTTCTTAAATACACTTAAAAATTAAAGGTAAGCATCATTAAAGTGACTAAAATGAAATACAATGAAAGAGATATTATAGTGACTAAAATGATATACAGTGAAAAAGGAAATTGCAAGTGAAAAGACTTCGTAGACTGCACAAGTTGATTCTACCAGATGGTATAGCTTTGTACAACAAATCAGCAGCTCTTTAGAAGGCTTCATACATTAATTTTAATTCAAGTTCCAAAAAACAGATTCTAAACATTTTGTTAGTCATTTATCAACGCTCTTTGCTTAAATTTGCAAAGATAAAATATACCATAATATATATTCCTATATGTTCAAGAGATTACACTCTAATCGTTCAACTTACAAAATTTAATTACATACATTCTTTATCAGCCTTTGAGATGGATTCAATTCTTAATCTTAAAATCAATATTGGTGATTTTCTTAAAAATGGTCTTACAAGCAGAAATAGTTACTATTTAAGCTTATGATTATAAATAATATGATAATATGATAAACATAATTATAAAATAAAAATCCCCAAAAGAACCTACAATTTTTATTATAAATATCAGTTAAGCAGAAATCTATATTATTTTATTAAAATTATCATAAATAGGATTCTTATTTTAAAAGTGAGAAAAATTATAATTTAATTATCATAAAAAATTATTAAAAAACTTTTAATGATAAAGGATGATATGCAAAGCTATTTTGAATACTCTGTTGAATAATAATAGTTTGAGTTTTTAAAAAAAATGATTGTTTCGATCAGCTTGCATAATGAGTTGGAATTGGATTATTCCATGAGCTAAACCCAATCAATTGCTGAGTCCTTGCCAAGGCAGGACAGCTCAGCAGCCACAATTGGCTGTCATCACTATCAGAATGTCCGCCTGTCGCTGTAACTGTCTCAATGCTGGCCCCTGTCAACGTCCTTTGCCTTGTCTTTAGCCAGCAAGTTGGCTGCTAGTCCTTGGTTTTTTACTCATGCACCAAGTGCGAGTTTTATTTATGGCTCTAGACGGTGCCGACTTTTGCACGTGTTAAACCCTTTCGGGCTCCACTATTTTTTATTTTTGCTTATCTCTGAAGACGACGCAGTTGCTCCTTGACTCGAGGGCGGCCTGGCATGTCAACAGGCGACCACAACAGGCTGCAGACTGGTCCTTGGCATCCTTGTAGCCGCAGCTCGATGTTTTTATCTTTTAATGGAATTTTAAAATCAAATAATTGGTTGTGTTAAATTTTTTAGTTGCCGCTGGTCGCTGGGTGACAGTGGAAAGAAGCTGCAGGTAAATACAGGAGAACAGGAGAACAGGACAACAGGAGACAATGTTGGCACATGCCATGGTTTTTAGTTCGTTGTGCTGGACTTATCCAGACTAACTTATCGCTAACCATGCTATTGGTGTTTATTGCAGTGAAAAGGATACGTGATGTCCTTGTGGGCACATTGTTGCCACTAGTTTTGTCCGATTACAAGGCAAAGTGTGTGCAACTATTTGATAGATTGCGGTTGCAGCTTTGAATTGTTTAGAATGTCACATGTATCTTTCAGATAGTTATCACGCTAGCACGTGATAGCTAAAGTGGCGTTGGGTTTACCTGCTGTAAGCTGATACCTTTCTTTTTCTTCAATACTTCTTATTTATATTCCTATGACAAAATAAATAAATTACCTTTGTTGCAATCGGGGAACAAACCAGGCCAATGTTTCCGGTCTTCTTTCAAATGTTTATTGAATCGACTTTTAGCTAGGAATATATCAAATTCCATGTTTGAACTTATATGCTAAATATCATTATACAAACAAGTTTTTATCTGAGCTGCCACTTAACTAGAGTTTGAACTCGTTTTGCAAATAAATGTTAATGTTTGAAGAACACCAAAAAAAATTGCAATACATTGTAATTTTCAAAATAAATATATATTTATAAACCTCTCCATTTTATAGATATTATTGCTATTAAAATCGTTTTTAAATCATTCCATAGGTCAGTTCGCGGCTTTTACAGATTTACATCTTAACCGGCTTAGACTCCTCGGCCTTGGTGTCCTTTCCAGCAGCGGTGGTCACCGTTGCTTCAGTGGTAGCAGCCTCGGCATTATCCTTGGCAGCCACGTCCTCGGCAGGAGCGGCAGCGGCAACCTTGGTGCCATCAGCTGGCTTTGCCTCGTCAGCAGCCTTGCCTGCGGCTGCAGCTGTGGCTGCTGTTGTGCCAGCCACAGATGTTGTTGGAGTCTTGGGAGCCACAGTTGTGCCAGACTTGAGGGTCGCACCAGTTTCCTGCTTGGCATGACTGGTATGGTTCAGTGTGGCAGCTCCTTTTGAATTGCTGCCTGTGGTCCAGTGCACAACCTCTGTGGACTTGGCTCCAGCCGGATGGGCGCCATGATCAGATCCAGCAAGGACAGCAGCGATCACAGCGAAATATACAAACACGCAAATAGTATTCATGTTGCTTAAAGTTGATTTTTAATCAATATCGTTAACTATTAGCTGTAGCTGTCGAAGGCTTTGATCGAACTGAACTGATTTGCTCTTAAAGTACCAGGCTTTATATACCAGTTCGAGCTACGTTTTCAGTGGTATTTCAGCTGTGTTTATAAGAAATTTAGTCTTACAGTTGAAGCAGACGTAAACAGGAATTGCCAGAGGGTGCAGTAGGAGTACAGTCACGCTCTATATTGTAAGTCATTGTGTTTATCAAGTATTTGTTTATTTTTGAGCTAAAACACCTGTACATATGTCTTTATGACTAACAACTTTAAAAGTTTTTCCTTACTAGAGCTGAAAAGTATTTATTACTAATAACAGCTGATAATAGTTGGCATCACATTCGGCAACAGATAGTGGCAAGTAAATGTTTATTTTAGAGAAAACCCAACTCTTTTTCTTTCAAAATTAAGCTGCAATGTCTAGACCTTTGCGTTTACTTCAAAACCAAGTCAAGTAAGATTTAAACAATATTGCAGTACATAAATGGCACGGATTTCCAAGGGAAGAGATAAGTTATTTAATAAAAATAACTCGTCAAATTAAAAATATATATTTTAATTAATTATAATAAATTATAAGAGAAATAGAAATAATATCGCCTGCCAAACGACTTTTCACATTTTTCCAATGTTTCAGATAATTTTGATGTGGAGTCAGCTAAATTAAGAAGATAATGTGTTACCTTAAGACATTTAGCAACCATA
Source organism: Hirtodrosophila confusa (assembly GCA_035043065.1). Taxonomy (NCBI): domain Eukaryota; kingdom Metazoa; phylum Arthropoda; class Insecta; order Diptera; family Drosophilidae; genus Hirtodrosophila; species Hirtodrosophila confusa. The sequence continues at coordinate 2,393,600 of JAWNNI010000039.1, forward strand.
TCCCAAATTTTGATGAACCTAATTAAAAAGATCCTGAGTAATAGCCTCTAAGAATTTCACACTCTCAAACCTATTCAGTTGAAGTGCAACAAAGCATATGTATATTAAATTTGTGAAGTAAGTTTATAGGTATAAGTTGGAGAAATCTTTGCCAAAACTTGAGTTTCAATTGTTTTGATGTTCAACAAATCCCAGCTTCTGTTCGTGCATCAAACGCACTTAAAACTTTGTTACCTATATTTTCCTGAGCACCGTCCCGCGGCCGTGCATCATTCAAGAACAAGAAACTTGACCCGAATGTGCCACAACTTGAAAGCATCGACAACATTTGCATTTGCTCTAGGTAAATGGAACACAATGCGCCTCCGAACAACATTTGCAGAACTGTACATAAATCAGCACTACACTTATATGTGCATATTTATATATGTACGAGTATATGTTGCATTCATATTTATATTTATAAAGGCGAAAAGAAAGCAATTTGAATTGAAAACGAGGCGAGCAATTTGCCCCACGGCGTTGACGTGGAAAACGACTTACGCAAATGAAAGTTGCCAAGGAAAGTGTATATGTGGTGTGGGGAGGATAGGGGGCAGGCAAGGGCGTGGCAGCGACACAGTTACAAGCAGTGCATGCAACAGTCAAAGGCAGCCTGCAGCGTCCAAAAGTCGTTCAAGTCCAAGCCAACACAGAAAGAAGTCCAGAGTCCAAAGTCCTTTTAAGAGTTGCTACTTCAGTAGCAAGTGCGTCAATATGGAGCAGCTTAGTGTGCCAGTCTGTATGTGTATGTGTGTATCTGTGTTTCGTGTGTGTGTGTTTGACAATGTCATCCGTGCGTGGCAGCAGAAAAATTCCTTTCTCTTCGTCCTCAAAGCCACTGTGTGCTATATTTGCCAATTCACGTTATAAACTTGTTTTCAATTTCAAATTCAAATGCTGTCCTTGCAAGTTTGCGCCTGGATACTGGGATACACTGGCAGGAATCGGCAACATTTGTAACCAAGACACATGCACTTCAGCCAGCAGAAGCTTTACAAAATTCGCTGCAAAAGTTGTTTGTGTTTTCGCATAAAATTCCTTAAGTCACTCACAGCGAGAGTAGCCCATGCAACCCACACATTTTCATACCATCCCAACCATCCGTCCTGCAACTCTCTTACCTACTTTATGTTGGCTGGAAGTGTTCTCGTAAATTGCTTTACTTTTCCACATTTTGATCGTTTCATTTTCCATGTGCGTGTGTCCTTCGTTTTCCATATACACTGTATATATTTGTATGTATATCTATTTTTCCCCATTTCAGGGAGCGAATTTCCATGCGAAAAACTTTCACAAAATGGAAAAAGTTTTATAATAACCAGGCATGTAGTTATTAGAAGCGTCAGAGAAAATCTTTAGCGCTCTTCCTTGGCCATTCGTAATTTGCAGGAATTAGTTGGTCAGAGATAAACGCTTTTGGCATGCGAATTTTTTAAATCTTTTATTTCACTTTTAAGCTTGTGTGTGAGTGTGGGTGTGGAATATATTTCTATAGGTCCGCTATGTGGCGTGGTGTACAAGAAACTTTAGCAAGTTTTTGGTGCAAGTTTCTGACAAAACAAATCGAGTTTAAACTTAGTTTTAAAGATATAAAGTTTCACCATAATACAGTTTATTTCTTGTCAAATGTAAAATTGATTGTAAGATTCTTTTCTTTTTTTTTGTATTCCAGATTTTAGGTAATTCTCTACAGCACATGTTTCTAAATTAGTTTAAATATTTTTTCAAAAATATATATTTGTATAATAATTTTTTGGACCAAAATTGTGCCACCTTAAAAACATTTTGAGATATAAGTATGAAACACTTAGCACTTGCGAATTAGCTCAAAGAGTAAAGTATACCATTTATTCACTGCCAACGTATAGTATATATTCATGTATCAAAGATAAATACGTAAATATTTGTGTATATTGTGTATATCAATTAAATTGATAGATTTACACTGTAACATTTCTTAATTTGAGTAATATTTATGCATTACTTTTTCATATTTAGGAAAATAATTCATATACATGGTATTAGTGTTGCAAACTATTTATTTTTGTGCTTTATTTAATTTTTTTTTATTTTTTTTTTATTCTTTTTCTGTTTTTGAATATTTTAGTAAATTTGGTACGCATGCGAAGTTTGAGTACATTATTGAAAAAAATTCTTATTTATTAAATTCGTCATTTCAAGTTGGTAAATGATTTATCATGCAATTGGTTATTATATATATTGTATTGTTATTGTATTATATATTCAATCAATAAACATTTTTGTATTTCAGCTTAAGTATTTTAATGTGCATAAATATTTACTAATTTTGTTATAGCTCGAAATAACTAGTATAATAATAAATGTTGAAAAGTTAACTAACTGGCATTGTTAAATAAAATGTATTTGCTTGGCTGCAAAATTGGGGTAAAATTGTTTGTGGTGTAAATGTGAGATTACAATAAATAAAGCTAAGCTAGGCTAAAGAAATGCATGTGGCTTATATAAAAATCTATACAAAAGGGGTAAAAGCATATTGGATATCCTTAATAAGTTATAGAATATAGTAACTCCTGCAAATGTAAATATGTAAATAGTTTATGTAAATGTGAGATTGATTACAATATAGTATAAGTGTTTGGGTATAAGCAGGAAAACTAAGCTAAGCTGTAACAAATGCATATCATTTTTATAAAATTCTATACAAAAAGGGTAAAATCAAGTTAGATATCCTTAGGAAGACAACTGTTTGTTTTACAGTTATAAGATATTGTAAGTAAAATATGGTATAGTTATAGCTAAAAACAAAAGAATGAAACTGTTTCTTCGCCAGTAGTCATAACACCCTGTATATAGGACTCTGATCTTAATCAAATTCGCTCAATAAAACGCACACGCACGAACAAGTCTATATAAGAATAGAACAATAATGAATAATTATATGGTCTGCTCTTTATAACCTTGCAGAGGAATTGTAATATAGTATTTGCTTGTGGTTAATATTTGATTGAAAAGTTTTGATATAACTGTAGACATTTAAACACACATCGAGAGTATGTACTGCACATATATGTAAGTGTGTACTCATTTTTCTGTATATCCATTTAGCGAAAGAACAGGAATCCAACCAATAGGATAACCAAGATGGCCACGCAGATGAGTATGCCGATCTTCTTTGGACGGGCTTTATTTCTATAACTGAGCGCCCTATTGATGTCCTGAGTGCCTGCCTGCACATAGTCCCTGGAATTATTCACATGATACTCAATGCGATCGACCATCTCGTCCTGCGACTCAGCGAGGACGGCCATGTCGAAGAACATCTCGTGCAGCTCTTGGATGGATGTCTCCAGTTTCAAAATGTCCTTATGTCTGGCAACAACATCGTCGAGGGTTGCCCTACCCTGCTGTGTATCCGTGAGAATGTCCTGCGTCAAGATCGATAGATTGCCCTGCTCCAACATATCCTCCAGCTCCGCGTTGGAGATCACGCATCCTGTTATCTCCAGCTGACACTGTATGCGGCCCATGCAGCGCTCACGATATTTGGTCTGAATGCGATTATACTCGTCCATTACCTCCAAAAATCTATGGGATAATGAAGACTGTTGCAGTTTGCGGATACGCTGAATAGTCGAGAATTTCTCCAGTTTCTCCTCCCGCTCAATAATGTCCTCGATGCTCTTCAGATTGTCCCGCACAAAGTTCGCATTCTTCTTGATGTCACCCACAAGCTGATCGAGATGCTGTTGGGACCTCTTGTCGCTTTGTGTTGCCGCCAATATGACCGAGTGAGTTCTGCTTACCTCTTCAACATTCACCAGAATGTTATGAATAACATTGCTTATCTCTTCGACCTGAGCCAAGAAGTTTCTTATGTTGGCACACACATCTATGGACTTGACGTACTCATCCTCCAGGACGGCGTGCAGGGCGGATAATCTGTCTTTAGTCATCATGGTAACTGCGACTCCTTTTGTTTTATTATTTATGTTCTCAAGTTGTTTTAAGCGATTGGTTAATGTCTGCAGCAGTTGAATTTATTATTAATCTATTTATTTTTTCATGAATTCATTTATTCGCAGTCTCTACAAATAAATAATTAATTAACAAAATAAATAATATCAAGTAATATATGTATCTCAATGACACTTATTGGTTCATGCGACAGTCTGAAAAAATGCACACACAGATGCGATTCCATAGCCCGAACACAAAACAAACACACGTAATGAATGTTCTGAAGAGCGCAAGAGAGTAAACTTAAGATCAGCATGTTTTAGGAAGGTCACAGATTATAATACTCCAATCGCTGCTCCACACTTTTTATGAAATAGTTGCATCTCTCAATACTCTTATTACAAACACAGCGTTTTGAAAAAAAAAAATACATATAGATACCATGCAATTACCGGATAGTGAGGCACAATAAAAGATATCTTAAAAACATTTATTATTAATATTTATGAATACAGTTTTTACACACCATCTGAAAGTCAAAGCACAATAAATTTTGTTCTCATGATTGCTAGTACCAGCAGGAACGATGATGATAAAGATTATAGAGTTCGGATGACCCAAAAGGACTGGGCTTAACATTGATGACAGAAAATATGATAACAGTATTGTACCTGTCTTATAGATGTAATTATTATTATACAAAAAGAATTGTATTTATGTACTGAAAGGTGACAAAAAAATACAAAAAATAAATACACTTACTACATAAGGAAAACAGGTAAAACTTAGTCTCCATTTTAATTAATGGTTAAGCTCAAATTCGTTTTCTCATGCGCCCATTAACTGAACCAACCAACCAAAAATTTGATGGTCTTTTGTTGGTCTTCATTTCAATTTCAATTATTGTGAAGAAAAGAAAATAAATCGCAATTTATCCTAAATGTTGTCATGATAATGTGAAGATGGGCCAGCCAATTATTTAATCGAATTTACTCAACCTTGGAAATGCATGAAATATTGTATTACAATTAGAATTCAATTAAATTATTCACACTTATTAAATACAAATTTACAAAAACTTGAAAAACAACTTTTACCTGTATATTTCAAAGGGAAAACTGGTCACACCTGCGTTCCATTGGAGTGCACAAATATTCTTATATTCTGTCCAACCGTCCAAATGCGTTGCCAAATTTCCTTTCAATTCCAAAGCACAAGATTAAGCTGACCGAATAAAATTGCCAACTTTACGAGCTGTAAAGAAATGAATTTAAAGTGAATTTCTTTTGCGCAAATGTTACTGGAGCGAACCAAATGCAGGTGAATTGACTGTAAATAATGCTTAAGACTCACAATCAAGCCTCAAATTTCTTATACAAATGTTTGCTTAACGAGTGTGCGCATGTTTTTGAATCTGTACCATAAAGAAAATCTATCTTTGGTGTGCCGAAGACTCAATTCTCTTCCAGAGATGATAATACAATTAATCCCATGACAAATATATAGTAAGGATGCTAATGATAAGGAGACCCGATTTTAATAAATTTAGGTCAACGCTTATTTTTCTTTAAGAATTAAAAATACTTTCCTTGCTCCGAAATAAGAATTATTTTTTCAATTTTATATATCGATTAAATATAACTTTTTATTTTTTTATTTTATATTTCTTGTGTAAATATAACTAATTTTTTGTGAGTTTCATATTCTGCTCAAACTTAAAACTTACTTTGTAGTTTTATTATTTTATTTTTTATTTTATTTGAATCAAAATAAAATTCTTGAGTTCTATTATTCTTTTAAAATTTAATCAAAGATTTAAAGTTTTAATTTAAAAACTCAATTCTAAAGTTGTTTAATACTGCAGTATTATTTCAAGTACTTGATATTCAACATTCCAAAAACTACCAAAAATCTCTTCCGATAAATTATTACTCCATATTACTCTATATGATATTGTGTTCCGATCCAGCACTTTTCTACGTATGTAGTTCCTGCAGTAAGGTTTATTAAATTGTTTTGAAACTTAAAGACAAGTCTACATGGAAACAAACATGGCTATAACGACTCAGCTCGTAAAAATGTTTGAGAGTATTTGCATATAATTTAGAAAAAGGAAATGCGTTACATATTTCGTGTCAAACATAAAATACACTACGCAAAGGGCATACAAATGCTAAGCAAAAATAATGTGTCTTTAAAATACGCCTACCGACAAAAAATTGAATTTAAAAAGAATTTAAGCTGTGCTGTCGCAGGCTAAAATATAACCAGCTACGCCCCCTAACATGTGGTTACTTAGCCAAGGACCAAACACGCGCCAGACCCCAACCCCTTCCTTTAGAAGGCATTGCTGCCTTATTCCCGGGCCACTTTGCATGGCACACACACACAACAATGTTCTCGTATTTTTGGGGGCCACAAAATTCTTTACCGTTCACACACATACACACACTCACACACAGCTCAAAGACATTGCTTAGCAACAGTTTCGCATATTTTAGGGAGTCTCTGTCGCTTGTCAGCAGCCAGGATACCAGCGAGCAAAATCAGCTCAAATATTTTTTAACGTCTATGCATCTTTCAGATACTTTTCCATATCCGTTAGCTTCTGTTTTTAACTGCACATCAATTAAAGCTTCAATATTTTTCCTGAAATCTTGAAAGATTAGGCACTTTATTAGCCATCCGAAATATTTTGGGATATTGGTGTCTTGTGTGTGTGCTTCCCCCCTCCATTCCTCACATTTTTGTGTGCCACTTTGGTTATTTCAGGTATTTTGATGGCTAAATGGCTAAGGCTTATAATGTTAGGCAGCGCTAACTGAGAGTTTGGAAAGATAGTTTACATATTGCAATGTTGTGGCTGGCTGATTGACATTTTTGACATTGCGTATACGCCAAGTGGCACTAGAGGCCAATTTTTAATGAATGTTGAGCATACATTAATTCATGTGATTATCTAACTAAGACTAACAGCTTTAATAGGCCGCCTTATAAAAATTATACGTTCAATGTTCCATTATAAAGCAATAGCCTAGGGAGATAGCTCATCACAGTGCACTTACTTGCTGTGCACTGTGATGAGCTATTTCCAGCTGTCGGTATACCCAACTACGAGACACCCCGTCTAAAGGCACACGTACAAGCAGTACAATGCAGTACTAAAATTAGTTTCTTGAATAAATTCTGTGTTTATTTTCGGATCGACCTGCAATTTTTGCCATAGATCAAGAGCGATCCCATTATTATACATGCTAAATATTAAAGCTATAGCTTGTAAATTGTTCCCTTAAATCGTTTTTAGAATTATGTGGAGTGTGGGGGAATAATAAAAGTTTATAAATTTTTCCTGCATTTGCGAACCTACGGAGAGACAGACAGAAAAACGGATAGGCAAGCGGACAGGACCAAATCGGTTTTGCTATTGATACTGATCAAGAATATATATACTTTATAGGGTCGAAGATGTCTATTTCAACAGACTTAATACCCTCTGTGCAGTGGATTGAAAAGCAGATACCCTATAGAAGTCTGAAGCGCATCTATGCCGACAAATTAACGAATGAACTTCCACTAATCTTACAACCTACGAATGAAATTACCGATTTTAAAATGGAATTCCGAGGATAAGGCCCCGAAAGGTCCTTAACACATAAGGGCACTGGCCTCGGATTGATGGGCCTTAATTCTATGGATTCATAGGCAAATACACTAACTGATTCCAAGCAGAGGAATGTGGCATGGAAAGGTGTGTTGATTTTAGCATAAAACTTAATTACCAGTTCATGTAATTACCATCCTGTCTGCAAGCCAGATTCCCCCTAAGATTGTTAGAGGCTCCAGCCAAGTTACCCCAATTAGGAAAATCAGGAAGAGACAACAGTGTTGCCCTTAGATGAGCTACAGGGCATAAGGTATCCTCTGTTTCTATGTAAGCTATATTATTAAATTTAGATTCAGATTCTTCATGAAGATTCTTTTTCTACTGACAGTACATTTTTGTTTTTATTATTTTTTTGCAATTACCTTTCAGCTTGTAGCTTGCATTGCTTAATCATTCAATCATCTTGGGCTAATCGCCAGCTTTAACTCACTTAAATTGAAGCCAAGAGCCAAGCTAGCAATTTTAATTCAAATCCTTATTCCATTTCCCACAATAAATTCACTTAAGCTGCACCCAAATGCCTTCAATTATGCTTTCAGCATGTAACGCTGACGTCGACATATGCAGCTAACATGGCAGTTCATGTAGCTATAACCTTTGAAAAGGATTCGCCTCTTCCTTGCTCACCGCTAGGCGGCAAGCGGCTAAGAACTTAATTTCCTGTTTCCAGTCATAACCAGGCAGTAGTTGCACCTTACAGGCCCAGGACCACACGCAATTGAGGGTAGGCGGGCAGGTGGACAGGCAGGGTGGGATGGCACAAAAAAAGAAGTCAACACAAAGTGTACAAAGTCACTTAATTAAATGTTGCTCATACGGCACGTGGTACGGCGAGGTTGCAGCATGTAGTATACGCAAATCCTTTGAGTGACTTTAAGCCCTGGCAACAGCAACTACCCTATGTAAATACACTTTGCTGCTAGCTGGGAGCAACACCTCAACAAAAGGACCAGACATCCTGGCGACTGACGCTTCCTGCCAGCCCCCGGCCTTCGTACTCATCCTCATCCTCATCCTCAGTCTCAGCCATCGTCTTGGTTCTCGTCATCGCATTGCAATTTTCGTTGCACAAAATCCCCTAATTAAATGTAAATTACAAAATGCTTCAATGCCAAGTGGCAAGTGGCAAGTAGCAAGTAGCAAGTGGCAAGTGGCAAGTAGCGTTGTCATTGCAGCAGACACGTCAGCTTCAAGCTCCAGCTGAAATTGTAATTTTCATGCTTATTACAATATTTATGCGCGCTAAGCAGCCAGGGACATCCCTGACTTGGCTTTGCCCCGTCTGTCCGTGTCCGTGTCCGCGTCCTGTTGCCATTTGACTTCGCTGCGCTACTTTCTTTTCCTTTCTTTTTTGTCTCGTCGAATTGTTTTCTTATCATTAGCGCTGATGAAATGTAAGCCAGACCAGAGCGCAACAGCAGCAGCAGCAACAGAAACTGACGTCAAAGTTTCGTCCTTGCTGCGTAATGGCTGCCATTTCCGTTTTAGACGGCACGACACGACACGCCAAAGCCAAAGCCAATGCCAAGTGCCAAGTGCCAGGATATCGTCCTGGCAGTCCAGCCCTTCCTGCTGCTGCTGCTCCCCGCTACCCCATATTGGCGGATGGCAATGTCGCCGCGCGTCTCCAGAGCTTAGGTAAATGCAAATCCTTTTGCTTAGTGCTTGAGTCCTGCCAAAGTGAGACATTTGCATTAAATTTCAAACAAAATAAAAACAGCTGCAGCTGAATTGAAGCCAACTTTCAAGCATTTTTTCCAGGATTTGTATTTTGTTAAGTATTAGAATCACGAAACAGGACATAGAAACAAAGGGGCCTTGATCGTCTTCAATTAATTGTATTCATTCTATACCACATACTAAGATTTAGGATTACATCCGAAAAATAAAAATAAATTGCCGCCAAACCATTTTGAACTTTCTTGAAGCAACAATTAATTTTAGACAGATATTAACTTCAACACGTTTTTAACAGGGATTTTTAAAAGCATTGAACTGGCTGTAATTGTGTTAATAAGTCTTAATCCCGATACATTTATTTATTTATTTATTGCATGATAATCCCGATACATGTATTTATATTCTTAAGTTCTTAATAAACCTTAAAACTATAAATATTTTATTTTCTTATAACTCTTTCCTACCTAGCAATAGTATCTTATAATTTCCCCAACTTGTTGGCCTTGTTATAGATTCATATATAATTTCATGTAGGCTTTAAAGAACTATCCATGAGTCTATGTATTAAATTATATATTTTAATCCGAAGCAGCACTGTTTGGCCTTTGTAAGTAAATTAATAAATAAATAAAAAGCGCATTATTAGCATTTTATTTGTAGAACTACCTTAAGCCAATTTATTTCAATTTATTTCACAATCTTTAACAATTTATATTTACATATTATAGTAAAAAGTTTATGAATTAAATCGACGCCTTATTCGAAATTCCAATACTAAATTATTACTTATTTATTGAGATAAGTAAATTATATTAAATGGAAGCTATTCAGTGAATTGATATTTGGGAAATTGTTATGAGAACTCTTTTAAATTTAAAAACCATTATTTAACCCATGGCACACACACAAACAAACAAAGCCCTTGATAAATTTTGCATTGAAATGAAAATTTAGAAATTCCATTAAAGATTATTTTAGACTTAGCTGGAATATAAACTTAAAATTCTGTAAAGTTATTCAAGTGCAAATTTTGTGAGCTTGTATTAAAGGTAAAAGCCGGAACGAAGCTGGTCGAGGCAGGTTGAAAATCGTTCCAACCATAAACCTAAACAGCAAGAGCTATAAAACTGTGGACCATAAATCAAAGGCAAAACTATTTTCATTTCGGGCAAATCGAACACTATGAGAGGCCATTAAACCACTGCCATTAAAAGGCGCCAGTAAAAGCTTTACAAAATGGCAGCCCAGAACCAAAAAAAAAAAGAAACAGCTGACTGACTGAGTGACAGAGAAGGTAAAACTGGAAAATCCCAAAAAAAAAAAAAAAAAAAAAAAAAAAAAGCGGTAAGAGCAAAAGAAAAGTTGCGAATGTTGGGCTGACTGCGTGCAAACCGCACGCGTAATAAAGTTAACGCTCGAAGAGGCACACACGTGTGGGCGTGGCACACACACACACACACATAGACACATAGAAGTCGAACCTAGACCAGAGCTAGACCGAGACCAGAGCCTGCGGTTTAGCAATTGCTGCAGAATTTGACAGTTTTCCAAAAATTTTCGCAATTAGATGCGAACTACGACAATCACAAATGGCTGCCAGTCTCCCTCCCAGGGAGGGGGACAAAGCGAAAGGGGGGCCGTGTTGGTTAACTGTTTGTCGCTGGCAACAAAACTCTTAACGGGGCTCGTCAAGTCACAGATTCAGTTTCAGTTTCAGTTTCAGTACCATTTTCAGTTTTAGGCAGTCAACTGTCATCGCCTACAGATTTTTATTGCTTGTGACATTTACACAGTATTTGATGTTTATTGAAGTGTGTGTGCGCGTGTGTGTTCCTGTATGTGTGTGCTTGGTTAAGCGGTTGTGCGGCAATAAGGCAGCCGCGTCATTGACATGTACGCGCTCCTCGCTGCTGTCACACGTGGCGTATGCGCAATGTGAATATGGCAACGTTAATGATTTGAACGGCAGCCAAACGTGTTTAATGGAGAGGGGATTCGCGGTGGTTAGGGTAGTGAAAAGTTGGTTTTTAGTGCCGCCTAAATGAAATAGTTTAAAGCAGGCTATAAATGATGCGGCTGTGGGTGTGTGTGTGTGTGTGTGTGTGTGCCTTTATGGTCTATTAATATTCAATTGTGAATGAAATTTTGTGGGTTAGGCGTGTCCCAGGGGTGTACTTTGAATGTGCCGAGTGTTGAAATGCAGTGAAAGTTGAAGGCAAGTTTTGTGGTTAACTGATTGGTGAGGAGAGTGCGTTGAAGCGGGGAGAAATATAACAAAGTGGCAGCTAAGAAACTTGAAATGACAGCTGAGGCATGGAAATAGAAATAGAAATAGAAATAGAAATGAGAAATTAGATAGCTTGGCAATTAACTTTATTATGAAAATAAAGAAAATTAACTACTTAGTTTACTATTCAGCTAAACGATAAGCTTGATGAGCAATAAAACTTTAGTCTAATCTTAAATATCTAAAATGACTTTCATTTTGAAAAAGTCTATAAGCTTTAATTATTTATTGAGAACATTTATGAGATATACCCGTATCAGGTATTCGTTATTATTATTATTATTAATTTTATTACTATGTTTTTGTTTATACTATTATTATTTTACTACGAAAAATACCTTAAATTAATGTTTTTAGGTTTGCAACCGTTCGTTGATCATTGATATTTTCAGAAAATATCGAACGACATTCTATACTAGTTTTCAATCAAATCCAAACGATATATATACACATATATATAGAGTGGAAGAAAACAAACTATAATACCTAACCTATATTTGAAAGAACATCCTAAAATATACCACGCATAAACACTGAATTCTAGTAATGTAAACCTTGCCTTGGTTTCAGTATCTTTCAATAAAACTATTAATAATAATAATGAAATTATTTAATGGTTTTCTTTATGTATATATTTTCCAAATTATTGTATCAATTTAAAAAATATGTTTGTTAGCGGAGCAACGATTAATCAATATTTTCTACCCAATTAATTTAAAAAAAATCTATCAAATTATTGAAACATCGATTGTTTTAAGCGATTGTTTAAGAATTATGTACATTCTTGTGTTTATTAGAATTTTTGTTTATTCTAGAAAAGTAGCATTATCTACAAACATTTTTCTCCCCAAAAATATGTGTATGCATTCTCAAGGCAAAAGGCACGGTCCCCCTATTTCATTATTCTCTTTTCTCTCTCTCTCTCTCTCTCTCTTTCTCTCCATATAACCATAAAATCTGGTTTGCCTGTCAATCACCCACCTCCACCTCAGTTCTTTTGTTAGAAGCACTTTGAATGTGCAAGGCTAAAACAATTGACCGCTAAGCGGCCTGAATGAAATCTTGGCCAGAGTCAAGCGGCTCTAAGCCGTTGCCCGGCCAGGCGAGAACTATAAAACCCGAGCACTTACAGCTACGCCCCAGCACTTGACAACAATTGCAGCTATTAGACAAAAGCCGTGTGGTACAAACACGAGGCTGCTCCGGCTGCTGCGCCCAGGACTTGGCCATTGCTGTCGCTGGCCATTGCCAAGGATCATAACCATAAAGGACGCGAACGAAGCCGCGAGACACGTGCGAGTGCGAGTGCTCGATTATTGGCACTAGGGAAAGCAGAGTGCTGGGCGTGGGTTGGGGGAAAGGCTCCAAGGTTTGAAGCACACTTACGGGCGCTAAAACTCAAACTCAAACATAAACAGAGACCGAGACCGAGACCGAGACCGAGACCGAGACAGAGACCGAGACGCAGGCGGGCAACAAGAAAATTGCGTTGAAAATTACACAAAAATCGACAATACCAAAAATAAAGGAAAAAAAATTGAGAAATCGAAAATCCGTGAAAATGCCAACGCAGCAGAAAACAAAACACAAAAGTTTATCCGGCTGGGGAGAAGGGCGATAAATTGAAAAGCAGCGAGTACACACATAACACTTCCTAACAAGAAGTGTTTGACGTTGACACGCACACGCACATACACACACACACACACACACAATACAAACACACTCACACACACATAGAGATAACTACACAATTGCTGGGGCAGCCATTTTAAATGCCATTGACAGATTTCCTTTCTGATTTGATTCTTGATGGCCACCAAAATTGCCGTCTGCCTAAGTTTTGTGTGCTTCATAGGGAACCAGTTGTGTACTTAACAGTGAAACTCACACCGATAACTGTAACTGTGGCTGTATACCCTAGAAACATAGTATATTGGGTCGATAAGAGCGCTTTTTTCTAGCTGGGTCGCTTTTCGACGGCATTATCGTCTTTTTATCGCGTATTTATCTTCCTTCGGTAAGCAGCAGCTCTCTCTCTCTCTGTTCATACTGTGAGAAAGTTTTATGGAATTTGTAAAACCGATACTAATATATAGTTATATGGCAAATCGACAAAGTATGTATCTTCCAACTCATTTCTAGGGTGGTCCTGGCAATAGGTGCGTGCTCAACACACTTACAGCCTGGTAATGTTTTATTGTATTTCAATTTGTTATAAAATCTCCACATAATAATAACCATACAAATAATCGTACTTTTCTAGCTATAAGTTTCGCAGTTTAAGTTAATTTTTATTAATTATTTCAAATTAATCAAGAAAGGCGGCTTACAATCCTAAATATTACGGATGTTTCATACCGAAGATACATTGTTTCACATCAAAAACTTAATTCTCGACCGATTGTGTCTATATATGATAAAGTTGTATATAATTATACTTATAAAAAAAACCACTATCCCTGAGTTTCAGTGGGATATATTCAAAAACAAGAAAGTTGTTCATAAAAATGGTTTTTCTACCGATCGTTCCTTCCGCAACTATATGTTAAATTGTTCCGATTCGGCTGGTTTCGTCTTATGTACTTCCTGTAACGAAAATAAGCACTTGTGCCAAGTTTTCACAAGATAAGACTGATATATGGGAACAGACAGACGGATATCGAATAGGATGTTGAGGCTGCTCAAGAATGTATATATTTTGTGGGAATGGAAACGTCTTCTACAACCCTCAATTAATTTATTGACTCCATTTATTCTTATTTTCTTTTCTGCAATGGCTTCTTAATTCCACAAATACCTATAGTTAGTCCATAAAACTAAATGTCTATCCAAATAATTATCTCAATTGATTAAACTTTTATCTTCAAAAAGTTGTTCTCAAATTTGTTCGTAAACTGGAACTAGTCCATTATTATAGTGCATTCTAGGTTTATTCGCTTTCTCTGTATTTGTGGCTGCTTTGGTTAAACTCGTTAGCTCAGTCAGTTGGTTCATTCACTAGTTTGTCAACATCAATCACTTTATAGCGAGTGGCCAGCATTTTCTTAAGCCCCCCCCCTGCCACCTCGAACAACATTCCTTGGAACCGGGAACTTCAACCACGTCTAAAAAATACGGCGCCAGCGGGCAGTCTAGGAAGAAAAAATAAAAAATTAAATGCTTTGTTCAACATTTCTTCTGTCATTTGCCAAAAATTTCTTTCTTTTGGTGGTTTTTTTTTTACTTTGCTCGTCTCACAAGTGTTGGCAGCTTCTCGAGAACAGCGAAACTTGTGTAAACAAGGCAACAATTTAAAAAGCAATAATTGAAAACCTTTATGGCATGCCGAATAAAAGTTTTGTCAGCTGTGTTGTTGCCACGCCTCACCCCAAACCAACCCAAACCAAACAAAACCAAACAAAACCGGACAAAATGTTTGTTAAACTTTAAGACAATTCTTTCACTGTGAGCATACTTTTGCGGTGTGCGCTAAGCTGATTAAATTGCCAAATTGGCAATGGCCACGCCCACATTTCGCCCACATGGAAAAGCAGCTGCTAAGCTGAGACACGCGTGCATTGAAATCAGTCGGAAAACTTTTGCCGCCGCCACGCCCCCATATGCTTCTCTACTATACTCACTTTTTTTTTTTTTGCTTTTAGTGAAGTTAACTTAATGCCATGGGCCAATCGATTCCGTTAGCTGGAAGCTCTATATGACTGCGGTTGAGTAGCGGGGTGGGTGGTGGGGGCGTGCTGGTAGTTTTCCTAGGCGTTGCCAGTCAAATTTCGCATGTGCGCACCAAATTAGATAGCATTCAAAAGCAATAAAAAAGAAACTTTTGTGCAATTGGCAACAATGGCAAAATTTCCAAAGTGGTGGAGTAGTAGAGCAAAAAAAAGCCGGAAGTGGCAGTAACAGCCCGTCCAATCCATTTTAGTGGCGATCAAACCCAAAGGCAACTTCCAGTTACCACAAAATAAAAAAATTGCGAAATAATGGGAAAGGTGGAGTAGTTTATAAACGAACTAGTTGTAATTGTAGCGAATGCACAACAATCGAAAATTTGAATATGCAAAGAGCTCAAAAGGAGCAGAAAATCAAATCATTGAGGCGAATTTCCAGCAGGGAATATTACACTGAATCAACTTTAACCCAGAAGTTATTTTGATCACATATGATATGTACATATTCATTAAAATGTACTTAATATTTTTCTGGAGTTCTCTAATAGGAAAGTAACCGTTTTATGGCATAGGAAGGAACACAATACGATTACATTTAAGGTTAGAGGAGAACAATATGAGGCAAACAAACTGGAGAAGTATACCAGGTCCTTAGACAGGCAAAGGTATCTTTAACTATAGTTTAAATAAATTCCAGCAAGTACCAATGGGAAAGAACTCACTCAGGATACTCACAGTCAACATTTTAGGCTAAGACTTCATTTCAGTAAACTGGGCAGGGATTCTGCGATCTCGAGCATTAATCTTCATTGCCCACACTAACAGATTACGCTGTAGGAAACAGTAGGCTTCTGGAAAAGAATATCCTTCCGAACAGTGGCGATTTGAACTATGAATCCCAAGTAAGTTCGTGAAATTCTGCAGGAAATCGAGCTAAAGGGACTACAATAGATCTGATAGGTCGAAAGCCTCCCTTCATTGCCTTTCTACTTTCATTTCATCAATATATTCTGCTTGGATATTAATATTTGTTGTGGAGAAGAGAACTTTTACAAACAAATTTTTAATTATTATAAATGAAGTATACAGGAAAATGATTTAAAGCTTAACTTTGAATTTCCAAACGTGGTAAAATTTAACAAAATAACCGAATAATTGAATATAGTTTAAGCTTCAATGTAAATAAAAGCCACGCCTCAGTGCGAAGGTCAACAGTGCTTGCCAAGTTATCCACTCTTTATGCCCAATCTTGATACTACCACGCCCATCAATATCACACGCAATCTGGCGCATTTAAAAACTCGACAAAAACAACAACAAACATTTTGGAAAAAATACAGTATGCAATAAAGTTTATTGCCTCGTTGCACAACTATCGAAGTTGGTTTTTAAAAAAAAGATTTCCGCTCTTTTTTCGTGTGTCCTGTGCGAAGGACGAAGCCAAGTTCTTTTTTGTGTTGTGATTGCAGCCGGCGTTACTTTATTTGAATTCGTCTAACGGGCGCGTAAATATCCTTGAGCTGCAGGCAGCAGCCATTCAATTTCTGAGTTCCTGCCCATGCCACACCCTGAACTTAGCCCCTTCCTGCCCACACATGAGCGGGGCGTGGCTGTCGGCCATGTTTCTTATGTGTGTGCGTGTGTGTGTGTGTGTGTGTGTGTGTGTCTGGTGCCGGAAGTGGCTCAAAGTCATATCCTGTGTACGCCAGCGTCCGTTTTGGCTGCACATTTGTGCCTCGTTTTTAGGTTTCCCTTCCTGCCCGTTGCCTTCCTTTCCGATATTTCCCAAAAAACAAAAGCGCGCCCAATTCGTACATTCATCAAACCTACAAATTTACTTTTCGCTTGGAGTCCTTGCTTGCTTATCAAAGGGTTCGTTTTTGAAGGTTGCAGAGTTTTTTGTTTTGTTTTTCTCTTTTCTCTTTGTTTTTGGATGGCTGCCAAAATAATGCTAGCATTATTTGCCCTTGAGATATAACATTGGCTTTTAAATACATAGATTCAAATGTGCTTTAATGGCACTCAAGCAAACTGTTTTTAAGGGGAAATAAATAGTGATCATTTGTAGATAATTAGTTGAACTTTTGGCTTTTGGTGTGCTCAATTGCAGACAGTTGACAGAATTATTCTGTTTCAAGCTTCCCAGAACTTTCATTGCTGAATTATGAATTTAGTTAAACATAACCCATAAGATGAGATACAATCTATACTTCTAAATACATGTAACATCAATCTGTATTGATTTTCTTTCTTTCCCTTAAATGTTAAACTAGATTAAGTTGCCTTCAAAGGTAGCAGAAAGCTTTTTTAAATAAAATACACAAGTTTCTTAATAACAAAATAAAATATAAGGAGATATATTGCTTGAGTCTTAGATGAATTCCTGCAGGATAAATGTAATTTCCAGCTTGCATCATATATTGAAAACTTGATCAGTTAAAAGTATATTCATTACTTAAAAGCGCTTCTAATGAACACATATTTCACCTTTGCCCCCATATCATACATCTTATCGCTTTAATTCTAAGTATAACATAGCTCTAATACATATATAAGCTCAAACTGAACATAAATCTCTCCGCCACATTAATCACATACTTTAATCACACGATTTCAATCATTCGAGAAAAGAAATGAACGAGAAAGAAAACCAAGAAAAATTATTATAGCTCGTTTTGATACAATCAAGGAACGAAAGTGCAACAGCATTAAGCAGGCAACAACGACAACATTTCGAAACAAAATTTTTAATGTGTTGAACAACAATTAAAATTATTTTTACACAAGAAAATGATTAAAATTAAATGGTCACCAAACACGAACTGACCAACGCCAGTTTGGTAAAGGTAAACTAAATTAGAGTTGCTGCATTTTATATAAAAATTAAATTGAAAATGCAGCAAGCTCACGAGGGCACTCGGAGCAGGGTGCAGGGGGTTGGAGCTGCGCCTGAAAGTATGCTTTAAATTAAAACGAGCAGCAAAATGAGGCAAGTGCACGCACATGCACACACACAGAGCCAGACACACATGTGAACTTTTTAATATGCACGTGTGTGGGTAAAGCATAAAATGAACACACTCACACACGCTCGCACACACTCATAACCCACACACACTCTGGTAGTCACATTGTTTGCGGTCAAGGAAATAACCAAACCAAATGGGCCTCCAAAATGCTTTGCTCTTAAAAGTTGAATATGAAAGCAGTCGAATTGGGTCGAATTTGTCATATCCTGTAATCTGGCTCAGCAATTATTAATCAACAGAAGTTTAATATGCATTTACTCGTATGCATATCCGGAAATGTGGAAATAATAACACAATATTTCATTTCAAATAATCGTTTTTATTTGTATTTTAGTTTTACTTTCAATGGAATTCTTAATGAACAGTTTTGTATAGCTAAAATAGATGCTAGTCCATGAAAATATTTCTTTTAATGATATAATAATAAGTACTACGAGAACCTTAAGAAATTTTAAATTAAATGGGTATGAGTGAAGATCAGCCTAAGCCGGATTACATGTTATTACAGATTTACAAAATGAAATTAAAATACATAAATAATATATCATCACATAGATAATTATATATTTTTTAAAATTTATCTCCAAAACACATTCTCCGTTTTTGTGTTATTTTAACCAGACTGAGCTGGATTTTCAGATCTCAACTGGGTAGATTTCTTTATTTAAATAGCCGTTCCTATTTGAATTAAAAACAAAAATAAGCTTATAATATTTTTGAAACAATAGTCAGCAAGTAAAGACAAACATCTTTAAAAAGGAATCCATATAATTTGTTTATTCTGACTTTTTCAATTAAGTTTGCCCTAAAGTGTACAAATAAATGTTGTTTTGGTAATGAATATTTTATATTTCTCTCAGAAATCAAGTACATATATTGGGGTAAGAAATATATCATAAGTCTGTTTAAAAAGCTTATTTGGAAACTATGACTTGCTACAATATCTTTTTTATAGAAAATTCTCCTGTTTCCACTTCATTCTTCGCAGATACTTCCTTAACAAACATATCCTACTTTGAAATTATTCTAAATTGTTGCCAGATTAAACTTTTGTAGTTCTTTATAAATATTAATTTAAATTTTTTAAAAAATTCTCCCGTTTTCCATTTTATTCCTCGTAGATACTCCCTTCAATAAATAAATCTTTCTTGGATATTATTCTAAATTGTTGCTACATTCAGCTTTTGTAGTTCTTAATAAATATTAATAAGTTGTTTGTTCTTCAGTGATTAAAAGCAGCAAGGCTGTATTGGCGTACAGGATATAAACGTGCTAGCACAATGCCTAAAAGCATGCAACACTTTTGTGCGCCACACACATGCACAAGCGTGCGTGTGAGTGTGTGTGAGTGTGAGTGAAATTAATTTGTGATGTCCGTTTTGGGTGTTGCAGCTCCCGCTTGACTGGGGTCATAAAGCGGCTGCTGCCTCGCCGTCACTGTCGCTGTCGCTGCTTCTGCCGTGCATCAGCGGCAGCCCCAAAAAGTATGCTACAAATTGCCTTAATTCCCCAACGCAAATAAGTTATTCCGTTTATTTCGTGTGTCGTTGTCGTTCTTGGTTGCCGTTGTTGCTGGCGACGCTTAGCGCTCAACGCTTTCATGTCCTGAAAACTTTTCGCATGTGTTAAAATTAAAAAGTTTTCTTTGGTTTTGCTCTCGTGTGTGCGAGTGTTTTTATCTTTCATCTAGCGCTGGTCAACTCTCTCTCGCTCTCACTCTACCATTGTAGTCCTTCCCAAAAATTTCCCAGCACTCTCTCGAACGCAGTTTTCCTTTGTGTGGTTAAGTAAATTTGTTTTTTTGGTTTTTATCTCAATTATTTAGTCAAGGTCAATTTGGCAGCGTGTTGTGCGTGTGTTTATATATGTTGAAGGTGCGGCTAGCATACAGGACACGTGGCATGCGTGTGTCCTTTGCGACTTGCATATGTTAGCAGCCTGGCAAAATGGTTTTATGCTGCCTACGAGCTTCGAGTGTCACGTGGCTCAGTTTTAAATTGAGTTGGCCAACTGTGTCAGGCGCTCGGCTCGAGTTTATTGTTTAGGCCATAAACTGACATTTGTTGTGGCCTTTTGTGGGCTCTAATTGCTAAGGGAATTGGAGCTTACGTAAACAGTACAACAAAATATCATTAAAAGCGAAATAACGGTCAACATTAACTGGAGGGCTTACTACAATTTTTGAGTGTAAGCGGTTAAAAGTAAATTATCTTCGCCTGAAACATATATACGAATGTAATGAGAGTTTTCTTTGGAGAGTTCTCATTTAAAATGAATCTTATATTTTATTTGCTTAGAAATTTGTTTTTATTTGAACAATTGTGAGCTGGTTAACCTGTTGCCATCTGGGATTTTTTAATTGTGTGATGCCCCTGCTTAACTGGCTTAAATGAAGAAGGATTACAATCTCGCCTGCATAGATAACAAGTAAGAATGCTATAGTCGAGTATACCCGACTACGAAACTCCCTGTACCCAGGTCTAAAACATTCAATCACATCTACGTCCACTTACACATACACACACACATACACAAAGACGCACACACACAGCAAAAGCGACAGCGCAAGCGAGGCATTTTAATTGGTGGCTGTGCTTCTTCTTCCCCCTCTCGCTGCATCACTGACTCTTCTTTCGTGAATAACTTCCGTGTTTATTATCCGATCGACTTGAAATTTGGACAGTAGATTAAGAGAGACTAAAGTATTGTACATGCCAAATCTAAAAGCTATATCTTGAAAATTGTTAATGTAAAACGGTTTTTATAGATTTGCGGGGGAGCGGGGGGAGATTTCTGAAATATGAAACAAACTTGATCTGCGTATGGTATACAGGAACCTACATTCCAAATTTGGTGTCTCTAGCTCTTGTAGTTGCTGAGATCGACGCGTTCATACGGACAGAGGGACAGACAGACGGACAAGGCCAAATCGAAATCTTTTTTGATACTTTATAGGGTCGGAGATGTCTCCTTCTGCCTGTTACATACATTTGCACAGATTTAGTACCCCCTTTTTACCCATTTTATGGGTACAGGGAGTAAAAACACCATCGCCAATAACAAAATCACAACTAGTTAAAGCTGACAAAAATAGTTTAGTTCAATAAACATGCAAATTTTTAAAATATTTATAGTTATATTATTAATATATTTATATTTATAGAATTAATGTTTATTAATATTATTATACAGTTCAAATTGAGAAACCCTTAAATCCAAATTTTAATATTTTGATGTTAGTCTATAAATTAACTTATAATGTTATATTTAATTATTTTATATAAATTCTTGTTTTGGGATAAAACGTAGAAAAAGTAAAGGAATACTTTGTATTTATTTGCAACTCTTTTTTAAATCTATTAATTTAACTGTGTCAATAAAAGGACACTTTGTTGATCAAATTTGACGAGTGTTAACCAGATTACGAGTGTAGCTCTTCATATTGCTTTTATCTTTAATCAACTGAGTTCACTGCGGCCAGTAGCCCTCAGTAAATCGGTTACTTTTGCATAGACTAAATTACATTACGCATACGCCACGTAAAACATAAAGGCACTCAGTGCGAGACTGAGACAATTGGATTGACTTTGCTATCAAGGCAAAGCTGCTTGCCAGACAAGTCTGCCCGGGAAAGTAAGCCCCCCAATCCCCCACTACCCCTTCACTAAGCACAGCCCTTTTGCGGGACATAGAGACAACGGCAAGGATAAAGATTTGACTGCATAAGAATTGAGTTAAAATCAACTGAGCGGCAGCGTCTACGGCACAATCAGGACAAATCAAATATGTAAGTGCTGCAAATGTAATATCGACATGCGAGTAAGTACTACAATATGCGAAATGGACTTTCCGACAGTTGCCATAGCGCTACTAATCCCAAATCTCTTCCCCAAACTGTTGCCAGATGCCATTTTATTTGTTCTGATTTTGAGCAGGCAAGGCCGAACGAGCGCAAGGGCGAGGGCGAGGGCGAGAGTGTGTATAAATAAATAAAAATGCCAGTTGGAGTCAGTCCAAACACCCAAAAGTCGCCTAATAAGAGAAGCAAACATTTGCGGGCAACAGGCGCCCTAAATGCCTTGGCCAAAAGTGGGCGTGCCCGCCCCCAAGCTCCTATACCAATTCCAATTCCAATTCCAGGACGAAGCGGCAACGCGTAAAAGCGTTTATTACTATAAATATTAAAATGGGATTATCAAACAAACGTACTTCAGGTTTTTATTACATTCTGCTAAGGATGCTGCCAGCACTTCAGGCCTTCCGTTTCCCTTCCTCTCACCCAGTTCATCCCCAGAGATATTCAACGGGCGGCACTGTCTGTCCTGAGGCGTCCCATTCGTAACGCTAACTGCAGGGTTGCAATTTCTTGTGTTGACTTTGCCGTCACTTTGACTTTTCGGCTGCACTGGCACGTAATGGCAAAGTTTTTTATTCGCATCGCCCGCGAGAGATTTACTTATGAAATATAAATTTGCGCTTGAGTCTAACAACCCAACTCCCACCGCCTCTATTTCCATCCTTTGTTGCAATTTCTTCGCCGCCTCTTCAATAGTTACACTCGCTTGTTATTTATGCTCGCGCGCGCGTTAATCTTCAAATGGAGGCGGCGTCGACCAGTGTTGGGTAGCTGCAAATTTATGTGCATGCCGCGGCGGCGTGAGGTTAAAAATTATGTTGCATACCTTTCACGGGTAATGGGAAAATTTCTATGCCAAGCTGTTTGCTTCTCAAGCAGCAGATGCAACACAAGCAGCAGCAGCAGCAGCATTGCAAAGTGTGATTAAGGTTTGTACATATTTAAAGTGCGGCAAAAGATGGGTGGATATAGCAGATAAATGGCAAGGTAGATGGATGTGGGCAGAGCACAAAGCAAGCTGATATTGTTAATGTGAACTGGGGATGCCCCCTGGCTGGTTAAAGGTCTTCGCGGGCATTTGTTTAGCACGCAGAAGGAGCTTATAAGGATAAATTTGTTTGGCAGTAGGAATAAGAAACATGGAATGCATTTGCGACCAACGACTAATCGGGTTAACTGGCGACCAAATTGGATGCAAACTCAACGGTATTTGCACTAAGAAGGTTATGGATTAAGCTATGAAAAGATATATATAATGATAAACTAACTGAAGAAACATTATGCTATAACAAGTCTGTAAGCCTATTTTCGTTGTTTAATACAAATTTGAACAAATTCGGAATTATGTATTTGACTTGTATATCTGAAAGATATAGTTTCATATGCAAATTTGAGCTCTACAAATTTTTTTTATTTATTCAATAAAACAGAAAAAAAACTTCTTTTTATTTTTCCTTATGCCGAATTCGAACCGCACTTAACCTTCCCCCTGTTTTTTTCTGTGCATCCCTTTCTAATTATCTTTTTTTATATTATTTTTTGAAATGTTTTGAGATTAGTTTCCTGCTTCCTTAGTTAGACAACTTTATTTAATTAAAACGCTGTCTTCAAAATTAATTATACATTTTAGGGTCAAAATGATCAGTTTTAGTATGAAAGAAATATGAAATAAATGATTTTAGCAAATCAGCATCACTTATTAAGCTAATCTTGATCTTATGTATATCATATAGACACCAATTTTAAATCTTAAATTTGCTATCTTGCTAATCATTTAAATGCCGATTCAGCTTAATAAATTTTAATAAATCCGATTGCATAAATCGGACATCCGTCAATAATTCTTAAAAACGAAAACTCTACCCCACAATTTTGAAGTTAATTCTTCAAATCAACAATATTGCATTTTCTTCGTACTACTAAGTTAGTAGAGAACTCGTATGCGTATATTATCTGTTTATATCTCAGCAACTAACTTCGATTTCAAAAGAAGCCGAAGTAGGAAAAAGGAAACTTTGTGTTTTATTCTCTTATTCTTTATGTAGATAGCTAACAAGAAGATTGAGCCCAAAAGATATCAAATCCATTGTCACATTAAATTCGAGTTACTTTCGCCATGGAAATTGTCGCCGGTGCGGCATAACGGGAAATCGCGCCATTTGTAATCAATGTCGAAATAATATGACGGTTTCGTTTACGAATTTTCACTGATTTCCCAACTGCAGAAGACGCTGTCCGGGCACCCACAACTTGGCGATAGTTTTTGTTTGAAATGCAAGCCGCGTGGCAAGTTCACTCTATATGTGTCTGCGAGTGTGTGTGTGTGTGTGTGTGTGTGTGTGTGTGTGGCAGGCTCTGTGGCGGCCGCCAAGGATTTGCCGGGTCTCAAAAAACTTGGTCCTTGCTGGGCTGATGCTGCTGCTGCTGCTGCTACTTGGGGAGCTCTGGCGCATTATCTTTTGGCAATGCCAAACACTTCCGCCGAACGACAAGAACGATAAATTGTTGCGGAAAAGTGTTAAGCGTGGAAAAGTTCAAGCCAAAGTTTCGATGTGCGCGCACTTTTATTTAGGGTTCATTATGCTTTCTTATGCCACTTTCTGTCTTTGTTTGCACCATTGAAAATAATGATTACACGCTTACGTTTTGCTTTTCCACTTCTTTTTTTGTGCTCTCTCCGTTTTCAAGAGACGCGTGTGTGCGGAAAATTATGGCTGGGCTACAGAAATTGGCCAACACGAAAACTATAAGCCGATTATCAGCAGATTTTTTCCCTCTCTGCGCTATTTTTTGTTGTTGTTCGTGCGGCTGCCCAATGAGGCACACAGCGAGATGAATTGCTCTTTGAATAGTTGCTCTTGCTCGGGGTAAGGGAGGGGAGTGGGAATGTGGCTAGAATGTGGCCGAAACTAGGGGCGACTGCCCGACATTGCATGTCATCAAAGTTATTAGCACTAATGCTCTATTAATGGGCCGTACTTTGTATGGAGCACGGAGAATTCACGCTTGTATGCCACAGAAGGCTTTTTACTCCCTGTACCCATTAAATTGGGTAAAAAGGGAGTATTCAATTTGTGCAAGTGTACGTAACAGGCAGAAGGAGACATCTCCGACCCTATAAAGTATATATATTCGTGATCAGTATCAATAGCCGAGTCGATTTGGCCCTGTCTGTCTGTCCGTCTGTCGCAAGGATCTCAGAAACTAGAAGAGCTAGAGACTCCAAGCAGGCGCAGATCAAGTTTATTTTGGATCTCATATATTCCCCCCGCACCCCCGCAATTTGATAAAAACGTTTTATAGCAACAATTTTTAACTATATAGCCTTAAGATTTGGCATGTATAATACTTGGGTCACTCTTAATCTATATTCTAAATTTCAAGTCGATCGAATAATAAACATGGAAGTTATTCAACAAACAAAATTCAGTACTGCAGAGCGGGGGGAAGTAGCTACAACTTGAAATGTCCGCTTGCACTGCAGTTGCTGCATGCACGTATTTTCGAATGTGTGTGTATGTGTAAGTGCACGAAGATGTACCTGCTTATTTTAGACCTCGATACAGGGAGTCTCGTAGTCGGGTATACTCGACTATAGCATTCTTACTTGTTTCTTTTTGGCTAGGTACATATTTTGAGCTAATGGAAATTCTTAGTTTTAGCTGTCAGTGTGGAGTTAGAAGTGGGTTCAATTAGTCAGTACTGAACATTAAGGAGCGCTTTTCGGCGAATGCCTCTGGGAACTAGGGATTTGGTTTGGCTCAGCTTGCACTTTGAAGAGTCTGAGCTGCTGCAAATCCTCCTGTTGAATAAGTTTCAATAAGATGCTTATAATCTTTAATTACAAGTGAATGTTAGACAGTTGTCAGAGTCTTAGTTCCTGCTAAACGCACTTCAGGGCAAATTATGTATCCTTCAATTAGACCATCAATCAATGTACTGCATATTAAATATTCCTAACCAGCTGGCGAATGTATTTTGCTTGATCTACTCGTAGTCTTAACAAACCAAGCTTTCATCAATCAATCGTCAAGTTACTATCAATCATTCATTAGAGACGGAGATCTGAGATTGTGTATTTCTATGGCATACATGCCAGGCAACAAATGAAAAATTATTATTAAGCTTTCATTCAAGTTTTTAAAGTTGGTAAATTTTAATATAATATTTATTTTAATAAGAAGAGAGACCTATAAGGACCAAGCCTTAAGTGTGATTAGCAAACTGTATTCATAATTTTTAGATGCTATATCCTATTTAACAATAAGCAAAGATTACGAATATTTCTTAAATATAAAATATTTGGTATCCCTTTAGTTTTTTTCCTTACCTAAATTTTATATATTTTATTAATTGTATTATTGTAATTATTATGACTACAATTATTCTAAACTTATAAATTATTTATTTAGATTGGCAATCAAATAAATGTTGCTGCGGCTATTTTTTTAAATTTCAAATTTATTTTCCTTTTCAAATGGCGTGAAATCATGAAAACTTAGTAAATAGGAAAATAATCAATAAATAAATAACTAATAAATAAATAATTAAAATTGAAGTTTTTAATGTTTGGAAAATATGAGTTTAAATTTGATTTAGTTAATTCAATTAACTTAATCTCTTTACAGTCATACGACATTTGTAAGCTCTTTGAATAATTACATTTACATTTCTATAATACAGTTATTTCATAGAAAGCTTTCAATTAATTAGACACAAAGCTTATTAAATTAATTGATACATTTAAATCTGATCTAATTAAAATACACAGTATTTGTGCATTTGAATGGAAACTTGCAATTCAGATCCTTGTAAGCACTGCAAGGGGTTGAAGTTGAGCAAAGGAGACATTTATTCCACACATTCACTAGTATTCAGTATGAATAGATCAATACATGTGCTGATTGAATGAAATAGATATTGATACACGCAAAGAAAGAATTGGCTGCGTTCATCAAAGCCCACTTCGGGGCAATTGAGTTGGCTGAAAGGAAAACGAAACTCAGACACAGACACAGATACAGATACAAATCGCATGCATGGTAAAAATACAAGTAACTGGGGCTTGAAGGACCAATCCTAAGTAAAGGAAACCCCTGTTGAGTGAGGCAGCAATGTAATAACATTCTCAGCTATTTAGAGCAATTTTTTGCACACTTCTTCAAACTGCTGCAAACTGTCAAAGGGGAAAACGACGTGATACAAATGAAATAAGGGCGACATGTTGAGCGGCTAAGGGTCGCAGAGTGCGGGGGAACTGGGGGGCTAAAAACTAGCTGCTTTAACTTATATCGGTGGGAGGAGCCGGAGTAGTTGGTAGAAAGCTTGAAGGCATACAATTTTCATTTCCGCTTTTATTTGCACGGCGATCCAAAGGCAAATACTTACATAGAGCAGAAGGGGGTGTGGGGCCACCGAAATACCTAGCTGTAAAGAAAAGAATTTCTTTTGAGTTACTTTAGTGGGGCAACAACACAGAGAAAGGGGCGGCAAGAAAAGGACACATGTGTCCTGCTCGACAGGACAAAGTTTGCGCCATTTGCGCTGCCTTAAGGTGTGTTTAATGAAAAGTTGCCAACTACTAGAGTCCGGACACATTAGAGCTAAAGGAGATGAAGACGCAGTAGATGGCTGGAACAAGAAACAGAAGAGGAAGCAGCAGCTGTATCAGACAATAGACAGACAATGGTCCAAAGGATGCAGCTGCTGCAGGCTGCATCAATATCCTGTTGCCATTTTGCGCTATTTACAAATGAAATACGCCGCAAGTTTTCGAGCCAAAGTAACCACGAAAATTAAACTTTTGCCTCGTTTGTGTTTTGTCAGTGTTGTGGACGAAAGAGGGGGTGGCACGGTGGCACGGTGTGGTGGGGTTGCGCAGAGTGGCCAAAAGTTTGCACAGAAAAGAAAATGCAATGAGGAAAATGAAATTAAAATGGGCGAAGTGAAGAACCAACAAGGTGCAATTCAAGTGGGTTTTCTTTAAGTGGATACTTGCCGGAGTGTGTAAATAATGGGAAACTGAGATGCCATCGTAGTCACAACTACACAGGAATCCATTCAGAAGATAGTTACATGACATTATTAAGGATGAAACATAGCTTACATTATATTATCAATATTTGAAGAGAACAATTGGCATATCTACTGAGATACTTACTCATATCTGTCCAAGTTTCTATATCTTCAAGCTGGTCTGTTCTCGCAGCTTAATCTTACCCTCAATATGTTTTACATGGTCTCAACTTATGGCAAACTTTCACCATCATCATCAGTCACACAATTTGTAAACATAAAAAACAAATTTTCTATCAAGTTTTCAAGATCTAAACAAACTGTAAAAATTACAACGCCATTGAACAGGCGTCGCCCTTGGCCAACAAGTCAGGACTATGAAATTCTATGAAATTTCTGGCTAGTCCAACGGGACAAGTAAACAAAATCTGTAACATCAATTTTGTCAAGTTTTCACGCGGACAACAACAAATCAGACGCAACCATTTGCTTGTCATTTGCGCCTAAAAGCATGCAAACAATGCACTGTGAGAAAAAACGTGCTCGAATTTAAGCAGAAACTAGTTAACTATATTTATTAATATTAAAATTTTCAATTAAAAAAAAAAAAAAATAGTATATAAAAAAATTAATTAATTAAGGATATTCCACAGTACATATTGAAGTTTGAACGAGAGGCGCAGCCAACTTAACTGCATTCATTTAAGGAGTAGTTTTTATGTGGGAAATCTCTCTACAAATATTTGTGTAAGTTTTATAAATTTCAAGTGTTATATAATAGTAGTGGAAAAATCGAATTAATTGTGGTATATATTTTGTAGGAGTTTAGTTTTTATTGCCATATTAATCAGAGTAATTGGTAAATTTTATCTGGATATTTACCATAGATAACTTATTTACTAATAATAATATTTATTTAATTTTATAATAATAATATTCGATTATACTTTATCTAAATATGGCATTGTTCCTTCGAGAATTAAAATGTACTTTTATTAAACTTATTTATATTAATTTTCCGACAACTAACTCAAGTCAGAAGTAACAACAAGTCTCTGCATTTTTCTCAGTGTGCTGCCAACGCTTTTAAAGTGTCTCGTCTTGTTTAGAAAGAGATAAGAGAGAAAATGGCAGCAGGGCAGACGAGATTTCTACGCACAGTGCGAGAAAAAAGTCACTGGACGTGCCAATGCTTTGAATGCCAAGTGACACTTGAGTGGAGTATTGGACAGCCGACATGGGGCAGAGGGAGCAGAGAGGGCAGAGGCGCCGCAGGAAGCTAAGGACGGCCCAACGTCTCTGGGGCTTTAGTCTGGATCGCATAAAAATCGATACGACATCATTCTAATCAAATGCTTGAGTAAACGGCAAGCGGGCAGCACTTATTAAATTGAAAATATTTGTATGCTGCCTACTTTAAGGCGCAAAAGGACCAACATCCACCGCCCGCACCACCCCCACCAGGCCCCACTCAACTGAGCTTTGATTGATGGCTGTCGTTTTGGCGCCTTCGCCAGCTGAGAAGTTTAATGAATGAATGCGGTTTTTATTGCCTAGCCCGAATTGTTAGAGTGCGTGCGTGTGGTGAGGGAGGGAGGCGGATGGGCGGTAGGAGGATGGGCTCGCTGTTTGAAGTTTATCATAGCAACATTTGATTAATTGCCTGGGTCATGGCATAGACCACACTTGCCGCCCACCCTCCGCCGCCACTCGACACACGATGACAGCTGGCGTAGCAACTAGTTTTCAATTAAAAAACTTTTCACTTTAGCACGCGCCCAAAAGGCGGCAACAACTTTGTATGGAGCTTGGCTTTTGTTTGGCGCTCGCTGTCTTGGCTTTTTACGATGTCGCCACTGAATTAATGTAAATCCTTGTTATCCTTCATTTTATATAGCCACTGCCTGCATTTTTATATGCATCCCCATCGCCATCGCCATCGCCTTCGCAATCTCCTCCTGCTGCATTGCGCCATTTTGTTGTTGATGTCGTCCTTACCCAGTCCAGTCCTTGCGGCTGTTCCTTCCTCTCCATTTACCACTTCAACTTCGACTACTTTTTATGGTTTTGTGTTTGTGTTTTACGGTCTGTTTTGTCTGTTTTGTAATTATGGTCACGTATGTGCCGCAAAATTTTATGTGCATGCTCCGTCCAAAGGACAATCCGAGGCACACACAGACGCATTAATTGCAACTTGTAAAACATTTGCCCGGCGGCGTCTAGTTTATATAGGGGACAATCTAAGGACAACCAAAGGCATCAACTAACTTAAGCTGATGACAAATGAAGGCCAGGACTTTTAGCAGTTCCGAAAGGCACTTTTGATGGAAAAGTCTCAGTAAAATTGTAAAAAATAAGCGAAGACCCATCAAATGCATTAAGTATGTGAAGAACGAAAATAAACACTAAGAACAACACTTTTTTTAAAAATTGCATAGCTAACATGAGATGATGTGAAACTATAATCAAGCTTATAATATTTGAAATAATATACTTTACAGCTTTTAAGTGGGATGGGAGATTATTAGGCCAAGAATACATAATCAGACATATTTGAGAGGTCAAGAAAATGGTTTTAGCCTATTGTTATTATCGTCTTATCATCCATCATCTCTATAAATACTTATTATGTGAATCATAATCGCAAATTATAGCTTAATGTTGTTTATTTGTTTAAAATTGTACGGCTGCTATTTAAAGATTATTAAGTACAATTAGGGAACTCCTCTATTATTATATCACAAAAAAAAAAAAAAAAAAACTTTTTTTACTCCCTGTACCCATAAAATGGGTAAAAGGGGGTATTACATCTGTGCAAATGTATGTAACAGACAGAAGGAGACATCTCCGACCCTATAAAGTATATATATTCTTGATCAGTATCAAAAGAGATTTCGATTTGGCCATGTCCGTCTGTCTGTCCGTCTGTCCGTCTGTCTGTCTGTCCGTCTGTCCGTCTGTCCGTCTGTCCGTATGAACGCGTCGATCTCAGCAACTACAAGAGCTAGAGACACCAAATTTGAAATGTAGGTTCCTGTATACCATACGCAGATCAAGTTT
The DNA here is from genome assembly GCA_035043065.1 of Hirtodrosophila confusa. Taxonomy (NCBI): domain Eukaryota; kingdom Metazoa; phylum Arthropoda; class Insecta; order Diptera; family Drosophilidae; genus Hirtodrosophila; species Hirtodrosophila confusa. The sequence goes on from JAWNNI010000039.1 coordinate 2,424,840, forward strand.
GTTTCATATTTCAGATATCTCCCCCGTTCCCCCGCAAATCGATTAAAACCGTTTTACAGTAACAATTTTCAAGATATAGCTTTAAGATTTGGCATGTACAATACTTTAGTCTCTCTTAATCTACTGTCCAAATTTCAAGTCGATCGGATAATAAACACGGAAGTTATTCACGAAAGAAGATTCAGTGCTGCAGCAAGGGGAAGAAGAAGCACAGCCACCATTTAAAATGCTTCGCTTGCGCTGTGGCTCATGTGTGTGCGCCCTTGTGTATGTATGTGTGTGTATGTGTAAGCTTACGAAGATACGATTGGAAATTTTTGACCTGGGTACAGGGAGTTTCGTAGTCGGGTATACTCGACTATAGCATTCTTACTGTTTATATTATTTTTTATGTGCCCTTTTGTTGGCCTCTTGCGATCTTATCCATTCGTGTACCGAGTTTAATAAACCAGCATCTATTCGAATTGGTAGACTAACTTACTAACTTAATATAAATGTGAGAGAATAAAAAAGAATAAATAAAAAAACAAAAAATAAGTAAATAAAAAATAAAAAATATATAGTATTTACACTATTAGAAGATTCACCTACTGGCGAGTTCCCTTGATTAATTATAGATATTAATAATATTAATAGTATTATCATATTATTATTATCATATTTATAAATTCATGTTAATAATATTAATATTATTATTAAAAAAATAATAAATATATATTTAAATTAATTTTAATTTAACATTGCTTTTACTACTATATCGTACTTAATTAAAATGTAAAATGTAAAATTTATATTTTGGCTTTTAAGTTATTTATTTTTCTATGTTAATTAGAAGGATTTTTTGTTTTAAATAGTCAACTTTCAATGAAGCATTGCACTCTCTTGTTTTATTTTAAACACTAAACACTTTGCTGCTACTTAAGTTAAGTAAACATTATCACAATCACTGCACTGAATAATAAACGTAAGTTATTGAGAGTAGAAGAGGATGAGTAAAAAAGAGATATATACGCAGAGAATTTGCCATTTATGATTTGATTGATTGCATTTTGCAAGCTGAGATTGCTTTTATTATGCAAACAAAGGATTAGAGCTGGGCAATTTTAAAGCTGCATCAATCGCATGAACTTGGAAACTTGGGCAGTTAATTGAATTGGCAGACATGTAGTAGCTAATTTCAAAGTGATTAATTTTTGGGGAAGCACTTAGATGTTCAGACAGCAACTAATCGATTGATCAATCAATCAGTCAGTCAATCAAAGCAGCAGCCAAGTCATTCAATTTGAATGCAATTTTGACCGCAAACATTTGTTAATTGACCGCAGAAGAGCAAGTGGGGAGTGAGAGCGGGTGTGTGTATGTGTGTTTGTGTGAGAAAAGTAAATCGCATTGCCAAATACAAATACAAGCACAAGCAGAGCACACACGCACACACGCACACACACAGCTACACAAATAATTAATTATGTACGCTCAGTTGCATTGAAAGCTGCAGGAAATGAAGCTGCGCTCTGATGGCTGCCAGCTAAATTATGCCAACGAGTCCTCCCGACACCCTGGCCAGGCACTTCCGGTCCAGCGGCTGTACAAGCGTCCTGGCTGCCTGTTTGCCACGCTTAAGTGCCGATAATTGCTCACCTTTGCTCAACCGGCCAGGTGCAACTGACAACTGCCCACTGAACACTGTACACTGTACACTGAGTCTTGTACACTGAACACTGAGCCCTGAAGACTGCCAACTGTTTGCTGTTGCAATCTGCAGAGTCATCGTAGAAACATCCACTTGTAATCGAATGACATTTAAGTGACATTTAGAGCTTAATCGCTAAGCAGCTGCGATTCCATTCGATTCGATTCACAGTCAGCTGCACTCGCCAGGTGATTGTCTTTAATCCGGATAGACAGCGCTTAATTGTTCAGTCATAAGTAATTGCAGTGCAGTCAAGTGTTTTGTGTGCTTAACAAAGTCAAAGGCCAGCTCTATGGGAAATACACCAATTTTCAAAATATAAATAATATATTAAAAGCACTACTAGTCAGACAGAAATCCACAAGTATATTTTGGAATATGCTGCCCATATTCTTTGAATTTCAGCAACAATTATCAAGAGTAGAAATAAATTAAAATGTCTCCAATATGTCAAAGCATTACTTTTTAAAGTACTTTTCTATCTGTACTTTCAAAGCCATCTATCATAACATTTCTATCAAATTATGCTATATGGTATATTACAAAAATCAAGAAATTGATGTTGTACCAAATATAGTACTTCTAAGATCTTTCCCAGGATGTAAAGCTAAGTTTCATAGTTAAGACAAGTCTGTAACGTAACGCAAACCATAAGTTTTATATATGTGTAAATAGTTGTTATTTGTGAAGCATTACGTTAAAAAAAAAGGATGTCCACTACACAGATGAAGTTTTCATTCAGGGAGCATTTTATGTGAGTTGAGGCATTGACCTTCAATAAATAAATGATAAGTGGCAAAAATATTCGTTTGATATTTTAATACTTCAGAAAGTAGCTGAAAAATTCTTCGAATTAAATTAAATTAAGATTATTTATTACACAAATTCTATACATTTCAATATCTTGTATTGCTTTAATATTATTTAGGCGGCGTTTAAACAATGCCATTTTTGCGTGATGTGGGATGCAAAGTTGCCTTGCGCGTGAGTACAGATGCATTTTACAACACTTATAATTGGCTTTTGAAACACTAACTAAGAAATCAGATGTTAAACAAACAAAAGTATCAAAGTAAATCTTCAGATATTCATATATTTTACAATTAAGTAAACTATATTATTAAAATTCTTGAACATTTTGTAGCAGTGCGAGTTAAAAGCAACTCAGTCCCAAAACTAAGCCTGGATCTTTACTGAAATAATCCCATGCTGAGCATCTTTAACCTATTAACCTCTCAGTCATCAGACCACGTTTAATCCCAGACGCCTCTTGACTTTGCAACACCCAAAGCTGTGGGCCATCAAACTAGTTTTGACTGTAGTTTATGGCCAAGGACCAGACACATTTAGAGGGCACATTCAATGCGCTCACACCTACATAACAGACAGACAGGACATGCACAAAACATGTGCATAAATTTCAACAGTTCGACGTACAAATAAAACCAGCTACTTATGCCAATGCCAAGATATACCCACAAATAAAAAGAAAATACGAAAAACGCCTTAACAAAGCCACACAAAGAAGAAAAGTCAAAGCAGGAAAATGAGAAGGAAAGAAAACTTGATACAAAAGTAGCCGCCGTCGGCCAACGAAATTGATTTTCAGGCAATTTGTACGTTTATGGATTGTTGCCCAGGCTCAAAAAAAAGAAGAAAATAATAAGAAAAAAGGAAGCTGGGAAAACGGCGATAAAGGACAGCTGCTGCTACTTTTGGCCAACGACTGAAGGAAGATGCTATCGTCCTTATCGTCATCATTGGGCAGCCAAAAGCCCAAAAAACGTGAGCTGGCAAGTGAGAAAAAGGCCAAAGAAGCTGAAAGAAAGCTCATTGACTGCAACACTTTGACACCTGACAGCTGCACACAAAAGCGTGCGACGTATTACGGCGTAGTCTACATACAACTCTCGCTACCACGCTACCAGGAATTCCGACGGATCCCGGCCACCGTCCACGGACTCTGGCTATGTGGCTATGCGGTAAATGCGGTCCTGCAACCCTGCGCCCAAGACATGAGATTTATTTGGTGTTGCGGATTTGGCTGCTGTGGTTGTTTGTGCCGCGATTGGAGTTCGTGCTTTTGCATGCTGCGAAAAAGATTAAGTGGCGCCATCTAGTGTAGGGTTAGCTGAAGTCTTAGACAAGAAGGCTGTATAAAGGGAGCTATAGTTTAAAGAATAAGTTGGAAAAGAGTTTCTAAAGAATACCCTTATATAGGGAGCTATAGCTTAGAGAACAAGTTCGAAAAGAGTTCCTAAAGAATACTCTTATATAGTAAGCTATAGTTTAAGGAATAAGTTGGACAAAAGTTCATAAAGAATACCCATTAGTAAGAACGTATAGAAATATAAATATAGATTGTAAAAAAATCTACTATATTATAGTAAAAGAGATGAGAAATAGAGTGATCGAGGAATAGATAAACAATGTAAATTAGATATAAGTATATACATTATTGTATTAAATTTCAACGTATTTACACTAAAAAAAGTTTAAAGCTAAAAAAAGACGACTTAAAAGATTCCATCCTCAGGACTTACCGCATCGCAATGGACTCTAATTAATGTTTGCATGTTTGTAGATATCAATTAGCACTTAATTTATTTCTTAGCTTTAATAGTCTTAGCTTATCAATAAATAGTCTGTATATAGGTCGTTTTAAAAAATACTTACAACTATTTTCAGCTGCCAAAAAGATAGCAGTACAAATTAAATTAATATGCAAATTTTGTATTAAATAAAAAATATCCAAAAATTTTAAAAGTCCTTCAATAAGTGCAAAAGTGTCCTAAATACTATCGAAGCTAAATACAGATACATTTAAAGTAACAACAAGACTGCTAAGCAGTTAATGCCTTACTTTAATTTAACTGACAAACATCTTAACAGATTTCGCAAAGCTTTCTACCCCGTCTTTGTCTATTTGTCTATCAAACTGTTCGTTAACTTTACCGTTGCCTACTTTTTGGACATATAACCACTTACCATTTTCCCCTATACAAGCCCAATACCCAGTCACTGTCGCCGTGGCATTACTCAACGCGTGCATAGGACATTAGGCAGGAGCTCCGCATCCTGCTTTTGGCCACGACCTCAGATGTGGCCGCTGATGCGGCTGTCAAACAGGCGGCCAATCACTCAGTCAATTTGGCTTTTTGGCTTACAATTTTACTATGTACGCTGCAGTTTTTGCCATTTTTTTCTTACTTTCCTTCCCTTAGCCTGGCTAATATGTCTGTGGCTTGATTTATGGACAGGCGCTGGTCAGAGCCACTCCACGCCATTAGCCGCCAGCTAAAATACAAAGCCGTATACTGTCTGAATGTCAAACTGTGCATCAATTTGACTATCCAATTATCTGCGTATTTCCGTTCTCTTTTTTTCCCGCTGTCTAACATTGACACTTTATGCTCTAATTTTGCCAAAGATTTTGACAATACAAACAATTACGTGAATTGTGTCTGTCTGGCATTTGTTGTTTACAAATAAACAGATTTTCAAATGGATTTACCCGGCTCTGGCATGCTTTTCGCTTACAGGCAAATAATATTTTTGCCATAAACACAAATGTGCATGTATTTATATCATTTGCTTATCCAAAAATACAAATCCAAAATTGCAATTCTCCTGTCAGTTGCCAACGCACTTAATTGAATCCGTCAATCAGTCAGTTTGAGTAGTTTTCATGCCAAACCTAATGTATTTCTATTTAGAGTTATGTTTAGCTTCAAGTGTCAGTCAATTTGAGTTCTATATATAAGCTCATGGCTTTGCTTATTAAAGTTTACAATTTTTGATATGAGCTTTTAGTTGAATTATGGATAAGACCGACAAACTCTAAAATAAATGGCTAGAAACGATAGTTTTAAGCTTATCAAGGTGTCTGACATAAGCAACAGGTTGTTATTATAATGAGCCCAAGTCGAATTAATCCAATTACTGGTATAAATGCAAGCATCATATATTTATTTTCCTTAATAATATTCATTTTAATTCATTTTTAAGAAATAATATAATTATATATTATAATTATAATATATAATTATAACTATAATATTATAATTAATTATAAGAGAGAGCGCTAGCGTCGAGTCCTTCGGTCCTATTTTACAAAGACTTATTTTTATTTTCTAAATTTGATCAATAAGATTGTATTTTTTTATCAAATAATAAAAATCAATAAGTTCTTTTTATATTAAGGGATGATACGGCGAAAAAGAATCATATATATTCTATAGTATACAGTAATGCAATTCTGACCTTATTCAGTCAGCTTGTGTGGATTATACTCCAATACTAATCCAATAATAATATCCTGCAAGCCTCCTCTAAAATTAGCTTTAACACTTTATTCCACTGTACCCAGTGGACTTAAATCAATATATTTTAATAAGTTATCAATAGATTAAGTTGCCGTTAAGGTATCAGGGCACTAATTAAAAAAAGACTACATAAAAAAACAAAGACTAAAAAAAAGTAATTAATATTAAAATTTTTTCAAGCTGTTTGTGTATATATTCTATAATTTTTTAAATATTTTTCTAGAAAATAATAACAGAATAATAACAATTATTTAAATTCTGGTGTTGTCCATTTTCTTTAGCAAAAACTCGCACATCTGTTACCAACAGCAGACAATCTTCAATTCAACTAATCCCACTTGATATTCCGAATAATATTTTGGCATATTGTTGCTCCCAGGGAAATCCTCTTTTATGCTCAACCCTTAAGGGCAGCTCACTCAAATTTTTGATTCATAAACCTACCAAGGCAGGCCCAGGTCCAAGTCCATGTCCTTGTACTGTCCGCCGTTACCCGCCATTAATATTTATTTATGCGCCAATCATTTACAACATGCGCCGCCAATAAAACCGTGGAATTGGTAAGGGCAGCCACGTCTCCGAATTCCGCATCATTTGCCTAATAAACTGCATAAATTTAAATTATGCAAAAACCACAAGTTGCCCACTTCTAATGCTCTTACTACAGATTGCTGTGGGGAAGTTGTTATAAATGATCAGCGCATAAATCAACAAATAACCAAATAAATGACACAAATATCATTTTTATGCGAGCCAAAAACCAAACAAAACTTGCGCTAAGTTTTGTGCGAGATAAAAACCCATTAGATTTTCTAATAAATAGCGGCATTAACTAAACATAATGAGCACTTAAGCGCGCACTTCCGGACCCCGAGACGACCACGCCCACTAAACTGGCCTCGACAACGGCAGCGCCATTAAATTCAAACTTCCTGTGTGTTTTTGGGGTATTCGTTGTCGTGCGGAATGTGTGCATGTCCTGTGGCAGGACTTTGTCTCGAAGCTGCTTTAAGTGTTGCCTAATTTACTACAACAAACAAGAAATAGCTAACAGCAAGTGCATATGCGAATCCTTGATACTGTATGAGATAAAAGCTGAAAATGTCCGTTTAGACTTATCGGAAGTTTCTTTAAATTGTTCAATAAATGCAATTTTGGCAGATTATATAATAAAGTTAAATATTGTTACACATTGTCTAGGATTATTAAGTATTATATTGGTATTATTCGATCTTTAGTAATACATATTCTGTTCAGGTAATATTTACTGAGATATGGGGAGACTACGGATATGGATATATTTTAAGGAATATGATTCTCTATAATGTAAAAATAGTTTAATATGTATATTAAATATATAGTATATCAATAATGACCCCACAACTTCAGCTTCCTGTAGAATGTATCGAAGACACCCCTGAAACATCTCATAAAGCTCTCTAAAATCATCTCTAAAAGTAGACCTATACTTTCAGTAACCTATACTTTTAAAACTGAATTTTCAAACAATTTGTAGACTTAATCATACAAATCTAAGCTGTTATCCTTATTAATGTAAGACATGACAAACACCCTGACAAAATTTAAAAGAACTAGACCAATCTATTAAAATTAAAAGCAATTAGTAAAAAATATATATAGTTAAATCCTCATAGTCTATAATACGGAATTAGTAAGCTATTATTGCGCCAGAGAGTTCATATATTATTAACATGGATAAAGTTAAAAGGCCCTTTGGTAAAGGGTAGCAAAAAGAGAAGAGGCCAAGGCAAAAACTGTCGCTGGATTTGGTTCGCCTTCTGCTTCCTTTGTGGCTGCTTCGGATATTAAGGACATTAAATCCACATTATTCATTTTGTTGCTGTTGTTGTTGTTGTTGTTGCTGCTGCTGGATGCTGTTGACTGTACACAGAATACAGACAGCAGACAACAGCCCAGCAGACAATGACAATCGGCGTGGCGTTCTACGCTTATTAAAGCCATTTGGGCAATTCACGTGACCGTTGCGTATACGCCCCGTTGACCATTGTGCGATCATCGTAAAATGAGTAATTGCCAGCATGTTTCAACGCATTCACATTAATGAGCCCTCTCTGTGTGTGTGTGTGTTTGTGTGTGCTCACTTTGATATGTGCAGCATTTTTATGTTTAATCATTTTTCGGCGCCTTTTTATTGCCTTATACATCAAGTTTTGGCTCATTTTCTTTCTCCCGATGAGCATTTCACCAAATACTATACTCGTAGCTTGAACAACAATAACAAAACAGCAACAACAATTGCAAATTACAAAATCGTGACTAGCGTAAATTTGGACGTTTTGTGGCCATAAATTTGCCATTTGTTCCAAAGTTCTTTTCTTCGACTGCCTGACCATTTGCAGACAGTCTTTTTGGCCCAGTTGCTCAAGTAGTCGGTGAATTGTTGAGCGGTTATTAGTTTAAATAGCCATAGAAGCTGTTTGGTGTGTGTTCTTGTATTATTGTTAGCTTAAATAGCTGTGAATTTGTTATAAATGGCATTTTATTATACTGCCGCCCTGAAGCTGATTTACAGGGTTGCAATACCACTCCGTGACGATTAATGAGTATTTGTGGACCGATTACTTGCTATCGATTACTCAAGTGCTCGTTTGGTAATCGATAACTTGGCTTTTTACTTTAGAAGGCCGTCAAAATGTCTCCTGCCTTCAGTTTAGTTAGCTTCTTTATCTTAATTTCTTTTATTTTTTCAACAAATTTTATTTTGGCAATTGTTTTTTAATTTGTTTGAATATATTGGTTTTATTTGCTGGAGTTTATTAATCAAAACATTGATATTACATATAATATTGTAACTTAACATCTCAGCATTATTTCCCACTTTATTTCTTTCTTTTTTAATTGTTAAAATCAGAACCCGACTTTTCTCTATTATACAATCAGAGTTTCAAAAGTTTCTGCATTCTGTTTATTTTGATTTCCATAAAGAGCAGGCCATAAATGTTTTATTTTATTTTATTTGTTGCAAGAATTATGATTAATTTATTTTTACTTGTTTTATTTTTTTTTAACAGTTCCAAAAAGTGATCATGTTTCTTTAATTTGAATATATAGATTTTTTAATTTTGATTTTTTTTAATATTTTATTAAAAATATGAATGTAAAACTCAACTTATCAATTTTCCTGCATTCAATTTATGTTTTGTTGTCTTAAGGATCACTAAATTTCATTGCATTTTGATCATTTGACTTTTAGTTTTTTATGGGAGGCAAGAAGAAGATATGCTGAGAAATCTTAGACCAGGGTGCAGGTTGTCTCGTAGTCGGAATATAAGACCGGAGAAAATGGGACTATATTATATAAAATATTAGAGCAAAGTGTGCTTGATAAGAATCCTGAGCGGAAGGCACAGAAAGAGGTATGAACGGGATTATCCGACTGTCAAATGACATCTTTAAAATATACATCTTTCATTTTTGCATGCTCTTCCGCTTTCAATTCACACGTGAAATATTTGCTTAAAGAACTTTATGCCAACAACTAGAATTAGAAAAAAAGAACTACTTGCCATAGACAACGAGCAAAACCTGAGGAAAGCCAGCAGTAGACAGAAATAGAAATCGAAATAGACAAAGGGATACAATTTACGTAGCTAAATAAACAAAAGCAAATGTGCAAAAGGAATATAAAAAATATATATGTATATATAAATATATATATGTATGTCAGGACGAACTTTTAAGACAACATCGGGCTGGAGAAGGCAACGAGAAAATGAAATCGAAACCGGAAATCGACATACAGCAGAACAGACAGTAGACACAGAAGCAACACAGGTTGCAACACTGATTCTGTGGCTGCCACCGTTGCCACTATTCCCGCTGCCCGTCTCTTTGTTTGTATGTTTTGCACACTTGAATTGCTGCTCATTCAACATTCATTCACATGGCAAAGGACCCGCCAGCTGGATGTCCTGGCAGTCACGTCAACGGCTGCGGCTGCGGCTGCCGCTGCCGCTGCCGGTCCCCTCCCTTCCCGTATCGATATTCAAATATTTTCCGTTGACAGATTTCACAATTTTCCACTTTCATACCTTTTTTGGCTGCTGCCAACAGGCTTGGCTGTTGGCCCTGGCACAAAGCGCAAGAAATTCCTTTTACTTATTGTTCATTCAATCCTGCCGCAGCTTCTTTACTTACGTGTCTCCCTGTCCTGTCCCTGTGTGTAAGTATGTCATTTTATTTGTTGCTGTTTTTCTAGCTAAAAGCCCACTGGGCGCATGCTGAGCATTGGTAACAAACTGCGAGCTGGCTTAGAACAATTGATGTGTAAAACTTTGATTAGGTTTGCCTAGTGTGGCCTAAAAGTAGGCATCAAATTTGGGTTTTTCCTGGAAAATGCTTTCAATTGTAACCTTAAGATATTGATTTTTAGTCTTACTTATGCTTGAGTGAGAAAAAATTACGTTTTTAAAGTAGAAAGCAGCCGATAAAGAATATGATTTGAAGGGCAACCATGCAGAAATGAAAGAAATATTCTTATTTGTGTTAAAGAATATATAAAATATATAAAAAGATTCCAACATTTGCCTCATTTAGCAAAACTATTTGCTGACTGATTTCCGCTGCTTTTTAACTACTTTACTCTGTCCCCAGTCTGACAGATAGTTGTAAGGTCTCAAACCTATGAAGCCTGGCTTTAAAATATTTATATTTTAAATACAAAAATACCTTTTGAATTTAATTGATTTTATTATTGATCCAAACAAGGATGAATACCTTATGAATTTAATTGATTCTATTTATCCAAACAAGGATGAATTGAATTGATTTTATTAATGATCCCAACAAGGATGAATTTAAATGATTTTATTATTGATCCCAACAAGCATGAATACCTTATGAATTTAATTGATTTTATTATTGATCCCAACAAGCATGAATCAATAAATGGATAAATGCAATTTCCATAAACTTTTACGCAGCAATTCGAGAATTAAAATCTGAACAGAGCACCATTTTTATCAGGTTGCCACAAAATTACTTAAATTATAGCCATCAATTGTATTTTTGCCATGTAGCAGAGAGATTTACTCATTTAACTATCAATTCATTGGTAACAATGCTAAATGCAGACGATTAATATCATTCTCGGCGTTGATTTTCATTGTGTGGGCCAATAAAGCACATCAACAAATAATTAATTATGAACAGAGCATTTAAAAAAATCTACGAAAATGTATAAACGATTGAATTAAATTTTTTTAATGAATATCAACAGCAGCTACAAGCAAAAGTTTTTGTTGTCGCCGTAAAATAAGATAGACATTCAACATATTCCAGCATATAATTATGTGTTGCCTGTCTGTCAACATTTTTCTTCATTAAGTGCCAATAAAAACCGATAAAAAAACAAAAAAAAAACAATTGACATAATGCATGTAAATGGGCAGAATATATGTAGTTATTTGAAATGATTTACATGGCCAGTCACTGGCAGACATGTTCTATACCGTATTTTCCGTATACCTTTTTATTGTCACAGCGAGTGTTTTTAATTACTTGACGGAAATGTTGGTAAATTCGAGTTTCGCATCGCGAAAGGATCTCGAGGCGAACACTCATAATTAATTTATTATGCAGTCCGTTAATGCGCAGCGTATTAACATTAATTTATAACTATTTATACACACATTGCTGTGTATACATTTAAGCATACAATATATATCTGTGTTTGTATCTGTGGTAATGTTTGACAATTATTCATTTATGCGCTCAGAACTGAGGACCTGGCGAACTGTTTAATTGTTTTCATCCTTCCAGGCAGTTGGTCAGTAAATTTCATTATAATCAGACGTCTGCTTGATTTTTGATTGACATTCGTCCAGTTGAAAACTATAGGTTCAATTTTGCAATTTATTTTTAAAATAAATGCAGTTTTCTCTTAAATTAAATGAATTCAATAACAATAATTGGATCAACAGATTTTGATTTGAATTGCATAAAAGTATGCTCACTTAAATGTTTCAAACAAAAAGAAAAGAAAAAAACAGCAGTGTGACCAGTCCTCTATTGAAATCATCCCGAAAAACTCACCCTAACCAAATTAGTTTTGAGGCTAATTTTTACTTCATTTTGATTTAGATTAATATTTTTTATTTATTTTATTATTTTTGTTTTAACCAGACAGATCTGGATCTACAGATCTCAACAGACTCTTTTTCTTTATATAAAAAGAGGTACTTATTATAGCTAAAAAAAAGGTTTTATGAACACTATGTTTAGTTCAGAGCATTTTATAAAATGGCTTGAACTCTTTCTTTCAGCAGATAGCTATTGAAATCCAAAGAAACCGAATTTGAATACGTTAACTAAATAGATTTTTATGAGGTACAAATAAGTTCAAAGAAAATAAATCAAATCGAATTCAATTCAAATTAAAATTAAATTCAGAACGCTTACCAACTTGCTTAATTCAGAAACAACAAAAAGCTAATCAATTACAAATAAACCAAAGTTTTCCAACACTACATCGTTCAATTTCAATATTTTCGGATAATATAACATACGAACAGCCTTTAAAGCTTCTTTACAAGCACATAAAAGCTACAAGGAAAGTTTTTTGCATTTAGTTAACTTCGAGTTGAAAGCTTTACTTTACAAAAATGTACTATTTTATGCTGAATCTAGCCAGTTCTTTTGTTCATAAGGAAAATACATCACATGAAATAAACTTAACTCACATCTAGTGTTGAGAATCTCTCTTGCTGAGCTTCTTTGTAGTTGCAAGATAATGTAACGAGTTCTACTATGAATGCATCAGCTAACTCTTTTACGCCCTGAATATTACATCTATCTAGCTTGTGCTTAGCTTACCTGGATGGCATCTTAAGCCATATCCTGTTTGTCCAATTTCCCGCACCTAGGCAATATTTTCTAATTTGCCGCATCGCTCACTGGGCTTCCCCTTGCTGCCATACATATTTTCCACACATTCTGAAAATATTTTTGTTTTTGCTCGCTTCCAGGACCAACAAAAAAAATATGCCACAAAAAAATACAGCAACATGAGGAATGTTTGAAATTCCACGCAAAAGTATGCAACGAGAAACATTTTTTTGGCTAGACATTTGCGTAGAAAGAGGAAGCTGAAGTTTGGAGGAGTGTGGAGTGTGTGGGGCGTGTTGGGGCATTTGGCAAAGTCAACGTCAACATGCGGCGAATGGCAGACGGAAGTTGTACGCAAAGACAATGACTAAGCACACGAGGCAGACGGAAAGCCAAAGGGACGGACAGACGCATGGGTAACCACAGGGACAGCTCAGGGGGGAAAACAGTGGGAAAGAGTGAGTAAGGGGGAGAAATGAATGCCAACAATATGCATACAATGCAAAGCCACAGATAAAGTTTCAGTTTTCCGACTATTTTTTCTATTTCTCAATGTTTTTTTCTGAATAAAGTTTCCTTGACAAACCGTTGTGCAAATGCAACTGCAATACAAACAGTCACACACAAACAGCAGTCTTCATGTGTGTGTTTCTAACTTGTCAGTGAAAATAAAAACATTCTTAAGGTATTTTGATGAACATTTTAACTGCAACGACTGCCAGAGAACAACGTACATTTCATTTTCCGCTCCGCCAATATAATGAAGGCGCTAAATATTTATTTCATACACGAAATATGATTAAAATGGTATAAAAGCTGGCCACGATGCATTTATATACCTTCATCAAATGAATAATATGTACCTTAAGCAAGAAAGAAAAGCTAACGAAGCTACTAAATATATATCCTTGCTCAAAGTCTTATCTTACTACAGAATAATTTTCGATATAATATTATAAACATATGTATGTGTTCCGAATATCCTATCTTATTACTAGTTATGAGTATTTGTAATCTAAACAAGATCTGTTCAGGAAGCCCTACTTCCCCATCAGCGATCAATGCTGCCAACTTCGCTAATAAGCATCCTATTCATCACTGGAGCGCAAGAACCAGTTGAGAATTCTAAGGCGCATCAATTTTAAATTGTGCTCCAGAGATGCGTATTATGTTATCCACTAGTTAGGCTATTACTTTAGTTATTAATATTGATAGTTAAAGCGTAAAGCTTTAAACTATCATGGCTACTAAGGCCTTCGGCTATCCAAGTTAGGTTAGCTTTTCTGTAAAAAGTATCCTGTAAAAGACCATACTGATGTTTGATTCAAGAAAATATGGAATTATGTATACTATGTTAAAAAAAGCTTTATTGACTCTACTATTAAGTATATTTATACTTAGTAGGGTCGAAAACGTCTCCTGCAAGGCAATATATTACATCCTGCAAGGGTAGAAAAATTAAAGAAAAATACAAATGATAAACATTCAGCTTACTTAAAGCTGCAAAGTGCTTTCAAAGCATTGTAATCAAATCCACGGTGCAGTAAATTTCAGCTTAAAAGCTCCTCTTCAATGCTTTGACTGAATCCACTAAGCATCTTGGTTATAGTCAATATTACGATCTATTCCTATGCTAATTAATAAGATTAATATCCAACAAAATGTTCCATTATTAAAAGCACTAGAGTTACTATTAAAAATGAACTTAAAATTGTTTTCTTCCTTTGACATTTTTAGCTTTAAAGCACTGCACAAAAAACTGGCTACGCTCCTGTCTCCTGTCTCCTTTTATGTAGTACTTTTATTCATGAACACTGTCCTCTAACGCCGTATTCATATTTCTTTTGCCCTACGCTTTACATAAATGAGTTTTCGCCTCCGTGTTGTGATTTTTTTTTCGTAGGTCTTTTGGCTAACATTTTCATTAGAGCTTGTCCAGAGGGCGTGGCATTTTTTAGAGTGTTCTTGGCCTTCAACTCGCTGAGCTGTCAACGTAGTCTTTTTTTTAGCACATACACTTATTTAAGTTCTTCTTTTGCTACCAATAAAGTAACTTTTCTAGATATTATCTCCGAGAAAAGCTAGCTACAATAGCTGTATTAAATATCGAAAGGCTGAATCTAAAAATGCATTAAAATAACAGTTTAGAGAATGAGCTTCAATCTTAGATATTCTTCACCTATTTTCTTAAAACTAGTTAATCAAAAAAACTTTCTAAAAGAGTTCTCTAAAGAGTTTTCCCTTTAAACGAGATTACTAAGACTTTTTTTACTGGCTTTTCAGCGATTTGTATACAGATAATGAAAAACTGTCCAGCGAAATGAGCCTGTCAATTTCCTCGATATTGCCCAAACAAAACTTGGTCATCCGTTGAAGTGAACTGGTTTCCCCATCGGTTCAATATATATGTACGTACTATATAAATTTTGTGGGCGTGTGCAGTTCAATTAACTTTTGGGCCAAAACCGCAAAAACAACAAGCGAAGACAACAGCGAAAAAAAATGCAACTTTGTAAAACTGTTTAAACTTTGGCATGCCAGCGAATTTTTAGACAATGCACCCACGCAAATGTGCACTGAAACGGGGGGAGGGAGGAGTGTGGACGGGGGTTGGTTCTTCCTTTTTTGCTGCCGAATAGTCAGCATTGACATGCAATGTGGGCTAACACCAAACGCCAGGACCTCGAGCCAACTACAGCCCTGGCCCACAAATTGTGAAAGCCATGCACTATAATTTGTGTACGCCAGCAGACATATACTTATTGAGCTCACTGTATGATCTACTTGTTGTATTTTTCTTGCTCTTGTTGTTGCTATTGATAAAATGCGCATTTAAACAAATTGCAGGTTAAGAAAAAACCATGTAAGTAGCTACATACAAAATACACATACTTATTAAGGTGTATTCATTGAAGTTGCAGTGTGAACTGGTTCCAAACTGAACTTTAAGTTGGCAGTATTTGAAATATTATATTTTATTTAAGAACAAATGATTTGAATTTTGATTTTTATAATAATAATAAAATATAATTCATAATATAATAATAAAAATAATAGATAGGGGCACACTTTCATAATAACATTCATAAAATTAGGATCAATTTCTTTTCAAAAACAGGATACATTTTTATACTCTGTTCCCGATGGGAAAAAGAGAATATTGGGTTTGCGAAATGTCCGTCTGTCCGTATGAACGCAACCAAACTTGGTACACATGTTGGTGCATACCCTCAATTTATGAAGTGTCAAGATCAAGACACAACCCAAAGCCTCTCCCCCACAATTTGGGGAAAACCTGTATCTTCCACATTTTTTAAGCTATCGTCACCAAATTCGGCATACAGACTAATGTTGAGATTCCTGACATATCTGCATCAAACATTTGTTGCAACCTCTATCCCCTCCCTCACAAATGAGCAAAATATACCCTATATCTACATATATCTCCCACACCTGTACAGATAGAGTCATCAAATTTGACATACAGAATACTGTTTTCTTCGCGACTCTTTCCGAACACACAAATAAGCTAATTATACCGGACTGGGAACAGAGTGTTCTGCTATAGGATACGTCCGACTTCAACGTTCATTTTTGTTTTTATTATTGAAATGCATTGAATGGGCAGAATGAAACCTCTCTATATAGCACTTATATTCTTCATCTGTCCATGTCCTTCTGCCTGTCGGTTTCTGCGGATAAGCTCGTCTAACATTTGGATTCTATGGTGAATACGTCAACACGATCGGATAGTACACATAGGGTACAGAGCCGAGGCGCATTCTAAGTTGCAAATACATATATATTTTCATACTTACCACTTCTGATGTCCTTTGCCAGCTTAAAGTGTATTTTAAATAAATCAAATTATATCAGTACACACGTTTCAGTTTATTATGCTGAGACAATTGAAATTGCACAACATTGATTGACCTGTAACCCCTTGGCAGGACCTGGAGTCAATCAATTAACCTGACTCAAAATTGGGCGTGTCTTGTCCGTTGTTTGCGCAAAGTGCGATTTTGATTGATATTTGACATTTATGCGGCACGTTTTGTTATACTCCTTTTCCATTTGTTGATGTTGTTTATTTGCGCACATTCGAAATACTAACAACCGACATGGATACCCACAACACACACACACACACACACACAGACAAAGACACACAAATAAACATACACCTAGAGCGTATATAAGTTCTATGAGCGTGCTCTCGACGTCAACAAACAATTTTCGACATTTCAACATTCATTAATCAAAACGGAAATTATGGGGAGTCGCTTTCCCCACATACTCGTCTGTACCAAGCAACCAAGCGCACAAAAACAACACACAAAAACAACAACAGCCAATTTAAGAACGTCTCGTTTGGCGATTGTGTGCTCTGGAGTGTGCAGGCGAGCAAATTTTGTAGCATACTTTTTGGCGCACAGGTTTAATTTTAAGCAAAAATGCTTGCACCAAATTTAATAGTTGTGCAAGCATACAAACAGTACACAGTATACATACAAACAGTACAAATTTATTATATAATTTATATACAAAATTTACTTTATGCAACGATAACCGATATAGTCAAACGATTATGATCAAATGTAGGCTTACTATAAGAGATATGTTGCCCCGCGAAGTATTGGAATTACAATTAATTATACTGCATTTCCCTGCTATATTTATTGCCACAAAAATTATAACAAATGAGGTCACTGATGGATCACTAAGAATGCTTGACAGCCTCCTAAATAATAATAATAATATATTCTGACCAGCCATTACTACTTTTCATATCAATGCCCCTTTAGCCCCTTTAAATTGTCATGTCTAGCCACCCAATTATTTTATTTACTATACAAACTTCATGTAAAACTTGTTTAAACAAATATCATTCCTATTCTTATTCTATAATTTTAATGCTTAATATTTACCTTAAATTCTATATGTTTTTTCTCTGACTAACTCTTTACTATCTAGCTACAGGTTCTACTAACGCCAACGACAATTCTCAGCTGTGAATAAGGACATAGCTAGCCAGACTGGCAATTATAATTCCCCCCACATGTTGGTAGTGTTATTAGATTCAAATTTCGTGTAGGCTCTTAAAATATTTCCATAAATCTATATATGGGAATATATTTTTGATTCGTGGCAGCCCTGTTTTGACTTCGTGAATAAATATATAAATAAAAGCTGCCACTAGTTAGCAGAAAACTTGTTTAATAAATATATATACAAACTTAAAATATAAAAATAAAAATTAACAAAACATATATAGTATTTATAAAACCAAAACTCCCCAATAAAAAACAATAAAATTGGTATTTTAAAGCGAAATAGAAAATGCACTAGGCAGGCTTAAACTCTAATGGAAACACTCACAAAGTAATTATTATTCTTTTCTGAGTACTAATTAAAACTCAATGGATATTGCTTAATAAATGATTTCAAAATTATACTTCATTAGAATAAACGGTTAAAGATGCCAAATGTTGCATAGAAAATCTTGCTAATAACACACAAATAATCCAAAAAATATACAAAAGGTTCAAAGCAAATAAACTTGGCTGAAATACTAGAATTGCGATAAAAACTAAACAGAGCGAAAACACAAATAAATTAATTTTTATTAATAATAAAATTAAATATTAAAGCAAATATAAGTTATCTTATTTATAGAAAACTATTAAGAGTTCGGGACTGATATAATATTTAAGTATACTCAAATCTATAGTCCTTTACAGCTACTATTGACTGGAACACAAGAGATGGTTAAGGTAAAACCCTTAGATGGAGTTTAAGTATTTGCAAAAAACGCAGGAAAAAAACAAACGAGAACAGTACGCATTGGCGAAATAAATTGTTATTGCATTTACCAAGAATTTATTAATTAAACAAGCGGGAAATCAGCGCCACAAATAACAATGCAACAAACAAAATGTGTGAAAGAGAGAGAGAGAGAAATACCGGAGTGAGTGAAAGAGAGAGAGGGAGACACAATGACAGGCTAAAATTTAATTTGCCAGCCAGAAAGTATGCAACACGCAGCGAGCAACCAATATTGGATTTTTTTTTTGGATTTTTTATTTGTTCTTTAGTGAAAAGTAGGAGGAAAGCGTGCAGCAACTGATAGATGGGCCCAGCACAACTTGGCCTGCTCATAATGTTGGTCAAATCGGCGCAGCAGTAAATATGAGCTGGCCAGTGCCCGGTTCGTAAAAACCCGCCGGGTTTTGTGCCGCACAATTGAAAATCACACACACACGCATGCTCCTCCTCCCCTACCCCACACGCATGCCATTAATAATACGCTTACGCGCTTTTGTGTGGCCAAAAGTCCGCAATCCGCGCACCGCGCACCGCGCCCCGCGTTCCTGTTCGTCCGCCGGGCCAAATAAATGCGCCAAAGTGAGTGCAGCTCTCCAAAAAGGAGGATGCAAGCTGGCGCCCAAGGGCTCGAGGCTGTTTTTGCGGCTTGTCATAAAACTGGGCACAGCCCATGGACAAATATATATCCACACACACACACACACACACACAAACTCATATATTCGGGCTATATACATGAGAAATATTGACACAGGTTTGCCCCGCAATATGCGCCTTATACTATATGTATAAGTATTATAAAGGGATATGTCAAGGACTTTGATGGACTGCTAACTGTACAGCAATAACTTCAAAATGAAGCTGCGTTTTTGAAACAAAATAAGCAGTTCTATAAGGCGAAAACTTATTTTTTTTTAATTTTCTTATATCAGGTCCTTCCCTGGTGATCTACACCGCAGAATAGTTTAAATAATGCTAATATTGTAAATATAACTTCCCTATTATTTCTCTTCTAGTTATAAAGTAAGCTAATTTTTATTTTTTTTTAAATTAGATTAAATTGTTTCTTTTTATATAAACCAATTTGTTCAAGCTGTGCAAAAAGCAAGATGGCAAAATGCAATTTTAAATTCAAATAAATATTCGTATCTATTTAAATACAAAAATATTTATTAACGGAGGCAAAACAAGGCTACCTTGAATAAAGGAAACTATAATTTATAACAAAAATTGTTGTAAGCCTACACGAAATTACATTTAAATCTAATAACAAACACCAACACATTACAAATGAATATAAAATAATTAATTTTCATTGTTCTTAAGCTGAACGAGCCTTGCAGTGCTGTTAATCTCTATAAAGGACTTTGGTTGTATTCATTTCATAAGTGGTTCTCGAGGCAAACAGATATCTCTTTTTAATTATATAATTAATTCAGGTATTCTGATTTAAGTTCCAGTTACGACTAAAGCTGAGCCACAGGCTGACATTTTGTGGCAACCAGGGACAACAACAAACATTTGGTTCTATATAGTTTAGAATTCAGTAACCCTTAAATCTAAATTTTTACATTTTGCTGTTAATCATAGTGTTATTATATTTCTATGAAATTGATTGAAAATGCGAATTGATTATTTCTGTATAATAATTATTATTATTATGAATACAACCCTGTGTATCTCTAAGATACATTTCATCTATTCTTCCCCCTTTTGAAGCTAAAGCTCGCTAGTCTGAGCAATATTCTGCACAAATGCAAAGATATTTGTTGGGCTTAGACTTCCTATATCCACTTGCATTCCCAGAAGCCTACTACTTCTAGTCAGGGCGTTCCATTCAGCCACTCTGTGCAATAAGGATGCATCCTCACTTTAGGAGAAGAAATTGCTAGATTTTTGAGGTAACTCCTACGTCTACAGTGGCCCGTTGGGAGACTAGATTTCTGTGGAATCTGTCAAATGCAGGGAGTTCTCTGGTTTCCCATAATAACTGACATTTATTCATTATATTGATATCAAGCAAGCAACATTTGTTAGTTAGACGCAGCTCATAATAAATATAACAATAACGATAATAGTCTGATCGAATTATGACTGGGAAAATCGACAAATATTTAGAAAGCACTTAACAAATATATCACCAAAACCCAAATTATAGTCAACATGACTGAAGCACCCTTCAAAACGCTGGCACAATCTAACCAATTTGCCTTTATGCTTCTATTTTCAAAGTTCGCGTGCCAAACGCCACAAATCGATTTACATGCCACCCAACAAAAAGTAAAAGAAACTTGGGAAAATGTGAAAAATTACAGAGCATAAAAAAGAAAAATGACAACAACAACAAATGGTTGAGAAAAAAAAATGGAACATTTTTGAGGCGATGTTTTTCGATTTGTAACAATTATTGGTCGTTACGAGGCGCAAAACAAGCAGACCAATTTCCTTACACCAGCCAGCGCCCACCTACCGCAGGACACCGCCCACCACTCCCACTCCCACTCCCGCTCCCACTCCCACTCCCACTCCCACTCCCGCTCCCATGCCCCTAACAATTATTGCACATTTTTGTGGCATACTTTGCGGCGGCTTGCAGGCACGAACGTGTCCTTCCAAAGCAAAATAATACAACTCCCCCCAGAGCCCAGCCAGCCACGCTAATGCTTTTGAAATAATAACAATAAATATTATTGACATGCAAAAATGCCACAAAATGTCAGGAAATATTTATTACACAGCAACAACAAAAGCACCAATTTTTAGTTAATATTTGTACTCGATTTTTTGTTGTTGTTTTTTTAGGTTGCCAGTTACGGGCAGCCGTAATTATCGTTAATTGATTTGCAGCTGCTGCTGTAATTAGGAGAGTAATATTGGGCGTGGTTCGATGACCCACAAAATATATAAGTTGAAGATATATACCCAAAGATATATACCCTTTGCATACAACAACTCCACTGTCGAACGATTTTTCCAATGTTAGCTATAATATATTGATCAAGTTTAAGCTATTTATATAAGGAGTTAATACATTTCTTAATTGCTTTTAATTTGTTTGACTTTCAGTAATTTGTATAAACAATAATAAAATTCTTAATGGCTGAATTTAGTTAGAAATATCTGTGAAAACAAAAAAGTTGCATTCTGCAGCCCATTTTTCCTATAGCAACTGCAATATAGTCATTTGACTTTGATCAAACTAAATAAAACTACATAAAGTAGAAGAAAGAACTAACAATTGCTGAGTTTCATTAAAATATCTGTGAAAACAAAAAAGTTGTCACACAAAAACTATTTCTTCATTCGTATGTCTTTATGACAACTATAAATTATAAAACTACGACTCTGATTAATAGTTCTTCTTCTAATTGCTGAGTTTGATTGTGATATCGTGAAAAACAAAAAAGTTTAATAAAGGAACTCAATTCTCCAGTGCTGCGTTTCTACCAGCATTTGGTCTGCTTATGTAAATCATAACGACATTTTATTTTGATGAGCTTATCCCAATTTGAACAACATATAATATATATTTATTTATTTAAAAATTAATAACATACTAAAAACTATATAATAAGTGTGTATCAGCTATGGCAGTTAGGGCCTTCAGCTACATACATATATAGTTATATATAGTTTTCATAGTTTTTACAGCCATTGTCGACAGGATTCTCCCTATGACATAATGGTGCGCTCCGGCGGGTTCGGACTTATGTACTAATTGCAGCCAAACTTATTGTCTATAGATTTATCAAGATAGTTCTTAAACTGAAGGACTAGTTTACCTAGAAACAGACGAACAGAGAGATAGACATTGCTATATGAACTCTATTCTTAATACTGATCAAAAATATATACTTCTTGTGGAATCGGAAACGTTTCCTTTAAAGCGTTACACATTTCGTGATTTTACTATGATATCCTTTGCGAGTGTATATAAAACACTAAAAAGAAACTATACAGTTTGTTAACGCCTAAAAATGCGCTTTAATTTTCCGCATTTTCCGTGTATTTTTAATTGAAATTTGCGTTGACATTTTTATGGCTTTTCGTTAGTTTTTGTTAGCAATTTTGCCAAAATGTTGCAGTTTATTTATTAAAATTTATTGGCTTTGGTTATTTGGGTTGTCGGTTTAAGCGGACGGCATTTAAAATTCAATAAAATGCAAAGCGTTACCAATGAAAATGGTAACTGCCAATGTCCTCGATGAGGTCAGTGGGGTTATTCAGTGTGTTAATATGCCTGCCAGATGTTTTGCTTTGGTTGGGTTTCCTCATTTTTTCATTTAGCTTGCCAAACGAATGATATTAAACATTAGATTAGATATAGACAGATATCATTAATATATAATGCTAATTAAGCACATTCCATTTTAGCTAGAATGAGCATTATTTAACAGCGAATTTATAACAAATAACTAGAGGCTTCAATTTCAATTTTAAATGCATTTTTCGATCAGTTTATTTATGATTTAGTTGTTAACAGGGCTTAGATTATACTATATAAGTCTTAAATTATAGATTCTTAATAGTAGTAAGCATATTCTTAATAATATTTTAAATATTTATGATAAAAACTAAACAGATTATTATTCAGACTAAATTTTAGATGAAGATTAGTATTAGTATTTTTCTATTAAGCTTAATTTAAGTTGTTAATAAGAACAGTTAGATTAATAAATAAATAAATAGCCTAGAATTATTTAAGAAATAAAAACAGTTAGTTTCTTATGTTAAATCAAAGAAAATAAATAATACACAGAATTATTTAAGAAATTCCCCGATTTATATAAAATATGAGATTTCAATCAATTAAAAAGCATTTAAAAATACAACTAGAACAACAGAGAAACATTGATAATTTAATATACTTAAGTTTAAATGAAATTCTAAATGATTGTCATCTCGTACGTAGCCTTCAAAACATTTTCTAGAGGTTCTCATTTCCGCAATTTATCCAATCCACGGCAAGTCGACTTAAGGAGTCCATCAAAATTAATTGATGTGACGTTAAGCTGTTTTGTAGCTTCCTGAGCATCAGAAGGAACAACATATACTCATGATACTTGTTACAATGGAAAAACCTCTTAAATAACGCCATTCTTTAAGATGCTTATATGCATATCAATATCCTTGCCTCATTTTCATAGAATCGCGCATATACTTATTTTCCTTTTGTTTCATATTGTGCCACCCACTTCGCATAATGGCGCAAAATTCCCAGCAGCAATTTCTATTTTCCATTTTCAATTTCTTCTTTTTTTTTAACCCACGGGACAGACAAAAGCAGCTGCATTTTGTAGTAATTGTTGTGTTTGTTGTTGTTGTTGTTGCTTATTGTCCTGGTCGGTTGCATCACATTTTCATCATTTTTATTTTGCCGTCTTGTTCCACACTTCAAGCGCTTTTCCACTCGAGCAGCGAGCTTTTCTTTGGTCGCACTCAAGCGGCGCTTCAATTCGCACTTCACCTGAAGAGGCGGCCCAGGTGAAACGATGCCCCGCCTCCTCCCTCCTCCCTCTGCCTTTCTTCCTACCTCCAATCTCCGCATTCTAGTGCCATAAATGACAATCGAAGGCTGCAGTTTACACAAAACAGCAATTCCCGGGGGGTTCCCCCAACGCTGAACCGTAATTAAATATGCGCCCATAAGTCGGCAACAGTTTTTTTTATTCTTTTTTTTGCTTTTTTATCTACTTTTCCGCTGGCATTTTTAAGTGTATTTGTGTTTAATTAAAATACTTTTCGCACTTTGGCTTTGTTGATTGCATATTTTGTCAGAATATTTCGCTGTTGTTTGACTGATTGACTGACTGACTGACTGACTGACTGACTGACTAGCGGGAACTGTTGAAACTTTTCCTTGGGGCTTTTTTTATTTTCCACTCTCTCTATGCTGCATTGCACTACGAAACTGAGTTGAAAATGATTTGCATTCTTTGTTGCTTACTGAAACTATTTTAATATAGTTTATGGTATCTCGCTAAACGTTTCAAAGCATTTGGTTTAGGTATTTATTCATTAGAAGTCCTTGCTGTTCCTTACTTGTGAATTTATTTCAGGTAACTGATTGTGAAAAAGTAATTGAAATCAGAATTGCAGTGTTTAGATTGAATGTGGATCTCTCAACTTGTTCTGACATTCATTATTTGCTTTAATTACACGCCACTATAATTTCATTATTACAATTAAGTATTTTTAATTTATTTCAATGAATATTTTTATGAAGCGTTCATCGCCAATTTGAATATACAGTGACGTTGCATACAAATATATTTATAAATTTTAAATTAATGTTTTGACTGGGATACGAACGCGGTCAAGAGCCAGCGCTCTACCATTTATTAAGCTGACAGTATTATTAAATACATATATATTTATAATCTATCGAAACCCTCATCTCCTGCACAAATTCAAGGACTTAGGTCAGGTTGAGAGCTCCTCTGCCTACTGCTTGGCAGATTTTCTTGCCAATAAGCTTACTTCCTCTCCTAGCCAGGGCGTTTAGCATGTTAATGCGGATTCACTGTCGAGATTGTCATAAAACTCCACAATAATAGAATATCCGTAGAGTTATTTATTTACTCATTTATATTTTGTTAATTAGTAGTTAAAACTACAAGTTAACAAGAGGATTTAACTAATGAGACATTAGTTTGAATGTGACTTCATTTAATTAGTTGGCCATCCTAAAAGTATGCTTCACATATTTTTATGAATTGATTCGTAAGTGGATTTCGGAACAGGTTCGGTGTTTTTTTATAAGCACTTAAATTCTTGTTCTTTCACTATTTTTTAAGACGTTCCTGGCTCATTATGCATCTACATTCTTTCAGCTCGAGGTTACACTTATAAGGTTTCTTTCCTGCATAAATATTATTATTAAATTTGTCCTGGATTTTCCTCATGCTAGCATTGTTTGTCACATCCAGCATTCCTTGTCACTTTGTTACTACATCTTTTAAATTTATATTTAACTTTTCATATTTAGCTACATAAACATCATTTAAGAAACAACTAACAATTCAATTTTGCATTAATTAAATTTATTGAAATGTACTTATTCTATCACAGTAATTTTTCACTTCACATTAAAATTCAATTAAATATTCTTGAAAGTCTCTCTCAATTAAAAGTTACACGAGCAAAAAGAAAATACGTTTTCACATTAAATAAACAAAATCGTTGCCAATTATTCCAAACAAAAAGACTCGCTCTCATCGTCTTGGCTGGTATATTTTCAATGATTGTTAAGCTGCTTAATATCAAAACAAATACCACTCGATATTTTGTCATTAAATAGTACTTATGTAGGCATTTCCCACACAATACTTTGAAGTTAATTTAATTATCAGCGATCTACTTATAATTACAGTATAGCTTTGTTTAATATCAAAGTAATTCAAATTAACCAACAGTTTACTTAAAATAATAAAAATTATATTAAATAATATACTATATATACATATATATATTTATTTATAAGTATTATATAGTTCTATATATATTTATTTATATATTTTTATTTATTTATATAACAGAGTTCTGTATACATATATTGTATCCGAGCTGTAAACATAGATGAAACATGATTCACTTTTATATTAAATTCTTCAACAGAATATTCTGGTTATTCAGAAATGAAATCAAATTTACAATAAATTATCGGACCAGATATATGGAGCGTGATCTTTAATTTCCTGCTATTGGTGACGATATTAATAATATTTCAAAAAAGTATCTGGAGCGTCTCAGATGCCACCCCAATTTATTTAACAGACGCTTAGATCGAACGCCAAACAGCCCTTCGAATAGAATACCTAAAAGATTAAAAGAAATAATATAAATAAAAATAATAATAATAAATTAAATAATGTAAATACTTGTAAATACAATTTTTCACTATTATTTTTTTCTTTTTGTTTGTTATAATGTAAACAAATTTTTTTATATCTTTTAAATTAGATTACCTTTTGTTCCCCTTATATAACAATTTGATCAAGCTGTCAAAATCTAAAGATAGCAAATTTAAATTCTAATAAATATGCTTTTAAAAAAAAAAATTTAATATTGTTTATTGTGAAAGGAATGTTCCGAGCTCTAATTTCAAAACAGAAATATTTAAAGCCCAAATTCGCAAGGTTTCAAAATCAATTAAATTATATGAATAAAATAAAAATAAGTGTTTTATTTTTTATACTGCTCCAAAAAGTATGCTATACAATTTTAAGTGGAATTAATTCGATAGCGGAAGTCGGAACTTGTCTGTCATTTATCAAGAATCAGCTGAAATATAAATTGGATATTTTCTTTTCTAATTATAATATTTGCTATTTACCCTGAATAAAATAAAACTTGAACTCAATTCACTTCTATTGTTAAATGACTGAGCTGAGTTTAACATTAGGAATCTAAATAAATAAAATAAATTGGAATTTTTTGAAGAAAAAAAGGAATCATTCGCAGACTAATTTAAATATTTATTTATTTATATAATGTTAACTAACTAAAACTATTAATTAACAACAAGAGTTAGCTGCCAGGGCCTTCAGCTAGTTCTAAATATAATAATTCCTATTTACTTTGAATGAAATTAAACTTGAACTCAATTCACTTTTTTGTTAAATGAACTGATTTCAAAATTGTGAATCATTCGCAGATTCATTTACAATTTATTTAAATCATTGTTTAGCAGCTCTATACATTTGTAATTGAACGTAGAATTTCGAAATGATTTTTCAATCATTTTATTTTTTATAATGCATAGGAACACGCAATAAATAATTAAATAAAATATTCATTTGCACTTACCCAAAATGTCGAGTCCGCTTAGCAGCTCTACAAATGATTTTGTTTACTTTATTTAATATCAATTCTTATTTTTAAAATTTCCGCACTTGTTTTATATTTGATTTATGACGTTTTATTTGATTAATAATTACCAGTTGATTTTATTGAGTCGGACACACGCGAATTTTGGTTGTTAAATGAATTTTTATATATTTGTATATACCTTAATTGATTTATTTATGTACATATATTGTTGTTATTTGCAATGCTGTGAAGAAACTGGTCAGCTGTTTAAAGACTTCTAAAGCTCTGTTAGATGGACTTGGACTTGAAGTACATTTAGAATGCCAGCTTTTAGATGGAAGTAGAATTTTGAGAATTCAAACCCAAAATGCTGTTTTCTGCTTAAGGACACTAATAATAATATACAAAATCATAGAGATTTAAGAGATTTTATGCATAAAAATGCATAAATGCAGCAATACAGAGCACAGCTGAGGCTAAGCTCAAGTGAGACATGAGAAAGTAAGTGATTTTACACGGCAAAAATCATAGCATACGCAAAACGCATGAAAAAAAAAAACAACAATGAAAAAAAAAGCGCTCAGAGCTTTCACCGCTGAAGGACGACTTACCCGCCCAAAAGCATGCTTTTTGTTGCTTTGCTGTGAGATAGTTAACAATTGCACGCAGTTTGTTCGTCGTTTTATTTAGCCAACAACTTGTCAAATTTGATTCGCTTTTGCGCTTACGGGCGCTGCAAGTTCAGACGTGTTGTCGTAGGCCGCACGCCGCATGAACTTCGAACTTTGCGCTCAAATCGTTCGTTTGCAACTGAAGCGACAACTGCACACAGCTCGCCAGATTCGCTGCACTCGTTGGGACGCGACCGTTGGCAGCCAGTCGTCAGCAGAGCCTGAGCAGAGGCGGCGGCAGCGACAACGACCGCAGCAGTAGCAGCAGCCAAAGGCTTCTTCCAATGCAGAACGAAGCGAAGCTCAGGCGAAAGGCAAACAAAACAGAGACATGGCGCCGGCTTGCGTTAGGCGCATTCGTGATTTTTTGTCGATCCATTTCCAAAGTGTTCCGCACACGAGCTGTGTGTGTTGAGCCGAGCAGCTGTTTTATTTAATTGTTGTTAACTCTTCACTTCAATTAAATTAACTATAAAAGCAATTATATAAAAAAAGACAGTTCTTAAGCACAATCAAGTTTAAAAATTATTATAAATGGTTTGTTGTGTTTTTGACTAGTGTGCGAGAGTGAGCACACGCAAAGTGCATTTCGCGTAGTGCATTGCATTCTCTCTATACCTTTCTCTCTCTCTACTTTTATGGCGCTCTGTTTTACATTCGTGCTATGCACTGGAATGCCTGGAAATTGTCAGTGTTCGCTGAGACCTTCGAGAAGTTTACAGTTAACATTCACTAGGCAGCAGGCAACTGTGAAGGATGCAAGAACCTGAGGAATGTACGAATAATAAGATGTTGAAATGTTTATATATTAAAGAAACCTCTTCCGATTTTCACTATCGGATCGAATCCACATTAAATTTGTAGCATTCTTTTTAGAGCAGAGTAAAATTACTTTCTTCTACATTCATTTCTACCCAAACTTATTCTTCATATACTTCTGAGGAATTGAATCGAAAATTGAGTTCAGAACCAGCCCAATTATGCGAATTTATCCAATTATTGAACAAATCATATGTATAAGATTAAATAAAACAACAAACTGAAGGGAGACTTTTTAAATGTTTATTTTTGAAGATTAAAAATAAATTAACAAAGTATTTTAAAACTGGTATAAGATCAAAGGTCCTACAATCCCACACAGGCCTTAAATCGCCAGGTTACTACTGTATAAGTATTTATATATTTAAAAATAAATAAATGGTATGAATAAATTATTACCAAATTTACATTTTATTCGTAATAACTAACTGCAAATAAATTAAATTAAATGAATTAAAGCCACTTCCAGTTAGGACTCTCTTAAGTAAACACAGACGCTCTCTTAAGGACTTTGCCATAAAATATTCCAGTGTTTCACAATGCCAAAACGTTTCGCCAAAACAGCGCCATAAAACTTCCAGCAGCACCTATGCGAGAGAATGCGTAGGCGCGCTCTCTCTCTCGCTGTCTGTCCCTCTCACACTTCCTCTCTCTCTGTTGCTCTCTCGGGCGCTGCTTGGCTCTTTCAAGTGTTATGCTCCACATTTCAAAGCCACAAACTGCTGACAGCTGACATTTTGGAGATGTCATTTCTAACTGCTCGGAGACTCCACGCGGCGATTTACGAGGAGCGCACGACGAACAAACGAAGTGCGAAAGCCAAAAGGCAGCCGCCAACCGAAGTAGCAAGGGGATGGGGGGATAAGCCTGCCCCAAGGAAAACAGAGTACGAACAAGTTCACACCGGCCGGCCTGGCAATAAATTAAGCAGTTCTCTGCTGAGTTTCAAATTGTAACGGTTTTCTGCGTGCGCCCAAAAGCATGCAACAGAAAGCCAACAACAGCTGCTGCAAACTGAGACTGAGCCGCTGTTAACGGTAATCAGCTTTCCATTTTCAAAACCTCACCCCACCCCAACCCGCCCTGCAACTAGACACGCAACACAGCAAACAGTGCGCCCCCCTGTGCCCCGCCTCTGGCCAACAAAGTCTTATATAGTTTTCACGTTCATCCGCTTACAAAGCGCGGCCTTTGTTCCTTTTCGTTTCGCGGCCTACAGCTGTCGTTCCAGCCCCCCTTCCCACAGCCCCAGCCCCAACCCTGCATCCAGCTCGAATTCAGGTGCCGTTTTGGGTGGTCCCAAATCAATTGCTCGCAACATGACTAAATCTTTTGGATACACGAAATTTGTTTAGTGTGTTCTGCTTTGGCGCCTCTGTGGCACGTGTGAAACGAGGGATGGGGTGCAAGGGGGCGTGTGGGTATGCGCGATGGACCGGGCATTGATTACAACTGGCAATTTTTCAGCTTGTTGCACATTTAGCGTGCTGCGTTGCATGTGGCAGTGTCTAGGCTGCAGATACAGGAATACAGATTCCTTGCAAGGGAGTACGCGATTAACAGCAGCCAAAAATAGAAATCAACTTCGGAAAAGCGAGCCTTTACAAAGGAATGTTGATAAAGATACATAACAATAATCCAAATTACTGAATTAAATATATTATTAGAAAATTATCTGAACGTATTTGACCGAATTCTAGTTTATACCACTCTCTGAGTGCGAGCATTATCTTACCTGCACTCAGAAAAATATATTCCCTAAGACAGCGTTTCCCAAAGTGTGGGTAGCGACACGATACCGGGTTGCAAATAAAATTGTAAGAACGGAAACAAAAATTGTTAAATAGTATATTTTTACATCTGATAAGCCAACGACTACAATACTACAAGATGGGCAACGCAGTAAAAAATAATGGCATAAGGGCAGCTTCCATTTCGTAAAATAGATAGCGCTCGAAATGGGCTATTTTCTTATTTTCTCATGAGGTGGGTCGCGAAAATTTTTTAAAGGTTTGGGAAACGCTACCCCAAGAGGTCTAAGGTAGCCAAAGGCAGCTAAAATTATTTTTTTTCTGAATTTATGATATATATTTCTAAAATTGAGAAATTTTTTCTATTAAACAGAAATGATTTCTGGTTGGGAACTTTTATTAAACGGTGATTATCTGAATTTTATGGCACTTTTTTTCTGGTTGGGCTTTTTAAGATAAAATTATATTCTACACTGCGCCTCAACGTAATCTTTTCAGCAAAAGAAGAATCAAGCAAATATGTTGAGCTTAAGACCTTGAAATGACACAACCCCTATTTATATATAGACTAGCTGGTATTACCTCAGCGATTCATGACGAAGTTTTTTAATTCAAATGAATAATATACAATTTGACCTACGATTGTAAGAAATACCTGCGGAAACATCTACATATACATTACTTCTACATCTTTCCTAAAAGATTTCATAATATAATAATAAAAGATAAGAATCGCAGCTCTTATCCATTTTTCAAGGGCTCCTGAGTAATGCTTTTGACTTTTTCAAATATTGACTTTTGTAATATTTTGGTAACTTTCAAAATTTCTATGCTAAATAGAATAAAATTCAAACACAATCCAAAAACTTGCTCCACAAAAACTAAAACCACACTGGGGCTCAAACATAAACCAATTCAATTATAATCACAACAGATTGATACATAATGAAGCTGAAATTCTCCAAGAACAAGGAGGACATAGACTGCTGTTGCTCCAACCAGAGCCTGTGCGATATCGACAAGGAGCGTCGATACACCTGGATTGATGAGCGTGGTTGCATGGTCAGTCGCAAGCTAACGGAGTATGAATGCCAGCTGGAGGACGATGTGCAGAAGCTGCAGGATGCATTATTTAGTATATCCTCGCATTATGCTAAGATACAGTTCCGATTGCGTCAGATTGCCAGCGCCTCGGGCTACGAGCGTGTATGTCTGCTGCGAGAGCTGGAGCGGATCACTTGCCAGGGCTTGGATACCAATCAGGAAAATAATGAGCTGCCCAGCCTGCTGGAGGACTCGCAAAGCTTGGGCAATGTGCGGACCAGACAGGGAAAGATTATCGCACAGCTGAGGAGTCGTCTCAGAAATCTGGCAGATGTCACCGATTGTTGCTACTGTGCAGAATCGGATAGCAGCTACAATCTGCGAAAGTATCAACAGCTTCAGGCTCAGCAAGTTAACAACAAAGAGTTAACATTGGCCACTTATGAGGGACATGGAAAAAACTGTCCTTGCATCGTTTGTAAGGAACGCATGGAAGAACAATGCAAAATACAGCTTTCTGAGCGGGGTTACCTAACGGAGACCTGGCCAGAGCTGGACAACAGTGATAATGAAGAAACTGCCCCCAAAAAGAAGTCTAAGTCTAAGAAAAAGCGACGCAAGCGAAATGAAAAGAAACTTAGTCGAATATATTCGTATAACAATGAAAGTTATTTGACATCTGCTAGAGGAAAAGCTGCCATGGCTAGATCGCCTAGAAACCCTTTTTTCGGTAGTCCACTTCTGCCTGCTATAGACAGTGGGAGAAGTGCTTCTTTCGTTGGTTCTGCGAACAGTCGTCGCATGAGCAAGGAAGGTCTCTCCTCCCAGAAGACATCTAGAAGGCAAAGCAACAATAATACCACTAAACCCCAAAATAGTTCACAAATGCAATACCAAGGCAGTCAGAATGCTAATATTAGCAAGAATGGTCGAGAATCATTTCGTAGTACTCCTCAAGGCTTGCAAGCTCAAAGTGGTAGGGGTAGCAACTCCTCTAACAGATCTCAGGAACTTCAACAGGGCAATGGAGCTCAGGAACCACTGTTATCAAGTGGTAATCAGAGCAGACAATTCAAAGTTCCTAAAAATCAATTAATGCAAGATAATAAACGAGGATCCAAGAAGAATTCAATATGCGAACAACGAAGTTGTATGGGAGAATGTCGCAAGAGTTCAAAATGTTTGGAAGACTTCAGTTTTGAGGAGGAGAAGAAGAAGAAGACAAAATCTAGTAAGGATGAGCGAAATAGCTGTTACAACGATACCTGTCCTAGGAGGCAAGGCCATAAAGAGCAAAACGATAATGTTCCAAGTAAGAGATCAAGCTACAGGGGTCAAGAGATAGATATACAGGATAATGTTCCAACAAAGAGATCAAGCTATAAGGGTCGCAAAAGTAAAGATCTGCGCTCCAATATACAGTCACATATCTTTAGTCAATCAATGTTAGATATGCCCATGGCTCACTCAACTAATATCGGCAATCTAGAGTCACCGGAGAAGAATATTTACAACAGCGAAGGCAGTCCGATCTATGAAGTTAGAGAACCAGATGAGCTACACTATACTGTTTCAACTACGAGTCAAAGATACAACGATCGCAAGGAGAGTGATATACAAGATGATGTTCCAACTACGAGTTCAAGATATAAAGATCGTAACGAGAGAGATAAAAACGAAACATTGGATAAAGCAACACACTGCGATCGGCGACTGTATAGGAGACTTTGTTCCAGAGTTCGCAGATTTATCAATGATGATCAATGCTTAGAACAAGACGAGAATAAAAGATATGGTAATCCTAGCAAAACAGTGATCAAAGTCTGCAAAAATAGTAACTGTCCCTATCGTCCTGACAAAAAATCAAAAGACAAAGATGATCAAAGATTAGACAAGGACGAAAATAAAATAAAAGAAAAACCTAGCAAAAAAGTGGTCAAAATCTGCCAGAACAGTAGCTGCCCCTTTCTTCAGGAGAAAAAATCAAAACACAAAGAGCTCAGCAAGGATAACCCTCATAAATGACTGATGATCGCTGATTATTTAAAACTCAAGGAAGTAAATAATATTGTAATCTTAAGTTAGTTTAAAACATTCTCAAATGGATGGAACGGTGCTACCGTTTTGAAAGTGTTTTAGGTTAGTTTAGGATTATACGCGGCTCCAGAATGTAAACAGTGCAGGTGTGACTTATATTTTGATGAGTTGTTTAAGTAAAGCGTAATAAATGTTTGCATAAATTTAAATAAATAACTATATTGATATGGTATGGTCAAGAGTACGATTAAATAGACATCAAATAAATGATCATCTCAATTAAGTTTTTATTTAGTATATTCTAACTAATTTTTATTTATCAGGATTTAAAAGGTATACGCATTCTCACCCCTACAATTCCCCATGTTCCTTTCTACGGACCTTTTCTAAAAGTCTTCTGTTTATCATCTGATTAATTTGGAACTTTGGTTAGCAGATAAAATATATGCTATATC
Source organism: Hirtodrosophila confusa (assembly GCA_035043065.1). Lineage (NCBI taxonomy): Eukaryota > Metazoa > Arthropoda > Insecta > Diptera > Drosophilidae > Hirtodrosophila > Hirtodrosophila confusa. Next base: position 2,459,136 of record JAWNNI010000039.1, read on the forward strand.
TTTAATATTGTAGTTGTAATTCATAATTCTCTTCAATTATTACTATTTCTTGCACATTTTTGTTGGTTAAGTATTGGCATATAAAGTAATAAGAGGATTGCATCCGTTAAAAGCATGTTCAAGATGTTAATAGTGACAGTTTGGCTAAGTCGTGCTAGCAGAAATATACATATTATTTATTGACTCCTCAAGATTGCAATATAGTTTTATATTTATTGAAATACTCTCGAAATCAAAACTCCAAATTCTTATCACAATTTCAAAAATATTTGCAATGCTCTTGCCGGACTAACCGAAGTGCAGGCACAAAAGAAACGACGCCAACAAATCCATCATATAACCAAAGTTGTATTGACTGAAATCTCGAGCTCTACGCTACCCTGAGTGCTGGCCATGGTCATTGAACCCAGTCAGCATCCCTTAAGCGCCGCTCTACCAAGGCTAACACACAATAAGCGTAGCCAAAAGAGCCCAATTGAAGGGAACCAGTTTTTGTAGTCGTGACGGTCGCGACGTTTTGGCAATTTTCCGCATTTTTTGCAGGGCTGTCTGTAGGTAGAGGACCGTACAGTACCGTATCGTGCCGTACCCGTCTAAAAGGCCCAGATCGTATGGACCGAATGCATTGGAGGGTTGTTTTATAGTATCTTGGCAGCAGCCTCCATTGTTCTCACAGTTCCCATCCGTTTCATTCATGTGTGCGCCTGTGCGACGGCTTGTCTGTTTTGAGGCCTGTTCCTAAGTTGGTCTATATCGTTATTGGCATGCCCACATCTGGTTACCCCTCGCCGCACTCCTTGTCCTTGTCCCTGTCCCCTATACCCTGTCCCATGGCGCATGCGCTGCTGGGCTTATCCTTTGTCTCATTGTCGACTGGTTTTTATGACGCCTTCCGTATTAATGGTCTCTCTCCGTCTTGTGTTGAGGGTTTTCTGCCTGACATCTGGCCAAATGTGTGAGTTTGTCATGGTCCAAGCGGCTCAGACCTCGAGCAGAACTTGGGGAGCTGTGTACATATGTGTGAGATATGCTAATGGTCTGGCATGTTAAATGATATATGAATAACGACTATTGATAAGTGAAGTTTGTAGTTGTGTGAAGCTGGTAAATAAGATAACAATTGATTGTTGTTAGGAAAATATTTGAACTGATTTGGTATCAGTAGAGATGTAAGATAGAATGCAGGTAAACAGATTGAAGTTGGCTTAGTTCGGCATAGTTCTTGTAAAGACAAATTTAATAAATTTTTTAATACAAATGTTTTATTTAACGTTTCATTGGTAAATATTTACAACGCTTTGCAAACGATCATAAAATCATCAAATATAAGAAAATATATATTTCTTTTTAGAAAAAAACTATAAAAATATTCTATAAGGTATATAATCATAATATATTTTATATATATATTTGCCACTTTAATGCTATTCTGCATGCATTTGCAAGATTTCAAATGATTTTTCATTTGTACTTTAACCGAAAAGCTAAAGTCTCTTAAAATGAACGTAAAAATACGAGTTTTTGTTGCATGTGATGAGACGTTGCTTGTGTTTAGACCAAATTATGGCTAAGATGTTTGTTAATTATAAAGGCTTGTTCCGATTGCCGACTGCCTTTCGCTGTAAACATGTTGAGCAAACAGATGAGTGATGCTTTGAGAAAATTATTTATAAATTAAATGCATAAAATGTAATTATAACAAAGTACATTAAACGAATAAGCCTATATTCGAATTCAGTTGATAGAGTTTGAGAAATCAGGCGAAAGTGTAAACCGGAACAATATATTGACTTAGAACTACATTAACGTTTATAATAAACTAAATCTCATACTTTACTAACTCTCTTTGTCTTTGTGTTGTGTCTTTTCTTTGTTTCCATATTTGTTTTGTTGGTTTCTTGCTCTCTTTGTTGTTTTTTTTTTGGGTATAGCTACTATATAAAAGTTGTCCATAGGGGTTTCTACATTTGGTACTACTAGTTCATCTTGTTGTTGTTGTTTTTTTGGCATGGCACAAATTTGGCATTGAAAAATTGAACGTTTTTATGGCAATATTGAGAAAACAATTGGGGTATAAATGAAAATCATATAATGGCAAGATTATAATTTGCTTTGAGCAGCTGCATTAATCCATAATGAGCTTTACTTGGCTACTACGACTAAATACTAAAGCTAAACCCGAACCCTTAAGCCCAGCCCGCCCCCACCCCCATATCCCCAGCAACAGCATCACGTTGTCTATTTGGCTGCCTCACATTGTTGCATTTGCACCACCAGCAGAAGTATGCGATTCATCAGATTATCCGCCTCCGAATCCTCCATGCTGTTTAGCTTGGCCGATATGAATCCACAGAACTTGGAATTGAGCACCTCACGCACTGTTTGCGGTGGCGGCAGCTCCAAGGCAGCGCCAGCTGCCGCAGCATTCTGTTGCTGCCGCAAATGACGATGCTGCTGCAGCATCTGATCCTCATAATCATCGGCATCAATGACCGTTTCCTCCAGCTCATCCGCCTCGCCATTGCGGCGACGCTTGCGCATGGTTGTCGCCGGGCCGCCCTCAGCGGAGCCGCTGATGCTGCGCGCCGAGTTGGAGTCGAGTATGATGGGATAGGGAAAGTCAGCATCGATGGCTTCCAGCTCCTCCACCTCATCGGAGGCATTGCCGCCGTCCTCGTCGCCGCTGCGCAGTGAGCTGGCATCCATGTCGTCGTAGCTCTGCTGATGCAAATGCCCAGCGCCGCTGTCATTGCGCGTTGAGCTGACGCGGCTATCGTTGTGCTGCGCCTGCGACTGCTGATGGGCGGGCAGCGGCTGTATGGATACACTGCCAGCGGCAGCAACTCCTCCTCCTGCTGCGCTGCCGCTGCTGCTGCCACTGCTGCTGCTGCCAGCGAGGCCAGCGCTGCTGCCACCGCCAGTGGAAAGGTCCAGCTCCGGCTTTACATAGTAATCGCAATAGTAATCATCGTTGCTCATGTTCAGCGCCGAGCACTTGGACAGATTGAGCACTGCGCTCGACGAGTCGTTGAAGGATGAGGTTAGCTTCAGGGCATCCGCTGCTGCTTCGGCTTTGCAAGCGGTCAATAAGCTGTGATTGTTGTTGTTATTGCGATTGTTGCTGTTGTTATTGTTATTGTTGTGCAAGTGCTGAGCAAAGGCGCTCAGGCTGAGATCGCTGGCATGTGAGGCGCCCCTGAGAAGAGAGAGAAAGAGAGCATTAGTTGACTAAGTATGATACAAAAGAGAGTAATGTGATGCTACAAAGGTTATGATGTAGGGTTAAGTAAGAGGAGGTAAATTAAAATACTCTTAGAAACCCTTCACTGAGTTCTATCTATGAAAGTAGTTATATCACCTATCTTAAAACTTAGGGAGCTTTACAAACTTAAATCATTTGGCGTAATTATCTTTAACCACATTAGTAATCATTAAAATACTAGTCAAATCATTGAGGTGCCCTTATAGAAAGTATTTCATACAAAATCTCAATTGTCAACGGATTGTTCCTATGTCAACTATATGATATAGTGATCCGATTCGGTCAGTTCCGACATTTGTAATGCCTGCAGAAATAAAAGACTAGTTCTCTTAGTTCTAATTGACTATTAATGCTGATCAAGAATATATATACTATACTTTATGGGGCCTTAAATGTCTACGTCAATGCTTTACCCATTTTGTGACAATATATTAATCAGTCGGAAAACATTTAATATTAGATTAAAAGCTGGAGAAAAGGTTTGACGCAGTTTTAACGAGTTTGACTATTCAAACCGTCAATTTGAGGGAATTCACTACCATCAAATTTGCGTAAAGTTGAAACCGGAACAGGTCTGTATAGTATTAAGCCCACAAATATACAGCTAAGATTATAGAGATGAGATCCTTCCGATTAAAAACGTCTTCATAATTATGAGGCTTGAAAGAAAACCCTATAAAAATACTCTATGCATATACATATATTAAGGATATTCGAGAATATGATATAATCAGAAATATCGAATTATGGAAGCAATTCCGATTGAAGTGTTCTGTATCTATAGGATCTTACAAATATGGTAAATACTACAAAAGATAAACATAGATTCTGTCAACTATCTGATCTCATCCGAATTATGAAATTCTGAGAGCAATATCCATATTGCTTCAAATCAGTTTTAAGAACGATGTTGTCATCTGAACTCTGATGATGTTATGCAGTTTCCTTATACACACTATTTTCACTACTTGGAAACTGTTTCAAACACACAAAATTGAGCATTTATCAATTCCAAAAATAGCAAGACAATGCAGATAAACGCCAACAACCCCAAGGAACAGTTCAAGAACGTGCTCTCAAACAAACCCCAAAGAAAATTCCCTACAAACTACCAAAAAAAAAAAAAACATTCAAAATGTTTTCGCTGTCCCAGGCTTGGGTCTCCTTCTGGTTCTGGGTCTATGGCTGGGTTCAGGGCTGGTTTCCTGCAGCTCGCAATGGGCTACTCAAATTTCAAGCGCATTTTCCACAGCTGCTTGGGTGCCTCAAAGTGAAGACGTGGCTATTTTTAGAAAACTAAAAGTTGCCCCGACCCTCCCAGTCCCAGCCTGGCCCAGTTGGAACAGGGATTGCGATTGGGCTCCTTTCTGTATGCCTCAAGGCAGGTAGTTGACAATTGGAACTGTAAGACGATATGCGAGACAAACGTTTTTCACATTTTCCGTTGGCATAACTAAATAATCACGGCCAAATGCATTTTCACATGTTCCAAAACAGAATCGCTCTATTTGCTTGCGGCCTCTGCGGTCGGCTCGGGTTTGGTTGGGTTTTGGTTTTGGTTTTTGTGTTTTTCGTCTATTTTTCCAGTCTTGGTCTTATCAATGTTTGCTTCCGCCAGGGCCAGGCCAGGCCAGGCCAGACCAGACCAATAATGGACAGTTTGCATTTCTATTTAATTGCGTTGTACATAATGCTCAATCCGAGGAATTCCAAGTTTGTTAGGTTTATCAGCAACACTGACAGACGTTCGAACGATGGTCAAGTTTCCGTTCTTAGCTGGGCTACATTGATAACCCATATTTGAATGCCTGAGTCAAACAGTTTGGTAAATGTTTGCAGATTGGAGTTCTAATAGAGCTTAGAAAATGACGAAAAAATCAAAATTAACATATTTTTAATCCGAGCTTGCAAATAAGTGTCAACACTTTCTGACTGTCGGATGAAATCTGTCTCATTCGGATATCATTTAAATACTAAACCAATTTATTCTTTGATCTCTTAAAATGTTTTCAAGCATTTTAGAAATTGTGGTCAACCAATTTTAGAAAACGTTTATTTTTCTCAATCTTTCTCAATCTATAATATTATTTTTTTATGCTCTAGATTTTTATTAGATATTCGTGCTAAATAAATCAGTTTCATAAAATTAAGGGTTTACTGAACAGGCTCAAATCGATAAAGAGGGTAGTAAAAAATATAACAAAAAAATAATAATAATAAAAAAATAATAATAAAAATATAATAATAAAAAATTTTAAAAAAATATATATATACATATATATAAAAAGAACAATAAAGACAAATAGTTTTCCCGAAATAAAAACTTGATTGAAGTCAATTTAAAATTGAGAAATTACGTATATATATATATAACTGTTAACTGATTTATCAATTTTAGCAAGCTTATAATGAACATATGAACATACAAACATATATACATATATATATATATATATATATATATATACGTAATTTCTCATATATATATATATGTATATATGTTTGTATGTTCATATGTTCATTATAAGCTTGCTAAAATTGATAAATCAGTTAACAGATGCTAAATGGAAAGAAAAGAAAAATAAGCATTCTTACATACATATGTTGTATAAGAAAACTTGGGATCAATGGAACCAAAGTGATCAAACTTATGACCAACCAATCAATTAGTAAACAACACCTTCTACTGGCAAAATCCAATATGTATGTCTCGAGATGCCCTTATAAATTACAAAATAATGTAAATAAAAGCGTCAATTGCTTAATCGCAGTAAATATTTTAATAACATTAACAAGGGGGGCGATCTACATAAGTATTGCGCAAATTGGGTATACGCCCAGTATTTTATGGGGCCCCAAGTGACGCATGTGCAAAAACAATTTCGAGACGATCGCTGGTACAAGCTGAGATTTTTTGGGGCGCGGTTGGTCAAGCGACTCGGGTGGTGGTGGGGGGGCGAGCTTGGGTCAGCGAGGAAGTGTCCCAGAAACAACAATTCCATTAATTTTCAGCTCATTTGCTTATTAAATCATAAGAGAGACCAGACCCTGGTCATCAGAGTAGACCAACCCCGTTGGCCGGTCTGGCCGCGCATATTTTTAACCCTGGTCCGATTCAATTGCTCACTCATACACACATGCGTACGCCACTCACTCACTCACTCGCACGCCTGCGCGCTCTCTCGCTCTCGCTCTCTCTGGCATGCTGAGCAAAAATTTTAATCTACGCTTCTTTCTAAACTTGGTCCACTCGCCGCAATCTCTCATCGCCAGTTCGTTTTGTCGGGCTGGCTGGCTGTCTGGGATGCTTGCTCATTGCTGATTGTCATTTGCTCATTGCGTTAATTTATCACTCTCTAGCTGTTGCCCACTCACTCTCTCGCTCGCGCTCGCTCTAGCTCTCTTTTGCTCGTTGCATTCGACTCGCTCACTCGCCTGCTCTGCCACCACCAGCAGCCGCAGCTAAGGCTAAAGCGTTTTGTCGGTTTTTGCAGCTTCCCTCGATTTTGTTTTTGGTTCAAGTGGCGAGGCTGACGACAACGACAACAACAACAACAATAATAATAATAACAGCAACAACGACGTTGTATAATTTTCGCTCTGGACAAGATCTGTTTTTATGGCTCAAGCCGCAGTCCCGGGCCCGGCCCGTTCCGTTGTCTGTTATCAGCTCAAAATAATAAAAATTTAAATATGTATGGGTGTGTGTGTGTGTGTCTCTGTGCATGTGTGTGTGTAAGTGCGGGCATGTGTGGACCCGGGGCCGTCGACTGCCGACTCTGTTGCCTCTCAGCTCTTGTTGCTTGTTGCTGCCGATGTGGGTACAGTCAATTGAAAGGAAATGGCCTTATTTCATATAAATACATGTATGTACATACATGCATACATACATACATACATAGAGCAAGAGGGCTGGGGTTGGGTGTTGGAGGTTCAGAGGGAGAAGGGGGGTTGGCTACATCGCAGTATCACACACTGTACGGCCCATGCCCTGAGCCTGGTCATTTCTTTGTTCGAATTGGTTTTTTCCGTCCAATGGTTTGGAGATTTTGCACCGAGTACACGTACTCGTACATATTTACATATGCATGTATGTACATATGTGCCTGTCTGTGTGTGTGTATTTGTATTGGGCAGATGTTTTTACAGAGGCTTAGCTGAGATTTGTCTGGTTCTCAATGATGCTGACGGTTCCGTCATGCAAATTGCACTGCGATGCAACAAACGATAAGAGGGGCAACGTCAAGCGGTTCAAAACCCATGCGAAGGATTCCCAAAAGAGCGTTTCACTATATCATTTAAAAAAACACAGAAAGTACTGCCTTTGACGGTGAAAACATATCTAATTTTTAGAATTAACTGATTTTAACACCATTAAAAAAAAAGGATTCCTAAAAACGTAATAAAAATCTTCTGGAAATTAGGGAAATCTAACAATTACTAAAAAGTAAATTAAAAATGGCTTGAAAAAAGTTCGATCGTTTTAGTTCCAATGAGGATCCTTAACGGTTTGAAGCCATGTTTTAAAAAATGGTATTAAATTAAAATTTATTGTTTAATTTATTGCTCAAACTTCCATCTCTAATATTTCATTTTTGTACTTTTTCCAGAAATTCAAATTATAATTAACAATTTGGTAAGCGTTACAGTACTTTTAACACCCTCTACCCAAACATTCGGTTAGGGTGTTCTAAAACTGTGGAAATCTATGTAACAGGCAAAAAGAGGCTATTCCGACTATATAAAGTACATATATTCTTGATCAGTAGCCTTATCCTTCTGTCTGTGTATCTGTGTGAGACAATAAGAGCTAGAAAGATCAAACTGGGCAAGTAGGTTCCCATATGCCATAAGCAGATCAAGTTTATTTCACCACACCTCCCGAACTGCTTGTAATTCAGACCTGGGTACAGGGTGTCTTGTAGTCGGTTATACTCAACTAAAGCATACTTTCTCAGTATTCAATCTCAATTATAGAAGCTTGAAACCCAGATTATAGAATTTTATAAATTCCAATAGACAAAAATTGTAATTGTGACTCATCGGTAAAATAACACTATTGATTACGGGTTAAAAGCATTGATAAGGTTTAAACGAAATACTTCTATTGCAAATTTTAGTTGACTTAATCTCAGAGAGTTTGGTCTGAGAGTCTTAGACTTATTGAAAGCTGGTTAAGAATTATATGTTAAATGGGAATGCAACATTTCCGGAAGTTGAATGGGAAAATAGAATTTTTACTCATAGAATTTGACTAAAGTTAAATACAATAGCAGAAACAATAAATGATTATAATTATGGAACGTATTAAATCAATACCAATATTTTCAAAAGGTTACCAATTTCGATAAGTCTTGATCTTGAAACCTGTAATATTGAACACATCATTTGTCTAACAGCAAAAGACATTGGCAGAATTGAAACCAGCTCGAACAGTTTCTACCATTCCACATTAATAACGTGACTCACACGCACACATCCCATAGTTAAATGCCTTTAATGTAAAACTACCCCTACCAAAGCCGTTCTCAGCTTTCCGAGAACTGGCAACGTAGAAATCTTCAGGTGGCCCACCCCAACCCACAAAATGAATCGACTTATAAAATGTTTCACTTCACTGAGCAACAACAATACATACATATGTATGTATGTATATATGTGTATAGTCCCGTCTACAATAAGAATATAATATGCGCCATCATTACAATTTCAAAACAAGATCGATTGAGTCATCAACACAATGTGGCAAAGGAAACGTTCTCTTGACTCTGGTTAAAATTTGTAGTTTTTGCTCTTTGCACTGACACGCAGACAAGAAAACAGAAAAAACGTAAAGAAAAGCAATGAAAATTGCATATGAAAAGTGTCTTTTATAATGGATATGCAGGCCTTTGTTGAGCTCGAGTCGGAGGCGTGAAGCGGGCGTGTATCAAAAGTAATGACAATTGTTATTGGTTAGTGTTAAAATTATGATTCCAATGAAAAATGAAACCAAACCAAAACATACGCAATGCTAAAAAAAAAGTGTCGAGCTAAAAAGAACCGTTATTCACGCTTTGAGGCCGATCTTTGGCCCCCGCAGTCACCACAAACGCTTCTGTTCTTGATTCCGATTCCAATTCCAATTCCGATCGGGGTACTGCAGGGCTTTTGTTTTTGTCGCTTATCGCGTTTACCCCACTTGAAATATTAGTCAATCCCACGGGGAAGACAATGAAATAAACGATCATTGGATCGGTCAATAAAGTGACAAATTTCAGGTGGGTGTAAGCTGAGCCTCTGATAAGAATTTTAAAATGTATTACAAAGAAGGTTGTCAAATGGTTTCTAGGTTATTCAAGTAGATTCCAAACTATTACGCGACGTTCTTGCCAAATTCAATTAGGTTGAACCTTAAAATGAGCGCAGGCAATAATATAAAATTAATTACATGACTAATCAAGGTTTTAAAATGATATGAACAGAGTATTTGTGTATATAATATTATTGTGAGTTATGTTTTCTTAGGAAATGTCAAAAAATAAAGCTATAACTTGTATTTTTTAACATAATTCTGTCCTATCAGTTATTAATTGTAATAAAGCCATTATTTTATGAATGAGTTGATAGTTAAAAGTTATATATTCAAACTCTTTTAATCCAAATAACTAAATAATGGTTACAAAATGATCAACAAGTGTTTGCTTCCTTTTTTGGCACCAGCCTAATTATTATTATTTCAACTTGTTGCGAAGCTGATATAAACATTGGGTAAACTACAGGGGGAATTTATGTGCTTTGTTTTGTATACAATTTGTAAGGGTACTCACTTTCTCTCCCGGATGACATCTCTGAGAAAATCCATGGCCTCGTAGAGACTCCACTTTGGCTTAAAGCCATTGCCCATCAATTTCACATGGGCTAATTCACGGCGATATGATTCTCTCAGTGATTTGAAGGCTCGAGCCACACGACGTCCGGGCGCATTGAACTCCCTGCCGATGTACTCCCAAGCGCGATTCTTCTCCTCCTCGGCACCCTTAAAGTTCGGCAGGCGGGAGTCCCACAAAATGGGATTATCGTGCACCATCTGGATGAGCTTCAGCTTGTCGGAGGCGTTACGACGCACCACTGTAAAAGATAATGATGACAAATTAGAAATTATATCAAATCGTTCGTTCTAACAACACTAAACCGAACGAACGATCTGTTCCCAGTTCCGGTTCCGACCAAATCATTCGAAATCGAAATTTTTCTGATTGATGAAAATGTTAACTTTTTGTTTTTAACTTGAAAAAGGAAAAACAGAACCTTGCGGTTCTTGATTCTCTGTTATCTAGTTCTTTCATTCTTTTGGACTGTTCTTTTGGGTTCGATCATAGTTCTTTCTGTATATTGGTGATTCCCCTTCTTTTTGCAATCATTGTCGGATAAGAATAGAAGAGAAATGAACATTGGTTCACCAGAAATGGACATAACTTAAAGGACTCAAATGAACAACAGAAATATACAACGAACAACGAGTGAACTGATTCCTTCAATTGAACTACAATTGACAGCTCTATTAGAAGTGTTATTGTTGTTATGGGAAAGTTGGGAAAGATTTTAATCTGAAGTTCGATATTACGCACACTTTTTGATCTTCGGTGTGACGATCTCTTCCAATTCGATTTTGGGTTTCATGTCCAGGGCAATGGCCGCGGCAGCAGCGCTCATGTCCTGCAGCGAATTTGTTGTGGTGGGTGAGGAGCCCGAGGAGGCGGCAACGGCGGCGGGCGCCATCAAAATGTGCTGCAGTATTTGGAGATTAATGATGATGTTGTTGTGGTTGTTGTTGGCCAGCGCGTCCACCAGGTTCACTTTTGCTCACTTGACACAAAGTTCACTTATCACATTCGCATACAGTTCACAGTTTGTTTTTTTTTCGTTTTGCCTGCGCGATCGGTTGGGGGGCTGCTACCCTCTCACGACCAAGTTTAAACAGCAACTAAAAACCAAAACCAAAAAAAACATAACAACCACCGCGAGCTGTGACGGCCGCGACGACGACGACGTCAGCAGCGCTGTTAGCAGCAAGCCCGCATTTTCGAGGCGAAGCCAAAACCAACAAGAACATTATCTACGGCATGCCGAACATTGAATACCCTCTCAGGTTTGTTCAACATATTTTAACCTGGTCAGCTGTAAAATTAATAAGTAATAGTTACGTGCGATTACGTACATAAATAAATGGAATTATTTCCATTTTGTTTGGATATGGATATTGTAGTATAATTCAAAATAAATTAATTCAAAATATATTTTTTGGAACACTTTCAATTAGAAAGTTTGCACTCAAGACGACTGTTAAGAATCAATCTACATATTTCCTGAATATAATTAATGTAAATGACACTAGATAACTTAACAGTATCGATATTATCGACAGTGCCATCGATGTGTTGCCTCCGCTAGTCTAAGCTTTATTAAATCTTTGTCACAGTTACGTTAAATGTGAAACTTAATTTTAATTTAAGTGTAAAATATTACTTATAATATCGAACAACTCACCCCTTATGCATTACACGCTTCGCCACAAAACTAGTATACCCGCTGCAAGAGTACAAAACTCAAAACACGACTCACAAACACATACACACACATGGTCCAAACAAAGACCCAAGCGCAGGCGAAAGAGCCACAAAAATCACGCGCGCTCAACATGCGCTGCCTCTCTCATTTATGTAGTTCTCGACGCTCGGCCTGGCCGCTGCTTGGGCCAATTCACAACGTGTGTGCGCGGCGGCATTACCGTTATCGACGCCTGCGTCAGCGTCGCCGCAGCCGCAACGATAGCGCGCCGCGCGCACTTAGCTCAAAGAGCAGTCCAGGCCGTTGGCTCGGCTCTCTCTCGGCTGGCGTTCAGACGGAAAAACGCCGTTTAATCGCAACAGCAGAAAGTAAAAGCGAGCAAAAGAATGAGCGCGAAAAAAGCAGAGCGACGGAGATGACAACGTCACTCACACTCACACACACGCACAAGCGCAAATCAAGCACTGAAAATATGTGTAGCACAAAAATCCGTTGACGCGTTTACGTCGCCGACGTTTTTCAGTAGCCGTCGTCGCTTCTACTTCTCGTTGTTATTGTTGCAGATGGGCAAATGTTGTTGTTCCTTGTGGGATACCCTACTCATAGGGTTATGAGTGTTATCGAAAAGGAAAGTGTGCAAAGCGTTTATTTTTTTATTTATATCAACTATCTTATTGTCAGAGAGCGATCATAGCATAAATATATGGGCTGTCTATAACATTAATTTATTTTTCCGAAACAATGGTTTTGGTAGAAATTTCTGGCTAAGATGAAAGTTTTTTTTACATGCCATTTTCTTTACCGAATATTTAATTGTTTTATTTAGAAAAAAATATATTACTGTACTATAGATACTTATTCAATTCTACGCAAGTTGTTTCTTAAACACGATATTTTCAAGTAAGACTGTAAATATTATTTGTATATTATAATATGATGAAATAAGTAACGCATTACCTTTTTCGCCATCGAAAAAATCGATATTATACCATGCACTTATTATTTTTTAAGATGTAGACTTAAATTTTATGAGATGTTCGACAATATACATATGTACATATGTATGTATAGATTATTAAGAAAACAAGAATATGTACATACATATACATTTTACATTTAATTAGTGCTTATGCTTTATGTAGATAGTTTTTGAACCACATATGAATTGGGTCATATCAATAACCAACATTAAATCTGGTGTATAATATTATTTGTTTTTCGATTTGTTGTTCTCTAGTTGCTTGAATAAGTTTAATGATGAATTTAATTTATAAGCTCTCAAAATGCCAAAATCCAAAGTGTAGAGCACATTACATATTCGCTATTGCCGCCCCTTTCGCTTGCATTCATTAATCGGCAACTTTGTAGCTTAGCTAGCGGCTCAGCCCGAGCTGTGGGCCGATCATAATGTGAGGAGGCCCTCTCTTTCTCCCACTCCCTTTCGACAATTGTTGCACTTATTTCATTTTACATTTTGTAGCTGTGTTGCATTCCACAGTCTGCATTTCCAAAGAGGGGAACGAGTGAAATAGTGTGAGTGTTCGTGAGAGAGGGGAGAACTGGGGAGCGCAGCAGATTTGAGCCCGCTTTATGATGGTTCTCTTGAGTTTGGTTGGTTGGCGTTGGCGTCTCTGGCTGAGGTCGCGTTCAATTGCGTTTTAGTTGAATTTATTAATATGCCCACTTTGTGTTTTTGTGCTTTACATTTTCTTCTTTGCCTTTCGTCTGCGCTTTGTTGGCTTGTTTCATTGCCGCTGTCGCACAGTGTCGTAGTTCAGGCTCTTGTAAAAATTTACAAAAACATTTGGATCACACATGTTCAGCTCAATGAAAGAGAGCGGCAACATAGACGAAGAGCGCGCAAGCGAGATGCACTGTGTGTTTGGATATGTGTGTGTGTGTCTGTGCGTCAACGTCTCTTGCGCCTTGTTAATGTTAATGCCCAACATTTGTGTCTTGCAACGTTTTGTACGCTGCCTGCGCTTTGCATGCCCATTCGCCGCAGTAGCAGAGATAACAACAAATTTCCGTGCTGGCATTTAAGCCGCTGAAATCTAGTAAATATAATCGACAACTCAACGCTGGCGAAAAAATGAGAGAGAGAATGCTTTTGTCTGTATGTAATTTATGCCTAATGAACTATTTCCGGCCAAGTGTCAATTAATGTATTCTGTGTATTCTGGCCCTCGGCTCGCTACGTACAGGGCACAAGGGGGCAGCAACAACAACAACAACCAACGTGCCCGCACAAATGTTGTCATGATCATTTCTGGCAAAAAAAAAGAAAAGACAACCAAATTGTGAACCTCCCCCTCTTAAATACTCTCACTCTCACTGTGGAGAGCGCGCATTTGGAGCTCCCGTTTCCGTTGCAGCCTTTGCTTGATCTTCTTCTTCCACATCATCTTTTTTCTTTCTCTGCTTCTTCCTTTGCATTTTTTCAAGCCAAATTAAAAGTCATGCAAGCGGAATTTGTTTTCTACTGCTGATTTCATTTTCGTATGTGCGAGATGAGTTTTTATTTCGTTTCTCTTCTTCATTCTTATTTTGGTATTGTGCTCTTTACGCCGTTAATTGGGCAACCATAAAACGGTTTGTTGGAATTTTTCAAGCGCTTGGTGCTCGAGAGTTAGTGAGGGGGAGGCTGTGTGGACAGGGGGAGGATCGGTTCGGCTAGAATGATGAAATCGGTATGGAAATGAAGGCACAGAATGGAGATTAACAATGAGAGGAAATCCAAATTATTCACAAGATTGATGATGTTCCTTAAGAAGCAGAGACAATAATATCATATCAGATTAGAAAAAACAATAGCAATTTGGAATAAAATTAACATACATATGTATTCAATGTCCCTACCAGATATTAGTAGAAAATGGCATTTAAAATTACCAAAATACTTCGGAAAAACAAAGTACAATTTGTGCTCATCGGGAAAATATAACACATTGTTGATAACAATCCTTGGAAAACGAATGTGTTCACTTTGGGATGCTGTTGTTAAGGCCAATAGAGCTCCAATACAAAGCTGATAATGCTGAAAACTTGAGATACTCCATCTTTTAAACCATTTTCCTAAACATAAGAGCTGAAAGTAAGATACGAGTATAATATCTAATGCAATTCTAATTATTATATGTATATGTTTATAGCAAAATCTTGTTGATATTACTGAAAGAAACCAAGATTTGTGGCCTTATCGGAAATGCCCGGCCCAGAGCATTTGATCGTTTGCTTATCAGGCAAATTAATCACAAATTCAATGCAAATACCCAAAGTGGCTCTGGCTGTAAATAAAGCCAATAAATATTGACACAGGTCAGAACAAGACGACGATGATACGGTAAGTTGAGGAGGTGGGAAGGGTAGACGGGCATAACGATCGTAACTGTTGCCGTTTTTGCTTTGCGCTGTTACCCGGGTCTATGGACACGATAAGCCCGAAAACGAACCCTAATTGAAGCCAGGCAGCAGGCCCAGCCCAGCCCAAAACCAACCCAACTCAACTCAATTCAATCAGGCAATAAAAACTCATACATATGTATGTATAAAATGGGGAATGTGTTTGTGTCAACAGCGGGGCCAGAATGAGGGGAGCGGAGGGCGAACCATCCAGACCAAGTTGAAAAGTAATTTCCAACCAACATTTTTGTTGTTTGTGTGTGATGAGGCAACCGAAGCGACGCAGGCGCAACATTTGGCATCTAAAGAAGAAGAAGCAGACTTGGGCCACAAAATAGGCAAATAGACGGGGGCTTCAAGTAAACGATAAAGAACCGATCGAGCAATCAAGCAAAACGAGCCCGAAACGCGAAAAATCAGTTGACGTTGTTGTTATTGTTGTTGGCGTTGAAATATTTAAATTTTGACCCAACCCCAATCCAAATAAATTTGTGGCGTAATGTTTGCAGCTGTGTGCGAGTTTCTCTGCCTCTCCCGATTCTCAGCCGCTTCTCTGCCCTGTTTTCAGTTTCAGTTTCAGTTTCTGCTTTCCGTTTTCTCTGCGTGCTGTACTCGCATTTTGGTCTCTTGGGGTCAAAAATTGTCGCATATCGTTAAGAACCCAAAGACGACGCGTCAATAAAGCGTACCAGAAACGTCGCAGTTTCGAAATTGGCCATGTGCTTGGCGATTCGTAACGGAACCGTGTACCCGGAGTACGGAGCCAGAGGGATATTTATGCTGAAATTGAGACTGAGACGGAGACGGAGACTGAGACTGCGATCGGGGATGATGTAAATGAATGCGTGTTGTTCAAAATTGGGTACGGCTGACACCTTCCCACCATTGTCCACTTCAAGTTCGTATCAAGTCATTTGCATCGCATGATGTGCTTTAAAAGATCTTAATTTCTTGAGCAAGTAACGAGGGTAATTTTATATAATCATTTGGTTTTGAAAAGGTTTCGAATTCCGAAAACTGAGTATCTAATCAGTTTTCGGAATTCGAAAGAAAAATTTCTCTTTCAATCAGTGAAGTGTAAGCGGTTTGAAGATCCAACTTTGAGACATCCTGTACCCCGTTCTGAAACTCCCGAAAACACAACTTCCTACTCATATGTATGTGCATCAAGCAGTTCAGCGGCAGTGCAAGCAATTATAGACATTACTTTTCTCTGCTCGGCAATAGTTTCTTAAATAACTTCAGTGCTTATCGTCCGATCTGATTAAAATCTTTACATTTAAGAAAAGTGATCTTACTTCCATATCTTAAAAGTTGTCGTTAAAAATTGGGAAAGTATAAAAATCCTTGAAATAACATGCTACATAGCATGGAAGGAGGAATCTGTAATGCAAATTAATTTTTAATTATATTTATTTATTGGATCTTTTCTGACTTAAGGACTAACAAAAAGTTTCCAAATCTGAATCAAATTCAATCTTTAATCTGCTTTGTTTGATATATTTGACTTAATACAAATTTAAATAATAATAGAAGATCTATGATAACATTTCTCTTTGATCAAAATAATTTAAGAAAATAGTATTAAAGCCGTATTATTAAAAGTAGACCGAAATGTACATATGTATGTATATAGCACATTTCTCTCAGGATTTAAAATTATTGGTCACGCCTTACATACGATTGAAATATATAGAAAATAGGTACATTTCAAACAAAATCTGAAAGTAAATTGTTTACTTTTAAATAATATTATCCGGTGTTCGTAAATTGTTTATTTATAAATATCGTTGTCCGGCATTCGTTCACACAAGGATTTAAAAAACCTCGAAATAACGGGATCGGAAAAACCATATTTTGTTCTATATTGGGTAGGAACTATGTGTACCCAGATTTCTTCCAAATATTACTCATAACATAAGTTATAAGTAGTATATAACTATATTTAAGGCACATTCCATCCTAATCCATTCCATCTAATGCTGCTTGAGTGCACTTAATCAATTGCTGCCTGATCACGATTAACAATCACTTAGCCAAGACACACACCATATAAACATGCTCGTGCATGCACGCAGCCCGCACTTTTCAACAATTTCGCTCATTGATCAAATGTTGCTAAGAGCCCTTGTTGTTGTTGCTATTGTTGTTTAATTGCATGTGTTGCCAATGCTTTTTGCTGGCTGCTGCATTTTTAAATTAATAAACAAAATGAATGAGTCAGTCAGTTGGGGGCACTTAAATAGCACTGCATTCATATGTAGATACACTCAGAGAAATACAGGGCTCCGACAGGAAGTACTTAAAATTGCATTTGTTTAAAATCCCTTCCAAAAAAGAAAACACTGAGTACATCGGCTTATAACATTTGTAAAAGCACGGCTCTTAAAAAACCCGATAAGAAATCAGCAAGTTCGTTAACAAAACAGTTCATAGATGCAGTTTGAAATCTCGAAATTTTGTCAGCTCGTCCTTGTACTAGCAGTTAATTCATACTTCATATTTAAAGGTCAATAGACTTGTCGTATTCTATAGCTCAGATTGATTTGACAACCGTAATATTATCGATTTTATACATATTTCTGTAATTTTCGAGTGTCATATCCTTTTTTTCTTTTTACCCGGAGTCAACATCTTTCTTAAACCTCTTTCTTGTTTTCAAAAATCGACTAACACCGTTAAGCTTGTGTGTAGAGTTTTAAAAATGAGTTAGCAGCCAATCGTATGAGAACAACATATTGAGTTCTAGAGTTGTACACACATTTTCTAACCATGGGACTGAAAATATCTGAAATCGATGTCGGAAGTAATAATTTTCTCCATAAATATTGGAAAATGTGTTAGAAAGCTGTCGGAGAATAAATAAAAAAGTTTCCTGCAAAGCTGTTCACCAATTTTTCTATTTTATTCCCTGAAAGCACTAAGATTCCAATTAGTATGAAAGTGACTTACTCTACAATACTACAAAAATAGAGCTCTTTGTTCTTACAGTTTGGTCCGTGTGTTGATCATCAGTCAGTCAGGACACTTTCCTTTATATACGTGTATACTATAATATAGGATGATTTTTTGCTCAGTGCTTATACTATAGCTGATATATACAAGTGACGGATACGAACGAGATCTTAGTTAATGCCGATTTATTCAAGTTTTGATTTAAGCTAATGTAATTTTGTAACATTTATATTTCTCAGTGTACACGCTTACTTCAGTGTGTATCTATGAGATACTTGTATTCATGTTTGCCCGATTACCCAAGCGTCAGCCACCAATCAAAACCGTTTTGCTGCGCTCTCAGCTCAGTTTATTGCCCGTTTATGTTGTTGTTGTTGTTGTTGTTGCTGTTAGCTGGGCTCTTGGTTCTGAGTTTGTAATCGCGGTTTAGTGTAGGCCAGCACTTGGGCTTGCCTTGTAGATTGTTGCAGTTGCTGTTGCTGTTGCTGCTATCGCTTATCGTGCGGCGACGTTGATTGTTGTAATTGCTACAAGCTGCAGCTGTTGTTGTTATTATTGTTGCTGTTGCTGTTGCTGTTGCTGTTGCTGGCCATTGGCCGTGGGCTGATAACTAATATGAGGCCCTGGCTTCGGTTCTGTGCCCTGCGGTTAAAGGCCTGCTGGGCATTTCCACACATTCGAGTTGTAAATGAAGTCTTTTCACATCATAGTATTCGTAGTACGTAGCTTATCTGTGGAGTCGCTCTCTTTCTCTTTGGCCAGAACAACTGCCATTTGTTGTTAATTACTCAGCTCAACTTACCTACAAATAAATGAAAAGAAGCTTCAACTTTAACCCCAACGCGGGCCTTGTTTGTTTTCCTTTTTAGCGCACATTTTCCCACACGTCCATTGCAGAATGGGAACACAAAAATTTAATTAACAATTTACAGCAACATTTGGGCTACAAAAAAGAAGAATATAACAAACAAGTTAGCTTGAATTGCACGACCATAATATACCCTTTAAGATAAATACAAAAGAATCTTGACACTCTTCATTGTTTTCTTCACAACAAACAGTATTTATAATGTAATTTGGCATTCTATAGCTTATAAAGTCCTTTAGTTGAGCCTCTAGAATTCACTTAAAAGGAAAGTCACAGGAAAAGAAGAAAAATACAGAAAATTTCGCTTTAAAAAAGTATCTGAATACAAGAGCTCTTTATAAAAGAAATCGGCTTAATAACGATTTTTGATTTGTTATGTCAGTGCACATGTTCAATATATGCTGGCATCATCAGCAATATCAGATCTTTGGGTTTTTTTTTTACAGATATAAAGGTTTGACGAATCTTTGTGTGATTGGTAATTGGACAATAAAAATCATGTACAATATATATTATATTAAGTCGGGAATTATTTTATTTATGAACATTTTCAAATGGTAATTTACGCAGATGGATTATTGCTGATCATTGTTAGGTTTTTCTCAAAAACTTTTTAAACTTATGTTGAGGTTATGATCGTCACCTTGCGATCTTACTCAACCATCTATAGAGTTTAATAGGCCAGTATCTGCATATTTACAGAGTTGGTATATGATAATTAAAAACTAACTTAACATAAATGTGGGAAAGAAAATAAAAAAAATAATAATAATAAAAAATAAAAAAAACAGTATGTACATTGTTAGAGGATTGTCCTTCCTCCTCCTTGGTAGAGCCTTCAGTTTTTAAAAAAGAAAAGGACAATAATTTGTATAGCTGAAGCTACCCCATTATGCCATTATACTTGGTATAAGAACTAGACAAAACGCCAACGTCGAGGAACCTTGTTCGCGAGTTAGTTAGCCAGCGAGTGTTGGCTGGCTTGTTTGGAGCCTCACAACCAACCCCAAGAGCCACCCCCGACCACCCCGAAAGCTGACAAATGCAACTGCAGAGGCAGCAGCACTTATCACTCAACAATCGGGGCCAGTTAGCGGGTCCCGACCCTCAGCCCGGAACTGGCCAAGTAATTACACGAGAACATGCCAAGAAGGCGCACGCCCATGTGAAAGCCTTTTGGTATAGGAAAGGGGGATAAGGTGGGTTGGGTGTTGGTTGGTTTTTCACTGCTATTCACATTTAAATGGCTAACCAAATTGTTAGTTTATACAAACAGTAATCAGGCAAGAACTGTGCTCAGATTTCTCGAACATCAAATCCCCAAGAAATGTCCTTGTTGAAGTCAGAAGACATGTGGCAAATTATACTCGTAACATTGACCAAGCCAACAACGTTGGCTATCAGAACACCAGCAGTTACAATGGGTTAGTTTTCATCATTGTTGTTGTTGTTGTTGTCGTTGTTATTGTTGTTACATGTAAACCAACTGTCATAATCAAGGCAAGTTGCCCGCGGGGACTAAAGGACAAGAAAACTGCGGCAACATGTGCTATGGTCTCTCTCTCTATCTTTCTTACACTCAAAAGGACACAAAAAACAACAGCTAAAACTAGCAAAGAAATTTACTTCATCTTATGCCAACTAATTGATGAAGGATTATTTAACTTTGAGATAAAATGAAGAGAGTCCCTTAACTGGATGTTTGTACAAATTTAATTGAACACACAATCGATTATAATGCCTAAGGAAAATAGATCGGAGATGGGAACAGGCCTGATTATCTATATACTCGTTTATAAGAAAGTTTTCCCTAACTAACTGATTATAAATATTCGCTGAAATATTCAGAATATTCCAATATTTCTGTCTACCTGTCTACTTCACACATAAAATCATTCGACACATGTTTCCTTGATTACGGAAAATTCAGCGCCTTGGGAGGAAATGGTCCTCCAAAATTTGTAGGGGCGACAGTCTACTTTTCCTTCGAAAAGCTTCAAGCTCATTTTCGAAATGAGACAGGACTCACCGATCTTGGAAAAATCCTCTTACGGTTGAAAAAATTATGGAAAACTCAGGCATACAACATTATTAGGTTTCGTCAGATTTTTCTTAAGCACAAGAAACAATTAAACAGCGATTTTGGGTAGTTCACCCCAACAGGCGGAAGATACTCTGCGGAAAATGATATTTTAATAAAGATACTCTTTCGCAAATCTTGTGTTTCGGGCGTTTATGTTAATTATAATAGAATGTGTAATAATAATAAATAGAACTGTAAGGGTTAGAAACTTAGATAAAGGGATTAAGCTTTGGTGCGGACTTAGAATTTCAAATGGACCTGTTGATGACAGTAATTAGTTCAAGCCGGGATCGGACAGCAAGTGGGCCAGAGGTTAAGGCATCCGCCTTACAGACGGGAGGACTCGGGCTCGAATCTAGCCGACTACTACTCATATACGGACAAGTTTGTACAAAAATTTCTAACAATAAGGTAGCTGATGAGGATGCTTGGCAGCATCCGAAATAGCGCTATATGACCAGCCAATACTTTCATGTCTACCTTCATATATTCACCCTAAATTGTTGACGTCGAGCCTTTTAAATATTTCATTTAGTTAATTATAATATTTAAGAACAACAATGACCAATTTTAAGATTGATTTATTCAGGTTTCCATTAAAATATTGGTATAGGAATACGCAATATTTTATTATATGACGATTATTTTATGTATTTAAATATGTTTCTACAAAGCTGATTCAAAATTAGAGTATGAAGTATTCTTTAGAACATAGCACAACTTCAATTAGAGATTTTAACTTCGCTGTCAGTCCTTTGGGAGGGGAGCTGGTGGCTTTGGGGAAATAATTTCGCCTCCTGTTATTATGGTGTTATTAGAGGCATTATTGTTGTTGTTGTTTAGTGGCAAGTAGCTGGAATTGGAGAATCTAGGGAACCGCGAACTTGTTTTAAATTGTGCCACATTTCTCGTTGTGTCCCCACTTTCGCTGGCGAAATGTGTCTTATTGTGTCCTTTTCCCCCCAAATACTGTGCATTTCTCTTCTTCTCTCATTTGTGTCGACGATTTTTCTCGCTTGTTGCAAGTTTTGGGGGCAGTTCTTGTTGTTGCCAGAGTAAACATGCACCCGAAGCGCAATCTAATTAAGTGAAGTGTAGATGGGCGGCCAAGAAAGGAACTGATGGACTCACAGCGATGAGAGCTCGTGTGTGTGCAGCGTATAGTATATCTGCAGGCATCCTTAGACCCAGATGGGATGCGTGTCCTTACGTCCTTGCCGTGCTGCCGCATGCAATTTGCTGCTTTATTTCTTTGGCTCTTTGCTTTCTTGTGCTGCATGTGACGCAAGTTTATCTAGTTGTTGCTTCTCGCCTTTTTCTCTCTTGGCATTTCTTGTTGGTTTTTGTTTTTGGTTTGTCTATTACGCTGCGTTTTTGTTGCTTTCTTTAGCTTGTTCGAACAACATTTAAATTGGCTAAATGGTTTTCCATTTGCTGCTGCTTGCCCCTCAATGTTGAGCTCTGCCTTGAACTTAAAGTCCCCCAAGAAATGGTAATGTGCCATTTTTGTTTTACTTTTCCTCTTTTTGTGGCTTGTCAGTTTATTGCTGGGGTGTCGTCAGATTAGTTTTTATTATGGGGAATAGCTTACAGTTTATAAATTTTTAAATAAATAGCCAGCAATTGCGGATTAAATGGTATTGATTTCAACTGAAGTGTGTTTCATATAAATAATATATTAGCAAATTTGTAATAGATTAATATCCAATGTAGAAATTAGATTCTAATCCAAAATTAAGGTTTGTATTTACTTTGATATGTAGTAAATATAGAAGTTATTGTTTGCGTATTTATAGTGAATGTAAATGAATCGACTTCTTACGAAAAAAGTACTTTTATCGATGTTTTTAGGGTTGTTTCGATACTTCCATCGATGTTTTTATAAAATATCGAATCAATTCTTGCACTAAGGATCCTTACAGTTCCTTATAGTAGTAGTATGCATGTACAATCCAAACATATGTTTTTAATCATGGGAAAACATTTTCTTTTCATTTTATTTATTTTCAATAAATCCATAAATAAATTTTTATCGTTTTTTACAAAAATAATAATAAGAAATAGCAATTTCGTAAATCATTATTGCTAAAAACCATCAATGGAGTTTTTGATAAGGCGTCCATAACTTTTATCTATGATTTCAGAACTAATAACATTATGGACCGTTAATAATGATTCCTTTATTTTCCTTTATTTTTAACATCAAAAAATCAATGCCTTGAAAAAGATTTGCAAAGATTTCATAATAATCTTTGCATTTCATTTAATGAAAATCAAAGGTTTCTTTAACTGGATTAAGAGGTATCAAACACAATTGAAGATTTCATCTATGAACATACTTGGCTAAAAATGATCATATATTTAATCAGGCGTCATATCAAATTCAATTAAATTTGCAATTTTAAACTATTTCTTTCTTATAATTTATTAATATGAAATAGAATACTCGTATGTAGTTTAGCCTACAATAGTTACAATAATTCCTTGCTTAAGTCCAGTGCAAAAAGCAATCCATTTGCCTTACAAGATGGTGAATATGAGTGAAAGAATCAAATATTTATATGTTGGCGTATAATTGTGAGTTTTGTGACAAAACGTAACTGATTGTTACTTATAGTATATATCCATATGAATGTTAACTACAATTTTGCGTTGTCTTTCATTTGCGGTTACTACAGAAATTCCCAATCTGCTGACCACATTTTAAAGTCGAGTGGCCATCGAGGGGCAAGTACAGTGCTGGAACCTTGTTCCGATAGCCAGATAGCTGGCTTGTGTCCTTTGTTCGAGTCCTTTGTAAAATATTGTCATTATCGTATTAAAAGCGCCTACGGTTAAATGGCCATGTTAAGTTTTACGAGTTTTACGAGTATTTACAAGCCATAAGAAAAATACAGGCAATGGCAGCCAGGCATTCTCCTTTGCCCTTACCCTTCGTTTGATTCTTATCCATTCTCTCTTTTATTTTTTTTGCAATCGCTTTGTATGCATAATTTATGCATTAATTATATGGATGCGTGCCGGACAATAACAACAACAACGATGGGCAAAGTGCAATGCACTTTTAAATGCAACGATTGTAAAATTACAAGCAAAGATATTTGTTGCTGACACGCTTCCACCTCTCAAAAATATGCAACAATTTATAACCCGACTTTATTTACCGCAAATTGTTATAAATCGAGTTTTAAGTAGAAAGAAAAAAAAGAGGAAATATTGAGCAACAAAAAAAAAGCGAGCAAAATTCGATAAATTGGAAATAAAATTGCGTGTAAAAATATGATAAATTACGTATACGCCATGTGTATCTTTGCTCATGCTGCATCTACTATCTGCTTGTGTATGGAGTTAATTGCCATTTTTAACAACATTTTTGGCTCTGTGGCATTTTTTCCATTTATGGGCCACGGGCATCAACAACATCATCAATGCATTGCCATAATTATGTACTGAAAATAACTTTAATGATTTGCATTTGACTGCGTGGAATGAGATCAGCGAAATGCAGTACACGGTTTCTGCATTACGAATAAATTGAACACTTTATGTGCTGATATACGTATAATCATCATCAGTCCTTCTTGTTTCTACGAGTAATTTTCATTCCGAATTGCTTTCGATTTTGTTTTTGCATTTTTGAATTGGCAAAACCAATTGAAATTTTTATTCATTTAACTAGACCAAAAGGGAAACGATTCAAAACGAATATTTATTCAGTTTACGTAATTGAGAACAGCTTCAAATTTCGATGCCGAATGATTTAGACCGGAAACGGGTATGGGAACTTATCTGTATAGTTGAGTCTAGGGAATTACTTTAAAATAAATGTATCCATTATACTATACTACTTAATTTACTAATAATTAATTGGAGGAATTTAATATAATGGAGAAATGTATTTATTATATAAGTTTAATGGATGAATTTATTTTAAAGTTCCCGAAACTCACTTTACTTTAGTTTTCCTATAGCAATCCGCTTAAGGGATAGATTGCTTTTGCTGAGTTGTGAAATATTCATTTTATTTATAAGTTTGTTGTAAAGAAAAATATTCTTTTGTGAATTATGATTCTTTTTTACTTAGGACATTATTTTTCTGACTGTATATTCAAATATCTGCACTATGCATAATAAATATCATTTCACCACGTATGATATTCAGGCGTATTCCCATTTCCGATTACTTATCTTTCCGAATAGTTCACCCCATATTGCTTTCCTGTTTTTTAGGTTATCTTTGATTTCCTCACTTTTAGGTTATGTTTGAAAAGTTGTCAAAAGCTTGTAAAGCCGCATGTTTAATCTTTTCCGGAATTCAGAACAGCAAACCAATTTCAATTCGGAATATTTGAATTGATTTCGGTAAGGGGAGCAGGCCAGATTATTTTTCAAGTTTTCGGCACTGCACATAAAAGACCGTTCAGTCTTTTATCGCATTTATTGTTATGCTAAGATTGTTCTATCCAATATCATACAATACGGAACTCTATTTAAAGATTTATGATAAGTAGTTATGCATTTATTTAGCTGGTTCCATTCGAATTTAATCTTTTACGCTTAACTTGCTCAGAGCTGTCTCCGTTTCGCCTCCTCGCATAACTTCTGCTACATAACACCCCCCGATATATGGGCCATAAATACATATAAAACTTCCTTTCGATTGTCAGCCATAAATTGTAAATTTAATGTGCCCAAAAGGCTTCACACACACACACCGCCAGTTTGGCAGTCAGTGAGTTGTCAAACAGTTTTATTGACTTTCTATACAAGTTGATTTTGTAGGCTCCTCCTCCCCTCCCCACAGCCGACAAATAAACAAACCTAAGCCCAGGGATACTATGAGAAAATAAACACTTGGCCGAACAGGGATAACAAAAAATATCAGATCAATGGCCAGGGCCGTTTAAGAAACACCAACGAAATTCGAACCCAGGGCCATGAGTACCTTACACGAAACAGATTAGAAAACTTCAATGGCTGACCGAAGCGAGCCAACTTGTTAAAAAAGTTTTCTTCTTTTTTTTAGACCATCCCCCCACCCCACAAGGGCGTCCCAAATCAGTGTGGCGTCTTTCAAATTGAGCGGGGACTGTGAACTCGAATGTCCCTGCTCGGGCGCCGTTAAGTGCGCCGGATATATCGTCCCACTGAACGAGTTGTTACACCAAATTGACATATGGCACTGAAGTTTAGTTTTGGGCCCTGGAAACTTCACCAAACTTGCCGTTGCCTGCGTGTTGTCAGTGCCGGATTTTTTCCGCTTGTCTATTTTGCTTATTGCCAGGACCAAAAGTTTTGACCAAGTTTTCAACGTGTATACATGCAATGCAGCTTTATTGACGGTTTAAAGTTCACTTGATGTTTTGCTGTTTGCAGCTTAAATCTCAACATGTTGGCTCGTAAAAATCATGAAAGAAATCTGCTCACAGCTGCCTTTAAACCGCTCTCGAAATTAAATTACACATTTTAACACGTTTGCCAGGGATCACTTAACACTTTGAGTAGCGCGCGAGTCGCAATAAAGATGGTAGTCCTTTTTTGCGCAGGATCTGGTTGAACTGTGAATGCTCTGTAGAGTTAACTGGGAATGGTCTACAGAATCTGATCACAAATATTCTATAGGACCGGATGGAACACTTTAACCGCCTAGAGTAAGTGATTCAAAGTGTTGCGAAAAGGTTTTTTGTTTTGTTTTAAATTCTCTTTAAAATCACAATTAATTCATTATTTAGAAAATTATGACTTAACAAAAAAGGTACTAAGCATTATTTCTTATTAACGAATACTAACCTAGGCGTTCGACTCGAATTTAGAATAATAGTATTCAGTTATTATAGAACAGTTCAATTTTTAAGTCAAATATCCAAGTTTTCAGAGCAAATCAAACAAAAGGCAAGAGATGAATAAACATCGAGAAAATCATAATATCTTAGTCAAATTGAAGATTTTCAGGACAAAAACCTTCACAACTTATTGGAATTGTAGTTCAATGGAGTCTAGAGGCTGTAGCTCTAGGACAAACGCCTTGAGGTATCATATCCACCCCAAATTGTGGAGGAAAATCATTTGATGACTGTCAGTGCATCGCACTGGAAAAGGAGTAAAAGCTAAAATACCTTCTACACATTTGGGCTGCCTTTATATTGACGACTGGTTCTGTTGCCTTTTAATGCCCCAGACACATTGGAATTTGCGCACATTACAAAGAACAAAATGTTGCCTCTGTTGCCTCTGTCGAGGTGGCTGCTGCTTTGAAGTGGTTTATACTGATTAGTCGGGTAAATTGGCTTAAAAACGCGCGGTTAGCACACACATACACACACAAACACTGAGAGTGGAGAGTCGTCTATAAATAGTAGTCACAGCGGCAGATACATAGGAGGCAAAAGACCAAAGAGCCCACCAATAAATGTAAGTAAAAATTCTCAAGTGAGAATTTGTTTCAGAAAATACCCTATAGAAAGTATCCTACAAATATTCAAACTTACATGCATTAGTATTAATGCTATCGATATAGAACTATCGATGGCACTATCGATATTATCGATAGTCTGTCTATGTATCTAAATAGATCCTAATATATATATCTTCTCATACAGTAAGTTTTTATTCGTTGTTATTCGTGCTTATCGAATTGCGTTGGATCCGGGAATCTCTAAAAACATGAAATCAAATTCAAATAAAAGGACATAACTAGATCATCTCTGTTCTTGATGCGAGTTTCTTTTTCTTTTACCTATCATATCCACAGAAATCTGTAAGCCTTACCTTCGGGATCCACTGAAAGAACAACGAAACTGAGGTTTTTTATTAAAGCCTTCTTCAAAAATATGCAAAGCACTTTCCTGCGGAATTGAATTAAAGGTGGAATTCAGAACAGGTCTGAACACGAACAGTTCGGAAATACATCCTTCTGCCTGCAGCATGTGTTTGAAAAACATTAGAATACCCTTTTCCCTCTATTGTGGGCGCAGGATATGCCAAAAAGAAATTACAGACGAGCTTTCTAGCCTTTCGTTAGAGCACAGATTCAACATTGAGGAAGCCGAACGAACGTTGTTTAGTTTATTGGCAACGCGCTGCTAATTGGCGGTTTTATAGTTTTAGCTTGTAATGGCTTTGAAATTTTGCCAATGCCCCGAAAACGTGTGGCAGCCGCCAGTCAAACCGCGCTGCCACCACGATCCACAGCACCAGCAGGTTCTGCAACCCAGCCGCACTTTCGCCGGGGTGCTAATGATGATTGGCAGCTGTTAAAATGATTAGAGGGTGCACAGAACGATGAATGTACCTACGAATATGTCGAGCTCTGTGTTTTTGGACTCCTGCACGGCTGCGGCGACTCCTGGGCGTGTGAGCGTTTAAAAGTTGGTTAAAAATAGCGCCTGAGTATTGAATTAGCATTAAAAGCTAAATGAAAGGCAGTCGTCATTTCCAGAGCAGCGCTGAACTAATTTGTGTCTCTGAGTGACTTTAATTTGATATTTGCTTTCAATTGAAGCCAATCAACGGCAATCAAAATAGGTTTTTGCATAAAGCCAACTAACAATTTGGAACAAAGATTTATGAAGTTATAAATAGTTTTGGCAGAATCTGTGTCCATAATGCAAATTAGAAATACGCATATATTTTCACGTAATAACCATTAAAATAATATTAATAATATTTATAAATAATTATTAAATACTTTATTACTTCAAAATTAATTTGAATTTTAATTACCTAGTAAATAAATAAATAAATAGAATTTATAAAATGTTTATCCAATATTTTTAATTATGAATGCAAATAACTAATTTTAATTTAATAAATTTGTTAAACGGCTGTTAAAGTATTTAATTTAAATTACTAAACACTACTTAATTGGGAAATAAATAAAACAAGCAAGGAGTCTAATAAAGTTTCTAAAAAATAAAAAGTTAATTCACAATTGCACTCTAACTATTTTGAAACCAACTATTTCCTTGATTGCAAGGACCTGAGCACTTAAACCAAAATACACACACACAAAACAATATTTTATTTAAATCAAATTGCTAACATACTTGGTATTAATTCTCTTAATAACAAACATTCCATAGAAATAAACATGTCTCTGACAAATTATTCGAAACAATGTTTCTCAAAGGACAAATGTTTGTACAAACTGTCAGCCAAAGCAAAAGCAAATGAAATGTGCTTCATACAATTCTAGTAAATTTATTATTTATTTATTTAAGCTCTTCGACATACACAGCAAACGTTTGCTTAAACATTTGTGAGCTTAAAGAACTTTGATTAGCATTTTGTTAGCCAACGCTTTCATCAATACGGTAATAAAAATAAAAAAACACCAAAATCTGCATAAATCGATCAACAATTGCATTTTTTGATTAGCATTTCCATTTGGCCAAAGTAATAACGATTTGTACTAACAAAACTCAATGCTGCCCCTGTACCCTGCACCCTGTTTCTGCCCTCTGCCCTCTGCCCTCTGCACTCTCTGCACATGTGCATTGTTATGCATGCAGTTTTTGGGACACATTCACATTGAACAATTGCTGTGGATTCATTTTGCGTGAGAAATTTTCAATTAATATGCGCAATTGCAATCGAGTGCGAGAGTTTTTAGCATATTTTGCATAGAATTTTCAATACCCTGTAGCCACAAAACGAACTCAAAAGGGTACATTGAAGTTGAAATCATCTTTCTATTATATCGATCTCCGAATACTTATTAATATAGATGTAACTTATTCAGAATATGTTTATTTCTTCCACCCCTGCAAATCGATTTGGATATCTATAACCTTAATACTTAATTACAATAAAAGTATATCAACAGAAGAATATGTATAATATAATATAATATAATAATATGTATACTTTACATTGGGTTATGCTGTGCCATGCATTATCCTGTAACCCAATTTAAAGTACGCTTTATACACATTCTTCTCTTGAACAACTTTTATATTCATTATCTAATACAGTTTTTACAATATAAGTGATATATGTAGCAGTTTCGATATCATATCATTGGTTAGGAGAAACATTAAGATGAATAGTAGTTTTCCTAGTTAGATAGCGCTATTTTGGATGCTGCCAAGCATCCCGATCCGTGATCTTATGTTAGAATTTTAGTTCAAGCTTGTTCGTCCTACAAACAGCAGCACTCTGGTTCCAATCTAACGAGGACTACCTTTTTTCAAAACGCTATTCACTCTAAAATCTAACAGAAAACAAACAAATAAACAAAGTTAATTTTAAAGGCAAATATTTAAATCTTAGAATCAAAGAATTTGAATGTATGATACATCTTTTCTTACATGCTTTTTGTGAACTTATTGATTTATCATAAACTTAAGCGTCCTCAATATTTGATGGTATAATGATGATAATTTGAAATAAGTAAAGCAATATAATTGAAGAGACAATTACTGTTTTTTTACCGATATATACAATATTTGTTTGCTGTAAATTAAATATATTTGTTTGCTTACTAAAAAATAATTACATGGAGTATTTTGCAGTTTTGTTGCTGTTACCAATATTATTTTTTTTTTTGAAGAGATTTTTGATATTTATTTTTCCGATTTTTTCGAAAAATATATTTGAAGCCATAGGGTATCCCTTAGTCAAGCATTCTCAACTGCTTGTGTTTTTCTTTCTATTTTTTAGCTCAGAAAACGCAATGGCAATCTCTTACTGCAGTTACGTTTATGTTTTTGGCATTGGTTATTTTGTTTTTTTTTATTTTTTTTTCTTAGGGGTTTTTAGAAAGTCGCCCACTTTGTATTCAAGTGTAAATTGCATTGCAGCTGCGACGAGGGCGGCAATTTTTGCGAGATTTTGCATTTTGAGTGGAATGAATGGATACAAACAGTTTTCAGTTGGGTTTTGGGCCGTGTTGTCGCAGGTGGCGTCCCAGTGCCATATGTGATGACGCCAAGTAGTTTGCCGCACTTGACAGACATTCATCCATCTATCCAACAAACAAACCATCCATCCATCCATCCATCCAACAATCCATCCAACCCGGCAGTCGGCGCTTTAGTCAGCCATTTCTTTGGCTGTTGATGTGAAGAATTTACAATTCAAAATGCCACAAAATTGTCTTCGGTTCGCGTGCTACATCTATTTGACAGCTGTCAGTGGCAACAACGTTTCTTACCACATTCAGCTGAGGCAAAAGACGTAGAGCGATAGTTGAGCAGAGAGAGAGAGAGAGAGCGGGGAGCTGGAGATTGTGTGTGTGTGTGTGTGTGTGTTGGCAAGTTTGTCTTGGCGCTTTTGTAAATGCAAATTTTCAATCAAACTCGAGACGCCTGTGTTGTCACTTGTATCAGTGCGTCCATCAACATCTTTTGGCTTTGTTGCCTTTGCTTTGATGCGGCTCTTCGCCTCACTGTCTTGTCTCTCTCTCTCTTCTTTTTGGTGAGCTCATCCGCGGCGTTGCGCCTTTTGCATATGCAACACTTTTCATTCGGTTTCGTTGTATGGCCGCGAGGCGTGCAACCGTTAACAACCACAACAACAGTCAAAAGTACAGTTGATGTAAAACACGGCGAATCGCACAAAACAAAATGCATCGATAAAGTGCGATAACTTGAGAAGTATATCGACACCGATAATGTTATCGAATGTATTGAACAGTGAAATAATGCTGTTTATACAATAGCAAGGTTTTTAACAAAAAAAAAACGATTTGATTGTCTAAGAACTTAAAGAAATATTTGAAAAACTTCTTCTATTTGCTGTTTAAGCTTCATAGCTCATGTTTTGATAATACAAGCACATTGGATACAAACTTATCTTTAAATTATAAAGTGAAGGTTTGTCTGGGGTCCAATCAGGACCTTAGTGTGTTAGAAAATACTTCGATTTTAAGTGAGGAGCTTACTACTCTGTAGTAAGCAGTACTCTTAAGTAAGAGTACAAAATTGTAATTTAATTTTTAGAAAAACTGTAGTTTAATTTTAAAGTTTTCCAGTAATTCTTTTATATTATGTTGATACTAAACATGATTTTGTTGCAATTAGTTTAATTTTAATACCTCAAGTCTTTTACATAATTAGATACTTTCATTTGTTTAAAAGTATTTAACATATTTCATATTCCTGAAAGGTTTCATTTTAATAATTCTTAAACTACCCTTAACCACGAGAATACCTCAAATAAAATAATACCCTGAATTCTATCTTGTTGGAAAAGTTGTATCAAGGGGCAGTGCAGAGTGTTTTTTTTAAATACTATTCTGACAAAGTCTGTTAGAAAGCAGGTAATATAATGAGGGATAGTGTACAGGGACTATCAATATATTTCTAAATAAACCAAGCCTGGTAAGAATCGGGCAATATAATGACGGCAGTACTATTAAATTATTTATTAAAACATCTAAATGAAATAAAGTCAGGCGCAGTAAAATTTCAGTAAATAAAACTGAAACTGAATAATTGACAAAGTTTATTAATCGAATGTTAAATAACTTTCATGCTAAACGCTTTTGTTGCTTTAAAACCACTTCAAATCCCATTGTGGCTCAAAAATTGGCCTCGTTGAGTTTTCTTTGACTTTTTGTGGCTGTAACTGCGAATGTCAGCGGAAGTTATTTTGCATATTCGACGAGCAGGAGTTCGGCAGTTGAGTTTTTTGGGCTCAATGTTTTGTCTATGCATAGGAAAAAAATGAAAGAATTCTTGTCTATTAGGCAACTTAAAGTTGTTAAGAGATGTATATTTTTTAAGCTAGTTGCGGCGGACACCTGCGGCATTCAGAAGTCGATGGCAAAGTTTATTGATGTTTCTTTTATATGCCATCAAAGGCGCAGCGAAATCTCTAAAGGCGCTCAAAGTAGTTTTACGCAAAGTGCCAAAGAAATGTCAATAAATGGCTCGCAGCACATCAAGATATACTTATATAAAGGACAGAGCCAGACAATCCTACAGAAGCAACGCCAATTGGCCACATTAAAAGCAGAGCTTGTAAAAATATTTTGCTACCAAGTAATGGCCTCGCCAGCAAGCCCCAATCTTTGTTGTATTTTTTTGTGTCCCCCTGGTGCTCAGCCTTGCTGCTTGCCACAAAAATATCCTTTTATGATTTATCCCAGCGGTGCCAGTTAAAAGTTGCACAAACATGCGCCCAACTATGGCTCTGGCTGGCCCCTCCCATATTATCCGGGGACATTTTTAATAAGATTGTGTGGGCGTGTGCCCGAGAGAGCCACGCTAAGGATATCTCTATACAGTGCTGCCGGCTTGTAAGTAAGTTATTTAAAATTATTTATGTGTCAATTATTGGGGTTTTTGTATTGTGGCGCCCGAGCAGGGACCAAATCGAAATACATACTACTGCCCGTCCCCCAAACACTTTGGCAATTTATGTTTCCACAAAAATGTATTAAATAGCTTGGCCATAAAGTTATACGAATTATAGCCGGCCAGCTGGTTCAACTTTTCTTCTGCAATTGCAGTTATTTATTTGACTGGTCAGTGGGTCATTTGTAGTGTTATCAATAAGTTCAGCTAACAAGTGTTTGGCCAAAATGAAAGTACATATTATAAGCAATATGTGAAGGATAATTGAGAAGGCTAAGGCCGAAGTTTGTGCCGAGTTTCTCGGTGAGTTAAAATCGAAAACTAACTTATTGTCCAATTGTTTTTGAGTTGGCAGGGAGAATATAATTAAATTCTGATCACATCGATTAGAAATGGAAAAGAAATTAAGTATGTTAAGCTATATTTAAATTAACCAGAATATCCAATTACATTGGTTCAATTAATAATAATAAATAAATAACTAAATAAATGAAAATAACATATATTGGCAGTTCACTTTTTAGTTTAATTTTCACTTCGACAGACAGTTTCTGTGTTTAATCAAATTAAATTCATTAAATCAGGAATAGAGAAATCAGAAATAAATAATTATAAATAAATATTAAAGCAAGTTGGACTTATTATAAATTTATTTATATATTATTTATTTATATTTTAATTGAAATCCACATTGTAAATATTTTAAATATTTTCTATAAAGCGAATGCTAAAAGTCTCCAGTTTATTATAATTGACTAAGAAAACACTTTGCAAGCATACAAATTATGATCAAATGTGACAAGAAACCTTAGAAAAGCAACGCTAAAAGTAAAGCCAAACCAAAAATCGCACATCATTTACTCCTGTAGTGCTGTGGTGTGCCAGAAGCAGGCGCCATGGCCCAGTTATTGTCAACAGGATGCGGCAAATATGCCACTTTTATGGCACGCTTCCGCATCCGGCCCAGCGGCCCGCCCAGCGAGAGACTGAGCGAGGTAACAAGGCGGATATAGTTGGTAAATTATGGCGCAACCTGCGCCTCGCAGGATGCACAGCTACTCTAAAGAGAATGACAACGGGGAACAAACAGAGAGAGCGAGTGAGAAAGAGTGAGAGAGGGGGGAAGAGAGGGGCGGCAGCTATGCAAAAAATGCAAAGTGCCAACGCACTGGCAAAAGTATCTAAAACTATGTTGGGAAAATAAGACACAAGCATGGGAACAGTGTTCAACACATCGAAACTTGTATACCCTTTGGTTAAGTATATGAAAAGGCTGTGGTAAACAAGTAAGAATGCTATAGTCGAGTATACCCGACTACGAAACTCCCTGTACCCAGGTCTAAGACATCCAATCACATCTACGTCCACTTACACATACATACACACATACACAAAGACGCACACACACACTGGCGGCAAAAGCGACAGCGCAAGCGAGGCAATTTAATTGGTGGCTGTGCTTCTTCTTCCCCCTCTCGCTGCATCACTGAATCTTCTTTCGTGAATAACTTCCGTGTTTATTATCCGATCGATTTGAAATTTGGACAGTAGATTAAAAGAGACTAAAGTATTGTACATGCCAAATCTTAAAGCTATATCTTGAAAATTGTTACTGTAAAACGGTTTTAATCGATTTGCGGGGGAACGGGGGGAGATATCCGAAATATGAAACAAACTTGAGCTGCGTATGGTATACTGGAACCTACATTTCAAATTTGGTGTCTCTAGCTCTTGTAGTTGCTGAGATCGACGCGTTCATACGGACAGACGGACAGACGGACAGACAGACGGACATGGCCAAATCGAAATCTCTTTTGATACTGATCAAGAATATATACACTTTATAGGGTCGGAGATGTCTCCTTCTGTCTGTTACATACATTTGCACAGATGTAATACCCCCTTTTACCCATTTTATGGGTACAGGGAGTAAAAATGATAGATGAAGGCAACTGAAGGAGTTCCAGGAGCAAAAGCCAGCTGAGTATCTAAAATGTGTATAGTAATAATAATAAGAATAGTATTTTTAAGCTTTATAGTTATGAAATGCCAAGGACTTTGCGCAGGAATCACAGAAAGTTGGAGTGGAAATATTTATTACAAAAGATAACTATTAAATGTAGGTTTTAAGAAATGTTTTATTTATTAATCGTATTTTGGTAAGAATAATGCTAAATTAATGTTGAACTTCAGTTCTTAAATTAAATATTTAGTAGTTTGTAACACTTCACTTAAAAGGACTGCTTCCTTCAGCAAAATTCAGACGAATGCATTCAAATCAATTCCTCTTAAAACTATTATTATGCCATTCCCACTTAAATATGTTTATAAGGAAAATATAATGACATTAAATTTAAAATCTGTTAGGGCTTATAATTTATTAAAAAAAGGAATTAGAAAATATTCGTCTTAAAGTCTGTAGCTTCGATTTTGTAGCTTCAATATTACTGGTTCCACTTAGTATTGGTACATTTACTATAAGGAATCTTAAATATCATATAAGCTCCGAAATTGTTGAATAAATTAGGTAGGTTTCCCCAGATATGTCTAGTTATATTACAACTTTGCAGTAGGCCCACTTATATCTTAAAAAATCAAAAAACGAACATACTTTCATCGCTTGAATTGGGGATCATGAATGTAAACATTATATTGGCTCATAACATAGTTATAATACCCAATGTAAGGATGGTATAAGAACTGCATATTAAATGTGGCACGAAGACAAGCAAGGGGCTGGGCGAAGGGGCAGCAGGGGTATCGATAGCAACAGTTGCAGCTTGCAGTTTGGTAGCAGCCGGAAGCAGCTGGTGGCAGCTGTTGGTGCCGCATTTTTAAGTTTTACGTGTGGCACGTGCGGCAAACATTGCCCAGCCAAGGATGAGTATACAGATGCAAAACTCTTAGATGCAGATGATGCTGTGGATTGTTGCCACACGTGCATCTCCTGCCCCCACTCCTCTGGCTGTGTTGTTTTTCCACTTGTTTCACGACTTCAGCCGCGCGTAAAGTAAAGGGAAAACTGTCAGCTTTGCAGTGGGCGTGGCTAGGTGCACTTTAAGCCATGGCCTGCCACAAGTTTGAGTTACGGGCCGCATTGTCAACGCGCTGCGCAATCTGCACAGCTGCGTAAGTGCTGCCACCGATGGGAGTCCTGGCAGGATCATTGCTGATTGGCCCCACAACTCAATGTGGAGCACTGCAGCAGTTGCCAGGACGACACCGATGCACTTTTACCCGATGTGCTTACTCTGCAATTGGGCTAGTTAGAATGAGGTCACACGGATTTTAGACAATTTGATAGTTCGAAAACTAGCCCGAAAGTTGTTAACTATTGTTTAAGATACGTGGACTGAAACAAATCAAACTGTTCCACAACTGTTTTTCCACTCTAGACTTGTCTTCCTTATACTAATACTTAAATAAAAATAAAATCAACCTGCTTCAATATAATCCATATATTTTAGCATATACATTAATTTTAATACTATGATCAAATCTTTTCATTAAACAATCCTTTTTTTAACAAAACCTTTTAATGTATAAATTTAGCCTGCCTCAATATAAGTAGTCCAAATATATTTTATCATATATATGAAATTTAATATTATGACCCAATCTTTTTATTATAAAAAGAATCCTTTTAATTTACAAAACTAAGCGCTTAATCATATTTTAAAAATTTATATTTATTTAAATATTAAAATCGGCCATCCTAATCTTAAGAATTTCATACAAGAAAGGAAATTATGTAAGTTTTGTAAATAACTTAAATTAACTCTTTATATAACAAGTCTTAGATCAAGAAAAAAATAAGAAAAATATAAATAGATAATTGAAAGAGAATAATAAAAAAATGACGGCAGATATTTCTGAAAATTGTAATAAATTCTAAGGAAATCTTAACCAGTATTTCAATAATTCAAATCCGAACACAAAATTTAAAAGTTTATTTCAAATCACAGAACTTGTTTGCATTTTGTGGTTTCTACAAAGTTAAGTGCAATGTTTTAAATATTTAAGAGTTTTCCATTGTGCTAAAAATTGTATAATTTTATCTTTTTGAGAAATATTCCTAATAGCTGAACTGAGCAAATTGTACATTACAAAAGCAAGCTTAAGTATGCCAGAAAACCAAGCACAAAAGTGTCGTAAAATAAAATTAAACGTAAGCTGCAAAAAAAAGAGAAAACAAAATTTTAAAACATGCAACTTTGAACTTTAAATAAATTTTTTGACTTTGGCAGTCAAGCAGGGCATAAATGGAAAAACTGCAGCTACAAAGTTCTTAAAAAAATATATATAAAAAAATATGAGAGAGAAAAGTACAACAACAACAACAGCAACAGCAACAACAACTTGACTACTCATGTACAACAAAATGGCAGAGAAAACGCTGAAATAATGGGCCCAAAAGCCTTGGCATTAAGTTAAGTTTAAACAGGAGGAAGCAGGAGCAGCTAGTCAGTGGCAGGATGTGTGCTCTGCTCAAGGATATGAGCGGGCATAAAATTTAATGCCTCATACTTGTGACTGAGTTTGGCAGAGTTTTGCACAAGGATATGTCAAACAGGACGACACCAGAAGCAGCAGCAGCAGCAGCAGCAGCAGCAGCAGCAGCATCAGCAGCCGCGTTCCTCGACTCTGTTGCATTATGAATGCCGCATAATTTAAGCGCATTGCTGTCCTGTCCACTAAAGTTGTCCCAAGATGGAGCAAAAGGAGCAGCTAACTTGCCCTTTAAGGTTGTCTGATGGCATGTCCTGCAGCAATTTCTGCCCAGTTCTTAAGCAAATTTTTGCCAAGCATTTTCGTTTTTACTCCCTGTACCCGTAAAATGGGTAAAAAGGGGGTACTAAATCTGTGCAAATGTATGTAACAGGCAGAAGGAGACATCTCCGACCCTATAAAGTATATATATTCTTGATCAGTATCAAAAGAGATTTCGATTTCGTCATGTCCGTCTGTCTGTCCGTCTGTCCGTCCGTATGTATGAACGCAAGGATCTCAGCAACTATAAGAGCTAGAGACACCAAATTTGGAATGTAGGTTCGTGTAAAGCGGGAGCAAGTTTATTTTAGATTTGAGATATCTCCCCCCGTTCCCCCGCAATTCGATAAAAACCGTTTTACAGGAACAATTTTTAAGATATAGCTTTGGGACTAAGCATGTGCAATACTTTGGTCGCTCCTAATCTACTGTTCAAATTTCAAGTCGTTCGGATAATAAACACGGAAGTTATTCACGAAAGAAGATTCAGTAATGCAGCGAGCGGGGGGAAGAAGAAGCTCAGCCACCAATTAAAATGCCTCGCTTGCGCTGTTGCTTTTGCCGCCTGTGTGCGTGCGTCTTTGTGTATGTGTGTGTGTATGTGTAAGATGATGTGAGTTTCAGGGAGTTTCGTAGTCGGGTATACTCGACTGTAGCATTCTTACTTGTTTGGTTTACTTAGTTGTCCTTTAAGTGTTTGCTTAACGCTTTAAAATCTCAGCCAAAATCTTGTCCCTCAATATTTTTGGTTTTCATTGTGAGCACTTGCATTCGGCTTAACGTGTCCTGCATGTGACCAGTTTTTGTTTCGGTCAAGTGTCCTGCGTGCGTGCCGTGTCCTCTAACACTCAATCGTTCTAATGTGTCCCAGGACTTGGGCTTGAAACTTGCTAACTTAGTATTTACAAGTACTTGGAATGGACTTGCACTGCAGCTGAGACGTGCCCAACGACAGGATATTACGTGCATAAGTGAGTGAAAGGATTGCGTTGATGCTTGCAATTGTATGAATTGAGCATATAAGGCATTTATGTAATCGCAAGGCACTCACACGCTCAGAAGCATCCAAAGAAAGCCTTACTTTAAATAAACAGCATGGCAATAAGGTCCTCAGAAGGAAATTAACAACTTTTTGTAACTAAAACAAACTTTTCGCAATTGAACATTGTACAAGACTTTGGAAAAGAAAAGCAGAATCAATGAGTAAGTGATCTGAGAACGAGTTGATAATTAATATCAATAGATTTAGTATATTTTAAGTCCATAAAACTTTCATGGCAAGAAATTTGTATAAAATTGTAGTTAAAATGAAAATTGTAGAGCCACAAGGTTAAAGGTTATATCTTTAATTTAATTTAATAATTTCACTGAGAGTTTTAATGTGCTGTCAAAGTTGTTCGAGAGTTTTTGCTTTATCTAAGCTGTTATATTTACAGTCAATATTATTAATTTCGCTGCCAGCTTTAATCATTGATTAATCTTCGTAGATTTCTGTCTAAGTCAAAAAAAGCTTACAACGAAGATTTTTGCTTGCAAAGTTTTTAGTTCCATTGATTATTTGCAGCTTTCGTTTCGAATCCTTTATACATATGCACAACACAACGATAAATAATATGAAATGAAATTTCATTTCCATATACGTATGTATCATACAGACGAGACCTTAGCTTACATTCAAATATTCTTCAATATTATTTTGTTGTCAAAAAGTTAGCATAAAATGCATTTCATGGAGTGGCCAATAAAAAGAATAATACAATACATAATAAACATTGCACTGTTTGATTACTACTCGAACCATGGCTATGACAAATACGTGCAATGGAAATGAGGATACAGGACACGGACAGGGACACGGACACGGACACAGCTCAGCAGCAATCTACAAAGAGTGTCCTTCATGCAGCAACGTTATGGATATGGATATGGATATGGATATAGATGGCATTTTATACAATGGAAATCTAATCTATTTTTGATGAATCGCAATTGTAAATTTCAACAATGCCAGCCAACCAAATGCGTCAAAGGGCCTGCTGAATTACTGCTATTGTATGAACTAAAATAACCCGCAGAGTACTATGGACTAGGCTGGAAAGTTTGCAACACTTCTAGTGGTAGTTAAATAGAAACTTTCAGGTAATTATGTAAATCGTCGAATAATCAATGCCGGACAGCTGCCATCATGTTGGCACACTAATTGCTGATATTTTTCGCTCCATTAACAAAAATCAGACATCACAATTGCTTTTTTGGGAAGTTATTGTGGGCAGCAGGACATGCAGACTATGCGAAATTGAATGAATCCTCTTTGCGCATACTATGAGTACGCACTGCCCTAGCCAAAAGAAGTTGCCTTCTGAAAAAGTATATCTTAATAGATATAGGAACTGCCAATCCAAGATTGGGCTGATGAGCGAGCGCAGAGCCCTAAGGCTCTAAAAAAAATTGCCTTCTGAAAAAGTATATCTTAATAGATATAGGAACTGTCAATCCAACTAAAATCTACGTATTTGTGAAGAAGATTGGGCTGATGAGGGAGCTCAGAGCCCTCAGGCTCTAAAAGAAGTTGCCTTCTGAAAAAGTATATCTAAATAGATATAGGAACCTTTAATCCAACTAAAATCTACGTCTTTGTGAAGAAGATGGGGCTGATGAGCGAGCTCAGAGCCCTCAGGCTCTGAAAGATCTTATAAGTCGCCATAACAATGCTATGAAGTATTTTTAAAATTTTTGTAATCAAAATTTTGCATATTTATTTAACTTGTGCACTACTACCATTTTTACAGCTTAATTATTACTTAATTAATTACTCAATTACTTAATTACTGTACATGCTTGGAAGTATGAAATATTTGTTTGGCAAATGTATGCGCATTCATTGCATACTTTTGTGCATATTTCGTACTATTTTCATAATCGATGTCACTATAATTCCCAAACAGTTCTAGCAATGTTAGACACAAATGATATCTCATTTTATATTTCTGTACAGGGCGTTAGAGCATGCTCTAGTCATCAATATTCTTTAAAGTTATTTTATTTTATCTGTGTGACATTTATTTTTCTCGTGTTTTGTTATTTTATAATGGAATTGAAATGCTCGGGTCTGGTTATCCATTCCTTTGGCACTTTAATAGTATATGTATATATGGTGTGTGTGATGTTGGTGCTGATGATTTCATATGCACAAAAACAGCGAGTGCCATATATAAATTGTCATCAATAAAATAAATTGTTGGTGTTATAATGCTCAGTGAATTTTATATATTTTGATTTTTTTCTTTGATTATTTATTGCTATTTTTAATAGTGTTGCCAACTATCGATTAAGATGGCAAGTTGAATTTATGATTTTCATTTATATATAAAATAACGTTTTATTGTGTATGATTTTTACGCTCTGAAGAATTAAAATATCATTTGTCGTGTCTCAAATCTATACAATAATTAAAAATATAAATTTATCATTGTCACCTATAATATGAATTGGTTGTTTGAAAATGTTCAGGGAATTTGATAGGTTATAACTATTGTCTTTGGTTGAAATGTTTTAGGAAACGTTCTTTTTGTTTTCACATAAAACTGATTTTCTTTATTTTCAAAAATTCCGACTTCGCCCTTACAAGATATTGTAGTCGAACGAATATATTTGTTACTAGCGGACCCGGCGCGCTTCGCTGCGAGGGCACGGTAAAAAAATTGCTATGAAACTTCCTTCCCCACACACTTACACACTTACACACACTAACACTCGTTGATATTATAGTTTTTATTTAATGTAAAATTATACTCATGAATATTATCATTTTTCGTTTATGAGTGGGTGGTTGTGTGGGGGTGGTGATGACACAACAAACTATAGCTATAAACATTCCCTGGACTTCAAGGAATATATTATAAAAGATTTCATCAAGATCCTTTAAACGGTTTTCAAGTTTATCGCGAACATACAGACAGACATTCACTTTTATATATATAGATAGAGTTCTAGCAATGGACGAAACATGTCAAAATGAATTTAGTCTTTGAACTAAATGTGTATATTTTATTTTTTTAACTTTACTTATCATTTTTTAAAGATAACTTGTGAATTTAGTTTATTTATTAAAGGTAATTACCTTATATTGTGTATACTTTTCATAATATTTCCATCATGGTGTCTCTATTCTATACAACATTTAAAAATATAAATTAATGTATCGTTAGCATCAATAATACGAATTGGTAAAATTAAAATTTTCGATGATTATAATCTAAATAATTATAGCTGACTGTAATGCTAATTTGATAGCCAGATTTGACGTGAATATAGCCAAACTGGCAACACTGATTATTTTACTGACAAAATTAACAGAGAATCAAATTATTATTATCAACAATAAATTCATAAATTCTGTGCAAGCCGAGTTGGAGTTGGGTATTGTGGAAGTGAATAGATAATTTTATATAGATTATGAGCTCTTCTGGCACTGGGCTGGATGCTGTGGGGAAATATTTAAAAAAAATTAAGCTTACAATGTTCTCTCACAGTCTGTAGTTCTTGACAAAATCAACTCATTAAATATACCTTTTGAGATTTAATGCCGCAAGAACAAATACGTAAAATTCAATGAACTGCACTAAAAGCTGGAAAAGGTGCCAAATTTTTACATTTTATTTTCAAATATTCAGCAAAGTACGCAATTTTTAGAAGCTTTGTGCTCTTCATTTAATATTTGTACGCCAGCAACAATTACATTTAGTTCGAGTGTATTGTAATTATTAATTTATGCGCCTAATTGGATTATGCGGCGCACTCGCAAATAATGTAAAAAGTTTTGCATTTCCGTATAATGTTGAATGACAAAATGTTAACAAAAAATCTATTTATTCAATTTATCTGGCATTATTAGAATTGAGTGCAGCATGTTTGAGTGCTTGACATGTGATAAGAGCCTAATTTTTGTTAATAGGTTAAAAAAAAACCTTTTGATAATGGAGAGAAATATACACATAATATAAATCAATTTAAATATTTTATTAGCTTTTCAAAATTTTACTTTTGATATTGAATATTATTAACTATACTATTATTATAATAAATAATTTTCTTTTTTTTTAAATGGCCACATCTTACAATAGTTGTTTTTGCTTAGCTCGAAAGTGGCCCGAAACATTTCTTAACTCTACTTTCGAACTTGCCGTTTTATTTCACATAAATATTGGCTCTTATATTGAGGATACAAGCTTCCTTTTATGCTTATTTCAATGTGTAATTAACTACATTTTCTCTTAAGTATTTGGGCAAGTTTTTAGCACAGTTTGCTTGTATATTTATGTTTAATAAAAAGACGTAACAGAAAAGAGTGTGTGTGCATTTATTTTCTCAAATTATACTCTATTCAAAGCTATATTTAATTAAAATTGTTATTGCTGAGGGGTCTGGCAGTTGTCCTGGACATCGTGCAGACCACATTCCACTGGGCCTTGTGCCCATGGTACTTTATTTGGGATTCTCCAAGGATGCAGAGCCTGGCGTGCTACCTTTCTCGCTCCTAAGCCTTTTGTGGCAGTAGGTGTATTTATTTCATACTTTTGAGTATCAAACGGAAACAGTGTCTTCAACTTTAAATTGATAGAATGTTCTTGTTGATTGCCTGTCAGAACAGCGGAAATAAATTTATGTTAAATCAATCAGTAAAAAAATAAAAATAAATATAAATAATATCAAATAACTGATAAGTTAGGTGTTTTTTTTTAAACCACGTATATATTGTTAAATTATAATAAGAACGGTGACTTAAAAAAAAGTAACAATTTCGTTCCTGATGTAATTAATTTAACTAATTATTTGGTTGAATATTTATTTGTTTATATAATCATAACCCATAGTTTAAACTAGGAGCTAACATTATATTTTAAGCCATGGCTGCCAGGGCCTTCAGCTGGAGTTTAATATTTATTATTTATATTATTGCACAATGTGACTGAATTGAACTGCAACCAAATTCAAAATTCTGCAACATCTAAACAACAGTGTTAACAAAATTTGGTCAATTAACAGCTGATTTTATTATTGCCAAGTGCGATTTGCAATTTTGTTTTGATATTTTGATTTCTTTAATAAAATATACTTATATAGGAACATTATTCATTGAACTTAATTTTTGAATGAAAA
Organism: Hirtodrosophila confusa; assembly: GCA_035043065.1. Lineage (NCBI taxonomy): Eukaryota > Metazoa > Arthropoda > Insecta > Diptera > Drosophilidae > Hirtodrosophila > Hirtodrosophila confusa. The sequence continues at coordinate 2,503,484 of JAWNNI010000039.1, forward strand.
CTACATCAAATGATCTTAAATAAATTATGGGAAACTATATAAAGTGCTAGCTGTACCATGCCAGAAGTAAGAAATAAACAAAACTAACTTGCCACATTTCTCCCTTCCGTGCCATATGATTCTTTGTATAAGCTCTGAAGAACTTAGAAACCGAGCTAACAAAAATCTTTTCTCACACATTTGACCTTAAGCTCATTTCCTGTCCGTGGTGACGGTTGGGAGTACATTTTTCAAGTTTCACACAACAGTTTTCAGCCCGTGGGTGGTAGATTTTCTAAAGTCCCTGGCCCGTTGGTCACAATCTAAACTGATTATATTTATATTCTTCCGTATACATGTGTACTGTATGTTTAAATCATTGATGTACTTGTTTTATTTATTAAAGGTTAGACACATTTCTAAAAACTATACCTAACTTGTGTAATATAGCAACCCTAGGGCCTTCGGCTATCGTGGGTTCCCCTCACCCATCTAACTTAAAGTTTTTATTCACTATTTATGCACAGACTAGTTTATGGCATTGATTGAATATGGTTCGTAGTTTTAATTGATAGATGTCAGAAGTACTTCAATTATTTAGTTATCGTCCTATCGATATGAATTGACCCTGGCTCTCTTCAACTCAGTGGCGCCAATTTCTATTAATTTTATTATTATGATAATTATGGTAAAAAACCATATACTTTTCCATATATATATATGTTATTTTTTCAAAATAAGCACACAACTCGACAGTTCACAAATATTTGCAAGACTTTTGCTACAACAACTTTTCAATTGTCAAGGCCCGAACGAGAAGTTTTTAAGCAACTGCTGGGCATCTCTGCGAGCTGATTTCTAACTAAATGAGCAGCCATTAATAACAAAGACAACAGATACAGACTCTGACAAATAAATAAATACGCCTGACTAAATTAACTACCCTGAAAGATTGACGACAACAACTCAACAAGGCATTGGCCTAAAAAATGTGCAGGAAATGCCAAAACAAAGGGCTAAAATCTTGTCGTAAATTTCCAAGAGGGGCCAAACAATTAAACAATGAAAACTGGACAGTCAAATGGCTGGTATGCCAGCAGAGCAGGTGTGACCAAGCCAACTCAGCCAGGTACGTACTTTATTGCCTAGTTACCAACTGTCTGCACTTCATCATCAACAGCAAGGAGAAGGCCAAAACTGTCGTTAGCATTCCTCAAGCCATTTTCCAAGTGAAGGCTTTCATGCTTACGCTTTCGAATACCCTGTAAAATAGTACATTGTGTGGCATGTATTAAAATAGTCAACAGATCTTTAACCAAACTTAATTATTGTAATCGACACCAATGTCTCGACTTAATCAGCCTATTTCAACTGTTTTTTTCCCACAACTATGTCTTCATGCCAGCTAGATATTTACTACTTATTTTGAAACCTATTTTCATTTCATTTTTATCTAGATTCTTGTTAAAATGTCATTGAAGGAGATCTGGCTGTGTACAGTTCGAGGAAGCAATGCGACCCCTAAAGAGGCGCGAAAAATTTGGAGACAAAAGGCCTAGAAGGCTAAAAAGGTAACATCCGACTGATCTTGCAAGTAGGTCATTATAGGGTTATTTATTTATTACGGAGTCATTATAGATATTTTTACTCCCTGTATCCATAAAATGGGTAAAAAGGGGGTACTAAATCTGTGCAAAAGTATATAACAGGCAGAAGGAGACATCTCCGACCCCACAAAGTATATATATTCTTGATCAGTATCAAAAGAGATTTCGATTTGGTCATGTCCGTCTGTCTGTCCGTCTGTCCGTCCGTGTGTATGAACGCAAGGATCTCAGCAACTATAAGAGCTAGAGACACCAAATTTGAAATGTAGATTCGTGTATAGCGGGAAAAGGTCAAGTTAGATTTGAGATATCTCCCCCTGTTCCCCTGCAATTGAATAAAAACCGTTTTATACCAACATCTTTAAAGGTATAGCTTTGGGATTTGGCATGTATAATAATTTAGACTCTCTTAATCTACTGTCCAAATTTAAAAACGATCGGACAATATACAAGGAAGTTATTCAACAAACAAAATTCAGTGATGCAGCGAGAGGGGGGAAGAAGCACAGCCACCACTTAAAATGCCTCGCTTGCGCTGCGCTCGATCTGTCGCTCGTTTGTGTGCGTCTTTTGTGTATGTGTGTGAGTATGTGTAAGTGTACGTAGATGTGATCGGAAATTTAAAACCTGGGTTCTTGTTTTATTTAAAAAAAATTTAAATAGTTAGTGGGGGCATGTGTACTGTGGTTTATAAGAGCTATTGTACCCTCTTCTCTCTTCTTATCAACCGAACTTCGTCGGGCTTGAAGTTCTCTTTATAAGTACATCTAACTCATATAAGTTTGTCAAAAGTGAAACGATTTCCCAATTGATCGTTTCATGGCTGTCTCCTTTAACAATAATTGTATTTTCAGGGATAAGAAGCTACAGGGTAACTCACAGTCCAGCAGCCTTGCACACTTGTTCTCCTACTTGTTGTAGTTGTTGTTGTTGTTATTGCTGCTGTTGGCTAGACAAAGGCGCGTGCCAGTTGCCTGTAGACGACACCGGCGCCCGTAAGTAGACAACAAAAAATTATTATTTATAAATTGTTCTTGTGAGTATCTGTGTGTGGGTGTGCGTGTGTGTTTGTGTGCAGCAACACCTTTTTAGCAAAGCAATAGCCCATCCTTTTTCCATTGTCAGACACTTCTAAGCCAGAAAATCTTTTGACTTTTGAATAAAGTTTAAAAGCAGGGAGTTTCCAGTTAGTACAGTTTTTTTTTGTTATGTTGTTGTTGTTGTTGCCTTGCCTATTGGCATTTATTGTATGCGTGCCGAGCCAGTTGCTCCCATTGTATTTTCAGGGCTATTGTTTAAGAGTCCCAACACAAATTGCACAACATGAAAATTATTGCGCCTGCATTGCTTTGGCAGTTCAAGTGCAAAGCAAAAGGCAATAGACAGAGTAAGGGACAGCCGGATAGAGAGTGAATGAGACAGCGATAGTCCACACACTTTTTTAATTAAATTCTGAGTGCCAACTGTACAAATACTACGTTTGAATACATCAGGCAATTTTGATGCTCTCTTTTTTAATGCGCGCTTCTTCACATTTCAATAAACAATTTTTATTGCAATGCAGCCGCCCCCTCCAGCCCTCCGGACATGCCCTGTAATAATATTTTTCTATTTTAACTGCAATTTTCATTAAAAATGTTCGTTACTGCAAGTTTGCAAAAAGTCGACCACATTAATATTTATGTTACATTAATTGTCTTGTCATATTTCTGGATATTACTTGGAAAGTGCTCCTAATAGGTAAAGAGAAAGTTTGTGCTTTTTAAGTGGTTTTAAAGCATAAGTAATCTTGGCTTAAGCCAGTGACCGAATTTTATATCAAACAGTATCAAATATCAGTAGAATTAAAATGTTCTTATAAAGTGGAAAGAAACTGGCATTCATAATTTATTCGTTTATTTACAGAACTTACAATTCAAACATTTTAGGAATGCAATTTACCATTTCCTATAATAAGTTTGGTATTGTTAATCACTTAATTTGTAATGGTCGCCGTTTGATATTTGCATCGCAAGCAATATTAGCGTTTTATCGCATACATCTTACGACAGAAGTTGTCGCATGCGATAAAACAATGTCGTCTGTTGCTTGTGACAACGAAGCTCTCACACTCCAATAAGACCCGCATCCAACTTCATGCAACGGAGAGTTGTTTATTGGAATTTGGTGATATAAAAGGCCTACATGTGCCTCATTCCGCATCTTTTGCTGATCCGTCCCAGAATAAGTACGCGTCCTCCAGGTCGAACAGCTTCTCGTAGCTACGTGTGAGGTTATAAACGGTCGTCCAAACCAAATTGGAAATCGTTTAAATTGTGGTGCGAACAAGACGCCGGATATCTAATCCAAGAGCATGCAACTCTTGTGACCGATAGCGGAGAGCAATATTTATCCAGCTGCATTTCTTGTAAGACAAGGTATGTGTCGCTGTAAATATTACCCAAACTTTCGTCGAGCTAAAGTTCTGTTTTTGCCCTATAGTGATCCAGCTATACCCATATATATCCCCGCGTTTTCCGCAGGCGCGCATTGTTTGGAGTACTACATAGAGCCCTGGTGTGGGTGCATTGATTTCCTCTGAGTGGCCCGTAAGATGGTGTTTGCAAGCCTAAAACCTTGGCACACCCCCGCTCTGCGCTTGCCAATTTGATTTGTGCTGATTGGAAAAGCCCCCTTTTTAGCAGCAGCTACGCCCTTGCTGTGCATGCATTAGCAAAAAAGCACAGTCCGCCGAGCTTTTATGCAGCTGATGGTCCAGTTGCCCGTGTTCGCTCGCGCCTGATCGCGATAAATTTTTAGGTTTATGTGAAAATTAGTAATAGTGCTTATAATTAATAATAAAAATAATAGTGCTTATAATTAATACGACCTCGCAAAGGTAGTGTAAATTGTGTAGAAAGCCAGCTTATGTTACTGCAGCATAAAAGCATTATAAGTTGAGCGTGTGTTGTTACTGTGAGAGCAAAAGATCTCGCTTGGCCGGGTTGGTAAATTGGAGGAAGTCTACTTTTTCAAACAAATCAATAAAACTAAAGTGCAAAAAGGACAAAGAAAACATATAATTGAACCTATATTTAAAACCACAACCAGTTACATCACACATACAACCCAAATTCATACATACATACAACAAAAACATACATGCAATCATCAACAAGAACAACAACCATGGAAAGCTTTACACCGCTGGAGATATATACATATGTATGTAAGTGCATCCCTCGTTTTATATATTCTTCTTTCTCTTTTTCGCTGTAAGCTAAGCTGAGTTGACCTGCGCGTGTAAAAGCTCTGCACACATATACAGGCATACATTTGTATGTACGTAAATATGTAATTGCAGCTGGTTGTTGTACCAAATCAAAGCTTTCAACTTTGCCGGTTCAATTCAGCCACTACTTATGCATTTATCTTATTACAATTTTATTTTATTGCTTAAAATTTGTGTATTCCTTGAGATACAGCCCTAATGTCTCTTAATGCAAGGATGGTTAACCTTGTATATGATAACTTTCGCTGTAAAACATTTATAATATTGCACTAAGAAGATTGAATTAATCAAATGATTTCAGTAAGGTTACCATCAACATTGTCATAAGTTATGATGGGAAATGTGAGCTCTACATAGTGATACTTATATATATACGTGGCATTATTTAACTCATCCTGTTTGGCAGACATATTTACCTTTAACATATGCACTTTGAGCCACCAAAGGTATACCAAAACGCTGGGCCAATTTGGCCATATCCCGCATCCCCGTACGCCTGTCTCTACATAGTTATTTGCTTAAAAAACTTGATAGAGAGGATACATTTTTTTGTCAAAGCCGTCTTTATGTAGGCATATGAATACTTTGCGAATATACCTACCAAAGGCATGTTTTTTTCACTTTGACCTTTTCAGTGAATTTGACAGACATTTATCTCTCACACATGTAAGGCTACAGTTTTGGAAAAACTCTTAACCAGCCTTTCAGTAACGTCAGCACCTACTAGAATTCCATTCCCCGGCTCCCACACCTGTTTGCTTTCAGTTAAATCGCAACAATCAGCGCTAATTGGAAATTTAACAGTTCATAAAAAAGTTTTTGACGGTCCACCCCCCACCCAAATGTAAACAGCCTTCAGCGCTACACCTGGGCTGGACTAAATCCCCCCCCCCCCCCGCTCTGCACCTACCAACCTACTCCCCTACCCGTGTTAGCAGTCGCAGTCAAGTTGTTGACCCAAATTTACGCTTTATGAAGCTACCAACTCGCTGAGCTTCTGCCTGACTGACGCAGGGGACGGCTGGGGGATGTGTGTAGGGGGGGGGGGGGCCTCAATGATGGAAAGTGCCTTAAGAGCAGCCGAGTTCGTGGTTAGATGGAGGTATTGCTTACACCTGCTTTCATTCATATGTACATCAACAAACACACACACACACACACACATTAAAAAACTATCAGCGTGTGTTTCATTTCACTTTTTGAGCTTGGCTTGGGGGGAGGCGTGGTTGGGTTGGCTGTGTGGGGTTTTTCCAATGTTTTTGTGCTCTAGGATAACACTAATTTCGCACCACTAATTACAGTTATTCTATTCCGCCCCCTCACTCGACTTTTTTTCAGCGTTCACTTTGCGTAATTATGCGATGTGGGAGAAATGTGCGAGTCTCGCTACTTAACTCAGTTGGGAAATAACGTTATAAAAATGTTGCAACAACGGCAACAAACAGGTTCAAGTAGCACATGCCAAACGTCTGAGTCGCAGTTGCAACTCTGTGAGCCACTCACATAACTGACTCAAATGAGTTTCCAACAAAATTTTCCTTTTCATTTATTTCTTGCGGCGCTTCTTGAATTTTCTTTAATTGTGAATTGCATCTCAATTGGACTTGTGTTTCAGAAATTGGTACTAAACCAGCAGCTTGGCAGCTTGGCATATAAGCTGATTCAAAAGGTCTGTTAAGAAGTATTTGTTCGCACTTAATAAAAGCAATTCAAATGACTTTCAGACTTGGCAGAAACCTTTTAACACTGCATTATAAGTTAACTTTATGACTAACAGCAAAATGTAAGAAATTAGATTAAAGTTTTTCTGAATTCTAAAATGTATATTAATATTAAAAAAATTAATAAATATTATACACATGACTAATAAAAAAATAAAATAAAATGAAATGTCAGTATTTTCTAAGGGTGCGTTTCCAAGTCCTATTAATGTAGGAAAAAAATAAGAAAATTCCTGTCTTTAGTAGTTATCATTTTGCTTAAAATATATATCGTAAATACTTAGGCAGAAAAGGCTATCAAGTCTAAACTTCTTATTGTAATTAAAATAATGACACACACAAATACATATACATAATTATTTTACTGTGAATATACAAAATAAAATACAAAAATGCATATTCATATTTAAAGTTACGTCAAAATCCCAAATTCAAATCAATTATCTTAATAAAAAAATAAATAAAAATAAAATATACAAAAAAAAATACAAAAAAATATTAATTAATTCTTTAAATGAGTATACGGACAGACGGTCAGTTACTTTAGTGTCTTCAACGCTATTTGAAGTTTAAACAAAGTTGTAGACATTTCAAGTCATTGAATCTACAATTGAATTGCAATTAATAAATACTTATATATTCATAATAAATATTAGATTCTCACTGTCTGCCCATTACTTAACTACAGTATAAGCTCACAGCTTAGATGTTGCACTTCAATACAGGCACCCTGTATATATATAAATATGTATGTTTAATATACACAAACTTTTCTTAGAGCTTTGGGAATCAACGAAACTTATTAGTATAGTTAAAGGGCAGCGCAATAAATCTTATTCTACAAAGTTCACAAACTAAAATCCATATATCAGTTAAGTTTTGTTGAGCTACCTTAATCGTGAGCTTTAATAATGATAACCCATTATTATGTTCATTGCCTGCTTCCAGAAACCTGCTTAAAAAGAATAAGAGTAAGTTAAATTGGAAGAAAGTTCTCGGGAAGCTGAGCAATGATTTAAATCAATAATTAATGCACTTGACAACGTCGACCGTCTGATCCTTTTGAGCTGCACTTTATCGTGGCCTCCTGTGTGCCTTTTTATACGCTGTTTCGAAAGAAGAAAGCAGCATATTAGTTTTGTATAATCCTCGAACCCTCAGTCCCACTACCTTCGACTCCTGAAAGATCACAATATATATGTACCCTAGAACTTAAAGCTAAAGTCCCTAGATTGAAATACAAACAGAGCTGATTATACATTGCAAGATGAGATTTCACATACTTTGACAGTGCTCACTTCCTTCTACGCTAGACAATTTCACTGGGAACAGAGTATATCGCAGTCGGGAGCTTTCGACTGCAACATTGCTACTTGTTTTATACTATGTTCCCGAAGGGAAAATAGTATATTGGGTTTGCGAAATGTCCGTCTGTCCGTCTGTCCGTCTGGCGGTTGTCCGTCTGTCCGTATGAACGCAATTTTTTGCCTTTATCTTTGAGCTAGAGCAACCAAACTTGGTACACCTGTTGGTGTATACCGTCAATTTATGAAGTGTCGAGATCGACCACCCTCCACCACCCCCTCCTCCACAATTTGGGGAAAACCTGTATCTTCCTCATTTTTAAAGATATAGTCACCAAATTTGGCATACAGACTAATGTTGAGATTCCCGACAGATCTGCATCAAAATTTGACCCCCCACCCCCACCCCCACAAATCGGCATATGATATCCCCAAAACACGTTTTGTCAAGGGGTATATCTCCTACAGTTTCAAAGAGTTACTTAATTTGGCATACAGACTAATGTTGACCCCCTGGACAAATCTGCATCAAAAATTTTTGGACACCCCCACCCCCTCCCCCACAACGGAGCAAAATCTATATCTCCCACACCTGTGCAGTTTTTTTCGCGTCTCTTTCTGAATACACACATAACCAAATAATATAGGACTGGGAACATAGTATTCTGCAGTCGGGTGCGTCCGACTGCAACATTGCTACTTGTTCTTTATTGATATTGTTTTTGTTGCTGTGGCTGTGGTTGTCGTTGGCTGCATGTGTCAACGCCCATTTTGCGGATATGGGGGACCTCAAGCTTTTTATGACCATAATGTGCATACACACGTATCCCCGTATCGGTATCTACGAATACATGTATCTGTGTCTCAATATCCATTGCGATATCCGCATCCTGCTGCAACAGGCCTCTCCCCTCCCACCGGTTGGCTGCTGGTCCGCTGTCGCCTTCAACGGTTCTCCCAACAGATGAATGTCTGTTAAATATTTATGAGTATCGAAATGCTGCCTCAATGCATATTATAACAAATGAAACGTCAATTTCATGCGAAAAATGCAAACAGCATTGGACCAGGGACCAGCTCCAGTGCCAGAATGAGGAGCTGTCTCAGTTCCACAGCCGCCATCATTTGGCTGGGTGTGTGTCTGTGTCTGTGTGTGTCTGTGTGTGGGTGGGATGCTGCACGTGATATGTGTGCTGCCCCATAGGCAAGTGGAGCCTATGGCCATTGCCAGTACCACTAAGTGCAGCAGTTGGGGGCATGGCTCTAGGCACTACTCTCTCTCTGCTTGCTCGTTTGGTTTCTGCACAATTTCATTATGGACTTTTATGCATTTCCCAAAGCGATGAACATTCAATTCGTATTTTTTGATATTTTGAATGAAAAGAAAAGTTCTTAAAGCTAATAAAACAAGATATATAACGAAGATATATACTCTTGCAGATATGTTTTTAAAATAGTCTTAACTTTCTCACAATTGTTGTCATGACAGTTAAGATATGTTCGTCCGACTGTCATTAAATTTAAGTACACTATATTAAGTATTATATATTGAAACTTAAAATTGATGAGCTTATTTAAAATAAGCGTATAAACGGAGGAAAACTAGACTTTCGCCAGACAACCTTAAGACCCCAAAGCCGCCCTGAATTAATTGATCAAAATTGATCAATGATTTTCTGTATTTATCTTTATCAAGAAAGAACAATGTTTTTATACAAAAAATCTAGTTTCGTCTCATTGTTTCTATGGCAGCTATATGATATAGTTATCCGATTGTGGATATACTTGGTCAGACTGTAAAAACTATACAAAGACTCGGTTTGGGTGACTTTGGAAAGGATACCTTCATAATCGAAAAGTTTTTCATACAAAAACGTAGTTTTCAACCGATCATTCCTATGGCAGCTATATTTTACAATGGTCCAATCCGGCCGGTTCCGACATATGTACTGCCTGTAACAAAAAGAAGCATCTGTACCAAGTTTCATCACAATCGCTTTAAAACTGAGAGATTAGTTTGCATAGAAACAGACGGACATCGACTCGGCTATTGATGCTGATTCAGAATATATAGTACATATACTTTGTGGGGTCGGAAATGTCTCGTCAAAATTATAATACCATCTGCAAGGGTATAGAAATGAGTTTAAGACCGATCGGATGGTAATCAAAAAAGTTTCCTACAAAACTCTTCCTTGATTTTGTGAATTTTCCGCACTTGTGGACGGAATTTTTCGGGATCTCATCTAAGTGTGCTCTTCTCTCATGCATGGAAACAACTGTGTTCGAATTCTAGCTCCTGCGGCTGTGGCTTTGCGTTGATATTGAATGAGTTAGTGAGTCTGGAGTTATATATATATATAGGCATATAGCATTTAATTACGCAGTGCGTTAAGGCAAATATCCTAGAGCTCTCATTAGATAAACACATCATCAATTCGAGTTGGCCATAATGCGCTGCCTCTAAATGGCTATAACAAAAGTTGAGCAACTGTTTGGCCGCTAAACGATTCAACTTTATGCTAATTTACTGAGCTTTTTCTCTAACGCTCAGGACAGAGTGAGAATCCTTAGCTAAAAACGATTAAACGTCATTAGCATTATAATAGCATCGCGACTTTGACTTTGAATGCTAAGCCAAGCCCCTATCCCCAACCCTTGACCCCCTACACCGCCCTGGATGGATGGCCAGTCATTCATCTTCACTGTAGCAACAGCAGCAGCAGCGGCAGCGGCAGCAACAACAATAGCAAAGTCATTACATTTTCATTTAATTGCAATTAAAGCGATTATTATAGCCCAAGTGCTTGAGATTTTTTGTGTGTTTCTTGTTGTATTAACTGGTCTTAAATTTCACGCTTAATCTTTGCTACCTGCAACTACCTGGCTGCTTGTTTTCAATTTAAAAATTCGCGGCAACTTTTTCTATTTGCCCGACTCGAGTTTTGCCAGAAAGCCTACAGGCTTTTTTTCGAGGGTAGAGGAAAAACGGTTTCTTGCTGCAAAGAAAAGTTGCCTTTGCGAGTGGATGCTGTGCCTTGTAACTGGGAAACCCCTTTAAAAGTTTCCGTTTGTTGTTATTTCTTTACTAGCTATAAACTTGTGAGCTACTCCCAGTTGTTCGACTGGGCGAAGGCGTAGAGCTAAGTTAACTTAGGTAGTTAACTTCCATTGAATTGAAATTGATTTGCTTTTCAATGTTAGGCAAGAAATGCAGCCGAAATTTAGTTTTAAATCATTGTGAGCCAAGATATTTAAGCAGTACCTACTTGAATAGCAAAGTGCTAAGTTGTTGGAACACGATTATAAATATAAAATAACCTTATACGAATCTTAAGAACAGCTCTATAGTTATGTTAAGGAAACCTTTTTCCACATTCTTTGAAGAAGGTTCTTGGAGTACGTATAAACAAAAGAAACGTTTAATATCGCAAAAAAGAAGAAGAAAAAATTCAATTCTCTATATATACGAGCAAAGAGTACGATTTACGGAAGGGAAACAACGAAAGAGTATTCAAAAATTTCTTATGCTTTTAAGAGGATTTGATGAAGTTTATTGTATACTTATTTTATATTTGTAGACTGCCTAGTTAGGCTTGATTTTCTTTATATATTTTTGGTTTGTTTATATATGTTTATACAGCTAAATATACATATAATTCTATACATACATATTAATATATGATATACTTATAATACTATATTGAATAATAATGTACATTCGATTTTTTCTTTGAATAACACGCATTTGTCTTAATAATAATAGAGTCATACTTATGTAGATTAAAAGAGTAGATCTAAAACTATATCATATGTGTGTTGAATGTTATGTCTTCTATGGCACAAATACAGACTCAAGAAATGCTAAATGCTGTAACTTTATTACGAATCATTTAGTCACGCCCACAACGATTGCAGATTGCTTCAGTTCCACGCAACTGTAAATAGATAAAAGCAAATGGAAATCGATCAATAATAATATACAACAGTTTTTGGAAACATGCCCAACAAATTATCAAAATAGGCACGTAAATTGCAAACTTGATCGAATCAGCGTCATAAAGCCTTAATTAATTTTATGCACAGTGAAGTAACTCAATTAACATGCCATAGATCAGTTTTAACGGTCTTTTGTCTAATTAAAAGGCCTCGCACCAAATACGAATATAAGCCATAAAAAGTTTTATGGCTACAAAGAGACGCTGTAAAACGTATCCAGGCAATTAGCCAACAACCAAAAAACGAAAAGAAAAAAATAAAAGAAGAAATCGAAAAAGGGACATCGAATGAAAAGCAAATATTATTATGGATGAAAAACCCTGTAGATGACAAGTGGCCAAAATGTGCAAAGCATTGGCAACATTCGAACACTTGGCCAAATAACTCGAAGGCCTGTTTACTTTTTTCCCATTTTGAATGACATTGAACTGGTAATAGATGGGCACAACTAACCACTTGCTTGACACGCTGTTAACTTGGGTGTTTTCGCCTAATGAAACTTACAACAATGTGGCAAAAATTCAAGTAAGGGTGCTGAACTATGTTTAGAATGATCTACCAGGAAATACCCTATAGGGAAACCTTAGGATAGATGCTTATAATAGTAGACACATAAGTATTTCCAGAGTTTAGAATAGTCAACCAGAAAATACCCCGTAGGGAAACTCTATGATATGCTCATAATAGTGGACACATAAATATTTCCTAAGTTTAGAATAGTCAACCAGGAAATACCTGTAAGGAAACCCTATGACATGCTTATAATAGTAGACACATAAGTATTTCCAGAGTTTAGAATGGTCTACCACGAAATACCCTCCATAGAAACCTTATGGCACGCTTATAATAGTAGACACATGCGTTTTCCCTAAAGTAACTTACTTGTTTATCAAACGATTGTAATTAAGTTTTTAGAAAATATAGATTAAATGCTTTCATGTGTGTGTACCATATTTTAAGGTCTTATCTTGGTAAATCCAGAAATTATAAGATTTTATTGATTTTTATAAAAGCGGAGGAAGATTCTGGTATTGAAGAAACTGTGTACCAAACTTGGTTAATGTAGATATTGAGAAACTCATCTTTAGGACCGAATAGTAACTTTCTGACATGTTCAAAACGGTATAGACATATGCAAGTATTCCATAGAATAACTAATTTGTTTATCAAAGGATTGTGAATAAATTTTTAGAAAAGATGGATATGAGATTATAGGTTATCTAAAGGTTTTCTTAATAATTCTGGAAATTATAAGAATATATCGAGGTTTATATGAGAGGAGGAAGATTTTGGTCTTAAGGAAACTGTGTACCAAATTTAGTTCACCCTAAGATTGAGAGATTTATATCCTTAAATAGAAGGACGAATGTTAACTTAATAGAAGCTCTAACACCTTCTTCTACCTGTAACATGCACAGCCATTTCTTTAGTCCTTTCTTGAATACTGGGTATTCAAAAGGCAGAAGTGTAGGACATAGCATAACAGAAGCTACACAATTGACATGTGTGTGTGTCCCCCGAGCTCGACAAAAAAACCACAGCTAGAGATGGAGATGGAGCCCCAGCTAGAGGTGAAGATAGCATATAACTGACAGTGTGTGTGTGTCTGTGTGTGTGTTAGAATGCTGTGGATTTTACGCACTGCTAAATAAGCAATTTGCAAAATGTCCAAACCAATAACATAACAAATGACAGTGGCTCCAACAGCGTTGCGGTTAGCTGACTGGATAACTGGCTGGATAACTTGGTTGGTTTTAGCTAGGTTGAAAGATGGCAAATGCAGCTGCAACTGAAGCTGAAGCAGAAGCTGAAGCTGAACCTGAAGCTGAACTAGAACTGTGGCTGTATAGCTAATGAAAATAAAGGTTAAGGCAAGCAGCGGTAGCCAGGCAACGTAATGTGGCACGTTGCAATGCCGAGTGCGAAAGTTTTTCTTGTCAACCCCGGGTGTGTGTGGCTGCAAAATATTTGGTTTGATTGGTTTCCTAGTCCACTGCTCCAGTGTCTCCACATGCAAAGCCAAGCCAAGTGCTTATTCAAATGCAGCTGCACGCTGTGAGCTCTCAAAGCGTTTGCCCTTGGGGTCGCAAACCACAAGGATGCTATATAAGGCAAGCAGGAAAAAACAAAAAAGAGAACTTTCATGGAAACTCGCAGGTGTCAGCAATTGACACTTTTGATATAGAGTTTAGGGCAGAGGTAATAAATTGGTAATTGAGTTATACTTAAGTAAGAAATAGTTGGTATATGTATATTCCAAATGAAGTAAACATACGATACAAAATAAACTTTTGCCAGGGATGCAAGTCCCCTAATGGGAGTTGGTTTTTGAGGTAGAAACGTAGAAAGAGAGGTGCAAATTATTTACTAATTAAAGATCTATAATGTACTTAACATAAGTATCAAAACTCTCTTCTCTTTTGAAAAAAGGAGTCTTAGGAGTCTTCTATAAAAACTCAAAAGAGTTCATTCTTTAGAACTTCTAGTGCAAAGGAAAATTAATAATTGAGTTGAAAACGTAAAAATAACTTTGAAAAAATTTAAAAATATGGAAAATAGAATGTTGAGCTTAAAAAAATAACATTTTGAAATAAAATATGTTGTCCTATTGATGGTTTTAAAGAAGTCTTTAAATTATGAGCTTAAAAAATGTTTACCAACAAAGTCAGATAGTTGGGAAGCCTAAAAAGTCGGCAAATAAATTTAAAAAGACATTTTTCTTATCAAGCTAGGGAGAAAACAGTCCCACATATATATACTTTAAACAGAAAGGATTTCATTAAACATCAGCGGGGTTAAGTAGAGCCTTGATTTCAGTCTCTAGATAATCCCTCATATTCTTGTTGTATTATAATTAAAAAGATCTACACATGTCCCATTCTCGACGAGGCAATGTTCCTTCAAGTGAAAATCTCATTAATTGGCAACGCACCGCAACGAGACAATGGTCAAGAGCCAGGATATTGGCAAACTCTTAACGTGCCACATGCCAGCGCCTAAAAGCACACTTTAAATATTAAAGCCAAGCCAAACTGGGGGCCACAGTGTTTTAGATGGGCCTAGGACAACGCAGACAACGTCAACAGCATCAACACAACCGCAAAACATCAAACTGCGTTGCAGGAGCGGGGAAGTGTTTTTTGGATCCTGGGCCAGGGCCTGAGCCGGAGCCTGGGCCTGGTTCTGGGCAACTTCGAGGTTACGGAGGCTAAACGCAAAGCCGTATAATTTACAGCCCACCTCAGTAGACAGGGAAATCGGGGTAGGCCCAACCAGACAGAGAAGCCGCACAGTGATCCAATGCAGAGGACTATGAAACAAAAATCACAACTCAACTAATTGCTTGAAGAAATGTTGTGAGGGAAATATAAAAATATATCTTTAAATTGTATTCCAATAAGTTATTTACTAGTTGCTACTTGCTACTTGAGTATGAACACAAATAGATTCAGATTTAAATGATGTTAGTGGGATTTTATGAGATTGGAATGTTTCGAAATCCGTTTTTGAATTGATTAAGTCTTCCACACAAAAGTGTAATTTGGAACAGGCTGTATGTAAAATAACGAGCAACTCAGAATCTGCATTAAAATAAATTAGATTTGCATCATAAATTGTATTAACCAAAATCCGGCATAGTTTATAAATTTTAGTTTTAATTTGAAATTTTTATAAATTTTCATTTCGTAAAAGTTTACTTTGAAATGTATTAATTTTCGGAAAAAAAACAATTCTGAAGTGTTTTATATAGCAAGAAAATCACTGAAGAGTTGAAATATTATTGGAAATTTAGAAATATGTAAGTTTTAGATTCCGAAATGATTATTCTTTCTTCAATCTTTCAATACTTGAAATATCTTTACTTTGGCCAGCTTTACTTAAGTTAAATTATTTAAGATATTTAAGTTATGCTAATACTCGTCCCACTGTGCAGAGTTGGGGGCAGCACATTGATGCATTTGACAGCAGCGACGATGGGGGCGTTTCAAACACCTACACAGTTGATGGGGCTCCGTCTGTTTATGAATGTTACGTTGACCAGCGACAACGATGACGATGATGACAGCACGCATAATTGGCGCTGTGCATCTTGGAGTCATGTGGCGTCCTAGGATGCAGGATTGGGGCACTCGCCAGGACCACCAGACGTGCCGGAAATCAACTTAACACAACCGCAAAAGCGCAATCTCCTTTGGTAGAACTAACAGCAACAATTCACCCACCCAAAAGGTTTTTTTTCTATTTTTGTTGTATTTTGTATGTGTGTGTGTGGTGTGTGTTGGCATTTTGGATAATTGGTGTGTCCATTTTGGCCATTGTGCCAACGACTCCTCCGACTGCTCCCGGGCTGCACATTAACTTTGACCCCTCACAAAATTGACTTAATGATGCTTCGGTGCAACAGCTCCATCTGTGTATTTACCGCCGGGGTTGTGGCGACATTCCTACGCACTCAGTTGCAGTCGAAGTTGGAGTGGAGTCTGACTCAGTTGGAGTCAGTTGCTCCCTGTGGTCCCATAATGATGTGGCGCACCCGTATGTGTTGACTGCTATTTTGCATGTGCGAACATTTGAAATGCATTTGGTAGACATGTGTTTTGCCTGCTGGCGCCTTGAAGTATGTCAGCCAAGAATAATAAATTATCCCAGGACATTTTTCAACCAATTTGGAGTTGAGCGCTGCAAAAAATCGTTGCCCTTAATTTAAAGAAAACTGCTTATTAGATTCAGTTGCGTCTAAGGTAGCAGAACACTATTCGCAAAAGATTTCATTAAACAAACAATAAATAAAAAATGAATACAAATAAATAATTTGAGAAAACTATTATACAATATAAAAGTTTTACAAAAGGGTAAGCTAATTATTCTTTTTGTTTAAAATTTGATAAGGTTTTTCACTGTATATTTAATCAATTGTCCTAATAGCAAGACAGCTTTAAGCAAATTTAAATCGAATGAAATACTTTTTAATAGAAAAAAACGCAGAAGCTAAAACTTTTATTTTTGTTCGACCTTTAGTGCTAGAGTTATTAAATTTAATATGTGGATTGCTGGTAACCGGCTTAACATATATGAGACCAAGGAATTGTTGCCACACTCACCCCGCCACCGAAAATTGGCAAACGGAAACCAAAGTCGATCAGCAGTTTCCGACTGCAATGTTCTTACTTAAATATTTTTAACGGTAAGCAGCTTAAATGGAAAATGGAATAACAAATAATAAGTAGATTAAAGTTTAGCTATAGCGACGTGATCTTTTACTTATCGTCGAGTTAAGCTACATCTGGCTTTTTGTGTATTTTTCTTACCAAACATAAAAATAAAACTCTTCCTAATTCCCACAAATCAATGGGGAAAACACATTATCGAAATGAAAGCAATTCAGCTGCTAACCAAAAACTCAAACATTTAATGCACAAGGCAAACAAAACAATAAGGAAAACAGAAAACAAACAAATTGAAATATTTTAAAATATTAAAAATAAACACAGCCCAAGGCTCGTAGCAAATTGTCGGCCTGGTATTTTGGCGATTAATCAAAGCAAATAGCTGAAGAGAAAATAAATATTTAATTAGCACTCAACGCCAAAATGCAACAGCAACAACAACAACAACAACAAAGCAAAGCCAAGAGCTCTTGTAAAGTATTTTGTTGCAAGGGTGGAGTTTGTAATTCTCATATTTTGTAACCTGCTTTGAGAATTTTTAAGCCGCTTTTGGGACTTTCTTTGCATTTCATTAGTAAAATGCATAAACAGTTCAGCCTTTTGCCTGCCGGCTACTATCCCCTTCTATCCTGTACGAACATCCTGGGCATCATCTCAAGAACTGTTGCATACCTGAAGGCGCCCCTTGTTGATTTGTGGCTACTTTTCGTGCTTGTCTTGAGTGTCGCCTGCTTTTGTTTGATTCAAAGCAAAATTGTCTTGACAGTTAATGTAATTAGTCTGGCATTTCACTTTGCAATTGGCCGCACATTTAAGTAGTAATTAATTGTGTATCGCAAACACAATGAGTGAAGCAAAGGGCCAAAAATATGTCACAGCCCACATTTTGTACTGAACAGTTGACATCAGATGTTCCATTTGGGTCTGGTCAAAATGAAAACGCATTTGGCAATTTATAAATGTTGTGTACTTTCATTTCAATTCATTTCATTTCATTTCATTTCATTTCGTTTGGCTTCGCTTCGTAAAAGCCACAACACAGCAACAAACATTATTTGCCTTGCTTTTTGGCTTTTACGGCAATCGATTTCTGTGGTTCTAATGGTATATACATATGTGTATATATGAATATTACCAACGATTTGTGTACACTCAATTATCATTGATGGGTATATGTTGATAGTTTGTTGACGCACACACTTTACAGCAATATGCTGGCCATTTATTTACAAAACAATCAAAATATGGTCTCAAATTAGCAAAATGTAATGTTGAAATAAGTTGTTAGGCAGTATATATCTGGGTATCCTTTAAAATGGGTCTTAGATATTGAATTAAGCATTAGGAAAAACAAAATATATAGCTCATTAACAGCCTTTAAAAAAAAAAACATATTTAATTTTTAAGAATAAAAATAGCTTCGAATTATGGATTGCTTAAAAATTAATTAACGTACAACAAAAGTACTGATTTTGATGTTATCCTGCGCAGCATAGTATGCTACAAACTTTTCAATAAAATGTACTGCAAAGTGGACTTCAGAAAATTCACGCTTTTGTAAGGATAATTGATTTTTAAAGAATTAAACAGCAATTGTTTTCGATGATATATACATATATGTATATATTCCGACGTGTTGGGGTTTTAAGAGCTTTAATATATTTAAAAAATATGCAAAATAAACAACTATACATATATTGGAAAAGACACTTCAAAAGAAAAAAGTAAATAATAATTAAAAAGTAATAATACTTATAATATTTTATTTTACTGATAACAATTTATATGACTTTCCAATAGACATTATAATTTTTATTTTTTATTATATTATATTAATAAGTAGTGATTGTAAATATAGTTTAGGTTGAATTTAGGTTGTTCATAAAATAACAGATAGATTATATGGAATGAAACAAATGGATTGGAAAGTTACAGAAATTGTTATAATTTTCCATTCTCTTTGACTTGCAAATCATTTTACTAGTTAATATTATTGATATTTATTTATAATTATTTATTTATATTCTGGAAAATGCGCACTCTTCAATACTTTATGAAAGCAATTCAATTAGAAAGCGTCAACTTTAACAGATTTTAGTTTCTAGCAAGAATAAAAAGTTGCATCTGCTGCTGATAAGTCAAAAAGAAGTTCATAAGTTTTTTCACTAATAAAACTTTTAATTAATTAGCAACTGGCTTTTTAAGCCAATGATAAACGTCACTAAATATTGTAGTACAACAGTTTTGAATGGCCGCGCTAAATAAAATCTTTTGCCATTTCGTAGTAGTTAACAAGTAAGAATGCTATAGTCGAGTATACCCGACTACAAAACTCCCTGTACCCAGGTCTAAAACATCCAATCACATCTACGTCCACTTACACATACATACACACATACACAAAGACGCACACACACAGCAAAAGCGACAGCGCAAGCGAGGCATTTTAATTGGTGGCTGTGCTTCTTCTTCCCCCCGTCTCGCTGCATCATTGAATCTTCTTTCGTGAATAACTTCCGTGTTGATTATCCGATCATCTTGAAATTTTGACAGTAGATTAGGAGAGACTAAAGTATTGTACATGCCAAATCTTAAAGCTATATCTTGAAAATTGTCACTGTAAAACTGTTTTTATCGATTTGCGGGGGAACAGGGGGAGATATCTGAAATATGAAACAAACTTGATCTGCGTATGGTATACAGGAACCTACATTTCAAATTTGGTGTCTCTAGCTCTTATAGTTGCTGAGATCGACGCGTTCATACGGACAGACGGACAGACGGACAGACAGACGGACATGGCCAAATCGAAATCTCTTTTGATACTGATCAAGAATATATATACTTTATAGGGTCGGAGATGTCTCCTTCTGTCTGTTACATACATTTGCACAGATGTAATACCCCCTTTTTACCCATTTTATGGGTACAGGGAGTAAAAATTGAAACTGCTCATCGCTGATTGTCAAAAGCAAAAGAGTTGTGTCCCAAAGCTAATGATGATGCTTTTAATGAATAACTTAAATAGCTTTTTAAGAGTTCTGAGCCAAGCGGCGGCGGCTGGTTGACGGCAATCAAAATTATTAATTTATAAAAATTTACAGAAATTGCTGGCACTTGTGTTGACTTTAGGATCCGTTCGCAAAGTTATGAGCACATCCAAAAGGTAAACTTGCATAAAATGTGCAGCAATAAATTTTGCAATTATTTGACGACGGCTGAGGGGGAGAGGGAGAAAGCGTGAGGCGGCATTTTTAGTGCCAGCAATTGCACAGCAAAATGGCGCCAGCTGGCGTCATTTTTACGCCCGATTGATGTGCAATATATTCAGGACGCGTTTCAGCCAACGGGCATAAGCAGTTCAATGACACTAGCTGACAGAGCCACTAAAACATGTGATTATTAACGATAAAGAGTATAGAAAAAAAGCTTGCAAACCTTTCAATAATTTGGATGGTTTTGAAGTTTTACAACACTCAGAATTCCCATTTCAAAAATGAAACCAAATTCAAAGCAAAATGAAGAAGATATCTTATTTTGTGCAAAGACTACATTATTTTAATATTTTACTATTAAGCGGGAGATTTAGTAACTGTTTTCTTTGACATAATAATAATATTTCAGTCACTTGCAGCACTTAGTTTCGGGATAAGCTTTAAATGCCAATTGGGCATGTTTTCCAACACTCAGCGAGAGAAGGAAATATCCAATTATGGACTGTGACTTGAGCTTTAACTGTTTTTAATTTGTCTGATGCTATTTTCAAGCTCTATCTCTCTCAGTAGAGAATACAGTACAGAAAAATGTAACAAATGTGAAGAAATATTTGTTTGAGTGTTGGCAAATATCATAAAAGCTCGTTTACTGCGCAAAATCATCCAGTGGCGGGCATTTTCAGCTAGTGTCATTGTGACTTAGGTAACTTAAATTAATCGCTGGTAAAGAAGCTGACAATCCATTTCTAAAACGATTTTATTGACTGTAGATTCTGAGATTGGGGCGAATGTTGCCAGTTTTATGATTGCAGCGCACGTCGAAGACGCTGCACGTCATCAATTCTTTTGACATGTCCTGCGGCCATTAATGCTGAGTTAAAGGAGACGACAACGACGACGACGACAACGTTGCCACTGAGTACTCAATTTTGAGTCGTGTGTGTGTGAGAGTGTGTGTGTGTGCGTTTCCGCTGTCTATCCGTTGCCTTTTCCCTATGGCTGCGTCTCAAATTAACCTGATACCAGGCCCCTGCTTTACGTATGCTGTCAAAATTCCCAAACGCAGACGGAAGCATTTCCCACTCATCAGGCAGGCAAGCTGGCAGCAGCAGGAGTAGGAGCAGGAACAGCAGCAGGAGCAACAGCGGAAGCGAATCGAAGGCGCCTCCTGCTCATTAAAAATGCAATAGTGACTGAGGACTGTGCGGTTGACTCCTAGAGTAACCCAGGCATTGACTACTTATTGTATAAAATGCCATATTAATGACTGTCAATATTGATACTCCCTGATGGGCAACGTCCTTTGTGCTCAGCCTGCAATCGGATGCCTTATTTGTGTGCTAGACTTTGGCAACCTTATCCAATGATTCAATTGATGTCTCTTGTCTGTTGCCATGACTGTAACTGCAACAACATTTCTATGCAGCCTATTGTGTGGAGCCCATCGATTGTGGCACTTGACCAAGTTTATGTTTCAACAGCTATAATTATGCTGATGGGCAGATATCGTTTGTATGCATTTCATTAGATGTTGAAAGGCCATTCAATAATAGATGTATAGAAATTTGTTATATGCGTTTCAATTCATCTATGATGAGTTATTTGATACATAAGCCAAAACCGAATCAAAGTAAACATTGTTAGAATGCTAATGCATTTATTGTTTTACTTAAGTTTGTGAAACACACATATACCAATTTTCAGTCAACTTGCACACAAAGATCCTGAGATAAAAGCTTTAATGTTTGGCAACTTAAAGTAATAATATACCTTGCCTAGCATTTAATGGTTAATATTACATATCTATTTTAGATAAGTTATATAAGGACACACACCATTGCCAAGTGCAATTGTTATTTAATAATTAATTCTTGCGTGTGGCTGCTTCACTCAGAGTTGGCAAACATATATTATATTAACTTTGCTAGTGTAGCACACATATCCCAAACTTTGCTTAACTTTAACAAAAAGGTCCTGAGATATAAGAATTCGTATTCTAGTATTTGAAATATATTTAAAACTTATTTTGTTACACTAGCTGCACCTAGTTAAAGTCTTTGATCATTTTTCCGTGTGTCAATAACACGTAATTATTTAAGTAAATACCAAAAAATATATTCCGTTTCCTATTTCCGATTACGTTTCCTTCCGAATTGTATT
Organism: Hirtodrosophila confusa; assembly: GCA_035043065.1. Lineage (NCBI taxonomy): Eukaryota > Metazoa > Arthropoda > Insecta > Diptera > Drosophilidae > Hirtodrosophila > Hirtodrosophila confusa. The sequence goes on from JAWNNI010000039.1 coordinate 2,525,908, forward strand.
TTGTTTTCCGCATTTCATTCGATTTTCTTGAGAAAATTGTTGCATTAAAAGCAAGTATTTTTAAACCAAGTTTGGAATCGCTTTCGGAATTCAGAACACCTAAAAATTTAATTTAATGGGAATTGGAAACAGGCTCGTAGACTTTTCATACATTAAAACCCAAATTGTGCACGTCAGACCAAAAGGACTTTTTATGTGAGCTGCGTGGAGTATATATTTTCAATTCTTGTACACTTGTTATTTGAACAATACTTTGCCATTACTAGTAAGTATTAGGTAAACATTGAGTAAGCGATAAATCATACTCGTCAAATTGCCAACACGGATGACTACACAATGTTGTTCTTCAGCCTCGTAATCAAATCACAAACACCCTCAAAAGTCTCTGATAATCAATTCAAAAATAAACAACTAAAATTCAGCGTAAAGTGCAAAAGTCAATAGGACAAAACCAAAGCAAACAAAGCAAAGTTTTTAAATATTTTAAAAAGTTTTAGGGCATTTTGGAAAATACGCAAGCCGCAAAAATGAAATACACAAACAAAAGGGCAGCGTATTAATCAAATAAATGCGTTTTTATTATGGCTAAAAAGTTGAGGCTGACGAGCGAGCGACGCGGCAGCGGCAGCGGGGGCGTGGCACAAGCAGACACAGCTTAAGCCTTCTTCTTCTCACATTCTGACAGCAGCAGCAGCAGCAGCAGCAAAATCCATTAAACTTTTACGACTATTGTAAACATTAACTTGCATATGCAATTTTATGTGCAAAGGGCTAAACGCCGCAGGCTATGCAACAATTTCCTAACTTGGGCGCCATTCGAAACTTGCCATCCGCTTACTATAGTCGTATATAGTCGCGTTTATCCGACGCCTTAGACTTTGTAACCAACTGTGATTTAAGCATTTTATTTTTACCATTTTTGGCTATTTTAAAGCCGGATAAAATGGCAATGGAAGGGAGCACACAAAAAGAGGGAAATGTAAACCAGGAAATGTTAAGTTTATTCACTGTAACTTCCGCATAATCATAGAGGAAAGGAGAAGTAGAGAACATCTATGTATGTTCAAGATAAGAGCACAGTGGGTGAAGGGATTCTGATTAACCTTGGTACAATAAACCAGGGAGTTATTTAGTTATGACAGTTCTCGGATTTAAGCCACCATCTAAATAATTACCATATGTTCTTATATATTCTTTTTTGAGTTGAGTTCAGAAGAGTTTCAGGTTATTCTTTGATTCTACGATGATAACTTTATAATTCAGGCACAGTTTATTACAGGGCTTTTTCGATTAAATAATCAGAGATTACTTAAAAATTTCAATTAGTTTTCGATTTTTTTCTTCTCTTCCATAGAATATGCTCTCCCATTAGCCATGACCATCTTCCTTGCTCCTTCCATCACTTTTTATGCTCGTTAAGACAACACAATTTTTTTATTCGCAGATTTTTGAGTCAAAGTTTCGCTGCTGTTTGCCCTATCAGCAACGCGCTGCTTCTCATATAACGATAATTTATGGCAAATTTATAATGTTGTAAGTGCCAACAAACTTGCTGAAACTATCCATAAAAGGCCACACACACCAACACCAACACACACACAGATGCCACCCACTGTGCTGGCTACTGTACTGTACTCTGAATTGAGGCTGAGCTCGTAAAGCTGTTGCCATAGATACCAGATTGTAGCTGAGGGAGCAGGCAGACAGAGGGAGTTGGGAGACGCGCAGAGTTGACGGAAAAGCCGCAACGGCATCACACACACAAATACACACGCACACACACATATGCACCAAGAGGCGTCGCTGCATAAATATTACAAAATCGTAAATATACACACGACTTGAGTGTGTGTGTGAGTGTGTCTGTATGTGTGTGCGTAGTGTGAAGTCATTTGCACAGTTTCAAATACATTCGACACAGTTGCTTTGGGGCCTGAGGAGTAGACAGCCCTTAGGCCTGCCTAAGTTGAGGTCTGTTTGCAAGTTGCATTTCTAAGAAAGATATTTAAACTTTTATTTGGGTAGTTCAGCTATGTAATGCAATTTGTAATACTTTCCTAGAGAGTACACTAGTTCGTATTATAAATTGATAAAGTTATGTGATGGCAAGAATTTGTTTGTCAACTCAACTTTGTGAAGAATAGTTTTATGAGTATGCCAACAATTTTATTTAATTGACTTTAAGTCAAATTTCTATTAGATCTTTAGTTTTAGCAGATAGATTTTAAAGATCATTCCAGGTAATAAATTTTTCTTAAGATTTATACAGCACTGTTCGGTTTCCTGACGTTATGTTCAAGCGGGCCAATCAGTTTCCAACAATTTCAAGCATTTTTCCAAAGAATAGTCGAGCTTTGAGCTTTGAAATGAATTCAGGCCATATAAATTATTAAGCTTAAAGCTACACATGTCAGGGCATAGCCTAGTGATAGAAATAGAATAAAGCCTGACCCAAAAGCCTTCCGGTTCGAATCCCATTCATAATTCCTTCCTTATAAGTTACATTTGTATCCGTCATTGTATAATCAATAATTGAAATCTTGTTGCCAGTTGGTACAATTCATTCAATATGTTTAAGACCATATTCTTTAATTTCTCTGCATTGAGATATACTTTTTATACTCTTTCTTTTTTGGAAGAAGATTATATTGGGTTTGTGTAATACCCTTGAAGAAAGAGCAAGCAAGCTTACTAAACATGTTGGTACGAGTCTACCCCAGTTTACAAAGTGCCGAGATCGCCCAGACCAACATCTCTTCACCACAATTTGGCAAAAAACTATATCTTCCACATTTGTAGTTTCTATATTACCCTTATACCTAAAGCTCGCCTACAGCTAGATTCATTGGAACTTTAAATATTCATCTTACCATTATATCAGTAAAGATAAATGTTCAATTTAAATTTAAGCATGTTTTCTACCAAAGTCAATAAGATAAAAACACACATCTAGCTGAATATTATAAAACTACAAGGGCATAATTGGAATTGGCCAACTTTAAATTGAAATCGTTGCCGCCAGTTAAGTGCAATATGTGAAATTTATTGGTTTGTGTTATTTTGTGCCAGTTCTGTAATATTTGTTGGAATTTTATTATTTTATTTTTTGTTTTTTTGTGGACTGTGTCTCGGTCATTGTCCGTTTTCGATTCTGTTGGGTTTATTCACTTGGCATGTTGCATGGCTTCGGGTGTTTTATTTATGCGTGAAATGCTTTCAAATTTTCGCAAACTTGCAACGCTTTGTTTAGTCGGATATGTTGCATGTGTGTGTTTATCTGTCTCTGTCTGTGTCTGTGTGCCACTTCAGCGTGCGGAAATTAAAACTTTTTTATGGTTTTGGCATGTTGTGTGAAAAAAAATGTATATGTATGTACAAATAAATAAACTTAAATATATTGCTGTAAATTGCCACAGATTCAAGTAGCAGCCACATAAATTGTTAAAACCAACAGATTATGTTCTACAAGTTTCTTAGGCCACATCCAACCAGATTAAAAGTTGATTAAAGCATCAGAAATTGTTGGTCAAAGTAATTTGTGAGTAGGCCAAGTATAAGACAAGAATAGTAGTAGATAACTTAATCAATTGTAGCTATTATTAGCAAAAGATTCCCGAGGGGAACAAAAGGACTCCTCAGAGATGATTATAGTTTTGTATATTTGTTGGAATTGGTAAAACTTGATCAATTGACATAGACAGTCTTTATTTGGCAACGATTGGGACTTTAAAGGTCATTGTGCTGTTTGATTGCATTTCGCCATTTTCAATGCAGGAAACATTTCATAAATGATCGAATAATAGATTTAAAAAATTGAAAAAATTAATATTTTCTAAATATTTTTATTGAAATCTTTCTAATCTTGAAAACTTCTTCAGTTCTGGCATTATTGAAATTAATTAGAATGAATAACGAATTATCTTGTATGTATTTCGAATTTTTCAATTTCTTACAATTTTATCCTTACGATTTTAAAGTGCTTTTCAAAAGTATTTTGTATTTTGTTTTCCTGCATTCCTAAAATAAGGATGTCAACCAAACTTCAATATTGGTACCGTGAATTTGAGGCAAGATATTTCTCTACTTCACCAACTATCTCTTTGTATCGCAAAAATCTTCACAATCTCTTGTTCTATTTTAATTGTAATTATTATAAATTATTAACTCACCAGGCGCTCAATCAACTAGAACGGATTAGATCCTCTAGTTTCACTTCTCTGCAATCAGCAGTAAAATTTTATTCATCAGCTCATTGGCCACGGATTCATGCAGGGTATTCAGTCGTGCGGCAAGGAAGTCGCCAAATTTGATATAGAGCAGCTCTCGGGGACTTGGCTGATGGCGTGGGGCAGTAAAACTGCTGCCAGGTGAGAGCTGACCGCCGGTGCCTAACAAGTCCCTATCGACAACGGGCGGACAGGCCGCCCTGTCACTGTCATCGTCCTCATCATCGTCGTACTCCAAGTCGTCGTCATCATCATCCAAGTCCCCAGCATCCACATCGATCAGCTCGTTGTTGGTATTGATAATGAGATGCGGCGGTGGCGTCGCATAAAGGGTGGCGCCACCGCCCACTTTGGCCACCTGCAAGCGGGCCTTTAGCTGCTGCTTTGTCTGCGGCCGAATGGTGGCCAACTTCTGTGGCCTCTTACGCGCCGACCGACTGCCCGCCTCGTCCTGCGAGTCGGGCTCATCCTTGATGTAAATGGAGGGCGAGCTGCTGCACGAGCGCGAGCTGCTACAACGCTGCACTCGGGCGGGAGACGCGGGCGGCACGGTTGCAATCGTTGGCGGCAGGACAACAGGTGGCGTCGTCTTCTGCAGCGCACTCAACGACGTCAGCGTCACGTCCGGCTGCAGCTGCAGCGCCTGCAGATGCTGCGCCTGCTGCTGCAGTCCGACGGGCAGCTGGCTGATGCTGGCCAGGATTGGCGGAACCTGTATGGGGGCTATGATCGGTTTGGCGGGTTGATTGTTCGGATTGTTTGGATCGCTGGGCGCAAAGTATTGATACTCATCATGGGCCACGCTGTTGTTGTTGGTGCTATTCGTATTATTATTATTGTTGTTGTTGTTAGTGTTGCTTGCGTTGTTATTATTGTTGTTGGCTGTAGTTTCCACGGAGCTGTTCTTGATGCGCTCACGAGATCTGTTAAGGATGATAGAAAGTATGGAATATGAATACATGTTTTGAAGTTCTTTAATGAAAGCTAAAAAGCTTTAATAGTTTTTGAGTAATTCTCAAGTAAAAAGGTGACCAAAAGAATATAAATTTATTCCGTATTGTCAGAACAGTAAAAAAAATATGTTAAGAAGAGAAGATCTCTTGCAGAGATGCTTATAATATAAGTAAATATAAAAACAAACACTTTTCATCCGGAATCGTCCGATAATTTTAAGCTACCTATAGAATAAAGTAGTTTCTGTCATTATAAATGGTTAAATTATCTAGAATCAGAGAAACAGGGATGGGTTCCATATGATATAGTGATCCAACCCGGACCGTGCTAACATATGTACTATATACTATACGAAAAACAATCTGTACAGCGATGTAGGTATTATTAGATATTTCATAGTATCATTAGATATGGCTGTATCAACTCAACTCGTCATCTTGATAAAGAAAACAATATGTACATATATATATATTCGTATATAGTATGTATTAGAGTTGCACTTTCTAGTTCAATTCACTGATTTAGTTCAGTAGTTAATTTTTCACTGAACGAACTAATCTTTCATTTGAGTCATTGAGTCCCATTGTCGTTCATTCTAGTCATTGGAGTCATTTGAGTCCCATTCTCGTTCAGTTGCTTATCGTTCATATAGGTCATTTGAGTCCCATTATCGTGGAACTGATTTGAATCCAGGGACATCGGGTATCAAGTTCTATAACTATGTTACTCCCTCTTCCTTGACCGAAGTACGTCCTCGAATTCGGAAGTATATGCATAGGGCGGTTATTAACATACCTATAATGATTATAGTGTATAAAATAATTTCTTGTCTATATGATACTTTTATGTAATAATTAATTTCTTTACTCATGTGGCTTATTTCATTTAAAGGATTAGAAGTAGTGGTATTGTTTAACAATATTTCTATCTTCCATGGATGTATTTCTTCTACTGTAATTGTTACGTTATTTATTTGTATGCCACATTGGTTAACTTGAATTATTTGGTTACCTGTAACTGAAAATGGTGAGTTATGCAATTGGATAATATTTGTGTTTTTTTCTTGAGTGGTTAAAATAAGTATGTTTAATAGTATTCTCCGCTAATAATAATTTTGATTAATAATTATTAGATTTGATATTTATTTAAAATTATTTTTACTATTATTTATATGTTTAAGATGTATAAATGTGTGAAAATATGGTTTTTTAGGATCATTGAAATGATTTTTATTTTCTTTATGCTTATAATTCCCAAATGGTTCTAGCATGTTTATGATGAAGTCCCAGATGTTTGCCCTACATTTATTGAAAATTGTGTTTTTTTTTGTTGTGTTGTTTAAATAAATATGTTTAATAGTATTCTCCCCTAATAATAATGTTGGTTAATTATTGGATTTGATATTTAATTAATTTTATTTTTATTATTATTTATATGTTTAAGATGTATAAATGTGCGAAAATATTATTTTTTAGGATCATTGAAACTATTTTTATTCTCTTTATGCTTATAATTCCCAAATGGTTTTAGCATGTGTATGACGAAGTCCCAGATGTTTGCCCTACATTTTTTGAAAATTGTGTTTTTTTTGTTGTGTTGTTTAAATAAATATGTTTAATAGTATTCTCCCTAATAAGTTGATAATTATTGGATTTGATATTTAATTGATTTGAATGTACAAAACAGTTTTATCAAATATTTAAATTGTTATAACTTATTCTTTATTATGTCATTAAGAAAATTTCAGTTAAAATTAATAATTATTTTTAAAAACCCAGTAAATGTTTTAAAATGACCAGTTTTTGTTGCCCATAGTACTCACTTGCGCTCCCTGATGACCTCCTTGAGAAATGCCATAGCATCGTAGTACTCCCACTTGGACTTGAAGCGCGTTGTGCCCAGCATCTTCTCGTGGTTCAGCTCCCGGCGGAAGATCTCACGCAGTGAGGTAAAGGTGCGCTGCACCCGCTCCCCGTTGACGTTGAACATGCGTCCGAGCTCGTTCCATTTGATGGTCTTCTTTTTGTCCGAGCGCTTGTAGTGGGGCAGGCGGCAATCCCAGAGTATGGGATTGAGGCGCACTAGCTCGATGAGTCGGCGCTTTTCGATGTTGTGGCGGGAAAAGGCCATGGCCAAAATAGCGCTGGGCCGCTCTCTTAAAACGCTCTTAACTGTTCGTTGTTGCCAATACCAAAGTGCACACTGCGCATGTCACACACGTAGCGCGCGTATGTGTGTGTGTGTGTGAGTGTGTGTATGTTGGCCCTTTTTGGATGCTGCGCGAGAAGTGAAGTGAGAAAATCGTTAATATTATTTGTTGCCTTGCTTTGATGGTCATCAGGCCGAAAAGTATGCAACGTTTCGAATATTTCTTATAGGGGTTTGAGGAAATTTGGTCATTGTTTCTGAGCCAAGTTCATTGAACTAAATGTTTGCAAATGTATAGGTGGAGGGTTACAAATAAGGGTAATGGTTTTGCAAATCATTTCAAGCACGTTAAGTTTGCGAATGCAGTTGAAGTGTGACAACGGAAATTCTACCTGTTATATGCTTGAGCTAATCATCTGTAATTATGCAAATAGGCTTAAATTAAGTCACTTAATTGACTAAAAATTTAATAAAAAAAATAATAGGATATTATGTAGTTATAGAACCAGTTTTGATAGATGATAGATTTTGATAAAGAAGTCAATTAAATTAAAGTTAATTTAAATTTATAAATTATATCTTAAATATAAATATACTATTACTATTTTAGTATTTTTATTAGGTTTTTATTTTTAATATATTCATTTATATATTTTATTTATATATATATTTTTTTTTTATTTATATATTTTATTTTCTATAAAAGTTCTCACAAAATCTAAGCTTTTTTTGCAGGACTTACACCCATTTTAATCAGAGTATTTATTTATTATTTAAAGCAGAGTTCTAAAGTTTTCAAAAAAACACAAAGCTTGGCAACTTTAACTTGATCTCTTCAAGGTCATTCTGTTGCTTTTTTCAGTCTTGTACATAAATATTTTTAGCAAGTGAAATTTTTGACAACAACACAATACACAGTCAACCAACAATACTACTAAAAATTGTTTATGTTTTATGGCGCCACACACTTTGGGCCATTACTTAATTCAGGTGAAAATAATGAAAAGAAAACCATATTATTTTGTATATATGTATGCATGCATATAAGTACTTTGCACAGGCATATACCAAGTACTTATAGTTAGCCAAACAAATCGTATTAAGTAAACATTTCCAACGTTCTGGCTTCGGGTTCTCAGAACACGAGAATGTGCAAGTACATACATACACAGATATATGTACATATACATACATACATATTTAGTCGTATATAGTCATGAATAAATAACACTGCTCTACAAACAATTTTTAAGATATTTTAAAAGTACTCTAAGAAAATAAATTTGTTTATCCAATTATTAACGTTTTTGAGCGGCATTGAATGTTGAAGTTAATAAAAATTTATTATATTTAATTTAAAATTGATTTGATCCTTATTTCGTGAATGCTGTGCTGTGTTTTAATTTAAATTGTGCGTTTAACAAATACAGCTAAATTAAAATAAAGGGGACTACATTCCTTTAAATCTTAAAAAATAGTGTCTATAACAAAAATTTCCAAAATAAATATCCTACGAATCTTTAAAAGTTAACAAAAACTAAACTAGGATGATTGGGATGGGAATCTATTTTATTAATTTGTTGACTAGTGTTATTTTAAAACTAGTGCCAAGTTGGAAAAAACATTTGCAGTTTCATACTATAAGCAGTGTAAAGTTCTATCCCATTTATGGAACGTATGAGTAAATTACTTGCATATAGAAGTCGTTAATGAGAAAGTAGATAAAATGTTTAGCTACAAATGTTGGTATAGGGGCGAACTAAATACTTGGCCATACTTCTATTTCGTTATTGTATAAGTGTCAGATGTAAGGAATTTCTGTCGCATCGAAGGTATAAAGTTTCGTAATTAGAAACTCTGAGTAGATTATTTATTTATTGTTCAGCAAAACTGCTATTGTCGAATTAGTTTATAATATTTATTATTTTTGTATTCTTTCTGCTTAACTGAAATTTGGTAAACATAATGTCAATAAATAAATAAATAAAAATACCCTTAAAAACGATATAATATAATAGTATAATATCATAATACTTGGAGCCGTATTTGTTGCCAATGTATCACATTACAAAAACTAAACTGTAATAACTGATTAGGTATTTTAAAAATTATATCTTTGTTAGGTTTTTATAAAGCTTCATTTTAAACATTATTTTTTTTTATATAAAGCTTACTTCAAACATCAATACAAATACCAAGAAAATGTGCTTTAAAGCTTCATAAAAGCTTTAAGCTACTTTCTAAGCTATCAACTCTTTTTGAAGGAAGTTGCCCGATAAAAATAATATAAATAAAAATGTTTGAATTTTGGTTGTCACAATATAGAATTCGAATACTTTTGTTGTACATAAATTCTATTAACAACAGCTGTTTGATTATTATTTCTTACCAATCCTGTAAGCAGCTTCCTTACTGCTAACTTTTTGTGCTCTCGCTCTCTCTCTCTAGAGCTCTCTCTCCCACAGCTTACGTAACAGATTTGCCGCCTCTTTAGCTTTCAATTTGCGATGCGTTTTTTAGTTTTTGCCAATTGCTTGTTGGGCTGGTTTTCAACTGTGTGCTTGCTGCAGTGCACACACACACACATGCACATACACACTCACGCATCTATACATATAAGCACGCTAAAAATAAGTACGCACAACAACAAATTCGCGGAGCTGCTGATACCAAAAAAAAAAACAAAAAAGCAACAAATTTAAATTTAATTCAACGAAAAACAAATTGTGAAGACACTGTGCACTTATTTTTATTTCAATTAAATGACTCTTTTGTTGTTAAAAATGTAATTGGGTTTTTATAATTATTTGCGGCCAATATTTGTGTGCTTGTTGCAACTAAAACATTTGGCGCCTCACAGGCAACTAAAATACAATTTGTTATGTTTAGCACACAAGTTAAATTATTTTTATATTTTTTCTGGCGTGTTGTTGTTTATTGTTGCCTCTATTAACAATATGAGCAGCACGCTGGGAATTTATATCAATTTATTTCAATTAACAACAACAAAAAGTAGCTTGTTTATTGCTTGTTGTTGCTGGCTACGTTGCTGCCACTTGTCGCAGTGTTAGTAATTGTTGCTGTTGTTGTGTGTTGTATGAAGGCTATGCAACAACTATTTGCCACCACAAAAATCTGTAAACGATGCGAGCACAAAATGTACCACAAAATTCACAAACACAGCTGCAGTTCTCAGTGTAAGTGTGTGTGTGTTTCATACATATACACGAATAAGCGGGCGGACGCAGCGAGAGCGGCGGCAGCAACAACAACAACCACAACTACACAAACAAATACACACATAAATACAATTGCAAGCTCAATTGATATTTGTATATTATTAAATTAAATTGTTTATTATGCAGATAGTATATGTATGTACACATGGGCATGCTGTATGCCTTTGCAGTAGCTAATTTTTTGTTGCCACTTCTTGGCAGCAGCAGCTGCTCGTCGCTGTTTTTCACAACTTGCCCCACAAAACCAACTGTAAACGAACTTAAATTTTCTTGCAAATTGGCGGCGCAGCAGCCGCTGATGAGCGCACGTAAGCCACATTGAGAGCGCCGCGCTCTGCCTGCTGTGCTCTGCCAACGTTGTTGTTATGTTCGTGTGTGTAAAGAGAGAGCGAGAGAGACCGCACGCTCGGTCGACCCACGCGTTGTTTGGGGCTGCTGCTTTTTGGCTCTCTTAGTTGTTATAAACTGCTGATGCTGTTGTTGTTCTTGCCGTTGCTAATGTTGACAGAGAGGATGCTTAGGTCTGCTTTCTGCTGATATAAACAATTGGGAGAACTTTGCGCTGTTGCCAATAAACATTTGCTGTGTGTTTTCAAGTGAAGAGATTCTCACACACGCGAATCAGGAGCGACTTCGATAATGTCCCTCGATAACAGTTCCACTTAATAAAGTTTAAGGTTAGGTCAGCATTCAAAGATGGAGAAATGTAGGAGGTATTCGAGCTCAAAGGCAATTTATGACGCTTTTGATAAACATCAAATTTCATTATCGATACTAATGATATATGTAATTTCGTAATAAGCCTTTATGATATCTAAAAATGTGATACACAGTATCGATTATTTAGACTAGCTCCAGCGATACTATCGAATGGTGACACTATCGGTTGATTTCCATATGTATATGTATGTATATACTATGTAATTACATATTAAGATATAAAGTGGAATTTATGCCCATTACAAGACAGGCTTTCTTGCTCCAGTTCTTAGCTTATCGCTGGCGCCTATCAGTAATTGTAGCTATTTCTGATTAACAGACATTCAAATACATATGTATATATATGCTCAGCTAAACGCATGTACATACATATGTACATACATATATCTGATCGTAGACTTTAATATTTTAGCATAACAAATAAATTTGTATACAGTATTCTTAAATTAAGATAAATTGAACATTTTTACGTAGTACTTATAGATAACTCGATTTCAAAATCAGCCCTAACCACAATCTGTTTTTAATAATATTTGTGTATTTAAATCTTTGTGTTAAGTACTGTTAAGAGATTAGACTACTTCTTAGGAAGATACCGTAATCAAAAAACTATGTATGTATGTGTGTGTGTGTATGTATGTATGTAGATCGATTCATCAGCTTGTCTTCCGATTATCAACAAACAATCAACACAAAAGTACAGCCAGTGATCATAAAACCAATAATGATGTAAGGGTGTATTATAATTGTTTTGTTCATATTTTCAGACATTTTTGCTAGCTATGAGTCCCCCCTCATATGTATCTGCGAGCAATACAGATATGAATAGCGCTCAATTACCCCGCGGACCCTTGGTCTTATCGACAAGCTCTTGGCAAAAGCAAATAAACAAGCAACCAGGAGCGCGCCGCGCACCCACAGAACAACAACAAACAAATGTGAGTACTAGTAAAATAAACAAAAGAAAATCGATAATGCCCAAGATTGGCAAGAGCAGCAAAAGACGGACGCTGCAGCAGCAGCCACAGCCGCAGTCGCAGCACAAAACAAAAACAAAGCAACAAGCAGAGGCGAACAGCGAGCAACTTAAGAGCATGCCAAAGAGCGTGGCAGAGGGAGAGCGAGGGTTGCGTTTGGCCTTGAAGCTGGGCCGTAGAACTAGCGCTAGTTCGTTGGTAGCAGGCGGTGATTCAGAGATTGGCAGAGGCAGACAGCAGCAGCTGAGGCCACCGTTAACAATGGTCTGTCGGCATCAGGCGTGGGAGCGCTCGAAAGTTCTTTCTCTCTTGCGTTGTTGCTGCTGACATTTAACAATGCGAACAAATACAAGCAAAGCCACACGAACACGCACACCCATGCAGAGAAGCGTGCACACACACAAAGGCAAATATTCAATTTGCCGCTTGCTACTGCCTGCAATCAACTTTATTACTCGCTGCCTCCAACGCTGCCGCAGTTGTTATTTACTTTTTGTTTGTGTCGTCGCCGTCTCGTTTGGTCATCTGAAAAATCAGCAACGCTACTGCGGCAGCAGCAACGGCGACGGCAGCGGCAACGACGAACGTCGACGTCGACGCCGGCATTCGTATTTATCAATCGTTCTGTGGGCCATTGCAAGCTATGCCCATCATTTTATTTCATGCCTCCATTCGCATTGTTAGACTTATCAACATGCACATGTGTATATGCATGTGTGTGTGTGCGTGTGTATGTGTGCATGCTGATGCTGATGAAGCGGCCAGCGCTCGACACACGGTCCAATATTTTGAATGAGATTAATTAACAACAATGCAAACGTTACATGCGTGTACACTGTACATACACACTTGTATGTTTGTACATACCTCCAATTTGATGTTGTTTTCGTATTTTTGACGGACTTGCTTGCATTATTACCGCTGCTCTCCTTTCATGAGTCAGAAAAGAACCCACCACCACTTTTTAACCAGCCTGTTTTCCAATTGATTAGCGATTTTGAACCCAATTTAATCGTTAATTAGAAGCTATTTTGGAACATTTGAAAATCGGAAAACCATCGATTGCACTATCGATCTCACTATATTCATCGAATATTTCGAAATGTACGAAAGTATTTATGTGAAGCCTGGCTAATTCCTATCAGAAAATCTTCAGATTTATAGATATGGACAATTCTCACCAGAACGCACGACTTCTAACAAACGTGAAATAAGGTGCCATTTTGAGTAAAACATGTCAATAAGATTCTGATTTCAATCGGATTTTGGTCTTAAACGCGTCGTTATCATATTATAAAGCGATTTCCGGAGGTAGCAATAATTATTATATATATATATATATATATATATATATACAAAAACCTTGCCGATATAAAATAATAAATAAATTTCGATAGTTTAGAAAAATTGTTCAACTATCGATATATTTTGGGATAGTTTTATAGAGTTGTAAAATGGATGGAGTTGCCATAGTGTTCCATCATTCGACAGCTTATGGTGGCCTAAATTTAAACTAATTATATTTTAAATAAAGTTTATATACATATACGTATTTAATAATATATATAGAGATATATATAGAAACGATCGTTCAACAAATATTATTTAGTTATTTCATGAAAACCTTAACTTTTTCATAACATTCTAAACAAACTCACGGAATCGGATGATGGGTATAGTTTCTACAAGCTGATCAATTCGAAGTTCTATTAAGTTTTGTACAGGCTGATTAATTAAGCTCCACATATTGTGCTTTAAATGCAGTTCTACATATGTTTGAATTAGATCAGTTCAAGACTTTGGTAATTACTACAATTCTAATCTATGAAGCAACATTGCCGCATGCCTTTGAAGTGCAACATATTAATAGCTGGTCGATATTTTGGCAAATTCTCTTCAAAATATTTCAATCCCAGTTGCCTGGCCTGGTCCAATTAGTAGCGATTGGCAAGAACAACATCATCAAGGCAAAAATAGTCAAAAGTCAAACACACTAAAACTTTTCTGGGCTCACTGCAAAAGTTTGTGTGCAGAAAATTGGTGAATTATTTAAAATTATGCCTGAGTATAGGCAAATTTGTTATTTTTTTCTTATATTTTTACTGGCCTAAGTCAGTGGACTGAACTAGAGTGGAATAAAGTTCTGAGTGCTGGTCACTCTGTGGCGTACTTTCAATTACGTGTCTGCCATTTGCCAGCAAATTGAGGTGAAGTATTTAGAGGCAAATCGGCTTGAGGATTGACTTATAAACAGACTCACAAGCAGACGAAAGACACAAATTTCTGATTGCCATTACCCAGGCCCGTATTTTATTATCTTTTTGTCAGAGATTTTTCAGTTGCCCGCCTCATCTTTGACTTTCCCCCCCGCAGTCGCTCTCATACTTGCAGCTGCCTGCTGTCTGTTTCCATTAAAAATCCATTTAAATATTATCTTTTGCGATTCTTTTTCCTCCACATACGCGGACGCCTGGCTTCCGTTTGACATTTAGCCAAATGATGAGACATCAGACAGTCGAGAGATATCACCCAAGGAATTTAATGAGCTATGTGCGTAATTATTTATTTGAGTTATTAATTGGATTTTGAGCGCGCAACTGCTGATTTGAAAACTTGCTTAAATATCATAATTTACTCACACATTTGTGCGCAAATTGACTTTGGAAATTCGAGAATTCAAGCAATCTAAACACATTTCGGTCAATTGTAATGCGTTTTCCACAAATGCAATTGCAAAATGCCACAATAAAATTAGCTACAAATTGTTTTACTCAAATTCACAGACCATTCAGCATCAATCAAATGTTTATCTTGCTCTCTCCCGGCCCTATTATGTCCAGTCAAGTCAAGCGTTTAAATTGTTTAGTTTCATATTGAGGCGTAAATGATATTTGCATTTAGTGTGCGGTATAATAATATTTATCGTAATTGAAAGGAGAAAGAATTCAATACCCTAGACTTACAAGTTTCAAAGAGTTGCATAAATTCAGCTTAAAAGTCTAAGCTTCAATTTAACAAAACTGTTGCCGATTAATCAAATCCATTTATTTATTTATTTATTGTCATATCCTAGCGCTACAAGTTTAAAATTTTAACGAAGACATAACATTCATCTTATTATTACATACTTTATAATTTTTAATCAGACAATTATGATTAGGATTTACTATAAAAGCAAACAATGTTTACTTATACTACTAATTATTCTATCTATAATATTTATTCAAACAGTAAGTAGTATATCAAATATAACAAGTAAGAATGCATTAGTCGAGTATACCCGACTGCAAAACTCCCTGTACCCAGGTCAAAAGTTTCCAATCGCATCTTCATACACTTACACATAACACATACATACGGACAGACGGACAGACAGACGGACATGGCCAAATCGAATTCTCTTTTGATACTGATCAAGAATATATATACTTTATAGGGTCGGAGATGTCTCCTTCTGTCTGTTACATACATTTGCACAGATGTAATACCCCTTTTTACCCATTTTATGGGTACAGGGAGTAAAAATCTACCCAGTTTAGATCTGAAGACCCGGATCAGTCTGGCTACAATAGGAAACAAATAAAAATAAAAGAATAATTCTACTTGTTTCTTACTCATGTTGAAATGTTTCGCCAATTTCATAAGGGCACTTTTAACTTAGAATCTTTAAGAGTTGCTGAAAGCTTTTTGCGGATCTAAAAACGCTTTGGGGATTGGAACTAAAATTGCTAGAATTAGGCATATAAATATTCTCCTTGAGTGAACTATGTAATTTCTGAATAATACGTGTATCTTATGATTAGCTAATCATAAGTACTTGTAATGAAATTATTAACATAATTAAAGGGCTCTAAGGTGAAATTTTCAAAGAAAAACTATCTAAAATTGGAATCACATATAAAATGATAAAACAGTTGGAAAAACTTTGTAATGGTTTATAGACAATGATTTTTTTTTCCTTTTTTACATATATATTTTATTTGTGCGCTACTACCTTTTTGGCAGCTTAAACTAGTTGTATAATAGACAGTTTTGACTCTAAAATTATATGACCATATGTTCCTGAATATGTTATATAAATATTTTAAAAGAATATTTACGAACCCTCAACATCAATCATAGGTCAACGTTTAGTCTGGCATTATCAGATATTTTTTTCCAACAATATCTTTTAGATCATTGTATCGGTAACAGTACTGCAAGTAAGCAGAATTCTTTTAAGCATCTGCCTACAATTACCGTCAAAAAAAATGAACAAGAACCAAGCAAACCTTTTAGAAAATTAATATTCATAGAACTCGCAAGGATTGGCCCGGCAACCTTTTCAGGCCGCTGCTTCAGAAAGTCAAGCGCTCAATTACGTAACTTTATGTTTGGTGCACAGAATGTTTTATTTACCTTTTTTCGCTGGCTCCTGTAGGTCCACGGCCAACCGGGGCTCTGGACCAAGGACCGTCTAAAATATTGTAATTTGCCGTATTCTTTTTTTTTTTATATTTTTGCCGGCAAAGCAACGAAAGAAAACAAAGAAATCCGAACGCTGTGCAAATAAATGCAAAATAATATTACGAAAAGTTGACCGAAAAATACCAAAAAAGTTGGGCGAGCGGGGTAAGAGGGTGCACAGCCGGAGTCGTTGCACTTTCTGGTGCTCAGCTGGTGCGCCTAAAAGTAGACACTTCATTTCTAAATAGAATTTCGCAATTTGCCGAAAGTTTTTCTATCGCCATTCGCTTTGGCCAGTGGCCATTACTTGTCCATTGATTTCAATTCCATCTTTCTTTTTTCTTTTTGCTCATTGGCCGCTTTTGTGTGCACTTTTTCTTGGCTTCTTCATCCTTTGCCTTTTCAGCTGTACTTTCGTTCAGTATTTTAATGTGCAATTTAGCAAAAATTTCATTTTGATTTGATTTTTGAGTGCCGCAAAATGAGGACTGCCGTGATGATAATGGATGGCGAACAGATCTGGCATAAAAGTCTTAAAGGGCTTATTATGGGGGAAAGATAACGGAAGGCTGCCAATTTTGATTTCCACAAAAATTATGCTAATTTTTAAATTGTGTTCTATACAAACTCTCTAATAAATCAATTGTTTTCCACTCATAACTAATTTAATAGTTATTTTGCTATTGATTTATGCATAAGATATTATGGTTTTTTTTGGTTAAATGTTTTCTAAATTTGATATTTTATTAGACACTTTAGAACAGCTGTTCACACTTGTTGTCAGAAGTAAATATATAAATATATATTTACTGATACCCCAGTTTCTAACTCTCCCAATAATTACAAACAGTTGTTTTTTTCGTGAATAAATTTTATTATTCCTTATGCTTCGGAGGTGGGGACAGATGAAAATCTACGGATAATATTTAAGGAGCAAGGGATCGTGTCGAGCGACAGCCAAGCAGAGGAGACTAATCAGTTGGAAACTTCTCCAGTGCCTGGCTGGCAAGCTCTGTGTACTATCAGGATCAATTTGGTTCAATAGGCCTAAGTTCGGAAATCAATAGCTTAATGGCGGTAACGGTAACGGATGCGACGCACGGTCTTGTAGCGGTAGCCATCCTTGCCGACATCGGTGCCCTCATCGGCAGCCTTGACCTCAGCAGCCTCGGCGGCAGGTGCCTCAACAGGGGGCAGGTATTCGCCATTGGTTGCCTCAGCGGCAGCAGCTTCCTCAGCAGCCTCCGCCTCACGACGATGGCGACGGAGCTTGAGCTTGCGCACGGTCTTGTAACGGTAGCCATCAGCACCCAGGACGGTCTTCAGCTCAGGGGCCAGCTCAACATCAACGGGTGGCAGATACTCGCCGGAGGGCTCAACAATCTCAGAGACATCGCGACGGTGACGGGCACGGAACTTCAGCTTGCGCACGGTCTTGTAACGGTAACCATCATCAGCAACCTTGGTATCGCCAATCTCGGCGGCATCAACGGGGGGCAGGTACTCCTGTGTGGGTGGCAAATATTCCTGGCTGGGCACCTCGCGGCGATGGCGCAGCTTCAGGCGACGCACCGTCTTGTACCGATAGCCATCCTCCGACAATGCGGCGGCCTCGGCATCACCAACTGGTGGCAAGTACTCGACCGAGGGGTCCTGGACGGCGGGATCCGCTGATTGGGCTGCGGCAATGGCCACCAGGCAGAGGGAGAGTGCGGCGATGAAGAGTTTCTGTGGAAAAAGTTGATCAAATTAAGTACAACAGTTCTAAAAGATGTTCCAAGTGTAAAAAGCTATTTAAAAGTTTCAGTTCATGTGTACTAAAATGCTCGCAGCTTAAGTAAGTAGTGTTTAACACATCGGAAATGTGTTAGAGCTGGCTAACAAATCATTTATATTATTTAGTACAGGTGTACTAAAATCTTATAATTTAGTCCATGTGTACTAAAAGTTTTGGGGAAGTTCCTGTGTATGGAAACACCGTTTATGGCGCGTGTTCAGAGTGTAAATGCTATTTTGAGAATTTAGTACATATGTACTAAAATGTTCTAAAAACTAAAGAGACGTTCAAGCTATACAGTCACCAGATTTAATGCCCAATCGCATTAGAACAGGTGTACTAAAACCTGTAGAATTTAGTACATGTGTACTAAACCTACTTATGTTTAGTACAACCGCTCTTTAATGCATTCCAATACTTGCATAGTTACACCATAATGTTTCAAGTATTTAGTACATTTGTACTAAAATTGATATAGGACACTCACCATGCTGTAGATTTAGTTCTTTCGTACTAACGAACTATGCGAACTGACTGAAGATGTTACTGTGTCGTAGGTATTGAACCCAATGATGTCTTGGTCCAATTCGCTTTGCGTATTTATAGCGAAATATGGATCATCCGCAGCTGATAGTCGAAAACCTCAAATCTGGTTTTTATTACCAGTCTCAAAAGAAGAAAAACAAAAAACAAAAAAAATAATATATGTAAAACAAATGAAATATTGAGCCAAGTCAAGTGCGCATCAAAGCCAAAGATGACGACAGGCCGGCTTGGGCTCTATTAACCACTTGATAATGGCTATGATGACGAACCTAGCAACCGAAAAATAATATTGTATGTTGCATGATTCGTTTGGTCAAACGTCCGCCTTCAACTCAGCTAGGTACGCACTTGAGCACAATTATTTTTGGATCAGGTTTTTGCAGCTAAAGTGGCTTTTAATTCATACTTTTTTGTTTTGTGTGTAAGTATATTTGCTGATGTGGATGAAACGTTTTCTGTAACCATTGTTGGTAACAGATTGGCTACCGGTTGTGGGATTTCTTACATTACAATGAACAATAAGTGGTAAGTCTTGACTTATTTAATGGCTGTAACATAACATAACCACATTTAAATGATATTTCTTATACCCTTGCCGAGGGCAATACTTAAATTTTTGTCACGAAATGAGTAACGCTTTGAAGGAGACGTTCCGACCCCATTAATGTATATGTATATTCTTGATCAACAGCCAAGTTGAACTAGCTGGATCGTATCACTATAACTTTTGGTTGCCATAGCAACAAGCGTCTTAAAATTCTTTTTTTTTTTTGTGAGAAACTGTTTTGCTTTGTTTCTAAAGATATCCCAACTAAACACAGCAGTTGCCAGATATATAATTCATCTTATAGCTTAATAATCATCATATACTAAGTAGCTGCCATAGGAAAAATTAGTTGAAAAATCAGCTAATGTTTGAAAAGCATTTCTGCAGAGTATATATCACGCCGGAGATAGCTTTTGATTCTTGCTTTTACATATAATATGAAATATTCTTGAAGCACTTATTCCCACTCACTTGTTATGTTCTTGGCTCAAGTACCTCAATAGAACACTTGAAACGTTCTCTGACCTTGAATATTGCTACAAATTTAAGATTTCGTATTTGATTTTATTGAATTTTCAGCAAAATTTGTTTCCTGCTTTGTGGCTATTATCATAATAAGTATTTCAAGTATTATTATATTGTTGTGTTGAGCATTGTTATGTAAGTAAACATCAATTTTTAACGAGCTTGTAGCCTTTTGGATGTAATTTTAATACGTCTCAAATATTATTAAATTCTTCTTGTGGCTTTGTAGCAGCAAGACCAATCTTAGGTTTGAATTTTGTACCTTGCTTGAAGAACTCAAGTGCTCTTTTTGCCAGCTATTTTTGGCAAACTTGAGATTTATTTATGAAGCAATTATCCCCATTTACTTATGGCCATAAGAGGACAAGCTAAATGAAAGATTCCAGTGCGTAAAAGTCTTTTGTAGTTCAATTTTAATATACTATTCAACATTTGTTAGATCAACAAGCTATTCAGGTACATAATAATCATAGATTCTGTTAGTTTCAATACACTTTCAAAGGGAACTTTTCTGTTTCCAGTCCTTTAAGGCAGTCTACATATGAAATTTGGGTACTTCAGCTATAGAGGTGTGGGAGGTAAATAGGGAAGCTAGATCAGAGGATCTAATTTGAATAAAAGTTAAGTATTTTCTTGTAAAATATTTTGATGCTGATATCGCATAATCTCGTTTAGTCAACAGCCATAATAAAAACTTAAGAAAATGTGCTCGTATGTAAATATATCCACATATAGTTAACAAGACTTACTACATCAAAATCTGCTGGGTGTTCTCCACTCATATAGTTTTCCCCTCATCATGCTACAATATATTTTAACTCAATCGAATTTGGCTAGACTTCCAGGGGTTGTGATCTAAACTTTCTGTAAAATCTATCTCTGTGTCTTAGTTTCATAATTCTTATACGCTTGATGTAGGCAAGACATGTGTCGGAATCGACTGGATGTAATCCGTATGTAATAAATATAAAAGACATAGAACGATTGATCGACAATTGAGAAATTATAAGAAACATTTTTGATTGAGATGTATCAATATATTTATTATATTTTACGCAAGCTGACTTCATTTGTTGAAAGAAAAGCAGTTTTGTGAGTCAAGAGACATCTTTTTCAGCAATTCAAAGCATTGTTATACTTTTAGATGAATTTTGACTCAAATTTAAGTAAAAGCGGACCACTCTAGTATATCAAGAAATGTGAGTTTTTTTATTTTACATATATTTAAACCATTCTCAGAAAATTGTTCAGATAAATTTGATTTTAATCTGAGATCCCCTTTTACATTACCATGGGAACAATCGGTCGAAACTTGAGCTGTTCTATTAAGAACTTTCTGATAGGGTACATATGTATATATATGTTGTGTACATTAAATTTCCTTAACAGATTTGCAACCTTAATGGTACTGCCCGTCGTAAACTCGTTTAAGCACTCATAAAAACGCGATCAACACTTGACAAACACAGACAACGGGCAAATACAAATGACAGCAATAATAATAATACATAATAACAAGAAGAACAACAATAATAACAGCCATAATATGCAGCACCCAAAATAATGCATTAACCATCACCAGAGCCATTTAATTGGCCAGGACCCCTGCCAGGGGGACGCCCAGTTTTCAATCGTTTGATAAGGCAAAATTGTTTACTTTCTGCATAAGGACAATGGCAAATGGGCAGGGCAGGGCGGCAGGACACCTTGCCAGGATATGCTCTGCATTAAAATGAAATTAAATGGATGCGTTGGCAATTTCTGTTATTGTTGTTGCTGCTGCTGCTGCTACAGTAACTGTTGTTGTTGATACTGTCATTGTTGTAACAAGCGTTGCTGCTGTTGCATATTTTATAAAGGGGGGGCCATTGGGGCAAGTGGCGCTGGCGGGGATTGCCGCATGCCGATTGTTTGCATTTTTTTTCGACAATTTAAATCGCATTTTGCAACATGGAAGCTACAACCAAATAGGCCGACTGACAGGACGTATGCGTAAAATCAACAACAACAATAAATCGACAGTAAATGCATTTAAATATAACATAGAGAATGAATAAGGGTGTAGCGAGGCAGCCATCAATATAAATGTCCACCAAGAAAGAAAGGTACACTATGGAAAATTATTGATTTTAATAGGAACGTTTTATTACAAATTACAGGATTAATTACTTAAGTAATTAATTTGGCATATTTAGTTTAATTACTGAAGAAATTGTGTCTATATTTAATAATTCTTGATTTTAATAGGAACGTTTTATTACAAATTACAGGATTAATTACTTAAGTAATTAATTTGGCATATTTAGTTTAATTACTGAAGTAATTGCGTTTATTTTTAACAATTCTTGATTTTGATAGGAACGTTTTATGACAAATTACAGAAATAATTACTTAAGTAATTAAATTGGCATATTTAGTTTAATTACTGAAGAAATTGTGTCTATATTTAATAATTCTTGATTTTAATAGGAACGTTTTATTACAAATTACAGGAATAATTACATTTGTCGAGTTTACTTTGGCACATTTTGTTTAATTACTGAAGTAATTGTGTTTATATTTAACAATTACTTAAGTAACAACACTTTTCTGTATTGCTTAAGTTATGAGGTATTTTGGTTACAAATACTCAATAATTTCTATTGTGAAGACACTTAATCTAAAACAAAACAATCAATAAACACAACTGCTTAAGTGTTTGCATAAAAAATTATGCATTGATAATAGGCAGCCCAACGTTTTTAAGATTCCATTAATTAATTATTAAACCTTCTTGTAGGTGATAATAATTGTCAACACATTTATTTATTATTTATTCTGAAACATACAACATTTCACAAAAATTAATTATGCTTAGAGGCGTTCTAAAAATATTTAAACATATGAATAATCAGATATGCAAATTAGCTTTTACCTTTACACACTTTAATATTTCATTTGTAAAATATTCACACTTTTTAGTGATTTCTCAACAAAGTTAATCCTTGATTATAATCAGAATTAAGAAAATTAACCAAACAAGATATAGAATTTATTATACAGCTATTGACCAGCTAATGCTAGCTGGCTTTAAGGGGTTTTCTTAAGTCTTTGAGCCACATATCTAATGATTTTTACTCCCTATACCCATTAAATGGATAAAAGGGTGTATTAAATCTGTGCAAATGTGTGTAACAGGCCGAAGGAGATATCTTCGTCCCTATTAAGTGGAATATTCTTGAGCAGTATCAATAGCCAAGACAATGTAACAGCAGTGAAGCCGAATATGTGTTTGGGAATTTGAGAACTGAGTACAGGGGATCTCGTAGTCGGGTATACTAGCATAATTACTTGTTTGTGTACACTAACACTACTACCTACGTCCCACCTACTAAACTGAATCTGTAATATAAAAAACAGAAGGCCTTAGTAGCGAACGCTATAAACTACTTGTTAGTCTAAACTTTTCAAGTTTAACTATCAATATAAATTAATAAATAAGCCATAACTATTTATTTTATATATTTTATTTTTCTCTACAATCTTATTACTCATATTTATAACATTTCAAGGCTGTACATTTTTAAAGATTTGTATTTTTATATACTCATTAATAGGAAGGTTAACAAAAAATTCTAGCTCTAGCTCTAGCTACAAGGCTTTCGGCCCTTTAAAGATTAATTCCTAAAGAAATGTTCTAGTGGAAATTGTACAATCTTGTAATAGTAGTTTGAGAAGTAACTGTCCCATATTTTGTTTTAATTTAAATGATTTAAATGAAATACATTTTAATCGTTAGTTAATGTAACTACTGTAAAGGGTATGAAAGCAAACAGTTGCAATTTCACAGCGTTCTCCTGCTGCCTCGCTCTCGCTCTCTCGCTCTCTCTCTCTCTCTCGTTTGCATACTTCGCCTTGGCTTATGCTGCTCATCGTTATCTGCTTATGCGTGTGCTCATTTGTCGCTTGTACATGTGCATGCGTGTGCGTGTGTCGTCTGTGTGTGTGTGCCTTTGTCGCCTGCCTTTGACTCGCTGCCATGATAATGTGTCATTATATTAAAAGCTTCGCAAATACGCCACCTACTGGGCAGAAGTTGAACTCCCTGGGCAGCAGTGCGGCTCAGCTTGAAAATTTCATTAGCGTTCAGCTTTTGTGGGCTCTGTTGTTGTACTCGTTCTTGTTGTTGTTGTTGTTGTGGTATGTAACCCATAAAACTAAGACGCCATTGGGAATTTGCCTTACCAGCAGAGCCTGCCCTTCTGTGTGTGTGTGTGTGTGTGGTGTGTGTGTGTGTGTGTGTTGGCTTCAAGTGCAGCCTCAAAGTAGGCAATTAATTTGTTAATTGTCGTGAATAATGTTGGCCAAATTGATGGCATTTGACGTCGCATCGTTGCGAGGCAAATTTGTTGAGCAGGCTCCAAGCAAATTGAGTTTTCGCGCGGTCAACAAGCCCAATTAATTGGTCAGTTGAGTGGATTATGCGCAGAGCAGCCGCGATGAGAAGTGCTTTGATCTATTCTATAGCGCAAAAGTTTAACAAACTTTTTCTAAATTTTATTTTTATTTTCAATAAATACTTAATAAGTAAGGTAAACAATTTGCGCTTACTTTAATTTGCGGATTTTAATTAATATCAAATATTAGCATTTAATTATGCAACATATTTGAAGCTAGCAGAGTTTTCTCCCACCACTTTTCGATTTTCGAATTAGAAGAAGTTAGTTTTCATTCCACTTGTTTATAACCTTATTTTTGTATAATTACAATAAGAAGGGCTATTTGAATAAAGAAATCAACCCAGTTGAGATCTGAACTCCAGATCAGTCTGGTTATAATAACACACAAGCCGAAAAATAACAAATAAATGAAAATAATGATTGATTTATTGAAATTTTAACTTTTTTCAAGCCAAATATTCCATTGGTTTTCCAGTTTTGAACATCTAAATATTTCGATTCCGATTTATTTTTGTTCGGGATCGAAAATGGGAATAGGCTTTATTATTTTAATATACATTATTTAGGTTTTTCAGTAACTGCCTAAAAAAGAATAAAGTTTGCTTGTGTTTCGCAAATTGTTTATAATAACTGCAATATTTTCAAAAAATTTAAACGGAGATCGAATCGTTTATCTTTGATAAAATGTTAATTATTTTAAACCCCAAAAATATCTATAAGATTTAGAGTGAATTGAATCCAACCTTTCAATTTAATGGTTCTAAATTAGATCGAGAAAATTATATATAATAAGTAAGTAAATATGCTCAACTTCAAATGTGATCAAATATTCAGGATGCTGAAAATTGAAATGAAATTTAGCAAGTAAGTTTTAAACATATATTATTCAAATATCTGTACAAATTGTTGATTAAATACGGATCTTTTTAAAAATGTTCAAAGAGTTGCATGTTTTCATCCAAATTTCCAATTAGGCAACCACCTTTTGCAGTTATTCTGCGTGCACTAATTGCATTTTATGTGACTAAATACATAAATGCAAAAAATGTTGCAATTTATATTTATTTACGCACAACAGGCAGCTGACAAAAATAAACATGCCAAATAATACATTTGTAAACGCAGACATAGATACATTTATGTGTGTATATGTTTATATATATACTATATGTGCCTCGTTAGAATGTATTTCAGTATTTTCGGCAAGTGGCGCAGCGAGGCATTTAACCAAATTCATCATACGCACTGTTGCACAGCTCTCACCTCCTAAAACCAACAACAACGTGACCATAAATTCACATTTTGCATTCGGTGTAAATCAAATCAACAGCGCATGGGGCAGCGGGAGGGGGGCAACGGGGACGACGGGGGCGCCGTGGTGAAGCTTATGGTAATATATTTTGATGACCATAATGAAAAGATCAAAAGGCCATCAACTGTTCTCGTGGACACGTTCTGTGTGTGGCCAAAAACTAAATAAAACATGGGAAATTATTTAACAAAGGCAACGGATAAATTACCAAATTAACACGGAGGTCGATAAATAAACAGATCGATTTATATAAAACAACTTCTCATATAAAGCACGTCAATAATAAATTAAATAAATTACCAAATTAACTTGAACTCTACAAATATTGCGATCGAATTATATAAAACATTCTCCCTTATAATGCGCGTCAAATATCGCTTATAATTAAATTCTCTCCTTCTCAAACGTTTTCCAACACTTGCCATCTAGTGATGTGCAAGTTGAAGTAGCTAACAGCTTTCTAGTGATGGGAGAGCAGTCTCTCAGCTAAAAAGCTATCGGCCAACTACAATAGTAGTAAATTCTCCTTCCAACTTTTCCTCCTTTCTTCATTCTTTTGAGATCATTGCTTTCTGCTATAGTTTGCTGTGCCATTTAAGATATAATCTAAACTTCAAGTTCTTTGAAATATCAATTCGAAAAACCAAAACGTTGATAAACTTCTCATGAATCAATTATTACATAGGTATATTTTACTTATACGTCTTATCAATTTTATTATTAAATTTCCTTAAAACTCTCTATCCATTTGTTGTTACGTATCCCAAATTAATCCCAAAGATATCAAACTATCCCAACAAATTTGTATCCTACGATTCCCACAACTCTTCCATTTATTTTTAATCCAACTCCACACACCGTCGTCCTTTATTAAAGCTCCCCACAAAATTTGTATCAAATGATATCTTAAAGCTCTTCCCCAGTTATTTTTAATCCAAGTATGTTTTACAATGTGTTCTGCTTTACCATTTTTAAATCAGTTGGCCAAATAACCCAGGATTTTTAAGGCTGTACTTCAATGACTATAACTATCCAAGCAGATTTGCTGTGTGTCCTTGCAGTTCATAAATGTCATGTGTGCTTCATGTTACACCTGTCATCATCATTATCATCAGTATCCGCAACTGGCCAAACATTCGCATTCGCATCCGCATCCGCATCCGCATCCGCATTCACATCCGCTGGCTACGCTGGCCTCATCAGCATCATCAT
This sequence comes from Hirtodrosophila confusa, assembly GCA_035043065.1. Taxonomy (NCBI): domain Eukaryota; kingdom Metazoa; phylum Arthropoda; class Insecta; order Diptera; family Drosophilidae; genus Hirtodrosophila; species Hirtodrosophila confusa. The sequence goes on from JAWNNI010000039.1 coordinate 2,552,976, forward strand.
TACAACCGCCACATGACATGGTTCAGAGTTTTTTTTCCGCTCGTTTAGCATATGTTGTAAATGTTCACATAATGGTCCCTTAATCCCCGACCGGAATCCTGACCCTCACTTCCCACTTCCCACTTCCCACTCCCGCCTCCTGTCTCCTCTCTCCTGTCTCCTGTTGCTGTTGTGACCACTCGACGACAGTTTTTGCCGCTGGGCTGTTGTCAAATAATATTTATATACTATTCGCATAATGCGTGGATTATTTTCTTAATTGATGCTGATCGGCCTATTATACGAATATGCGCACATTTACCTCCCCCCCCCCCCCCCCTCCTCATTCACCCCTCTATGCACACTCTACTCCACTCTCAAGCCGTGTCCTGCATTTAAAATTTAATTTTTAAAACTTATTTCGAGTTGTGGTTGCACAATTTATTCGCGCTAAAAGTTAATTTGATTTTGCTGACCGCATGTAAAATTTTGAACTTTTTGACTTTGGCAACATTTTGCGACCGGAGGAGTTGGAGGAATTTAGTCAAATGCCATTTTGTGGGCGTGGCCAAGTGGCATGCGGCATCATTAGCAATTTTTTGGTTTTCGATTATTTGGCTTTGTTTTTCGGGCATTTGAATACTGGGTTTCCGATGCTTGAACACGTTTATTTTTTGTGGGTTTTCATTACAAAACGAAAAGTTTATAAGTGGACTGTTATTGTTAATCAGAAGAGGTATATATATACTAACGTTTACTATAAGAATCGAATATACTACACTATTTTATGTAGCCCGCAAGCTGAAATATACTCGTATATATTTATTATACTCTAGCAGAGCGTATTATAATTATGTTTTATTTATATTTTATTTTAGTTATTTATTTATTTATTTACGAAGGCAAAACAGCGCTGCCTCGAATCAAAAAATATAATATAATACATAGATATAAGGAAAACATTTTAAAAGCCTACGCGAAACTACAATTGAAATCTAACAACGACACCAGCACGTTGGGGGAAGTTTATTTGCCAGTCCGGCTAGCTATGCCCCTATTCACAGCAAGGAATTGCCGGTGGCGTTATTAGAGCCTATATCAAGATAGTGAAGAGTTAGTTATGAAGAAAAAGCTTATAGAAATTAAAAAAAAAACTAAAGAAGAAGAATAAAGAAAGACAGTGGGAATGAAATGAAATCTCCAACTCGGTGGGGGAAGTTTTATTAGCCAGTCCGGCAAGCTGTGCCCCAGCTCAGAGCGAGGTTAGTTAGAGATTACATTAAGGAATAAAGGATCTAGGAACGGGTGGGGATGGGAAAGAATAAAAGAGTTATAGAGTAGAAAATAGCAAATAAAGGGGGACATAGAATGGGCAATCTCCGACCCGATGGGGGAAGATTATTTGCCACACTGGCAAGCTGCTAACTTAAAGTTAAGACTTTGAGTTAACAATAGCTATGGCAACTCGTATATAATATTATATAGTTCTCCTATACAAATCAGTTTGACATTTCTTGAGCCTATAAAAGTATTTAAACATGTTTTGATCTGAGAAACTGTGCTACACAACCTACCCTATAAAGAGAATATATATCAGTATTAAAAGCCTCATCGGTCTAGCCTTTCTTCTCTAAATCCAAATTGCCTTTAATATCTAGAGACATCTAATTTTATGTGTAGATTCTCAAATACCTTAGGCAGATTAGGCATATTTAAAAGTTCTATATTTGTCTACGCTTTCAATATTCTCAAATACCTTAGACAGATAAAGCATATTTGACAGTTCTATATACGCTTGCCACCATTCAACAGAAGGAAATTGTAGCTACAATCTTATAAATAAATGTATATATATATACATATATATGTACATTCAGAACATTTCAAAAATGACTTCAATTAAATGCATCGAACATTAACATAGCTTTTAGAAGATTTCAAATTACAAGCTAATTTATGCTAAAATCTTTCTAAATTCATTTGCCCTTAAATAATGTTTATACATAAAATGTCATTATTTGACAAACTCAGCAATAAAGCTAGAAACCATAATGTTAATAAGAATACTAAAATGTTGTTTGTATTATTAATTAAATTTAAAAAAAAAGTATTAATTAATTAATAAATTGCCCTTAATTGTTAAACATTAAAATTCCTTTATTGTTTTAATGCGTGTATTTATTTATATGATTTATGAGATTGTTTGCCATTTGATGACATGAATTTAGAAGCGAGCAGAGCTCAGGAGGTAGAAGGACACATCTGTAAATGCGTACTTGTCTCCTGCCCGCTTAGCTTGCGTGTCCAGTTGCATTTTACAGGATTAAGCACTTAACAACAATTTCACGCACGCATTTTAAATTAATTATGCGTTATTTATAAATAAATGAAATGCACACGCAACGAGCACAAAACACAAAATGATGTCCTCCCCCCCTCGTAGAAGCGATTGGAACTGATGCCACATGGGTGCAGGGTGCATCCAAAAGGATTGGATGTTGAAAACCACAGGACGAACATGTTGCGCTTAAAATACTTTGCTAATTTTTCGCTAATATTTACCAGGTGGCTGTTGCTGATGTTGTTCAAGCTCTACGGTGTTGTTGGGATTTGTGTTGTTGTTGTTGTTGTTGTTGCTGGTCGCTTGGTTTGTCTGCCTGTCGGAAATAACAAATATTTAAACGTATTTAATTAAAACTCACAAATGAAACCGCAACGCGCAATGAACGCCGAGTGCTCCGCCTCAAACTGTTGCCCCTTTCTGCCTCTGCCGTTTGCATTACATTTTATGCTAACACACACACACACAGACACACTCGCATACACATACATAAACGCGGCTCAAATTATTGTTTATTTATTTACAGTTACGGCCATGTGTGTGTTTGTATTTGTATTTGGCTCTCTCTCTAAGTGCGTTTGTATGCGTGCGCTTTGGTTTCGTGCTTTGGCGATATTGGACTTTGCGGCCCATTAAAGTATGCAAATACCCTTACATGAGCCAAACTGTTGCTTACTCCTTTTGACAGGACAAGAAAACTCAAAAATAATAATTGAATTTAATTGAATATTTAAAAAAAAAAGGAACGATGTTTAAATATTTAATTATTAGAGGTTTTAGAATAATCAAATCAATCAAAATTAAAATTGTTAGATATTTTGAAATACGAAAATCATTTATATATTTGGCTTTAAAAATGTTGGCTTTGATCAAGGCGCATGAATACTATTCGCAGATAACATCAAAATGGTAAAACAGTTTACATTCTATTCAAAACATGAATATAAAATCCAAAATGAATTCAAATGATTGATTGTATTTACTGTACAAAATATATATGCATAAATCTCTTTAAAAATCGTCTCAATTAACCTCAACAGCCTACAATTTGAAAGCTTTAATAGTACGTTTGATAAATAACCCTCCCCAGAACTCCCTAAGCACTCGGAGTCACCTAAAACAAAGAGCATTTGGGCCATCATTTGTTGACATTAGTTTTACAGTCTAGCTTTGCCATTGCATACTTTTCGGCTGTGTATTTTATTATTTGACCGCTAGTGTAAAGCAAATTGCATTGCCTACTTTTGAGCGCCCATTGTTATTTAATGCGTTAATCATACGTCATGTTGGCCAGGAACCACGTAGCAGGAACTACGTATTCGCAATTGTGGTCTTTGAAACCTTATTTATTTATTTTCCTGTGCAAATTTCTTGCTTGGTTCAGTATACTCGTTTGTCCTAGCTAGCAAATTGTGTCTTGTGTTCAAGAAAGATGATTTAAATAATTGTATTCGATTCTATCATCTGCTTACTCTTTAATCAGGCCTGTTCTGAATTCCACTATCTAATCAATTCCACTGAAATACGTAAAGCATGCTTTTGGGCACGTCTATTAAATAAAATAATACACAATAAAGCAAGGTTTTTAATAATATTCTGCTCTAAAAAGTATGCTACACGCTATTCTGTGGAATTGATTCGGAATGGAATTCAGAACAGGCCCCCATATTTGTTTGTATTGAATTTATAAATCTTGTGGATACTTTTCAATTAAAGTAAGCCGCCTGCAATTAAGAGTTACTTCTGCTAAGTCTTAAAAAAGTCTACAAAATTTTGAGAGTCGCATTTTTATTGCTAAATGACAGCGTGTGAAAAAGTGCATATTTTAACAGATGTGCGCACAAAGACACACAAAGTCCAATTACAATACACTGCACAAAACTGGGCAGCTAAGCTGACATGTGGTGTTTCCTTAGCTCCACAGCATTTGATATCCTTTTAAAATGCATAAATGAAGGCTGCGAATATGGGAAGTGAATAACGTGGCATAAGAAAGACCCACAAAACCATTTTATTTTCTCAGTGGCGCTTTGTTGACCATTTCCATTACACAGGATATATGCATATGTATGTGTGTGTGAGGGTGTGTGTTTGTTTGCATTAACCCTGCAACTTTCGTCTGGCTTTTTGGCTCGAGTTCGAGTTTTCACTTGCCTCTCTTATTTACTCTGCTGCGTTTTATTTCCTGGCTTGCTCCAGGGTAAAAGGGATGGGCAAAGGCAGCTTATTTGCCATTTAACTAAGCTGGTTAGCTAACTAGTTGGAGCTGAAACTGATGCAGCAGCACTTCAACTGGACCCAGCCTAGTCGATTGAGAGCTCCTTACCATGCAAGGCACTGTCAGAGCATTTTTTATAAGACTATTTTTTGGTTAATGCGGGTCTGCATATTTGTTGAACCGAAAGGTTATAGCATATGACCACCGAGGGGCAAAAACATTAGATACTTCATATCCCTTTATATCAAAAAATGTTCTGTCTTTTTTTAAGGCAGACAAATATAATGGCTTGCATACTCTTATCTTATCTCTTATCTCTATACTGATACGAAACTCAAAATTAAATATTCTGTATGGAAATTTAGGAAGTACAAACGTTGCAGTCGGACGTTCCCGACTGCAGAATACTCTTTTTCAAATCCGATATAATTTGGTTATTTGTGGAAAGGAAAGGGACGTAAAAACTACAGTGGTATGCACTATATCAAATTTGGTGACTCTAGGAGTCATTGATTTTGCTCATTTGCGCGGGAAGGGGTGGGGCTGGCAGAAATTTTTATTTTCAAAGCTGTCATGGGAGTCACACGGAGTCTGTGTATCAAATTTGATGACTCTACCAGTTCAGATGAGGGAGATATAGATTTTGCTTATTTCCGGGAGAGGGGATAGGGCTGGCAAAATTTGTTTGATGCAGATCTGTAAAGAATGTAAACAGTAGCCTGTACGTCAAATTTGATGACTTGAGCTTAAAGAATGTGGAACATGTAGGGATTTGTCAGATTCCCAGGGAAGAGAAGGGGGTGTCCGAAAATTGAAACCTTATAAAGTGAGCGTGTACACCAACATGTGTACCAAGTTTCGTTTGTCTTGGTTTCAAGGTTGTGGAATACCATGCAGAGGCCGAACATTGACATCTTTATTCACAATAAATTCCTTATAATCCTTAATCCTTGTCAGATTGTTCCCATCTTCCATTATGCAATGCTGGAACTTCCATCAAAACTCAAAACATAATTGTCGATAATTTATTATTAATTTTACACTCAACCCGCTTCCAGAAACTTAAATAATCTAATCATTTCTTTAGATAGTGCGATGGTGTGAGTGCTTATGGTAAAATTTGTACATATAATCGTAAAGTAGATGACATAACCAATGGCAATCCATGCCAGATAACCAATCCAAGTAAATGCCATCAATTGGGACATTAAATAGATGTTCACAAAGACGCTAAAACATGGTATAAATGGCACTAGTGGCACCCTGAACTCCGGAAAAGAAGTGCTCGGTGGCTGTAGGTATATGACCAGTACACAAAAGAGCATCAAGAAAACCATAAAGCCCAGCAAGATGCGATACTCCAAAATATCCTGACTCGCCAGCCGCAGAATACAGCATAATGCCACACAGAGCAGCACAAAACTGAATAAAATGAATCGGGCAAAGCAATCGGTAAAGGCATTCGATTCCTTAAAGCGTGACATATTAAAGAACTGGCGCAGTAACATCGAACAAGTGAGATTCGGTTCGTATAGCAAATCGGGTTGATCGTCCCGGTAGTGCATCACCACAACACCCATGGCCACAATTGTATAGGCCAGCATGACGCCAATTGTGCCCATCTCAATAAGTTGATCCAGATTGAAGAACATGGCAGTAAATGCTGTAGGAGTAGTAGAAAATGTTAATTAGCAGCTTGTGTGTATGAAAGGAAAAAAGGGAATTACCCTGACATATAATGAAGTAGTAGCTTAAAGGAAACAAGTCTATCAACATGTTAAATCATAGTTTTAACCTTATCTAAATTAAATAAATAAATTAAAGAAGTATTCCCAACTACGGGACCCCCTGTACCCAAGTCTGGCATCACCAAACACATCTTATTACATCAAGCAGTACAGCGGCATTGCAAGCAAGCAGTGCGCCTCAAATGGTGGCTATGCTGTTGCTTCTCCTCGCTCTTCAGTACTGAAACTAGTTTCCTGAATAACTTATGTTTATAAACTAACTATCGATAATCTACCGACTTGTAAATTTCACAATAAAAGAAGAGTTTTTTAATTTTCTTAACTAATCTACATTTAATATTATTTTTCTGCTTTCTTAAATTTGATGGTACATTTTAAGAGTTACATATAATACTTATAGTCCTACAGTTTCCATTGAATATTTTGTAATTATTAAATTAAATTAAATTAATTAAGATTAATTAAGATTAATTAATTAAATTAATCAAACTTAATTAAATTAATCAAACTTAATTTAATTAAATCGAATTATTTAATAAATAAAATAAAATAAATTTTATTTAATTATTTAAAAAATAAAATAAATTTAATTTAATTTAATTAATAATTTAAAGAAAACTGTCTGCCAACTTACCCGCCAGTATGCCCGAGACAATTGTGGCTATCAACGGCGTCTGTGTCCAGGGATGAATCCGTGCAAAGCAACCAACCATTACACCATCCTGTGCCATGGCATAGAGAATGCGGGGCAGCGGGAACATGGCCCCCAACATACAGGTGCACAGAGCAAACAAGGCGCCAATGGTCACAATCCACTTGATCTCGATCATTTGGACATAATCGAAGGCCTGGGCAATTGGTGCGAGCGGATCAATAGCATAATACGGTATCATCGTGGTCAATACCAGGGCCATACTCAGGTAGGAAACATAGATGATCAGCAGCGAATACAGAATGGCAATGGGAATGTCATGACTGGGATTGAGGGCCTCCTCGCCGGTTGTGGCAATGCAGTCGAAGCCAATGAAACCATAGAAGCACTTGGCAGCCCCCGTCATTATGCCTACCCAGCCGTATGGTATAAAGCCACCGCTGCCCAGCTGCTCCATGGGCACATCACTAGCTGGGCGACGCCAGTTATACAAGTTGGCTGAGAAAGAAGCTGGGCTAAAACAGAGAGGAATAAACAAAGCCAAACGCTTACCCTTAGTGGCGCCTGCGAAGACCACAATGCATATGGTCAGCAAGTTAAGACAGGTGAAGGCATTGTTCAGCCAGCTGGACTCCTTGGCGCCAATCGCAAGCAAGCCCGTCAACAACAGGATCGCGCCAAAGGACATCACATCCAAATAGTCCGACAAATACTTACATTTCACAGGCATCAAATCCCGCAGGTGCTCCGAAATTGTGTGATTCAACAGCGCATCCACATAGCAGGAGAGGCCGCGTGCCACTGACGCCGCACCCACCATATACTCCAGCACCAGGTTCCAGCCAATGGTGAATGCCACAAACTCACCCATTGTCACATAGCTGTAAATGTAGGCGCTGCCGGCACGCGGCACCCGTGAGGCAAACTCCGCATAGCACATGCCCGCAAAGAGCGAGGCTATTGCGGCAATCGTAAAGGATACGGAAACAGCTGGACCCGCCGTATTGTAGGCCACCTGACCGGCCAACACATAGACGCCCAATCCCAAGGTGCTGCCCACTCCGAGAGCAATCAGATCGAACAGATTCAGCACACGTGCAAGCAGAGGACCTTCCCGCTCGATAACCTTGCGCCGCGACATGCGCCTCCCAAGGCGTTTCGAAAGATGTATTAGTGTCGGCATCCTGGCTATCAATAATCAGAAATCTTGTTCACAATTTGAAGCCTTAGGCTAGGTGTTATGTGTTTACAGTACTAAAAATGTCCCTAACAGTAATCTTTAACATCTATTCCAGAAACTGGGTGCTCCAACTTTTTACTTTTCAAACGGATTCCAAAGGGAAACGATTATAGAGGGTTTGTAATATGCCCGACTGTTTTTCTGTCTATTAGTTTTCCTAAAGGATTGACTTTTTACAGTATTTAAAGATATCTATCTATCTATCGTCCGATTGTTCCCATGGCAGCTATATAATAATTTGGTTCGATTTCGAAAAAATATTAAAACTCGTAATTGTTGAGTTTGGATGTAATATTTGTATAAACAAAACAAAATTTATACAAAAACTCATTTTTCATCCGATTATTCCTATGGCAGCTATATGATATAGTGGTGCGATTTTGACCAAACTTTGTCAGATTGTATAAGCACTCCAGAGACTCCGTTTGGGTGAGTTATGCGAGGATATCTTCAGAAACAAAACAGTTATAGTGGTCCGTTCCCGCCGGTTCCGTACACTGTAAAATGGATTGTTACTCAGAAAAGTTAACAGATAAACTGGCTGCTGATCAATTAATGATCAATTAAAATAAAAATTTTTTACAATTTTGCCAATTAAATTCACAAAATGTCAAAATTTTTACTAAAATTTGGAATAGGTATATGAAATCACATTTTAAACGTTGACAAAAGTTAGCGAAAGTAAAAATCCAAAACGGACTTGATATTAAAATAATTTTGCAGCTCTTTCTCGCGTGTGTACTCAGCTTAACTAGACAAGGCACATTGTCACTAGGTTCGACTTCCAGCCGGCGCCAAGGACTAAACGACCCTTTTAACCTTCCAGTCCAGCCGGATCTAATGCTTCTGCGGATGATCAGAGTTATGGGTTTGGCAGCCGCCTCAGTGTGATTACGATTACGTGATTTTTGTGTGGAGTTCCATATGCCATATGTAAAGTATATGAAGTAGCCAATGGCAATCCATATGAGGAATCGAACCCAAGTTTCCAAATCCAGCTGGAACATCAGGTACAAATTAACAAGGACGCTCAGGCAGGGCACTAATGGAACCAGGGGCACCTTAAATGTCAACGCTATGCTAGACACCGGCTGCAGTCCAATTATAATGCAGATGCAGATGAGCACCACACCCACAACACTCGCTGAAACAATGCCGATAGTCCCCTCCAAGTCAAGCACCTTCATGCATGTACACCAGATCAGGGCAAATATGGCAAACATAATAATACCAAAATTAGCTATAGCCGATGTTAATGTGTTGGGCTCACGATACGAGTTACAACATAGTTGACGGAAGACAAGGGAAGCACGGCAGGAGACTATGGTCATCTCCTCGTCCTGATAGCGCAGCACCAGCACACAAACGGCCACAATCGTATAGGCTTGCAGAGTGCCAATGGACATCATGTCCACCAATTGATTCAAGTTGAACAACATGGCCATAATCGCTGCTAAAATGCCCGACACTATTGTAGCCAGCAGCGGTGTATGTGTGTAAGAATTTACCTTGGACAAAGGCTTAAACAGAATGCCATCACTGCCCATGGCGTAGAGTATGCGTGGCAGCGGGAACAGGGCGCCCAACAGGCTGGTGCAGAGGGCAAACACAGCTCCGATGGTCACTACCCATTTGATCGTATGCCAACCGACGGCATCGAAGGCTTTGGGAAAGGGTGCATTCGGATCCTGGAGATAATACGGCAGCATCAGTGTCAGCGCTGTGGATACGCCAAGGTAGGCAAAAGTGATGATTATCAGCGAGATGATAATGGCCAATGGAATGGTTCGCTTCGGATTGATAGCTTCCTCGCTGGTGGTCGCGATGCCATCGAATCCCACAAACCCAAAGAAGCATTTGGCAGCTCCCGCCGTCACTCCCGCAATGCCGAAGGGCATGAAGCCACCAATACCAAAGCCTTCGGGAACCTCACTAGCTGGTATACGCCAGTTCTCAAAATTTGCTGAAAGAAAAATGTAAAAATCACATCCGATTCAGCAATATTTTAATACCAATCAATCATTTTCCGCTTCAGATAGCAAATAATTTGTTCGTAATTTAAATTGGTAGCTTCTCAGATTACCGAAAACGTCTACAAAATTCTGATTCAAAAGCTGATCTGTTTTATTTTTGTAGTAAATAATATTTAGTTATTGCCATGAGGAAATATAAATCACATATTTGATCATCTTCTGTATTGGAAAATGTCATCATGATTCATATATTCATATTCATATTCATATATAAAAGTTTTTAAACAAACATATAAACCAAAAACATTATCTTATGAAATAGATTGTTATCTGATTGCAATGAATATGAATCAAATATAAATTTTACTCGACAAAGCGTCGGAAAAGATTTGGAATTGCAATTTTCTCACGTTTCAGACTTTCTGAGACACATTATATTATTTATACATTCGTTAACCTGTTTTGCAGATAGCCCATTGGAAAATAAATATCAAACTGATTTGCTTGAAAACCGTATTTGCCGATCTCAGTTCTAAGACCGCAATTTTCTACTAATAATTAAAGTTTCAGCTCACCTTTCACACCTCCAGCTATACAAACAACGCCAATGGTCAACAGATTAACGCTGGTGAAGATGATGTTAAAGAAACTGGACTCCTTTACACCAATCGCAAGCAATATGGTTAGCAGCAGAATCATGCCAAAGGACAAAAAGTCCGGATAGTCACCCAAAAAGCTCATGTTAAGGGGCATCTTCTCCCTCAGCGTCTTGGACATGATATTGCCAACAAGCGCATCAAAGTAGCCGCTAAAGCCACGCGCCACCGAGGCCGTGCCAATCACATACTCCAGGATCAAATTCCAGCCAATGGTGAAGGCCACAAACTCTCCAATGGTCACATAACTGTACACATAGGCGCTGCCCGCCTTGGGCACACGTGCCGCAAACTCAGCATAGCACATTCCCGCAAAGGCTGACGCGATGGCTGCTATCAGGAAGGATATGGTCACAGCTGGACCAGCTATATTATAGGCGACCTGGCCGGCCAGAACATAGACGCCCAATCCCAAGGTGCTGCCCACTCCGAGAGCAATCAGATCCCACAGATGAAGTACTCGCGCCAATCGTTGTGATTCCCGTTTAAAAATCGTGCCCTGCGATAGTCGCCTTCCAAGGCGTTTTGAAAATTTTATTAGTGGCATCCTGACTACCTATTATCAAAATTAATAAAAATGTACTAAATAATTGAGAACGACAACTATTTCAGAAGCTGGCTGCTGTAACATTTTTACATTGCAAGGGATTCCACTCGGTTCCAAAAGGAACTCGTATACAATTGGAAAATAAAATCGAACAGGTCATCCGGGTGAGTATTGGTAAAGCAAAGGTTAATCCAGCAATTTTTTTTATAAATTTATTGGAGTTTTTGTCAATATCGGGTGAACAGTTCTTGAAGGGGACCGAAAACGCTTCCAAAATAATTTCATGATCCAAGATCCATAACAAAGACGTCCAGAAATTGATTATTTGTATTTGGTTTCAATGTCAGCAGCTTCAGAAATGTTATTTAATATTCATGGATCTTAGAAAACACTTCCTGCTCGAATCGAGATACCGATGGCTTGAATTAAGCCTAAATTAGCTTTTAGGAATTCGCGACTTAACGGCAACGAAAGGTGTGAAGAAGATTGATGACTTGCAAGCTTATCAAAAACTCGAATTTCATGGCATTAACTCGATTTTTAGAGTCCCTCTGACTCTAAAACCTAACTCTAAAACCAAGAGAAATGCAAATAATTGCTGAAAATCGAATTCTGTTTGATAATTGAAAACACATCGAGTCATATTCAATCTCGCGAAAACGCAAAAGTTAAAATTATATAGACGTAATCTTTTTCCAAAAACTCAAGGGGGAGATTGACCCCCTAGATCGATCCCCTTAACCCCTTCACAACGTCCTCTTGGGCCCAACGATTACAATAACAAGTATAAGGATTAAAGGCAGCATGAGTAACCGGTATAAATTTAAGATATATCGTATGTATATAAATAAGGAGATAATATAATTCCAATCGATCTCCGCTGTCCGATTCGCTCCCAAGCAACAGCTTGAACCGCATTCAATTACTTTTATATTTATTAGCAGACGCGCACAATTTATTTAAAATTAAATATGTTCTGTTGTAATTAATTTCAACTGTTGCAGTTGAATTCAATGGCGTTCAGTGTGATTCCCAATTTTTGCTGATTAATTGTTACCTCTGAATAGAAGAAATTCCCTTGAAAAGAATTTAGGCAATATTCAAATGAACTTCCACTGAATTATTGAACAGAAATATGTATTGTGTGACTAAGTAAGTTATTACTAAAGGAGTTATTTAAATGGGCTACGAATTATAACTCTTGTTGCTTGCCAAATTTCAGTTATTGGATTAGATTAGTTGAAAATCATATAATAATTTGGCAATTGATTGGGTAAATCCTTTGATTAGTTAGGTCAGGTCTATCATTATAATAAAAACTTCAAATATTTAGATTTTTGTACAATATTTCGTTTTATTAAACAAACAATTTTTGTGGAAATTCGTTTCTGTTTCTTGTAACTCTAATGCAAACACGTGTTCGGAAGTTGTTAAATTGGTTTGACTTATTAGCTAAATAACTTAAATACTGAACTATCTTAGGATTGTACAATTGCATAAAGATCTAGGACAATAATAATATTATGATACAAACTGCATTTACATAACGATAACAGGAATTGTGACAAATAAACAAATATATGCGATCATTATAACACTATGTACATATATATTTACAAATATCACAACAAAATGGGAGGCATTATGTACAGAAATTGAAGGCAGCAAAGTTGAAAATGCATAATACATTAATGAGTCTCGAATATAAAAAGTAATTACAAAAAATCAAAAAAAATATTATAAAAGTCTGCATTGAGCGGTCTTAGGAAGTCGTGCGTGTCTAAATTTCTGGCGCATAAAAATAACAAATCCTTATTGAGACATAACAGCTTCCTGTTGATAGTCTCGAATTAAGGAATCATTTAATTTTTATGCGCAATCTATTCATCTCTCTCACAAACACATGCAAGCTAAAATCAACAAAATAATAATGTCAGCGAGTAAAATACAATTCTAGGAAGTTAAGTGGGGGTAGTACGGGACGACAATCGTTCTACTAAATATATGATTATTTATACTGATTTCACGCGTGTCGATAACTGCACTAAATATTCTTACAATTGACAGAGCTTACTTAGTGTCCTTTAAGCTGAAATTTCATTACTTCATTACTATGGGAAATTGTATTACTTTACACTGATTGCTACAGTTCTCATTCCAGTGCCTCTTAAACTGTAATTTGTAACATTTAAATGAAATGTCTTCTTACAAGAGGCTGGCAACAACAGGAATGGACATTATTCAAATTATTTTTTAGCTATTCGTCACGTGTGAAATCAGCTTAACATTACAAGGCAACTTATAATACTTTTTCAATATGTTCGACTCCTTGCCGACTTAAAGCTTTTCGGAGTACTCGTAGCTGGGCGGCGGCATGCCCTTATAGCCATTTTCAACCTTCCAGTCCGGCTCGAAGGCCCGATTTTCATGCTGCTGCGGATAATCAGTGTTCTGCAAGGCATTAGCTGCCACCTCAGCGTGATTGCGATTACGCGATATTTGCGTGGAGTTCCATACGCCATATGTAAAATATATGACATACCCAATGGCAATCCATATCAGGAAACGTATCCAGGTGAACAAGTCCAGCTGGAACATCAGGTACAAATTGACAAAGACACTCAGGCAGGGCACAAACGGCACCAGGGGCACCTTAAATGTCAACTCAATGGTAGACACCGGCTGCATTCCAATTGCAATGCAGATGCAGATGAGCACCACACCCACAACACTCAATGAGACAATGCCGCTGACTTCCTCCAACTCAAAGACCTTCATAAATATACACCAGATCAGGGCGAATATGGCAAACACCACAATGCCAACTTTGGTTATAGCCGATGTCAGTGTGTTGGGCTCGCGATACGAGTTACAAAATAGTTGACGGAAGACATTCGGAGCACGAACGGAGACCACCTTGGTCATGTCCTCGTCCTGATAGCGCAGCACCAGCACACAAATGGCCACAATCGTATAGGCCAGCAGTGTGCCAATGGACATCATGTCAACCAGCTGATCCAAGTTGAATAACATGGCCATAATCGCTGCGAATATGCCGGACACTATTGTAGCCAGCAGAGGCGTCTGCGTATACGGATGCACCTTGGACAAACGCTTGAACAGAATGCCATCATTGCCCATGGCGTAGAGTATGCGTGGCAGTGGGAACATGGCGCCCAACAGGCTGGTGCACAGGGCAAACACAGCTCCGATGGTCACAATCCACTTGATCGTATACCACTCGACGGCATCGAAGGCTTTGGGAAAGGGCGCATCCGGATCCTGGAGATAGTATGGCAGCATCATTGTCAGCACTGTGGAGACGCCAAAGTAAGCCAAAAAGATGATGATCAGTGAGATGACAATGGCCAAAGGAATGTTCCTTTTCGGGTTGATAGCCTCCTCGCCCGTGGTCGCTATGCAATCGAATCCCACAAACCCAAAGAAGCATTTGGCAGCTCCCGCCATCACTCCCGCAATGCCGAAGGGCATGAAGCCACCAGTGCCGAAGCCTTCGGGCACCTCACTAGCTGGTATACGCCAGTTATCCACGCTAGCTACAAGGTCGAGAGAGAAAGTACAAGAAATATGAATAAAAAATCATAATCATCCTTAAAAAATGCAAGAACTTTCACTTTTCTCCTACGAATTCAACTTAAACAGAAATCATGCATTTTATGTATCGATTATACACAAATTAAGCATAACATCATATGTAGTTATGTTTTATACCAGCCAGCATTCATGCTGCTTTTATGTCACACTCACCATTCATTCCACCAGCTATAAGAACAATGCCTATGGTCACCAGATTAACGCAGGTGAAGATGTTGTTCAAGAAACTGGACTCCTTGGCACCAAAAGCGAGCACCGCGGCCAGCAGCAGAATCATGCCAAAGGACAAAAAGTCCGGATAGTCGCCCAAAAAGCTCACATTAATGGGCATCGTCTCGTTGAGCGCCTGGGACATGCTGTTGCCAATAAGCGAGTCAAAGTATCCGCTCAATCCACGCGCCACCGAGGCCGTGCCAATCACATACTCCAGGATCAAATTCCAGCCAATGGTGAAGGCCACAAACTCTCCAATGGTCACATAACTGTACACATAGGCGCTGCCCGCCTTGGGCACACGTGCCGCAAACTCAGCATAGCAAATGCCCGCAAAGGCTGACGCGATGGCTGCTATCAGGAAGGATATGGTCACAGCTGGACCAGCTATATTATAGGCGACCTGGCCGGCCAGAACATAGACGCCCAATCCCAAGGTGCTGCCCACTCCCAGCGCGGTCAGATCGAAGAGATTGAGCACACGTGCCAGCATCGACTCACTCTCAACGACATCATCCGTTTTACGGCGGGTGAGAGCATTCCACACTTTTGCCATGGCTGCAAGTGGTGAAGAGAAGTTGAAAAATGTTGGCTAATAATGATTACTATTTTGTAATTATCTTAGTAAATTGAAAGATTAATTATTTTAAACTGTGTTCGTTTGATAAAAAAAAAGTTATTTGCCTTATTATTTTATTTTTTACTCGGTTCGAAAAAAAAAAACGAGCTTTTGGGCTTTATATGTCCGTCTTAATGAACGGAAGTTTTTCCAACTTTATTGAATTTCTTAAGTGCATACTATATTCATAATCTATATCTGCTAAAACTTCCACACCAGCAGTGGGAACAGAGCATAGAGCAGAAAATAAAATATTGGGGGTTCCAATGTTGTACCATTTTTATGTTCATTTTAATCAAATATCATCGCCGGGTAATACCTGCTAGTACAAACATATTTCTATATTTGAGAAGTATATATCATGAGAACTATTTGTACATGGTGTAAAAATGACTGAATCAACAACATATGGAAATAGCAATCTAAGTCATCGCTTAGATATTGTGCAGGTCATGAAGGTAGTTTCAGTCGTAACATATCTTATCGGTCCCTCAAAGCCCTCAATATCTGTCGATAAGCTCAAGGCAGCAACTGTTTTAAACCAGTGACGTTCGAGCTTTAAGATTCTCTATATCGCAACGAGTTATTTTTAATGGCCTCAACCTAACTCATTTGTCATGCCAAACACGGCTGAAACAACAAAGATACACATACAAATAAGACATAAAGAGTCATTGAATGAGATTAGATAAATTGTTTATTCCGAGTTAGTTTGTGTTTGCTAGAACCACTCAATTCCAGTTGTTCTTTTATTTTTAATATGGTTAACCCATTGTTGTTCTAGCATTTCTTAATGCCAAATGCAATTTGTTGCGACTTTTGATTCTTCAAAAACACATTAAAGTTTAAAAAAACGAGTTTGTATTACGCCTGTTTCCTTGGAGTCCATTCACTTTGAACTGCTCACGTGAATGACTTAAGTGCGAGTACAACAAATGTTTTTATGCCCAAGTTAAATAAATATGTAAAATTTAAAATAAATAAAAAATATTTTAAAAAAAAAAAAAGGTCTTAAAAGTCATTAGCTTTAAATATAATATGTGCATATCAAATAATCGGTAGTCAAAATGTATAAACAAATACGTTTTTCAACATTTTGTGCACATAATGAGAACCTGGAGCAAAGGAATGTTATTTGAGCATTATATGAATATTGGTTAAGGCAGGCCAAAAAAAAAAAAAAACCTTTTTTACTAAGTTTAAAAAAATGTATTCTCTATTTGTGTTCAAAGATATTACCGCAATACAAAGCAAATTTGTAATTAGCTATTTTTATCGTTTTGATTAGCTACTTGTCAGTTATACATCGATTACAAACAACCATTTTTAATCTTGTTAAGAAACGTGCTCTTGAATTTTCTACACAATTCCAATACGAAATAGCTATTACCTATTAACAATTGAATAATAGCGTCAAATGCCTCACAATCTTTTACTACTTACAATTCGTTCACTTCATTGTGTTCCCTATCAGTTTCTTTTTAAGTTTAATTGTCCAAACGTCATATAAACGATTTGCCGCTTATGTCCTCAATGGGAAATAAAACATTTCTAAGCTACAACTAAGTATTTACAATCTGCATTCACTCCATTTGGCCAGGGCAATAAATTGATATCGACATTGTTCGAGTAAGTTATGGCAATATTTATAGTATTTAGTATTTATAGTCAGCCACAAATACAACATGAGCGTCAATTCGTCATGTTTTTAGAGATTATCATAGCGCCCAATCATCCAATATCGATAAGTCCTGGGGTCTCATCGCAGCACGCGCCTTTATTTACTTATCTAATCGAATGGTCTGTGCGGGCTAATCCCTAACATTGGGTCTTAGCACTTGACTTTGATGTAATTACAGCTGAATTTTGGATTTTGCGAATAGAGCAGCGCTATAAACATGTCGATAACGTCGATTTTCAAAGTCAATATCTCGTACCATTCATTTGTAGTGCTATTATTCTCTCATATTTCTGTTCATGGACAACTGATAAGTAATCAATACCATATTATATATCAGTTTTTTATAAACTTATGTGAACATCACTTGGCAGACATATTCCCACTATTCACTTAATTCATTTTTGATGACTTGTGGTTAATAAAAACTCATCTATCAATATTTTCCCACACAAGTCAATGCGAGGGTCACTTGTCTGAAATATGCTTTTATTTATTATGTTTTATAGGTCAAATACAATGGTTTTTACGGACCATCAGCAAGCATACAAATTGGGAGAGATTATCGTATTGAAAATTGGATACCAAGCCAAGTTAATTAATGCCAAACACGTGCTTTACAAGGCTGAGTCCATAACTGTCGGTTTGTGCAGGTGTACAATATAAATCAGCTTGAGGAAGTAACTATTCATATAGACATTGCCTTAAAAATAAATTTAAAGTCTTTGGGAATCATTAATATGCAAAAGCTGAACATTTCCAGATAATAGCATACTTATTATGATTGACCTTGTAGAAGTCATTAAATTGCAATCTAAAATTCCAAAAAATATATCTAGCAAAAATAATAGAAGGCTTGTGCAGTTCGAAGTACTTTCACTTTAGTTCTAATCGAACCAAGATAATGTTTGTGCTTGTATTTTCATTATGTCAAGTGCGCTGATAACACTCAACTGAAACATTGTGGCAATCAAATTGAAAATGTTATACCCGTAGATACTGGAAAACATATATGCTCGTAAATGATCTCATCAGTCAATGCATTTGCAATCGTTACCTCAACTAGATCATAAAACCCAGCATATATTAGGTCAAGAACTTGGGCAAACCAGTTTTGAATAGTATAGTTCTTATATAGTTATAGGGGATGGGCAGCTTTAGCATGCGGCTATTTTGTACTCTGTTTTGTCTTTCATTTGTTCTATAATATATATATTCTTTATTACTTTATAAAGTGTAAGCGCTTAGCTTGAACAAGAATTGTGGTTTGTAAACCGCACAATTTTATAAACGGGCTCTAAACTTTTAAGTAATGTCATTAATTATTTTGTGCTTTAATGTGTTTATACTCGGTATGTATTTAAAGTCATATGCCTTGCATATGGAGTAAAAATATTTACTATTAGTACTGGTATTTGATATATTTAAATATTAAAGCTTCTCTTATTGTCCTGTTTTTGCCAGCACATACACACACTAATTATAGCGAGTCCTTTGAAATGATCAACTCAGCTGGTCACACTGCATTTGTAATTTCACTAAGAACATTTGTTTGAAATCTGCACAGGATCATGATTCTTATAAAGTATCCTTATCCTTGATATATATATATTCACATACTTGTAACGCCGTTTCTTTTCTTCGTCTTTTGGCAAAAATATCACAAGTGTTCCACTTAATGCACAATTTGACCACAACTGACGGTTCCAGTTAAAGTTGGTAACGCTTTTCAGCCACACGAAACTTTAGAGTTAATAAATTCAACGACCGCGCGCGACACGCTCCAAAGTCGTTCTGATCGTGCGGCGTTGGCGTTGGAACGCTTAAAGCTTTGCCTGCCTGCTGGCCAACAACAATAACAATAACAAGAGCAGCAACAACAATTTGTTAACAACTTTTTCTTAACGAAAGCGAACAGACGACGACAACAACGACAACGTCAACGTTAACGTTAACTCTGTGTTGTAGCATTTTCCAGCGCTGGATTTCCGGTTAAAACCGATTTTTGTGCGGGAATTTTGGCCAAGATATGTCGATAGACTTGTAACAATTTGTTGAACCCCAGCTAGGCAAGATAAGTTATACAGATTAGGCATTTGCTATATGTTAAACGACCTCTGACGTCACAGCGATTAGCTTTTTTTTGGTATAGCCCAAACCACAAGGTTTAAAGCGGGTCTGATGGATATTCAAATGGTTTTAAAATAGTTTTTTGAATAATTTAGACCCGTATTATTCTATTCTATTCTAGTCTTTTAAAGGGAACTTTTTTAATAATACTCTACTTAATAAATAATTTTATATACTTGCATATAAATAATATATTCTAGCAGGCTATTTAATGTTCTGTGTTATTGTTATTAAAAATAAGAAATACTTTAACCTATAGAAAAATAAATAAATAATAAATATTAGAATTTTACATTTAGTTAGGTAGAGTTTAATCAACATGCTTATGAATACGATTAAGGAATATGAATGTCATATAGTTAGTTTCGAAAGATAGCAAAAAGTATAATTAAATTCAAATAAATATTTGTCTCTTAAAAATAAAAAAAATATAAAAATATATAGCTAGTTTCACACAAGGTTGAATAGTAAATCCTAATCTTAAAAGTCGGATTAAAAATTTACAAATTGTAAACTATTTAATGACATTAAAACAAATAACAAAACAGTTCGAACTCGTACTTCAAATGATATATAATATAAATTAATTCCTTAGCGATTCCTCGGCCTAGTTTTCCAACAACCCCAGGGTATCTCACAATCGAGTTGGAAATCGTTAATATACAATATATATCTCGATGGTCTTTGCTGTTGTTGACGCTCGTGCCATTGATTAGTCGCACGGCTTTTGGGCCGCATATCAGAAATAACGTTAAGAGCTTGTTAAACACATTTACTGGCCACTTGCCCACTTGGAACCGGGCGTGTGGGTCTTATGATAAGCGCCAAGACATTCAGACACGTTCGTCCACCAACTATGTATGTGAGCGTCCGTCTACCACAGCGGGCCTTACAAATCCCAACCCCTTGACGCCTCAATACATGAATTTACATCAATAACATGTTTATGTGTAAATCGTTAAAATGCTAACCGAAAACACGTAGACTTTTAGAATGCGGCCCATTGTACCGAACCTGTAGACCTATAAATAGTCTGTGAGCGTCTACGGATTAACCTTGACACAGTTACCTTGTGGGTTGACTGACTGAATGGGAGACGCACTAAAGATCGTGCGTGTGAATCTCAGAAGCAGTTGGAAAAATACTTGTGTTTTAGCTATTACATAAGTTTTTGAAAGATAAGAGTTTCCTACATCTTGAAGTCTTGTAAAATTTGCATATCAAAACTTTAGAATATCATATAAAAGTTCAAAATGCAAATCCATTTCCGCAGTTTCCTACACTATTTATCGACATGTCAAGTCTTACAGCATGGAAGTTTGAGGTAGGATCAGTAGACTCAACAGCAAACTTTTAAATCGTAAGAACTCTGTGATTTTGCGATTTCCAGAGAGCCTATTCCTGCGATTTCAAAAGTAAAATTGCAAACATTTTGCTATTTTAAAAACGGGAACACAGCTGTTTATACCAGAAATCCATTAAAAAGAGAATTTAGGAAAAGAAAGTGAGAAGAACCTTTAGAAAGCTCGAAAAATTTCACAGAATGTTCATGGAATATCTGTATACTTATGTATCTGTAATATTGTCTTCCTCAAAAAGCTGAACAAATAAAAAATTCAAATAAAATGAATTCAAGCATTAAGTAAGGAAAATTCGCAACAAATTTCTTCACATGATTTGATTTAAAAATATAAAATCAATATTTAAATTAAAGATCATATAAAATTAATTAAATTGAAGACAAAACTACTTCTACCTTTATATTATGTAAATTAGCAACAGATTTCTTTACAAAGATTCTACTTTATGGTAAAAAACAACGTTTTTTTAACGATGATAGTAAAACGAGTGCCCACTGTACATTTCACATGACACTACCCATTAAGACGCCTCACAAGTGCCGTCCACATAGAGCTCCTCAACATTTTGGACGCCAAATAACTAGATTTCCAACAAGCCCAGTAATTTTCCATTACCCGCATTGGCAGTCATAAACAACTCTAGGCTCTATGGCGAAATTGGCAATCGAAGACTGTATTTAAATAGCTGCAAGTCAACATCAACATCAACTTGACCAACAGATGCCTTAAAAAAGACTCCAAAGTTCGGCTACAGGCCTCGAGCAAGATCAATGACTCGACGCATGTTTATTATGTGTGTGTTTTGAAAACTTCTCGAATGCAGAGCCCGAATTGGAATACAGCAGAATAGAGAAGACAAAAAAAAACACAAATGAAATACACGCCAAACTTGTAAAGCAAATACCGTAAACAGATTGCCAAAGCGAGTTTCTTGGCCTACCTATAGTTACCAAGTAGTATATCGATATGCAATAGGCCTGGTAAAAGTGTAATGGCATCAAATGAAACTGAGAACCCAACTGAAGTAACCGACTAACAATAGCAACCTAATCCCAGCCCGGCAAAAATCAACCACATTTATAGCGCAATCACTGTTTGAGCTTTAATTAGAGCTCCATTACGGATTCAGTCCACAATGCGATGCGGCTTTGACGTCATCAGTGGCCATTGAGTAAGCCAGGGACGTCACAGACTCAATTTCTCTAAAAGGCATATCGAATTGGCCTGCTAATTGAATGCGCTTAATTAATTTTCAATTATTTGCAAATATTTGTACTATTTATTGTCACCGCTTTATATCAGCCAATAATTTGTTAGTTTTCTTAACACTTTCCGCAAATGTTTTGACACCTGTACAAGGTGTCAAAGAGACTTTGTTGTCGTTATATATTACACTTAAATAGCTTAGATAAATATAGTTGACGTACAACTCACAAAATATGTCACATAAATACATTTTATATCTATTGATATCATATCTTTATCCATTTCATTTATGGATCGTAGTCGCATGAGCTTTCACAGTTTGATTTATAAATATTTGTTCAACGTTTCATACTTTTATAGCCGATACCCATAGAAGCAGTATAAACCGTTTTTGGTTCTATGATTTATAGTGAAATTCCAACTACTACGATATCTATTTGTCTTTAAATAATAATAATAACAATAATACTTTTTCTAACCTTCAGTTGTTTTGACGTCAGCATCAGCTGCTAAATTGAACCCAAACAACTGTATTAAAGCTTCGCTTAAAGCTTTTTAAGTATAACTAATAACAATGGAATTTTTTTGCAATTGACTTAATGGAACAGAGACTGCCAACGATTATACATACATGTAAAGAAAGAAACTTTCCACATCGACTTTTCTATATAATTAAAAAGAATTAACATACACGATGGGGTTTACGATATCGTAATAGCATTTTGCAGAAAATGTGACGCATTAGCAGGGGCATCTTAGAACTTTTTTCTTTAGAAGATCAGAGGTACCTCCATATTCTCTATTTTCAGTTCTTCATATTTTGTATAAATACATATTTTTGTTTTAAAGAATCTCTACTATAATATAAGGCCGGTTTCTGTGTGAGTAAAATTTTATATACCTTCTATACTGTATACGTATATTTTCAGATGATTAAGGTATTTTAGAGTGACTTTATAAAAATTATCGATTTTATTTCGATTATTCCTGGGAATTCTACTGTTCTTCCCAGAGGCCATAAGTTAGGCCAGTATATGGCTTCCTGAATGCGCAAAAGGTGCTTCATCTGGGCTGATATCTAGTCGTAGTCGTATAATCGCCACACAGAACCCCAAAGTCTAGTGAAACACGCGTTTGGCAAGTGCAAAGTCGGCCTGGGCTATAAAAGTTGATTCCCTTAATAACCGTTGCAATTAAAGTAGGCACCATTCATCTATGAAGCATTTGCCAGACTTCCAGATAAGAGATAATTGCACATTATGACGAATTTAACTAAGGCGAACATAATTTCCATGTTGTGTCGACGACTTGATAACAACAGATTTAGCAGTAGGTCTATTTTTCTTTTTTAATTCATTATCATGAACTGAACCTGCTCCGTGGCATTATCTGGGCATATGTCTGTGTTGACAATCGGAATGCAAAGGCATTTGCAATGGTCTTGTTTAGATAAAGACTGAGGTACTACCCACTTTCTTTCCCTTCATTTCTTTGGTGTAGAGCAGGGGCGTCTTAACAAGGGTATACTATATAAATAATACTTTGGAATATATATTTAATAAAATTAGGGAAGCACTCATCTGTTAAATGTATTTAAAAACCTGCAAACAATAATAATAAAAATATAAAAATAATAAACAAAACAAAAAAGGAAATACAACTAAAATACTCTAAGACTCAGGTACTTTTATAAGGTACTTTTTTAAAACTGAAAAAATATCATGTGTAAACTTAGCTTTAATTATTTACCCCCTTCACTGACTATGGCACTGCTCTCTAGGCATATATAATTTATGATCGACTGTATTCCGGCAAATATTTACCGACTTTAGGCACGAGCGACTCGTGATGAGAATTCACAATCGTATAACTTGCATAGCATATAGTTCAGGGCGATTAAAATGTGTTTACAGTTATTGCGGGGGGTTATATTTTTTGGGGCATATTTAAAGTTGCATTATGATAAGATATCAAAAGGTGTCTAATTATATATACATAGGATGGAATGATTCTTCTCTTATACTTAGTATACTAAGCCTAGCGAGCAAAGCTTACGAAATCATTTGGTTAGATTGTTCTGCATTACCAAGAGCATTTCAAGTTTGGGATGCTCTATTTAATCACCCCTGCTAAAAGGGTAGCTCTGATTGCGAATATTATAAATATATATATAGCACGCTTAGTGAAATTATTTAGTATAGTTACCAAGTGAAGTCACTGAACTCGGGCTGAGAGTACTGATTGTTACAAAAACCCATCCACATAAATAATACAATATACTTTATTTCTCGGTTGTTGTGGTTTTTTGAAAGTTTCAATTTGTTTGAAGAGCCAAGTCACAAATGTTTTGTTGCACCGACTGTGGCGACATTAACATTATTAACATTTTTCCATTAAATATAACGAAATTGTAATGAACTGCCGCCTGTCAGATGCGAGATTCGAGATTCGTTGAGCATCTATGGGCCTGTCGGGTATTTACAACAATGGGTTGTATTTTAATGCGGCTTGTTGAGTGCTCAACGTGGCTTGCAAATTGTTTGTGACTTTGAAGCACCGCATACGGTTGCGTTTTTCATTCACGGAGGGGTTGCTGGGAGCAGCGGAGCAGCGGAGCGGGGAGACGAATGGAGTACACGGGACTTATGACTTGGGGGGAGGGAAATATTCTTGACATTTGCACGCCGACTGCGAAAAAGTCAAAGGCAGTTGCAAGGGTTACTCAAGCGAGCTAATTATGAACAAATATTTGCGAGCTCAAAAATAATTCCAACGGAGCAATGCACCAATTCAATTTACTAAGATTATTCGCAAATGGAATAATATTACCTAAGCGTACCTAAATAAAGATTACTCTTAAATTCTTTTCCTATAAATTCATCTATTCTAAGTTCCGTTATACTTTTCATATGTTGACTACACTTAAGCAATATCAGACCATTGTAGCTTATAGATTCGTTGAGAACAATCGGATGAAAAAGAGGTTATGTAGGAAGAACTTTTTTGTTTTCAAAGATGTTTTAATCAAACTCGGTAATTGTTAAGATTCATTATAATTAATATAGTCTGCTTTAATCTGATCAAAATCACAGCACTTGCTTTCTTCTTATGTATTTTTTTTGGGTGTAAATTGCGAATTTCTTCGGTTCCAGTAGTCCTTACCAATTTCATCAAGAATCAAATTACTTCTTCTTTCTTTTAAGCTACCTGCGCTAGTTTCAAAAACAGTTTTCCTACAATTTCGTAAGATAGAACAGAGTCCAGTCTTTAGTATAAGATATGTGGTTTGCGTGTTTGAACATCATTAACAAAATAATTGCAAATAATTGACAATCGTTAAGATCCCTGGCTGTGATTGTCACGACTTCAACGCGAACTTAACTTATATTCTAAGATTTCTGTTTCTTTAGATATAATCTAAGATTGCTGTGTCCAAAGTAGTATATATGATAGTATATAAGTGCCTTTTAATACTGTGTATACTCGTATAATAGTCATTTTATTTCAAATTGACTAGTTTTGTGTTAAACTCATTGACACGCTTATCTCCTTTTACATTGTTCTGCAGACAATTTTGTAAGGCTTGTTATTGGCCCATAAAGTACCTGCATGGACGCCACGAGTGTTATTTTGTAAATACTTGATAATACTTATTATAAGCTTTTACGACTGCACTTTTATTGGCCCATTATCAGATTAGCTAACGAATTTGTTAATATACTATGTTCCAGGCTATTCTAAAACCGATTTATTATGTTGAAATAGTTTGTTCCTTAATTCGTTTGAAAGTTAAGAATCTATAGCTGTAGCACTGATGAAATTCTGTAAACTATCAAATAAAAATCATATATAATCATGCTCAGATAATTTGTTAGATTATTACTATCAGTACTTTTGTGAATTTTGGACCTTTTCAAGTATTTGTTGCCAGGTGGGCCACTTCCAACAGCACTTATTCCTTTTAAAGCTATCAGACATTAGAGTGGCCAAATTGATATAGCAAGTACTTGAGAACCTTGCACCATAAATCACAAAATCGATCATTTTTAAAAGAGTCATAAATAGAACTGGTTTACTTGTAGTATGTTTAGCACAATATTCCAAGAGCTCGTCTCAAAAGCCCTTTAGTTTAACGCCACATCATTAGACACTCATTTGAAAAGCAGACAGAGAATATAAATATAATTTCTAAGCTGGGCACAGAGACCTTCAATGTTTTATGCAAAACACTCCCAACAACAACGAATATGGAAAACTACAAGCATACTTCCGTCAACAAAAATAGCATGTGATTGCCCCAAATGGAGAATGGAGAGTAGCAAGTGAGCAAACATTTTGCCCATAAAGCGTCCAAAATGATGTCATTAGTGTTATCAAAAGTTGCTCATTAACATTGCCAAAAAGCTTGGGAAGAGAAAAAACAAAAATTAAGAAAGTGGCTCAAAAGCAAAACATGTAAGGCATAAGAAAATATCGCAAAGATCACAATAAATAGAACTGTTTTGGAATATTTCAAGTTTACCTATTTATACTCTGTCCAAAAAATGATGTTTGAAAAGAGTATATTGTCCGTATAAAGAAGTCCGTATACTTTTTCAACACCTTTGAGATTAGAGCAAAAAAAATTGGTACAGAAGTTGGTATGCTCGTATACCCTTAGTTTATGAAGTGTCGAGATC
Organism: Hirtodrosophila confusa; assembly: GCA_035043065.1. Classification (NCBI taxonomy): domain Eukaryota; kingdom Metazoa; phylum Arthropoda; class Insecta; order Diptera; family Drosophilidae; genus Hirtodrosophila; species Hirtodrosophila confusa. The sequence continues at coordinate 2,579,831 of JAWNNI010000039.1, forward strand.
CCAAAACCTACTCTATCTTCTATATTTTAATAGCAAGAGTCACCAAATTTAATATACTATAAGAAAAGTGTTGCAGTCTGGGAACAGAGTATACCGCAGTCGGTAAGTTCCGTTTCGCTCTTACTTGTTTTATTTCGACTTTTCTGGTTTATTCACTTTTGTCTTTTAGGCAGCTTGTTTTGTTTAATCACGATCGAAATTCACTGGACGACAGTTTGGTACAAATAATTTCACAAATTGTTAAACCTTTTTATTTTATACTTAAAACACCGTGCACCCAAGACTTGTGAAGTGACAAACTGGAAAAGGAAACATTCGCAGCGTTTATTTACTTAATTTATTACACATTCGAGTTTATTATAATTTTATTCCATATTAATTCACACAGCTCACGCAGTTTCTTTCTGCTCGTCTTGTTAAATTAAAACAAAAGTGAAAAAATTACTTATTAAAACCAAACAAAGTGAACAAACAGCGGTGGTAACAAAAATACTTAAAAATAAAAAGGCTGATGAAAATAACGAGACAAACAAAACGATTAAACTTCAAAGAACAAACCCAAAACAGAATACGGTAACAGTTTTATAACAGCAAGTCGTTTCTATACCCTTTAATCAATGTGTTAAACGGGTTTGTTCGCTTGTGCTAGTTTATTTTGTCCAGGAATATATTATTTTTTTTTTTATGAAATTGTCACCAAATTTTAGTTAACCATTACCGGAAGAATTCCGTATGGATACAATATTATTTATAGTACAATCAATTTTTTCTTTAGTGAACTCTGGCTTCATTGAATTGAATATGAAAACGACAATCATCGGGTAGTGTCTGAAAATGTCATTACTATCGATAGTACCACTTAAACTTATCATGGTGAACCAAAAATATTCTTAACGTATGTCTACAATATTTTGATAAATGACATATTTTATATGATTAGATTGCTTAGTTTGGTTTAGGCTTGTATTATAAATAATTAATATTAATTTAATATAAAATATGCACACAAGTCTTACAGTTTTTTATTTTTTACTCCCTGTACCCATAAAATGGGTAAAAAGGGGGTATTGGATTTGTGCAAAAGTATGTAACAGGCAGAAGGAGACATCTCCGACCCTATAAAGTATATATTCTTGATCAGTATCAAAAGAGATTTCGATTTGGCCATGTCCGTCTGTCTGTCCGTCTGTCCGTCTGTCCGTCTGTCCGTCTGTCCGGATGAACGCGTCGATCTCAGCAACTATAATAGCTAGAGACACCAAATTTGGAATGTAGCTTCCTGTATACCATACGCAGATCAAGTTTGTTTCCGATCTTAGATATCTTCCCCCGTTCCCCCGCAATTCGATAAAAACGTTTTACAGCCACACTTTTAAAGATATAGCTTTGGAATTCGACATGTATATTACTTAAGTCACTCTTAATCTTCTGTCCAAATTTCAAATCAATCGGATAATAAACAAGGAAGTTATTCAACAAACAAGATTCAGTACTGCAGGCTTGGCAAGCAGCAACATGAAGGCTTCAGCATATGTATGTACATATGGGCGAGCGAGCGCGAAGCGCGTGCATTTTCTATTAAGTACTTAAGGCTTAACCATGTGTGCGAGCGAGCGCGAAAGTGCAGCGGGTCTTGTACTCGTGACGTCACGACATACCAAAACACACGGCATCAGCTGATGCACATGTCGCTTTTAAGCAACACAAGCCCATATGGTTTCATAATTGCTTATCGGTACGCAAACCATACGATAAATTTTAAGCACCTGATCTGCTTGACATTTTTCTTTGTGAGACATGCGCCATCTGCATGACTTTATTTTCTTGAAACATATTGTTATCAATGCTCTGCATAGTGCAGACTATGCATCAAAATTCAAAAATTGACTGTTGGCGCGCAGCCAATTGGCCTCTTCGATAAAATATCGATAAGTATCAGCTCTTCGATCAGTCTCGCTCATCTCTGCATTGTGCTGCTAGTATTTCTTTCACTCTACCGTCGTTCGTCATCGTCATCGTTCGTCATCGAGTTCCGATTTTGATAAATTTGCGATTGAATGTTTTAGACCTGGGTACAGGGAGTTACGTAGTCGGGTATACTCGACTATAACATTCTTACTTGTTTCTAATTTAAATTAAGATTTAATGAAGAAAGTGGTCATTGGACAAGACAACACAAATTACAGAATTAACATATTGCTGACAGCCAAAAAACATGTGTGCAGGGTATTTTATATTCGATAATCGTATCAGACAATGTTAATATGTATTTTTACTAAAGTTGCCAGATAATTGTAAGCCATTCAACTGGAAATTCCATAAACTCAAACAACAATGCATGTTTTTAACATATTCCTTTTAGAATATGTGAAACTAACACGATTTTCTCGAGCAATAAACTAACGTGATTATATGCTAACAATATTTCACTTGGGCCTTCTAAGCCCTACAACGCCTACACGCTAAAAACAAAGCAACTATGATTGATCATAAATTGCTTGAATATAGTATACTACTATGTGGATTAGATAAGGGAATTCCCAGAACAATAAAAACGTACTCCATATGCCCGAATGTAAACAATTTTTTTATTTATATAGTATGTATAAAGATTTATAAATACATTTAAAAATCATCTAATTAAAATATCTTGTTTTTGAATAAATATAGTCGTAGTCGCCTGTACTTCGCAGCTGCAATTTGAAATTCAATTCAGGGGGTTCCGTTTTATGTACTACAATACGACTACGATGGGAGCTTGAGATATCCACGCTTCAAGGTAAACGGGTTGGGATTATCATGTGTACGGCACCTGACATAGAAAAGCAACCTTAGTTGAGGCTAAACAATTTGTTGGCCGCAAGCGAAAGAGAAATAATAAATATACATAAGTACTATAATGAGACTGTTTACAGATTTGTTTCCCACACAATTCAAAAATAGCAATTTACCAGAAGACAATTGCAAGTAATTAAGCCTGTACGTAAATAAATTAATAAATTGCATTGCATTTACTAAAAAAAACGGAATTTATGGCATTATTTGTTATTTTGGAACGGAGTGGATTACCCATTTCAATTTGGTCGGAAATTATTTGCCATCTGCTTTGCTGCTTGTTTTCATAAATGAAAAACAATTCTGTACTCGCATTTCTTTTGTCAAAAAAAAAACATAATAAAAAATCTTTATTAATAACATGACATGCAAATATAACAAACAAAGAACTGGAACCTATAGTTAAAAAATAAAATGACAGAATCCCAAAACAAAAGGCAAATGTAGTGGATTCAGGTGCATATATTGTAATTAAACCATTAAATTGAAAATCACTATTCAAAGAGTACTAGTAGCTAGCATTGTATGGTATAATATTTATAAAGCGTCTATACTGAACTATAATCGGAACTATAATTGAAATTTTGTTGCGGAATGTGTATCGAATTAAAGGAAACATTCGAGAGCTCATCAAGTATAGCATTATATTTCTGAATACTATATTTCCGAACACTTGTAGTACAGTTAAGTCAATGATTATCGAATTAAAGGAAACATTCGAGAGCTCATCAAGTATACCATTATATTTATGAAAACTATATTTCCGATCAGTACTACAAGTTAAGTCAATAAAATATTTAACTCTCTCAGTTTTCTGAGACTTCATGTAGGTGTTTGTTTTTCTTATAAATTGTATGAAAAATGTTCTCAATTATTAATTTGGCAACTTTGTATTGAGAGAAGTTATTAGAATTTGGTTAAGCTAATGCTTGTATATACAGGCCTGCTCCATTTTTGATTGCATTTGATGTGGAATCTTTTATAAGTATAATATCTTAAAAGGCTATTCAAGCATAGCTTCAAAAGGGAAAATCGCTAGGTATTTCAATTTAAATCCAATCGGAATTAAAGTTATCCGGAAATAAGAACATATCTAATAGTAGAGCTCTCATGCTTTAAATGAATATGTCCAATGTTATTTAATCCTTGGCCACCTAAAGATAACTGTTTTTCCTAATATTTAGATTATATAATATTACTTTAAACATAAAAAATACACTTGTAAACAGTTTGCATTATCAATTTTGCATTATTAACCTCGATACATTTGTTTCAAGGTATTCCCATTCAAGTCTCTACCATTCATCAACTCCTAGATACATTAAATATGCTTTGTTCTCTCAGTTCTCGACAAAAAATGCTTATAATATTTGTAGCTGTTAATTGAATTTTTATTGGCAACGTAAAATCAGCGTAGCCTTTTTTCTGGCCTCAGAAATTGATTTGTTAAGCAAAATTAAATTTAAAAGCAGCTGCATAAATTGAATACGTCTGCCCAACCCCAAAACCAAGTGCTAATAAGTTTTACATGCCGTAGACTTGTTTTGTATAAGCCCCTTAAAAATAAACTCTTTAATTTTAATAATTTATATACTGTATTTTTTACGCACGAGCCTTTCAAATTACGTTTATAATTGAACAACAGTATTTACAATATTTTTTTAATATACTCTGTTCTGCTGGAAAATTGAAAGTATCATGGGTTTGTGCAATGCTCGTCAGTCTGTCTGTTCCTATAAATTCTAATTTTTAACACCCTGAAAGGTAGAGCTACCCAACTTGTTACACATCTTGGTATATACCCTCAGTTTGTAGTGTCGAACCCCCGCAAATGAGGAAAATCTATACCTCTTACATTTTAATTACTAGAGTAATCAAATTTGTCATTTAGAATACTGACTGTTGATGTTCTTGACATACTTGACATACAAAAATGTTCACCACGTCAAATAATGAAGATCTCCTTCAAAAAATTAACCACAAATATATATTAAGAAGACGGGCTATAAACAGAGCATAACGCAGTCGGGAACTTTCGACTGCAACGTTCTTGTTTTTATTGGGTACTGCATATTATCTGGTATATGTTTAAGTACTTGCTCTTTTTTCTGTTGTCAATCTGTATTTTGCGTGATTCGTTCGTAGACGAATATTAATTCTAATTAGCCCAGTTCGATCCGGTTAGAAGCTATTCAAAGGTGTAAGGCCCGGTTGATATTCGACGTTAGATGTCGGCTGTTCTGCCAGTGCAGTCAGGCAGTCAAAGTTTAACTTGTATAACTAACAAGTAAGATTACTCTTGTCGAGTCTACCCGAATACGAAACACCCTGTAAGCAGATCTGAAAGTTCCAAACACATATTCTTCAAGTAGCCAACATTCCAAATTTCATCTCAAACATTTATACTCTCTCAGATGTACTCGGCTGTTGATCCTGATCAAGAATATATATATATTTTATAGGGTCGGTATCCCCATTTAAGCCGTTTTATGGGTATACAAATATAAAATACAAATTCAATCCAAATATTTCAAATAATCGACTTGTTTACTGTGTGTTTTAACCGGCCTTAAGCTTTGCCGGTTGTAATAAGAAAAATTAACTACAATTACGAAAAGATAAGATATAATCTATCTTAAGATATCTATTAGCTAAAGATGTCTTCTATCTTAAGCTTTCTGCAATCTTAACTTTTTTAAACAATGTTAGAATATAGAATATTATACCCTTGCAGAGGGTATTATAATATTGTCACTAAGTTTGTACAGCATTGAAGGAGATAACCGACACTGAGACCTGCGTAGATCTTTTGTGCCGAATCTCTGAGAAACTAGTATCCGGATCAAATCACCCCATGAAGTGCCGGTGTCACTTATGTATAAAAAAACTATATAGTTTTTCAACAACTCAGCAATCCTTTGTTTCGGTATGCTCAACTTATGCTGAGCAAGTTTTATCAACATCCGATTATTATATCTTATAGCTGCCATAGGAACAATCTGTTGAAAAATGAGTTTTTGTGTGAACAAATCTTTTGATTTTACAGATACTTTAACCAAAATCAGCAATATTCCTTAATATATTGCTTTAATTTTGATTATATTATAATTAGTACCAAGCTTCAATCAGATTGAAAATTGATCTTTTATATGAAAAACATTGCTGGAAGGGTATATAGTTGCTTCGTCACGCCGAATATAACTGTTCTTTCTTGTTATTTATACAATACGATAAGATACTTTCTACCTTAAGATGTATTCTATCTTGAAACACTTTTTATCTTGAAAAATCTTCCGATAAACAGATAAACTATTTAGAAATGAGTTAAGTCTTTATTTAGTTTCTATTCTAATGATGATGCATAGATGCTAATATTCAAGATGGACTAATAAACTACACTATCAATTAGGGGTTTTATTCTCAATTTGTTATAAACTAGAAATTGTTATTACGCCCAAAACTTGTGCTAAATGCAAATAATTTCAGCATGTAGCGCCGAATCAATGGATGGGCTTAAAATTTCATCCAGCAAACATACCTTAAATACTTTGGTTGCCCTCAAGCAACCCATCGCCCCCTACACCCCATCCCACCCCATGTACATGCCTCAACAAATAACTTAACAAGTGATTAGCCGCACAAAACTTTACAGCATCAAAGTTGGTTCGGCTGCCTGGCTGGGAAATTATACAGCGCACTTTTAGGCGCATTTCGGGCATAAATTATTGTACAGGAAAATTGTTGGTTACTTTCGCCCCTTGGGCCTTGGGCTCAGCTAATGAAAACGCTGTCTGCATACATTTTCCACCAAAAAATTTGACTATGCAATTTTCCTAATGATGAGAAAACTTAAAGCAACTGTGACGAGCACATGGAAATTTATCATAAGGCTCCAATTAGGCCAGCGCTAATTGCTGGCAATTGTCGGCCTAGCCGTTACTATATAGTACTTATAGTATTATATTCAAGTGTCCAAAGGCACTGCCTATTATCTAATTCACAGCTGCATATCAGAACCAGGTGCCCCAGCTCGATGCGGAAAAGGTACAAATACTCGTAGGTAGTATAAAAACCACATATTGTGCTGACTAGTCCAGTAATTAGTCAGAATAGAACTGTCTGACCTGTCTGGCAGCCAACCGAGAGTTGCGTCTATTTAGACAGTGACTAAATGTAGATCTCGCTGATTTAGAACGAGCCCAGGCAATGAATGTCATTTACATACTACATTGCATGTGGGGAACGAGAAATGGCCCAAGGTTAGCAATGGAAAGTGTCAGACATGTTGGGGATAGTACGAGTATAAAATCACTCATTGATCTATTACACATCCAATTAAATTCTTACCTAACTATTGTTCTACAGAATCCATTGCCTATTCAGGCCTCTTCCGATTCCGATCAAATCATTCAGCATCGCAATTATTAGCTCTTCTGAATTCCGTAAACCAATTGAATATGCTGTTTGATAAGATCTTCCTCTGGGCAGAGGATAAAAAACTGTTCAAACACAACTTTAATGCAGGAAGTTTTCCAATACAAATACTCAATTTTCGACCGATTGTGCCCATGATATAGTGATGCGATTCAAACTATTTGATCAGCTTCTTAGGACCACAATATTACTTTGATTTTGTAAATTTGGTTAGGATATCTTCATAAACAATAACACGATACATACAACTAAATTATCAACTGATTGTTCATATAATGCTTTGAATTGAATCAAATTTGGTAAGCTTGTAGAAAACATAACGAAACTTTGATTTGGTGAGTTTGGTTAAGATATTTAATTAAGTAAAAAAGCTTTTCATACAACTCAATCGTCGAGGATCGGTCGATATGGCAACTATATGTTAGTGATCCGAACCGACTGGTTCTGGCTTATGTACTGCCTAAAGCAAAAAAAAAACTCGGATTTGGGAATAGGCCGGGTTATACTTAATCTGAAACAGGAAATATTCAGTTAAGAGCTCTACCATTTCTTATTGTCTTTTTAACTAACTCAAAAACATATTTTTTCCTAATTCTATTTCACAAACCATTCAGTATATTTGCTAAAATGAAATTTATAATTCAAGCTGTTGCCTCTTGTCTAATTTATTGTGACCCACAATATATTCATTTAGGAGACCTTAAATCTGTTCCTAAAAAAGCAAACGCTTGTTGTTGATATGCGAGTGTTCAATAAATTAGAAATATAGAATAATGAATGCTGTTTAACTTGGTCAAAACCAGTTCACAACTTGTTTTAGGCAGTGTCATTGACGTTTAGTTTAAGCCATATCATTTTATGGCTTCGAAGTAAAACAAAAACCAATTAACTTTGATATTTTAACACCCTCACAAATTAGCGCCTATTTGCAGTTTTAAGTCGGAGTTTTTCGAATGATCTATAAATGCACGAGCTTACAATTGGGTATAAATCTTACGATCCTAACATCTGATTGTTGTTCTATATGTTAAATTCCTCGCTGAGTCCCAAAATGCCATCAATAATTCTTAAATAGAACAGTATCTTAGACATTGTTAAAGCTCTCTATATAACAATTCAAAATTAGATCATAATACGGCTCAATGTAATATATTTTTAAACTTATTCAACTCACATTTTTTACTGAGGCAACAATTTTAAAATAATTTCAATATTTATAAGTTGTTGATTATTATAAAAACTCAATTTTTAAGCCAGTGTTCCTATTTATTGCATATGTTATAGTATTCCAATCGGTTTGGTTCCAACAACCGCAGCAGAAAGAAACATCTGTGCCAAGTAGCTTTTAAACTGAGAGTTATGTGCTTAGAATCAGGCAATCAAACAGACGATGCAGATCAAAAATATATATACTTTATGGAGTCCTTAAGGTTTTGAAAGAATGCCATCTGACATTAAGTTACGTATTAACTTTTATATCAAATTCGCGGAATTTCAAACCTTGTTAACTAGTGATATACAACTTAATTCAAACAAGTTCTGACATATTTGGAACACAGCCATAAAAACAATATTTTTATCAAGATCTTAGCTTTGAGCTGTCTGATCTGGAGTATTCACTAAAAGTTGTATATACTTGCACTTTGATAAACTAACTCGGAGTGCTCAAGGCCAGGCTATAAACCACACTCCACATACCTGGATGGGCTACAAATTCACACACCTACGCGCTTATTAATGTTGTTATTATATTAGTGACGATAGAAATAGAGAGACACCTGTAAAAGGCCGCTTCGTATTTTATAAAAAATATATGGTATTTGTTTAAAAAGTCGACCGAGTGCGCCAAGCGTTGGCGATGAACTCGCGCGAGACGCGGACAAAAGATTCGTCAAGTTCAAATACGGAATACAAAAACAAATGACAAGAATTAACTGTGAATGAATGACAACAACAACAATAGATATAACTACAGCTACAACAATAGCAATAATTATTCTCAAACAAAAAACGAAAAGCATTTCATAATTAAGTATGTAGTTGTACATGTTAACATACAAATATTGGAACTGGTCGAATCTGCAATGCGCTGCAAATTATTGCAAATGTTTGGCATTTTCCATACCCATAAAAGAAAAACTCCTGATATTGTAAATTGGCATAGAACTTGATGATTTCAATTGATTGTTGTCGTTGCACATGAGTTGAATGAACGCACCACATTTTTATAACATTATGACTCGGCAAAACAATGCACCAAACTCACAACTCATTCTACAAACAGTTTCAAATATCACTATTAATTACAAAAAATGTTATTACGGCTATAAAATGAACTTTTCCGTAATTAGGCTGTTTTGAAAGTTTATTTTATAGCCAATAGCTTAATTACTTACTTTTAAGTGTTTTTAAGGTTATAAAAGTAAATATAACTATCGCTCCTACAAAATTTGAGAATATTGCGGCCAATGCTCTAATAACCTTGCAGACATATCAGAAATCTCAACAATTACTTAATGCTGGTTTTAAGATGCTAGTCAAACACTTATAGCAGTTATTAGATCAAGGAAACAAGAAAAATCAGCTATCTACGGGGTGCCGAAGTTATATACAGAAAACTTTTTCATACAAAAACTCAGTATACTAGTACTATCGGATATATGTTACAGAAATAAATATAGATATATATTTAATACAATAACTCATTTCTCATCCGATCATTCCCATAATTGTCCGAGTCTGATTAAATTCAGTCCACATATAAAGAGTACAAAAAACCTTACAATTTCTGAGTTTGGTTGAGATATCCGTATAAAATAGAAGTTTTTATGCAACTCAATTTTGACCGAGCGTTCCTAAGGGTTCTAAGCATCGAGTCATAGTAATATTGATACGATCCGGCTGGTTCCAGCCTATGTACTATCTGCAGCAATAAAAAGCATCTGTGCGAAGTTTCGTATAAATAGTCTTAAAACTAGAGACTAAACATAGAAACAGTCGGACATTTCAATATGACTTATGAAGGTTAAATGTATATATACTTTATTGGGTTTTAAATGCCCCATTAACAACAAAATAAAGAAAAACTAAACACTTAAGTTATACTTAGAAGTATTTTATTTCGATTTAAAAAAAAAACTTACTAGCAACAGTTTAATGCATATGAATTTCTACATATCAAAGTTTCAAGTGGACATAATTGACGACACTTAACTGTCGAGAACTAACTCGGAGCAGCTGCCAGCCTTCATGACGCATTGCAACTTGAACTTGAATGCAAATATGCGGGCTGTTGGCTTACAAGCTGAAAGTACATTTATGGCTAAAAAGTCACATGTTAAATTGGCTGCGCTGCTTGGAGGTGGAGGGCAGCATTGTTTGCACCTGTTGCGCCTGCTGTTGCTGCGAGTCGGGCGCCGATTTGCCGCCCTGTTTTTGATAGACCAAACCGGCGACGCCTGGTATAGTGTTGCAGCCAACGCAGGCGTGCAGTGTCTCATGGATGAATATATCACAATCGATGCAGAAGAACTGCCTGCAGTAGCCGCACTTAAATACGCTTTTGTCAGACTGAGCGTTGAGCACCTTCGTGCAGCTGTAGCACTTGCGCAGGCTGCCACAGTCGGGCGCCGCCGGCGGCACCGACTCAAATGGCAGCTCCTCAAAATTGGGCACCGGAAACAGATGGTGATAGGAGCGTGCCAGATGCGGCGCCGAGACCAGCGTAAGGCCACAGCACTGACACTCCACAGGCAGCTCGCAGTACTTGCTGTTGCACTGGGGACAATGGTGGCCGGTGGTGGACAGCTCGCTGGGCTCATCCAGGTTCTCAATGTGGCACATGCACATGGAGAGCGGCGCATCTTTGCCCCCCACTTCGTTTTTGCTGTGCGGAAAGCCCATGCGTATGAGCGAATTATCCTGTGTTTTGGCAGCTGGCGGCGGATCCACCTGCGACAGCAACTGATCACGATAATGAGCATCATCCAGCACAGCGCCAAAGGTACCCATAGTTTGTTGTGTCAGATAGCGACAGATATGAATTTCCGCTGATAACGAGATAACCGAGCAGCGTATACGCTCCTTTTTTAACTCATCGATTGTCTGATTGATGTCCACGGGATCGCATGTCGTCAATGATCCCATGATGATCACTATCTCGCGCGATGCATGCGATGGCACCACCTTCAGGGTCTTCAGCGCCAGGTCCAGGCCATTTTGTAGCGAAGGTTCGCTGGTCAGGGCGACATTGGTCAAGCTGTCAGATAACAAATGAATTTCAAATCAGCTTAAGGAATTTCAACAAGAATAGCTTTCTTCGGGGCACCGAAGATAAATACTCTTGCAGATAAGTTGTACACACAAACCTAATTATTCAATCGATTGTTCCTATGCCAGCTATAAGATATAGTAATTCGATTTTGATCAAATTTGGTTAATTTTTTATGGGGAAACATTAAACTTTGATATGACATTATCGACAGACTGGTTTGCATTGAAACAGACCGACAGACGGATATAGGGTTATATCGACTCGGGTGTTTATGCTGATCAAGATTACATTAACGTCGGGTTGGGGACAAAATTGTAATACCCTCTGCAAGGGTATCAAAAGAAACTGATTCGCCCACCCTGCCAGCGCCTTGAGATGGACACGCGATGTGCCCGTGAGCTCGGTTATTTTCTCGGCACGCTTTGCCTTTAACGCTATAATGCCCAGCTGGCTGATGGGATTCTGGTCAAAGAACTCCTCAATAAATATCTCGAGCAGCTTCAATGTGCACAATAAGCGCGTGGGCTTCAAATCCGGCACGCTCATAGACTCGGAACAATCCAAGACAATGAACATATGCCGCATCATGCCCAGGCGATTTTGTTTTGTCTTTTCCGCCTGTCGCCGACGCTTCGCCTTCTGGATAATGTCGGCAATAGCGCTGTCCAGCAGCCCATCGTCGTCCTCCTTGATGGCTTCCCTGTATTCAAATTGAATTGAGAACAACAATAACATTAACATTTGCTCACTATGCTCACCATGTTTTCTCATAGCCTGTCTCCCAGCGATATTCTTTTTGATCGTCTTGCTCGTCATCGGCCATTCTGAATGTTTGAATATCTGGTTATTGTTATGCTTTAAAATATATTAAACAAAACTTCTTCACTCGCACACACGCAAGCCGGGCCGGCGAACAGTGTATACACATCAAAGAAAAATGGAAAAATATGAAGCTGAAATGTGCAGAGCTGTCATGGTAGCTCAAATAAAAAAATTAATGTCAGTTAAATAAGCTGTAAAAAAATTGTAAAATTAATTAAAGCTAAGAACGCTAATTTTGCTTATGTTAAAATATGACAAGGCATCAATAAATTCAATTAAGTTAAATTTTTTTCAATTGCTGTCTAAAGACCAGTGCTGCCACATTGATAGCACTAATACACCACGCCACGTGATTGGCAAGTAAGCAGCTACAAAACGCGGACGAACGAAAAAATGCGCTACACATTTGTTCAAGCATATACAACGTGGCTAAAATTTTAAAGTTAGAAAAGTTGTGTGATACTTAGAACAAACAACTATTTAAATTTATAAAAGCTTGTGGAAAATATAACTGAAATATAACTGCATATCATCTGTAGAATTTGTTAATATAGTTTGTATGCGCACACATGTAAGGTACCGCATACAAAAATCAACCTAGCCACCACCCGAAAAGAGAACTGGCCACTTCGTTCAGTTGTACAAACTTTTTGGCATTCAGAGTTGGCGCGCGTGCAATTGTGAACAGCGTTGCGCGAATTGGAGTATAAATACAGTTAAAATAAAATTAGTTGTTTAAAAAAACTAGTTGCACTCTATTTTTGTTCAAAACTCTTGTGTATATGAAGGTGTGTGAAATCAAGCGAATAAGCAATTCGCCAAGAAAGTGTGTTAAAAAATGCATACAGAAATTTGCCGAAAAACGGTCGCACAAGCAACTAAGATTGTAAATGGTGCTGGAGAATTAATTGTAATGTGTTAATTGAGCTGAGAAAGCTAATTTAAAATCCTTGCACTAAACATCTGTGTATGTGTGTAACTACATACATTTTATTTCATTAGTATTATTTTTGCAAGTGCGGTGCGCGGCAGAATGCCCAAAAATGGCGGCTAGTTGAAGATAAGAATAAAATAGGCTATGTATATAACATTTTGTTAATGTGTTCCATTATTGCTGAACGTTAATGTTTTGCTATTGCATTTTTCGCGCCCGGTTTGCTATGTTTTGTGCGTTTACGTTATGTGCGGGCGTTCGCTGCATTTTTGGTCATTACGTTTTGTGCTCGGATTCCTGCCTAGGCGCTGTATTCTCTGCAGCCATTACATACGATTAAAACTCACCACACTTGGTTGCCAGTTTGTTAACGTTGCCACCTCGTTGCATAAACACACCACGGCACTGTACTTTTTTTCTTCTCCTTTTTTTTTAGCTGGCATGTGCATGTGTAAGTGTGTGAGTTTGTGCGCGTATTTTATACGGATTTTATTTGTTTTTAAATTGTATAAAATTATTAAATTATACATTTATATATTTTAGCTACAACGTTGGTGTAGTGTATAATGTTGGCACAGGAGATTGCACCGACGGAAATTGGTAAACACGCAAGTATAATCAGAGGTAAGTGTGCATACAAATAATGTGAAAAAAAAAAACATCTTAAACCTTACCCCCCCTCTGCCGTTTTAGTTGCGCAGGAGGAATTAGCCAACATGGATGTGCTGGTTTGTGGTCGCTGTCTGCGCGCCTTCAATTTTGTCGAGGAGTTTCAGGGGCACAAGGAAGACGATGCCTGCGAAAAAGAGAATTCGAATCTAAAAGACTCGCTCGACACAAAGCCCACAATCTGGGCATTTACGCTATGGAAAGCCACACAGCTGCACACACGCAAGGAGAACAACTCGAATTCCTGGGCACTCTATCAGCATTGGGTTAAGCTGGAGGAGAGCGTACGCGAGCCATGGATCGTTGCCGGCAAGACAATACAGTCTTTTGGCAAAATCGGTCATGGCCAGCTACAGGACATGCCTGTGCGCATCACCAAAACTGTTGTTAATCCCAACAATAATAATAACAACAATAGTACTGCGAACAGCAACACATCGTCCAGTGTATCACCTACAAGAAGTAAGAGCTAAAGATTAATACTTTCATTTATTAATAACGTCCGATCTAGACATGAACATTTCTTATAAAAGACCTGTAACATAAAAGATCGATTTGTGTATATTATGTTCGAATGGCATTAACATTAACAAAACAGATGCGAATAGGCATTTATAACTATGAAACTATGGAATATTTTAAAATAATTATACTATTAGCTATAATTTTAAAATTGCATTCTTCTGCGGATGTAATGAAAAAGCCTGTAACATAACAGATAATTTTTAAGTTTAACAGCTCAATGAATATTGTTGAAATAACATTGTTGAATAACATTTGATTATATGTTAACATAATAAATAGCTTCGATATTCTCGGGTGTCCCGTCATACCACAAGTTTTTATGTAGTCGAAACTGTCCTAACTTGAAAATTCGTCAGCCACAACAAATATTGAAAAATTAAAAAAAAAATATAAACTATCAAATACATATTCAAACAAATTTTACTGTATTGTAAAGTATCAAATGTTTATCGTATGCAAATATAATTTCAGCATAAAAGAATATAAAATTTGTTAAGAGCTTTTAAAATATTGTATTATTCGTAAATACTATGTATGTATAATCAATGAAATTTGAGCTAAAGTCATTACTATTTAATCAATATAAACTAATATGAAATATTAATTAATGCAAAATGATTTTAAAACATTACTGAATAGAATAAAAATAATTAATGTGTTAAGTAAGTTGCTTATTAATACGAAAACTTGAATGAAATTTTCAATTTGTTTGCTTCACAGTATTCAAATCGCAAGAAACAATGTATAATTTCAACATTCTTAGATGGTTTTGGATATTATATTGCTTGGCCAAAACTCTTAATAGCGCAGATTTTTTCTTTTTAAACCAAAAACTGCAAAAACTTATTATAATATGTAAGAGTTACATTGTCCACTCAATATATATATGCATAGAAATTCATGAATTTAGAGTATTATTGTTCAACTCGGACCGTAGATGTTTCTAACTTATCGATCAAAAAAAAAAAAAAAAAAAAAAAAAATATTATTGAATGTTATCTGGATCACACGTAAAATATATTTAGAATCTCGCTTTCAAAAAGTAAATTCTATTGTTTAACTTTTTACTATATATCTATTTATATTATTCGACTTCGTATACATTATGTGTGTATAATGAAATCTTGAAATGCCTTTAAAGATTCGATTCGATTAAGGAAGTCAAGGGTTAATATTTATGTTCAAGTTAAGGAGAAATTCAAAATTTGAAAGCTGGAGAGTTTTTCAGAATTATATTTATAAACTCTACAATAATACTGTTTATCTATTTTCACAGAATCTCCCGCTGGCAAACTACCGACAGTCGCTTCACAGTCAAAAGATACGGAAAATGAGCGACCCAAATCCAAGCCAGGCACACCCACACCAACAGGCTCCTCTACAACAGGTACTGGCAGCTCTGTCAAGAGCAACAATCGCATTGCCATACGTGTTGATCCAAAATCTGAGCAACGTAGCGAGGAGCCCGTGGATAGCATTGTGGCAAAACGTTTTAATCCACGCCGCAAGACGCACGAGTATCTGGTCAAGTGGATCGATAGATCGCACCATGAGAACACATGGGAGGTAATGGCCAATCTAGAAAGTGTACCCTACTTTCTGCAAATGTTTGAGAAGCAGCTGGCACGCCAAAAGGCAAAGCGGGAGAAGAGCTTAGATGCACTGAAGCGCATGCAGCAGGAAAAACAGCAGCAGGATAAACCACAAATGACGGCAACTACCATTAAAACGGATACTGCACCGCTCAGTCCACAGTTGGAGTCGGCCGGATCGCCAAATTCATCAGGCGTTGGCGCATCGCGCCCGTCGCGCACCTCCAAGACCAAGGCCATGGATCAGTTTAAACAATGGGTTAATGAAAGCGGCGGCGGCGAGGGCTCCACATCGCCCTCCTCGGCCAACGAAGATGAGTCGGCTACGGAACAGGAATGGTCAACAACTGGACCGACGGCAATCGTAATGAAACGTAAACTGAATCACACGGATTCCAGTGCCGAGGGCACTGGTATCAATGCCTCGCATGAATCCATGGATTTGGAGGATCTCGAAGAGGACTTGATACCTTCACATACTGTTAAGCGTTTAAAAAACGGCGGTAGTTCCGTGCAGCTGAATAAGCCCAAAATTCAAACATCAATGCCAACGACGCCGGCACGCATCAACGGCAACTCCTCCTCCAATGCTTCGCTAAGCGAGAAGGACTTCAAAATGGGCGAAATCATCTTCACGGACGACAGCACCAGTTCGGGCATGTTTCGTAAGCCCGAAATGCCCAATACCATACAAGCAGTAAGTTCCATACATATATATCGATAATTTGGCGGCGTTGAAACCGCCGGGTTGTCGATAACAGTTTCATCGTCCTATTACATCATACGCACGCAAGTTTGTTATCGATTAACTTTAATATTATAATTACTTATACATACATATACAGAGGTAGTCAAAAGTATTTACACAACGAGCATTTTTAAACATTCCTCACTCAAGAAGCCTGTTTTTGATTCTCTTGGAAATTAGTTGTAAATAATATTGACAACAATTTTATTTGCAATTTATTTCCAAGAGCAACAAAAAAGCTTGTGTGAGAAATGTTTAAAAAATGCTCTTTGTGTAAATACTTTTGACTACCTCTGTATGTAGCATAGATACCGACGCATACCTTTTTGAACTCCCATTTAGAGATTCTGCAAAAGTCACTCAACCATCGATAGCTGTTACTTTCGATACCATCGATAATATTAGACTTTTCCTAAGAGTATTTACCATTTTTAATTCGTATGTAAAAAAAAGTGTCAGCAATCTTGTTTGAAATAAATAAATGCTACACACATTTATTTATATTATATATTTATTTATATAATACTAACATAGATATATATACTAACAGAAAGCAGTATAAATATAAAATGTCGATAGTTGAAAAACAATAGTTCCTTTATCGCTTCCTACCCCATAAAGGAAATGTAACATATATATACATATTCTGTATCAGTATCAGCAGCCGAGTTGATTTATCAACGTCAGTCTGTGTGTTTTTATGTAAACTAGATATTTTTTCCCCGACCGAACCGCCTGCATAGGACCACTATGTCATATACATTTCTGTCCTTACATTTCTTAAAATTAAACTTTCAATATATTAAATTATCGATCGCTTTATCCGGATTCTTTCTTTCAGAAACGTCAAAAACAAGAGTGTCCTGTACGATATTTATCCCGCTCTGAAATGTCCAGCAATAGCAGGGGCATCTTTCGCGTAGATGCGTCGGAACCCAGCGAATTATCGCCAGCTCCAAAGAGCACCCCCGCGGTCACTACCGCCACAGTGGCCGTTGCAGCGCCTGCCAAGCGCATGGCTGTGGCTCGATCATCAGCCAACAACTCACCGGTAACTGTGGGACAGCGTCCGCATGTGTTGCGCACACCCGGCCAGGGACCACAGCTGCAACGTCGCCCGGTGGGCAGCAGCAGTACGCCAAATCCAAATCCACAGCGGCAGGTGGCAGCAACCGTGCGAGCTGGAGTACCGACTGCCGGAGGTCGCATGCTGGTCGCGCGCGCCAATACGCCACAGCAGCGACCAGTGCAGGGCAAAGCGGTCACGCCCGAGCAAAAGATATTGCAGCTATCCAAGTCTGGAGATCTCAAGGTGACGCGCAAGGTGATGACGCGCGACGATCTGATGGCGCAGCGTGCGGCACAGATACGCCAGCAGCGTCAGCAACAACTGCAGCAACAGCAACAACAACAACAACAACAACAGCAGCAGCAGCAGCAGCAGGTACAGATCCAGAAGGTGCAGCAGCTGACACCGCTGAGGCAACGCGCACTAAATGTGGCAGCCAAGACACAACAAATGCAAATGGAGCTGGAAATGGAACAGGAAGAGCTGCAACAGCATCAGGCGCAGCTGTGCCCCATCACGGGCAAACTAATTGGCCAAGAGGAGACGCAACTGCAAATGGAGCACGAACAACAGCAGGAACAGCAGCGCGAACAGCTTGAGGCTGCCGCACAGGCGCTGCTCGGCGGTGACCAGCAGGTGCTCACTAACGAGGATGGTTCCGCGTTGCTAGTGCGCGGCGAGGATGGCACCGTCTATCAGGTTGCCGGCAAGAATGCCGAAGGCCAGACTATACTTGTCACCCAGGGCCCCGATGGTGAGCAACAGTTTGCCTATGTGGCCGCCGCCGAAGGCGAGGATCAAGATGTGCTCACACTCGATAATGCTGTGGCTGAGGCCGTTGCTGCTGTTGGCCAGCAAGGCGATGCCACTTCGGACGGCGAGCACATACTTGTCAGCATGACCGAGGAGGAGTTGGCCCAGCATCAGGCAGCTGTGCTGCAGCAGCAGCAACAAGAGTCGTCGCCAGCGGGCAGCACACCGCATACCGCGCAAATTCACATCACAACGTCGGACAGCGACGGCACAGAGGCACAAATACCCGCCGAAGTGGTGCAAGCGGATATGCCTTCACCGGGTAAGTACCACATTTAATTTGATGCTTGGAAAACCAGTTTATAAACACTTTCATATGTTTTCTAGGTGGCACACGTCGCGTTGTTTTACTGCTGCAGGATGGCACATTTATGATGACTGAAATGCAGGAGGATCAGTTCAAGACGCTAAATATCCCGACGTAAATAAACAACCAATATGTCTTTACTCCTAGGTATATATGTAGTTTATAAGCATAATTATGACATAGCACTGGCCGTTGTTATTGCAAGGATACACAAGAAGCCGCTTAGGATATAGGGATTATGCATTAACCTCATCCCGTAGCTGCTCCCTCCCATTATGCCAATCATATCGCACTTTTGAGCATTCGCGCATTCCTCCAACTGCTCAAAAAGTATTTTTTCATAAATATTTTTTTAAAAAAGCGATCACATTCAAATTTTATCTCCTTAAATGTTAATCCAAACAAAATAGAATACTTTGTGTAATAAGCGAAAAGTTTTTCAGTAGAATTGTATTCGATTTGGAACTGTTTTAAAATGAATAAATAACTATGCATATTTATTAGATTGTATAGTTATTATCTATTGCTCCACATATGCAATGTAATTCATAATATTAATCCTGATCTATGAACAACGGCAACACATTTGCATATACATAAAACTTACAAATATAACTTGTACTTGCACTAATTAAAAGAAAAGTAAATAACAAAACAAACTATTCTAATATAACTAATTTACTTAAAATAATGAATTGTGTAATTCTTTATTCTAGGCAACATCAAAATGCAGCTGATGCATTTTGAAGAACAGTTAAACATTTAGAACACTCACAGCAAATCAATTGCATTTGCAACGTAACTACACACAACACACACATAAAAACAAAACTTAGGCATATAAATTGTAATTGTAATATTATTATTATGTATTGTACATTATTTAAGTATTTTTAAAATCTAATGAACCAACAGCAAAATCAAGAACAACACACAATGTTCAGTAATTTCACATTTTGAGCAAGATAGTAAAAAAAAAAAATAATAAAAATAAAAAAAAATGTGAAATTATGCCACAAATAAATAACAAAAAGCATAGTTGTAATATATAAAAACAATATATAAACTGCAATTTAAATCACGAGTAAAATAAAACCAGGAATTTATGCGACTTATGTAAACTTTGGTTAAATTTATTCAATTCTCAACTATTTTTAATAGGGGATTTTCAAAACAAACCGACTCTTCAATGGTAAAAACTTGTTAGCAAAATTATTTCTTTAACTTGATACTTTATTGAAAATATTGCATATTGCTTTGAAGTATCGTCGTTTACAGTTTGCCCTGTTTTCTACATTTTGTGTGTTTTTATGCCTATTAAAATTCAAATTATTTTCCTGAAACTAGAAAAACATAAACTTGCTGTATTTCTCCTGTTCTATGTGAATTTCTAAACAGTTGCATATTCATGACCATGTTGAAGGAATGGCGACGGTCATCAACTGATCCCTGATATTACAAGTAATCGATATATTTGAAACTTTTTGATGAACCCTATTATACACTGTGTTTCCACTGCCCTTGTTGAAAAAACTCAAGACGTTGTCGTCTAAATTTGTTAATGGCTGCCTAGAAGCATTGCTTAATTTTTTCAGCTGATATTCATAAATATAGCCGCTTGTAAGCAATTGCATGTAATAAACTTTTAAAATTGTTATTATATTACTTATTTGTATTAGAGTTGCTGGCCAAATGTAGAGTTCGATCGCCACAAGTTGGTACTGAAACTATATCAAGAACATAATTATTTTCGCTAAAACCTTCGAAAATCTCCATGGCACTAAACATGTTCAACATGTTACGTGTTTTTATAATCTTCCTTTCCTTTGTCTGTATGCAAAATATCGATAAGTATAAGACGTTTTTCGATTAAAGTAGTACTATTTCTATGATACATGATCATCTATCATGATATAACAAATTTGGTATCGATATACCGTATCAGTCGCGTTTCCCAGAAAGATCACAGCTGAGATAAATTATCATAGATCAAGCCATGTCCTGTTTAGACTATCAGGTATACTGTTGTGGTGAAATTTAGTGATACCAATTATAGTACATACATATGTTTATAATACAGAAATAATATCAGTTTTTCGAATGAATCATGGTTGAAATATTTTGTAGCTGTCATATTCACTCTTTCGAGGGAACACTGTATTGAAAACAATTAAATAATTCAATTTGCTTCTAATTTAAAACGCTCGATTTTATTTGATTCTGTAAGTTTTAATTTAACATTTAAAAATACATTTAGTACAGTACTAGTCAAAAGTATTTACCCAACAAACATTATTAAACTTATTCCACTCTTGGAAATAAGTTGCAAAAAAAATTGTCGCATAGCTTGATCTATCCAGAACCAACATAAAGAAATATTGGGAAATATAGTGGAGTAGTGTAAATACTTTTGACTAGGACTGTCGATATGAAAATATATCATACACAATTCAGTGAACAGCTCTCATGACGTCGCCTTCTGGAATTTTGCTATGAAAAATCCCACTGTGTCCAAATTCTTAACACGATTTTCAGCGCTTGGACCAAAACGTTGCAAGAGTTCACACTGTGCAGCATCTAGATCCGGCACTGGCAGGCCAGGTGCACCCAACTTGGGCGTGGCATCCACCAGACGTATCTGCGGAAACTTGCGCAGTGCCCACGCCACCAGCTGCTCACATTCCGACTCGGTGACAGTGCAGGTGCTGTAGACGAGCACGCCGCCAGGACGCAGCAGAGGCACTGCCTGTGCCAGCAGACTTCTCTGAATATGTGGATAAGATTGCAGCACTTTCGGTTGTTTAATGCCGCAACAGAGCTGTGGGCGATTGCCCAGACCACTGCAGGGAGCATCCAATAGAATGCGATCAAAGCTGTGCGAGGCAAAGGGTGGCATCGTAGAGTTTACAGTCCTGTTGCTATCATCCCAAGCTTTGGTAGCATCAAATTGATGCGCCTCAATGCAGCTGTAATTGACCAATTTTCTTAGCATAGTACGCATGCGACTGGCCGAGTTGTCAAGTGCGATAATGCTGCCCACATTGCCCATGAGTTCGGCTATGTGCGTCGTCTTGTTGCCCGGCGCCGCACACATATCCAGTATGCGTTCACCAGGCTCTGGCGCCAGCACTCTTACACACACCATGGACGGTAAGTTCTGCAGTAATACATCCGCATCACTCAGATCCCCAAGTGTAGGTACGCAACTCGTGTTTGTTAGCATATGAACGGCAATGCCCGAGGGCGGCTGATCCTGGTTATTGTTGTACAGCTGATGGCGTTGCATGAGTACTTGTCCCACGCCCACAAAGATCTTCTCGTCGCTCACATAGCGCGTAGCAGTACCGCGCTTGCATTTCCCTGGCAAGTCGGCATACACATTGACCAGCTCCTGCAGCTGTGTGCCCGTTTCCATGGCCAAAACGCCGGGTGCAAAAATGTGCGCGCCGCGCAGAATTGCCGCACCGCAACTAGTGTCCACAATGATCTGTTTGAGGGTATCATCATATGGAATATCAGCAGTATCCAGCGGATCTATGCACAGAATCTCGGGCAGTTGTGGTAGCCCGTATACCCTAGGCGCTTGTTGGCCATAACGCTCGCTCAATTTGGCCTGCAGCTTGGCCTTGTAGTCCGTGACGTTGATACGAAGGGTGTTGATACGATAGGTTGTAAGGCGTGGTGTTTGGCATAGCCATGGTAACAGTTGGGGCAAAGCAGACAACTAAAAAAAAAAAAAAATTTAAATTCTGCGCCACTAAAGAATAGAGTCATCAAGCCGTCGATCATTGTTGACCATGTTTCCCTAATAAACGCAAAATTTATCGATTTAACGTACCACGCTTCTCTACTTGCAGCCAATTGGTGCCATTTGGCTTTTTTCTATATGTGTGCGTGTGTTTATCACATAGCTTGATTATTTTGATTGTGCATCAATTGTCGACTTACATTAACTTTTAGGATTTCCTTTTCGAGCAGCAATCCCTTGCCTACAAATGGTGTCTTCGGGTAAAACATTAATTAATATATCAATCGATTAATATATCTAGCGCGTAGGCACGGCTGCCTGTCATCCCTAAACTCAACACACCGGCCTCGCTTGTGGACAAGACGTGGCAGCATGAATAATCACCATAGTACACGATAGTGCTACTGCTCTAACATATAGCCAAGTCGAACGTCGAGTTTATATTCAGCGTTGGTGAGTTTGCAGTTTTTTCAACGGCAAGTGTATTCTCGGTCAAGTTTTATTTCGCTCTGTGATTTTTAGACATTTCCAAGCAGAAATTTCTAAAATTTCTGCTCAAATTGGTGTGCATTTGATTCAATTATTTGGTGCGTATGGATTTTCAATCAAGTTTTGGGTGCTTTCATTGCAAAACAGCGCAATTCAATGGAAAGCTGGTGGCGTTGTAATCATTTGGTATTGAAAATGCTGTCGGAGCAATGCGGGTGATGGTGTATTGGTGTAGAAATTTTGACACACACACACACGCACAGACAACTGTCGTGAGGAATTGGCGATGGAAGTAATGCAATCGAGAGGACGTTTATCGAATCATCGTGTGTGATAAAAAATAACTAGCTCACGTTTAAAAGTTGATCTGCCCAATCAATAATCGTTATTCTGACAATGCGTTGTTAACTTTATATTATATAATAAACAGTTCTTGTCTATGTAGCTTCCCAAATTGGGTACAATCGATAGTCACGATTTCGGAAACATCGATTGCCGCTATCACTGACAACTCTGTCATCACCAACTTGTACATTCTTCTTCGCCGTCGGTTTGGCCGCAGAAAATTGTAATCGAAGGAAAATTGCAATAAAGCTGCGAAGAAAACGGTAAATAATGAGTGCAAAGTGCAGTAAATCAAAACGAATTGCTTAGGCAATGTTCAAAGTGTAAAACAAACAAGTATTTCGATTGTTTATTAACAAAACAAGTCTGCCGCTGTTTGACGAACGCAAATGAAGAGAAAAAAAAGCATACGTCGCCGTCATCATTTCTTGGTACTCATACAAAGGCAGCTACACACACACACACACACATGTACACATTGACGTAGAAATTGCATAGGGCTGCCTAATGTGTGCGTGGGCTAGCCGTGTATTAATTAGCCATGCAAACAAAGAACACTCCAAATATCTATATATCTATCTATATTCTCGCAAATTTTAAAGTTCAATACGCAATGTTTGTGTTTAATTTTGCGCATTTAATTCGGGTTAATTGACAAAGTTTTAGCACTCACAAGGCTGTAGGCAACCCTAAACTCTTGTGCGCGTGTGTGTGTGTTTGTACTTTGTGACTGTGTGCAGGGTGTTGCTGCTGCGGCGGCATATAAAAGTTGCTACGTGTAGTTTTCATTTTCTTACACATGCCATACTTCTTGCTACATTGCGTTTTCCGCAAATTTCATTTTAAGGCAATTTATGTTTCCAAACAATGTTTAAAGTGTGCTTTAAATGGCGTGTTGCACGTTTCTTTTATGTGCGCAATACGTTTGATCGGCCTACATTGTTGTTGTTGTTATTGGCAGAGCCGCCTCCTCGTCTCTCTTTCTATTTGAAATCAATTCAAATTTCAATTGTATTTGTATGTTTGAAGCGCACCCGTGTGTATTTGTGTGTGCGTGTGCTTTTACTCACACACACACTAGTTAAAGTCGCTGCTGACTCACCACATAATTTGATCGGCAAGCTAGTCATCCTGATTTGGATTTGCACTAATAAATCGCAAAAATTACTTACATATTACCCGTTATCTTCTACACGTTCTTTTTGAATGAGGCAGCCCACGCCGCGCACACTATCCCAAAAAAATCAATATCTTATCAGCTGCCGCGCCGGCAGCGTTGTCGGCAATTTTCAAAATCAAATCGAAATTTCTGAATATTAGCTTGCCACAGCTGGATTGGATTGTATTACCTAGCTTTGCCTTTGAGTTAGGATTGAATTTACTAACTCAATGGCAATGCAAATCGCAACAATTAGAAGAAATTCACTTCCCGCAAAATTGTAGACGATAATGGGTGCCGTATGAGTCCCGAAGATAGTCGCGTCTTTCTTGTTTTCGTGGTTTCTATGAGCTTGCCGTTGTCATTGAACTTTCGCCTATACTCTTTATTGCCCTTTCTACACTTTCTCGCTCAACTGCATAGATTTTATTGCTCAAATTTAAAATGTTTAGTGTGGGTTTTCATAACTTCACTTTGGTTTACTGTTCGCTTATTAAACACGTTAGCTTAATACTGATTTGCTAAAGTCAAGCAAACTAGACGAGCAATATAGTCCTACCTGTGACTGAGTAGCAGTCGAGAGAAACAAGTATGCAGTCACAGTCCAATAAATAACAGTTACACTCGACAACGTTCGCAGTCCAAATGTTACCAGTCACAATGCCTATATTAGCAGCTGTTAATGTTGATATTCAGATTAACAGTGCAATGTTAACATAGCCACTTAAAAGCCTCGCTTGCGCAGTGGCTCGTGTGTGTGCGGCTTTGTATATGTGTGTGAGTGTAAGTGTACGAAGTATACGAAGACCTGTGTACAGGGAGTTTTGTAGTCGGGTACACTCGACTAGAGCATTCTTACACATTTGATATTCAATATCAACGTATAACAGCTGGACTGTTCCGCGAATTCCGTAGAAGAAAGACAAAAGAAATATTGGACATACTCATTTTATTAACTGGGACTGCAAAATAAGAAAATCGCTCGACTAACGCATTTCACCATCGCGATCTAAACAACGTTTGCCTAAAACTTCAGTGCTTATATCATTTGTAATTGAAGTCTGTTATTTTGTGTGCTCTTAGGTCTCTAGGGGGGTTGTTTTTCCATGCGCTAGCAGCAGTTAATCGAATTAAATTAGGCGTTACTAATTTGACGCTTATTTAATTCTCTTTGCAGTTTCTTCAAGCCGCAAGCACACAAATCCAAAAGGAGTTGCATATTAACAGCATTGCAACTCGGATTTGAACTTGTTTATAATTCCAGCTAAGCAAGTAGCAGCAGTAGAGTTAAAATTGTAATAATCCCCTCCACATTAAAAGACAAGAAGCAGCACCAGCAACCAGCAACATGGGAAATGTATTTGCGAATCTATTCAAAGGCCTCTTTGGCAAAAAGGAAATGAGAATATTGATGGTCGGTTTAGATGCCGCTGGTAAAACCACAATTCTGTACAAACTCAAATTAGGCGAAATTGTTACAACGATACCTACCATTGGTGAGTACATACATACATCAAAAATCAATTAAAATTACATAAATAATTAATATACCCCCATTCTCGTCTACAGGTTTCAATGTGGAGACTGTAGAATACAAGAATATTAGCTTTACAGTGTGGGATGTGGGCGGCCAAGACAAAATTCGTCCATTGTGGAGGCATTACTTCCAGAATACACAAGTACGTCAAGTTATCAAGTTACCCATGCCAGTTAACCAATTCCAGATGATGTTAACGACTTATAATGATATAATTATGATTATTCAAAGTTTATTTTGTTTCAAGACGGGACTGATGTCTATCAAACATCTTCCATGATTTTGAAGGCTTAACATACGACTCTATTAAATATTTCATCTTTTCTTCACGCAGGGTCTTATCTTCGTCGTTGATAGCAATGACAGAGAGCGTATCGGTGAGGCGAGAGAGGAATTGATGCGCATGCTGGCCGAGGACGAGCTTAGAGATGCAGTCTTACTAATATTCGCCAACAAACAGGTACGATAAATATTCTGTAAATCAATATCAATTTAAAAGCCATAATAACTAGGCTAGTAGTTTAGTTAGTTTACAAAATGTTGCGTTATTCATATGAAAAAAATAACATTTTAAGCACCGTTTTCTCAATGTCCTTTTAAGGTACTGGCTAATTAGCTTGTGAGCCGACAAACTGCATGTCAAACTACATATTTTTTCTTAAATTCCCTTGCCATTCAGATATGTTTAAATTCAATTGCTCAGCAACAATGAACTGAATATTTACGTGGAAGCGACAACAATTCTGTAAATGTTGCGAATCGGCACAATGCCTTAGTTATGCATTTAGTTATTCAAATATTTTTTGATGTCAGGGATTCAAATCAATTGTACAACACATCACAGGCTATGCTAACGATGTTGATAAGAAAAAGAAGTGTCTTAGTGATAAGAGTTCTTACGAAACGCACTCTTAATAATTAACAAAGATGAGATAACGATGGTTCCCGGGTTCAAGACCCGCCAGCAACCATGTCATATTTCGACAATTTGAGGAAAAATATTTCTAACGATAGATGTTTGGACAGGATCCAATAAAGCGCCAAAAGACTAATTTAACTTAATTTAAATTAAATATTCTAGCGCTAGACCAATATTAATTCCCTTTCCTAATTTCTTGCAGGATCTGCCAAATGCAATGAATGCGGCTGAAATCACCGATAAGCTTGGCTTGCACTCACTCAGAAACCGCAACTGGTACATTCAGGCGACGTGTGCAACCAGCGGCGATGGACTCTACGAGGGACTTGATTGGTTGTCCAACCAGCTGAAGAATGCTAATCGCTAAATACTACTTCAACAACAACAACAGCAGCAACAACAACAACATAATTATACACTAACTTTGATTTAAAACGCAAAGCAGCAAAACCTTCAACAAAAAACACCAGCAGACATAACGGCATCATATATGTGGGAAATAACAATATCAACATCAACAACAACAACAAGAAGAAGAAAAGCGAATTGAACTGAAGGTTCTGTGCATTTCCATTTTCAACAACGGTAACATGCAAGGCCGCCGCGCATTATTGAAATTTGTTTAGGAATCGCAAACACCAACCACAACACAACTTTTCAAAGCAGCATCAGCATATAAAAGAACGCTATGATTTAATTTAAACTTATATATATATAATTATTGGATGTTTCACTGCAAAAATGAGTAAAAAGAGAACCCAACCGCCACCACAACAAGAAAAAACAAAACAAGTATATGGTATAAAATTGTCTTTTTTAAGTTATTTTTGCCCTACCCCCCTCATCAATATATATTTCTTTTTAATTTTATAAATATAAAAGTAATAATAATGAGAAAAACAAAACTGTAATTGTAATTGCTCTTTAAAAATACAAGAAAAAACCAATTTATTTTTTTCGTTTGTGTCCGTCGCTTGGCAGCAAAACATAACAAAACATACATAAAGAAAAAAAAACTATAAAAACGGAACGTACTATTTATAAAGGTAATTCTAAATAAAATTTAAATAAAACAAAACTTGAACCACTTTCGATACACAAATGGCGATAATGGCAAATCCTATTCATTTAAATTCAAGTGGATATCGACAATCGATTAAAGACGAAAACAGTTTTGCAATGCAGCACTAGTTTGTGAGTCATCGACACGATTGCTAGGTCGATAACGATAACAAAAATTATTTGGTGCTGCTCGTGTCCAATAGATACAGTTCAATTAATGTGCTGGTAATTTTTCAATAAAATTTATACAAAAATCGTCCGAAAATACTTTAAAAATGTTGGCGAAGCTAAGTTCAAATATATACAAGTTGGGGCTGGGCCTGGGAGTTAAGGACGTGTGCCAAATGTAGCTAATGGCAAGATTACCACTTAACCACGTGTTTTTCTGGTGATGCAGCCAGTTATGGCCACCGCCGCCTGGTTACAATCCCACGGCACGGATAAATTGGACTAAAGTTGTTGTAATCAACGTGTGGTCATTAACAATGATGGGATCTGGCTTAAAGGGCGCTAAATCAGGTAAGCAATTGCTACAGATGCCGATCAAGTTTTACACGTGCTCTATTGTGTAATACCAATTTCTCACTCTCTTAAATCGTATGTACTATGAACAATAGATGGCGCTTTTGTCAAGTTTTTTTATTTACGATATTCGTTATCGTTTTTTCGGTGTTTTCGTTGTACGTTCTTTTTCAATCCCAACAAATCCATGTCAATCGTATACAAATTATAAATTTAACTAAAAAAAACATAGAATTTAATAAAAAGCCCAGCCCTGTAAAAAAAACGATTTCTTTGGGAGCAGAAAAATTAACATTTTCTACTGTGACGTCATTGGGACAGCTCCATTCCAATCGAATTAAATCATGGGTGAAGGTACTAGCGAAGCCTAACGGAAATTTCCACAAATTTTTGGGACAAGGGGTAGTATTTATTTTCTTGTTGGTCGTCGTTTTTCTATCTAATCAGTTGCGGGGATAGCAAAAAAAAAAATTTAAAAAAACGAATGTTAATTACAAATATAGCTTTTAAAAGTTTTTCTTTGTTTATTATTGAAATTGTTCTAACGCAAAACCGGTTCATTACCCCTCTGCACACATTTCGCCGGGTTTATTTTGTTGCGCGTATTTAATATTTTAATGGTAGTTTTCATCATTTCATGAATTCATTTGGGTGTCCCTCGTCGGATTACTCATCGCCTATTGAACACGTCAGTCTCACAATCGAAGCTAACCCGATGCAAACTTATTTAAACAGTTTCCATTTAACCAGCGAGACATCAACAACGTTTGCCTAACACTTCAGTCCTTAGGACATTTGTACTTACAGTTAATCGAACTAAGCTTAGCATAAATAATTTTGTGCTTGTTTTATTTTGTTTATTATACGCAAATACAATAAAAGGAAATAAGAAACAACAGAAGAAGCCAGCAACATGGGAAATGTATTTGCGAGTCTGTTCAGTGGATTCTTTGGTAAAAAGGATATGAGAATATTGATGGTCGGCTTGGATGCTGCTGGTAAATCCACAATCCTTTACAAACTCAAATTGGGCGAAATTGTTTCAACGATACCTACCATCGGTACGTATACAAACAAAAACCGTATAAAGATAAGTAAATAAATAATTATATATTGTTTTCATTTGCAGGTTTCAATGTGGAGACTGTAGAATACAAAAATATTAACTTTACAGTGTGGGATATTGGTGGCCAAGACAGAATTCGTCCTTTGTGGAGACTTTATTTCCAGAATACACAAGTACGTCAAGTTATCAAGTTACCCATGCCAGTTAACCAATTCCAGATGATGTTAACGACTTATAATGATATAATTATGATTATTCAAAGTTTATTTTGTTTCAAGACGGGACTGATGCTTATCAAACATGTCCCATGATTTTGAAGGCTTAACATACGACTCTATTAAATATTTTATCTTTTCTTCACGCAGGGTCTTATCTTCGTCGTTGATAGCAATGACAGAGAGCGTATTGGTGAGGCGAGAGAGGAGTTAATGAGCATGATGTCCGAGGATGAGCTTAGAGATGCAGTCCTTCTAATATTTGCCAATAAACAGGTACGAAAAATGTTCTGCATATCCAACAACACTTCAAGAATTAAAAATTTTAACTAAACTTATTATTAGTATTAAGACAGTTAAAGAAATATATATTATCCCTCGCTCGTTTCTTGCAGGATCTGCCAAATGCAATGAATGCGGCTGAAATCACAGATAATCTTGGCTTGCACCAGCTCAAGAACCGCAATTGGTACATTCAGGCGACGTGTGCAACCAGCGGCGATGGTCTATACGAGGGACTTGATTGGTTGTCCAACCAGATAAAGAATTTTAATCGCTAAATAAATTACATACAACAACAATAATATGACTATTTGTTCCATGGGGTATAACTAGACTATTGCGTTAAACTTTTAAGTTCACCTGGAACGAAAAGGGATTTTGTCTATCCTCATATAATTCGCAGATTTAGATTTAATTAATAATACAGTAAACATTACAATATTGTTATAAGTATTACGATGTATAACTTAATCGCCGGGCTTGTACATTGTATAAATATTATTAGATTTAACTTCAGTTGCATTATTTGTTTTTGTGCTGGCCCTTTTCTTTTATTTTAAATTTCGGCGATGAGGTATGTATATTGACGCACAAAAAATAATTTCATCTCGGTTTTCCCATTATATAAAATATAAGCGAGGTAAATAAAAATTAAATCAAAAAGACCATGAGGTTTTATAAACAATCAATTATCAACAACCAACGCTGGCGCTCTGCAGCGTTAAAAACTAAATTAAGAATCGATAGAAATATTCATAGCACACTGCCTGAGAGCCTTGTCCAACACTAAACTGATTTCACCAGTTGCATGATCGCGTTTGTCGATAACGATAACAAAAACTCTTGACTGGTGGTAGTACCAAATTATAAGCAATTTTAACAATTGTATTAATCCAAAACAAAGCCAATAAATGGTAAAACTAAACTTCAAGCAGTCCAAGTGGGTACTGGACTTTAATGCTAGTGAATTCAGCTAATTGTACTATGTATGTACTTAGTCATCCAGCAAAATTGCGGTTAAGCCCTCTCCGCATGGCTTCAATCTCACCGCGTGTTCAGCGTTTGGTTAGTAAAATATCTAAACAGCGGAAACAACCAGAAATATGGGAAATGTATTTGGGAGTCTCTTCAGTAGATGCTTTAGTAAAAAGGATATTAGACTATTGATGGTCGGCTTGGATGCTGCTGGTAAATCGACAATACTGTTCAAGTTCAAATTGGGCGAAATTGTTTTAACAATACCTACGATTGGAAGTAGTACAAACCAACCAATTAAAAAAAATTAGTATAATACATTTTAATTTGCAGGTTTCAATGTGGAGACTTTGGAATACAAGAATATTCACATTACAGTGTGGGATGTTGGTGGTCAAGACAGAATTCGACTATTTTGGAGACTTTACTACCCGAATACACAAGTACGTTAGGTTACCACAGCACCTATTAGTTAATCAATTGTAGATGATGTTAACAACTTGTAATGATTATACTTATGATTAGTCAAAGTTTATTTTGTTTCAAGACGGGACTGATGCTTATCAAACATTTCCCATACTTTCGAAGGCCTAACATGCGACTCAATTACATATTCTATCTTCTTTTCTTCACGCAGGGTCTTCTCTTTGTCGTTGATAGCAATGACAGAGAGCGTATCGGTGAGGCGAGAGAGGAGTTAATGAGCATGATGTCCGAGGACGAGCTTAGAGCTGCAGTACTTCTAATATTTGCCAATAAACAGGTACGAAACATATTCTGCATAGCCCACCTAACATTTTCTTTTAAAAGCAAATATTTTAATTATACCTTTATCCCTTGTACGTTTCTTCCAGGATCTACCAAATGCTATGAATACGGCTGAGATCGCGGATAAGCTTGGATTGCACTCACTCAGAAACCGCAACTGGTACATTCAGGAGACGTGTGCAACCAGCGGCGATGGACTCTACGAGGGACTTGATTGGTTGTCCAATCAGCTGAAGTATGCTAAATAACTTTTACTTGGGAGACTCGACCAGGATCTGCCCTTCGCACCTTTGTAGCAGGTAAGCTATCAAGGAACTGTTTGCTATGACAGCAGATTTGTCTTTGGTGCCATTTGCTTTGCAACACCTTGAATAACAATTTTGATTAAATTTTCGCAAAACTGTGCACGGTCATTTCTACATTTACTTGCACTGCTAGAGTGAATTCGTTGCTTACATTTAACATTTCAAATGATTCTTTGCATCATTTCACAATTTGGTTTACTCATCGCTTATTGAACACGTCATTTCTCAACCGTAGCCAACCACAGCCAAACTGATTAAAACAGTGCGCATTTAACCAGTGAAGCCTAAACAACGTTATCCTAAGAGTCTAGTCCTCTTATCATTTGTAATTCCATTTAATCGAATTAAGTCATTATATTTATCTATCTAATTTTGTATTTATTTTAGATCCATATGAAAAAGAATTAAGTAGCAAACAGAAACATGGGAAATGTATTTGCGAATCTATTCAGTAGCCTTTTTGGTAAATTGGAAGTGAGAATAGTGATGGTCGGCTTGGATGCCGCTGGTAAATCCACAATTTTGTACAGACTCAAATTAGGCGAAGTTATATCAACAATACCTACCGTTGGTAAGTAATACAACATACTCATCGAGTATTAACTAATTTATATATTATTATTATGTGCAGGTTTCAATGTGGAGTCAGTAGAATACAAGAACATTAACTTTACAGTGTGGGATGTAGGCGGTCAAGATAAACTTCGCCCATTGTGGAATAAGTTCTTCAATTATACCAAAGTACGTTAATTTTCACACATCGCATATGTTTAACCAATTCCAGATGATGTTAACGACTTATAATGATTATACTTGTGATTATTCAAAGTTCATTTTGTTTCAAGACGGGACTGATGCTTATCATATTTTATCATCAGATACTGTCTCTAATTTGCGACTTAAATAACAATTTCTTTTTACTTTTTTAATTCTTTATTCAGGGTTTCATCTTCGTCGTTGATAGCAATGACAGAGAACGCATCGATGAAGCGAGAGAGGAGTTGATGCGCTTTCTTTCCGATGATTATGTTGGAGAGGCAGTTTTACTAATATTCGCTAATAAGCAGGTAAGAAGAAACATTCTTCAAATAGATGCACATATACTTATATTTAAGTATATACCACACCTATTTTCCAAATCATCACGATTTATCACATATGTATATATATAATACTTATTTAATAATATATATGGCGCATCGTGACGATTAGCAATAAAGGTATTGTAGAGATCCTACAAAATGCATCCAAATAAGAAAGTTTATCTCATAAGCTACTACAAATGTTGTTTTCTCGTTCGTTTCTTTTAGGATCTGCCAAATACAATGGATGCTGCTGAAATTACCGAAAAGCTTGACTTGCACTCACTCAAGAACCGCACCTGGCACGTACAGGCGACGTGTGCAACCAGTGGTGTTGGACTCCACGAGGGACTGGATTGGTTGGCCACTCAAATAAAGAATGTTAAATAATGCTAAATAAAGTACAAATACAGTAGCAGCGACTTTGATAATAAGTCAAATTTAAACAAAATTTTCATTTGAATTGAAGAGCCTGTTATCGACAATCGATTTGGGCCGATAAGAATTCGAGATACAGCACTGCTTGACCTGTTTTGTACAGCACTGGCTATTGCAGTTACAGGGTCGCTTTTTGCCGATAACGATAACAAAAATTGTTCTCATCTGCTGCTGGTGCCAATTTATAACCAATTTTTCAATTAAATTTAAAGAAAACTAGACCAAAAATACTATTAATATGTCGGCCAAGCAAAACTCCAAGAAATCCAAGTGGTCGCTAGACTTTAATGTTAGGTACGTGTGCAAAACTAACTTATGTGTACAATACGTTCATTTATTCTTGTCATGCAGCAAAAATGCAGATATGCCCTCGCCGCCTGGCTACAATCCCACGGCTCTGGTAAATCAAACTGAAGTTGTGCGTGATCAGCGTTTGGTTATTAAAAAGTCATGGGATCTGGCCCTAGGACCACTGAAACAGGTAAGCGCTGGCTTTTAATTGGTTAAACTAAAGTAACCTTTATATATCGCTTCCAGATACCGATGAATCTATTCATCATGTACATGTCTGGTAATTCAATATCAATATTTCCCATTATGATGGTGGGCATGATGTTAGTACGTCCGATAAAGGCCATGTTCACGACACAAGTGACTTCAAAAATGGCAGAGGGTGCACAGGGTACCGGCCAGCGTATTGTGTACATTCTGGGCAATCTGGCGAATGTGGCCCTGGCTCTATACAAGTGTCACAGCATGGGCCTACTTCCAACACACGCCTCTGACTGGTTGGCCTTTGTACAGCCGCAAACGCGTTTAGAATATTATGGTGGAGGTGTCTCCTTCATTTAGATTATTAATTGTAACTTAAAAAATTTGCTTTATTGGGCCATAGATAAAATTGTTTAAACAGAACTAAAGTATAATGTCTTTCATCCATTAATCGTCCATTATTTTTTGGCCTCCTTTGTAATATCATGGGCAATTTGTTCGACGGCCGTTCTGTAAATAGTATAAAATAATATGGGTTTAGATCGTTTATTTCATATAATGTACAAAACTATTAATTTGATTATGATGTCTAAATGGAATTTCTTGATTTAGGCATAGTCCGAGTGCGAGTTTAAATAGCCAATTGATATTTGATTCTTGGACTTAACGTTCAAATCTTTGTAACCGTTTTTGTTAGCCAGCAGCAAGCGTCTAAAATCAGTCTTATTTTAAAAGCATGCCAATCAATTTATTACGATTTCAGAATTTTGTTGCGTGCGCGGTTTGAAGTTCAAATTACATTTGGGTTAGTCAAATAAAACTGCTTGGGCTATACTTGATGCATATGAAGATGGAGCGTTACTTTTTCTTGTTGCCATCTACAAGCTCGCGAATTTTTGCATTCATGCGTTCCACCAGTCTGCGGGGATCATCTACACGAGGCACCTGCAACAACAAACCAGAAGTAATATACATATTTACAACAAACATGCATATTTATATCAATAGTACGTACTTCGTAATTCTGCGATACGTAGACGCCAGTGTAAACTCCGGCGCCAAAGGTCAACTGCAATAGAAATAATACAATTCTATAAATTAAGTGGTAAAGGTTAAGAAAAAAGGCTGTCTTTGCTGACCAACGTTAAAAACATTACACGCCCGCCTGTCCATAAAGGTTTGGGGGGGCACGGTGGCAATGTCTCATACTGTTGATGACAACCACTGGCGCATGAGGATTGTCTACGCTTCAAGATTTGCATTCCCAGTCCAAGCAACTTCATTTTTGGTATTAGTAAATTTGATGACTATTTAGTATATTCTTTCCAAATTTGTATCGAATGTGTTTGCTCTACGACAATTTAAACATATGAACATTTCAAAAAGAAATACAGTCTCAGGCAATGTCGTAAGAATATTTGACGTTTGTTTGTTTTGAAAGAAGAAATTTACAATCACCAAAAACTATACAAGTAATATTGAGGAATCGTTAGTGCACAGAATTCCTAGAAGGAATCGCACTTGGTAGACGATGTAGGTTTCTTGGAAACCATGTCCTCGCCACAAAACGTATAGGAACCCTCAATCCACTAAGAATATATACATTTCTTCAAAATGTTGCTGATAATTATATTTTTTAGCCGGAGAAGCTTTTAATAAGTCGGTTATTGAAATAGTTCTGTGTATGGGGAAAACAATTTCTTTTTTTTATTAAATACTACACCTCAAGCTCACTAAATCAAAGTCTTAAATATTAAAATCGAGCGAACCATCGAACGGGGAACTACTATTCTGTTGTGTGCTGATCAGTGATCACACGCCCATTTCGATATCGATACTCTTGAGCGTAATGACCACCAGGAATTCCATTAATGTCTTATTATATTGGTAAGCAAATAGTTGACCTTGGCCTTCAACAGGAAATTCTGCAGGAGCATTGCTGGTGAAGGAACATTTTGGCATAAAATCTGCACAATTTATATAATTTTTGGAATGTCATTGCCAGCTGATCTCTCTCGAATTTGAGTGAAATGTTGTTGGTATTTCTTTGTCGTATAATAAGCAATAACAAAGAACGACACTGCTTCATTAAATCATCGCCATAAAAAGACTAGTGCAATTTGTTGGCGCTACCCTTGACACTGCTCGGCCGCGCTGCAGATTGGCAACGACGAATTTCACAATACGTTTAACATATTTCACGTTTTACTTACCAAAAATTTAAACATTGTCCAACAATTAAAATCAGTTTTTTCGCCCGCACGCGCCAGTGTGAGAACCAAAACAACAACTGCGTTGAACAAAATGTCAAAAGGAGGCACGCGCAGCTTGAGAGCTAACGACCGTCTGTGTTTGACGTGTGTGTGTGTGAGAGAACGAATGAGAATAATAACGTATGGAAAAAACAGCTGGCCCACTACGTTTTTTTAAAGTTGTTGTTTTTGTGTATTATCTAATCACAAATAGGCCAAATAATCTGCACTCGTTAAGAGTTAACTGCTTTATGTTGTTAGGCAGTGTACAAAAATATGTTGCGTTTGGCGCGTAATTTTCTATAAAACAATTTAATTCAATTTGTTTGGCTTGATTTTAATTGAAAAATGCAGAGGCAGCCAATAGGGTTTTAACAGCGCGCCGAACGAACAACGTGTGGTAGACTAGAAAATGACCAAAGCGGAATGTAAAATAGCCAAAAATAAAACCGGTTTGTTTTTGCTGTCTATGTATGCTTGGTTCCGCGTGTATGTGTGTTTTTATTAAATAGCTCAATACAAAAAACCATGTAAATAAAAGTATTAGGCGTCCAATTTAGCTCTTATCAAAATAACTTATTTTTTTAAATTTTGAACCTGCGCCCTGCAGTTGCTGTCTGCTGCTATGCAACACTGTGGCATTACCTTACGTTTTATAACACTTTAACTCGTCCTTTGCG
Organism: Hirtodrosophila confusa; assembly: GCA_035043065.1. Taxonomy (NCBI): domain Eukaryota; kingdom Metazoa; phylum Arthropoda; class Insecta; order Diptera; family Drosophilidae; genus Hirtodrosophila; species Hirtodrosophila confusa. Next base: position 2,617,188 of record JAWNNI010000039.1, read on the forward strand.
TCTGCAAAAATAATTGATATTAATTTAACTAGTGTTTATTAACAGTGAGTTTACATTTAAACATTTCAAAACAAATTGCACAATTCACATGGACGCAGTTACATGGATAAGGTTACATACGAGTATGAGTTCGTATTATCTACTAATTCTATCCTAGCTTAAACTATACTCAAGTTATTAGTTATTGCATCTTCTAGGCCAACACCGCAGGTCTGGTCTTGAGGTAAATATATGTCACTATCTGTGGAATATTTGGTATATTAATAATAGTAGATTTTTCACAAATTAAGCGCTACTCACGAGCGTGACAATGACGCCAAGCGCCGGCAAAACAATAGACCCCATTTTTGCCTGAATTTGTGCGTTATCCATTTTCCGCTCCTTCTTTTGCTTGCGCGTTTCCTTAACCTTGCCCTTTAATTGACTCATTTTCTAAATTGATGAATTTTATTAATTATTTAATTCATAAATTAGTTGATTTTACGTACGTTACGGCTGTTCGACGAAGACTGATGACGTGTAGAGTTCTTGTGCGTGCGTGGGTATAATTAGAATATGCAAATAACGTCAAGAGCACCGCTTGGGGAGGAGCGTACAGGTAGCAGCCGCCTGCTGTGTCAACAAGTAGTTTCTGGATTGTTTTCAATACCTTCTCCGCTATCGCTACTCTCGTCGACGCGCTAAGAAAGTGGTGCAGGTGGTTGTCGTAGTTGTTGCCTTGCCAGTTATCTCAGCTGTGACAAGGGCAATAAATAAATAAGGTTGCGCCGCAAAGCTGTAGAAAGCTACTATTGTTAAAAAATAACAGCAGTAATAACATGGAATGGTTGGACAATTGTCAATATTACAGTATAGTATTAATTTTATTTGTAGTTTGAGTCAGTTTTGAAACCGTCAGCAGAGCGTAAATTACAAATGAGTGAACATGACGTCACACATTAACTTGCACTTTGAGCAAGTGCACGAAAATCAGCGAGTAGGTGAATAGTGTTGCCACATCGTCTGAAAAACCAGTTACACGCTTCTCAGTGTTGATAAGTGTTCAAGTCTATGGCGCGCGTTTGAAATGAAATGTTTTACAAGCGAGTAAATATAAATCGACTGCAATGTTGCCAAAATATATACATATTACTCAAGAATGCATAAGAACTCCACAATATTATTGAGTAGCAGCTCAGTGGTCATTTTTAGTCATTTAATTTTTTGTTGTTAGTATACTTTTACCGCTTGCTTGTGTTATTTTTTAATTTGACGCTGCCGCCACAGCTGCTTATTTTTCATTTTCCTTTACGCTGACGTTAAAAATACAGTTTCTCCTATACAAAAACAAACGAACAGATAGATACACACACACACATATACACACCCATTCTTCACTGATTTTTGTAACTGATACTGCCGCACTGCATATAAACTGGCTAATATTAAAGTTGCCTTTGCCTTTTTTTCTTAGCTTAAAGTACTCATATGTGCCGCCCACATGTTAGCTTTGCCATGGCACCCTGGGCCAAATCGCCAATATTTCGGCATAAATTCTAAAAGTTCAGTTACAGAGCTATAACTCTTGTGTACATAATTGTATTGTAGGGTATTGTTCTTAGAATGTGAGCTTATACTCCTCGATGTGCAGGCTGACTGGATTTTCTATATTTTAAGGCAAGAAACATTTAACATTGAACTCTATTTTTCATTTTGTAGAATATATATCCTTTTTTTCTCAGCCAATTTGTACACTCGGAAAATTTTTGGAAAAGGTATACGTCGTTTCATGAATTTTCGACCTTTTGTCTAAGCATTGTCTATTTGGCCCACTGTGCATGGGTTGCTTCGTGTGCTTCTCTCTAACCCATATTTCTTCTTAATTTGCCAGCATTTTGCTAAGCTCTCTTGGCATGTCTCCAAGAGGCAGTGAACCAGATATGCCCACTAACTGTTGCACCTTCACCTTTAAATGCGATTTTGAAAATGTATGAGCAGTTCCAAATGGGCTTACAGTGCAGCAAAATGCATGAGTTAAGGGCGGGGCATGGTAGCTGCCACTGCTTGGGTTTCCTGTATTTAAGCAAGATTCCCCCGCACCGCACTCACTCAGCCAGCCATCACAAGCTCATCAAAACGCATTGCCTAATCTGGCCGGGTAGTAGCTTCTCTTACGCTAATTGACAGCATTCTTCATGGCTGCTGTGCCTTTGTTTCAGTGCAGGAGCAGAAAATGAAGCAATAATAATGCAAAATGTTGCTTGAAAACCGTTGCAAATCATTTGAGACGCACGCCCAAGTTTGTGCATCGGTAATGAAGCATTCGCCAGTGACCAACGGCCAACATTTTGGCATCTAAGTTCGTCCATTACCATAAACGGCAACCCGATCAATTTGGACACGGATTATTGGCAACTATTTAGTCGGCCAGACGGACAGGCTGATATTGCTGGCAGTCAGCCGTCAGCGGCTGGGCACTAAAATGGCCCAAAGCTGCCACTTGTCCAAGTCGTCAGGCTGCCGTAAATTGAGCTTTGAAATTCGTCTCTTTCTACCCGCCCGCTGATTTGGCCTCAATGTGTATGCAGCATGTCGAAAATGCATGTTTCCTGATCACAACTCAGACTCAATCTGTGGAGTTTGCTTCTAGTTCTGCTTTACGTTAAACATGACTTTCGACTTGTTCGTTAGTCGTTCCTGGTGATGGCCCCGTGACACGAACAGTCACAACAACAGACTCAATGCTAAACATGATAGATTCGTGTTGAAAATATTGCGTGTCTCAACCCAATAATCCCCCACTTATATTAAATTAGAATTCCAAATTGTTAAGATCTCTTCTATGTCTAGATTCTGGATTGTTAGACCCTATGGATGGTTAGGTGCCGATCATAACTTAATATATTGAAGTATAGTATATTATATTATAATATTTTACAGGATTTTAAGTTATTCCTCTTGATGAGTTACATCTACTTATGGTTATTTCAGGTTTTAATGTAAACTATAAAGCGTTTCGTGACAAAATTAGGTAAAATTCGCTCTGAAAGGGTGTAATAATAATGCTTGTTAAAAATTGTAGCTGGGGAATAAGTAGGCGATAATTCTAAAAAAAAGTACAACACTATACTATGCTACAGACTTTTCTGAATTAAGACAAAATAAAACCTTAAGAACTATTACTTATTACTTATTAAACGATGAAATCTTGCCTGAAAAGATTTCGTATATCTACCAAAGTATTCAGGATAAGAATAATTTTTAACATATTTTATAGAACTCATATCTTGCACCGAATAGACAAAAAAGAAATAAGTAGAAACCCAATTTAACCAAGCACAATCCAAAAACACTTTTAAAGGAATAGACACTTCCCAGTTCTATGAAACTTGCGGAAAAAGATTCCATGTAAGATTGCGCTCCAGATTAGTTTATGTTCACACTATGAAAGTGGCGGAAATTTAATCGGCTAACAAGCATAAGAAAAAGAAGAGATAATGTTTTTTCTTATGGTAAATTCTTTTTCTGTATTATACTTTGAACTGTTTTTGAAGTAAACTGTGCCATGGATTTCAATATTACATTGAACTTAGACACTTTGAATTCCAAATAAAAGAATTTGAATCGCGCTCATCTCTAGACGAGGCTTAGTTACTGAGCCAGCTAACTTTGTTGGCCGTTGATTGGCTTCCAACTTCTTCCCCGACTCCTTTACTGACTTAGCTAAACTCCTTATTTTGATTGCCAAGTCGTAAAATGATGGATTACCGAGTTGGGATTTATTTCTTGTTACGGTCATAATAGATTATCTTTGCTCACTCATTGTCAGACTGTTGAGCTTGAGTCGCGCTCGCATCTTCTTTCGACAAATGCTCGTTAGGCTTTTGGACTTGCCTACCGTTTTAAAGCAGCTTTATGTCCGCTTTCGGGGGGCTGAGGGCGACTCAAATCTGGCATGATGATGAAGGTGGTTCTGTTGCAGCTTAATCACAACTCTAGGTATTTGGAGAGTGGGGCAGAACTATGCAATATGATTAGCTCGATTAAAAGTAACGAGAAACGCAATAAAATTAACCTTTTAACTGGGAAAGGTTTTACAAATTATTGGTATTTAGGAGCTGCATTTTTAGAAATTGTGGAATAGCACCCAAATACACTAACAAGCCCGAGAAAAAGTGTTTAAAAAGTTTTGATTAATCGCTAATGACATTAGCTTTATGAAACTCCATTATTAATTTTACCAACATCAGCGATGTTTAGTGGGACTTAGCAATATTTATCGTCCATCCTATAATATCTGATCTAGAAAACGTCTATTTGTGAAAATATTTAAATAGATATTGGATCCTTAGTGCTGATGAACTACTAAGATCGAGGTTGGATCAAACTTAATAAGAGTTCACAAATCAAAATAAACAATATGTAAATAAAGATCTAAATATAGTACTTATGTACATATGTATTCACTTAAAAATTGTGTTCAGACTCTCTATTTTGGGGAACATTTAAGAAAAAGGATGATGATTAGAATAAGCAACTGAATAACTCAATATATTGAGATAATTTTTACAGAACATTATAATATATAATACCCATGCAAGACTCATTTAAAAATTGAATTCCTTGAACAAATGTTAGAGTAAACACTTTCGGTTGTACTTTGTTCTCTCTATCGAGTGTGCACTGTGTGATATCACATACAAGTCCCCATATTGTGATGAAGAACAAATTGTGGAATTTTCAGGATAGGTTGCTAAGCTTAATTTCAGGCAGGAAAACTTGATTCTCAAACACATAAAGTAAGGGATTTATTCAAAATAAGCGGAATTGCTTGTATGCAACATGTATCTATCCGAAGTAGGCGGCATAGTATTGAGGCGTGGCCACATAGGCAGCGGTAGCTGCGGCTGGCTGCGGCGCGGCGATGAACTTGGCAAATGTTGTTGGCTGGACGAAACCGACAGCGCCTGCAGGATAATAAACAATGGATGGTGGCTGAACGGGTCCAACGGGCGCGACGGGCGCTGGAGCGGCAGCTGGCACCACTGGCGCTGCCTTGGGTATCTCCACCTCCTCGGCAGCATCGTCAATGTCCTCCACCAAGCGTGCGGGCTTGGCCTGGAGCCGTGCAGGAGTCGGTGCGGGGCGGTGCGGGTGCGGGTGCGGGTGCGGATGCGGAGGCTGAACCTGGAGCTGCAGCGGATGCCCTGTACAACTGCTGCGGCTGTGGAGCGCCATAGGTAATCTCTGGCTGTGCAATCTGCTCCAGACGCGCTGGCTGATAGTTGTAGCCCGCCTGCTGCTGCTGATAGCGACGACGCTGCTGCCCCTGCGCCTGCGCCAGGCTCAACAAACTGGCGAGCACCACGATGATCACTAAGCTGAGTTTCATTGTTGCGGCTGACCGACTGATTGACTTAGAGGCGTCGCTGGGTTTTATATCTGTCCGCTGCAACGGCTGCTTAAGATGCCAGACGCGTGCTGCCACCCATCCGAGGAGGGGAAGGGAAGCGGCGTGCCTGCCACGACCTCCCAGCCAGCACAACAAAATTGACATTGACCCCAAAAATAAACCCCAACTGAATTGTTGCATTTGCATTTTGCAGTTGAACGATGCTTTGCTCACAACCCAAATTTGAAATCAAACAAGTAAGAATGCTCTAGACAAGACGGGTCGACCTGGAGATACTCTGTAACCTCTACAGTACTCAAACACATAATAGAGCTCGAAATCCATCCGTTAGGGATATTTTATCGGCAGTATTGACTAAACTTGTATTTTTTGTTGGTAGTGTCAGTTATTATTATCAATTGGCAACAATTAACTGGGATTCGAACACGAACTCTATCAATAGGAATGCCTTTTTTTTAGAATTCAAGTAATATTACCAAAAAAGGTTGTTTTCGATATTTTTATTTTAGGTTATTTACCATGATCATATTTATTTCGGGCCCACTTCTTTCATTGAACGACAAAGTTAAGATTTAATAGAACTATCAAGTAATCTTTTTTTTCACACAATTTAATGGTATGGATAGGAAAAATCATCTGGATAGAGGTTACAAAAAATAACATCGATTCTATCAAAAGTATCATCAATTGTTTTTCAACTATAATAGATATTTATAATCAATGAGGCAATAAATCAATAGATATTTAAAATGATGTATATAAACAAATAGGTGTATATACGCATAGAAACACAGAATTTGCCCTCTACCTTTTCTTACTATAAAAAATATATATATGCCTTTGTGTTTTTGTACGATAGAAGTTTTTATCTTTTCAAATTCGGTCGTACATCCTAAACTTATACCAAACTTTCTTGTTATAGGGTATAACAATGCATGCTCCACATCGAATTGGTCGTCATCGTTCGCTCCGTCAGGTGTCATCAATATGCAGCCGATGTTCTAACATTTTATTGGGCTTTTTTGGCCCGTTGCCCACGTGTCGTTGGGAGTAGTTTTTTTGGTGCTTTGGTCAATCAATAGATGGAATACTCGTACAGCACGGGAGCACTTGTGGTGCAACTTGCAGTCAAGTCACGTTCAATGTAACACTATAAATTAGCCTATCTGACATGGAGCACATGTGTTGGAGCTCACTTGGAGGTGGATTAGTTGGATAGCTTCAGTGTAGTAGCTCGGCAATTGCAGGTGACAAAATGTCCAATAAATAAAATAACAATTACTGAGTAAGTAACCCACAACTGCAAGCAATCAATTGTTTTAAAAAATTTGAGGTATTACCCATTTATTTAAAGGAGGTTAGGGTGACTTGAAAATTGCATTAAAAACCTGAAAGTTCGTGTCTATGTAATCCATTCTTTTCCAGGGAATAGTATTGTTTTTTTTTTAAATTGATTTCAAAATATCGATGCGCTTTGGAAAGCATTTATAATCATTATAATTAACCAAGGTATGTAAACTGTTTTAGTTTACTTTTAAATATTTTAATAATATAATCTTTAGATATTTTATAGAATTTTTTATAAAGCGATTTTCTTTTATTTGAACATACTATTACTAGATAAAATCTTGCTTTCAAGTTTAAATAGATATTTCATACAATAAATTCCATTTTAGTTTAGTAATCTTAGTAACAAGTATAGTTAGATTCCCAAATTTTCGAAGGATAAGTAAGCAATTGTCTTCTGTTGTAACTTTATTAATTCTGCTTTATCATATTTTTTTAAATCAGTTTATTTTGTTGTAAATATCTGTCTACAAATGGACACCCAACTAATAAATATAAACAGTTTCTAATAAAATTTCACGCTTTACGGAGACTCCCAACAAATTAATCTTGGAATAAAATCCATTACGTAAACTGCATAAATTTACTATATGTAAACTGGTAACGCCCCCAAGGACTATATTTAATCCCGGGCAAGTGCTCCATTCGCCTTTTATGAGAAATGCGCAATAAATTCAATTGAAATTGCGGCCACTTGATACGCAGATGCGTCTAGCACAATATTTACAACGATTTCAATAAAAATGCAGCAACTAATTGATGTAATTAATTTATTAAATTACCTTTGCTACTATTCACTGCCAACTGGCCAGCTTTGGGCCCGACTTAAGGCCATCCCAGGCGAAACATTTGCCGGTTTCTTCAGTGCTCGACGGGAGGCAATTCGCATTCGCATTTACAGGTGGACGACACAGGTGAGCACAGGGACACAGTAGTCAATGGCCACCGGCCAGTGTTCAGTTTATGGGCCACTAAAGAAACTGCAGATTAACCACGTTTAGGCCGCAATATTGTAGAGTCATTACCATTTAGCATGTTCTCTGATGGCACTTGGGTACGGCTCTGCAACGACAACTAGCAAAATATGTGGCAACTGTACTTTGATTTTGTGAATTTACTGATCTTAACTCGCGCTTGCCAGCCCTTATATATTTATAATGAAAGACCTTAAAGGGGGAACTCAGCTTGTGAATTAACCTTCTTAAACTAGTAAATCCTTATGGGTGAGCTTAAGGGCTTTTTATGGATTCCAGAAGCTATTTCTCTCAAATCTTTTGGTAATAATGATGGACTTAGGCTTAATAATCTATAATCTTAATCTATAAGATAATTTTAACATATTTTACAAAACACAAGCTTACAGCATTATAAACTCGATAGATTTGATAGTCATTCCCCCTTATAAAGCCTCCCTCTGAGTGCGGAATCGAAAAAACCCACAATAAATTTGTTATTTATTTTTATGATTAACCTTCTTGTATATAAAGATGTCCTAACCAAACAAGGCAGTTTTATGTTTCGAAACATTCTTTAGTTATTGACTAAGCTTAATGAAAATGGGATTATTATATCTTATATCTGCCAGAGAAACAATCGATGGAAAGTTTTATAAAAATTTCTGTTATCTACGGCAAACGAAGTTAGTTTCTTCGATTTCTTTTGAATTTATTGCAAAAATGTATTTAAAAAGAGTATTTTCTTGAATGGATAGTTTCCTTAGGGCCAACTATCAACCATTCTTAACAGTAATGATGAAAAGTGTATGACTATCACCTGTTGAGTACCAGGTTCCGCTTCTATTTAAAAAATTTGCAATTAGCCAACAAACGACTGGAGTTACACAATTTGTAGCAATTTCTAATCTACTCACATGCATCACAAATGCCACGCTCATTTGCAGAAAATTGAAAAATACGTCCATTTCCATGGCTGCCAGACTTCTGGGAAGTGGAAACATATGCCGTACAAGCGCCCATTAGAAGCAGGCGAGACATTCGTATCTATGGCAAGAACTGGGCGTCATATTTCAAAAGACAGTCACGGGCAACGGCCACGCGTGCGTTTCAGAGTATCAGAGTTTCAGAGCTTCGGCTTTACAGAGTATAAAGTCTCGGGGTGGGCCAATGGACAGTGGTTCGCTGCGGGAATTATGTAGATTATGGCCTGGACCCAGAGCTGGAGCTGCAGCTGGAGTTGAAGTTGGAGCGTGTTTGCGGCGCGTTTTACAATTAATTTTCGCCCAAGTCTGCGGACTTGGTAGCTGTTAGCCAGGCCAAAACCAGACCGGATCGGGACAGTTAAAAATTTCTCTAATGTTCGCCCGGTTTGCATGCGTTTTTGTGATTTATTTTTGCTTTTAGTGTCTTTTATTTTATGATTTATGCAGGCTGCAACCAAAAGAGAGCTCGCTCTGGTCCGGTTCTGGCTTTTTATGTTTTTCTTTAAGCTCTCAGGTCTCGTTTGTGTCTCGGCTTTGGCTTTGGCATTGGTGATTTTTCATTATTTTCATCGTAGATCAAAATTAAGTGATTTTAATGATGAAATTTATTGGCGCATTTATTTGTACATGATTTGGAGCAAACTAACTGCCAACTGGACCCCAGACATGTGTGCCCATGCCCCGGGGGCGCAATGCCAATAAATATGTTGGACATGTGACAGATTTCATTTAAAAGATAAACGACTCGACTCAAATGGAAGTTACTGAGTGTGGGTTGTGCAATGGGAGGTCTGTCCACTGATTGAGCCAAGTTACAGTCAAGATCCAGCTGGAAAGTGTTTTACTCAACTTCTTAAACTCATTCTATACTTGAAATCAAGTAAGAAGCTATTTTTTAGTAACTTTATTTATAATTTATTCCCATATTTATTTTTTGTGGTACTATTCAACTCTAATCCATTGCCAGATTATTCTATTAATTGCATACAATATATATTTTATTCCATATTCTAAACATCTCATACCTCTATAATTTTTTGAGTAGGGGCTTTTCACTTATTCAAATTCAGAAATCCTTTAAAATTAACAAAGACAGATTTATTTAAATGTATGGCATCAAGCTTATTGTGTAAATCAAACATTATTCAATAGTTTTTTTTGCAAACCTGCGTTGCCTATATTAGAACTATTTTCCTATCATATATCAAGCAAATCTTAACTTTTAATCCCTTGAAACCATATGAGACTGTAATTGGCAGAAGGAAATTTCTTTGAACTAATAGAATCTTAAATTATACTTATATTTCTTGGGAATAAAATAATAATTAGGAAATAAATATATAAGGAAATATTTATTTTGGCTTATTAATAAGTTAGCTATATAAATACAATACTTAAATCAAAATTCATCTATTCTTCCTGACTTTTATTGTCTGACACAGTTCTACAAATTCCGTTTTAAAGAATTCGTGCTTTAAATACCAAAATATTATCAAGTCTGCTGATGATTTAAGAGTTTCCTTGGGTTTGTTCGGGTTGCGTATTTGAAAACTTTATTAATTATTGTCACACATACTCGTTATATAAATTATTTATTAATTTTTGTATTTCTTTTGAGTCTTCTTCGCATATAAATGAAGCGAATTTGCGAGTTTCGGCATTGACATAACTTAAAATTTATAATTGTGAATTAAATAAAACAAAATACAGAACAATTTGGTATACAAAATTATATAAGTTTGGCTACCAAAAAAATCCCATTGATAAATAATTAATTATTGTGCAGCAAAAAATGTGAGTATTATTATCATAAAAAGTGCACAAATGCGCACAATTTGCATAAATTAAACAATAATTGATTACCAGCTTGGGGTTTAAAAGCCAACATAATTGGATAAAATGTTATGTGAGGCGCAGGAGCATAATTTCAATAAATAAATTAAAATAAAATCTCTATGACAGGTCGGTGAATATATTACCTTTGAGATGCCGAGCATTTAATACCCTTATTAATAAAGGCAGCTGTGCCATATGGAAGTAATTTCATTTTAACTAAGGTCCTTAAATGCCAGAAAGTTGTTCAAATAAGCATTGGGCTATTGGTCTATAGTCTTCTGATATATTTAGCCGATTCGGCTGGTTCCGATCTAAAAATAAATGTAACCATAGAAAGCATCTAATCATATTCTCATTATCCCACCCTTAAAAGTGGGGGATAGATATAAAAGTAGACGTCTATTTATCGAAATCCATCTGGCTATACCCATATAGAATAGCACATATAGGAATAGATGCATACCCTGTAAAAGGGTATACAAATTGCAAATAATGTTGCTTATAATATTGTTATCATAATGCATGATTTGCAATATATTCAGTTTTATGCGTGTATCGATAAAAAACTGTTTTCATGATGAACATTTTTTTAAAGACTTCATCACATTCCACTTGTCATCATTTAGCCTATGTGGTTAAGCACAATCTATTAATAATGAAATTGTTATTAAATTACTGTTTTTATGGCACATTTTTTTAAATGTAATTAATGCGAGAAAACATAGAGTGGGGGAAAGAAAACTAAAGAACAATAGAGTAGAAAATGCGCAGAACGGGGGGAACTGTTATCAATAGAGGAGTTTGTATCCCTAGCAAATGGTCTAGAGTCTAGACTGTAGACACTCGAGCTTTGAGCTCTTATCGTTGTCTTGACACTTCTTTGGCAAAAGGTCAGGGACTCTGTACGTAGACAGTCATCATCTATGTAGCGCTCAGTGAGCTCCATTTGCATCTTTCATCGTGATAAGACCTCATACTGAACAATTGCCTGGCATTGTTTAAGAATTTTCTCTGTGTGTCTTTGCAAAAGTAAGTTTTACTGAGGTTTGGTGTATGGAAAATGGTATAAGAGGCTTTAGTTGATACACAATATTATACTTAGTATTCCATACAAAGTGTGGTAACCTGTCAGGCAGCCTAATCAAACCGAATTTGTAAGGAAAGCTCCCGAATCTGGTTTAAGCAGCATACATTCTGACTGCCTGAAAATTCATTTGAAAATTTTATGAAAAACCACAAGGAGCATGTGCCAAAGAGAGTGCACGACTTAGCGATACCCTACTACTACTCTATAAGTTCGTGTTCCGATCTTGAGAAACAATGAACGTATTTAGATGTGACTTCATTGTTTTTATGTGCATTTAGAAAGTGTTGGCATTAAAAACTATCAAGAAAATATTGTTCTGAACTATGCAGCGCTGCCAGTACCACAATTACGAATAGGGCACAAAAAGGAATAGAAAAATACGAGTTGCAAGTTGTGTCGGCCTTTTAAAATGTATATAAAATGTTTACACCAAAGCTTAGAACTATAATATACTTAGTTTTGTATAAGGAAGTACTTTAACGGTTATAAATATACATAGAACCATAGAACGCAGAGGTTTTTAATAATTTTTTTAATTTAAAAATGATTTATGCTTAGAATTCATATACCCATTCAAACCTTTCATGCACAGTATAAAAAACCACAGCGCAGAAATTTGTTTGCGTGCTTTAAGCTGAAACCGCATTCGGCTTTTATTTGCTTAAATGAGTTTCGCTTTTGAGTACTGATAAAAAAAAGAAACCTCCAATTCCTGGCGCGTCATGTGAATTACGAGTTTGCATTTAACTAACCTTGAAACAATTTTTGAGTGCTGTTTGGCCAACCAATCGGTGTGCGAACCTCTCCACTGCCCACCTGCCCACATGTTCCACCTGGCTAAAAGTAGTCGCCTGTCCAGAGCTGAAATTTGATATCTGGCGGAACAACAGTCATGGCAACCTGTTGCCGGATTTGTTGCATGACTGTAGTTGCAGGCAATCAACAGCTAACAACACCACCAACAACAACAACAACAACTAGCAACAACTTGTTGTTTGTCACCAAATGTTGTGTGACTGTGCTTGTTGTTATTGCCCACGTGGTGTCGTGAACCCGCCAATCCAATTCGGTGAAAACTAAACAAGGCATTTTAAGTACAAGAGAAATTTTTTTGTGGAAAGTCGTGGGCTAATTTTCTCACGATTGGAGACGATGTTCGCTAAGGCAGCAAGGTTAACTGAAGGATAATAAAATATAAGATGCAAGAATTTATTGAAATGTATTTTAATAATAACAATTAAGCTATCAAGGAGGTAGGCAGTAATCTTCATAAGAAACTTTAGTCATCATAGCTACAAAGGTGTGGGAGATATAGATTTTAATCAATTGCTTGAGAGAAAGGTGTTCTATACCAAGTTTGGTTGCTCTAGCTTCAGGGGTTTGCGTTAATAGGGACATATGATAATAATAATTCATTAATAATTAAAGGCAACTGCAATTTTTGAAATTGCATTTTATATACCGATTAGTTATACCGATTTAGCTAGAAACTAAATCAATTGTGTGTATCATAATAGTATTAGTGAAATGTATATGTATTAGTGCGCTTTTGCCTGAAAAGCTCTGTGCACTCTGCTTGTATGCTTTGAGCTTACGAGCTTCGGCGTACGTGTGCCGCGTATGTGAGCTCCAAGTAACGGAACTTTGTGTGAGTAGCAGTGAAGTTTGGATACAAATTTTCGTAGATTTGCAGAATATACAAAGTTATATAGCTAAAATTATCAAATCTCAATTATTGCCTTATAATTATTGTTAAAATTTTTGGGTGAGATTGCTTAACTAATTTTTTCCGATGTTTGGTATAATTTTATGAGTTATTATTTTCTAATTCTTTTTGTAATTCTCAAAATATCGATATTAACTGGAATATGATACTTATTAGAGTTTCGTTTGTAACATTCCTTATAAACTGAGGGTTTACCTTTGATATATAGTATTAAAATGGGTTTGTAGTATAAAAAGCGAACCTTTTACCCAATAATCGCTTACTCTTCTTTCGCCGTCACAAGCGACCACAAGAAGATCTCCTATATTAAGGCTGAACGACTGAACGAGTTTTCCCTATCCCAAGCCAAGAGCCACTTTATAGGCTGGATGGGCTGTTGATTAGGCGACAAAGTGGTGGCAAGTGGCAAAACGCAGGTGGTGGCAACAAGGCAACAACAGCGAAGAGCAAACAGCAAACAGCAAACACCAAACGCATATTGCCTTTTAATTAAGAAAAGTGCAACAGAACGAGGCCAAAGATGACGTCGATGACGAAATGCAGCTAACCGGAAACGAGACATGCCACGAGGAAGACCTAAGGAATGGGGCATGGCACGAGCTGACTGAATGGTTGGCTGAATGGTCTGGCTGGTGGTCTCAAATAACAAAGCCCCAAGTGAAGCAAACGAATGACAAGCCAAAAGCCGCAGTCGCTGGCAACACTTGAGTTAACACGAGGGACACGTGTCACACGCCAGGGCCAGGCAAGTGGCTAATTAGGGTTAGAACGGGGTTAGACGGGGGTTAGACCCTTAGCTCGATACCCTTACCCCGACAGTTATAGACACATCAGCTGTGACTAAATCAAACTGACAGCTCAGCTGCTTTGCGTAGCCTCAGTCAGATGCGGAGGTTGAGGTGAAGGTTGCGGTTGAGGATGAGGCTGGGCTTGTGGCTTGATGGCGTGCTGGCAACCAACTATTAATACAATTATGTAAAACAGAATTCTAGGCAATTTCGCAATTATCGCATGTACCTGGAAAATTCCAGTAACTTGTTATATAATTCCCATTCAGAAATTGTTTGTGAGCACGCAAGTATTTTCCCCCTTAAACCGATACCACTCAGCTGGCTAATTGAAAAACTGCGTGGATCGGGCCCCTCTTAACGTTTCCTATGCATTACATATGCGTGTGTATTTGTGTGTGTGTCTGTATGTGTGTGGTCTTATCATTGACAGTTGTCAGTGCCGATAACTGACACCTAACATCAGGCCATTTATGCTTTGGCTCTTACCAATCCCCAGCCAGACTTATCGCACAGTGTCACTGTGCAAAATTCTCTTTGACATCATTTGTCAGTGATTTCGAATAGTTGTCTGGATGGGTTTTCAGTCAGTTGTGGTCTAGCTGGGGCTAGATTAAAGATTAAGTTGAGCTGCGCAAAGGAAACTCTGATGATTATCACTAAGAGTCCGGTAAGTCTTTAAATACCTGTCAACTTATAATAGAGCTGAAATACATGGAATTCTGTTTACAGTTTAATTTATGCAGCTTGCTAGAGATTGTCTGAAAATATCTTAATATGTTGTCTTTGAGGATCTTAAGCTTCAACTCTAAGCTGTCTTAGTTTTGTACGAACAAATATCATTTAAAAATGGTTTTGGTTGTCTTATTGAAGACTGCAGGATATGTATCAAGAATAATGTTAGATGGATACTAAAAAGGAACCTTTGACTTTACTGAGGCGAGCTAAGGACAGTCTGAAGATCACAGCTAAGCTCTGTGGTCTTTGTGACTATAAAAGAGCAGCTTATTCTGGGCTTACATATAAACTTTGTTAGCCTTTCTTCTGTATAATAAATACATGCCTGTGCCAGCCGGATTTACCCACAAAATCAACCCATTAAATATGCGGGTAATCACAATGGGGCGCGTCCATAATCAGCCAACGATTGTCTACAATGGCTTATAGAGCGGGGTAGCAGGATTGGGAAGGGAGTGTTAGCCAGCTAAGGCATGCGGCAGGTGATCGCAGGTGATCATCAGTGGAGTTTGAGCTGCGTCATCGATTGAATGCAATTGTAGTGCTCGTCACGTACAGCAGACACCAGCAAAAGGCCGCCAGACAATCCGGACTGCAACTGGGTACTGGAAATAAGAGTGGAACCTAGCCTAGAACGAGCCCAGAAGGCTAGAGCCAAGAGCCCAGAGACTGCAACAAATAGGATGACAACGACAATTGAGCGCTAATTATCGCCTCATGCGACGCATTGGGATGCGGTGGTCAGCAAATCTCTCTGGACAGCGTGTGTCAAAGGCATTCCACACAGGCGTGAATTGAATTCCCCTCCCCCTCTCTCTCACACTGTCCTTTCAAGCGGCGGTGTCCATGATGAAGATGATGAATGGGTGCAACAGCGGGTCCGACTCTGGTAACTACTTCATTTAGCTGCCGGATTCGCGGATTTGATTTATAGCGTTGGAAAATTAAAGTTGCGCACACTTTTGTTATGGACAATGAATTGCAGGAATGCATCTTGGAGTCTTTGGACTTGGAAGAACCTGGTACCTCTTCTCGGCTATTAAGTGGTTAGCTCATTAGCCTGGACAATGCTTTGGTATTTGGGTTAGGTCTTCTGCATTGTTGCCGTCTCATGCTACTAACGGCTACGATCCCAACTGTTGCTTGCTGTTGATGTGTTCATCAAGAAAATTGAGGACAAACCAATTAGCACAGCTAGTTGGAGTTCAAGGGATATAAGACTAGACTATATATTTGACTAGTTACCAAAGACTATTTATTCTAAAGTGTTTGGTAATACTAATTGATCTAGGAGGAATAAAAGACTTTCTTCAAAAAGAGCTACTTTATAGTAATACTAATGCTGCTCTATAGGATGTTTTTTAAAGTATTTTGAATTAAAGAACCTGGGATCTTCATGGAATTTAAGATTGTGAAAGGTCGTGAATCTTACTAGCTTACTAAAATTGTAAGGAAGTGCTGGAATAATTTTAGAAACCGGAAAACCTAGGAAAAATAAATAAAATCTCAAATGTGATGGCCAATTACGTGCAAAAGTCAATAAAATAAAGTAACCTTTTAAATTTGGTTATTAAAATAATGACTCAGGAGCGGAGTTGAGAGTAGCTGAAAAAGGAAGTTTAAATGAAAGAAAAAGTCGAATATATTAACTAAAAAGAGAATGAAATAAACGTACAGCGAAAGGAAATTCCAAATCCGAATAATCCCATGGCGAACTGGCAAAGTATCTACACAGATTAAAATCAAAGCTATCATTTAAACTGATGCTAATCCCAGTTAACGAGGAAGCGGATCCTGCTTTCCTATTTTATTTGTCTGTCCAATCCGGACAGGCCTCATGTTTATCAGGCAATTGATCACAACTGTGTTGTCTTTCAGTACCCGGTGACAACTGTTGAAATGAAGCTCCATCAAATGGGCGACAAATGCTGCTGTGCCTGCTGCCTGGCAATCAATTCAGACTCTTAACACTTTATCAATATCTTTGGTTAGTCAGGAGGAGCAGCAGCGGCAGCAGCGACTTAGGAGGCGGTTCGGTTGACTGAACGGCATCAAAGCAAATCACCGCCGTCAGATAATAAAAAAAATTGCAGGTGCCAATGAAGAGTCCAGAGTCGAAGAGTCGAAGCTGAGCAGCCGCAGGTCTTCAATCCGCAGTCTTCGTCGGTCTTCGGTCTTCGCGGTCGTCTTCGTCTCGGCAAGATCAGAGTCGGAGCGTGGCTGATAGTGGATCGCCGCTTGGCTCCACCTTTTTGTTGCTGTTGCCAGCCGGCAGCGTTTCTTCTCTTAATTGACGCCTTGATTTGCAGCCGATTGGTTGCACCTCTTTTTCACCTTTTCCACCTTCTCTTTCTATTCAAATTTTGATTAGAATACCTGGTTGGTATTTTGATAATTGCTTATTTATTCTTGGTCATGTATTATCATATCATTCAACTGACCCACTTCAGATTTTATTGCTATTTTTGACCACACTGCTTGTTGTTGTTATGCGGAACTTGATATAGGTTAAAGTTCCGCGATCGTTCAACAGGCAGCCGTGGCCGAGCGGTTAAGGCGTCTGACTAGAAATCAGATTCCCTCTGGGAGCGTAGGTTCGAATCCTACCGGCTGCGAGTAAAGATCTTCTATTTTTTTCTTTAAATAGTATTTTAAAATGAACTTTATTAGTTGTGCAATATCCAAATAGTTTAGAAATGTTGCTAGCATAAGTATATCTAAGGCATAGTTAATTGCAAAGTAACAAAATACCGAAACATTCTAAGTAAACTGAAAAATTGATGACCTTTAATATAGTTTTTATTAAAAAAACCTTTTCACATGCATTGCCTCAATTATTTCTCCACCAAAGTTCCCGAAAGAAGAGAAAGTTGTTATGATCAGACAAGTATTCAAATATAATTGCAATAAAGAAGAAAAAGTTGGAAGTTATGGGTACAGTCCATAAAATCCTTAAAATTAAAATAGAATTACCATTTAAACTTTGCATTTAACAGTTTAAATTGATGAAGCCCATAGTTCAATTGTTTAGTCTTTAAATTATAAGCAGTTCCATTTCTTATCTTAAAATAGAACGTAAAATATCATATATCGTTGAAATATCTTATATTAAAGGCTAAGCGTTTAATAAAAAGTTCTTAAAATACGATTTGGATTTTGCCAGATTTTTTCTCTGAGTGTATGCCTCTTCTCAATTGGTTCGTTAACTGCTGAGTTAATTCTTGTGCATTTTAATCTAACTAATCTAAAAGTTATTTCTCAACCACGTACCACACGCCAATTGGGGCCATTTACGCTGCCATCAGTTTGAGGATAACAATCTCTGGTTAATATATAATTAGGCTCATTAGCATTTAGCATTTAAATAAATTGATTAACCTATCAAAAGCCATACACGGCTGCAGTCACTGTCATGGTTATGGGGCAGGGAGGAGGAGGCAGGCCCAATTGCTTCCCAACTGCAACTCTTAGTCAGTTCCAGCTGCGAGTTATGTAATTACAAGCTGGAATGCCAATGGTGCTCAATTTGGCTCAGAGTGTGTAATTCACGCGTTGGGCAAGTGGAAACTGAGCGAGGGGAGGGCATGTTGCATGCCACATGGTGCACAATAATCAACGTTGGTAGGCAGCAGACAGAGAGAAGGCTCTAATTAAAAATAACAGAAAAATATAGGTTACACCTCGAGAAAGACTGTTTCATGGTAAGCAGTCAACGAGGAGTAGAACAGCAGGAGGAGGAGATGAAACTGGCAAAGCCATCCAAGAAATGGGAAACATTTTCATCAAAGCAAATACGCAGCAGGGCAGCAGGGGGGGGGGGCTAGGGTCTTAGGCTACTGAGGTACCGCGGTACGGAGTTACTGGAGTCTGTGGGCTGGGGAAGTGGCACTTATACGCCAAGTGAAAGAAGCGGCAAGCAGTTACACATGCATATACACACACACACACACACAAAAATTAATGGGCTGTAATTACGTGCTGCAATTTCACGGGGCATGGGGCACAGGGAGGCCGACAACTGAAAAAGGAATGCCCCAACCGAGACGTAGACAGTGTCTGAGTATCAGGTCCGTTGTCTTTTATAGAAAATTAAAGCCTACATTTGCTTGTGCAAAATTTACGACGTGTTTACGATGCCCTAAATTATTGGTTACGCTAATGCGTTGCAGCAACGCGAACTTCATTTACCCTGCGGTACTCGAAACCCTCGATTTCCATCGACGTTGCACCTTTAAAAGTGTTATCGAAATAGCAGCCAAAACTGAAAATGACACATCAAAAGCTTTGAGAAACATTTAATTTCCCTTTAAATTTATTCAGGCAGAAAAAAATACCCCCGGGTTAACACACAGAACTATACTGCGAAAACCCTTTGTTTTAATGAAAGTTTTGCGACTGCAATTCCCTTTAGAAAAGCAAACCAAAGTCGACTTTCATAATGTAGTAAGTCCTTCGATATTCCTTAATGGTGATATACGAGTAAAAGGAATACTCATAAATAATTTTGTAGTTTCCATAAAGCAACCCATTGATTTCAATCAAATTTATAACACACAAATATCAGTCTAGGTAGCAGGTACATTTTAAATTTGAAGTACCTTAAAATACAAAGCCTAAAAATTAAATCACAATTTTTGATACAATGGAAGAAGATATGCCCACCTTTAAAGATACAAGCGTTGATGGAGAGCTAAAGAAGTCTACAAGTACCGAGATTCCTTGTTTGGGAGACTGTTATGAAAAGGAGATATTGATAAAAGGTAAATCCGAGCAAAGAGTGCAACAATGCAGAGAAGAGCGGGTCCTTGAAAGGAGCCCAGAGTCTATGGAAGTGCAAGAAAAAGGCATACTAATAGAGGTAGAAGTAACATCCCAATGAATAGATATTTTTATTTATAACTTAACTTGCAGAAAGGTATCTTGGAACATTCCATTAACCAGAATTCAAATCAGCATTTTTGCGATCTAATTGGGGATTGTAAGATAAATGCAAGATCAGAAGAAATAGTAGAGCAAACCAGGAATGAATTGGTCGAACAACTGATCTCAGATGTTACGTATGCCCACCTGAAGGGTATATTGATGGAGGTTTGTCTCCTTTAAGTACTTAGCTATGATAAAACTATTAATATTGAATGCTACTTTGCAGAAAGGAATACTGAAACACAATGAGGTTATGAAAATGAAGGATAAGAATAATCATCTCAGCAAAGAGAAATTAGTAGAACAAATGAGAGAGGAGTACATATTACAATTGAGCTCCGATGTCCACACGGCCCATCTAAAGGAATTCCTAGTAGAAAAAGGCCTATTGAAATCTAAAATAGAGGACTCTTTAACCCATCTAGCTAATACAATTGGAGAAGAAAAGAAGAAAACGGAAAGAAGAATAGAACAAATTAAAAAGAAATCCGTACTGCAGTTGAGCTCAAATGTGAACACTGCTTATATAACGGAACTATTTATAGAAAAAGGTTTAATGGAATCCCAGTTAATTAACTTAGCTGAAACCGAGTCCTTTGCAGATATGAAAACTCATATAATGGAAGATATAAAAGCTCTCAAAGTTGAGAAAATTACCGAAAGCACTGAAGAAAACTCGGAGAGTAATGTAAAAAGTTCATCAATTAATATGGCAAAAATTATCGACGATATTAATAAGTTTACGGCACATTTGGAGAACGATCCTCGTCATATAGATTGGGAGCAGTTTCGTTCAAACCTACTCAAGATCCATCAATACTATTCCAAAAACGTGGAGTGTGAACATTACAAAGATCAAGAAAGTGAGGAAAAGTTAATCGATACAGAGAGTAACGTTGATAAGCATCCAAATTTGAAGGAAACGGAACTTGATAAAGGTCTAACTCAAGTCCAAACCGATATTGAAGATATGATATGGCCCCTAAATAACCTTAACGAGCGATCTACAGCTCTTACAGATAATATGCGAAATATTGAACATAAGATCGGCAGCTTAAATTCTAAAGTGGATCAATTTTACGCCAAGTATTATACAACTCTACTCAATAGAGAAAAGGCCTATAAAGATATGATTGCACTGCAATTAAAGCTTGAAAGTATTGGACAGAAACTATCTCAATTCGAATTGGAAATGTACGAATCAAAAGCTCGACTGCTTCAACGAGGTGTGGAAAAGTAAATGAGGCTT
Source organism: Hirtodrosophila confusa (assembly GCA_035043065.1). Classification (NCBI taxonomy): domain Eukaryota; kingdom Metazoa; phylum Arthropoda; class Insecta; order Diptera; family Drosophilidae; genus Hirtodrosophila; species Hirtodrosophila confusa. Next base: position 2,638,213 of record JAWNNI010000039.1, read on the forward strand.
CTTAGTTAAATTGTGGGTCTGTCCGGTCTCTCATTGTCAGACAGCTTGTTATGGCATCTCTGCATCTCTGCAGCTCTTCAACTTACCAATTTCACTTATGGGCCCCATCCAGAAAACATCAATTACACTAATTATGGAGCTTGTATTGGCATTTTGCATACGAAATCACGCTTGATGGGAAAGCTTTAAAGGTGTGGCCAACTCAAATTTTGCATATGTTTTTATGATGACCGATAAACGTTTAGCAATAAAATCGAAATTGTTCAAAGATCTTGTGATAATTGGTTATCAGTTTGTTTATAACTTAGAAATCGGTTCTATTCTTCCAATCTTTTAGTATGTTTTGGATGGTGGACTGGACCTACTTCAACGGTCAAGTGGCCTAGATAGCATCTGTTCACAACAGTATATTATACTACAGTTGATAGTATAAATAACCAAAGTTTGGCCCTCTAACCTCTGGGTTAGAGTGAGTGTTGGGGAACCGTTAACCTTGTAGGATTGGATGGGATAGGATAGGATAGAATAGGATAGGATTCGATAGGATAGGAAAGGATAAAATAGGATAAAATAGGATAGAATAGGATAGGATAGGAAAGAATAGGATAGGATAGAAGAGGATATGACGATAGGATAGGATAGGATAGGGTAGGGTCATCTCTTATTTCTTACGTTCACAATACTCGCATTGCGTTTATCCGTTATATAGGTTATGAATGGGCTTAACCGTCGTCTACGCCATTTGATGTGATTTTTATGATTAACGTTTCCCATTAAGTAAAAGCCCTTTGTTTTGGCCTGTCGAAGACTTACAAATTGTTTTGACTTAGTAGACACTAAGTCTACTAGTCATAATTTATTTAGTTGTAATTTTTTGGCCCGGTATATACTCCTACAAATTTTTAGTCTACCGTTTTTTTTTGTTTTCCTTGTGCTCATGTCCAAAATCTGTGTATGCAAGGTCCACTACAGTGTCAGGGAGTTGCTTCGACATGTTTCCTCCTCGCAGCCACAATTTTGTACGTGAACTTTTAACCAGCGATTACTATCCCAGCTCCAGTTGTTTTATTAGCCCGTGCGTGCCACCAATACGACGGAAGTTCCGGCCACTTCGTGCGGCACCGCCGAAGCATGTTGCGCCAAAGGGACGAGGCGTACACGACTATCGCCGGTATTCTAAGGGAGCTGCACCTCGGGTCGACGTTGACAGCAAGATGCGAATCAATGACGTGGCTGATCGCTCAGGACAAGCTGCCCATCTGGAGTCGACGACTTCCACGCAACATGGAAGGAGCAATGCGTCAGTTAAGCAGCAAGTGGTTCGATTATCATGAGGAGATCAGTGAGCGCTTGTGGTCGCTCTGGGGTGGACTGCATCCGCGTGCTGTCTGCTTCGATAGCCAGGTGAGGGGGCGCCAGGCATTGGCCTGCTGTGTGGTTGCCTGCTGTGCGGCCAGCATTTTCCGGATCCTAGCTGAATGGACTCCCAAGCTCCTGGATGCCATTGTCGTCAACGGGGACAAGTACTTTCGGGAGAGCATTGCGCATAGCCAAACCAGCGTTCATCAGCTGGGACTCGACGATTTATCGCTGGAGTGCGACTTTCTGGACATGCGCTTCATGGTGCAACTTCAGCTGGTGTGTTTTGGACAGCTGTACAGCGCCCCAGCCACCAATATCATGGGTCTCTTTGAGGCTCTTAACTACTTTTTCACGCGATATCAATGGGGCATCCTTCAGTGTCAGGAGCGTCACCTCGCTTTCGGCTATTCCTCTTGCCGGGATGCCGGTTACTTTCTCTATGACTGCAGTGAGTGGGATAAGCCCATCTTTCCCAATGACATGGGTGCCTCCTATGTCCTGCGTACCAAACAGCTGCTTCTGCTCCTCTACTGCTTAGTGGTTACCCTCAACGTCCGCAAAAAGAACGTTGATTTTCAACTTTATTGTGTGGACATGAGTCGCATAATCAGGTATCACAATATGCTGGAGAACCAAGACGAGGAATCGAAGCAGTAGTACGCGTCTAAATGTGAAACAAAATGTGTTAGGTGAAGGGCAAATAAATGACAAGACTACAATGACTACTCTCATTCCTTACGGCTTAATGAATAGCTAATCGCCCACATTATTTAGTTTCGATTCAACAGAACTCCTTGAAGACTAGTGTATTCTCCCGGCTAACTTCCATTTATGTGTAAGGATCGGATAGAACTCTTAACTCTGTACAGCAGGAAGTTTAAAAATCTAATTATCTTTTCGCTCTTCCAGTCGAACTTCTATAAAGTTCTTACAGCAAAGTTCTCCCGATTTCCAATGAAAAACTTCCTTGCTCAATGTTTTTCCTTTCAAAGCTACTACGAAACAAAATATTACGGTAGAGGAAAACCCCCTTAAGGATGGTGAGCATACCATAGGACCATTAAAAAGGGAAACCCACAAAGTAAACCGTTAAACCGTTTGACAGAATCAAAGCTAAAAGAAATGAACACAAAGCAGAAAACACTTAAATGACACTCCGAAGTGTTCATGGCGTTCTCAAGCCTTCATTCATATTATTGCTGAAGGCAAGTACATTGCTCGAGATAAGATTGGTGCCGAGTCCTTAGTCCAGAAAGCTCCTATTAGATAATCAAATGCAGGCATTCAACTCGAGAACAGCCAGCCATTCAAGAAATTCCCGACTGACTCAAAGAAACCAGTTTCATTTCAAAATCAAAACAAAGTGATTTTATTTTCGCTTTTTGCTAAGTTACATAGTACAAGCCCAAATAAACACACGTCTACTACGTAAGTATACTTTGCATACTACACGGAAACTGTGAATCGGGCAACGAAACGAATAAACAAAAACAAACAGTTTAAGACCAAATTGCAGAAAGAACAAAATAAATAAGGTGAAATACAATAAAACTGCATTCCAAAAACTCAGTCAAATGTAAAATGATAAAAAAAACAAAACAGCTCCCAAACACAAGACAAACTTCTAAAAAAAGAATGAAAATCGAGGCAACGAAAACCAAAAAAAGAAATCCGGTTTCGTTTTCAACCAGAACGAGAGTTGTGAGTTTGGAAGGTTGCGACTCGCTGCTTTTTTTTACTCGTAACTCTGCGCTTGCCCATAAAACGGGCCACAGGATAGATGCAGAAATTAACCGACTCATGAGAGGGTGGTCTCAGGAGGGCTGGGGGGAGTTGTTTTGAAGTTCTGTTATGAAGAGGGCTAACCAAACGAAGTTGGCCAAAAAGACCAAAACGCAGCAGAGCTCTCTGATAAATTGCAGGAGACGAACTTGAAATTTAGATTTCGAGAGCAACCGCAAAATGTTGCCAGAACGTCAACAGCGCCAGCACCGTTGGCGTCGCAGTGGCAGCGCGCTGTGACTGCATGAGAGTGAACGAGTTGAGAGCGTGTATGACTGCACCTTGGGGGCGTTTGCATGTGTATGGGTGAGCGTCAGAAAAAGAGAGAGAACACTAACTCGTTGGAGCAGCGGCTGCTGCGTCAGTGGAGTTTCTTTTTTGCACACATACACATAAATGTTATTGCAGTTTTTATTGCCGTTTTCAATGGGTGTGTATAAGTGTGCGTATCTGTGCAAAGGGTTGAGTGTATCTGGATGTGTCTGTGTTTCATTGCATTGGTAGTAGTTGCAGTGTGTGTGAATTTTAAAGCAGGGACATTTTATTGATTTTTGTCGGTGGAAGAAGTATCGCATGAGATTAGTTTTTGCAATGATAAAAAGAGGGACAGTTGGTAGTGGAGTGGTGTAGTTGGAGTGAGAATTATCTATAGAGTCAATACATGCTGGGACCCTTGCAAATGTGAATTTACAAATTAAGCTACAAGTTATAAGCTAGAAGTTGGCAAACAGTGCACTGCGCAAACTTATTAAATGCAAAGCTTATTTGCATAATTTGGGTTGCTTTACTCTATATATATCGCCAGCATTTACTCCCACTACTTCAATTCGTTCTCACTCTTTCTCTCATACCCACTCTCTCAGACTGCGGACAGCAGGAAAAGTGCAACCCAAATTTTATTTTCCTACACATACAAAAGCTGCTCTGCAGATAAGTGCAACGTGTGCTCTCTCTCTTCCTCTCTCTCTCTCTCTCTCTGTCTGTCTTAATCTCTTAAACAAACACGCACAAAGCATTTGACTTAAAGGTAAAGCTTCTACTCTGTCAGCCAAAGCTTTATTAAAACTTCGAGGTAGCAATAAGTAAACGCCATCAATTCGCACCTAAGGCCATGTCAATTGAACTAACCAACGAGGCAGAAAAGTGGAAAAAATAAAATGTTTTACTTAGTTGGTAAACTTTACACTGGCAGACAGCGCAACCTTTTGGCCCACAAATCCCACCACGTTCCATTCGCTGGCACTTAACTGACCAACTAAACCGGACCAAGCAGCGAGCGACCCGTACCCAAAAGCCAATAAATAGCCCAGCGGGCAAATGCAAAAATGAAATGCAAAAAACTCAAAGATGCACAGCAAACGAAGTTCGAGGTCATTGCATCGCACGAATACACACACACATACACACATACGTATACACAACTACAAAATAAATGAAACAAATGAATTGCGCTCCTCTCAACGCTCTCATGTCTCGTCTACTAAAAGGGGGAAGGCTAAAAAAGTTCCAATTCAAAATAGCAAATAAAATAAATGAAAATGACTAAAAAAGTGAAATCCACAAAAAACGACCATAACAACAACAAAAATGAACAAATGCAGTTGGCAGAGCTTTTCTTGTTGTTGTTGTTCCAGTGCTTGCCTGCTGCGTGGGGGAGTTGGCGGCGCGGCGGCTGCTGTTTGGCACAAAGGAAATAAAACCAGAGAAAGAACTAAGTATGTATGTGGATGGCGAATGACAGCCAGCAACAGTGCTCTAGACGGGAGTGCGAGACTGACAACTACCCTGTTCCAAACAAAATTTGAATTGACCAAATTAATCAAATTAATCAAATAAAGGTACAAAATCTGGAGGACAACCTATTTTCAAGGACGTATTTCGCATGAAAATCCGTGCAGTTTGAAAATCCAAACTAAAAAACAAAAGAATTGATTTTTTTATTTATTTATATTGACAGTCAAGCTTACAAGAAATGGATATTTTCAGCATTTCTCTAAAAAAAATACTATATACAAACAGATTTCTAATAATCTTATAATTTGATGACTTAGCTTAAATTTCACTTAATTACAATTTCAAATTCCAATCATTCAATAAATTTTCCAGATTATTCAGATAAATTCAGATTATCGAAAAAAGAACAAGATCAACAATACTAAGTAAAGTGCAATACTTGTGTATAGATGTAAATTAATTCAACATTCAACATTTTTGAGAAATTTGTGATTGTTAAAAGACTCTTACCTATATCTTGAGTACAGGGTGTAAAAAGGCGCAGCAGCAAAAGTGACAACAGCAACAAAAGAAGATTGATGATCTCGTTCAAGGATATTTCGCTCAGTATTTGTGCTTTGCATTGTCAACAAACGAACAACAAAACGAACGTTGAAAGCTTTTATGAGGCATTTGTGAATTGAGAGAGTGAAAAAAAGTGTGAGAGAGAGGGAGAGCAACAGTTTAATGCACTACCATCAAATGCAATAAACAAATAAATAATATAGTTATTAAGTTCTAAAGCTCGTTTGTTAAAAATGGTTCGGAAAGAAAAGTATTAAATAAGTTACTAATTGAGGATAACATTTCTCATTTTTATGGCTAAACTCTTTCAGTTGCTGAACTTAATTATGTATTTGACAAGTGTAATTAACTTCTTTTGGAGTTGCCATACAATGAAGTAAGTATATTGTTACTGGGAAATCTAGAGGCTGGAGCGACTGTTTGTCTGGCTTTTCTCTGTTCCCGTTTTGCAAAAAGTGTTCATTTAGTCTGAGAACTCTTTCGTGGTCTCTCCATAAAAATATAAAGCCTAAAAACGTAGAGAACAGCTTTAATTTAAGCTGTGGCAACTGCCAACTATCATCGTTGCATGCATCTACTATCTGAAGTTGTCCTGCCCCAAGACTGCCCCCAGACTCACCCCCAGACTGACCTCCCCCATACACACACATACAGATTTTAATGACTAAGCGTCGCCTTTACAGCTACTGCTTAACGACCAGAGAGGCAGGCTATCACCTCTGTAGCCCCCTAAAAACCCGCTCACAACACCCTGCCTCTTAGCCGTACGTTGATTGTTTTTAACGAGACCCAGACGTTAGGCTTGTTAAGTGAACCCCGCTCCCTCTTTGCCGTGATAGGCGAGGTGCCACAGAAAAAGTTTAAAACGTTGTCTGCGTAGGCGTAAACGTTTCAGCTGGCCCCTTGCCCCCGCCCCGACCCACCAAGTTGACAAGAGTTTCCTCTGGAACTGGTCAGTCAACACTCCAACTTCGAACTGCCAACTGACTGACTCACTTAATGACCCAGCGACGAAGCGTGCTCCGAAACGGCAGCAGTTCCTCCTGGTATTGCCTGAGCTCTTTCCCTCCACCCGCTCACCGCTCCTCGCTCCCTGCCTCCGAGGGGCTTAATGACGCATGGTTGCAAATTTTGCATTCAGTTCGTGTTTAGTTTTGTGGTTTTGCCTTTTGCCTGGCAGTTCCCAACTGCAGACAAAGCGCAGGCAACAAAACAAAACAAAACCCGTATCCAAACCCAATCCCAACCGAACCGAACTGAGTTTTATACCCTGTACTTATCAAATGACTGGGGTGGTGATAATGAACGTATGCATATGTAACAGACGAAAGAACGCATCTCCAAACATATATAGTAATAAGACGATCTAGCCATGTCTATCAGTATGCCTGTCTGCGTGATCTCAGGGACTATAAGAGAGAAAAAAAAATCTGTTATATACTATATCAATATATTTATATCTTCCTCCACACTCACCAAATCCAATAAATTTACATAATTAGAGTCGCATTTTCGCCCGTTTTCTGGGGTGATTTGAATGATTTACTGAAGAGCACAGGTAAGACTATCTTGAAGTCTGTGTCCTGTGTAATATTAGATGTACCCACAATTGCTGCAAAACTGTCCATAGCGGCCCATTCGATAGTTTCGATAGTAAATAATCGGCACCATGATACTGTCACTATGTAATGTTTTCATAGGGAACTTAACTTACTGCTGTGTAGCTCTTTTGATATATTTAATCCTTACTAACTTCTCGATATGTCTATTGATGGTACCGATATTTGCAACTATCGCTATCGAAAACTATCGATATGTGGCTTATCAATGCTTACCACCACTATTATGTGAGCTAGAAAGTGTTTTGGAGTATGCTAGACTTGTCTACAGGGTATATTCCAGCAAGCCCAAACCGACTTAAACATTTCTACTTGTTTTAGTCATACTCTGGACTTGAGATTCTTTTTATGAGTTTGCGCTCGTATTGTTTTCATTTTGATGAATGCGACGCTTCAAGTTGGCATAAAAAAGCGCAAGTGATTCCAAAGTGGGGCACGAAAGGGAATGCTATAGGGTTGGGGAGCCGGCGGGCAGACATCTATAAGCAACTACTACTTGATAATTGTAAGCCACAAGTCTTTTCACATTGTTGCATGCTAAGTAGCTGCGAATACCGCGCACACTCCACTCCTCACTCCTCATACCCCACACCACACACCCCATACAACACACCCCGCCCAGACAGAGACGCCACTTTATGGCTTGGCAGGGAGCCCGGCACATTCACAAGCTCCAATATGTGGATATGGGTCGTCATCGTCGTCGATGGAGTCAACGAGTTGGCGTCGCCATCGTCGTCGTCATTTACATCTTGTTTCGTTTGCCTTTTGTGTGTGTGTGTGTGTGTGTGTGTGTGTGTGTTCCCTCTCTGGGTGTGTTTGTGCTTGTGTTTCGTCTTATTTCTTGGCATCTCTGTTTTGTTGCGCACATTCCTGTTGCCATTTTCTAACACACCCAACCCTTGCCTGCACTCCATTGCCCTGCCCTGCCCCAATGTCAAAGCGCAGCGCTCGCATCTTTATGCCACGGTCAAGGGCACGTGACGTTGCTGTCGCGATTGGGGGGGTAGCAGGGCACTGTCAGAAGGTTCAAGTTTAAGCAGGAAGACATTTGCTTGCTACATGTATCAATTAGTGATGTGAATCGGCATTGTGCATCACAAATATATCGAAAAGTATCACAGAAGTATGTACATATGTATATACCACAAATTCGGTTTATGGATAATGCTTGGCTGTGAACGTTTTTCTTTAATAATTCCAAAGAAACATCCAATGCTTAGTTATTTGTCCAGAAGCTACAAAATTCAAGTAATTCATTTGGCATTGATCAAAAAAGTAAATCCATTGGGGAAGCATGCAAAGACTCTAGATTGTAGACTCTAGAATATATCGAAATAAAGAAATATACCGATTCGGGACGATATTTCATTTTTAAATTCTAATATACACATTTTTTGTTCTATCTTCGCTTTTTTATTTTGCGATCATAATTCATAAAATTTGGGCCCAAGCTTAAAAAGAATGACACCTTAACTATTAACTATATCGTAAGTGCAGAGCAGGAATTCAATAATTCCTACAATCCACTCAATATGAGTATAGTGTTTAGCGCATTCTTCTTAAGAATTGGGTCCAAGCTTGAGGAACAATATGCTTTGATTATAACATAATTACTCCAAGTTATACAGTAAAAAATTAATGTGCGTTTGGGCCTCGACACTATGCTTCCCTTTGCTTCTGATCCTCCCGTAGAAGTAGTGTCAGTCTCTTTATCCAAATACGAGCCTTCCTCACTGATAAGGGTCTTTTTTTGCTATTTAGTGCTTCGGCATTGTTCAACTTCTGATTCATGGAGAGGTTATAGTATAGTTCAGATTTTGCTTGGGTTAGATTCTGGTACATGTCCGCTAAGTTATGCAAACGTTCTTCAATCTTCTGAACAGTCAGAGTTGTCGATTGAATGTTCACAGACGCGTCGATAGACTTGGTATTCCAATTATTGTTGGGTACCATACTTTTCTGGTAGTTTGCCAAAGGTTTCCTAGACATTTTACTGTTTATATAATTTGTCACTCATTTGATAGAAATTGTTTTTTTTAATTTTTTTAGGGTAGGTAAACCTACTGAGATACATATATGCTATACTTCAAATAGGGTTAGTGAAGGAGTAGGAAAATCAGGCTGGGAGTAACATGTAAGTCAGTGTAAATATTCAAAATTTGTTGGTTATCTCTACTGAAATCAGAGAGTTATAGTCTTCTAAGGTAATTGAGATACCTACGATCACACTGTGAAGACAACCGCTAACTATGTGAAGCGTTCTACTATTGAATCTTAAGCAACTCTTAATTGGAAACGGAAATGCCACAAATATGTTATTGATTAGCTGTATAGCGATATGGAGAGAAATGACAAGACAGCTTTCAGCTTTTGGTGACATCGACATTCGGTAATTAAAATTAATTTTTCGCAAATATAAACTCTAGAGAGTTCCCATCGAACTACGAGTATTCAACGATCGGTTCGCATTCAACTCGGTTGTGAAATCTAGTTTTCCCAGTTCGGAATGATAAATGGCGTCTAGTTAGCGTAGCGCCAAAAGAGAAACAAGTTCAGTTCCCAACTACCCCTCCTGCAGTTCTTTGAGCTACCTGGTTTGGTTATGTGTTGTATTTCAATTAGAGCAAAAGTCGTCCTCAACTGCAATTAGCAACAAAGTATCTGGCAATGTATGTTTTCGCTATTATCATTTAAATTTATGTTATGCTACTACATATATTTGTTACGGCCCACTCTCTACAGTCTACACTGATCTTTCCCGGTCTCTACTCTCTCTCCGGCATGCCTTACGATTATGGCCAGCGTTGGGTAATTTGTTAGGAGCTAGCGATGGAGTCTTGTAGATAAAATGCAGCCCGTCCTTGGCTTGCGGCATGGCGAGCATTCAATGAAAATTAACTAGGGACAAATTGTTGATCGTGCTCTCGGGTTCGGCTCCAAGATCGGTAGACTTGGAAGGCATTGTACGCTTTACGGCCGCCGCTTCATGCTGTGGGCTTGGCCAGTGTCTCTATAGAGGTTTATGGCATAGGCTCTTGTTTGCTTACCAAATTATAGCTCAACAAAAGTATTATTTGTGGTTGCATTGAGTAACAGTTTTCGAATGGCTTTAAAACTTTAGGTTACTATTCAGTTTACTGCCAATAAAATACTATATTAAAATTTTTAAAACGAGTCAATTATAGGTTACTGACTAACAATAAATAAAGAATGCTTTCTATTATTATCAACTGAAGATACTAATCTGAACTAAAACCCGCATTTTATTCTGTCAAGTAGTATTGTGATCAGAGACAACATATAGAATTTGGTACTGTTCTTATAAATTTCAAATATACTACATATGTATGTATCTAAATATAAATTAAATACATACTTTTCCTGTACGCCACATTCTATACTGTATAGTTCTATACCCATCTTTCACAGGGTTGTTTAGTAATCGAGCCCATTAACATCTTCAAAAACCAATATGTATTTTGTACTTTCTCTTCAAAATAAGAATACTTATTTATATTTACATACTCGTATTATCATTTACTCCCATTATCTATATCACCTGCCTAGGCTGATCTTCTGTACATACTTTTCTCAATTCGGAAAATTCTTCCTTTCACCCTTTTGCAAATTGCAGGTGGTTCCCATATTTTGTGACCCCCAACACCGTCTTTGTCTTTTATGGTGCTGGAAGCTGTCTCTTGCTCTTTTAATAAATGAAAATGTTTTTAATTAATATGCTTCAATATGTCGAGTGTGGCACTTTACATTGTGCAGGCACAGTCAAGCCTCCCCCGAACAGAGTGCGCTCTCACTCTCCGCCTCAGAACCACCCCTCCACCCACATTGTGCTCGATTATTCAGTGGTGAGGTTGAGAAGTTGTATATTACATTGCATGTGGCGGCGCCTCCGTTTTTATTGTTTCATATTTATTCGTAAAAGCCCGTAAGCTAAATTTTAATATTTTATATATTGTACACATACAAATGTACAATAAGGATTCTTCGCTGAAGCATGCAACAAAATAAATACCCACCCCCACCCTTCTATTTAATGCAGCTCTTTGTCAAGCATTTGTAGCCCGCAGTCATACCGTTCTCGTTGTTCTTGCTGTTGCTCTGTGGACAGTGGCGACTTTTGTTGCTTTGCTTTTGTGCGCGTGTTTCTCAATTATTCAATGCGTAGACTGTGAGCAAGAGGAAGAGCGTCATTCAATCTTTTTACGTCGTGTCTATTTATAGCCACTACTTTTGGTTTGCTTTGCTTTTGCTTTTGCGTTTGCTTTTCATTAGTTGAAGTTTTCGCTCAACAAACTCAACCATCCCATATTGTCTAGTGGTTAGGATACCCGGCTCTCACCCGGGAGGCCCGGGTTCAATTCCCGGTATGGGAAGATGTGTTTAACTTTTTTCTATTTTTTCTTTTTATTAATTGTACATGTTTTTGAATCGATCAAAAAATTGTTAGAAAGTTTAACAATCATTAAGTTAAACATCAATTGATATTAATTTAAGAAAAGTAATCGAATTATATGTGATTCTTATACAAATAAGAAAAATATGATCATGTAATCCAATAAAAAGAAAGAAATAATTATTATTAGTAATTTTTAAATAGATGTAGGATGCTAACGGGCTTTTCTAATAATATTAAGATAAGTATTAAGCTGACTCGCGGTTAATAAAATGTATGATCATCTATTAGGCTTTATCTGCAGATGGCTTGAAACTTTTTATCCTAATGTCGAATGAAATCTTAAGGCCAAACCCAAAATACTATTTTAAAGCAGAGTAGTTTAAAAATCTATTAAATCATAATTTTTATAAAATAATATAAATACCTTAAGCCAAAGACAGTGTCTTTAACTGAACCCATGAAAATCTGGTAAAAAGACAAGATGATTGTGCAAATGTGATTAATAGTTAGGAGTCATGTCTTACTGTATTAAGTATATATATTTTTGATCAGAAAATTCAAGCTGTTTTGAAGAGGTCGAATACCTTTTTAGACACGGTAATGAAATTTGGTAGGAAATCTGTGGTTAAATACAATTTAGTAGATGAATTCGTGGTTGGGCTATCTCATACTCTGTCGCTCAACAACTGCAACACATTAAAAATAACTTTTCAAATAGCATAGTCAAAACTATTACATGACATAAAGTCATGATACATGCATATATATATATCAAGCAATTCATCAATGTCAATTTTGTTTATTACACGATAACGCTTCATTATTGATATACATATAAAAATGTATGTACACTCGTATGTGAATTCAGGATTTTGCATTGGCTGTCAACTCTGTGGCTAGCTGATGAATGATTTTCCATTTCCACCGAATGAGCATCAGCTACGTCAGCAGTCATCAGCAGACGAGGCAAGCGGGGGTTCCAGGGGAGTCGTTGAGTGTTGCTCTGTGGTTGGCTTTAACCGGAGTGGTTCAGGAAATTTGGTAAATGAAGAGCTGATCTGTTTGAAAATGCAGTTATTTATTAATATTAATTAGCTTCGTTACACGTGTACATTTTCAAATTAAGTAGCCTAGTGTTACTTAGGATTGTCATATTTTTCTATATTTTTTATATTATTGAAATAACCTTATCCCTTTTTAACAAACATATGCCTAATGGAAATCTCTCATTCCCGATGTGTTTTTTTCCCAACCATTCTTTGAATTTAAACGAAACAAACCGCAAACTTCATTTACAAAATGGCCATTCATTTCAGGGCCCAAGCCCGAACCACCCAAAAATGGCCAGGCAATTTTATTTAAAAATGCAAAAGGCTTTGTTGCCGAGTTGTTGCATTGTGCGGATATTGTGCCTGACTCCTGACTACAACATGCATTAAAATTGGCAATCGTCTCTGTGCGGTTGAATTGCTGACAACATTGAACATGACCACTTCCATACCTGATCCGGCGCCTGCAACACATGCACCTGACAAGCGGCCGCTCCCAACTTCATTAGGTGTTGCCTGCCGCCGGACAAGGACATGCAAAAGGCGCCACTCCAACCCCCGCCTTGTAATATCAAAAGGCTGCCTGTCCTTATGAGGGTTGCACAGGTAGATATGGTAAGTAGTAAGCACATATAAGAGTAACTACACTTACAGAAAAATGCATACCTCCCTTTCAACAGTTACATAATAATATAACTGAATATCAAAAGATTATTATAGTTTTTAATGCTTTAAAATAATAAAAAAAAATTAATTAAAATCGTCATTTATTTTCATAGGACGTATATTATTATTAACCATTTTTTTTAGAGGGCTTCGACTTATAAAGTTTTTAAAATATTCATTAAATTCTTATTAAAAATATATATATCTATTAAGTTTGGAATTTTGAAAGCACTTTCCAGATATACATAATAAAAGCTAATTTTTCTGAGTGTATGTACCATGTGGCAACCCTTTTTCGGGTTGCATTCGGATTCTGGGCTGCGCCTTCAGTCTGTTGCATTTTTTGGCAATGTGGGCTTGAGTGGCGCGGAGTGGAGGGTGGGTGGGAGGTGGTACTGCATCCGTGCACTCTGCTCTGCTGCCTGCTTGCTGTTTGTTGCCTCTAGATTGTCCCCCTGTGCCTGCTCGGGCTTTTTATATGCGAGGCGCATTTGCATTTTTTATATTTACAGTTTATGTTGCATGTATGTGAGCTCGGCTCTCTTTCGCACTGCTATTGCTGTCTCTTTTGCGCGTCAGTGCATCCATAAAAATCGATAACAACAAAAATTTGAAATGCACTTCATGCTGGCATTGTTGATGTGTGTTTTTTCAGCTTGTATAATACTACATATAATATAGTATGTATATCAAATTTACGTATGGGTGTACATATATGTATATAAGGCGTAGACCTTATCGCATACTGTGCTGCCCAGCAACAGCACCCAACCATCCTCGGGTTAGCTCTCCATATTGAAAGAGAGTGCACTTGTGTTTCAAGTAATTTAATTCAATCAGACTCTGCTCTGATGTATTTAAATATACGATATTTGTTTGGCATATTCTGGGCGACAGGTGTGGGCGGATCTTAGGTTAGGGTTCATTTTCGGATTTGTACTTATATGAGGTGTTTATGTAGACGTGGCAACAACTATCCCATATTGTCTAGTGGTTAGGATACCCGGCTCTCACCCGGGAGGCCCGGGTTCAATTCCCGGTATGGGAAGTCGTTGACTTTCTTTTTTCTTTTCTTTTAGTTTTTATTTAATTGAGTCGATTGTTTAATCATATTTTCAAGCTGATTAAAAATTATTCAATGGTATATCTCAAAAGCTACTATATTTGATATTATATTTCTTATTTACCGCTATATTACGGGTGTTATTTTAATATTGGATCAAGAAAATTCAAAGTGTTCAAAGAAACCAACCTCTATCCACTCATCTTACTCATAAGATACTAAAAGAATACATACATACCTTAAATAAAACTAAAAATAAACTTAATCACACATTCACAAGATCTCATTAAATTAAGGTTAAATTACATTCTTAAATTGTAAATAAACTTAGATTGAGGTCGCTATAGCTTTATATCCAGTTCATATGTAGTTTTTGACTGATAGCAAAGAATATAAAGTCATACAGAAGGCGCATCTCATACAACGAAAAATTTTCTATGGGGGACCCATTTAAATGTACCCACATTTTGCTTGTTGAGTACTTACTTATATGTCGTTTACCACCGACAGTTGTTGATGGCAGTGAAATGTGATGCAGCACGCTGTCTCGACGACTTGTGTTGAAGCCCCGCTGATGGCAGCTGACATAATTTTTTGTATTTATTATTCTTATATAAATATTTGGTTTTTTGTTATTATATATTATTTTTCAATTGTTATGTATATTTTGGAATATGCTATATCTGACATGCCATATTACATTAAGACTTTACGCATGAAAATCGGATGATTAATGCATGAATCTAAGGTCACGCAAAATATGTCGGATAAATACCGTTTGATTCTTAAATCAAATATAAATATATGTTTTTTTGACACCGTTTGTACTTGGTTTGAGTACAGAATACTTAATAATTTCTGATAGACATATGAATATATTATATATGCGTATATATAAATATATTTTTAAGTGTTGTATGTATATGTATTCTTCTCTATTTATCTTTCGTATCTAAATACATATGTACATACATACATTTTGTATGCTCAATAAAAAACACACAATATAAATTTACATGTTGAATTTCCCATATATTAGGCTCTGAGCTGGCGTTGATCATCACTCCCATATTGTCTAGTGGTTAGGATACCCGGCTCTCACCCGGGAGGCCCGGGTTCAATTCCCGGTATGGGAACAACTGAGTGTTCTTTTTATATTTTTAACATTAAAATGTTGAGCAAGTTCGTGGTAGTTAGATTTCATTTTCTATCAGAGATCACTTTGATCCTATCAGGCTTAAATACTTCTATTGTTTTGAGCTATTCGTGGTTGCCCAGATTGTTTATATGCATGCACTTTAATGTGTATTCAAGCTGAATTTACATTCCGTCAATTAGTAAAATAATCGCTTTAACTGTAATGCATATTCATTGCGAACCTACAAAGGATCTGACAGTCACACACAGAGGTACCCAACAAACACCTGTAAGCTATTCAGTTGTCAATAATCAAATTACTGGACCGTATTATCCATTAGCTATCGCCATATTATTTATACTGGGATGGATGGAAATTTGATTGGCTACAGTTTTTTATCAGTCTAGAGGAGCTATGAATGTTGGGGTGGAGGTATCTGGGTAGGTGCCTGTGCCCAACGAACACTTAATCGAATATTATATTCAATTATTGTTGAAAGGATCCGAAAGAAATGGAAACAGCACGTACAAAAAAATGGCCGGCGATGGTCAATATAATCGAAAGGCAACGCAAAAATAATTTTTTCTGCTTATACATTTTTCTGGCTTGGGTTGAAAATAAACCGCATAAACAGCCCCAGCAGATCCCACAAAAAATTCCCCATGTGCTACTACATAACATTCCACACACTTTTGGCCTGAACTTTCCGAGGGCTTCTTCACATTCATTTACTCGCTCTGTATATAACGCACTTAAAGCCTATGGCCCATGTCCATTATACACACAATCCCCAAACTCCAATCCCCAATCTCCGAACTCT
Source organism: Hirtodrosophila confusa (assembly GCA_035043065.1). NCBI lineage: Eukaryota > Metazoa > Arthropoda > Insecta > Diptera > Drosophilidae > Hirtodrosophila > Hirtodrosophila confusa. The sequence continues at coordinate 2,654,427 of JAWNNI010000039.1, forward strand.
GAACTCAACCTACCAACGTCTGGGCGCCCCCTCTCCACCCTTGCGATGCGTTTTATTGCACTGGACGCTGCTTTGTCGCTGTCTCTTTTGCACCACCCTCGGAAAGAACAACATATAAACATAGGCTTGTATTAATGAAAAATTTCGTACATCGAATTCGCATCATTAAAAATAAACCCCACAGATAGCCAACAAAAAATGTAAAACCCAAAATTCGCATATGTGAAAGAGGCGCAAATGTTTTTTAAGGGTTGCAATTTTTGCCGCCAAATAAAAAACATTCGAAAATGTTGTATGAAAATCAATTTGGTTTTGCATTTTTTTCTGTAAATGGGAACAATGCATATATGTATGTACATATGTACATATCCAGGTACATAATGAATGTGTGTGTGTGTGCTATATGTTTTTATAACTGTGAAAAAAGTTTCTTGCATTTTTTAATTGTGCGGAGCGCAGAAAATTCTGTTGGGGGGTATTGAAAAAGTCTATAGTTGTATAATCATATTTTTTTTGGGTATTTCTGAATAATACAAATAATATGAGGATCAATATAAGCTGGTAAATGTTATTATAGAATGTTTAAAAAATAACACCAATAAGCCACATTGGCCTTATTAACTCGCTTAAAAACACACGCATATTGACGCAAAGACCCAAAAACATATTACACACAAACTAGAAATGTTTTCATGTAAAAAGAAAGAGATATTTAAATGAGTTTTAATAAAAACATATTTTGGGTTGACAGCCCGGTTACACTTTGAATCTATTCAGCTAACTATTATATAGTAATTCAAATATACGATACAATCAATCTTCTTACAAAAACGATCTTAAACAGCAAAGAATTGAATGCTATATAAATAATTTTCCCTCAGTTTTCATAGTAATTGAACTAGAGTTTTCGGAAAATTTACACAAAGGGCTCATAACTTGAAGTAAACTGCGTAAAAAAGATGATTCATATCTCTACACATTTCTTTTATATTTAAAAATTATGTAAATAAAAAGTTATCCAGAAGTTTTAAAAAATCAAAAAATCTTTGTCAGAAGTGGGATTCGAACCCACGCCTACAGAGTAGACTGCGACCTGAACGCAGCGCCTTAGACCACTCGGCCATCCTGACATGTGGATGACCACAAACTAAAAGCTCAATAGACAGCATGTCTGTCAATCTTCAGGGGAAAGAACTTACAATTTGTAAGATATCTTATAATTGTAATAAAATACTAAATATCCAAATCTATTTAGTTTAAGCATTAACTATAGAATATACATAGATACGTCAAACAAGCATTTTTCTGAGGCCATATGCTTTGCTGTGTATTCTATAGTTAATGGTTTTAGGTTCCTTTGTCACGTGGGTGGATAGTTCCCCTCATTATTTTGCTGAAAATCATTTTGACTACACCCATGGCTGCGATATTTACAATTGCATACAATAACTAACTACATACCATACATATATGTACATACATATGTACTTGCGCAACGAAAACAAACAAATATGACAAAAAATGTTCACTGCGCAACATTTTTTTGGGCGGCTGCACTGCAGCAGCTGCGACAGAGGCTGCCCCATTCGGGGGCACGGTTAATCAGCATTATCCAGGAGCTCAGTGAAGCAATTGAAATAAAATGTGCAAATACAAAGAAATTCATGATTTGTAGAATTTGGTCAAAATATCTTCATAAACAAACAAGTTTTTCAGACAACTTAATTTTTTAACGATCGGTACTATAGCATATAATAATATAATATATATACTTTGGTCAGATGGTACTATTAAAGAAAAAGAAACTCCGATTTGATGAGTTTGGCCAGGATATGATTATAAAAGAATAAGTTTTCATACAAAAACATATTTGACGATCCATCGCAGCTAAGTATGTATATATCCGATCCAGCCGGCTCCGATATATCTATGTATATACTGAATGCAGCAAAAGAGGCGTCTGTGTCAATATTGATTACGTTAACTTTAAAACTGAGAGTCTAGTTTGAGTAGAAACTGGCGGACTGACGGACATCGCTATATAGACTCGGCTATTGATGTTAATCAAGAATATGTATACTTTGTGGGTTCGGAAATGTCTCCTTGAATGTGTTACATATTTTGTGTGAATATTACAATACCCTCCGCAAGGGTATAAAAAATACCAAAAGTTTATTTTAATGTCATCCGATAGACTCTGCACTGTCCCACAATACACGTGTATGTACACACACTTATTGTGTGGATGTACAAAGTGCAATAGATATTATGTGCTATGCAGGGCAGCATTGGGGTCTGACGCTTTGGGGCTATTGGCGTTGTGCGTATCCCAAACCAATGGACAGATAAATGAACAGCAACAAGGCTCAAAAAACTGTACTTATTGTGGGTTAATTTGGAGTTATAGGGCGGGAGAATTACAATTAAATTACAATTGAACAATAGACGTATACAAACACGTATTTAACTAAAAATGCAAATTATTGTACATAAACACATTTAGCTATTTAATACAATGGAAAATGTTGTTGATAGTCAGCCAATCAATTCCCATTTTCCATTTCCCCAAATTGGCAACTAGCCAATGAATGCTGCGTTTGTTAACCGATAATATAATTTATTATAGTCGCTATGTTTATCATGCACCTGCCCCATCCCGCAAATCCCTAATTAAATATAATTACAATGTTCACAATGATTGGATAAAAGATGAATTATGTACTTAGTATGTTACGGGTATATGCCATGTTTGAGCTGCATAATTTTTCATGCAATTGTAAATAATTTATATTATTTATGGGCTTTGCAATTAAATTGTAGACACGCTTATGAATATTTATGCAGTTTCGGTTGGTTGCAATTTACGCGTATTTAAATTACATTAATAATATCTGTATCTCTCTGAAACAATAGCAAAGCAGGAAGGGTAGTGCGACAGTCGCTGGAGTCTGGTTATATCAAATTCAAGGGATTATCAGCTTTATTGAAATCTGTATTTTCTGGTAATATTTGTTGGTATTTTAAGGGAAACCAAATATATATACTCGTATCTACGGAGTATGTTTCAGCTGATCGGCTTAGGTAAACATTTTCTAAAGCATATATTAGAAACCTAAAGAGTTTTCGATGGGTTACTAAAATATTCAAAGCAAGTTTTTCCGGACTTATAAGAGAAAGAATAATAGAAAAATCAGGGCAATACCATTTTTACTTGCACAGAATTTTAGGGATCGTAAGAAACGTGGCAAGATCAACGTTAAAAAAAGAATCTGGGAAGGTCTACATATAATAAAGCTTCACTTTACAAAACCTAGTACACATATTGGTAAAATACTACTTCCAGATGGAGTGTTACGTTCCCAGACTCCCGCCTTTGCCATTTAGAAAGAAACAATATCTCCCAAAATTTTATAGCTAGAGGGACAAAAATCTTATATATAGACTGCTATGAGCCTTGACAGAGATGTCTAAAAACATTGGAAATCTATATCTCCCAAATCTTTATATCTAAGGTGATCCATTTCGATATAAGGACTGAAAGATTTTCCCACTTTCACCCCTGAAAATTAGCAAACGAAAACAGAGTATTCTGCAGTCGGAAACTTCCGCTCACAACATTCCTACTTGTTTTTTTATTGAATGTACCAAGCATTCCATTGTCTATATACAAGTACAAATTAAAATTATAAATATCAGCCCGTAAGTACATAACACATACCGAAAAGACCACAAAAAATGCATTGTGTATAATGCACTCCCAATGTTCTCACCCGCAACTCTGCATATATTGTACATAGGTATATAGTACGACTCTATGTGGAAAGTCGGTGGAATGGCATACGCAAAATGACAATAAAATCGCATAAAATGTGCAGTCAAAAAAAAAATAAAAACAAATAAATTACAATAAGAACAGCAACAACAAACACACTGAAAAGCTGACAGTGCGTGCGTGCGGTTGGCCCGCCCACAGAGAGGTGTTTGGGAGGGAGGAGGGTGGCCGGCGGGGTGGGATTGCATTTTGGTTGGTCGGCTTTTGGGGCATGCAGCAACAAGGGGAGAAAAAATATAATAATAAATTGTATTATAATTTCTTTTTTATGGAAAAGGTGCCAGGAGGAATGGGTAAAATATAAAAACAGCCGAGATGAAGCTGAAAATCATTCACACAAAGCTAAGAAACTTCTACATATCTATAACGATAAGTTCATCCTGACTTATGTTCAACACACAGCCTAAGCAGTAGGAGCTAGGGAGCTGTAGTTTCCTTTTATGGTGAAAGTGAGCACTGACATGGAATTTTGGAAATTTTCACCCAGAAAGGTTCAAAATGGGTGGATAACTGTTGTATGAAACTTTTTTCTTTGCATACGATCAACCTCAAACTAATTTTTAAAGATCTTTAAGGAAAATTATTTGATATTCGATTGACTGATTTCGAAAAACTAGGCACCCTTTGTGGTAAATGGAGAAAACCATCCTAAATGGGAAAATTGGAGAAAACGGTTAGTTCCTGCACATTTGCACTGGGAGTGAATTCAATATGAAAAAATATTTGTATTTAATAAATTATTTTTGAATTATTTTCTTGCAATTCTTAAATAATTCAAATATTATAAATATATTAAATGACGAATACAATACAATCCCAGTTTTATAGCAATAGTGATGCATAATATCTAAGTAATTAATATCTATACCATATAAACTTGACAGCACTCATACCTCAGGATCTTTTTGAGTAAGACCTATGAAATTTGGTATACACATACCTGATAGGCAGCCAATTGGTTAACAACACGCACAGCTCAACTGTAAATGAAATACGTATAAAAATGCTACACAAAATAAATGCATTTTTTTGCGAAACGCATCTAAAAAAGAATTGAAAAAAGTCTGTTGCATCGAATGAGGGGCATGCGCGCAGCAGGAGTTGCTGCCTCCTTGCCGCGGTCAAACAGTTTGAGGTGGGCTATGGCCAGGATCTGGAGCCTGAGAACGGAATGAGAGTTGCAATAATGCGTTGCTGCTGCTGCCGCTGCTGCGTCGCTGATTATGTTGATGACGCTGCAACAACAAAATAATCGAATAAATTAACATGCAACAAAAACAAAAACAAGGCAACAACAAAAAATGTTTCAATCGACACGCGCTGCGTGTGCGTGAAAATTACAGCGTCGAGAGTTTTGGGGCGCTGCATTAATAGGGCTGCTAATTATTGACGGCGGCTCTACCCAGTCCCCCACCACGCCGCCCCAGCCCACGAGGCCACCCACTTTTGCGGTTTAACGCTGCTGCAGCGCCGACGCCTCATAATGAGTTTTTTCGCCCCGGAAAAACGCACTCGACTTTTGTTGTTGTCGTTGTTGTTGTTGTTGTTGTTGTTGTTGTTGTTGTTGCAGTGTGCGTTGCATTTGTTGCAGCCTACGCGTTATGCAAAAATCAGTTTCGAAAATGCTTTGTCAACAGCAACACACATTCAAAATTTTCGGTTTAGTCGCATAAGTTTTATTTTTGCCTAATTTAGTATCACATTACAACTTTGGATCGGCACTTGGCAACGTATTCCAAACGCAAAAAAAACCCTTTCAAAAATGCAACAACAAAACACAACGTGCAAAGTGAGTGAGAAAATTACGCATACGCCGTGTGCGCCGCATGGCTTAAATCTAATACATTATCATATCGGCTAAGTCCGTGTGTTTGTGAGTGTGTGTGTGTGTGTGTGTGTGTGTGTGTGTGTGTGTGTGTGTGTGTGTGTGTGTGTGTGTGGTGGTAAAGGCCACCCCTAATTAATGAACCTAAGCCCACAGAGCACAACCCTATAACAAAGTCAAGGACCCAAACCCAAACGCCTATTGTACTCCCACTCTATTTCTCTATTAGCTGACGTCGACGTCGTCGTCGTCGTTTTTTTGCCAGCTATTTTGTGGTTTTTTGCCTTTGGCCCTCTTTTTTGTTGGCTTTAGTTAGCTGCGCTGAACTCGCCAACTGATTAACAAAATTAGTTTAGAAAACTCCGCACTCGCGTTCGAAACAAACACAAAAATTTGTTCGGTTCTTTTCGCATCAAATCCGACTAACACCAAAAATAAAATACAAAATAATTAAAAATCCAATTAGAGCCGTGCACACGCGTTTTCAAATTGATATTATTAGTTAAATAAAAGTATTAAAAAGCTTAACTATGATATTTCGAATCATAATCAGAATGGATATGTTTAAGTTGAGCAAACTATTTTGTTCTTTTATCGAAAAGGCGCTACTTCACAGAGTAAATGTAATTGTGATAATTGCTCTTTTACTATAAGATTAAATAGCGTTCTGTTGAAAAAAAAAACACATTGATTTACTTAATCTTTGGTGTATCAGTTAATCTAATCCGGACCGTACAATTATAACAAATGTAAAACATACTGCGCTTATTTTATTTATTTACAAATTTAGATATGTTAACCATAAGGGAGGTAAAGTTTAGAGTAGTACTAGTGAAAGAAGTTATCATTCTTAAATTCTTGCAAAGATATCACAGAGGTCTGAAAACCACTGGATTTTTCAGCAGTTATTCCTCTGATAATTCAACATTCCAATGATTTATTAACAGATGCTTAACATAACATTCAGTTGTTGATAACAGCATTCCACCAATGTTAAGCATTGTTGCAAATTTGATTTTTCAAAGTTAAGAAACCCTTTTATCTGTCACTTAAAAGATTGACATTATTATGTGCTAGTTATCCGAGTTCCTTTTCTTATTTTTAATGAAGTATGAAAATTTAATTTTGTGATAGTACTATGTTAGAAATCCTTTCATTCCAGTGGTCAAGGTCCAATTTTTTCAATAGCTTCTTGAAAATCAGAGCAGCTACCAATTTTAATATCGAAGGACTTGATCTAAATCAAAAATGGGACTAAGCAACGAGATCTATAGAAATGTAGTTTAGAATGGAATTCGATGTGTAATTGATTTCATTCTCCTGGTTCAAGTACAAAACTTTTCAAGGCAGTTTACGGAATTGAGAACAGCTAACACTTTTGTTCCCGTGATCAAATCACTAGCTCAACAGTATTAGTGAAAATCAGGACATTTAAGAAAATGCACTTTCGTAAAGTATTGCCAAAAGTGGAAATCGGGAGAGGACTGATATGGGAATTCGGAAAGTTCCACCAAGTATGGAAAATTCGAAGAAAATTGTTTATTTACCGTTCTATCGGCCTTAAACTTACTTCCAAAGATCTATCAAAAAATCATTCAATACTTTTCACCGATTTTATGGGGGATGTCTAATTTTAGCTCAACACATTGAATAATTCCACCCGAATAGTTTAAGAATTAAATTTTTTTAAATGTTTCTACACGCCTTGCATCTTAAAGACACAGTTCATACAAAGTATAGGCAAGTCCTTCCAAAATTTTCGCACGCTTTAATTTTTATTAGAAAATTTTCCTCCGCGGTGTGTGTGTGTGTGTGTGTGTGTGTGTCTGTGTTGGTATTCTAAACGACCCCAATGAGAGGGTTTTGTTAACCATTTTGTGATCTATTTTACTCGCAACGAGAGTTTTTGGCGCTCGTTTCTGGCGTTTCTGTGTCGCGCGACGGCGACGAAGGGAACCGACGAAAAGACTCGTCTTGAATGAAAGTCAAAGTAAAAGCGGTAACAACAAAAAACCTAAACAAAACATAAACTGGCATACGGAACGGCGGCGTGGCGAGGCGGCAACTAGAAAACAGAGAGCGCCAAAAACTTTTGATAAGGCCAAAGCAAAACACAGCGGAGAGTCAAAAATGGTATGAGCTGCTGTCGGTAAAGGGAGCGGAAAGGGGAAGGGGGTAAATATATGTATGTAGAAGAACGCGTCACTGGGAAAAGCAAAACAACAACAGTAAACAACATGCGAGTTTTGCTTGCTGCCGGTAGAAAAAGAGCAAAGAAAAGAAGACGACGAATTGCAGCGCGAAAATGAAAACGCCGCGAGACGATGTAAGGGCCGTGTCATGTGCTGGGGGTGTAGAGCAGCGGTAGGGGCTGTGTGGGGCTGAGTCAGGTGCTGCCAGCGCTGCTACTGTTCTGCCGGGTTGAATGCACGTCGTGTGCAATAAGGAAGGCAGCAGCTGTGTGCAAGCGAGCAAGCTAGCTGGCTAGTTGCCTACCTCTTGCCCAATTTTTTCCCTCACTCTCTCTCGCCCTTTGTCAAAGTGCGCATGTGTTATAACTCTCTGGATACACGCACGGATGCTGCAGGCGTAAGTGAGAGAGGGAATGTATGGGCTTGATGGCTGGGTGGTGGGATCACTTTGGGGGGGACAGGTGCATTTATTTATTTATTTCGATTCATTTCCGCTTTTGTGTGGGCTAAATGAAAACTCATTTCCCTTTGATGTTTGTCGTTGACGCTGTTGTTGTTGTTGTTGTTGCTCCTGTTTTCCGAAGTCTCGGACATTAACAACGCCAGAAGGGAGACAGACACATGTGTATATCAAATGCCAGACAGAGAGCGAGTGCGCGCTCTCTCTCTCTCACTCTCTTTTGGGTGCTGCTGCGCGATAATGAAAAAGTATAATGCACCAAAGTGACATAAGGCTGCAAATTAAGCAACAACAACAAAGTCATGTAAACTGTCGGTCTTAACATATGTATGTATGTATACATACTATGTACATATACCATATGCACCTACACACATATGTATGTATATACATACATACATATGTATGTACGTACAAATGTATAAGCTACTGCCACATAGAGTTATTTACCGTTATCTGCATATGCTGCCCAGCTGCGAGCAGAAGGAGAAAGAAGTTGGTCGCCGTCTGTTGGGATGGGGGAGTATAGTGGAGAGGGGATTGTGTCGTCCACGCTAAATGCCCAAAGCTTTCATCCCATGCTCTGCTTTTCCCCATTCACGTGTTCACGTGTGTGTAACATTAAATTAAAAGTCCTTTCATAGCAAATTACAATTATGGTAAACGAATACACACATACATATGCGTATGTATGTAAATATAAACATATGTATGTGTATGTGTATGTGTATATGTGTATGGTATTAATGGTCCTTTGTGTGACTGAATTCAGCCGCTGGCCCATTGATGCTCTTTGATGGCGTCAGGAAATTTGTAAAATCTATGGAAATTGAAAAAATTTGCATAAATATTCGTAATTCGTTTGCATTAAACGAAATACACAAAATCTAACATTCTTTTTGAGCAGCTTATTCAGAAAAAATCGTACGTATGTAATGCACACCTGTATGTTGTATGTATGTACATATGTATGTATGTAATGTAAATATGATTTTGTAGATGTATCATTAATCTTCAGAATATTGTTTGTATGCACATCTTTCACTAATTAATTAGCTAAGTGTTGAAGCTCTTATAACTTCACATTCACAGCATGCTGATTATTGTATGTACATACATACATATGTATGATCTGCCCGATAGTATCTTAAGAATCGAACCATTGTATCTTACAGCTGTCATAGCAACAATCGGATGAAAATGGAGATTTTGCATGCATTTTTTTTTATAATTTTATGCATACGAGATATTTCAAGCTAACCTAGCAATTGCGAGCTTTATTATGCTTTATATGTACATACGTGCAATACATATATTCAAATGTATGTATGTATGTGTGGAAGGGTATTTTTCTTCAGCACCCCAAAGCTATCTCCTTTCTCGTTGTTTTTATAAAGCGGGTAATTGATTAGGGTAAGTCTAACCTACTATCCGTCTTTCTGTCTTTTGAAACTCTGCCCAATCAATTATTATTATGTATGTTAATCAGTAGTTACTTAATCTGCACCGGGCAGGGGAATTCCCATGTCTAGCTTCTAGTTTCATAAAAAACGTTTTGGCTAATTCATATTTATTGCCGTTCCATTTCTCTCTTGTTGTTCTTTCGGCTTTGTGTGTCTGCGCGCCCGGTTTTAAAACAACTGCCTCTCACAACGAGAGCATATGCTGTGAGCAACCGCCCCCGACCCCACGACCCCTTCACAACATCACAACGGATTGTTGCTGTTGTCGCGGCTCACAAATTTACATAGGCAAAGTCAGAAGCGCGAAAAAAACAAAACCGGATCGAAGCTACACAAACAAAAAGAGTAAAGCTCCCTAACCGGCACACTCAAATGTACACACACACTCACGGATAAAGCTCACCCACATATACACGCTCGTTTGCAAAGATAACAAAACAAAACCGGCTTTTTTATACTTTTTTACGTATGCTTAAAGCGACCTATTATAATTTTTTTGTTTTTACGAAATTTTGCAAAAATCAAGCAAAACGAGAGGCTATTTGCAAAAAGAAAACAAGTAAGAATGTTATAGTCGAGTATACCCGACTACGTAACTCCCTGTACCCAGGTCTAAAACATTCAATCGCAAATTTATCAAAATCGGAACTCGATGACGAACGATGACGATGACGAACGACGGTAGAGTGAAAGAAATACTAGCAGCACAATGCAGAGATGAGCGAGACTGATCGAAGAGCTGATACTTATCGATATTTTATCGAAGAGGCCAATTGGCTGCGCGCCAACAGTCAATTTTTGAATTTTGATGCATAGTCTGCACTATGCAGAGCAGAGAAAATAAAGTCATGCAGATGGCGCATGTCTCACAAAGAAAAATGTCAAGCAGATCAGGTGCTTAAAATTTATCGTATGGTTTGCGTACCGATAAGCAATTATGAAACCATATGGGCTTGTGTTGCTTAAAAGCGACATGTGCATCAGCTGATGCCGTGTGTTTTACTACGTGACGTCACGAGTACAAGACCCGCTGCACTTTCGCGCTCGCTCGCACACATGGTTAAGCCTTAAGTACTTAATAGAAAATGCACGCGCTTCGCGCTCGCTCGCCCATATGTACATACATATGCTGAAGCCTTCATGTTGCTGCTTGCCAAGCCTGCAGTACTGAATCTTGTTTGTTGAATAACTTCCTTGTTTATTATCCGATTGATTTGAAATTTGGACAGAAGATTAAGAGTGACTTAAGTAATATACATGTCGAATTCTAAAGCTATATCTTTAAAAGTGTGGCTGTAAAACGTTTTTATCGAATTGCGGGGGAACGGGGGAAGATATCTAAGATCGGAAACAAACTTGATCTGCGTATGGTATACAGGAAGCTACATTCCAAATTTGGTGTCTCTAGCTATTATAGTTGCTGAGATCGACGCGTTCATCCGGACAGACGGACAGACGGACAGACGGACAGACGGACAGACAGACGGACATGGCCAAATCGAAATCTCTTTGATATGATCAAGATATATCTCTTTATAGGGTCGGAGATGTCTCCTTCTGCCTGTTACATACTTTTGCACAAATCCAATACCCTTTTTACCCATTTTATGGGTACAGGAGTAAAAAGAAATGCCAGGAGTCCAGCGATAAGATAACAAGGAGCCCGCCTTATCACAACTATATATAAAATGTATAATATAAAATTTGTAAACAATTTCATATGTATGTATGTACATATGTACATACATATTTACTATATGTACATATGTATGTATGTACATAAGACATGCATAAAAGCTTGTTCTTAACCTATACCACGCAAACCAATTTGCGATAACAAAAACACAATTAAAAGGCGCTCTCTATGAGACGCTTTTTGAATGCCGAGGCCAAGAGGTAATCGCACGAGAAGAGCACAAAAGCACAGCAACAACAAATACAAACACGCCAGAGACAAATGCCAATGCACGCAAAAAGCTAACAACAAAAGTTTCTCTATGTACTTGGTATGTACATATGTATGTATGCATGTATGTTGTATCTTCATTGTAGCCTCCTCAACTACTATGTATTTGAAGTAGTCTTTTTATTTGCATTACTCTTCAATGCGCATTGTATGTGTATGCATGTGTGTGTGTGTGTGGGTGAAGTGTTTTTGCTTGCTTCTATTTCTGGTGTCGTCTATTTGCGCAAAATTTCTCTGCATGACAAGCGAGAGCGACAGCTGAAGCAGCACAGAGAAAGAGAGGGAGAGGAAGCTTTGGTGTTGGGCTTTGTTGCCAGTTTTCGTTGACTTTTTTTGTGCCGGCACACAAAAACTAAACAGCCGGCAAATGTTTTTGTGTGTGCACTTCTCGTTTCTATTCTACGCTCTCCTATGTTACTGTATTTGTTGTGCTCTGACGTTGGCGCCAAATGCTTGGCGCTGTTGCCACATTTCACAGCTTAGAATAACTTGTTTATTAAAGCTCTTGTTACCAAATTTCGAAACTTTAAAATTTGGTTGTTGATTCCAATAGCATTTTGCAACATTATAAAAATCTATTTCTATATTTCTATTTCTGTATGGCAATCTTAATATTATCCTCAAAGTATCCTCGGTTCCATTGTTCTCGCCCCATAAAATGGGTAAAAGGACGTTCTAAAACTGTGACAGACGGAGGAGGCAACTCCGACCCCATAAAGTGTATATATTCTTGATCAGAATCAAGAGTCGAGTCTATCTAACATGTAGAAGTAGTCGCATAACAAAAAACCCAATATATTTCCACAAGCTCAGGAAGGATCTTTCTACTATTGAAACTTGTTTTTTGAATAAGTAAAGTTATTCCTATACTAAACAACTCTGAAATCATCTAGGACATTTTTATGATGAAACAAGTAAGAATGTTATAGTCGAGTATACCCGACTACGTAACTCCCTGTACCCAGGTCTAAAACATTCAATCGCAAATTTATCAAAATCGGAACTCGATGACGAACGATGACGATGACGAACGACGGTAGAGTGAAAGAAATACTAGCAGCACAATGCAGAGATGAGCGAGACTGATCGAAGAGCTGATACTTATCGATATTTTATCGAAGAGGCCAATTGGCTGCGCGCCAACAGTCAATTTTTGAATTTTGATGCATAGTCTGCACTATGCAGAGCAGAGAAAAAAAAGTCATGCAGATGGCGCATGTCTCACAAAGAAAAATGTCAAGCAGATCAGGTGCTTAAAATTTATCGTATGGTTTGCGTACCGATAAGCAATTATGAAACCATATGGGCTTGTGTTGCTTAAAAGCGACATGTGCATCAGCTGATGCCGTGTGTTTTGGTATGTCGTGACGTCACGAGTACAAGACCCGCTGCACTTTCGCGCTCGCTCGCACACATGGTTAAGCCTTAAGTACTTAATAGAAAATGCACGCGCTTCGCGCTCGCTCGCCCATATGTACATACATATGCTGAAGCCTTCATGTTGCTGCTTGCCAAGCCTGCAGTACTGAATCTTGTTTGTTGAATAACTTCCTTGTTTATTATCCGATTGATTTGAAATTTGGACAGAAGATTAAGAGTGACTTAAGTAATATACATGTCGAATTCTAAAGCTATATCTTTAAAAGTGTGGCTGTAAAACGTTTTTATCGAATTGCGGGGGAACGGGGGAAGATATCTAAGATCGGAAACAAACTTGATCTGCGTATGGTATACAGGAAGCTACATTCCAAATTTGGTGTCTCTAGCTATTATAGTTGCTGAGATCGACGCGTTCATCCGGACAGACGGACGACGGACACAGACGGACAGACGGACAGACAGACGGACATGGCCAAATCGGAAATCTCTTTTGATACTGATCAAGAATATATATACTTTATAGGGTCGGAGATGTCTCCTTCTGCCTGTTACATACTTTTGCACAAATCCAATACCCCTTTTTACCCATTTTATGGGTACAGGGAGTAAAAATAGAAGAGTTCTCTTCTTTCCGATGTATAGAAAATACGTCCTTTTCTTTGATAACATGACATATCTTAGTCTTCAACAATAGCTGTAAATTTGCATGGTTTCCTCAATGAAAATGTGTCTTATTGGTACTTATCAGCACTGGAGGGGGGGACTTTAATCAAGTATCATGGGGCACTTTTGCCCCTTGTTGTTTGTGCACAACTGAAATCATATGGGGCTCTGATAAGTTATATGTACTATGGGCTGTGATTATCAGCAGAAAAACAAAAGTGCACATACTTATACATTACTTACAAACAAAACGATAAAGCAAATCAAGTTGAAACTGACAACATAATATTAAAGGTGATTGTTGGTATTAAAAACCATCCGATAGAGCGGAAGGAGAATTCCAAAAGAATTTTATTTATTAGACCCGAAATTTAGTTCACTTTTAATTTAGATTCACACAGCCAATGTTTGGATTGTGTTTTCATTTTGATTTGGATTAACTTGCTATGTTTATGGTCCTTTCTTCATCGATATAATATCGTTTATACTATCAATTCGCTTCAAAATGATTTTCTGAGTTTTTAAAATGTTTTGGAATTTCATGTCGGCCAGTTCAAATTTAGAATGTTCGTTGGATTTGCCGCTCACGTTAAGATCGCTGGACTGCTCATCAATGTCTTTTAACCAAGGGTATTTTTTACCCTTACAAATAACATAACTTTTCTTCTTAGTCAACTCCTTGGGAGTGCCTTTTGTCTTAGACCCTTTCGAACTGATCAATTTCGGCACCCGAATATTCTGTAGAGCCTGCAAGTAGAAATTTTGATGAATGTCAATGTGATGATCTTTATACTATGTAGAGAATAATATCGTGGAAACGGGTTTCCACTGACAGGACATCAAATTGTTCAAGAGTTTCTCAATAAATCTTTTACGGGAGTAAAAATAGATCTTATGTTTTGTCTTTACTATATAAATAATCGCCTTATCTGTTTTATAACTACATTATACGTATTGGCACCCAAATGGCTTATAACCTGTCGATTTTGGATATTAATTTTGATAAGGGAAGATTTTTTTGATACTGCGACCTGTCAGATATATTTTACCCTCTTGTGAACTTCAAAGGATTGTCTGCAAATGTTTTTTTTAGAAAATAATTCATTATTCTGACCAGAGCAATCTTAGTATGGAGGATTAATCCTCAAGTTCATTATCTGCACGTATCGCTGCTCACAATTCTCAGTTTACTGAGGTAACTTCCTCAGTTTACAAAGTCCCGTTGAGAGATCAGTGAGTATTTTGATTGAGTTCATTCCCAGTGATATAATTTGCGGGAATCTTTTCAGAAACACGCAACTATCCTAGAATATCTACATAGTATGTATGGAACCTCCAGAATGTGATTGGTCATAAATATAATTTTTGCATAGTATGTACATAGACATATTTATATTCGGCTCACAGAAGCTCTTCTATATTGTCCTGTGATATATAATAACAACATCCTTACCTGGAACATCCCTCCAGGGATGCTTCGATCTCATTGCACTGGTTCACTGCCTGTTGAACGACTTTTTTGTGGTTCTTCACATACTTTTCCATTTCACATATATTAAGATACAATTGTAGATTATGCTCGAATTTTAAAAAATAATGTACAAGCGTTGACTACTTGTTAGATACAAATGTAAAGCTATCTTTGATGTGCTTAGAATTATGTACGTAGACTACTGCAGCCTTAAAGCAAAATATAAAACCCTGACATAAGAGTAAAGGATATATAAATCGCATAAAAATTAAAATGTTTATTTATAAGAATATTTTCATAATGAAAAACATCTTTGGTCCGCTACCTACCTACGGATACACCGTTTTTATACAGTAACTCAATTTTCTTATTACTTATACTATGTAGCAGACTGACAGAAAAAATTATATCTAGTCGGATGTTCAAAATGAATAGGATAGATAGACTATTTCGATACAGCTTATCTTCCAGATTATAAACCAATACATTACCTTGCGGCACTTTCTACTTCTACTTTCTGTTTCCGGAGTATTTATTACTCCGAATCTCATTCGATTTGATTCTCCCGTTTTCGAATGAATATAACTTATTTGCGATAAGTTGAAATTCAACTACCACACAGGAAAATCATTTAAATTCGAACACTTAATCGTTTAATAATTTCAGTTGTCTATATCGAATTCATATATATGGAAAATCGGGTTTTCGAATATCATTTGATATTCTCTCTTTCATTTGATCAATGCATAAGATCATGACAGATAAGTGCGGTACAGCTGTCTTCCATACGCATCACATCTTGAGCTAAAATTAGAATACATTTCCTGAAAATAACTTGATGATTCATCTTTTCGTTATAATACGAGTATAGTATATTTGGGTTATATCTTTAATCTTCGTAGAAGGATAAGCTGGAATAGATTAATATGGGTGTTGATTTCGAGATAACATAAGAAGACCGTTCCGTTATATTAGTACATATACTTAGTAAGTATTGTGAACAATATCCTTCCATATTCTCACATCATAATTTCCATATGATTTTCTCTATGTTCTGTGTTCCTAAAATATGCAAGCTGAATTATATTTAAGATCGTAAAGATTCTGTAATATAGATCGATATGGCCCCCCCTTAATGCCTCCCGAGGGTAAATATTATAGGAATCAATATTTTAGTTATCCTGCTATGTATGTATATTTGGACATAGCTTCTATATACTAGTTTCTCTTCCATCTTTGCGTAGAATGCATAACTTAGATACAATCGAAGAGATATTTTCTTTATACACGTGGTGTAT
Organism: Hirtodrosophila confusa; assembly: GCA_035043065.1. NCBI lineage: Eukaryota > Metazoa > Arthropoda > Insecta > Diptera > Drosophilidae > Hirtodrosophila > Hirtodrosophila confusa. Next base: position 2,670,977 of record JAWNNI010000039.1, read on the forward strand.
GGAGTGTATGCCTATTTCTTAACTTGGCCATCACATTGTCATGTGATGCCAAACTATGCACTACTTCAATTTCAACATACGGCAAGTGGCGTGTCAAAAATTTAAAGAAGACCGCTCTCAACCCCGCTTTCCCCTGCCCGTAGTGCACTTGATTTACCCAGTTCTAAGCTTGGCAATTTTCAAATCGTAACACTTTCACGCGCTGTGCGCCAAAAGGAGCAGCGCGAGGAGACGCTGGTCAGACGTCAGACCTGTCGCAACTGCATTCGCATACACTGGCAGCGACACACACACATACGCATACATATGCATATGTATGCGCTGTGCAGTGGCACTGTTAATGTTAACCCTTCACTGCTACTGGCCGTAGAGCCACCCAAACTACCAACAACTTCCAACTCCAACTGACAGCAAAGGCACGCGACGTCGGCAGCGACGCGTACGTCAGCAGAGGCAGTCGCGCGACAAGCACGCACAGAGAGACCCAACAACAAAAATACAGGGCGAACTCCAGGCCATGCTATGCCACGCCACTCTACACATGCACAACACACACACACACAGAAACACACACCTCCAAGCTGATTTTTTGCAAACTTTTTTCGTTGGCGCTTTTTATTTGCTTTATTTGCCTTCGTCTGCGCTCTCACACATACTGTGTTCAGTCTTGGTGCTCTCGCCGCTCTTGCTGTGAGTACCTGTCTGTCTGTGTATTCAGAGGGGGCCCGCAGCAGCGCCGTCGTCGTTGTCGTCTTTTTGCATTCGCTTCGTTTCATTTCGTTTCGTTTTTGTGGTCTGAGCGCGCGCGTCTGTAAAAAGCTCTTTCGAAGTCGCCGTCGCTGTGGTTGTCGTTGTTGCCGCCCCCAACACACCCCCGCCAGCTTATAATTTATTTTTACATTTCTTTTTGCTCTCTCAGTTGTGGTCGTCGCTGCCTCTGCCAGCGTTTGCGGCTCTGCTTGGCTTCGACGTTCGCGTTCATGGGGTTCTTGAGCGTATGCAAAAGATTTTTGCACATATTCATCTTTTTGGCCGTTTTCGGTGCGTTTCGTAGAGCGCGCGTCGCGCAAATTTTTCAGCCAAAGTTTTTCGCGCTAAAAGAAATTTGTGTTCCCTGTGTTCTGTCTTCTGATTCTTTGTGTCTGTGCCCGCTTTTGATTCCGATTTTTGCCTTCAACCTTTCCGTCTTTTTCGTCATCTTCGCTGTGTCTACTGAGATGCCGATACATCAGCTTCAGTTGGAATACTCACAAATACTTGCATACATTCGGAGAACATTTCCTACATTTTTCGCTTGTTTCGTCGTCTTCTTTTCAATTTTATTATTTAGTGTGTGTTTTGTTTCGTTTGCCTTACACTTGCGTATATATGTATGTGTGTATACAGTGTTAGTGTGTGTATGTGTGTGTTCGCGGCGTCTTGAAAAAGAAGTGCCAAAAAAAAATAAAGAAATTCTAAAGATGTTTTCTCGCAACATTTTGGGATTGGGAGACGCTTTATAGTCTGGCGGCCTTGTGAATTTGTATTTGAAGGAACAGGGAGAACGAGTTGCGAAATAGTTTGAAATACGTTAAGAATCTATACTGCATTCGAAACTCTGTAAACAGTGTACAATACGATTTTCAAAATGGAAACAAAGAATGTGAATAAAACTTGTAATAGAATAGCACAACTACAAAACAATTGTGAATGACAACAAAGATCAAATGGAGAAAAACCTGACCTGTGGAAAATAACACTTGACTGCCTTTAAAGTTCAGAGTTTTCAGATGGAATTAGTTACTAACTAAATGAATAACTAAAGAAAAACTATAAAATATATACTGTGAGCCATAATAGATCAGCTGTATCTATTATGAGTTGAACATTATGAACAAAAAAGGAGAAATATACATTGCGATTATCGAACACAGTGAAACAATATCTATAAAATACTCAAATTTATAAAATTAGTAATTGTATTGTAAGTGTGAACTTTCAACATAGAGGAATATGCATTTGGTGAAATCATAAAGATACGATTATATTATATGAATTCCTTAAAGAACAGTATATTAACCGAAAATTCGAAAATAAAGTAATACAATAATCGTTTTCCCTTATATAAACCAATTTGATCAAGCTCTCTAAGGCAATTTAAATTCAAATAAATATTTGTATATTTAATAAAAACAATGAAAAAAATAAAATAAAATTAATATATTAAAAAAAACAACTCCACTATCAAAGAAAGTGGCTAAAAGTGTTTTCAATGTCTGGAAAGTAAACAGCTTTAAGTTAAAAAAAAAACACTGCGAACTCCACGCTCTAAACGATATCGAATATGTGCTACACAATTTGCAACATATTGCGAGAGTGCTAAAAATAAGTATACAAAACAGTTTCAACTTAATGACAATCTCTATAGATACGTGCATACATACATACATACATACATATGTATGTACATATAGTGTGTGTGTACATACATAAGTATCTATTCATAGGGAGTATCGACTATCGTTGCGGTTCAGCAATTTTTGCTCACATATTTGAACTTTTCTGATATGCCGGGCGAGTTGTGTATTCGTTTTTGTTGTTACTGTTTTCATTGTACGCCATGTCGACGGTTGATTCAATTTGTGTATAAATGTAAATGCGCTGTGCTGTGTCTGACAGATTCGTGTACATTTGTGTGGTTATATTTTGTATCTAGCGCTGTGCCGCTTCGTTCAGTTGAAGTTCAATTGAACGGGCCATTGAAATGAGCAACTGAACGAAACTGTTCGTTCAATTTGTTATAGTTGAACCGTTCAGTGCACAGATTGATTAAGTGCATTTAACGAAAAGTTGAGAAATTTGATGAAATGATGTCATAATTTTTAAAAATTCCCTTTATAAAATAAATTTAAATACATCTATATTATAGAAGCCATAAATACAGAGATAGCTTTCATATAAACGTATATAAAAAGATAGAATAGCAAAAAAGAATCGTTAGTAATGCTAACACTTTTTTGTGGCTGATGGAGTTTATCAATCTGTGCACTGGCCGGTTAAGTTATTGGTCTAACAGATTCTCATGTAATACATTTTCATAGTTTAATTTTTAACTAATATACATACATACATGTTTTTAGGGTTGTATTGTAACCTTAGAACTAAAATGGGTTATTTATTGTCTTTTATTTCAAATTAATTCAGCCTGTTACAGTTTGCGCGTCTCAGCAAAAACATTCGAAATTGTTTTTAACTTTGTGCAATTGGAATCTAAAATTATATTTTGTACAAACTTGATAAATATAAATAAAAATAAACCAGTTTGCAAACTAATCATAATCATCATAACTTTAGAAAGGAAAACTTAATTCGAATCCGGGAACACAATTCGGAAACAATTCGGAATAAAAGTTTCTAGAAAATGGGAACTGAGCTGAAAATATGAATTTGTTTATTTTGTGATTTGAACGACTTTGATTTGATTTAGAACGAGTGAACTTCATCATAAAATTGAACTAGATCTCGCAACACTATTTGTATCTATGGGGGTTAGCGTTGTGTATTTCCCGTCACAGCTGCAGTCGCCGTCACCGTCGCCGTCGCCGTTGCCGTCAACAGAACTTTGACGTCGCGTCGTCGCCTATTGTTTTAGGCATTAGATTGTATCACTATTTTTGGTTGCCTACGTTTTCGCCGATTGCTTCATACGTTTCATTTGTTTGTTATTTGTTGTTTGGCACAACCCATTCCACCCGCCCTAAGACCAGCTATCGCATCCAGCGGTGTTTTGAACTTGAAAATTTTGTTTGTTCGTTTAGTTTTGCATTTCCATATACGCTCTTCGTTGTTTTGTGTTTCGTTGTCCTGCCATGGCGCTTCTAACCTCACTCTCTCTCTCTCTCTCTCGCTGTTTCTTTTAACCACTCTCGTATCGCTGGCGTTTGCTCCCACTCTGAGCTTAGACAATGCGTTTGTCTATGCAAGCACGGGTGTCTGGGGTTAGAGGGTTAGGTTCGTTTACTTATTGTGTGCGGCGTCCATCGAATTGAGCGGATGGTGCGGGGGAGTGTGCGATTGTCTGCGGTTGTAGTTATGCTTGTGTGTGTGTGTGTCATGTGTGTGGGATTTATTTTGGCAAACAGGATGTGAGGCAATGCATGATGATGATGACGATAATGATATCGATAACATAGCGATAATTGTGTATAATCGATCCCGCTTAGCTTTTTGTGCCCTATTGATAATAACAATTTATAATATTAATGGAATCTAATTGCCGTCGGCTAATTGAGGTTTTGGCCAAATGCCGACGGCTCTTTTTGTGTTGTGTTAAAATTGCATTAAAATAGTAAATTGTTTATATACATAATGAAAGTTTGTTAAAAATCAGATAAACGCAATTTTAGCTGACATAGAAATATTGAAATTTTGATTCGATCACCAATAAACCATTCCGTAATTTCAACTAATCGTTTTTAAATCTTTTCTATTTTCTACAGGTGCTTTTTGACTGTTTGGAACATTTTTAAAGATTACGTTAAAACGTTGTTGATACTTATTAAAATATTGTTTTGTTAATTAAAATAATAATAATAATTATAATAACAACAATAATAATATAATACTAAGGCAAGTCATCATAATAATAATTACAAATGTAATAATAACGATAAATATTATAAACGACTTATGTGCAATCAGTTAATAATTTTTTTTAATTTATTCAAAACATTCTTTCAACTAATATCAATTAATTTGTATATAATTTATAACAAAAACAAACAAAAATTCTACGACAACAACCAACAACAATCAAAGGAAATAGTTGAAAAAAAGCTACAAATTAAAGTTAACTTTCAGTTGTAAGCGAAAACCAAAAGTGATTTTTAGTTAGTTTCTCAAAATTTAACAAACAAAATTCACAACAAAATTTGGAATACAACTACAAAAACAACAACTACTACACAACAACAAATACAACCACTGCAACAACAACAACAACAACAACAACAAACAAACAAACAAACAAACAAATAACCAACCGACAACAACAACAACAGCAACAATAAAAGCAACAACTACAAATAATAATAATAATAGATAATAAAAAGCGAAGTGAATAATACAGAAACAGAATAATAGCAACCGAATAGTAACCATAATAAAATCAAAATAATAGTAAACGCAACTAAAAACGAACTAATAACAAAAGCAACTCAAATAAAAACAAAAATCAAAGCGCAACAAAACAACAAACAACAAGAAATAAAACCAAACAGAAACACAGCCAATAAACCAATCCAACAATAACAAAGCAACAGAAATAGCAACAAATCGAAACGAAACCGAAATAGCCTTAAATACAACAAACAACAGCAACAAAAAAGCAATCCCAATACCGATTTCCCGATACATCGATAACAATAACAAACAGCAACCGAAACAGGATAACCAGCAACAGAGAAACTAAAATAGAAAATAGCAACGAAAACAGAAACAGAAGCAGAAACAGAAACAGAAACAGAAGCAGCAGCAGCAGCAGAAGTGCAAAATCAAAACTCAAATTGGAAAACCAAAAGCCAAAAACAAAGCAAAACCGATCAAAATAAAAAGAAATAGCCAAAATTTGTTAAATTTCTTTTGTGTCTAATTAAAAAAAAGAGAAGAAGAAAAGTAAGTGTAATGAAAATTACTACAAATAAAAAACAAACCATTTTTGTCGTTGAACAAATTGAACTTTTGTGTTACGGTTTCAATTTTCGTCTTTAAATTTACGTTCGTTCGAAAAAAGCGGTCGAAAACACAACAAAAATAAATGTTCTGAAAATGTCTTGGAGCTAACAAAGAGCTATTAAAAGCTGAAAACAATTTTAAAACTTTGATGAAAACAAAAAGGTGAACAGCTAAAGCGATCGAACAAAAACTATAAACATTTAGTGTGTGCAAAAGACAGAGAGAGAGACAGACAGAGAGAGAGAGAGAGAGCAACAGTTAAGAGGACAGTTTTGTGCCAATGTTGGGCAAAAATCAAAAAATCATCTAGAGTGTGTGTTTTTTGGCTAAGGAAGCAAGCACGAAACAGTTTGGAGACACATTGCGGTTATATATATATATATATATATATATATCATTATATATCTTCAAGTATATAAGACAAAAATTAAGCTAAAGGCAAATATTCATATCGTGGCAAAACCTAAGAAATCTAAAAACAATACCATGTAAAAATCATTTTCAAAAAAAAAAAAAAAAAAACAATTTCGTACATAACAAATTAAATAATTATTCGTAGTGCAGAAAGCAAATAAAAATACCATTCAGATAAAAAAAAAAACAAAAACATTCTAAGCTATACATTAAATTATATTACATTTATGATAAAACACAACACAACAACAAAAGGAATTCTATTCTAAACCAACACGCAAAAATGTATATTTGAGAATTTAAAAAAAAACAAAAACAAAAAGAAAAAACAAACAAACGACATCAAGACAAACAGTTTTTGGGCCCAAAATAAAGTAAAATTTCATCCCGGGACACAGTTTCGAGTATTTTAAACACCACTTGGATAAGGAATTATTGCCAACAGCAACATTATCGTATGATCTGGTAAGTTACAGAATCCGAACCGGATAAAAAGAAAGGGCAGTTCCACCAAAAATGAGGTTGACTTTCTTTGAACCACGAATTCCATAACCCTATAATAGTATGAAGTTAAATTTCTATGTTTGTAATTAATATAAAAGTTCTTTTTTTAAATCACAGAAGCTCAAATTGTTTTAAAATTTACCATAAATGAATTGCAAGACAAGAAATCTACATATCTATCTTTATATATTGAACTCTTTAACCTGACGAACTAACAGTCAGTTAGATTGATTGGCGACTCACGGCAAGGCCAAAAGGTATGCTAGAAACCTGAAATCCTTACACCAACTTCGTCTAATATCGTACGTTAGCAATTTAAAATAATAACTGAAAATTCCGTGCAGAAATGTGGAAATTCGCAGTTAAAAGTTGTATGAAACTTTTTTGTTTACCAGCCAATCGGACTCAGTTTCAAAGATATATAAGAGAAATCGTTCGAAAGACCCTCCACCGATTTAGGAAAATCCGACTCAAAGTACGCGGAAAATGAGGATCTCAAAGTTGTATGAGCCAGTCTAATTTTAGTCCGATCAGCTTCAAACTCTCACCGATTTGAAAAACTCACCCCAAGGGTAGGAAAATTGGTGGAAAACAGTTGCAATTATAATTTGCATTGACTTGAAGCTCTTTACAAAAAATAAATAATAGTGATCAAGAGGCAAAATCTACATAACAAGAAAAAACTTTATGAAAAAGATTTGAAGCACCGAAACACCTGCTAGTGTGAATATATATGTATTTACGATCTGCAGTCAACGTATTCGACCGGATTTATTTATTTATTTATTAGTTATGTTAATCGGTGCTCAGTTAAATAGAAAATGGAATATTATAACACTTTGACTTGGGACGTTGGGATTAATTTATACCTATATACATAGATAAATTATAGTATCCATCTAGTTTATATTCTAGTATTTATATACAAACATAGTGTCAATTCTAGTATATACATAGCTACCTCTACTCTCAAGTAGCGAGTAGCCATCATTATTTTACCTGCCTTGGACGCAACAAATTGCTGAAAAAACACCATTCTGCCCCTGGAAACAACCTGTGCAACAAAATAAAAATCATGCAAATATGTTGTGCTTAAAGTTTTTAAATGGTTCTTATAGATTCTTGTAATTTCATTGGAAAATAAATAAATCGGCAACTATTTACTTATTCTCTTCTCCAGTTTTTATACCGTTATTGTTAATATGAAACAATGATAAATATAAAATATTCCATAACTTGCGTAGATTTGAGTAACATTGTTTACCAAATGTTCTACCCCAATGACGAATTTCCACTATTGTTTTATTAATTTTGACTTATCTTACTGTCTGTCAATGTCCAAACTCTTTATAACCCATTACTTAGTACAGAAAATCTCCCTAATATCCTTAAAAAATGTATTTATATCATTTAAGCATATTAAATAGTTAAAACATACTTATAATGTCTTAAGTAAGTCTCTAGAATACTATCTTTCAGCATTGTTGTCAGTTTTTTGTCACCCATTTTGTATTTTAAGGTCGCCAAAGTGTTCGTAATTCGATGAAATATCAGATTTTCCTTTTTTTTAAAACCACTTGAACTAAACTTCACATAATTATATCAAAATGCCTCCTAAAAATACGCATACAAAAAAGTACAGACTGACATAAAACATCAAAGTACATAAATGTGAGGGAGTGAGATAGAGCGTTGGTCAACGCATTGTGGGAAAGAGATGGCATGACTGCGCGCCAAAAAGTATGCAATAAAAACTGTGCTTAACGCAGCGAGCACCCAAAAAAAAGGAAAAATAAATATAAAGCCGTTGTCCGTGCTTCTTACATTATATAACATTCATATATATGTATATCCACATACATATGTATGTGCCTACTATATATAACTGTGTGTGTGTGTGTGTGTGTGTGTGTGTGTGTGCGCAATCTACATGCAAATTGCATTTACGCGCAAAAAATTAATTATTGAAAAAATTGCGCGGACACCCAAAAGAACGCGAGCACAGAAGGGTGAACAGACCCCCCAGTCCGCCAGTCCCCCAGTCCCCCAACCACCCCCTTCTTTGCAGCTGAAAACATAAAAATGCCAGTGGGCATGCTTGGTCAATGGGAGTTGGGTGTTTGGGGCCGCGGTGGGTGGCTGGGGGCTGTGGGCTGGGCAGGATAGGCTGCTGCTGCGGCTGGCAATTGAAAATCGAAGCACAAAAGTCGAAGGATGAGCAGGGCCCAACGAAAAAAGAAGGAAGCATTACACATATTTTAAATGAATTGAAATAAAATTTCGTATATAAAAATGTGCGAGAGAATGAAATGAATTACGTACGTGTGTGTATGCGGGTGTGCGAGTGTGTGTGTGTGTGTGTGTGCACATAAAAGTACAGTTGACGCCACACATTTTTAACGGCAAATGGCAGCAGCACTGCTACTGACAGCGGCGTAGGGGTAGGGGCGAGAGTGTGTGAAGGGGGGGGGAAAGTTGTTGGTCAGTCAGCATCCTTTGACAGAGCGTCGACTGCGGTCTGCACACATCTACATATGAGCATGTGTGTGTGTGTGTGTGTATGTGTGTGGCTGTGAGTGAGTGTGCGTATGTGTGAAAGAGACTGAATGTCTGCAGTCAGTATGCCTGCTCCCTCCTTGCCCCTTTCCACAACCCCGCACTGCAAGTAGCTGCAATTTTAAATGGGTTGAAGTGTGCCCGCTTTCCCCCAAAACGAGCGCAATTATATTTCTCTACACATGCGTATGTGTGTGAGTTTTCCCAAAAGAGTGGAGAATGCGAGAGAATATCGAAATCAGCTTACTTATGTTCGCGTTTCTATACTCCTCGAATTATATAGATATGGGAAAGTTTCGGGTTTCTGTTATTCTACTTATATTCAATTTCTTTAAGGATGAACATCCTCTCCTAAATATAGATAGAGCTATGCTTCGCCTTGTCCCATAGGGTCCTGGCATATGCATTTAATATTCCAGGTCGTCTGACTCACATGTTGTTTATGACATTCTATTTTTATAACTTATGCATAATTATTCGAAAAGCGTGCCGAATGCATGAAATTAGAAGTGGTTGTCTCACTATGCGCTGGTTTTATGCGACTGATAAAATGATGACATGTGGTCTGTGTTTAAGTTTAGATAGTTAACGCATTCCTTTATTGAAATGGAGCCCACTCAAGTACTATAAGCTATAATATTGTTTCCACATCAGGCATTATGGTTTATATTATGTTCTTTTCCGCTGGGTAACTTTGGGTCTTATGTATGTGTGAGCCCTGTCATTAATGACAACTTTGATTTACATCGCTTTTTGTGCATTTTTTGCTGCTGTGTCTTTTCATTTCCGCTGCGTGTGCACTTGGCAACAGCAGCTGCACCACCACACAAAATGTAACCACCTCACCCACCCAAACACGATGCATCCAACGAACCGCACACAAATTGCGCTTTTTTTTGCTTTTCCTTTTTTAGGTTTTCTTTTATTTTTTTTTGTTTTTGGCTGCATTCTTTTCCATGCCATTTCGTTAATTTTATTGCAGCTGCTGTGCAATTTTCATTTAATTTCGGTTTTTGTGCTTCGCAGTGTCATTGAATGCCACTACAAAACGGAGTCTAGAGCAAACGTGACATATCATTACCCACAGCCAAAGAGAGGGGACTGTGGGTGTCGGAGGGGGGCAGCTGCTTTTTGTCTATAACATCAGAAAACATAGTAACATGGGTTTTTGTTTTGGCGAAGGTTTCTCTTTAGTTTCGGTTGCATTGACAAGCAAAATTTGGGTGAAGGTGGGGGTATAAATGTATTTAGAACTGTCGAATCATTTTTGAAATAGATACGCAATCAAGGAAAAGTCGAACTGAAAAGGAAGAGTTTTTACATTTAATTATATTTCATTTTTGCAAATTTCTATTTCCTAAGCAGTAAAGCTTTTGGCCATTAGTTTCTGCTCAGTACACACAAAAAGAAAGTGCAATGCAGTATTTATGCATAACTTAATCATAAATATAAAGCTAAACTTCGTATTTTAATATCTATTTATTTTGCATTACTTTCCATAAAATCTGTATTGTTATGCATTATTCTAATAAACTTTTAATTGGCTTTGCTGTGTAATCTTTTAAGTTAGCGTCGTTATTCTTAATACATTCAAAATATACCCTGTTCAGTTTAATCTATTTTCAAGATTAAGCTTTATTCCTCCAAACTGTCCCTTTAAATTTTACTCCTTATCCGTCTACCTAATTTTAATGGTGTATTAATAATATTCTTACTCATTTTCTCGATATATGTATGTATATCTAGAGATATTAGTATTCTTTATATATAGTCTGATCTGAATAATGTACTCGTATTACAGAAGATGTGTCTAAAAGACTATTTGCGCTGGATATATAGGATATTCCTTTAAATTACGGCATATTCTGTAAAGTATAAGATATTTCCTTAGATCAGGGAACAGGAGATTTTCCTATAAATTTAGGGCAAAATCTGTAAAGGATGAGATATTTCCTTAGATCAGGCATCGGGAGATATTGCTAAAAATGACGGCATATTCTCTTAAGGATGAGAAATTTCCTTAGATCAGGGATCGGAAGATATTCCTTTAAAACACGGCATATTCTGTTAAGGATGAAATATTTTTTTAGATCAGGAGATATTCCTTTAAATAACGGCATATTCAGTTAAGGATGAGATATTTCCTTAGATCAGGGTTCAGGAGATATTTCTATAAATGACGGCATATTCTGTTAAGGATGAGAAATTTCCTTTAAATGACGGCATATTCTGTTAAGGATGAGATATTTCCTTGAATCAGTTTAAGATAAGGCTTATATAAACATTAATTCGTATCTTAGGATAATTGAGGTACTAAAATATTTACTTTTTGCTGTTCTGTTTAACTTTGTCCTCTTTCCAGCTCGGTTTCAGCTTGTTTCTCTCATCTCTTTAATGTGTAGCATGTCTAATTACAAAACATGGGAATAGCAGGCGGGGGGGTAAAAGGGATATGCAGCGTGGTTCCATTTACAACCGCCCTGGAGCACGTTTGTCAACTCATTTCGCTGACTTTTGGCAACTTCAAAAGCATTTCCCGGGCCCGTTTTTGTGCATGCAGCAAGTTGAATGCCCCAAAGCCAATATGAATACCTGCCACATAGCTGCCTGCAACCAGGATACTTGCATATATGCATGCTAAGCTGCTGTCCAGCCAACTGGTTGCATTGACAGTTGTAGCTATCTAAATATCAGTGCCCCCTTCCCGCAGAAATTAAAGGGCTGTCAAGTGGCAACAACTCGCAGTTGTTGTTGTGCTGTTGCTTTTAGCCAAGGCCAGCGGACCGACGAAGTGCGGGTGGCTTCAAATGATGGCCAACCACCCACTTGAGGTTTAGTTTGTCGGGGGCTGGGTGGGGGCAAGGGCGCCAGTTATGGGTGTCTCTGTGTCTGTCTGGTTTCCTGTTGGCTGCATATCGCGCACATGTTCGCTTTTGTGTTTGCCATTCTAAACGTACGAGTACCATCCTCAGTTGTTATTGTTGTTGTTATTATTATTATTTTCTTTCATGACTTTCACTTGCATCCCGGCGCGTTGTGTCACAGATTTTGTATCTAAACATAGTTGGTTTTGTTTTGTATCTAGATACGTGCACATACACAGCTGGGGCTTGGAATATTTATGCTTTTGTCTGAGTAGTGCTTAATTAGAGGTAGAAATGTGAGCCAAGTGGAGTTCCGTCGAGCTTGTTTTCAGTGCTGCCATATAATATTTTAATTGCTGAACATATTTGAAAAGATGTGGAGAAGAGTTATTTACTTAATGCATAAGGCGGAAAAGCCTTATTGAATTAACTTTTTCATATAATTTAGTATTTTTTCACTTACATATAATATACTTTTCATATTATTTATTCTACCGATTCATATAAATATCTTTTTTGCCTTTACTGAAGGTGTTTGAAACTGGTTTTAAGACTGGCCTGTATTTAATTATGTATCAACAGGCTGCATACCAAATTTCAGCAGCATTGTAGATCAGAAAATGTGTTTTATATAAGCTAAAGCACTCTGGAGTTTGGAAGTTGCCTTAGATATATTTTAAATCTCATAGATGAAACATAAGCTTAGGTTTGATAGGCATAGTTAAGCGAAAGGTTAGCGGAATGCCTAGTTTATATATGCTCACAAATAAGAGGTCCAGCACTTTTATCGTACGCACAAATCGGTCGAGAGATGTGCTCTCAATTTCTGGTAGCATTCAAAGGAGTCTTGGCCACGCCCAGCATATGGGGGCTTCACAATAAAAGAAAAGCTTAAAAGACTCTTATTGTTATAGCAAACGAGCGAGGGGAGGAGGGCCACCAGCTGCCCAGTGCATGTCAACAGCCTATCAAAATCAGCCAGGGCCACGGTGGCGTATGCGTAACATTTTCATACGCCACGTGGGGCTGCTGCACTTTGTGTCGATCTGCAAGCGTTTCTTCCTGTGCAGGCAAGGGTTGCTCAGCGGGTGGGGGGTCGAGTTGTTTCAACATTTTGCCGGTTGCTATGCAATAAACATTTTACCCCGCCCAAAAAAAACAAGGTTGCTTGAACAGCAGACGAACAAATAAGGACATTAAAATATTTTCAACTGGTTTTTTTCTCTCCTTTTTTATGGGGGGTGGAGTGAGATGTTGAGGCAAAGGTTTTTGCCATGACTTTGATATATGAGCTGTGCGGTGGATATAAGAGCATTACTCTGTGGAACAGTTTTCTGCCTGAGGTTTTAAGCAAATGTTAAATCAAACCGTTTAATGCTTGAATTTGACTTTTAAAAAAGTATTTTCGGGGGGAAAAAACATAATATTCCGAAATTTACAATAAAAATTAAAAATACTAGCCACATATTTAACTGCTTAAATTTCTTGTATAAATGACAAGAGACAACGCAACGTAAAACAAATTCCGGAAAATACAACTTTTTTTGTATAGGAAAATAATATTATGAGGCTTTCCACATATAGTAAATTCCCTCCTCCTTTTGTCAAGTATTTGTTTTTGTTCTTTTTGCCAACGTGCTCCAAAAATAACAAAAAATGCAAGTCCTTGGCGCTGTATGCAGGCCCACAATGAAGCAGACACAAGAGCGCAAAAAGCAAACCCACCCAAGCTGCCAACCTGCCACCCCCCGCCTCTTGCAACCGGAACACACTAAAAAATGTGCATTTTAAGGGGGGGCGTTGGCCATAAAAAATTTAAGCCTGCAAATGCATTTAACTGCATGGAAACTTTGTAAGCGACTCGTTCCATGTGAACTTACCTTCGGTGTCCTCTTTCAGTTGCATTGCATTTGATTTATATTGAAAGCTGTCAGTGGAGAACTGCTTAACTTAGCAGTAGAAATTAACGTTCCAACTAAAAAGCTATAAGTGTCCAATTACTCATACCTTTAAATATTACCTAGGAGCCAGTCTTACTAGCAAAACGAGAACTCTTTTCAGCGTGCCGAAGATATGATATATGCTTTTCATCCTCAGTTTTGGACCGATTGTTCCAATTAGCGTAGATTTGTTCAGTCTGAAACTCTGGTCTTCAAAGTTTGATTAGGATGTCTATATATATAACCAATTATGTTTTGCCTACATCAACTCAATTAAAGGTAGATCCTTCCTAATCCGATTCGACATATCTTATGCCTGCAGCAGAGATAATCATCTGTGTCTCGTTTCATTAGGCTCTGAAACTGAGAGGCAAGATTGCTTAGAAACAGACGGAAGGATGAACAAAGATAGATCGATTTAGTATTCTTGCTGATCAAGAGTATACATATTCCATTTTGTAGGCAAAAATGTCTCCTTCAATCTGTTGAATATGACGAAATTGTAATATAATACTATAGTAATACCAACTGCTAGAGTATACAAAATGAACTTGGACTTAAAAAGGACAACGCCAGTTGCCAGTGAGAGGAGTAATCCTTCAAATTAACGAGAGTTGAGCCTTAAACTTGAAGCCTGTTTATTTGTATCCATCTGACACAATTTATCTCTCTGCTGCTTGAAAATATAATTTGCTAGAGCGAGAGAAGCATAGCTTGCAAAGGAAGCTTGTTAGCAAAGCTTAAAGCTCTTAATTGTGATTGTTTCCATCCCGCCAATGCAAATTATGTTTTCTGAAAATATAATTAGCTTTCAAACCAGTTCTTGCAGCTGTAGAAAGGTTAATCCACTTAAAAGCACATTAAAGCTTTGTAGTGTACGCTATTTTGGCCATTATCTCGCCTGTTTCTTCCCTTCTAGTTATTGTATTTCCATGATCTTCTTTTTAGCTCTTTTGCGGCTTATTATCGATACATAAAGCAACGTGTCAAACGAGTCTAATGCAATTAACTTGAATGACTGCAGAAAATGCAATTTAGCGAACTATGTTTTCAACTAAATGACAAATGGCGACAACAAACAAGTTAAATACCAGAAAATATAAGCAGAGACAAAGCCAGCAAATTATAAACCAAACAGGTACAGCTTGCCATTTGACAGGTGACAAAATGCAACCGTGCGTAAATCGATCTCTCTTTCTATCCCTTTTCCGCACTCCTCCACTTTGCCGGCGCTCTCATGCGTAAAGTGTGAAAATCCGCACGCATCTAACGGAAATGTGAGTGGAAAATCCAAACAAAGGGCGCCGCAGTCCACGCACGGGCGCCCCTAGGGTCTCCGGATTTGTTTAACGGCATTCATGTAAGTAATAGGATTAGTCAGGGGGTGACGGTAGCGGGGTAGCGGTGTGGAGGGGTAACTAGTGGTCGGTCGGAGCGTCACGACCCTTAAATAGTTGCCAGACGTGGAAACAGTGGCGAGCTCTCAAGTTTTGACACAGTTTTCAACGTCTGACAACTTTTCGAGTGTCCTTCTGTTTGTTTGTCGAATCGCGAATTTGAAATAAAATATACATTCCTTTTATATGTAAAATATATATAAAACAAGTAAGAATGCTATAGTCGAGTATACCCGACTACGAAACTCCCTGTACCCAGGTCTAAAACATTCAATCACATCTACGTCCACTTACACATACACACACACATACACAAAGACGCACGCACACAGGCGGCAAAAGCGACAGCGCAAGCGAGGCATTTTAATTGGTGGCTGTGCTTCTAATTCCCCCTCTCGCTGCATCATTGAATCTTCTTTCGTGAATAACTTCCGTGTTTATTATCCGATCGACTTGAAATTTGGACAGAAGATTAAGAGAGACTAAAGTATTGTACATGCCAAATCTTAAAGCTGTATCTTGAAAATTGTTACTGTAAAACGGTTTTAATCGATTTGCGGGGGAACAGGGGGAGATATCTGAAATATGAAACAAACTTGATCTGCGTATGCTATACAGGAACCTATATTTCAAATTTGGTGTCTCTAGCTCTTGTAGTTGCTGAGATCGACGCGTTCATACGGACAGACGGACAGACGGACGGACATGGCCAAATCGAAATCTCTTTTGATACTGATCAAGAATATATATACTTTATAGGGTCGGAGATGTCTCCTTCTGTCTGTTACATACATTTGCACAGATGTAATACCCCCTTTTACCCATTTTATGGGTACAGGGAGTAAAAACAGTTCAAAAGGAACTGCAACGGCTTTCTATTTGCCTGACAACGAACACAGTTGAGATTTTATGCACTTGCAGAAAGCATTTTAATGTTGTCCTGCAATGTGAAACTTGAGTGCAATTGGAACCGCATGAAGTATATTTATATCTGAGTGGAATATAATATATAACATATATATACTTGTTATGCATGCCTTTTCTTTAGGATATCGTAGTACATTTCAATGCTGCAAACTGGCGTCAAATCGAGCAGGAATTTTTACTCCCTGTACCCATAAAATGGGTAAAAAGGGGGTATTGGATTTGTGCAAAAGTATGTAACAGGCAGAAGGAGACATCTCCGACCCTATAAAGTATATATATTCTTGATCAGTATCAAAAAGAGATTTCGATTTGGCCATGTCCGTCTGTCTGTCCGTCTGTCCGTCTGTCCGTCTGTCCGTCTGTCCGTATGAACGCGTCGATCTCAGCAACTACAAGAGCTAGAGACACCAAATTTGAAATGTAGGTTCCTGTATAGCATACGCAGATCAAGTTTGTTTCATATTTCAGATATCTCCCCCGTTCCCCCGCAAATCGATTAAAACCGTTTTACAGGAACAATTTTCAAGATATAGCTTTAAGATTTAGCATGTACAATACTTTAGTCTCTCTTAATCTACTGTCCAAATTTCAAGTCGATCGGATAATAAACACGGAAGTTATTCACGAAAGAAGATTCAGTAATTCAGCGATAGGGGGAAGAAGCACAGCCGCAATTAAAATGCCTCGCTTGCGCTGTCGCTTTTGCCGCCTGTGTGTGTGCGTCTTTGTGTATGTGTGTATGTGTGTGTAAGTGGACGTAGATGTGATTGGATGTTTTAGACCTGGGTACAGGGAGTTTTGTAGTCGGGTATACTCGACTATAACATTCTTACTTGTTTCTCTCAAAAGGTTCTGTTCGACTTAACTTCCTCATTATTGTCTTAAATTAAGTAAATTCCATACAAAGAGGACTATTTCACGTTGAACATTGCTGGTACTTGACACAATTTTGATTAAGATCAGTTTACCACATGAAAGGGTATTTCATTTTCAGGACTTCTGATAGAGCTGTTATTTCATGATTTTCCTTCTTTTATTTTTCTCAACAACTTCCGTTTGTCGTCTTTCATGCTGCTTAATAATAAACTTTATCGCATGTTTTTCTTATTTGCTTGAAAGTGAAAACTGGCAAGTGATGGGGGCAACCTCTGCGTTGCTGCCCCAACAACCCACACCCTAAGTTTTGCCGTGTTCCGTACCTCCTGTCCTGCCATTGATGGCAAATGGAAAAACAAGTTTTTAATGCATGGCAAAGTTTTCTTTCGCTGCAGACAGCGACGAGACAAAAAACTGACTTTTGTGCTTTTTTGAAAATGATTTTTTGAATTTTGAGATAAATAAAACAGTTGAAAATGAGTGAGAATCACAAAGATAGTCCTAAATATAAAGGATATGCATAAGTATTTCTTTGATTTATTTAAAAAGGTTTAGAATCTATTAAAAATCATCGTTCTTTCACACTTAAAATAGTTTTAAGTACAGCAAACCTTGCTGAAAATCGATTTAACTTTATTAAGCATTCTCAAAATAAATAAACGAACTTTTATGCATTTATTTTAATTTTATTTTATTTGTATGCAATGTGCTAAATTTGACTTGAAGATTAAGTCTTAGGAACAGCTCATTTTTACTCCCTGTACCCATAAAATGGGTAAAAGGGGGTACTAAATCTGTGCAAATGTATGTAACAGGCAGAAGGAGACATCTCCGACCCTATAAAGTGTATATATTCTTGATCAGTATCAGAAGAGATTTCGATTTGGCCATGTCCGTCTGTCTGTCCGTCTGTCCGTCCGTATGTATGAACGCAAGGATCTCAGCAACTATAAGAGCTAGAGACACCAAATTTGGAATGTAGGTTCGTGTATAGCGGGAGCAGGTCAAGTTTATTTTAGATTTGAGATATCTCCCCCGTTCCCCCGCAATTCGATGAAAACCGTTTTACAGGAACAATTTTTAAGATATAGTTTTGGGACTAAGCATGTGCAATACTTTGGTCGCTCCTAATCTACTGTCCAAATTTCAAGTCGTTCGGATAATAAACACGGAAGTTATTCACGAAAGAAGATTCAGTAATGCAGCGAGAGGGGAAGAAGAAGCACAGCCACAACTTAAAATGCCTCGCTTGCGCTGCGCTTGAGCTGTCGCTTGTGTGTGTGCGTCTTTTGTGTATGTGTGTGTGTATGTGTAAGTGTACGTAGATGCGATCGGAAATTTTTGACCTGGGTATAGGGAGTTTTGTAGTCGGGTTTACTCGACTATAGCATTCTTACTTGTTAATATTTATAATTAAAATTAATATTTCGTAATACTAATAGAAGAGGCTACATACTATCTCTAATATTACCCGTAATATTCCAGAATATAAAATGCAAAGCGTTTACGGATGTGGCTTAAGTGGAATTATGCAAATTAAATGCTCTTGTGAGTGCAATCGGGAGAGAGGAGAATAAAGAATATGATTTATAGATTCCTACATAAGTATTTATTATATAAATATATATATTTAATTCACAAATTCGGCTGCAATGAATTGGGATTTTAGTTAAGATTAAACTTTATTTACTTCGATATGTTTATAATGTTCTCAGAACTTAACCTAACTCATCAAAAAATGCATTAGTTTATTTAATTATGTGCAAGTAAAGTTCCAATTGTTAAATGTCGTATATAAGAATCTACTTCTCTGCAGATTTTCCCAGTCCATTTCAATTTAAAGCCGCTAAATTCTTTACATTCAGTTTTGCTATTCAAATGATTAATATTCAAATGAAATAATTCCATTTAAAAAAGTAAAATCTTTCAAATGATTGGCATATTAGTAAAATGATTAACATCAAATATTAATGCCTGTTATCAGCTGCGAAATAAATGAAAAAGAAATAAAATAGTATGCGAGTCTGCTAATTCTAAAAATAATGGAAAATATTATATATAAGCGTCAAAAGCAAATAAATATTGAAATAATATAGAAACTCGTATGTTATCAAAAATGAAATCGGAAATCTTGAATCTTGAATGGTATCCCAACAATGTTGCATGAAAAATTCCCCACTTTATAGATAGGCTAACAAAAATATTGTCCCCCCAGCCCCCGCCAACACCCTAAACAATAATGTCATAATATTTGCCATTCAATTTTCATTTATTTTATTTGTGTTGTGCTTAGTCGGAAAGGTAAACAAAATCGAATCGATAGGTTACTGAACCAAAAAGCAAAGGCAAATGAAACAAAACGAAACGAAACTGAAACAGGAAAGCGACTGAAAAAATACTACATATAAATGCAAATGCAATAACAGCAAGTACAATGTGAAGATGCAGATACAGATACAGATACACATACAGATACAGATACATATTCTAAATATAAGCATAGACATGCATCTTTTAATGCTGTAGACAATAGAAACGCTCTTTGCGCCGCTTTCTATCGTATATTTAAGATACCAGGTTTATTTTTAGGCAACACTCTCAAAGATTTATTTAGTATTTTCATTTTCTTTATTCGTTGAAATCTCATTTCAACTTATTGTTTTGAGTTTGTATTTGCGTATACCCTATAGCCACGATAGTGGCATCATAAGTAGACATCTCCAAGCTTATAAAGTGTATATATGATCTGCATTAACAGCTGAGTCGATCTAGTCATCTCTCTAATCTATCTGTCCATATGAAGTTATCGATCATAGATAGAAATACAAATTTCGGGCTTATTAAAATCATCATTTTAAGGTTATAGACTTTATACATGATACAATTCGATTAAGCATTTTATCGATTAATCATGATCATTGCCTGTTAGTACATAAAAACCTCGATTAATCGATTGTATTCAATCACTTGAATATGTATTTCATTTCAAATCATTGAATATTCTTATAGATACTGAATTCTAACCAGGCAAATCTTGCCTATTATGAAACTATATAGCAATGAAATTACTTAAAGGTTTTATTTCAATGTATTATGTTTAAAGTGCTTGCATCAATTTATAAAAACGATGTTCCAACTCGATTAATCGATTAATCATAGAATCAATTGAGCTTACGATCGATTATTTTGGTATTACTTACATCCCCAGTACAGGGTATGTTCTAGTCGAAGGCCCTGCCCCAAGAGCAATTTTATTTGTTGTTTTTCGCAACATTGCAAAACCGAACAATGCCAAAAAATTAAAAAATAAATAAATAAAATAAAACGAAAGTAAACAACAAGCAAAAACGGCACAAAAGACACGACAAGACGATGTCAGCAGTCGTCTTTTTATTTATTCGTTTTTTTGTTTTTAATCATTTACATATCTACCTACAGATCGACCTATGTACATACTATATCTACATATCTCCATACCTTTATGCATGCTCAACTTGTTTCATACATATTTATAATTGTTTTTTATTGTTGTATTTTTGGATTGTTTATACAAAAAAGCTCGTTGTTTATTTGTATAATATTGCATACACATCATACTACAATAATTTACTTTATACTGTACATGTTTTTTTTACAGCACGCCCCGCACCTGTCAATCTGCCCCGCCGCTGCCCGCTCACTCACTATTCAAGCCCCACTCTCCCCCTCTCTGCGCCTTCTGACCGCCGTTTTCGTCAACCCGGAAAACAGCGAAATCAAATGAACAATTGCAAATTTTGGTTCTTTGGGTTTTTTCTTTTCGCCAAATGGCATGATAAGTGGACTGACTGAGTGGGCGTTGCCACACTGCTTGAGCGGGGCGGGGCGGGGCGGTGCGGGGCGGAGCTAGGCAGGCGGGAGGCGAAGAGAGGGGGCTTTTGGGGCCAACACGACAACAGCCGTTTGTCTTTTTTGTGGCCATTGTGGGTGTCATTCTTAACTGATTGCTTAAACGGTTGAGTGTGGGTGGAGACCATCAAATTGGGTTTGGGGATTGGTCAGCAGGTCTAGAGGTCGACTTGATAAGCTTCAACGATAACTTGTAGGTTGGGATTTAGATGGTTGTCAGTGGAGGATGCTCTTAGGCAAAACTGAGTTTTCTAGTACTTAAATTGGGCATAGATTTCATATTAATCAGCCTAAGACTATCAATAGGACAAAAAGTTAAGATGAATTCTTCAAAAATACAATAAAACTCTTAAATTGCTATGGCTTTTTTATTTAGGAAACACAAATATATAGAGAAAGTCTGATAATACCCCTCAAAAAACTCATATTAGTTGGATATTTCTTAAATTCTATAGATCTTAGATTCCTTATGTGGAAATATTTTCTTTTTGTAATTTTAATTTTGTATTAACATAAATTTTGTGTTAATTTGAAATAAGTCTTTATTTCATATTCAACTACAAATTTGCGCTGAATTCTAAATTGGTTTATGTTTCTATTTTTTTTGAAAAGATTTCAAGTAAACAAAGTAAACAGGTAGATTAGCCTGTAAGTATTATTTAATAATTGTTTTCCCTTGTAAGCATTTGATATTTTAGAGATTATGAAGATTTGTTGATTGGAAAATCAGATTTTATTTGAAGGCCATAGTTGGCATTCCTATAAAACCAAAGGTTAATAGTTTTTAAATAGACCCTATCAAGTAATAAATCAGACCTTTGATCAATTCTTATCCGCAATGCGTTTTGTTGCGATTTTAGCACTTGTTATACCCTTGTAGAGGGTATTATAATATTGTCACGAAATGTGTAACACAAATTATATATATATTCTTGATCAGCATATATAGCAGAGTCTATATGGCGATGTCCGTCTGTTTGTTTCTATGAAAACTAGTCTCAGTTTATGATCTTTCGTGATGAAACTTGGCACTGACTTTTCTTTTTGCTGCAGGCAGTATATATGTCGGAACCGGAGGGATCAGACCAATATAACATATAGCTGCCATAGGAATGATCGGAAGAAGACTTTTGTTTATGAAGATATCCCAACCAAACTCATCAAATCGAAGCATTATTATGTTTTATATAGTCCGCGAAAAGTTGGAACAAATTGAACTACTATATCTTAGGGCTGCCATAGGAATAATCGGTCAAATATTTAGTTGTATGATAAACTTTATGTTTAGAACCAAACTCACCAAATCGAAATATTATTATGTTTTATATAGTCTGAAAAAAATTGGGGCAAATCGAACTACTATATCGTAGGGCTGCCATAGGAATGATCGGTCGAGTTTCCATTAAGCCCGAGATATGACTTTATTAGATTAAAAATTTTAAATGAAACTACTGCTATGAAGATAATTGAATACTTTTCTGATCTTATAGAAATAATAAAGTTGTTGATGTTTAAATCATATTAAAGCAATGTGTATGTATTTAAGGAAATAATATAATGAATTCTTGAATTATACCTCTTTGCATATATAGTATGAACATGTATCTGTATTACCACAATGTCTTATGAATGAATCTTTAACTTTCATTATCTATCGGCATTAAGATTCCCTTTTCCCAAAACAGCAGTAGCTGCCATTTTTACTACGCTTTTGCGGTCTAAACAGCGCACTAATCGTAAAACTTAAATAGTAGCAGACATAATAAGCAACTAAGACGAAAAAAAAAACAGTTTATACATAGTACAATAAAACGAAGCAAACGAAAGCGCACACGAAGTGCAGCAGCAGCACGCGCTAAAAGCAGCAGCGCATAGCAGCGCTGTTAGCGTTGACGTTGGCGTCGCTGTAGTGGCATGCCGCAACATTAGAAAATCGACAACAGAGCGCCACAAACAGAGTGGAGAGAGCCAAACGCTGGCGTCGCTGCTTGGCGGGAGAGCGTAAGCGTATGAGCGTGAGAGCTGAGCGAGCTTTGCTGGCGACTGCACTAACACCAAGAAACTTGCGTCACACTGATACACACAGCTGGGGGCCGGCGTCCGACCCGCCGGCAAAAAGTTTAAAAATTTTGCAATTGTTTTGACTAAAAAAGCTTAGAGAGCGTCAAGTTGACTGCTGCTGCTGCTGCTCTGTGTGTGTGTGTGTTGAGAGAGTGAGTTGCTCGTTACTCGCCGCTCGTTGGTTTTGCTTTTTTTGTGTAGACATTGTATTTGTAGTTGGCGGCGAGACCAGAGACCCCCAGACCCGCGGCCAGAGCCATAGCTAAAAGTTGGCGCGCGCTCCCACAGAAACAAACGACCACGACGTCGCATCGCCTTGCGCTGAGTTTCGTTTCGTTTCGTTTCGCTTTGGTTTCGGATTCGGTTTGTTGTACTTGATTTTTTCTTCTCTTTCGGTTGGTTTTTTTTTTTGGCATTTTGTTCGATTTTTTGCCGCTGCCGCCTGCAGTCGTCGACCGCCAACGACGACGACGTCGACATCTAATAAAAAAGCTGCACACGATTTATATATAGAGAGTACCGAGTACTTATATTATAGAGCGCAGACTGCGTGAAAATTGCTAGCAATAAAATAACTACAAAATGTAGACACAAATCATTAAAAAGAAGCGCGCGGATAACAAAAACAACAAAATATGGAAACATATCAAATCGAATAGAGATTTGCTTGAATTGTGTGCATACGCGGCGTATACGCAACGAACGCCAAGGAGCAGTGCAAACAATAAGAAATAGTATTTCGAAGAAGAAGAAGACGCAGCAGCTGCAGCTGCAGAAAAAAGCGCCAAGTGATAGATTTTCCATTTCTAGTAATGGCAAATTAAAAGCGCAACATTTACAAAAAAATAAAAATAAAAGATTTTGTCAACGTTTGCAGCTTTTTGCAACTGCAACTGCAGCTAAAAATTGCACAAGTGTACGTGTGTGTGTGTGTGTGTGTGTGTGTGTGTGTGTGTGTAATAAAATTTGATGTAGCTGTGACATCAACGGTACGCGGGGGTGTCTGCATCTGTAGCTCTCCGAGTGTGTGTGTTTGTGAGCTACTGTGAGCACGTGCAACTGTTTAAGTGTATTAGTGTCTCTCGCTGCTCTGTGCATGTGTGTGTGTGTGTGTGCCGTTGCATTTTGCAATTTTTTGTCCACAAGCCGCTGCAACTGCGCGCAATAAACTTTTTGAGGTTAGTGTTAGTTACACACAGAAAACTTACACACATACATGCATATATACATATGTACTAAGTGTACGTATGTATGCGTATAGTTTTATGTACACTCGCACTAATATAGTAGTTAGACAGCTCGCCCCTTGCATTGCACCCCTCCCGCACAATGGAGTGCAGACTGCGAGTCCATTTTGTGTGTGTTTTTGTTTATGCGGCGACAAAGTTATCGTTGTTATCGTTTTATTATCGTTGTTGTTGTTGTTGTTGTTGTTTTAGGGAGTCGTCGCCGGCTGTGAAACCCAAATCAATTTTTCTGCTTTGGTTTTATAGTTTTCTTCTGCTTTTTGGTTTTTTAACGTTCACTAACTTGGCTTTATGGCCTGTAAATTAGCCAATTTGAAATGGAATTAGTTTTATTGTTTCTATTCGCACGTCTCACACGTATAATTTGACTAAAAATATATAAATAAATGCAATTTATTTTAATGCCATTTGACACAAAAACATACATTTTCTACTTTTTTTTAGAAGTTGTAAGTATATATCTATTTTGCATTGCAATTATAAACAGGCTTGCTTATAAAAAGTTATCGAAATGTCGATTTAAAAAGCTTAACTTTAAGTTGTAAGGAAAACTATTTGAGCACAACTTCAGCAGGGAAAAGTAATTTTAATTTCATTCCAAAATGGGAATACAAAATATAAAACCGACTCGGAATTTATATTCCTATAATGTTTTCGTACTGTTTTCATTAAAACTAAACAATAACTTTATGTATTAACAGACATTGAAACATATTAAATACTAAATGAAGCCGACAAAAAGACAACACTTAATATACTAGAGAGCTTAACAGCATAATACTTTCTTTATTTAATAACTGTAAAACACAAAAAAAAAGGAAAAAAAAGCCGAATTGGAATGAAAAGTGGATTATAATACACTTTCTTTATAAAGATTATTCAAGCTGTCCAAATCGAAAGATAGCAAAAACCAAATTTAAATTCAAATAAATTGTATTTTTAAAAATAGAAAAATAATAAATATTATTAGCTGAAATAACTTATATTTTTCCGCTGTACTCTACAAACTTAGTTCCTCAACGAAATGAAAACCTTTTAACATTAAACAATAAATACCCAAAGATCAACACTTTAAAGTGGTTCTAGCCTCTCTACTCAAGACGCTAAGCTATAATTAAGAAGCTCACTAAAAGCTTTGAAGAACTTTATAAAACTTTTATTAAAGTCGAAACTCTAATCAACTTAAAGCTCAACTTTCGGGTCTCGCCCAATATGTATCTCGGGCTGTTCCTATACTACTATTTGGCACGTCAAGCAGACCTTTTAAAGTACGTTTTACCCCCCCACTTAGTTGGCACGCCCCGCAAAGTTGTAAAGTTGAATAACAGCCGTTTATAATCCAAGGCCTCGCAAATTGAGGTGTAAAAAGAGTTTTGGTTACTTCAAAGCTACATTTAAGAACTTTTGTACCACAAATTAGCCAATCTATATGTATGTATGTACATACCTTAAACCCATTTAACTTTTTATGAAGTTTACAATATTTGTTGCCTTTTCAGCTTTGAAAATCAAGAAGAACAAATCGAAGGCGGCAACCCAAACAAAAAGGAAAACGCATCTAATAAACATTTGGGATACTTGGGATACAGCTGCTCGGAAACTAAAGGAAACGGCAATTTGCAATAAAACAAGGTGAGTGAGTGAGGGAAAAGTGAAAAAGGCAAATGAAAATTGCTGGAGCGTTGCGAAAATTAAATGGAAATCAACTAAAAATAAAATGAAATAAAAACGCACAACTGAAAATGTTTTTGCGCGTAAATCAAGTTGACAAAATGCTTAAAGGCAAGGGGAAAGGCAAAAGGAAAGGGGCAAGAAGTCACACACAAAACGCCACTAATGAGCAGCAACAACAACAGCCAAAGCAAAAGCAAAGTAAAATACGCAAAAACTAAAAGCAAATACAAAAAAAAAAAAAATTTGCCACAAATCATTTGCAATTTTTTCGCTCTTGGTTTTTTTTTACAAAATTCCCCCCGGGGCTAAATTCGTTTATTTTTGGGTGTATGTGTGTGTGTGTGATGTTACGGGGGAGGAGGGGACTGTGTGGTAATCTGTGTTGGTGCGTATCTACAAATGCTGTGTGCGAATGTCAGGCCATAAAGGAATATGATGAATTATACGCGAAAAAAAGCGAATACACCAAAATTTTTTGCACAAAAAACTAAAATCCACAAAATGTTCAACAACAAAACAAGCAAAATCACTTAATTGTGTGCCCCAAGTGTTTGTTTGTGTGTGTGTGTGTGTGTGTGTGTGTGTTTCAGCTGTGTATCTAACAGATACATCTGCACTAGTCTAATGCATATGTGGCGTGTGGAACTGCCATCCAATCGGCCCCATCTATCATCATACAAGATCTCAGTACGAAATGTAGCCGGCAAAAGAAAAAAAAACAAAAAAAAAAAACAAAAACAAATTTCGGGTTTTTGTTTGTCACAAAAAACTTCGACTTCGAAAACGTTCGACGCGTTAATTAAATGTTCAGATATTTACATAGAATACGAGATAAATAGGTCTCAAAGTCAAAGAAAAAAAACGAAACTTTAATACGCTTAATAAGTGATTATTTTAATTAATTAAAGGCAATATTTAGGAGAAATTTAGTAATAGAAAATTACATTGTTAAGTATTACAAATTATTGAAAAGCATTTAATATAATATCCTGAATATCGGATAAAGTCCTTGAGCTGGCTTTAGTTTTAAGTACTGTTTGTTCTATAGATATGTCCTTGGGTAGGTTTTAATTTTAAGTTCTGTTTGTTCTATCGGTATGATGATAAAGTAACATCCACCGCAGTTAAATGTTTAATATTTATACTGTTCTCAGATCAATATTCTAATATTAATCGTTATATATCAACTAATTTAAGCCAATTATTTAATATATAGTTAGTTCTTGGTGATCATAAAGTAGCTTAGTAGATAATCATGTATTTGAGGATGTTTTCCTGCATCTGGAGTGGCTAATTTGTATTTTTAAGAAGACATCATAAATAAATATTTTAAAAATTGAGTTTCTTAAAAGTTAATCACCTAAATATTCGCAGTTTAATGTTCAGAAATAGATAAATGTAATTAATGAAATAAAAACGCCACAATCATCACCAGACATAAATCCCATGAATCATATTTGGTACTTGCTCAGAAAATAAAATCGGAAAAATCATCTAACCTCGAAAGATACTCTAAAAATCTCCTTACATACGGAAAGGTTAAATTCGAGCATAACTATAAGTAAAAGGGAATCCAGATTAATGCAAACTTAAATAAAACCAATTTCAGCTTCTTTGGTTCAGAAATATATTTCTTTTATAGGGACGTGTCAAAACTTTACTTTTGACATTAAAAATAAGCCAATACTTTATTTTCCTTTATAATACCTAAACGAAAAATGATTTTAAATAGGCTTTTTTATTTATTTCATGAATAAATTACCCAATTACTTTCGCATAAAGCCGGAACAATCAACCCCATTAAGCTCATTGCTAGGGTATAAAGAGTACAGCTGCCAAAACTAGACGTAAAACTCAATACATTTTGCAAAAAGTGTGCAAAAAAAAATGAAACAATAAAAAACTGGACGATTGGACGCTTTTGGTCGTCTTTCCATGACTCATTTTTTTTTGTCGCTTTTTTGTTTCTGATTTGTATTTAGTCGTGTGTCGTATCTGGCAATTGTGCTTTACCTGTAGTTTATGCTATTGCTCTCTCGCACTCTCTCTCTCTCTCTCTCGGTGAGTCTTTCAAGCTCTTGCTCTCTCATAGTTTGGGGGGGAAGCTTTTGTATATTGAATTAGACGACTGCACAAATTACGTTACATTTTTGGCGCTCGCTTTTGTTGTTGTTGGCATCGAAGCAACAAGCGCAAAAGTTTGCCATTTATTTTTGTTGTTGCTCTTGCTATTGTTGTAGTATGTGCCCTAACCTTGAAATGAAATTTTTGTTGTGTCGTTGTCTAATACTCTGTTCCTATAAAATTGATAAAATGGTTATAAATAAAGCAAACGTGTGTAACAAACAGAAGAATATATCGTAGATATCTATAAAGTAACACAAAAATGAAGAAACAATTTAGATGACAACTAAGGGGAATAACATTCGGCGCATAAACAGCTTGAGTTTTGGGAAGGTTTATGAATTAGGAAGATTTTTAAGAGTTTTGAAAAGGCTTAGGAAGTATCAGGAAGATTTTCAAGAGTATTGAAAAAGTTTAGATTATAGATAGATTTTAAAGAATTTTAACTAACAATATCTACAGGGCAAATCATGATCTAATAATTCTGCGTGTAAACAGCTTGAGTTTTGGGAAGGTTTAGGAATTAGGAAGATTTTAAAGGGTTTTGAAAAGGTTTAGGAAGTATCAGGAAGATTTTCAAGAGTATTGAAAAAGTTTAGATATTCGAAAGATTTCAAAGAGTTTTTATTAACTATATCTACAGGACAAATCATGATCGAATAAACTTTCCGCATAGAAATTGGTACCAATATTGGCTCTTTAATACTTATCCTCGTCTAAATATAAGACTTTGGTCTAAATATAAGTACTTCCAATGCAATACATCCTATGCTCTACTTTGTGATCATCTATAACTGCAAAATTTCTAGCCAATTTCTGTGCACGCTTCGTTGGCAGTGAAAGTTGTCAACGTCCACGTTGACGCCCCTCCCCCTCCGTTGCACAGCTCACGATTTCTACTTTAGCTTTTTTTTCTATTTCTATTCCAATTTCAATGGCGTGTGGGCAACCAAAGATTCAACCAATGACAGGCGGCGTTTATGGCCATTAATATCTGGCATACGTCTCCTCTATCTTTGTATCTTTGTGCATGTGCATTTGTGCGGGTATCTTGTATCTTGTATCTTTGTGCGGCTACCACAACGCGTGTCTATTGTGTCTCGGCTGTCAGGTGTGAAGTAGGTGGAGTCTTGTCTGGTAGTCTTGCCTCCGACAGGCACTCATCACTTCAAATTGCATTTCGACTTGCTTGGTTACCTCTTGGCGGGTTTAGGATTACGCATAGAATCGCTCAGTGTGGCATAAGGAAACCATCTAGAATGCTCTTCAGTGTTCATTGTTTGGGCTTTGTCTTGAAGCGTTATTCTGTTTCGTTTAGGTTGTTTCTATTTTAATACATTTTCTGTACAAGCTTCGTATTTTAATTTAAATTGATTGGAATGTTGGAAAGTAGTTTGTAACAATATTATAGTTTTGTATACTTGTCTATGATATAAGGCAGTAAACTCAAAATTATAGTTTTAAAGGATTGATCTTAAAATTTAAAGTCTCTTATATTTATAAAATATTAATGTAAATATTTTATTTGATATTTAAATTAGACTTGTCAATGAAGTCTATATTAATTATTAAAAACTTTTGGTCAAGATCTGCCTGTTAAGCGTTTATGAATTGCTGCACAAAGAAGAATTTAAACTACTATTTCAATATGTTTTGAAAATTATGTATATAGGTTATTTCTATTAATATTTAAAAACTATTGTTCCTCTTGTTTTCTCAGAATTAAAAATTTAAGATAATCTGCGTAAAAATCTTCACAAAGTCATTGGAAAACTAGAAAGAGTAGTTGGAAATTTGATAGGTATAAAATATTTTAATTTGGACTTGATTTGACCGATATTTCTCCGATTCTTTTTGTTTGTTTTGAGAGCAAGAGCGAGCACGTCTGTTGCATGTTAAACGGTTGGGAATTCGACTTTGGAACTTGCTGGGCTTGAGCAGAAGTTCTTGAATGAAACTGACACGGAAACATGTTCCAGCGAGGAACCCGACAGAGCCTTCCTCAACGAGTTCTGGCGTACAACTTGCGACTGTGAAAGTGCCTGGTCAGAGTCGGTTGTCATAAATATATCATTTGCCTACCATTCTCGAGCTGTGCTCCCAATGTGGCTGCTAACACTCATTTAAATGGCCGCACGCATTTGAAAATAAAAATAAACTGCTCATTACATTTGTAAGAGCGGAAGAAGTAGGACCGGGTGGGGAAAGGCAAACATGCCGTGCTTGTAGATAACTACTGTGGCGACACGGCGGGGCGTAGCGGAGGGCCTCCACTACCAGGGCAACTGCAACGACAACGAACGCATAAATTGCAAACGCTGTCGCGCTGCCAATGGAGCGCAATAATTCACAAATAGCAACAGCGTCGCCTCGACTACGACTGCGACTGCGACTGCGACTGCGACTGCAACTGCAACTGCATTGCCACAGTCCCAGTTTCCGCTCCCCTCGCTGCCCTGCACAGTTGGTCCCTGCTCGGGCGCCGCCTCATGCCAGACTGTTGAGGTATAGTAGTATCTTGTGTAGTCTGTTTGCTGGCGCGACGCGTTCATTTACGGGTTCAAGGTAGTTTAGTTCTCTCGCCTCGCCTCGTACGATTCCAACTCGCACTCGTACTCATACTCATACTCACACTCACACTCACACTCACACTCATACTCGTTCACGGACTCGAGTCTTAACTCGCTGCGATGCGATGCGATGCGATTCAATTCGATTCGTTTCGATGCGGCAGTGCTAACTTCTTGTAATTGTTGCTGTTGCTGTTGTTGTTTTGTTTGTTGTTCTTGTTGCTGCTGACACGCATTGCGTTTTCAATTTAATTTTTCCAATTCATTTCGTCATTTGCCAGCGATTTCGTTTTCTTTCACAATTTGTTTTGACTTTACCAATTTAGTAAACACATTCAGCACAGTACATACTATATTGTAGTCTTACTGTAAACTACAATTCATTAACTTTTGTAGTCGTTTAAGGCACTCGGTTTGGTGGCATGATTCAAATTAGCAGCGGGTAGAACTTACCAGGGTTTTATAGGTCTATAAAATAAGAAATATCTATAAAAGAGTAGCTCAATTGAATTATGTTGTTGAACGTATTAAACAGAAAGGTGGAGATACATTGCATAACATACATAACATTTGTTTTCAAACATATTCAAAATTTCTAAAAATTTAAAAATTAAAAATTACAAAACTTTGCGTTTGACCGTAAATTCAAGCCCTTTTCTGTGCCACGCCTACTTTTATTTTTCTTTCTAAAATTTCTTTGAAATATTGAAAATAGATGTTTCAAATTTCAACCCGATATCTCATCTAGTTCAAAAGTTACAGATTTTTGCCACCAACTTTGCTTTGAGATCTGATTGAACAGAAACTTTGAAGCAGTAAAGCCCAGTTTACGGTTTTATCGGTAGAGCCAGAGAAAACGCCACTGTTGAGACCTGTAGAGCTATAAAGGGCGTTCTACGGTCTCTATAGTGGAGTTTCCTCTACAAATTAACTCAATAGTGTAGTCTGTAGAGATCTGCATAAAGTAATAAGAATGCTGTGAAGTCGGTAGTCTACATTCTACACGCTGTCAAAAGACTATAGTCTTTTTCAGTTATATGAACCTCATAGGATGTTCTCTTTACTATAATAAAATGTGCTGATGATCGTTAATTTCAACATTTGATTTAATAATATATTGTAGTATAATACATAACATCATCGATGATTAACTTGCCGCCTGTCTGTGTCTGTGTTTGTGTGTTTGTTCTAGCCAATATAAAGATACATTGGCAAATAACATAACATAATAATGCAACGATAAGTTTTGCTCCTGAAGGAAGGCAAGCCGCATCTGATATAAAATCAAAGCCTGCCTCAACTTTGGGGCATCGTGTCCTGGACAAACTGATTGAGGATGCACAGGGAAATACACATCGAATTCTTCCACAGTCATGAAGCTGCTAAACAAACAACAAACATTGCCAATCACAGGTCGTTTGGCAGGCGAGTTTCTCGAGCACGTTGAGCCCTTTATGAGATGGTTATGGCCATGTCCTCCGGCTGATGCAACAGTCAATAGACTGAATTCTTTTCCAACATGCTTGTCGAACATGATTGGCATCCAGGTCGCAGTCGGTTCGCTGGAGGAATGGTACCGTGGTCTTTAAGAATTCCTCTTCATAAGCCGCCTAAGAGATTGTGCCCAAGTCCTGCCAGAGCTGCCTAGGCCAGCACTCTGATCCTGATTGCTTGAGACCAATGGCAGCTTTAAGCAGCGCGTGTGGCAGCCATCGATCATCAGCCCGCCTGCTTGATCCTGTCAGATTCAGATCCCCAACGTCAGGTAGCAAGGGAATAGGCCGCTGTATTGGGAGACCTATGTAAGATACACGTAATTAAAACTAACAAATTTAAAGGAGAAAAAAAAAACAAAACGAAAAATATACAAAAAAGAAACACACTTAATGCGTTGCGCCTAGATTTCAACTGAATTATTCTCCTAACTTAACAGAACTCATGTAATAATTGACAGAAATCGCAAAGGTTACTTGATACACCTTTTAAACAATCTGTGTAATAACTGAGCTATGTTTAATATAATAATAATAATATTCACATTTTTACTGTTTTTAAGATAGCACAAGTATAGGGTGAACTTATTCAAGCCCAGGTTTGTTTTCTAACTTAAAAGATTACCTTAAAGGAGTCTCTCCAAAAATATCAAGTTTCATGAACAACAGTTTAGCTTTGAAAGACTTGTTCGCTTCTTGTTCCAAGCAAGAATTTAGAAATGAAAAGATCATAGAAATCTTCTTCAACTGTCCCCTTTGTAGGAATATCAAAATGCTCTCCGCAAGGGTTTTTGGACCTCAAAACCTTATGAAAAACAATAGTTATTCCATGCTTGTCCTTGAAATCCTGCCATTCTTAATTGAATCAAGTAATTCTCAATAATTAATCAACAGTTTGTAAATGTTTTCGGTCTGAAAACTTGTATTGATTAGCAGAGCGAATGCTCGCTGCTAGAAAGGCAAATATAGTATACATTTAATTGACAATAATTTTAGTATTGTTTAATGGGTTCAACAAGTTAATCAAAATCTTTTCTGATTCTTGCCGCTGCTCCGCAATTCCTCCAGTCAATTACTTTCACGACATCAGAAATGATGTCTCGTCTATTGCAAGTCAAGAGATTGGCAAATGATGAGAGCCAACAACTCGGAACTGAAACTCATGTCTATGGCCAATAGCTTATGGCCTGGCCACATGTTCCACGGCACTTTGCTTGTATGCTGTTAATGGATATGGCCGTTTAGGACAACAGGCCACGAAGTGGGGCTGCGCCCCTCCATCTTTGTATGTATTGCTGTTTATGTGTGTTTGTGAGAGCCGCACGCTTGTCGAGACCTTGATCCCGCATTAAAAAGTTGGCACGTCGTCGTGGGGCAACAAAAAGCAACAACAACAACAAAAGGCACTGCAAAAGATAAAAGACAAGAGTCGGGAGCCGGGAGTCGGGAGTCGAGCGTCGGGAGTCGGAGTCAGGCAGCAGCAGCAGCTCATGACAACAAAGGAGGCACAACATGTGGCCAGCCAGTCGCCAGTCGCCTCCCTTTGGGGTTGTGGGAGCAACAACAGCAGCAGCAGCAGGGTGGGGGGGCGCAACGAAGTTCTCCCAGCCTGCTTGGCATGCGGTGTCCATTTATGCGCCACTCCCCTCAATCAGCCGCTGATGATCTTCATTGTTTTTAATTTGCGTCGCATTTTTATTTTGTTGCTTTTCACTTTTTTTTGTTCTTTTCTAAAGTTTCGTTTGTGGTTTGAAATTAAAAGTTCAACTTTGGGTTTCATTTTATTTTGATATTATTTTTGTTGAAATGCGTTTGGCATGCAAATTAATTTGGCAAAGCAAGATTTTGATAACAGTTTTATAGCAGAACCTAATGGGAAAACTGGAATATCGATAAACTGTTAGCTCATATAATAGAAAAGTTAAACTTTGCGACTCGAATTTTATATATTCCTTGTCAATTTTAGAATATATACATGGCTATTTCAACTGAGAAAAGGTGTTTTTAATGCGAAATGTGTAATTATGAAGGATGCTTCTCAGAATTAACGCTGGGTTTGTAATTTAACTTATTTAATCCGAAAATTGAAAATATTAATTTCCGCATTTTCTTTAGAAAGAACCTGTTGCAGAAACTATTCAAATTTGATATAAGACGTATGTACGTGTATTAGTGCAAGCTTTCAGAACTCTGCCTATCTTGCCTACGGCGAGCTTTGAGCTTTCAAAGCGCCCATATCCGTGTGGCGTGTGTGTGAATCAAAAGTATGCGTTGGTGTTGGTGCGGACTAAATTCAATGTATTTTGTAATCTTGTTTAGCGTATTGCTTTGAGGAATATGAAGGCAAACTTCGTGTGCGTTTCGCAAGATTCGCGTTAGGAATAAAAATATATTCTCTCAATATCCACATCAATATCTTATGCTTAATAACTCATTTTAATATATTACCTTTTCCCATTTCACTTGCAGTTTTATTAAAAAGGAAGGTCTGCCGATTATTGGAAGCCAATTTACGAACAAAATTATATTTTCTGTCAAGGTTCTCGACTAACCATGCGAAAACTTAATGTTTTCGGGTAACAGTTTGAAATCAACAAAGAGAACAGTAAAAAGTTGCAAAATAAATTCAACTAAAACAAAAAGAAAGAGAAGAAGATCAAAAGCAAAAATAAATGAAGCACTTAAGAAGAAAGGAATTTTAAATGATAACAAAATGCGAGCCATGAAAAGAAACAAATGAAACAAGCAACAAAAGAAAAAGCTGCAAAAATGTTTAACAAAAGTCAATAAATAAAATCAAAACTAAACAAGCGAAGAGCTTCTAGCAAGAACAAGAGCAGCCGGAGCGAGTTTGTGTCTCGTCAAAGGACACAGCACAAAACTAGCAACAACAACAAAACAACCAAACAGTAACAACAACAACAACAACAACAAGAACAGAACAACAACAGACAAAATGGCCATAAATTTCTCGGCCTCCTTTGCGGCCTGCATAGCGGCAGGCCTGAAGGTTCCCCGCCAGATAATGTACTGCATCACACAGGACACGGGGCAGCCGTACGTGCTGTACAAGGACTCGCAGGATGCCGAACGCAATGCGGGCGCCATCGGCGCCAGTGCCGCCCAATGGGGCAGCGACATGTACCCAAACATTCAGCAACAGGCGCAACAACACCTCAGCGCCCAGCAGCAGCAGCAACAGCAGCAGCAGCAGCAGCAACAACAACAGCAACAACAGAATGCAACAGTCGCTGCGCAGGCAGCAGCGGCAGCAGCTGCTGCGGGCCAGCCGCAGAGTCCACCAGGTGGCCAGGAGCCACGGGACAATGGCAGCGGCGATGGGCGCCAGCAGAAGGTATCGCCATCCTCCAGTCCGTATCCTTCGGTCCAGCAGCAGCAACAGCAACAACAAAGAGCGAATGGCAATGCCGATGAGGATGCCATGAATCAGGTAACTTTACTCATATATTTACTGCAATATTACTTTAAAATAACATTTATAATGTAATCGGCAATTATCTAAGCAATAGAAGGGACTGTCAATAGGTTCATTCAGCAGATATCTTTTGAAAACATCAAAACTTTATGCTGTCCAGAAATGAATCATCAAAATACAGCGGAAATCAGTCAGCGATTAGTTCTGCTGAATGAGTTTTAACCTACTATACTATAGTATAGATAGATCAGTTCTTATACTCATATGAAAAGCTTAACTTATAACTTTGGTTTCGATTCCCCGTTAAGGCCATTTCCAGGTACTATATTAAAGCATATCAAATTTTAAGTATTCTGTTTGGATTCTACGATTATTATCAGAATAACTTCAGAAAGTTTTTAGATATCTAACTTAAACAAGCGTCAATTGAGTTATTTACAGTGAAGAAGTTGGCTTAGACTTTCTTTATAAACACAAATCAATTAGGACCCGTCCCTAATTGATTGGTGGACTGTGGTAATCATCCTAATTATCTGAAAATCCTTATTAATTATAATATATGTCCTATTACAGCTTGCCAACCAACAGAACTCCGCGCCAAATCCAAACCAAAGCAGCAACGAGCCGCAGCATGCGCCGGCGAATGGCGGCGAGGCGGGACAGGGGAATCCGCACGTGCAACAGAACGGAGGGGGACAGCCGCAGGGTGATCCCAGCAATGGCTTCCAGACGCCCGACTACTATGCGCCGCGTCATGGGGCGCCGCAGGGCGGCATGCTGGCGCCACCTGGCTTCCCGCCGTTGCACTATCTCAGCAAGGGCGTGCTGCCCATGGAACAGAACGGGGGCGAGTCGTATGCGCTGCCCGAGCTGCTGCCGAGCCAGCAGCAGCAGCAGAATGGGGCGCCCCCGAATGGCGGCAACCAGAATGGTGGCCAGGCGAATGGCAATGCTAATGAGGGCGCAACGGCGCCCAATGGCGTCGGCGCCAGCGGGGTCGCTGCGGTCGCGACGGGGACAACGAGCGGTCGCACGGGACCTGGACGTCCGCACAAGAATAAGCCGCACAGCGATCTGCGGCTGTTCAAGTGCCTCACCTGCGGCAAGGACTTCAAGCAGAAGAGCACGCTGCTGCAGCACGATCGGATACACACGGATGCGCGTCCCTTTCCGTGCACCGAATGCGGCAAACGCTTTCGCCAGCAGTCGCATCTGACGCAACATCTGCGCATCCATGCCAACGAAAAGCCATTCACCTGCCCGTACTGCTCGCGCAGCTTCCGGCAGCGCGCGATACTCAATCAGCACATACGCATCCATTCGGGTGAGAAGCCCTTCGCCTGCCCCGAGTGCGGCAAGCACTTTCGCCAGAAGGCCATCCTCAATCAGCATGTGCGCACCCACCAAGGCGAGCGACAGTTAACACATCCATTACCGATAACGATAGCGATAAGGCGCGCGTTGCCGCCGATAGTTAGGGCCGCAAGGCAAACCAGAAAATCGACCCATCTATCAGTAGACGTCCTCGTAGTGTTAGCGCGGATCTTGAGATTCGCAAACGTTTGGCTTACAACGTTTGCAGCAATGCAAATCCCTTGCAAAATTTCACAAATATTGAGCGATGTTTTGGCCTAAATTCGACATATTTTTTTTAACATATTCCAAAATTTAAGTTGTTGACTATTCGAGTGTCTCAGAAAGTGGATGGAAGAAATTCAAATTGCGGATGAAGTGTAGCTTGTGAAGTAGTGCGTTTTCCCTAACAAGAGCAATGTCAATAAAGACCTTTACGAAAAGTAACAGAAATTCAATATCGAATAAAAAACTATAGAAAGGTAACACTTTTCAGTCAGCTCTATTACTTTTGACTCACACACACAGCACACCTACACAAAAGCTTCGTAAGCTTAAAGCGCAGCGCATTTATACAGCAGGCAGAGCTTTTTTCAGCACTAATACAAAGGCACTTACTAATACAAGCATTTACAATACATTGGAGAACTGATTTGAATGATTGTTTCTAAAATCAAATGCCTGGTGAATTTAAATTCAAAGTAAATTCAAAAACAAACGCAGGCTTTAGGAAGCTGAACTTTGAAAAGAGTCTATATAAGGATCAAATAGAAGGGTAGAACAACAATATATAGAATTAAATTGGACTCTAAGTTGGACATAAGCTTTTCAAACTTCGAACAGTTAATGTGATATCAATATATACACCTCCAGTTAAAAGTGTGTTCTAGCTAGAGCCAGGAAATAACAAAAAAAAAAATGAATATAAGAAGTTTGAAATTAAAATATTACTTACATTTCGTATATATGCTTCATCAAACTTTTCAAGAATTTTGAAAAAACTTGCAAAAAATTCATTTTATTTAAGAGCCTCAAACAGTCAACAACTTTTCAAACTTAGAAGAAAAAAATGTAATTATTAAATAAAAAATAAGATGATATATCTCTAGTTTAGTAGAACATATCAGCCGACTTTTGTAATAAGATCAAAAATGGCTCTAAGCCAAGTTTAAGCGCCGCTAACAGTAGCAATCTCTGGCTTGATTACTTCCATGTGAACCCGGCTGCGCAACAACACGTCCCCCCAACAGATGTCTCACCGCATCTCATTTTCAAGAACGGGCCGCATCCAACGCTTTGGCCCTCGGACGTGCCCTTTCCGGGCGAAGAGGCGGACACAAAGGGCGACATTACCGTCGCCAGCGGTGGCTACCATGACGATGATTCCCAGGGTACACCCGATGGCAGCGGTGGTTTGCACTATCCGTCGTACTTTAAGGACGTCAAGGGTGAGTAGACGAGCTGGCTAAACTTCCCACGCAGCCTATTAATTGGAAATACTAGCAGGTCAAAAGATTCTACCCGAAGTCCTGCAACATATTGGGGTGCGGCCAGCGAATATGCCGCTCTACGTGCGCTGCCCTATCTGCGACAAGGAGTTCAAGCAAAAGACCACTCTGCTACAGCACGGCTGCATACACATCGAATCCAGGCCGTATCCTTGCCCGGAGTGTGGCAAACGCTTCCGACAGCAGTCGCATCTCACGCAGCATCTGAGGATTCACACGAACGAGAAGCCCTTCGGCTGCATGTATTGTCCACGATTCTTCCGGCAGCGAACCATTCTCAATCAGGTGAGTTCAAACTATTCAGAGCTTTGAAATTGCAAAGATTAACGATTTAATCGGAATGAGATTATAGTTCCGAACTAGCCAATTTCTATCAATTTAATTCAATTTTTGAATCGTCAAAATAGGTGCTCTGAAAACCGCAAATACCAAACTTTATCGAAACTTTGATATATATGTTTGGCACTTTCTGTCTTGATCGATACTATTAAAACAGCCGGTCTTTAAGTTGGCTGGAAATGGAAATAAGGTGTTAGCGATCATATTCCATGATATCAACAATTTTCACATGATTAGTGCTTACAATTTCTAAATATTTTAGATGCTTAACAATAATTGAAGCCATTTTTAAGGGAATCCTACAAAGAGTAGTTAAATATAGACATAATCGAGTTAAATTATATTCCCATTCGACTACGCTTAGATAAACTAAAAAGTTTCCGGAAATGTGGATGATTTCTAACTATTTTATATTATTTCCCAACAGCACTTGCGCATCCATACCGGAGAGAAGCCCTACAAGTGTGGGCAGTGCGGCAAGGACTTCAGACAAAAGGCGATCCTGGATCAGCATACGCGCACCCACCAGGTAGTTGTAGCCTAGCCGAACCCCCCACACCTCTCCTCTGCATTGAAAGGCACTTTCTAACACATATTGTCCGCATTTTCAGGGCGATCGTCCGTTCTGCTGCCCAATGCCCAACTGCCGGCGGCGCTTTGCCACTGAGAACGAGGTGACCAAGCACATTGACAACCACATGAATCCCAACAGCACCAAGGTGCGACGCCAGCAGCAACAGCAGCAGCAACAGCAACAGGTGCAACAGCAGCAGCAACAGCAGCAGCAGCAGCAACAACAGCAGCAGCAGCAGAACAATGCAGCCGCCTCGGCTGCTGTGGTGGCCAATCATTTGATGAACGATGCCAAGAGCCTGGCGGCTCAGCAATTCCTCAATAACAACAATCCTGCCGCGGTGGACAACAAGGCGAACATATTGCCCGTGCGCAGCATGGCGGCGAATGCGGCGGCTGCTGCTGCAGTTGCCCAGCAGTCTGTGGTCAAGAATGAGCTATACTTTCCGCAGTGCTACGGCCCGCCCTTCCAGCATCCCTTCCATGCCCAGCAGCAGCAGCCAAGCGCGGCACATGCCAATGGTGGCCCCACGCCGCCTGTGACCGTCACTGTGGCCAATGCGGTGGCACCGGGTGTAGTGGTGCAGCAGAATGCGGCTACCTCTGTGGTGGCCCAGTGACATCCCACCACTGGAGCAGCTGGGGCACAGCAGCAGCAGCAGCAGCAACAGCAACAGCAGCAACAGCAACAGCCGGTGGCGGCAACAACAGCGCATCATCCGCCGCCGCCGGCGCCAACAACAAGTGCACATCATATCACGGGAGCCGCAACAGCCGCGCCCACATCCACACACGCTCCAACGGTGGCAGCGCCGCAAACAGTGACATTGTCTATAACGTTGCCGCCGCCGCCGTCGGCGCATCCGCCGCATCCGCATGCGGGACATGCGTTGGCGGCCACGCCCAATGGCGTTGCGCCCCCACCGCCGCCACCCACACTCTCACACGCGATACCCATACACCCACACATACACTCGATATTCGGATCTCTATGATGTCATCAGTAAACCAGCTCCTCACATCATCCAACAAGAAAGTAAATCAAAAATGTAGCAATACTATAGCCACGCCCACTTTTTGAGTATGCTAAAATATTTTTATTAATCAAACAAAAAACATTGAGGCCTGTATCGTTTCTGAAATTTATATTCAATTTTGCATTATTTGAAATTGCGAATTTGATCTAAAAGTGAGATACGAAACAGTGCTGAAAACAATTCGCGATATTTTGTAAGTTTCAATAGGTTCGATAAGTTCTTTAGTTAAACACTAAACAAGAAATTCTCCTAGTTTCTAAAACTAATCTTTAAAGTTTAAACACAAGAAGGCAAAACAGAGTTTTGGTCCGACACATGCAGAACGAAACATGAACAGACGAGTACTAGTCTTTTCGAAAAGGACTCTAAACTCCTTTCACATAACACAGAATACCATAAACATGAAATGCAATGGTCAAAACATGTTGAGGATGAATTTGAAGATGATTAAGACGATGGTAAATGATGAAGATCAACCAAAACACAACGTTATACGATTCCTTTTAATAATTTCATTTTAGGAACTTAACTTTTAAAGACTACCATACAAATTACATATTTATACAGAAGATTCATTAAACACGATCTTTAATGTAATAATAACAACAATGTTATACGATTTTTAGGCGTACAGCTAGCATAGTTGGCAGAAAGATGCAAGAGAGTGAGGTAGGAGAGGTAGAATATGTGACGTGATAGATAGGGCAGCTAGGGGGTGCAGGGGATGCAGGGGATGCGGGCAGGGATGAAACATATGATGTTTAGAGGCGGAGACGTTGCGCTAAGCAAATTGTTTAATTTTTTGGCAAACGCAGCAGCTAATTTATATATAGATATATATAATTTGCAGATATGTTGTAGTATTGGAATCTTGATTTGAATTGATCTTCGGGCTACTGAAAAGATAAGGGATATAATTTATATATATATATATATATATATATTAAATATTATGTATGCGTAAAAACTATTAGTTTATGTTTGAATTACTCGTATCACAAGCTAGCAAAAACTTTGATTAGAATTTTGCTTTTAATTTCTATTTCTATTAATTGATATGTGATTTTTTGATTATATTTACAAAGTAAAAAAACTAATATGCAATTTAAAATTATGCAAATTTATGATACATAATTGAAATATTACATTTTAAGTTGTAAATTAATTTTGAAACAAACATTTGTTGTCTTCCCTAATTGTTTGTGTGTAATTTATGTTGAGTTTTATTTTGTAATTAGTAATATACATACGTACCAATAATAAACCCCATTATGTCCACACATAGGCAAACCCCAACCGAAACCCCACCCAAAACCAATCCAAAACTTGCACCCAAATCAAATTGTTTATATAAATAGCAAAAGGTTATTCAGATGTGACTCTTCGAGTGCCATACATAAATGAACAATAGTCAAAGATGCACTTAAACAAACTCTAAGTTCTCTCTAAAGTGAACTACTATTTTCAAGTATCTGTATCTGAAATTCTAGAACTCTACCCAACAGCTGTGTGGATATAAAACCAACAAAAATGTAGTTTCTTATCAAATTTTCCAATGTACCGTCAAAGCATTTATAATTGTTATTTAACTAATAGCATATGTTTCCTATTACAACAAAAGAACATAAATTAATTATAATTTAGCAGTCGTCGTTTCCCACTTTGCAAGTAATCTACTCATTATTTAATATGTATAATTATGTCTATATTTTATGTAGAGATAATGTTAAGTTTCAATTCGAAATCAAATTGCGAAATTGATTTGTTTTTACTGTTTTAGTTTTTAAAATTATGTTTGCATCTATTATTTAATCATTTTTAATAAACCAACAAATAATTATATAATTTCGATATTTAACGAACTTTCTCATTTTTGACATGGAGTAACTTTTAACTCTTGAAACATTTTTTGGCATTTATACTATACTATACAAACTACACTACACTACAAACATATTTTTCGGCTTGGGCAAGGCGTCTGATTTTTGTGATAGGCTCAGTTTAAAACAAAACAACAACTTTCGGCAAACAAATGGGCTAATGAAAATTGTAAATAGTATCTTTTTGGCAAAAACAAATTGAACAAAAAAAGTACATGCAAAAGTTTTATAAATAGTTTAAAAGTAATAACGAAACGTAAATTGTTTGGCATTGTAAAATTTTATTAACACCTATGTGAAAGGTTAGTCAAAATTTTAAAACACTTTTTAGGCACATTGAGAAACAAAACAACAAATTGCATGTTTTGGCACACAGGCAAACAGAACAACAACAACAACAACAACAACAATATTAACAACAATTAAGATTTATACGGTATCCAATACGGAGGCTTTTATTGGAATTAGACCAAAAAATTCCAAACAAAAAAACAGCATGATTTGCTATAAGTAAAACCAAAATTAACACTAAGCTATATACTTTTAGGCCTTTTAGACAAAATTTTTAACAATTCTTTTGGCTTTAAACGAGAACAAAATCGAATAATTCAAAACGAACACACACAAAAAACACCTTTTGGCTTTAAATCAAAATTATGTTTAGTTTTAGTTAACTAAAGTGAATATCTACTATAAATATTTATATCAATTATGGCAAATTATGCTATAATTCCAATAAAAGCAAAATTTAGACTGAATGTCGCTGTGATAAATGCAAAAAAACGAAAAGAAAATTACAAAAAAAAAATCAAAAAAATCGAATACATAAAACTTTTGTAAATTTTTAGGCATTAAAACAAAATTTAACACATACACTTAATCAAAAAAAAAAAAACCTACATAAACATAAATTTAGGCGCTAAAAATTGATAAACAAAAAAATCTAACACGTTAGCATAAAGAACTAACCAAAATTTTCCAAAATGCTCCATTTATAATTGCAAGCAGCAGAAACTGCTGATTTTGGTTCATGATTTGTTTAAATTCTCACAAACTTAATTTTTATTATTATCTACAAAAAAACTTATTATTTTCGTAGTTGCAAACAAAATTTCA
The DNA here is from genome assembly GCA_035043065.1 of Hirtodrosophila confusa. Lineage (NCBI taxonomy): Eukaryota > Metazoa > Arthropoda > Insecta > Diptera > Drosophilidae > Hirtodrosophila > Hirtodrosophila confusa. Next base: position 2,714,466 of record JAWNNI010000039.1, read on the forward strand.
TAGAGAAAAAAGCATCTCAAAAATTCATAGATAGCTCCAAAAAAAAAGTAAATTGTAAACCAGCTGCTTCAGTGGAATTTTAAAGAAATTAGCTCAAGAGCTTAATATTCAAAAAGACAAACCGGCTATGACAACCTTAAAGAGAAGACGAGTAGACGCCTCTACATAGAAGATATCTTACGGAAACGGAAACGGAAAGACGTAAACATTTGAGACATGACAAACAGCCTAGACAGACAAAGAAGCTAAGATAAGCTAGTTTAAGCCATATAAGTGAACCAATCCTGAACACAATACCATATGAGACCCTGAATACATAGTTAAAGTTATAGAGCAGAGTTACATCTGCTGGAGAAACACACAAAGTTACCAAGCATACCTAACAACCAACAATAGCCCAATTTAAATAACCAAGAGTACAAATACAAGTAATTTTTATAGCAGAAATTTTAATTGCAGTCTCAATAAAGCATCCATTATACAAATATGTAGCCACATATACATACATATAACCCAAACACACACACACACACACACACACAAGGCATGGATATGAAATACTTGGAAATTAAAAAAAGAAAATATAAAAATTCGAAAGCTACTTTTCGAAACGACTTGACACGGAATATAACTCGAGTAAATCCTTTCTTCTTAAAATTAAAACTAGAAATTATAATAAAACGAATCCTAAATATGAAAATTATGATAAAACATGTAAAAGTTTCCATATAATACTTGAGCATATAGTTTTCAAAAACCGAAAATAACATTAAAAGAAATATGAAAAAATTATTACACTTCCGGCTTACAGTTCAGACAACCAAACCAAAACGAAATTCATAGTAAATGCCTACAATACCAACAGAAATGAAGTAACAACAACAGTGTATGATATATATAGGATGGTATAGCAGGGTATCAAAGCAGAGGAGAAAACACATGGAATGTAGGATATATGTATGCATATTCCTTGGTACCCTGCTATCCTGTTCTATATCTATTTGAGAATGAATACATAATTGAGTACAGCCGCTTTCTGCAATAGTGATAATAGTTTTTAAGTCAACCATCAAGAGCATCAAGTAAACCAAGAAATAAACATAAAACTTCAAGCAAATCAACAAACAGTAAATGAAATATATAAATTATAGGTAAATACACATTGAAATAGCAACGGTAAGCAATAATTTAATGACAAATTGAAACGATAAATTATAATAACAAATATATAAAAGCTATAATATGAAATGATCCAACGCAAGAACAAATGTTCTAAGCCCATGAAAAAGCTGTTTGATTTGATTTCAAATTGAGGAAGAAACAATTTGATGCATTTAATTCGAAACGATTTTTAGTTGAATTCTCAAATATCAACAAGAACAACAAGAAAATGGAATACTTATATACATAAATAACGCTAGATACATACAATACATATACTATGTATGTACTAATGAAAGAAAACAAAATAGCTTATAGTGCATGGAAAACCTAAACTCTTATATTATATGTACGGTGTATTATATTTTTTAACGTATTTAATACATACTCTCTATATATACGATATATATGTATCTACTTATATTTGACGTAAACATTTAAACTGAACAAAAACATTGAGACAACAATACAGCCAGAAAATAGTAAGAATTACAGAAGTATGAACAGATCGGAACAGTACTGAAGAATATACTTGTAAAATAGCAACGGATGATATAGCATAAAGCATAAAACACAAAATAAAACTGTTTTTATTTAACTGAAACAATGAAAATGATGAACAAACAAACAGCAACAAACAAGCAACAATAGCCTCGTTAGTTTTTAATAAATATTAATGAATCAGTGAAATAACTCTATACAAAACAAAATATTGCAAAAAGTTCGAATATGGTAACTTGACAGTTCTTCACCCGAAGATGTGGGGCTCTTAAGTGCTCGATTATCCTGATTAAATTCTCATCTTAGTTTTGTGCAACAATCAAAATATGGTTCCTCATTACTTAAATGTAGCATAGACATACGAAACATACACATATAATTGTACAGATCTTAAATGAGTTGCATATAGAACACGGAACAAGTTCAAATCGCAACTTAAACATAGTATACTATAGAAAAACCTAATGAAAGCCATTGCAGAAAGATTACTAAGCAGAGATGTCAATATTCTACCTCGAATTTATGCATTGTATGGGTTAGTATATAATCTAAATAGATTAATAATTATATAAGTTACGCGTAGAATCCTAAATAATTTCACCAAATACTTGAAATTTGTGTTCAGTTTCTTCTGTTTCCTTGAGTTAGACATTTTAAGTTAGTTTTTCACACGAATTTGCCAAATATGAAATGATTTCTCGTTCCTAGACATCGCCAAGTTGAACTCCTTTGAATAAATGAATGAATGATAAGGAGCCAGAGCCCTTAAAAGTCAAGCAATATATAATATATATCGGGATGCCATAGCAGACTTTTTGCAATACACACAATGTGCCCATAGAACAAGTAATTTACGATATATGACAAAATCAAATCAAACGATTTATTTATATTATACTTATACTTATATGATGATGCAAATTGTTGTTTTTGCAACAGCAAAGCCACAAACCAAGAGAAATAGTACCGAAAATATTTTACAGAATTTTTTACAATCAGAAACAACATCAGCAAAACATACATAGCAGTAAACAATAGTTAAATAAAACGAAAAATACAAACGCAAGACAAAAAAAAATAGCAAAAGACGACGAAAAACACGAAAAAATAAACTCAATTATAGTAACATTTACTTAAAACCCCATTAAAAAGAACACACAAAACCAAAAACCAAAAACCAAAAAAACAAAACAAATACAAAATATTTGACTAAGTGTTAAGTGAAATATGCAAACAAATATTTTTAAAACTTGCGCTCGCTCATGTGTAAAAGCATAAAGAATAAAAATCAAAATGAAAAGAAAACATAATAATAATAACAATACATGATAACAAAGGTTATTATAATAAGTTCTACAGATAACAAGAAACCAAGAACAATAGATCGAACGAGAGAGAACCGAAACAATTTGTTATGTTGGCATTTATTTAAATATTTAAAGATGATCATATATATGTTTTCAACTGAACATGCAGTTTGTAATTAATTATTATAAACGATTGACAGGGACTACCACATAATAACCATAGACATAGCTGAACAACAGTATGAACAATAGAAACAAATTTTATTTAGGGTTCAGCTAAGAGATCACAACACTTATTATGCATATAATTATTATTAAACTGAACTGTAACTGTAACTGTAACTGTAACTGTACATAAGCAAAACACGAGTGCATTCTAATACCCTGTAAAGTTAAAAACAAAAACAAAAACAAAAACCCGACAAAACCGCAATAGTACCAAAGTAAGTAAATCAATTATTTATTATTCTCATTCCGCAAAGCATGCGAGTGCATTGTATAAAACCAAATAATACATAGCTAAAATTTATGTTCTAACTAAGTGTAACAAGAGTGTTGAGTGCTATTAAGAAACTGAGCACTCGCCAAAAACCAGTTGAGAATTGAATGAGTTTCAAGGATTTTCAATTTCAGTTGAAAAACAATCGCAACATATCCGCCAAAACTGTTCTTGACAGCAGTTTTCATCCAACGACAAGACCCCCAACACCTAACTTAAGTTTTCCACACACATTTTATTAACATTTGCAACCACAATTCAAACATTTTTTTTTATCAGAAAGTGAGAGCTAATATATACTATAAATACATAATTTGTTTGTTGAGCAGTGTATTAAATCAAAGCCACAAATCAAACAAAGCAATAGTGATACCAGCTGGCCAGGTGGGAACAGGTGCACTTTAGCAGCCGATCTGCCTGGATCAGTCGCCATAGCCTGATTCCAAGTAAAACTGAAGGACAAGAAAACCAACACACAATAAACCAAACGATTCTCTTGAGTTATATACAACTTACATACGAGTTACATACAACAAATGCAACAAATACCGCAATACAGCAACCATAGTACAATAAAAACAAATTTTTCTTATTGAGCCACTTTTATACAGCCAATCAACAATGCAAAGCAATAGACAAATGTTCAAGAATTTAACAAAAGTTAAATAACAAACGTGTAAGTAAAATACAAATTAAAAGACAACATTTTTAAGGAACTGCAAGCACTCAGAACAAAATCAGTTGACGCAAATCAAAAGCGATTAATAATAATATTAAATGAAGATCAAATATACAAAGTAAAGTTAAAACTCAACAATATGAACAACAAATAAATCAATATAAATACGAGTATATTTTTTAAAGAAGCAAAACTAACAATAGCTAAAAATGATTGTTAAACATTTTTTATATATGAATTTATATAATTTCTATTAAATTCATATGAAGCAAAATGCAAAATGCAAAATATATACTTATAAAAGAAAGACAAGAACAAACAACAACAAAAAATATAAAAAAAACCCATTTTTATATTACAAGAGACAAGCATCAAACAAACAAACAACAAATATCTCACTTTACTGGTAAAAAGAATAAATCAAAGAAATGCAATTGGCATAAACAAAATAAAAGATACAAAATGCACATGAAAAGCAATAAAACTGGCTACAAAAATTCATAAGAATACAATTTATTTATGTGTTTTTTTTAAAGTTTTTCTTATCATTGAAATTGTTTGATTATAATTTTCAATCTAAACCAATTTTTATTTTCAATTTCCAGTACTTCATTTGTTTTTTGCACACAACATCAACAACAACAACTACAACAAGCAACCAAAACACAGCGAAAATTTCAAAACTATCCAATTACTGGCAAGCAAGTTTCGAAACTCAAGTTTTAAAAAATATTTGTGGCTAATATAAACGAAAACATAATAAACAATCTACATTTAGGAGAAAATTTATCTACCTTTTGGCTTGATATAAATAATAAAGAGCAAGGAGAAAATGTATTTCTTCAGAAACGTTAAAATGTCCTACAAGATGCGAGGATCGTCAAGGAAAACCTTTGGTAAATAAAACAAAAATCATATAAGGGCAATTGTAATGATAATTTAGATGTCAAAAACTAAAATAAAAAATGATGGCTTGACCTGAAGGCGAAGAAAACAAAAACATGATATGATATACGATCAAAGATAAAGACTTCTCGGCCTTTTCCAAAACTGAATCTCTCGGACAATACAAAAACAAGTATACAAACTCTCGGCCATTACAAAATTCAAAAATATAATGAGCATTCGTGGCAACTACAATTTACATTAAATGACATTTTTGGAGCAACAAAAACAAAATTTACATTTAAGCCAAACGTTTAAGCATCATTTTTTAATTACAAAAGAAAAACATCATTAAATTAAAACCAAAAACGCAGAAACAAGAATTTCTCAACATTTAAGTAATACTAAAAATATAATACTTTAGGTATTAAAATTAAAAATTAAAATTAATACTAAATTATTGTAAGCGAAAAAAAAGAAACAAAAGTATTTATCAATTTTGAAACCGGATATGGAAAAAATGGAAATTTAAAAGCAAAAAAAAAACACATCATTACACAAACGAAAGTAAATAAGTACATACATATATAAAATCTCAAAAGAATACAACGGAAATATACTAAAAAAAATCAAACGGAAATTCAAAATTTTAATTGTTGTAAGCAAAAACCAATACAAGCTATATATACAAACATATAATCAGCACACTTCTTAAGCAAATACACCACATGAAACACCACACTGATGAACTCTATCAACCCACACCACCCACACCAAAACACACACAAACACAACAAATTTAGACCACCTAAAAGCGACATAAGAACACTAACACTGATCCCACAAGCCACACCCACAACACTTTCCATTGGTTTAGATTTTAAGCATAATTTTAATAATGTAATCGTCAGCCAAAGTAAACAACAATTTCAAGGCAGTCAAAAATTGTCCAAATTAATCCAAAATACGATTTTAAGGCAACACAGACAGAATTAAGCAAGTCAAAAGTAAAATATTTAAGCGAGTAAAACATATGCAAATGTCGTCTAGTTTAATGTCGTCAAATTTTACTTTTTGTAATAATTATTAATATTAAAGCATATATATTATATAACATGGCAAATGCAAAAGTATTGTATACGTCTAATCGACCTAATAATTTCAAAAGGATAAATCCCCCAAAAAAGCTAAGCAACAAATGCCACGGCATGTGCAACCAAAAAAATTAAAAATTAAAATTAAAGTAAAATGAAACTACAATGAAATCCTGGCATCCAAAATAAAAATAGAAACTACTTAAATTACGGAAAAAAACAACTTATATTATACAAGAAAATGGAAAATGAAATAAATTGAATCTTGTAATATAAAGTGCTGGAAAAGTGTTTTCATTCCTCCTAAAATTTGGAATCAACGAATATTGAGAGGGATCAGGGACGGAGGTACAATTATTATAGTGGTCTGATCTGTCCGGTTCCGCCATACTATGTACTGCCTCCAGCGGGAAGAAACCTCTGTGCCAAGTTTCATTACGATAGCTTTAAACTGAGAGACAAACGGTCGGACGGACATCGCTATATTGACTCGACTATTGATCAAGAATATACATATTTGTTTTAGCGACGTATATTCGAAATTTATAGTTTTTAATTGGTTGGCCGGACGTCAAGAAACATTGAAGAATGTTCCATTCAAAATGAACTCTATAATGCTCCACAAAAGTTAAAAGCCAGACATTTGTGTATGTACTTAAAATATTTAATAAGCAAATCTGGGACTTCATAATACAACTGTGAGGCTAGCTGGAACAGCTAACCCTGCTAGCTTCTCAGCAATATTATGACGCCCCCGATGTTTATTGTAAATTTGGAAGGTTCAAATTGAAATCATTGGTCTAATCACCGTGACTCTTTCGTGAGCGATTATAGGATGAGGCGTACGTGGTCTGCATACGAGTCAGCTGCTCCAAGATCCGTTGGCATTTGAAGTGCTTGGCAAAGTTGTGAGTCTTTGTGAGATTGCCAAAACATTGCAGCATGTCGAGATCCGGCTGTGGTTCGGGTCGTCCAGCCTTAGGAAGTGTGTTCTTGATGCACAGCTCCTGCCGCAGCCTGGGCAGCAATTCGTAGACCAAAGTATTGGTGGTCGTATAGTTGTTATTGAGATCTATAGCATCCATCAATTTGACGTTCGATGTGGTGGCCGCCTTAAAGTTGCTCACTCGTGATACGCGCTTCTCCCTGAAGTATTTCTTGCAGTCTTCGCCCTTGTAGGGCTCTATTGTGTAGGTGTCCTGGCTGAGGGAGCGATGTTGTTCGCATTCTTCTGACGGAGTCAACCCGGGCAAAATGCCATTGCTCTTTTCATCCGAGCAGAAGCGACGATCCAACCAATTGCCAATTAACACTTCCTTGCCATACGGCGGTGTGACCATAGACTCCATAGGGAACACACCAAAAAGGTTTCACTAAAAACGGTCTAACTATATATAACAAAGAACAAAAACAAAGCAAAAACAAAAATAAAAGTTAAAACGTAACGTATAATAATGAACTCTGAAACTAACAGCAAACTAAGAAACAACTGATTTAAAACATATTTGACATGATTACTTGGGCTCTTTAGTGGGTTAACCATAGTACATACAAGGACCTTATAAAGACTTTGGTACATACCTGTTTAACCATATCAAAAGTTACTTTGTTATTTTTGTACTCTGTTTAAAAAAGGGTTTATTGGGCTTGTGCCATGTCCGTCCGTCTATCCCTATGAACGCAACTTTTTCCACACACACGCTGATCCAGCGTAGATCTCAGAGACTTTAGGAGCTTGAGACACCAAATATGGTATACACATCCCTTTAAAGTTCAAACACCAATCAGATCATTATTGTTTTATGTATTTTTGTATATTTACAGAACTCCTTAGGGTACTTCAGACCTGGGCGGGATACAACTCAATCGAGCATTCGTTACATCATTTGTCTTGATTGGAGGGAGCCGGAATCATAGGCGATCATAGGCGTTTGAAATAACGATAAAAAAACTGTAGCATACTTTTTTCTCACATTTCTTCCTTCTGCTGATTTCTGTTCTGCCTGGTATTTAAAGCATTTTGACGCTGCCAAAATATATCATCCGCGTTAAAGATAAAGTAAGAAAGTAAAAGTAAAAACCTCACCAACTTAAAGTATGCAACACAAATTTGGAATAGTCACATGTAGAGTAAAATTTGCAGAAAAATAACTCCCATTTTGCCATATCCTTGGAGATTTTGAAAGGACTTGTTGCGTTAGGATCGCAAGTACCTCCTTTATCGATTCGCGTTCAAGGATAACGGGGTCATCTAAGAATCATCGACATGAAAATTTTTATTCGGAGGAACGAAGGAAACTGGCCAAATATACAAAAT